>OX344811.1:2166733-3452983 GCA_947034925.1 Eudemis profundana | reverse complement strand
ATGTTTTTTTTTTAAATTACTATTTCACATTTATTTCTAACACAGCATCACGGCCTTCAGCCATTCAAAAAACAATAAACGATGTTTGGTATATTTTGCAGTTTTATTTATAAAAATCGACATGAACAAAACAATAGTACATTCATTACACACTAAAGCCAGTAAAGTAAGAAATGCCTCGACGGCAAACATGTGATCCGAGGCTTCTTTATTTACTGGCCAAGGTTTGTGTACTATTTTTCTGGTCGACGGAGCCAGAAAGCGGCATCTCTTCGTTTAGCGCAGCGGCCGGCAAGGTGACGCTTTCCGGCCGGAGGAGGGCAAAAAGAACTTTTTCTGCCCTCCGGCCGGCAAGCGTCACTTTGCCGATTTCAAGATGCCGCTTTCTGGCTCCGTCGAACAGAAAAATAGTATACAAACCTTGGCCAGTAAATAAGAAAGCCTCAGATCACATGTTTGTCGTCCTCGGCTTCGCCTCGGCTGACAATTACATGTTATCTGAGGCATTTCTTACTCTACTGGCCTCGGTATGTAATGTACTATTACTTTGACTTAAAATAAATAAAAATAAAATTCATTTATTTCGGACGACGTGATCCATATTTTGTTAAACTACGTATTATGTACCTAGTGACGACAGCTGGGGCATTCCAAAATAATGTCGGCTACGTGACGCCATTTTTTTCATATTTCCAACAAAGTTAGGAAGTAGGTACATTATTGGTATGTCAATATTTTATAACTTGGTTTCTGAATTGATCATGTCATTTAGGACTTTCTATTTGTTTTTAAGGTAGCTGCCATAGCCGTCACGTCGCCGACAAAGTAGACGTTTTCGTGGAATGCCCCAGCTAATGACCAATCTAATACTAAATATTCACATACTAAATATAGGTACAGTTTAATTCAATTCTTATATTACCTGTTTACTACTATCAAATTATCTGGTTTGGATTCGATTTAGCCATTATGAACATGAACAACGCAATATTTCTGTTATTTTGGTGGAAAAAGGTGCCGAGAATTGAGACGCGGTTGTTTAATCGAAGTGCTATATTTCGACTGACAAGCGCTAAGCTGCACTGAAAAAAATATTTAACCGAACGACTTCGCTTATTTTATCAATAACCATAATTTGATAAGGCGTTATTCAAGTTAAGTTGATTTAACAATCTGGTTTGTCTATAAGCAGTAAAACAGTTTGGTAAGATATAGCTGTAGTTATGTAGTCACTTTTTTTAAGTTATAGGTAGACGAAAGTGCGGTTACATTTAACAAACTTTTTTTTTCAGTGTGTCGCCGGGTGCAATCGGCTGACTTTGATTTACCCACTATCTTATACCTAACACTTTCAGAGGATTCGTAAACGAAGTGATGTCAAATGACGGATATACAGGGGAAGGATTTGTTTATGTCTTTGGTTAGAAACGGCGTCTAGTCATGACTCCACTCGGCCTGCACTCAGCTCACTGGTCGGAGTGATGCAGCCCGCAAATAAATGGCTCGCACGCACGCGACCCGAGGGTGACCAATACCACACAGGGATACGTAAAATATGTCGGGAAAGGTTCAGGATTAGCGTTCTCTTCAGACATCGTATAGGGCGATATTAGGGAGATCGAGTAATACAACTCAATCAAAATTATCTTTATTCCAATATCAATGGTATAGCTCTGGGGTCTTCCAAGAAGGCCATACAGCACTTTTGAAAATGTCGCGTGGGCCACATGACATGGTCGACTTGGAGTTACATATAAATAATAATAATAAATAAATCTTTATTGACAAAATAGGTACAAATTCAGTTGAAGTCCCTGACTTCTGAGCTAGGTTGATACCTGTGTTACAGAAGTCAGTGTCCTCTCCCATGCACTTACTCAATTGCATTTTGTCTTAGAGGGTATATAACTCTTATTGAATATCATTTAATATATGTGAGTGTGTGTTTATGTGTGTGTGTGTGTGTGTCTGTGTGTGTGTGTGTGTGTGTGTGTGGTGAATACTTTACATTTTTATGGTAGGATAGCTTCTGTTTCATCGTAATCCAGTGATAGTAACCAATCTCTTACTTTAGATTTACATTCATAAGTAGATAGGGGATACATGTTTACGATTTTATTTATCTTATTATATAAGAAGATGGTCATAAATCTTTGTTGCCTTCTAGCTGTTGCCAATCTACAGTAGAAAGGCAAACAGACATTTCTCAAAGTTCGTTTAGATGCGTATTTGTCTGTTTAGGAATTGTTTTATGTTACCTGGCAACATCCAATTGTAAAATTTCTAATCTGTAGTATTAAAAAAAAACTCTCTCTTCCGTTTGAAAACTTGTCGGACGCGTGCGCGCTTAAGATTCTAACTATATTAATTAAATAAGAAATACGTATCTGGTGTTGTGATGAAGTGGTGGTTGCTAGAATTACGGCTGTGGACTGTCTGACCTGACTATTGACATAACCCGGACCGACCTGACTGAAAACTACAATTGCCGAGCCCGCCAACACGCAAGTAAACCCAGGACACCAGGTATTTATCCTCATCTTGTTAATTTTCTGTCATTCAAAATTCTGTTCCTAACATAAAAATTGTTCCTTCGACCCGGATTTGTTACCAGAAGTTCAAATTTAAAGTAAATTTTACGAAATAAATGTCCGCCATTTTCGTGTTTGTTCAACTTTATTGTTAAGTCTATGCATGGTTGCATTTACTTAATTTGTCTGCATTGATTGCATTTTGTCTTGTCTGCCAGGTGTGCATTAAAACTTTAATTCCTGCATTGATTGCATTTGTCTTAATTTTCATTAATTAATAAGTGCACGTTGTGCATAGTCCTAGCCTGCTTTCGCATTTATCGTGTTTAAATTCAAAATCACAAGTTCATACTTGAATTATCTGCTATTGTGCATTAAAATACTTACTTTCAAATTTAATTTCATACTTTTATAACATAACCTATTCAGTGAAATATTAATTCGACAAATTAATACGGAAATACGCCATTTTTAAACTCACTAAATAAGTAGGTAGGTAGATATATGTAAAAAATTATTATTGTGTTTCTCGTTAGTGCTGTGAAGTTGGTAACGATCACCTAACCATTCGTTCATTCGTGATTCATTCCAAGCATCAATATTTATTCACCTCTGTGGTAGCGACACGAATTGAACGGTTGGTTTCTGAACGAAGCTATAGAATTTTATACTCTTTGGTTTTCTGTCGCTGTCAAATAGTGTTTATTTTCCTTTTCCGTATTCGTGACTGAATTATTGTTTTGATAAACAAAAATGGCTGTAGATATTCGTTATAAGGTTGCTAAAATGCAAATGGACATTTTATACAATGCCGCAAATAGTGCTGTGGAAAGTGAATCAAAGTTATTGGAGTTTCGGACGCGTTATGAAGAATTTCATAAACTTAAAAGTGAATTAATTGAATCGTACATATCCGTTGAGGCTAGTAAAAGAGCCGGCTTTGAACCGCAGCAACATGTTAAGGAATTCGCGGACTACGATGCGAAAATGAACTATGTGAGTATGACTTATTGTAAGTTGTTTCCCAAACAAGAAACAATTGTGACAAGTGAAAATTCGGCCGTAAATAGTCATGCGTCTGATCTCCCGCGTATTTCGTTACCTCACTTTGCGGGACAAATCACGCAATATACGAATTTCATAAATATTTTCAAAAACCTTATTGATGAAAATGTGACAATGAAACCTGTAAGGAAATTACATTATTTGATATCATGCTTGTCAGGTGAACCACTTGATTTGGTGAAACATTTGCCCTTTACGGATGAAAACTATATGGTTGCATTAACCCTGTTAGAAAAAAGGTTTTCTAATGTCCGGCTGATAGCTGATACTCACTTGGAGTTTATTTTGACATTGCCGACAATTGTCAACATGAAATCTGACTTGAGGTTGTTCCTCAATTCATTCAATGAACACATGGCTGCCCTTAAGGCATTGAAATTTAAGCCCGATGAATGGTCATTTATCCTTCTGCATATTCTTTTGAAGAAGGTACCAACTGATGTGCGCGGCCAGTTTGAGTTAGGTTTAAAGACATCCAACATACCAAAATATACAGATCTTCTCGAGTTCTTGGAGAGTAGATGTAGAGCATTTGAAAATGCATTTGTAATGAAGCCATGTAGCAGTGCTGCATCAAAACAAATTCCAGTTAAGTCGCAACAGTCTCGTCCGTTCAAAACGGTCATGCATGTCCAAGAACATAGGCAATCTGTAGCAGAGGCAAACTGTCGTTACTGTAATTTAGATCACTACATGTATATGTGTAACAAATTTAAGGCGCTCAGTATAGAGCAACGTAGAGAGTTTCTGAAGTCAAAAAATTTGTGCTTTAACTGTTTTGGCGTGCACAAATATCATGCGTGTACTTCTTTGCATAAGTGCAAAGTGTGTCGTGCCAAGCATCACACCTTGATTTGCCCATCATCAGGGAATAATAATGAGACTCTTCCGGCTATCAAGTCGGCTGTCGTTACAGCTGACATTGATGAATCATGCGGTTCGGTTGTTGATGGTGAACTGGATGCACCTGCTATCCCGAATGTCAACAACACTATGGTTGTGTCGTCGTGTTCTATGGATGTGAAACCCAATTTACATAATGTTTTGTTGGGTACGGCCATGTGTCTAGCAGGTAATGGTGATGGTCATTTCCAGTCGGTCCGTATTTTTCTCGACCCAGGATCGCAATGTTCCCTGATTTCGGAGGAGTGTGTTCGACGACTCCATCTCAAACATAATCATGTGCCCGTGGCAATCCGTGGTGTTGGGTCGAGTACGCCTCACTCGTCTCATGGATCAACCACATTATTTTTGAAACCGAAGGATTCTGATAAGCCGTTGCTTACTGTTTCGGCTATCATATTAAAAAAGGTGACTGGCAATCTGCCATCTGTGTCTCTGTCTGCGGACATTAAGTCAAATTATCAACACCTGCAGCTAGCGGATGATAATTTTAATTTGTCTCGACCTATTGATATTCTTCTGGGAAGTGACGTCTACAATGACATTTCTTGTGGAGAGAAGGTGTGGCCTTCCCACAATGTACCAGCGGCTTACTTAACTGTTTTTGGTTGGGTAATAATTGGGGACGCTTCCAAGTTCACCAATGTGGTTTCTCCGCTAATGTCACACCATGTGGCATTAGATGATTGTCTGTCTCGATTTTGGGAAATCGAGCAAGTCCCAGAAGCGATTTTGTCTGATCCCGATGATCAAGTCATTGAGGATCATTTTCGGAAAACTGTCTCACGCGATGATGAGCAGCGTTTCATGGTACGTCTTCCCTTCAAGGGGAATCAAGCTGAATTGGGGGATAGTCGAGAATTAGCAACCCGGAGACTCATTGCTCTCGAAAGAAGACTTGATAAAAATGTATTGCTTAAGACTATACTAAAATTATCAATGAATACCTGGATCAAAAACATATGGAACCCGTTGATGGGCCACCTGGTGGTGGAAAGTATTACCTCGCTCACCATGCTGTGACTAAGGAGGATTCTTCTACCACTAAGGTCCGAATCGTATTTGATGCTTCAATGTCTACTTCATCAGGTATATCCTTGAATAACGTCCTGCACGCGGGCCCAAAACTTCAACGTAGCATTGTAGACATACTTCTACGTTTTCGTCTTCATCCTGTCGCATTCACTTGCGACATCAAGGCAATGTATCGACAAGTCCTGGTTCATCCGGACGACCGAGATTATCAGCTGATCCTGTGGCGGCACAACGTTGATGATCCAATCCAAGAATTTCGTTTGAGAACTGTCACTTTTGGCGTCTCCTCGTCACCATTTCTTGCTATGCGATGTATTTTACAGCTGGCAGAGGAAGGAAAGGCATCACACCCTAATGCTAGCACAATCTTGTCAAATCATATCTTCGTTGACGACGTAGTAACTGGAGCTCCTGATCTCCAAACTGCGCGAAAGTATAGAGCTCAGCTGATAGATCTTCTGCGCCAAGGTTGTTTTGAATTGCGGAAGTGGTCAAGCAACAATCGCGAATTTTTAGCTGACCTACCTGACAACGTCTGTGAGGTGCCGTTGTCATTTGAACCTCAAAACGAAGGGTCCGTCAAGGTTCTCGGGGTTAAATGGAACCCTGTGTCTGATGCTTTTACGTATCATAGTAAAATTCTTAATACTGGATTGACAAAACGCGCGGTTCTCGCAAATATCGCGTGCATATATGATCCGTGCGGGTGGTTGATGCCAGTTATATTTACCGCCAAGGCATTTATGCAACGACTGTGGCTTCTTGGCATCAGCTGGGATGATCCTTTACCGGAAGAGGAGCAGTTACACTGGCTCGCTTTCATTGAAGAATTCTCAAACTTGTCAGAGATCAAATTAAACCGGTTTGTCCTGCCGACCGATGGCATTAATTTCCAATTGCACAGTTTCTGTGATGCATCGCTTAAGGGCTATGCTGCTGTTGTGTACCTCCGTGTCGAGAGATCCAACGGTGAGGTAGAGGTTCACTTGCTACTGTCTAAGTCCAAGGTTGCACCCATAAAAACAAAAATGACCATACCACGGCTTGAACTGTGTGGCGCTCTTCTGGCTTCTAAGCTTGTAAAGCATTGTTCAAACCTGATCGATGTTCCCCATGAAATTACAACATGGTGCGATTCTAGTATTGCATTATCGTGGATACGCACGCCTGTTCATCAACTTAAAATGTTTGAAGGAAATAGGGTTTCGCAAATTTTGGCGAATACAGCTCCGTCTAGCTGGAGGCATGTACCTTCATCATTAAATCCTGCAGATGCTGCATCTCGAGGACTAATGCCTTCTGAACTTTCATCCCATCCATTGTGGTGGTCACCACCATGGCTAAAATTGTCAGCGGACACTTGGCCAAAAAATGTCTTCTCCACTCCTGAAGTGTCTCAGACTAATGACAAGGAAGAAGAGTCCACTGTTCAAGTGAATGTGGCTACCTGTGAAGCGGAAACTACAAATCTTATGTCAAAGTATAGTTCACTTCACACACTTATTAAAGTTCATGGATATTGTCTTCGTTTCATCAACAATCTGAAACACCCTAAATCTAAACAAACAGGTCCCTTGGCTTGTTCGGAGTGGCGAAATACGTTGTATTCATTAATAAAAATCGTTCAAAGCTCCACGTTTGCCCCAGAACTGAAATTAGTTCAACAAGGTCTTCCACACCGAACTAGACTTCGGAAGTTGTCACCTTTTATTGACTCTGAAGGGTTGTTACGAGTACTAGGGAGACTCAGGTACACTAAGTTGTCGACTAATCACAAACACCCGGTGATTCTTCCAAAGTCCACTCCCTTACCAGCACTAACGAAAGGTAGAAACCGTAATACAAATTAGCATAGTGTATCTCATAGTATTAGTGTACCTTGTATAATAGCAGATAATTTAAGATGTCTTTTTTTATTCTAAGAAATCCTGTAGATTTCTTCCGGGGGCAGTATGTTTAGGAATTGTTTTATGTTACCTGGCAACATCCAATTGTAAAATTTCTAATCTGTAGTATTAAAAAAAAAACTCTCTCTTCCGTTTGAAAACTTGTCGGACGCGTGCGCGCTTAAGATTCTAACTATATTAATTAAATAAGAAATACGTATCTGGTGTTGTGATGAAGTGGTGGTTGCTAGAATTACGGCTGTGGACTGTCTGACCTGACTATTGACATAACCCGGACCGACCTGACTGAAAACTACAATTGCCGAGCCCGCCAACACGCAAGTAAACCCAGGACACCAGGTATTTATCCTCATCTTGTTAATTTTCTGTCATTCAAAATTCTGTTCCTAACATTGTCTTTGTCATAAGGAGTGATCTTATGCTGCTTTATTACCAGTAGCAATATATACAGTTGCCTGACAGTGAGTACCTGGCATTTTTTATACAATAGTTTCGTTGGATATCTGTAATATAATCTTTTATCGTCCTGGGGGGGATGCTCTGTGTCTCACAATCATGCCGCGGGCCGGATTGAATGCCTCGCGCGCTGGATTAGAATGCCTCGCGGGCCAGATCATAGGCTCTCCCGCTTTCTTCCGGCGGGCCGGATTGGAACGGCTGGCGGGCCGTAGTTTGGGGATCTCTGGTATAGCTGATAGGCTAAGCACTCAGATGTAGCGTGGATAGTTCCAATGTAGTACCAACACGTCCAGTCTAGCGTGTTCTGCGAGAGAATGCCCAGGTGTTGGTCCACTCGGCTCCATTCTAGCGCGCGGAGTAGGGTTTGCTGGTTTTAGGTGACATAGACCATCGAATCAGCCAATTGTAGCAGTTCGCGCACTACGCTACAATTTAGTGTCCTTACTCATAACCGTCATGTCTCCGACAAATATAATAATTTATTTCAAACTCATCTCTTCACTTAAAAAGTTACTATGAAAATACCCAAATCGCAAAAGGTATACCTACTTACCTACAATATTTGTCTGAGTGGCAACGAGGAGGTTATTCTACTTATTCTTTTAAAGATTGAAAGTAGTTTCGCCTAACTGTTCATTTTCAGATAAATCTGCCCTTAAATGAAATAAAGCCAGATGTTTCACTCTGTGGCGTCGTAAAAAATCAACTTATTATTATACGAGTCACTTATTATACCATTCAACGAAAAAAAATATTTTTGTGAAAGTTCGGATAAAACATACTTATTTAACTTTTTAATTTAACAAAGGAAATGTAAAAGCATCAGAGACTTTTCCTGTACCTAATGTGACTGTGGTCACCCTCATACACAGCAAAGTGCAATAAGGGCAGACCACACGTGCGATACCGTCTAATCGCGACGTGTAGCCTCGCCCTTATCCTCTTGATTAAATGTTCTTTTCAATATAGCCACAGCTTTGCTTGGTATGGCTAAAATATCAATACGTTACTTCTGTAGGTGTTTCTTCATCATCATCATCAGCCAGTTGTCGTCCACAGTTGGACATAGGCCTTCCCTCGCGCCACCATCTCCATTTATTCATTGATAGATAATAAAAAGAAGACATTATTTATTTGTCTAGCTGAGACTTTTAACTTATATTTTCTTAGTACCAAATAGCCTCGCGGGTCTTAACCCCACTTAGCGGAACCTATAAAAAAATCCCATTAAAAACATTACATGTAAAAAGATGCCAGTCACGCAACGCAGTTCTACAACAAAAAGTTTTGAGATGTAATGATAAAACCAAGTCAGTACCGTGGGGGGGGGGGGGGGGGGTCCGTCCACAGAACTCAATTTCCATCGACTTGTCTATGTTTGATGATATGATGAATGTGTTCCTCCCCAGTTTTTAGTAAGTGGTCTTCCTTAATTTATTACATTCCAATCCATTCTATTTCCAATTTGAACTACAAAAGTAACTTTGTATAATCGCATGTATTTGTATAGGATTACAAATGCAGTTCGTATTGAAATAGCAATATTTTTAGGTTTAGCATGACATGATAGGCTAACAGCAAATTATGTTTAAAATTTTGAGCTTGTGAGTCCACTAGACCTACCTACCTTAAAATTGTGATTGCTTAAGTATTTTAGAGTTACGTATGATGATTATCAGTCTGTAAGTTAGTCAGTCAGTCAGTGACAAAACTAAGGAACTGTGACGTGTAATAGTTCTTAAGTTACACGTTGATATATTGAATGTTATTGAGAATGTATTTAAGTTTTATTATTCCTTTAGTTTCTTATTTACCTATCCGTTCTAGCTTTACACAGAACAGAACAGGCTGAAAATGGCCTGAATGGCATCGAGAAAAGGATGGTACGGCCTTTGTTTTGCTCGACTTGGTTGGGGATAGATGGGGAGATACAATCCAAATTACCAAACATGGCGTAATACAAGTGTAAAAAATTGTTTGCCGCACTATTATAGTCATTTACATTGTAAAAAGCACTATGTTAAGCCTCGGCCGAAAGTGGAATAGGGGACTCGTCTTCATCGAGGACACTCTCTTTGGATTGGCCCTCGAACTCGCTAGTCCATCTATAGCTTACTATTCGGCTTTTACCATAATGAACTATAATTTACGAAAGGCCGCAGTTTAGATGCGTAGCCTGAGCAAGGTGCACTTCACTCGATTTTGGCCTCCCGCGCGGTGGGCGTAGCCGATCTGGTCGCGGGCAACCAAAACGTCACAGTTTTACAATATAATTTATGCCACACCTGGCCATAAAGTGGCTTTTTCCGCACGCTGCGCGTACGGAAAAAGCCGCTTTCTGGCCAAGTGTAGACATAAAATGATGCACACAACACAGGAGGTAATAAAGAAGGCCCTCGATCGCATATTTACGTCCCTCGCTTGCAGCTCGGGCCGCAAACTTCTGCGATCTCGGCCTTTCTTTGTATTACCATCCTAGTTGTGTAATGTACTATATCGTGACAGTACGCAAACGCCGTTGATGCCGGCCGAACGCCGCTATAGCTTGGCATTTTCGTTGGTGACACTCCCATGGTCCGCGCGGGGGGCGGGGAACGATGACGTATTGAACACCGCTACACACGATGCGAATTACGTACGGATATGTCTGCCGATATCCCTAAAGGCCGTAGCAGTCTTTCGATGCTTCTAGCTGCAAATGCAGTTTGAAGGCAGATTTTTTGCAGTTAAAATAACTGCACGCCGACTGCAAGCGTACTGTGAAGTTAATTTACAATTTTGATGCAGTTATTTCACCTAGAAAAGAACTGCCTTGCAACTGCACTTTTGCAGTCAGAAAGCATTTTTTAAAATGGGTATGTATATACATTATGTACAATTTGTCTGGCTCCACATCCAATATTTTTTCCTATCCGCAGACTCATCTTTGCGAAGTTATCTCGTGTGTTTTTTGTTATGTGCAGCCGTAGTTACGTACATGAGCTACCGCGACCAGCGTCGGTCGCCGACTGAGCTCTTGTCAGGTGGCCCCCGCCGCGCGCCTACCTCATAGCACCCCCGCTATCTCCCCGCCCCCGTCGCCCGCGGACCATAGGAGTGTCACGAACGAAATTGCCAAGCTATAGCTAAATGTATGCGAGAACGTATTGTACTGTGCGAAGTTTCCGTGCTGTGGCTGTGGCGGTGGGAATTCCCACGCTCGCGTCAAAACAATAGGCTTCGCACGAGCGTGGGAATTCTTGTTTTTTGTATGGAAACGCGCGACACTGAAATATCTGTTTATATTCTCTAATCTGTGCCTGGGCGTCATTTTACGTGGCTACGCCCCTACATGACAGACACTATATTCGATATAGCTAGTGCCGGTAGTTGGTTTTGCAATTTGCAATACCATCTAAGACAATTCTAACTCCTGTACATGATGCTAGGCCTGAGCCGGTCAGGAACTAAGAACTAAAAGGAACGAATTCCCGTTACGGACCGAAATGAACTAATTTCTCACATAACATGCTCTACAAGCTGTACCTAATGGTTATATTATATAACCAAATATATATAACTTATATAGACGTAAGGTGCGTTTTCTCTCACGCGGAGCTGGATAAAGTGAACCAAAACGGACTGTCTTCTTGGAATAATCAAGGGGACTTTTTGCAAATATTGTATAGGTAAATATTGGTTTCAATGTCCTAGTTTTTCTTGAAATTGTATTACGATTTTACTAATATTATATAATAGCTAGTTAACGTCACAAAGGACCGGAGAGCTGGCAACTTCCTTACTCAACCCAATAAGTATAGCGATACCTATATTGCCTAACAATTTTTAACACTATTCCAAATTTGAAGTCGATATAACGAGAGCTCATTCATTTGACCGATTGAACGAGAGCGGAGTACTACCGGGCACAACGCTATGATGTTTCCTGGACTGCACACTGCACATGACAGGTACATTTGCTACATTCCCTGATATTCTAATGCAGTTAAGTGTACAACCGTGTACCCGACTTTGTCTTAATATAACGTTGCGTTCTGAGAATATTCGAGACACAACATCTTCAACGACCACTTTGGAAGATACTGGTTTAATTATAGTTAGATGTGAAATGTATTTACAAGCTTTTATTTAGTATCACCTGTCCCGGTGTTTATCTGTACTCAAACCTTGCAAGTCAAATTTGACCCACTTACCGGTTTTCGATTGAGTTGAAATTTTGCAAGGATACACAGGGTGTCCCACAAATGACACGTCATTGTGACACTGGAGGTAGACCAGGTCAAGAGATACCAAACCAACTTAACATGACCCCAGTAAAAGTGGCACGGTTTTTGAGTTATTGTCAAATAAAAGTTTTTTTTATGAATTTTGACCGTTTTTAACATTATTAGTGCCAGTGTGCACTCGGAAAGGTGTCAAGGTCAGTATTTTTTATGTGTACGGTAACATGAATTGTTAATTTACGTTACAGAAATGGTATTTTATCCAAAATCTAAGTAAAATTAAAAAAATACTAGTTTGATCTTGAATTAATTCACAGCGAAACATTAATTTCGACTTTAACCACCAGTCGTGAAAAAAAAAATAGTGCCACTTTTACTGGGGTCATGTTAAGTTGGTTTGATACCTCTTCACTTGACCTGGTCTACCTCCAGTGTCACTGTGACGTGTCATTTATGGGACACCTTGTATAAATCAGATGAAAATGCAATATTATTATGACATGAAGCTGATCTGATGATAGAGCCAGATGGTAGCCATAGGATCATCTAAATTACATAAGATAAATTCACCGTGTTGGGGCTCATTTGATGAGTTTTGACATGCAGTTTGCGAGTATACAAAAAAGTACAGTAGGCAATAAAAGGTTTCAAAAAAACCTTTTTTAAGAGAAACTTATTTTTATTACTGACTTCAAATAACTTTTCTAAGAAAAAATAAACACTTCAAACATTGAATCTAAGAAATGTTATACCTACTGAAATTGCTTTCATTGAGCAGGAGTTCCTCAACTCTTCATGGATACCATCATCAGAGCTTGATTTAGGAACAAATGCACGGGTCACTAAATTAAAACACCATAAGGGTTCCTTTTTTACCATTTTGGTACGGAACCCTAAAAACCCCGAGTAAAAACATCTCTAAAAAGTAAAAAATAAATAAAAAAAATATGTATTATTAGCCTTTTATGTTTTAAGATAAGTTGCTGTCGAGGGACCTTTTGTTTTAGCGTGTAATAGGCCCCCGAAATTAAATGTTGTTTTTTTAAATGTTATTTTTGTACTAAAATTTTATGCCGAAAATGCCTTACATCATTTTGGAAAAGAGCTGATACTCTTCAAACTGCTGGATCGATTTTTACCGTTTGGTAAAAATAAATCTTAGCTATGTTATAGCTAAGAACATCCGCAAGGAAACGTGCTTTCACGTAAAAAAACCGCATCGAAATCGGTCCATCCATTCGAGAGCTACGATGCCATAGACAGACACCGACACACAGTCAGACATACCGCTCCTTGAAAATCATAACGTCACTATCCAAAAAATGACGTTTTTGAGTTAACAACGCCTTCTAAATCACGTGATTGTACGGAACGCCATACAGAGACACCTATTGCTCTAGCTCTATTTAAAACGGCAGGGGGCGCTAGTGTCATTACGGCTAATAGTGGAAATTGACGCGCGACTTTTTGGAACAGTGTCACTATCATTAGAAATACAGTGAAATTCAGTGGATTTTGTGAAGAAGGTTGTCATTTTCTGGTTAATGACGGTATTCTGTGATATTAAATGGAAAGTACTAACATTTTTCAACGGAATACAGTATTTATTCGTAATACGTCAGTTCGAACTTTTAATGTAGTATCAATATCAAGACTCAATTTAAAGCAATAGTGTAATTTTCGCTTTAATGACACTTGTCCTCTTGCAATTTTTAATGTTATACTTTGTGTTAAGACTGTTAAAATGACAGTATATCAATAATGACCGTTTTATTTTGAATATCAAGTCTTGATGCAGGCTAATAATAAAGATGTACTGTATTTTTAGTACTTTAAATGACATTATGGTTTTAATAACTAAAATGATTTTTAGCATTATTAATCGTCATTTTCGATGTAGTGTCAATTTTGCCAGCTCAAATTACTATAAATTCATTCGTTTTGTCAATTGAAAAATGCTGTTTTCTGTTTAAAGCCGTTATAACTGCTAGAAGCTGCTTCCAACATTACTGTTGTTTGATTATTTTGTGACTTCTTGATTAATGTCACGGTGTGTAATGAATAAAATTATTAACTGTTTGTGAGACTGATAGTCATTTGCGTTAATAAATGTTATTTAACAAGTTTTCTTTAAGAGTTTTATACAAAAACATGGATTTTTCTTCCAAATAACCAGATATAGTGTCATTGTTCCTTAAACTAAATTAAAGTTTAGGAAATCACAGGCTTGAAAAGTGACATTAAGCAAAAATTAATGGAAAAGTGACATTATTATTTTCTTTAAATTCAATTATCAGATAAATAAAACATAAAAGACGGAATCTACTCTTATCGGTAAAAAGCATAGTCACGTATTTAACAAAACACAGTATAAAAATGATACTTTTATTACAAATAAAGTAGTTTTAGACGTTTTAATATTTCGAAAACTTACAAGCCTCGTACCCAAAAATCGTGTTTTTCGTTTAATGACGTTATGATTTTCAAGGAGCGATACAGTCTCACAGACAGACAGACATTGGCGTCAAACTTATAGCACTCCTCTGTTTGCGTCGGGGGTTAAAAATACTGAAATTAATAAATAAATAATAAATAAATAAATATTAGGGGACAATCTTACACAAATCGAACTAGCCCCATAGTAAGCTCAATAAGGCTTGTGTTATGGATACTAGACGACGATATATTTAATAAATACAAATACTTAAATACATAGAAAACATCCATGACTCAGGAACAAATATTCGTGCTCATCACACAAATAAATGCCCTTGCCGGGATTCGAACCCAGGACCTCTTGCTTCGTAGGCAGGGTCACTACCAACTAAGCTAAAGCGGTCGTCAAAATTGACGTATTTGAAGAGTTTTCTCGACTTCTCATGGATTCCATCATTAGAACTAGATTTTGAAAACAGTATGCAACTTTGTCTGAAATGATACACTTACAGGGTACACCATTCAGTTAGTCTCATTGCAACAAGTAGGCTTATTAGCACCTTAAGTAACGGTACCTACGATAAGCCTTAGCTAAAAGCTACAATTGTTGAATTAGTAGAACTATTTACATGAGATGTACTAAAGTCCTTATAAATTAAATTGAAACACCCAATATACTGCCATAATCTAAAAGCTACTTCAAATTACAACCACTATAATCTCACAGACTCAGTGATTTAACCAACTATCCCTAATTTCTAAAATTTAATTAAGCAAATTAAATAAATCAGAGGCTTCAGCTATCTGAGAATAGTTTTAAATGTTCGCATTGCTCTTGAAACGAGGTCATGACTTAGATCGTAATCCCAGAGGCAAAAACCTGTCGAAGTAATAATTAAATGTCATGTCTCTGGGGATACCATTACAGTTTGAGATCTACTAACCTTCGAAATGACCTAAGTTGCTGCTGGGAGAAAGTACGTTTCTAATTATAATCTTGTTTCGACATTCTAGACCAAAAATTGCCTCGTAATCCAGTATTCTGCGGTGTATTAGCAACAGACATCGGAATTTAAGAACAAAGAATGCACGTCTCTCACAGATCAGCATCAGACCTATGTCTAGAATATAAGCGTTTTCATTTATTTAAAAATTAAATGCGTTACTCTTTAACACTACGGAAGATAGAAAACTTGCTTTTATATAAAACTTATTTTAACCAGGTGTAACATTACAATGATAATTAATTGCGAAACAGTGAAAAATAATTCCTGTTTCGTAATCATATCACTACGAACGCAGAAAAAAAATCTTGTTTCGCAGTTAATTGCGAAACTTGATTACGAAAACAGAAAATAAATTCTGGTTTGGTAATTAATTGCGAAACAGTGAAAAATAATTCCTGTTTCGTAATCATATAACTACGAAAGCAGAAAAAAAATCTTGTTTCGCAGTTAATTATGAAACTCGATTATGAAAACAGAAAATAAATTCTTGTTTGGTCAATTAATTGCGAAACAGCAAAAAATGTTTCTTCTTTAGTAGCCAATTGTGAAACCGCAATTGTGAAAACGGACTAAAGGCATTAGATTTCACGATTAAAACTTGAAATAATAAACCAAAAAACGAAAAGAACGGAAAAAATACCGGTATTTTTGACCCCTGTAGGTCGTTTATTTTAGTTTCAAGTCGCTTGTTTTTTATTTTTTAGTTTAATAAACAAGTGTCAATAGCCTAATTTAGTGGATAAAAGTTCCTGACACCGTATACAACAGGCCGCGAGCAATTTGTTGATCAAAGAAGTTAATCTCGTTTCAATTAACAACTTTTCTTTAATCTGACACAAACACAACCGAAAGGGGTTACTTGGAGGTTCTATGGTTATATTACTTATACAGTTTAGAAAATTTCGTTAAACCAGGTCGAAAATTATTTAAAAGGCTCTCCTATTCATTAAACTTATATTTAAATTATAACACTGGCACAGATAACACACTGTGTTCAGCCAATTAGATTCGTTTTTCTCTGTAAGTATACTGCTATTTTACATAATTACTACAAGAATAAAGTCAGAAGTGAAGCCGGCTGACTAGGGTTTTGTATTTACTCGTCATTTTATATCTTTTTAGTCTTACTTTTATGTGGGTTATGAAAAATATTATAGACGTCCACGATTTTGTCAGCGTAGAATAGAATTTTCTATTTCTTACTTGAGAAACGATGGATACCATACCCCACCCCAACTTACACATACACAAACACACACACAAAAATGAATACAAAATGTTAACTCTTTAGCATGATTATAAAAAATAAACCAATCTATACTCATCCTTGGGGTTCAAACTTTCTTCATGATAAGTTTAATCATAATCGGCTAAAACCCGTATCGAAAAATAATTGATTGAATCATGCGTTACTTTGCGGAAATCCATGTTAATTAAAACTAAAATATTGCTTTGGTAATCCGCGATATGATAATGTGTTAGTCAATTAGTGCTGGCCCGTTATAATTACTTGCGTATTTTTTCATGCAATCACATGCAAATTAATATAACAAAACACCACCGAAGATAGAAAACTTGACACGTGTTTCGCCTCTCTACGAGGCATCTTCAGGAGAAGCTGGTTGACCGTCCGGCGGCCGTTGAAGAAATGACCTGAACCTATAACGGACGCCGGACGGTCAACATCTCCAGCTTCTCCTGAGGATGCCTCGTAGAGAGACGAAACACGTGTCGAGTTTTGTATCTTCGGTGGTGGTTTGCTGGAAGTTTAGGTTCAGGATTTCACGAAAATTGCCATGCCATACTTTTCCGACGGGGCCAAAATGGCCGCCATACGGCCGCAAAGTAGTTTTTTTTGCTTGCTACTCGGCGATGATTAGCTGTGCTTATTAGCCTGGTACATACGGTTGATTCGTGTTTTCGTCGGTATGGCGGGATGTAAGTCATACCGGAGAAGTATGGCATTCCGCTACCGCCTACTTAACTAACACTTTCACGTCGAAAACGTAGGCTTAACAACGCTATTGGTACTCGCGCGAATTTTTCATCGTCTAGATGAATTGTGATGATGATGAAATTGCAAGATTTTTTGTAAGTAGTACAAATCATTCGACTCTCTTAATTTTTCCGACACGTTCGATTACCGACCACGCATTTAGGTCGCCAGTGGCTATGACCATCATTTACCTTTTTGTCATTACGTAATTAGACCCCTGTAGCAAAGTATAAAGACAAATAAGTAGTTCGTCTTCGCTGTTTAGGAGCGCGCTATACGTAAGGCACAGGGCTGCCGCCTGTTGATTTTGTAAAATATCTACTTACTAGTTGCACAAATAAACGGCGCGCGCTGAACGGTGCGTAGGTAAACAACAAACTAAACAAATTCCAAAGGTTTCAAAGGTTCCAAAGGTTTAAGGTAGTTTTCTTCATTGTTTTTTGTGTAAGTAGGTTCAATAAATTTGAACTATTAGTGATCAATGAAAATATATATTCTATCAGAATTCTGTATCATACATTTTTCCGATGAAGGACCATGAATATTATCAAAATACAATATTGCATGGGTTTTTTAAACAAAAGGCTTTGTTGAAATCTTGCCTGTTGCCTCATTATCCCGATTTAATATCGAAGGTTAGGTACCTTGATGAAAGTACACTAACACAAAATTATCAAACATTCTATAAACGACTTAAAATATAACATTTATATAGGTACTAATAAAATACTCGAAATAGGAATTTTGAAATAAGTATGATATTCTGGATTTTGCGCACTTTCCCTCAAACATCCGAACACACTGCAGTATACACGACTTCGATACTTCAATTTGTGCGCAGAAATTTTGTGAGATTGACCGCTCGCAGCGATGGCTCAGCCCAGCCCTGACTAAAGCAAGCGCGCGCAAGTCGAAATGCTTGCCTGTGGTGCGTCCGTACACGGCGCGCACACATGCGCGCTCCCGATGTACCTTTTGTCGCAAGAAAAACTACCGTATACCGTGCCTGTAGGGTCGCCATACTAGGCTGCTGGATTTAGGCTGCTAACTTCACGCCGGTTACAAATGACCAGAAATTTTGTGTCACTATCTCCCGGGCTATTACGGCTCTCGTTGTTCTCGTCTGCACATCACTTTGCCCGACCCTTTCGTAACATAATCTCGCCGGTTATTTGTTCGACTGCTGAACTCTAAAGAATAGTTAATGTTTGCATGCAGGTACCGACATCGGCGGAAATTGCGCTTTTAAATGCCGTTTCTAGTGCCTTTTATTTTAACTTCATTTCCTTTTAGATTTTTCTACGTTTGTTTTTCAAGACGATTCTATAAGGTGCTACCGCAAGGTTGTTTTTTATTGAAAATAACTCAAAAAGATGATTTAAGGTTTGATAGTTTTTTCTTGTAATATTGTAATCGTTAGAGGCAAGAAAATAAGTGAATCTGCATTAATTTGGGATCAGTTTCGGAAGCTGAATTTGATTAATTAATTAATTAAGGAAATTACCCTATTACAGGTTTAAAGTACTGGGAGTCGCATCGCCTACGAAGCTAGGGTTTCCCGGTTCAAATCCTGGTAATGGCAAACATATTTGAGATTGTTTGTTCCTGTCATTGACGTTTCCTACCTACTAGTATTTAAGTGTTTGTCTATATGTATGTTTCTCTTCTCCTCGTATCCATACTAAAACATTGCTTAGTTTGGGACACAGAAATATATCGAGAGGAAATAATTCGGCGATTTGTATGAGAATCAAGCATGTAACGTTTTTCGCTTGGCGTTTGACGCCAAAACTGTAATTTGGTGATGGAAAACTTACATTTTCCATTTCATTTGAGCAATTAATTATAGCATTAATATCAGAATTTTTAAATCTGATCATAATATTGACGGTAACTAAAGTTAACGGCGTGCAAAGTAGTTAGCCACCTTTAAGTACTCTTTCCTTCTAATTTGTGTATACATTCACAGCCTAGTCCCAAAGGTTGTGAATGTATCCGAAAATAGTACCTACTTTCTTCATATTTTGCTTAAATATTGTGTAATTTTTAAAAAGATGACATCATAATATTGGGATTTGTGATGACGGCGGTTGAAACGCTCTGAAATCCACCCTGCCGCTGTTCCCTCTTTCATTTCAGCTCTTGTGAAATTATACGATGACTAACAGTAGTTAACAGTATTAAAGAAGACAAGTTCACTAAGCCTGGCTTAGATCAGAGCCCCGTCCTAACATTCACTATCCTCACTGAACATTATTACCTTGGAATAATTTATCGTGCTTGTAATTCGGCTCTGTAGGGTAGCCGGTAGTGACGTCACAGTCGGACTTGCGGTCACAGGTTGAAATTTATACCCTACAAAAATATAGGACCACTGGATTGGGTATTGTATTAAATTTCGTATGATATTTCGGTGTTTAACTTTGCCATCCATTTTGACTTCTGCACCATGTCCATTTTAATAGGCTTTTAACCTAAACCAGCGTGGGTCATAATGCACGCAATTAAATTTTTCTATTTTTTATAATTTTTTTTAATCATTTTCCTCTGTGTTATTATCGGCTGTGATGTAAATATATGTAGCGTTTTTATGTATGTATATTATGTATCGTATACGTAGGATTATATACTATTTATATATGTATGTGTATTACTTCCCTAATATTTAGTTATTTGTGTGCATTCTTTGTTTTTTGCATCGTATATTCCTCACCACCTGCTCATTTATTTTTGTTGACTTAGCATCGACTTCGCTACCCAAAGATTGTCTGGAAGAGATCGCTCTTTAGCGATAAGACCGCCTATTGTTTACCACTGTTTTTATATAAGTTTGCATTGTAATTTTTCTTTTGGTGTGCTATGAGAAGTATGATTTATTGATAGATTGATTGATATTTTAATTTCCAGCCTATTGCCACTTTAACTTGTTAACTCTGGCTGCCGTATCAGTCACCTTAATTTTTCTACAAAAGGCTTGCGATCGTCCTTGGTAGAAGTCTTTTGAAGGAGACAGGGCTCGGAAGCCGGTATTTGCTCCATACAAAAATACCGGTATTCTTTCCGTTCTTATCGTTCTTTGGTTTATTATTTCGTTTTTAAACCAGACAATCTAATAATACGAAGACATGACTTAAATACATTACTGAGCTCTACATAAAAATAATAAAATAATTCAAAATATTGGGCTATTTCGGGGTTTCAAAATACCGGTTCCGAGCTCTGGAAGGATACCAATGTACATCAGCGGACGTATCAAGATTGAAATGATGATGAAGCAAATGTTACCAGGGTTGATAGGACCAGAAACGAATTCATTTACGAAAGCCTTGCAGTTACAGACATAGCCGATAAGCTCCATAAAATCCTCCCTTTTTTTTGCGGTACGCCGCCGACCCGAACGGACGTATGCTTATCAGCGCATTGCTTATAACTTATTAAGAAATACTTCAATCTAAAATAGACTCAGTGCGTGTGTATTAAAGTGTGTTTTTGCCAAACATTACTCGTGAAAGTGCATTGAACAGAATGTATCGGTCACCAAGCAAGCAATTTGGATCTAATCCCGAAATTCACTCAAAATACAGTGATCAAAACAGAAGTCCCTCACAAGGAGTCACTCAGCGCAAACGTAAACATTTAGATGGATTCGACACGGACTTGTCTGACTTCAAGTCAGACATTACCAACATGTTCGCCGACATCAAATCGGAGTTAAAGTCACTGCGCTCAGATAACTCGAAGATTCACCAATCTATATCTGAACTTAAAAACCAGCAACAAGAGGTAATAACCGAGTTTAACGACATGAAAGCCACAATTGAATTTGTTTCCAACAAACAAAGCGAACAGGAAATGCAAATGGCTGAACTAACCTCAAAAGTCACAGACTTAGACAAAAAACACACAGACTACGAACTACTGAGTACTAAATATGATCAGTTGTTAATAGAATTGGACAAACAGCAGCAATATGCCCGTATTCAGAATCTGGAAATTTCTGGTATGCCGGAATCAAAGAACGAAAATTTGAAATCCATTGTAATAAATATTGCAAAACATGCAGGCGTAGCTTTAACACTAAATGACATCGAGCATGCTAACAGAGTACGGCCGATGACGCCGCAGGAGGGTCGTCCCAAATCTATCATACTCAAATTAAGGACTCGTGCGCTTAAGAACAGTATCCTCGCAGGGCTGCGCAGGACGCGCGGCGTCACCACAAACGACATCGGCCTCCAGGGTGAAGCACGTACCCTCTACGTCAACGACCACCTTACCCCATATAGAAAGCAAGTACTGAAGGAGTGTAAAACCGCAGCAAATAACCGAGGCTACGAGTACGTTTGGGTTCGTGATTGCAACATATATGCCAGGAAGTCTGACGGCGCTTCGCTTCTGCAGTTAGAATCACTTAATGACATCAAGAAAATGAAATGAAATAGGATGTATCTTTTCATAGACTCATTAACAACTACGCTATTATTTTATGCCGATGTTTTATGTACGAACGGATTATTTACCTACTCACAACAAAGTCGTAATACAAGTACTTACATGAACATTTATACACTTCTCTCTTGTACCATAACACACTACACACACATTCACTTCACTTTGTTTATTATATTACTTTAATGTAATTTGCCACTATGTTTATTTTAAAATCACTATAATATTTGTACTAACACTTACAATACTTGGTCCGCTAATGAAAACCGTAACAATACGCATTTTTCCTAGACGAGCACCAACTGATCATCTTATGTTGCGAGAATATGACCTATCTTTTTATGAAATGCACTGGGAGACTGTATACTGCGTACACATATACTTAAATAATATCAGGATGGGAAATCAAGTTGCGATAACTACCGGGAGTGGTCGCGCGCGAGTCTCAGCGAATGTGACTGGAGCACTAGCGAGCACATTCAGTATATTGAATTCACAACATCTACAAAAAGTTGTTTACACCTTATGCCCCGCTCGATCGATAACTAATCATCATATTATGTTGCACATTTCTTCTATCTTAGGTTTATTTTCGTTTAACATAATATATTGCTTCAATTTACTACAATGCCTTTAAAGATATATTACCAAAATGTGCGCGGTTTGCGCACCAAGACAACAGATTTTTATAGGAATATTCTTTTACGAAATTATGACCTTATTATTATTACCGAAACCTGGCTTCATGCAGGCATTCTAGACGGCGAATTGTGTAACTCGCAGTATGAACTTTTTAGATTGGACCGAAACCTAGTGCTTACGAATGTAACGTTGGGAGGAGGTGTGATGGTGTGCGCTCGGCGACACCTGGGTGTGACGCTGCGTGCAGACCGAGCGACTCCACCTACTGAGCTGCTCTGGGTAACAATACCTTCAAATTCCTTAGGATCAACCAATAGTCTTCATATTGCAACTGTATATCTACCACCTAATTATCGAACCTTACCTAGCGATGTTAAAAATGTTATTGACTCTGTATCGCGAGTATATAATCAAAATAATAGCGATTATTTCATGATTGTGGGCGACTTCAACCTACCCTGTATACTTTGGAATAGCGCGGATCCAATTTACTTAAAAAAAGGTTCCGTAGAAATACAGCAGGCAGGCATTGAACTCGTTGAAGAATTTTCATGTCATGGGCTGGACCAGCACAACTACATTAAAAACGCTAGTGGTAACACCCTTGACCTTGTATTTAGTAACTTCTCAATAGTCGTTAATGAAATAAATAACCCAATTTTAAAAGAAGATAAAGCACATCCTAGTTTAAACATTTTAACTAATGACTTAGACATAAAACCTTTACATGAAAATAAAACAACAAAAATATTATATTTCAAGGGGGATTATGATAAAATAAACAAATATCTTAACGAAGTAGACTGGCCTGTGTTATTTACCAGTTGTGACTCGGTAAATTGTGCTGTCAATTGTTTTTATAAAAAAATACGCGAGAGTATACAACTATTTATTCCTAGAGTACAGCAAAATCAAAGTTCTAAATCTAAACAATATCCATCCTGGTACAGTAAACCCCTAATCAGCTTGATACGCCGCAAATGGAAAGCTCATAAAAAATGGAAGCGTTACCAAAATGATTTGGACTATCAAGAATTCTCTTATCTTAGGCGGAAGGTTAATAAACTTGAAACTGATAATTATAACACCTTTTTAACATCTGTACAAGACCAAATAAAAGTAAACCCTAAAAGGTTATGGAGCTATGTAAAATCAATGCGTGGCTGCTCGAACTATCCTAAATCCATGACCTATGGAAATGTATCCTTAAGTGATGGTCCTAGCATTAGTAACGGATTTAGTCAGTTTTTCAAAAGTGTATATGTAGAACCGGATAGTAACTCTGATTACGGCAACTTGAACATACCCGATGTAGGAGATGTACATGCAATCGGTAATATTATTGTATCGTCTGAGAAAATAATATCGCTTCTGAAAAAGGTAGACGTTAATAAATCAGCTGGTCCTGATGATATTTCACCTTATTACATTAGGAACACAGCAAAAGCAATAAGTATACCGTTAACTATTCTCATCAATAGATCTTTGAGAGAAGGTACATTTCCAGACAAGTGGAAAGAGGCGAATATAATACCTATACATAAAAAATCCTCTAAAACAGTTATAGAAAACTACCGCCCAATTTCAATTCTGAATATATTTAGTAAAATTTTCGAGAAAATTGTTTACAATCACATCTATCCCACCATAATGAATGGCATTAGCTCATTTCAACATGGTTTTTTAAAGCGGCGTTCTACTGTAACTAATTTAGCGGAATTTACTAACTTTGTATTGAGTAATATGGAGCGAGGTGGACAGGTTGACGTGGTGTACACTGATTTTGAAAAAGCGTTTGACAGAGTGGACCACGTCATCCTACTAGCAAAATTGGAGCATTTAGGTATTCATGGTTGTCTACTGCGGTGGATCAAGTCATATCTTTTGAACAGATCACAAATTGTCACAGTTGGGGGTTTCAGATCCGATCACATTCATGTCCCCTCCGGTGTCCCACAGGGATCCCACCTGGGGCCTTTGTTTTACAATGCGTATATTTTTGATATTTATACTTGCATTCAATCCCCTGTAGAACACTTATTATACGCTGATGACAAAAAAATATTTATTAAAATTAAAGACGCGTCTGACTGCCGCATTATGCAAAATGCATTAGACTCCCTAGAACAATATTATTGTAGAAACAAAATAACAATAAATGCTTCAAAATGTCAAATAATAACATTTTCTCGAAAACCGTCACCTTTGCTTGCAACTTACACTATAAATAACATTTCGCTAGAAAGAGTCCAATTAATAAGAGACCTGGGAGTATTGTTCGATAGCAAAATGCTAATGTCGGATCATATCGATACTATAATTAATAAGGCTTATAAAAACTTAGGTTTCGTAATGAGAATATGCAAGGCTTTTAACGATCCCAATTGTATCAAGGTGGTATACTTTGCCTATGTTCGTAGTGTTCTAGAGTATGCATGTAGTATATGGTCTCCTCAGTACATCACTTATATATCTCGTATCGAAAACTTGCAACGAAGGTTTTTACGGTATCTTAACTATCGAACAAAACATATAACTGTTAACTATAAATCTAGCTGTCAGAAACACGGTTTGATGAGTTTAGAGGATAGAAGAGAGATGCTCGACATGGGACTATTGTATGATATAGTCAAAGGGGATATTGATTGTCCTAATCTCATAGCAGAGATCAGGTACTTCACACCTAAATCAAATACCAGGCATCCACGACTCTTTAGTCTACCTGACTATCGGACTAATTACAGTAAGAATTCTGTGATTTATAGGATAGCTGCTACTTACAATAAGAAATTTAGTGATATAGATCCATTCGTACTTCATAGTAAAAACAAATTTAAGTGCGCAGTCAAATCTAAAATTAAAGATAATTCTGCACATTGACGTCCATTCTAACACAAACACACACACACACACACACACACACACACACACACACACACACACACACACACACACGCACGCACATATATATATGATACACCTATTTGTAACAATATTTCTAAGTTAGCATACCCGTTCTTATTTCTAAGTTAGCATACCCGTTCTTTTAACTTGTATTAGTTAGGGAGACCTGTTATTGGCTATTCTAATGTATCCTATTTCTAGACTATAATTATGTTATAAAGCTGTTGGTCTTCTAATAAATAAAATAAAATAAAATAAAATAAAATCGACTTCGATGGTTTGGGCATGTCAAAATGATACCTTAATATGTAGGCAATAAAGCACTTTGCCTGACATTATTAGGCTGCTGGTGGATCGGGAGGCCTAGCTACGACGGATCAACTTTTTAATAAGGACTTAAATAGCTGTGGGTTTAACGAAAAAATGTCCTGGATAGAGCGAAGTGGTAGTGAAAATTAAAATAATATAACAAAAATTTAGACACGTTTTTTGAGCCCAGATAATTTAATGAATATCGTCGTTGGAAAGTCATGCTGCAACCTGACGAATGTTCAAGGGTGAATCAACTTTCCTTTGTCAACAAAATTTCACCTTCTCCGACTAAAATTAAAAGGAAATCTTTATTCGGATTTTTTTTAATAAAGTGTATGCTCATTTAAAAGACAGATAATAAAGCTACGAAATGCAAATATTTTTTATTGTAATTTGTTTATTATAACTTGTTGATAAGCTGTAACCCAGCGGACATAGCTGTCCCCCTTTTTTGTATGAAAATAAGGGTTCGTCCGCTGGGTCACCCTATTTATTTGTTAAAAACGAGTTTTATTTTTATTTATACCTTAATCTATCTCTAGATATAAGATCTTGTTCCATTTAACCTATGTTAAAACATGCAAAAGTGAACAAATAAGGAGAAAGAGCAATCTTTGCATAAAGCAAAGAAAAGTTGATTCACCCTCAAGCATAACCTAGCTCACTATAAATTCTGACAAAAGATGGCGTATCCAGGCGTCGTGTGTCCAGCTGAGGTCGTTTATTTGCTTAATGGCGAAGGTTCTGCAAACCTCCGGCGTTCGATAGCGACTGGTATTAGCGAGTTCGATTCCGCTCCAACAGCTCACTGGATACCCGGGTTACTCATTGGATACCCGGGTTACTCGTTGGGAACGCGTTTAGCACTTAGACATGGATGCTTAAAGACTGGAAGATTGAATCGAGAACATCGGAACGAGAGCGGGTTTTGTAGTCTGAAATAATGTTACATTGGTTTCAAATTAGTATTACACATCAAATTATAAATTGAGGTGATTTGAGTCGGTCATTTTCCCATACGAGGGTTATTCTTCAAAAATATGTCTGCTACTTATTCCTCTGTCTCCATACATTTAGTATGAAAAAGGGCCAGAGGAATAAGGTGACTGCAGACATATTTTTGAAGAATAACCCACGAACATTGCTTGCTTCCACGGCGTCAATCATGTTTGAAATATGTTTTATTTCATAGTTTGATACATTTTCTCTGAGCGAAATGACATGAGAAGTCTCAAAAAAAATTTGAAGCAACGTGCAACTGGAACTTCAAAATCAGCGGCATCTATAAATAAAAAAAAAATTGTGTCGAAGGACGCAAATCATTATAAATAATTTATTTGCTACAAATAATTCGTCACTATATCAGATATTGAGCGTAAATGTCATTTTACAATATTTTTTATCTCAAGATAATTGAAATCAATAAAAAAACCTAAAACACGTATCCAAAATGACATGTCATACGACTAAGTTAAATGAAGTCTCGTCAACATCTCAGGAGTTAAAGTTATTAACTGACTTTGTATTTGGCTGGTTGACAAACACTTAAACGTTTTTGGTACTGAAAAGCTAACCTCGAACTCTGGAAATCAATCTTAATTTCCTATGGATTCCCAATTGCGATTTTAATGAGATTTAGTAATTAGGAATTGCAATTTTATTTAATTAGTAGTAACTTTTGAATTAAGTATACGGGGTTCTATACTCACTTCGGCAATGTCCTTTATAAAACTCCATATATTATTAAAGATAGACGAATCCAACCTAATCTATTCGATAAATAACTAAATATTTTTACTAAAAATAACCCGACCGCGGTGCACTTTAACAGTGCATAAAATCCGGCATATTGTTTATTTTGACAAACTTCATACCCAGTGACACTCGCGCCAACAATACGAATCTAATGATGTATCATTTATCAAAATCGGTTGTATCGCTGAGTAGTTACGAGCGGACATAGGAACGGACATACATACATACATACAGGTCAAACACATAACCCTCCTTTGAGCATCGCCGCAGTCGGGTAAAAATGAAAGAGTTATAAAAACGCCCGCCGCTAGATATGTCTATAATATTTAAAGAGTTTCCTCGATTTCTCCAGGATCCTATCATCCATTCCTAACCTAGTGGCCACCTCGGAGGTGGGTTTTAAAATAAAGTATTTTATGCCACACCTGGCCATAGTGGCCATAAAGTGGCTTTCTGGCCAAGTGCAGACATAAAATTATGATCTCAGCCTTATTTTATACCACCCTAGTTGTGTAATGTACTATTCAGAGCGACTAAAACGATTTCCAGTAATCGAGGCACATTTATGAAAAGATTCAGACGAACTGAGATTTTAAAAGTTACTAAATTCTGAGAGAAATTAATTAAAGGGGTTACGTTAGCTCTCTAATTTTCTGTCATTTTAATGAAATGTCTAGGTTAGCTGCATGCAATTTTCTCTTTACTGCAATCACCATTTTAGAACGTTGCAGTTTCTAATTTGCTTTTCTTCATTCTTATAAATTGTAGTTACTTATAGTACTTATTGGTTTATCCAGCTAACGACTATTATTGTATAGCTTGATTGATTCATGTTAAATACATGGTGTGTAATGGGCTAGACGACTAACGACGACGGGCTAGGTGCCTGCCACTGCCACGCAAAGCTGGCTATGCAGAGCTCCTTAGCTGGCACCGACTTCAAAAATAACTGGTTAAAAACTATAAATATCTGTATATGTATAACGGCGCGCGCCTTGTTTAGTTTATTGATTTTCGATGATTAAGGTTAAAAGGGTAGTTTGTAAATAATGTTGACAAGTTGATTTATTGAAAGAGCGGGTATAAAAACTCGAATGGAGTTGTAAACAAGTGTCATGGTCGGCCGAGGCGTCATTCTTTGACAGCGACCCGAGCGTGACGGTTGTCTGCAAACCCATTAGCTCTTAATCTGAATTTATTATTGTAATCCTTGGATATTTTTGGTGTTTGTTAATTTAAACTAGTAATAAAGTGATCAGATTATAGTGTGCGACTTATATTTTGTGAATTCCTGCACGTGCGCGCCCACTCGATCTGAAGATGTCAGATCCGCCTTCAAACCCGCCTTCTCGGCCTCCCGATCCTTCGACATGTATATATGAATCGTTGATTATCCATTTCTTTGGGGTAATTAACACATTATTTTCTGGTTTTTACTTTTTAAAATTACGGGCTTGTAAAAGATGTAAAATATATGAGCGTGCGCTATAAGGCTGGAGGGATATCTGGCAATCTTATTAATCGCGTCCGAGCAAATTGAATTTCTATTAATCGAGCAAATTTCCCACCATTTGAGCCGTAACCGTACCCGGGTTAGACCGGTGCACACTGCGTACTATTTATATTTACATTATAATAAAACTTTTTTTTTGTTCGTTGTGGAAGTCTTAAAGTAAACGCCATAATTAGGGGGGAGACCTATGTTCAGCAGTAGTCGTATCAAGGTTGAAATGATAATGATGATGAGATACCTTTTTCTAAATAACCGATTTCAAACTAGTATTTTCAATCAAAAAACGCAAGAAATACTAGGTATCTTTATAAAAAAAATCGACGAACTAAGAACATCCCCTTTTTTGAAGTCGGTTGAACCGATACCGGTAGCTGATAACTAAAACTCGTGTCGGTCTTGTATTTCGCTGCGATGGATTTCTTTCGATTTCCCGCTACGCGTACTGAAAAAGCCGCTTTCTGGCCAAGTGTAGACATAAAATGATGTATGTTAAGAATTATCTAAGGTGTCCGAATGTTTGTTCATTCTCTTTACGAGCATTTGGACACTAGTTAATTCTTACTTTACACAACACGAGAGGTAATAAAAGCCCTCGATCGCATATTTACGTCCCTCGCTTGCAGCTTGGGCCGCAAACATCTGCGATCTCGGCCTTTCTTTGTATTACCGCCCTATTTGTGTAATGTACTATTTAAACGGTAATTCTTTGGATTTGTGTCTGCGTCAACCTAATTACCACGTCTCTAACTTCATATATCGAGGCGCGGTAATTAGACGCAGACACAAATCTGAAGAATGACCGTAAAGTCAGTTCCATTCTTAAAGATCCGAAAAATCTATAAAAATCAAACTTAAGAGGAAACAGGAGGGCAGTTTTTCCATACAAACGTAGTCCCCTGTTTCCTCCCTGGATAATGCCAGTAGAGCAATCATTTTTTGTCCAAATATCTATGGCTACTATTGATATGTTCTTATGTTTTCCTTTTTACGATAAATTGATTCTCAAAAGAGATATTAACCTTCAAAAACCTAAAAAAAATGCCAGATTTTCCGCTGTGTTCACACATCCAGAAAACAAATTTGATTAGATTATTAAAAAAAAGGAAAACATAGGAACACGGCCAAAGCCTTTCTTTAATGTTTAATGAAAAAATTAGTTAAATAGGTTAAGTTTTGGGGAAGAAATCAGGGGACTACGAAACGTTGTTTTCATGAAATTTTAATAGGTATTTTCGGTCCAAGCTGCAGTTGTCTCTATCGCGTTCTGCGGGGGAGAGGCGGGCAGTGCAGGATAGCGACATATTTTACAAATACCTAATTTTCAATTCTCTCGACCTTACTGTTTCCTTTTAATTTTTACAATTTGGCCGTGTACATCAACCTTAACGGTGGAAAGCCTCCAATCGAAAAGGTCCTTAATCACTTTAAAATTATTCTCTTTTCCGGGTATTTGCGGGAAGTTATTGAATATCAGCGCGAAATTTATCGTGAACGTTTTCTTTGTTTGTAGATTTCAATATAATACCACTCTCGTTTACGCTGAATTTATTTTATCGAAACGTGAATGTTTTTTGTAAGCACATCGACCTTTTCGCAGGATACAAGTTTTGTAAAAAACGAATACAAAACAACTAACAAGGCAAAGGGAAGATACGACTAAGTTTAATTCGATTGATTTCTAATGGCTTCTCTCCATTTGGTATTTTAAACTGCCCGAAAGTATTGTTTTAGTTATTGCTTATAATTTTTTTCCCGTTTTAATGCATTTGCACAAGCTTTTATTTAGTTTCACCTGTCCCGGTGTCTGTGTGTGTCCGTGTGTCTGTAATCAAATTTTGCAAGATAAATTTGACCCACTTCCCGGTTTCCGATTGAGCTGAAATTTGGCAAGGGTATGTAAATCAGATGACACTGCAATATCATTATAATATAAAGCTGATCTGATGATGGAGCTGAATGGTAGCCATAGGATTATCTAAATTCCATAAGATAAATTCACCGAATTTGAGCTCATTTGATGAGTTTTGACAAGCAGTTTGCGATTATACAAAAAGTACAGTCGGCAATACAAGCTTGTCTCAAAAAACATTTTTTGACAGAAACATATTTTTATATTCTCTCTGAAAATTTTACTGTATCTGTAAGCTATTATGCGGAAAGAGTATTCGAGCAAACGATACATTCGGACTTATTATAAAGTTAAGCCTCGACCACAGAATAAGCAATAGCACTAAGTGCAGTAGTTTCTCTTTCTAACAAAACTGCCATTCGGATCCGACCACCGGAAGGAGCGCACCGGATCCGACCGTCTCTCTCTTCTTCTGGTCTGGCTAAGGTCCTCTCGCGGGGCCTCAAGGCGGCGGAATCGCGGAGTGAGTCGCTCCTGCCTCCACGAAGATGACGAGGTTAGATTAGAACTCTGCGGAGATAGCGCAAAACGTGGGAAAATGGTAGGGAGTAGATATGAGCGCCGACGGCCAATTTCACGGCGGCGGCGTGGACTGGAAACTTTTGCGTCGGCGGCGGCGTCGCGGCGGCGTGGCTTTGGATCTTAATATTTTTATTAAAGCTTTATTTGTAAAAAAAATGAAGAAAACCATATTTTGATACCGAAGTCAGCCATATTTTATTCTAATAAACGAACGGAGGACATAAACAACCGTAATTGTTATTTTTTTTAATTTCACACCTTATAATTGTGTGTAAACATCAATTGGAGACGATAAAAACGAATATACGTTCATTCGACTAAATACCCGACGCGACTGAGTGAGCGAACGCGGGCGGACTACGGGTGCAAGCGAGAAAGCAAGCCGCAAATTGTTGTGGCGTGTTGCGGCGGCGCGCCGCGTGTTTTTCTCGGCGGCGGCGCGCCGCATAACCTCGCGGCGGCGGCGGCGCGCCGGCGCGGTGCTTATATCTAGTAGGGAGGCTTTTGCCTAACAGTATGACACTTAATATAATATAATATAATATAATAATATATAATATAATAATTGTTTATTTGCAGGCAAAAAAGAACCCATATTAAATGAATACAAACAATAAAATAATTCAAAGTATACAATGTAAAAAATAAAACTTATAGCCTAAAACATAGAAATAAAACGGTCACAATAAAGGTAAAATTATAATTTACCGTTCTCAGACCGGTGCAGTTTGAGCCAATACTTATTGAAATTGTCGCTGTAGTCTACAGCTACCAGCGATAGAAATTCGTTTGTTGACGCTCGAATCCTATCCCGGAACGCTGCAGACCTCTCTCTCAATATAGCGAAGAAGTCAGAGACTCTCGCATCAGCGAACATACCTTTCGCACTGCAGAAGGGTGGTAATTTCAACAAGATACGAAAGGCATTGTTGTACTGTATTCTAAGCGCGTTGAACGAGCGTTTGGTGTACTTGGTCCACAACTGACACGTATAGAAGCATTGGCAAAAAGCCTTGAAAAGTGTTATCTTGACCTCACTCGAACAACGCGCAAAGCGGCGGGCCAACATGTTACACCGCACTGCGAGAGCCCTGCGCTCCCTCTCCATATCGGCATCATCCCTCAGGTACTCGCTTAGAATATGCCCCAGGTATTTGAAGCTTGTTACAACCCGAATTGGCGAGCCGTTCATACATACCGTAGGAATCAACTCCGGACCCTTTCCAGACCTAAAAACGAGCATTTCGGTCTTAAGCACATTATATTTCAGGCCATGTGTACTTGCGTAACGTTCGCAGATGTTAAGTAGCTTAACAAGTCCATTTATCGAGGGGCTGAGAAGCACCATATCATCTGCGTAGCTCAGATTGTTAACACACACGTTACCAATGTGGCAACCGATGCTGGCACGTCTCAGCTCCCCGATAAGGTCGTTGACGTATAAATTAAAAAGGTCCGGAGATGTTAATCCACCTTGGCGCACTCCGCAGTCTAACCTATAATCGTTAGACTGCGAGTCGCCCCATTTTACAATGTTAGTTTGGTTTTCGTACCAGAACTTCAACAGTCTTACCACCTCTGGAGGTGTGCCAGTCATATATAACTTTTTCCACAGTATGCTGTAATTAACGAGGTCGAAAGCGCGACTGAGGTCTAAAAAGCATGCGTATACTGATGTATCTCTATTCACATAGTAGTTTACAGTATACTTTAAACTCAGTATCGCGGAATCTGTTGAAAGTCCTGGACGAAAACCAAACTGCGCCTGGTCTATATTAAGATTTTTGGTCAATTCGGGCTGTAACAAACTTTCAAACACCTTACCAATTATCGTACCCAAAGAGATAGGCCTATAATTATTTAGGCTAGACAGGTCACCCGTTCTGTTCTTTGCGATGGGGACGACAACCGTTTTCATCATGTCGGGAGGAAGATAACCATGAGCCAAACACAAATTAAAGAAATCCGCCAGGACTCGGAATAATTCATCACTACCATAGAGTATGTGCTCAACGCTGAGACCGTCGTACCCAGGCGACTTACCACGTTTCATCGCTTTAACCACTTTCGCAACGTCACCCGGCGTAAAAGTGGTTAAAGCGTCGAGAGGGGTCTCCGACGCCAACGGCCCAGCGCCGGGCGCACACTCCACAGTGAGAGGAGAAACCTTGAAGTGAGTGGCAAACATGTCAGCTATAAGCTTGGGATCACTCACATTATTTACCGAGGCGGGCAGACCCTGCTTTCCATTCAACATTTTTGTTGCTTTCCAAAATTTGGAAAAATTGTTCTTAGCTCGGTTTAAAGTTAAAATATTCATTTTTATGTCCTCCTCATTTCTTTGGCACCACCTTAATTTATTTTTAAAAGCTTTACGGCTATTTATCATGTTTAGGTAACAACTACCTGAGGCGGGTTTGCCGGCCTCAGTCCAACTTTTAAAGTGCCTTTTAGCCAACTCATGAACCTCCCTAACATGATAATTCCAGCCGGCTACCTGTTTTTTCCGCGTTACACCGGTCTGAGAACAGTGGCAGGTACTAGCGGCAGCAGTCTGTAATGTACTTATAACATCTTTGTATATGTTATCTAAAAATAATTTATAATCATCTAAGCTAATACATTTAATATCACAGGCAACACAATGACTAGCGGAATTAATATTCTTTAAGGCATTGTAACAAATTTTACTATAGTTGTACGACTGCTCTTTACTTCTGCCTTTCCAAAGAATCTTGCTTAACCTACTTGAATTACTGTGCTCAAGTTTTCTTGTCATAACTGTCATATCCACTTCAATAAATAGCGGAAAGTGGTCAGACCAGCAGACATCATAGCCTACTCGTACGCTTTTGATCATGGCACTTGCTGCCGCCGTAGAAACACAGTGGTCGAGCCACCGTCGAGCGCCACTCGCCTCACACATATATGTGTATGTGTCAGAGTTAATGCCTAGCAAGTTTATGTCGGTGCACTCCCATCGTTCCGCTAGACAAAAATCTCTAAGTTCTCGACCGAACCGAGAGTTTGGATGCGAATTATAGTCACCCAAAATAAACGCACACTCGACGTCACTATCGTTAATAACTGCACTGATAATCCCTAAGCAATTCGTAAACTCCGTAAGGTCATCACAGTTATTGCTGTCATACGGCATATATACACTGAACGCCAGAAACGAGTTATTATTGTTATTAACGCGCACCGCAATAACTCTGTCGCTTCTACAATCAATCACAGACACATTTACGAACGTCGACTTCCGCCACATTAGGGCCAATCCTCCGAAGGGTCGGCCACGCAGTACGCCCGCTGAAGTATCTACTGAGGACTTCGCGTAACAGCCAAAGTTATCATCAATTTCATTGATAAAATTGAGATCATGATTCAGTAACCAAGTCTCTTGAATCGCGACAAGGTCAACGCATTTGCACAGGTCACGCACGTGCTGGACCGATCTCTTAATGGACTTACAGTTGAACGTAGCAAACGATATATTTGTTGGTTGTACATCCATATTATATAGTGGTAGTGTTTGCGTGTATGCGCTCTGTCTGAACGAAACGATCTCTAAAACGGCGGAACTTTAATCCTTTAGGCCAAAAGTCTTGATGAAGAAATTTAGACAATCTGTCGGAAGTAATTACTATTTTAAATGATATAAAGTCAACTTCCCGGTGCTGTTTTAAAACGTCAACGCTGATGCATTCCTCGTTCATATCATGTATATGATCGATAATGTCTTGTGTCGTGGTAGATTTTTTAGCGCGGGATAGATAAATTGCAGCCTTTGACTCGGTTACCTGAATTCTAGTCGAACTTTGCAATGTACCACATAGGTTCTGCTTACGTTTATTTCCCCTTTTTCTATTATTGACCGTAATAAAGCCATCCTTATCTGCCTGCGGGTAAGTTGCATTCGGCGCCTTATCGCTAACCACTGCGGGCGATTGCGCTTGTACGCTAATTACGCTCATATTGTTAGGTGCAGTGCGTACGCGAGTCGCCTGCCGCCGCGGGGTCGGGTAGGGTTTGCGTTGAACGATGTCTCGGTACAGTGGCGTATGGACCGGTTCGGACGCTTCATCCTCGGGCGGTGGTACAAGCACAGACGGTCGCGGGTCTGGGGTTTGTCGTTTCGGAGTGTTATTGTCAGGGAGTCTATTTTCTTTTACGCCGGGGGGCTCCTTTTGCTTGTTTATGCAGTTTCTAATGGCAGTCAAGTCACTGCACACGTCAGCTTGCCACTGTTGCAGTTCGGTCTTTAGAACGGCATGTTCTCGTGTCGCTTTAAGTTCAGTTTTCAGAAAGGCTAAGTCTTTCAGGAGTCGTGCCACATCAATATGCTCAAAAGTTACAGCAGGTAGGCGGTTTAAATCCTTTGCAACAAAAATAGGCTGTTGATCGGGATGTGTCGCATTGAAGAGCTTAATAACATCCTTCACGTTCTTTTTCTTCTTATCTTCCCCTTTTCTCTGAATGTTTCTATCCGGTCCCGGACATGTCCTGTAAAGCTCATTTTTTCCTGCCTCAATTTCTTCATCCGTAAAATGTGATGCGCAAATCTGCATAATAGTCAAATCATCTAATTTTTCTATCTTGTTCTGAACGAACATGAGAAATTCGTCTACAATGATATTTCGCGCCATCGCGCTCGCTCGTGCACTTGCACCACACACTATGCTGCGCAAATCACCATTGCTGTATACGTAATTACACAAACACGTCTATTCCGCATGGGTACGACTGCCCGACTGATGATTAAAGGTCTCTGCTCTGCCCACTACAACGTATCATATCATGACTGTACTATGAACGTATCAGACACGTTATGACAAATGCCAGTCGGTGACGGAGCGTGCTAGTGGGCATAGTCTCATACTTTTCAATACAAACAATATTTCGATACCTATAGACTCAAAGGGCGTAAGCTCCATTAGAACCTACGGCGTTTACGTCCTTTGAGTCTAAGGTATCGATTTATTTTGCCTGAAACGTTCATAGTACGGTCATAGTATGATACGGTGTAATGGGCAGACCTTTAGGCCTGCCGGGGTGGACGTTTAGGCTCTTAAATAATAATAATAAATTATTAAGTTAGGTCAAAACTATAATATATGTATGTACTTAGTTACCTACCTATAGCATATAGGAAATGTGTTGCCAGCTGATCGCGATCACTGAACTTGTGGGTAGATTATAGTGTATATCTTTATACAGTATTTTGGTGGTAGTTGTAACTTTCTTTTTCTTCTTAATTACACTATGCATACGTACGGACGAGCTGCGTATTATTTATAATATCCTGTGATCCTGGACTTTTGGAAAGACAAAACAAGGGTAATCATTTCTAACATCGCCATTTTACTTTAATTGCTCTTTCAACAAATTACGAAACACCCACAAAACGGCCGAACACCAAACTTCGAATTTCGAAGTTTAAATAACAGATTATACGTACTTACAGCTTTATTGGAATCGGATTGGGAGTTGGTGGTTTGTTTTGTGTGCGCTGTGGCGGTTTCCGAACTGATAGAACGACGAGGGCGTGATATGTCTTCTCCTACAGTGAATTTAGCATTTTTTATCAAAAATTATTTGCCCAATAACGTTCCCCCCTGTCCCTTCTATCCATTTATGTATATTGTTATCAAATTTAAACTATATATATATATATATATATATATATATATATATGTTACATATATCTTTTATGTATATTTAGGCTAGATAGACACTAACACAATTAAAATATATTTATTTTATAGTAGTTAGAGTAAGTTGCATAAAACACATTCTTTTAAGTAATATCTTTATTAATTGGCCATAGAATAGAAGTAAATTAAGTAACCGATCGCTCTGTAGAAATTGTGTCACATAACATGTACCTATCTAGCCCTAGCACAGGCCTTGGTCTTTTTGGGCTGTTACTGCACACTATGTCTCTAAACGCTTGTCTGGACAATGCGGATGACGACTAAAACTATATAATTCTATTAAGTCCGTTAGATTATGAAAAAATATGGGACACGTATTTTTTGGTTTATCAAAATATTAAAAATCAACAAAGTTATAGATCATCAAACTTCTGGAGTTGGGGCTTGTAACGTCACTCCTAGGTGAAAATTGTACCTAGGAGTGACGTCACTCTAAACTCCTAAGCACTCTACTCTATCCTCGTCATTTTCTGTTTGTCAAACAAAAGAAAAAATACGTGTAAAATATTTTTTAATAATCCAACTGGCGGACTAAACGGTTTTTTTTAGTCGTCTAGCCCATTATATCATAGTGATAGTGAAATATATGCTGTAAAACGTGTTGTAAATAAATAAATAAATAATCGCAAAAACGAGACGGAATAATTAATAGTTGTCACGATGTGACTTCTTAGTTCGAGAAGTTGCCAATAGATGGCGCTAGTCGAGCCACTAGTTTTCGATTTAATTATTTTTCCAAAACGTTTTAAATATATGTTAGGTATTTTTATTAGTAGATATATAGCTACTTCTTGGTTTTTTATAAATAAATAATTATGTCTCTTGTATCATAGACAATACCTACCATAAACAATGAGTAGCGATATTAATTAGTGCCTACCTGGCAACTTTAGGATAACCGTTTATGACGGTTGTCCTTTGTTTCAAAAAGCCTATAAAACGGCTTGAAACAAAGGAACCGGCCTCTTTCTACTCAAAACAATCAGCCTTAGTGGCCGTATTGTTTCTAGCCCGTAATTCGGTAAGTTCACTATAATTACGACCTAAGTGCAAATTCTAACCTCTAAATAGTAACTCTCTCACTGTAATTAATTGTATTCCTTTCAGTTTTAATTGTTAGCAGCTTCCAGTTTCTATAACTGAATAGCTGGACGTACCCTAGTGTTCTAATGCATTAAGTCTATTGTTTTCCATAATAGTAACGTAACTAATTTAAATATCATTCTAACGTTCTTTTCCTAACCTGCTTGTAATTACTGTATGACCTAGCCTTGTGCCACAAACACTAGATTCAGACCACTCCCCTGCTCTTAATTATCTGGTCGGAACTAGGTGTTTGCTGGGTGCAAGGCTACGATCTGGAGTTTCCTTACTCACGCCACGGACGGAATTTCCAGGGTGCTACGTTTGGGCTTGAGAGGTCCCATCTCTTCTACGCTACCGCGCACGGCCTGGGCTGCAATCTGTCGGGAAGCTGAGCCCGTCACCTTGAAGGAGCTGCCCTTCAAGGACTGCCGCAGCCAAAGCAGGCCGTGATCGCCTACACGGAGACCAGAGCCCTTGGACGTCCCCGGCCAGCGTCGCGCCGACACCACCACGCGCCCCACGCGCCCACATCACCGGCCTGATACCAGATCGACAGAGTCAGGGGAGTCCCAGTGGCCTACCCCAGTTCCAATCAACGAACTCACGACACCTACTTTACCCTAACGTACACAAGCCTATCGGATCTGCGAAATAAATGTATTAAACTATTCGTTGGTTTAAATCCAGTCCCGGTAGGGAGCCTTGTGACAGTGGCGCCCTCATACGTGGTTTGATTGGAACTGGTGTGGTCAATTTAGTGTTTTGTGTGTGCAATTTTTCTGTGTTTTGTGAGTGTTCCTGCTATCTCGCAGCAATTTTCTTTCGCGGTGTGATCCCCGTGTGGTTACCGGGTCAGAATTGTGCCACCGTCTTTTCTTCCTGACGTGTCGTAGGAGGCGACTATAGGACCTAATTTTTTGGCGGTTTAATTTGAAATTTGTGCATTTGTGTTGTTGCGGCGCCTTCTGCGTCGTTAAATCTATCCTATAATTTAAATTCTAACGTTTTTTCTTTTAAATATCTAACGGTTTTTTTTTAATTTTTAACGATATATTTCAAATTTTTAACGGTTTTTTTCCCCTCAACGGTTTTTTTTCGCTACACTATTGCTGCCAGATAGTACTATTGTTTTGTGTTTGTATAATTTTTCCTAGGAACACGTAGTTTTTTTTTTGCTATAATTGTAACATACAGTAACTAGTTTTTTTTTTAATATCTACAAGGCACTTAGGTTTTTATTTGCGTGGACTTACCATTACGGCAGTTAAATTGCTTAGTTTAATTAGTGTTTGATACTGAATATTGTTTTTGTCTTTTAAATTTCACTTACGTTACGTATATCGCAACGTCATTATGGCTAAATTAGTTAAATATCTACATAGTTTCATATCAGCGATCAAATCTCTGAACGCTTTAGAACAGGTTCTGCACAGAATATACCTACTTAATTTCGTTATCTTATAGCACTGAACGCTGCACTCGGACTAAATTCCTAGTTAATTTTCCTTTGACAATTTATCTAACTTAAATTTGAACATAATAATCTATAGCTGAAATGATAAAATTTTACTTAATATAGGTACTACGATATACTTGAATCTAAACTTAATAATTTATAGCTAAATGATTAAATTTTACTAAATAACTAATTGACTTACTACGATATACTATTGATAATAACTCAAACATATTTGTTTGTCTTTGTTTTTGTCAAGTGCGTTAGTGTACCTACCTACACTATTTGTTAATCTGCTTACTACCATACCTACCTTCTACTTCTAAATTCGTCTAGCGTGTGGCGTAGCTAAGCGACCGCCGTTAGTTTCGGATTATCTACCGGGTATGTTAGGTTAAGGATTTTGGTACTTGACAATTAAAAGTTCTAAATTTAATATTTTATAAATAGTAGCTATATTTATTTCAGAAAGATATGGGTCTCATACGTATTTCTATTGGTAATCTATTAATGATTAGGCATTCGTTAATGCTAGTTATTTGAACTTCTATAATCTCCATAATAAGTAATTATTTACGGCTTATTGTCTACTTTTGGCATACGCGTGCATTACCGATGTCTCCGTAGCGAATAAAAGTATATTGCACTAATAGGTTGTTTACGCTCGGAACGCGTTCCAAGCGAAACAGGTTTTATTCCTTCTGTTATCAGTTACTTACCTAGCTGCATGTAGAAGTTAGTTGCCGAACTGGTTTTGGATGACGCTTCACGTCGATTTAACTATTAGTTACGTACCTAACTGTTTGTTGTTATCTGCTTATTTACTTACTGAATTCTAGTATTTTTGCGATCCATATATAAATGGTACCGCTTAGTTTTTATGTAACAGCTTAGTAATCTCGTTGTATCTTCCGTATTACATTGTATTGTTTGTTTGCTACCGGACACTTAGTTTTTCTGTTTGGTTGAAACAAAAGCCTTAATGCCCGAGCGGTGCATAACTCGTAAAATAAGCCTTTATGTCTATTACTAGGTATCTATGTACGTCGAGCGGTTAGTAACTCGTAAAATAAGCCCTTAGCTGTATATAGTGCCAGGTAAACTTTAATATAGGACGGGTGGCTATCCTATGACCAGATTTGAAAATAGGTGCGAACAACAGTCGTTCTCGAGTTTCTATCGTGCCAATTCTTTTCGTAAGGGTCAAATCCTATACATTAAAAGGAGTTGACCTACTTTTGTTTTGCTGAGCACAACATAGCTAAGTGTTGTGTTCTTTTGTGATTGGTGATGTGTGTTCGCGTGATTTATAATTCTTATTACGATTAGGTTTCTTAGGCGGATTTCAACTTTCAGGAAGTAGAAATCCTTACTCGGGAAAAACGGGGTACTGTCACGATGTGACTTCTTAGTTCGAGAAGTTGCCAATAGATGGCGCTAGTCGAGCCACTAGTTTTCGATTTAATTATTTTTCCAAAACGTTTTAAATATATGTTAGGTATTTTTATTAGTAGATATATAGCTACTTCTTGGTTTTTTATAAATAAATAATTATGTCTCTTGTATCATAGACAATACCTGCCATAAACAATGAGTAGCGATATTAATTAGTGCCTACCTGGCAACTTTAGGATAACCGTTTATGACGGTTGTCCTTTGTTTCAAAAAGCCTATAAAACGGCTTGAAACAAAGGAACCGGCCTCTTTCTACTCAAAACAATCAGCCTTAGTGGCCGTATTGTTTCTAGTCCGTAATTCGGTAAGTTCACTATAATTATGACCTAAGTGCAAATTCTAACCTCTAAATAGTAACTCTCTCACTGTAATTAATTGTATTCCTTTCAGTTTTAATTGTTAGCAGCTTCCAGTTTCTATAACTGAATAGCTGGACGTACCCTAGTGTTCTAATGCATTAAGTCTATTGTTTTCCATAATAGTAACGTAACTAATTTAAATATCATTCTAACGTTCTTTTCCTAACCTGCTTGTAATTACTGTATGACCTAGCCTTGTGCCACAAACACTAGATTCAGACCACTCCCCTGCTCTTAATTATCTGGTCGGAACTAGGTGTTTGCTGGGTGCAAGGCTACGATCTGGAGTTTCCTTACTCACGCCACGGACGGAATTTCCAGGGTGCTACGTTTGGGCTTGAGAGGTCCCATCTCTTCTACGCTACCGCGCACGGCCTGGGCTGCAATCTGTCGGGAAGCTGAGCCCGTCACCTTGAAGGAGCTGCCCTTCAAGGACTGCCGCAGCCAAAGCAGGCCGTGATCGCCTACACGGAGACCAGAGCCCTTGGACGTCCCCGGCCAGCGTCGCGCCGACACCACCACGCGCCCCACGCGCCCACATCACCGGCCTGATACCAGATCGACAGAGTCAGGGGAGTCCCAGTGGCCTACCCCAGTTCCAATCAACGAACTCACGACACCTACTTTACCCTAACGTACACAAGCCTATCGGATCTGCGAAATAAATGTATTAAACTATTCGTTGGTTTAAATCCAGTCCCGGTAGGGAGCCTTGTGACATAGTACCTACTACGTACAGAAGTTTCTCTGTCTAACAAAACTGATGTTCGGGTCCGATCACCGGACGGAACGCACCTCATCTGATCGTCTCTCTAAAATAGTCGTCTCTATAAAGGTGGTTTTCCACCGGCAGGGCGAGCCGAGACGAGACGAGGTTTGAATTGAAATTTGTATTGATCAAGTTTTCAATCCTCTCCTCGCGCATCGCGCAACTTGACACAAATTTCAATTCAATCCTCGTCTCGTCTCGTCTCGCCCTGTCGGTGGAAAACCACCTTAACGCGTGCTTTTTCTGATCGCTGGCTAAGCCCCTCCGGCGGGGCAAACTTTGGTGCTAGTAGCCGCGCGGCGAAATCGCGGAGTGATTTTCGAGCGAGTTGTGAGCGTGTTTTCATACAGGTTTCGATTGCGGTGAAATCGCCGCGAGCCATTGACGTATACAAAGGACAGGGCTAAGCGAACGCGCAGACGGTTCCAACGCTTTGGCGGTCAAAATACCGCCAAATCAGTGCCAGTCGGCAGTACGACACGGCGCGTGCACTGTGCAGCTGGTCTTTGTAGCTGCATTTTTTGTTACGGGGAAAATAGTTCCGAACAGTTCGGATGGACCTATCCTTACTTTTGAAATCATTGCCGCGAGCTCCCCGCGACAAGTTTCCTATGAAAACACGCTCGCAAATCGCCAGTGTGATTGAACTCATATTTTTTTATTAGAATTTGCTATTGCAGTTGCACTCTATAAACATCAGAGTTCTGAGAGAAACAAGAAAAAATAACCAACTAGAAAACTTGCTTTAAGTGAAGTTGATTAAAAAAAGTACGACCGAACGGTAAAAATAAAAACTCCAACCAAACCTCATAATTAATTCTGACCGCTTATGAGCAGCAAACAAAAGATCGAATCCTAACAGTTCTTCTTAAAGGCAAGTTTATGCTAAAATATGCATTAAGTTTGTATGGAGGGGCTAAGACAATCTGCATTCGCGCTGCGTCGCGACTATTCTGTTTTATTGTCGAGATAACGCTATCTCGCTCATTTGCCAGTCACGGGAAGGACAATGGGTTTGACACTAGCGTTACGTACCCAGTCCGACCTAACTCAGGGTGGTCCGGCTAGCGACCTCGTTCGACCCCAGGGAACGCCACGGCCGACCACCCGGTCCGACAATCGCCCGGGTATGGGTTGCGAGTTTGTCAGTTGCTAAAATACTATATATAAAAAACTGGCGTTACGTGTCCTAAAAATCTGACCGCGGTAAATACAGTGTCGTAAATAGGGCGGTGACACCGGTGCCCAGGCACAGGGCGTAGATTCTGGGGCGCGCAAAAATGGCCAGACCAGGCAGGACCCTAGGGTACCTATAACATCTACAAAAAACAAGGGCGCAGTTATACATATAGCAGCTCGCACAGGGCGCAGAAAAGGCTATTTACGGTACTGTGTAAATTTATCGTAAAGTTGGCTTAGTTTTTAGGGTTCCGTACCCAAAGGTACCCACGGAACCCTATTTACTACAACCCTGCTGTCCGTATGTCACAGGGCTGTATCTTTTGAGACTTGAAATTTCCACAGAACGTGTATTTCTATTGCCAACAATTAATCTATTAACAACAAATAATAAAAACAAAATAAAATGAAAAATAAAAGGCGATCTCCATACAAGAAACGTGTTTTTCTGGTGTTTTTTGCTCGGCAATGGTACGGAACCCATCATGTGCGAATACGACTCGCATTTGACCAGTTTTTCTATAAAACAGCGGGATAAGATGATCACGAGCGGCGAGGTGAGACCAGAATCGGGCACGGAAGCCTAGTTTCCAAATCATTTTTCGAGCACTTATTTGACTCTTAGGTCACTGTAAAACATATATAATAATATTCAGAACTGTATCTAGGGCTTCCTTTCACTTAGAACACGATAGCGAACACTTCGCTCGATAGAAAAGTAGCGCGAAAACACTATAAAATAAAGTATTTTTTTCATTTTTTTTCATTTTGTTCATCACCAGTTACCTTTTCTGACAAAATTAATACCTGACAATCATGATTTCACAGTCATGCAGGGCATCCTCTCATGTTTGGGTTGATAACGTATACTTTTATGTTAGAAATCGAAGATAATCTGCAATAATCTGCATTCCGCCCGACCCTAGTTTGTATGTGAAACAGGGTCTCTCAACTCTAGAACAAATATTGGCAACTTGTACTTTTGTACGTGTGCGTCGTGCGATATTTGACTATTGCTAAATGTGAAAATAAAACTTGTACAATATTTTACTTTAGCAACATTAGTATGTATTAGTGTTACTATATTGGATCTTTTTACCTAATTTATGTAATTATAACTTCTTTAGGGTTTTGAAGTTTTAGTTACATTAACATTTTAGAGAACGATCATATTAGGATGTAGACATTGTGAGAGCTAAACGTCAAACTTCTAAAGGAAAAAATAACCTTCGCCTTTTAAGATTCATGTAATCATTCAAATCTTTTGTTGTTTAGGACATCCTTAATCTGATTTTTCCAATCTAGACCTGGCAACACTGCCAATTGAAGATGGCGTCACGTCAAATCAAAGTCTAATAATATCTTGTCTAAAATATTTTGGTGTGATAAACGTTTAAAAATGTAATTGTGTGACAAAATCGGCTATGTTTATTACTTAAGAAAATGGTGTCGTCGAAAATATCTACCCTACACTTTGACTTGGCTGTGGTACAGGACCACGTGACATATTTGAATAGACAGAAAATTCATGACTCAAGAACAAATTCTTGTGTTCTTTACAAAAATATTTGCCCTCAGGCATCTATTCCACCGTGAAAAACGAGGATAACGACTGTGCAAGTGTGACGAGCGATTATACTTGGTTTATGTGTTGTGTTCAAGGTTGTGTTGTGATCGCCATGTTAGCATCCATTTTTCCGAGGAGGCGAGTGGAAACGCATTACAAAGACAACTAAATATTTTACAAAATGAATAAATATGTTCAAGATACTTTATCGTTGTTTTTTATAAACTGAATTTCCCAGCACACACTAGAGTTCAAAATACTAAACTTCATCATTAGGGTTAGGATTCTCGTGGCAATTTGGACACAGAGTGCAATGCAGTCGCTACCTACTTTTTTTTGATTGAATGAATAATGATTGAATGATTAATATTTCTTGGCATTTTTATATTTTGTTAACACTAAGTGCTATTAAAAATACTTCAGTAAGTACTTACCAACAGTCATCTACTACGAAATTGAATTCATTCATACAAATGCGATAAATTAAGCAGTTGTCTAAATTTGACAATTTGGACATGATTTGTATCGTGTCAATATGCCATATTATAAAACTATTACTCAAAAACTTTTTGGGTAAGAACAAATATTGCGTACGATTAAGTATTTATATCGATACTCTGAGGGGATTACAAAAACAAGATAAAACATACATATAATCCATCTAAATATCATATAATTTTATTTAGGTAAGTAAGTAGGTACCTACTTTAGAACATTGAAAATAATTTATTCATTCAATCATAAAAACTAACTAGGTAAAAACGACTCCACTGCCCTTTGTTTCCAAAATGCCACGAGGAGTCCCAACCCTATTCATCATATCAATCATCAACTTCACCTTTCATCAAAAGTATACAAAGTGAAATGAGACGAGTATGGAAATTTATGGAGGATGAGAAACTATGTTTATTTTTATTTAATACCGAATATCGGTCGATATTTGGTATTAAATAAAAATAAACATAGTTTCTTATATAAAATAAATTTCAATGTGGCATTTAAAAACCCCGCCATATTTTGACAAGCTGTGGCATTTAAAAACCCCGCCATCAATTAGTTCATGTGTGGTACCACAATGTCGCTAGTAGTATAAACGCAAAAACCGGAAGTAACTATTTTTTTATATGGAGTTTGCGTTCTTCTCTTGAGTATTATGTTCCTTGATGTGAAATGCGAGCCAGGTCCTACCGCGCCTTAAAATTGCCAAATTGCTAGGCTTGCGGGTAGTTGGATTGGTCAGAGTTGTGTTGTGCGAATAACTCGCCGTGACGTTGTCACTGTCTGGTATCACCAGAAGACCAGTGCTGTGGTGGTGAGTTGAGATCATTTTGTGGCAATAAACTTTCTTGGTGTTTTCCCTTATTAAGGTTCTGTACTCAAAGGGTGCCAACGGAATCCTATTACTAAGATTCCGCTGTCCGTTTGTCTATCTGTCCTTTTATCTCATGGCTGTATCTTTTGACCGTAATACGTAGAGATTTGAAATTTCCTTTTATTATCGCTATAAACACTACAAACATAATAAACTAAATTTAAAAATAAAAGGCTAAGTTAAGTTTTGCAATTCTTCGAGCTACGTCGGTTACTCTGGTGTTTCTACAGATGTCTTCATTCCTGATGCAATTTCGTATGGAAACTCAGAGCATAGCCTTCTCCATCTAACTTTTTCAAGTATAAATGGGTCATACAGATTTTGTAATATGAGTTAAGTATTCGCGTCTTTCCTGGGGGCGTCACAAAATTAGGGGCTTTAAAAGCCTAATTTTTTAGCTGGGCCCCTATAGGCAAATAACCCTACTCTTCTACTTCTGGTCTATATGATAAAGTCATAGTGATGTGTATTCGGGTCGTTAACTACCATTGTTATATCTACAGGAAATGCGACTAAAATTTAAAGGAAATCTTTATTCGGATATTTTTTGAATAGAATGTATGCTCATTTAAAAGACAGATAATAAAGCTACGTAACGCAAATATTTTTTATTATAATTTGTTTATTATAACTTGTTTATAAGCAGTAACCCAGGGGACATAGCTGTCCCTAACTTGTGTATGAAAATAGGGGTTCGTCCGCTGGGTCACCCTGTTTATTTATTAAAACGAGTTTTATTTTTATTTATACCTTAATCTATCACTAGATGTAAGATCTTGTTCCATTTAAATTATGTTAAAATATGCAAAAGGTGAACAAATAAGGAGAAAGCGCAATCTTTGCTTATGCAAAGAAAAGTTAATAATGTATAAGGTTTTTAATGCACATTATTATGGTCACAGAATTTTGTAAATTTTCAACAAAAAAAAATACCATATAGGAAACTATTGGTCTACTATTTTAGTAATGGTAGCTTTTTAAGCTAAGATATTTTGTAATTGTTATTTAAGACTGTTTGTTTCTTAAATAAACTAAAAAAAAAGGTGATTCACCCAAATACGTTTTTCCGAAATCTGTATGACTCAAATAAATGGGTGTAACGCGAACACAGCAACACAAGTGTCTGTGCTCTTTGCGTCTTGTAACGCTCAACGTAACGAAATCACTGCAGCGCCAGCCCATTCTCTGTAACAAGGCAGAACACTTACATTAAATGTAACTTATACTTATGTAACGTGTACATCTTCAGTCTTCTAACTTCCTATTTTAAATATGCTTCAGTTCATTTTTTCCCGACTGCGGCGAAGCTCAAAGGAGGGATTATGAAAAATAAATCTAAATCTACATTATATTAGGAGTAGGATAGTAAGATAGGATGCTCATTAAGCCCAATTACTAACTTTTGATGTTGTTACCTACTACTCGTAGTTCACGGGTCTCATTATATTAGGGACGCGATTGAACGCGAAATTATAAAATAGCTTAATGTAAATGATCATAACTAAGACCTATTTCAGTACTTGAGTTTTGTCCAAAAGTTTTCCTCCATGATTTTCCCACTGTAATTTATATGTAGTATTTACGACTGTTTTTTCCATTGGTATTTCGTGGGTATTTAGGACATATTTAGAACCACCTGCTTGGTTATTTATTGTTGAATTTATCACCATATTTATGCTGAATAATTTCGTTTATTTGACGAATATATTTTTACGCTTCAATTGAAAATAAAAGCATTGACTTAAATATTGAATATAGTTTTAAGGAATAATTTTAGTGGTTTTTTAACATTCGTTCTGTTTGTTAAATGGGTGTATTTTCTCTGGCTTAATTTCTCTGGCCACCAATATTTAAAAGATTCCTCCTCACTAGACTGGCATTCGTTGGTTACTTGTTAGAACTTGACTGATTCTACATTGTAACCAAAAGTTCAATTCAAATAAGGCAGAATCTTCTCAGTATTCGCCAATATGTCATGACAGCGAAATTACGTTTTTGAAAATACACCCAAATAAATGTTTACGCTCGCAGCTATGGAGCTCTTTGGTGTTTAAAAAGCCACGGACTTCACACATGTAAACAAATCGAAACATTTCCAGTAATAACATTGGTTCGAACACATGAAATACATCCTTATCGTGTTTTGACGTATAGTACTGGCCAAAAATAATTCACTTTCACGTTTTTAAGGCAAAACTTTTTTATATTTCATAAAACATTTGCACGTTACTGCACCAGTACGTCTAGCATAACTAGCCGCGACTTCGTTTCTCGCGCGACAGAGCATCACCTGTCACTGTTACACTATATTGATTGGAAAGCGATGGGTAGCATATCTCGCGCGAGAAAGAGTCGCGTGTCACAGTTGTGCTAGAGGTACAGGTCGTAGGTAGTATGTAAACTTCTTGGACGACCAATGAGAAAACCTGGCCACATACCAGTATAGTGATTATTTCTCAGTCTTTTCTTGTTTATAAAAAAAAGAAATACATGGCAATATTATCTTATTCGTAACACAAAGGAGATATATTTTTGGCCAGTACTGTACGACAAAAAACGCCCAATACAATAAAGGGACCATAAACGCAGAACTATAAAAAATACGAGCATAGCCGCAATCGTCATAACGGCCCTGTCCCTTAACTCGTCATTTCGGGAATTGCTCTCAAGTAAAGGGCTTGCGTGACGGACGGAACGTTGCGTTCTGCGATTTTTATTGTTGAACCGACGACCTGCTTTGGCCTCGTAGTCGCTTATCATCAGGCGCTATTGAGTCAATCGCAACGCAAGTCAGTTATGGAATTAAAAAAAATTAGCGAAAAACTTCGTCATATTCTGGGCCCATGTGTAAAAGGAAGCCGCTGTTATCTGATCACCATAGACTTTAACGCGATGCAATAAAGTTGCTATTCATTTACAAATGTACTGTTTACAGTGTGTTCGATTGTGTAACTCTGCAGCTGATATTACAAGGAAACATGTGTGGTTAAAAGACATTCTTGATAGAAAAAAATTCACACTCTAGTTCGGTTGTAGACTTAGAGCCACCTGGAATTCGCAGGGAGTTGCTTACCCAGATGATTTCCGCTTCCAAGTAATCATCAAACAACATGACCAGTACCCCGATTCACGAAGCTAAAAGTTACAATTTTACAAGTCTAAACTAGCTGAAATTGAACAATGTTGTTGTTGTATTTGGTCAATGTCGCTAGTTAAGACTTGTAAAATTGTAACTTGGAGGTCCGTGAAACGGGTCGCAGTTAGTTTTTAGATGCATCTTTGTGGTCGTAAATTGGCCATGTGTTGCTTCCTCGTTATGTGATAGCAAGGACCAAGGACCTTAAAGGACCATTAAAAAAACAAGAGGACTGTCATTCTCCATACTTTGGATCGTGCCCCGACCGCAAGGGGATATCCAGGCAAAAACTAGATGGCGCTAAAAAACTAAACATTTAACGATGTAATAATTGAACAAAGAAACTAATAATAAATAAATTCTAACATTTAAATTCTGTGTCACGCTTGGTTGAATAATTGTAAATAATATAATTCTTATACCAAGCTTATACATAGATGGCGTTGTAAATATCGGGGAACACCTTTTTGTATGGAGAATGACAGTCCTCATGTTTTAATGGTCCTTGGTGATAGTAATGTAGTAACTTGTGTAAGTAAGTGTACGTTGCGCAAAATTATTCAAAGTGTAATGAAAGTATAGGCAGGTGAATTTCACTCGTTTTTGGCCGCCCGCGCGGCGTAGCTGATCGGAACTACGTAAACGTCACAGTGGCACAACATAATTATCCTGACAGTAAGCAAACGCAGTTGAAGACGGCCGACACCACCGCCGAGAACTGTGCGAATTATCAATAATGTATGTATTTGAAATACATATAACTTATTGTTTAAAAACTCATTTGATTAAGAAAATCTATGAACATTGTCAACTTATATTGAATTGCAGTGATGCCTACTTTAGTTTGTTTGTTTACAAAGTGCTAAACTATTTGGGTTCATTATTAGACCATTAAATTATTAGACCACGGATGCTTAAACACGAAGTCTTCACAAATTAATATAATCTTCAGTGTCGGCCGATATCAAAGAATGTACGAGAAGTAGGTAAATGTACTGTACGAGTACTGCGCGAAGTTTACCGAGCTGTGGCTGTGGGCGAGGCCTCGGCGCGCGCGCCAAACGGGTCTATTGTTTCGCTGCGAGCGTGGGAATTCTTGTTTTTTGTATGGAAACGCGCGCGAGTGAAGTATTTGGTTATATTCCCTAACCTGTGGTATTCTTCTCAGTCGGCACTCTTTTACAGAGTGGTCGTGGTTATGGATTGTTTGGTCCGGTTGTAGTCGCTGCTTTCACAATGTTTCGCCATCTCTCTCTGTTAGCGGCATTTCGGGAACATTCTGCTACAGGACACTGCGTAACAGATTTCACAAGGTCTAGCCATCTTGTTGGGGATCATCCACGTGGCCGCTTTCCTTCCACTCGTCCTTGTATCACCAGACGTGTGGTATAGGTCGATGCATAAGAGCTGGCGTGGATTTAGAATGAGATAAACACTCGTTGCATACTAAATCCGTGCTAGTTCTTAAGAAACGACCAATTTAATGACAATTTCATTACTATACAAGCTTTAGAGAAGTGATTCTCGAAATAGTTTTTAAGTTTACTTAATTTCAATAAAAGAAACTGCCATCTAGCGGTCACTCTCCTCTAGTCGCGTAAATGCGCCAACTTTTCTGCTCATTTGTCTCGTCTGGAAACTCCCCGAAGACACTCTTATCAACATTTTCTGCTTTGCCTGGCTCGAGATAATTACTGAGCTTCATGAATAATTACAACGCTTACACTAATTTCCGCAACCTCTTATTTTAACGCCCAAATCACTGGAAGTATAACCTTAGCCTCGTTAACTTAAGGATTAATTTTAAGGAGCAAATAAAAGTAATACGATGGGATTAAGATTGTTAGTTTAATGAACCACTAACTTTAACAACAGCGAATCTTGTCTCGACTTATTTTTGAAAAGTTATCTTTATTCCTTGAAAATTAAGTTGAATTTCTATTAAATGCCAGAGGAGTGGATGACAATTGAAAGACGATACTCAAAATATGGATACTTTGCTTCTGAGATTCCCGTGAATCCCTCGAAAGGTAAATAATCATTTTTATCTATTTCATTTCCATCCAATGGCTGAGTTTTTGCCTCATTAATTTTATTTGCTTTAGGAAGTGACCGCTTGCTTATCTGTAATTAAAATAAAATTTAAAATAACCCATAACTTAAACCGAAGTGGGTTTAAGTTCAAACCTATTTAACATATACACGCAAGTGTAATGTAATGCAAAGTGCAATTTTTTTGTCTAGTAAAAAGAATTGAGCCATTTTGGTCTCAATTCTTTTTACTAGACAAAAAAAATTACATGTGTTTTTTTTCAGTCCCATAATGTCCATTCCAGATTCTAAAAAATATGTAATAAACTGTACTTGCAATGACAGAATTTCAGTAAGTCGTTTTGCTACCTCGTCTTATTGAGATGTTGTCTATTAACGAAATAGTCTTTTCACGAACTAGTCGTTTTGCTCCCTGGTCTTTGTGATATGTGGACTATTAACTATGTGGTCTTCTCAAGAAGTAGTCATTTTGCTACCTAGTCATTCGGAGATATGGGCTTTCTAAAGAGATGGTCCTTTAGAGATCTGGAACTTATGATGATTTGGTCGTTTTGACAATGTAGTTGTTATGATCCCAACCCGAAAAAAATAGCATTTTCTCATTTTGAGCACGAAAACGTGCGTGTAAGTACTTAGCCGCCGTACATTTATTTTTTCAGTGTTCTTTAAGCATTCCGAAATTATCTTTAATTACCTATTCTTTAAGACTATAAAAAAAAATCAAAGTTTATGGTCACTAACCTGCCGCCAAAGAGCAGTGTTCGCACTGTTGTGTTCCGGTGTAGGGGTAAGACCGCCGGTGAGAAATTACTTGCATAGAGGAATTCCAACTCAGTCCTCAGGGTTGGCAACGCGTTTGTAATATTAAGGTTGCAAATGACCATGGGCCTCAGAAGTCACTTACCATCAGGTGACATGTGTGCTGGTTTGCCTTTCCCATGACATATAAGAAAACATAAATAATGTCCGTGCACAGAAGTGAATTTAGTGAAATACTATTGCGTAGAATCATCACTACATAGTATAAAACAAAGTCGCTTTCTCTGTCCCTATTTCCTAAATCCCTATGTATGCTTAAAGCTTTAAAACTACGCAACGGATTTTGATGCGGTTTTTTTTAATAGATAGTGATTCAAGAGGAAGGTTTATATGCATTTAGTATCAGCATTGCACCCGTGCGAAGCCGGGGCGGGTCGCTAGTTACGAATAAGAATAATCGCCATTGTACAAAAATAATCATTGTGCAGATTAGCGAATATGGTGAAATAAAGTATTGTGTGGAAATCAGATTATGCAGAATTACGAACATGGCCGTCGAATAATCCCTCCCATTGAAGTCCGTGTTGCTCTAATAGATGACATAAAGATTTCATTACACAAAGATTCTGATAAAGTCGCAGAAAGAGAGATAAAAGGTAATTAAACGGGAATTAATCATGTTTAATTAGTCGGTAATTAGGGTGCGTGTCGAGACGAGAGTGGAGGATTGATGCGACGACTGCTCGAGCGAGGGGTGAGACGTTTTACTGGATTGCTGATTCTTTAGAGAATAAAATATTTTTAAGTAGCTTAAGTATATAGGTGTCTCACTTTTACGCAAAGGCGTTCCATTCATTCCTACCCAGGCTAAAATATTATTAGCAAAAAATAAAAATATATAAAATAATCGCTTCCTAGCGAACGTATTCAATTAAAAATGCATGAGTTACTATAAAAAATCGGCCAAGTGCGAGTCGGATTCGCACACGAAGGGTTCCGTGCCATCGTCGAGCAAAAAGACGCCAAAAAACACGTTTATTGTATGGGGACCTCTTATTATTTTAAACTTTATTTTGTTTTTACCCGACTGCGGCGAAGCCCAAAGGAGGGTAATGTGTTTGACCTGTATGTATGTATGTCCGTTCCTGTGTCCGCTCGTAACTACTCAACGGCACAACCGATTTTGATAAATGATACATCATTGGATTCGTCTTGATGGCGCGTGAGTGTCACTGGGTATGAAGTTCGTTAAAATAAACAAAATGGCGGATTTTATGCACTTTTAAATTGCACCGCGGTCGGGTTTTTTTTAGTAAAAATATTTTTACTATTTGTTGTTATAGAGGCAGTAGAAAATATTTATCAAGTCTAGCTATTACGGTTTAAAGCTAGAGCCCCGTGACGCACGGACAGATGGACAGCGGAGGCTTAGTAATAGGGTTCCGTTTGCACGCTTTGGGTACGGAACCCTAATAACCAAATCGCTTAAATGTGTGCCTATATTATATTTCTGCCGTCCTATGGCTAAAACCCGGCTAACAGGGGTTGTATAGAGGTTAGCCGAATTTTAGATATAGGGGAGCAGATTTGAAGAGTTCCCTCAATAGCTCCCTCCTAGATCCCTTGATTAATTTTGACCAGGCAGAGACAAGAGTACTTCCAGGGACAAAAGACCTTACAAAATCAAGAACGATCTCGACAACAAACTATCTTATCAGTTGTTGAAAAATATAAAAAAGCGATCCAGTTAAGCATATTCTGAAGAGATTAGAGGAGGTCCAGGAAATACAATTGTTTCCAGTGGGCGTGGCCCGTCAGGGAGCGCACAATGGCACATTCAGTTCTGTCCCAAGTTGAGAAATAATTAATGCTATCTTCAATTCATTATACTTATGCAACACTAAGCACAGTTTCAAAACCTACAGTACCCGAATGTACTGTACATATACGTAGTCCAACTTCAGCCGTTTAGGAGCGCGCAACACATATTCACACAGACGCGCGATAACATATCTCTGTAGTCTGTCATGTGTGTAGTCTGATGGTAGAGGTCGAAGATGTAGCTCGCTGGTTCATTAGATGCCTATTCACTTCTGTCTTGAAGAGTCCTAACTTATATTTGTTAGTAAACAGACGCTCGGAGCGAACTGTATTCCGTTTCTTTTTATAATCCTATTCCTGTAATAACGAATACTTATAAATACAGAAACAACAAGTTTCAAATTGTTCACAGGAACTTTTGCGAGAAAAACTACAACATTGTAAAGTTCAAACTGCATTCTTCTTAAGTAGCCCGGAACTCCCGCAAGTCCTCGGGTTGCGAAAACTGTAAGTCGTTTAGATCGGCTTCGAGGTTTTTGAAGTAAAATTAATTTCCTTGTTGAGAAGCAAAGAGGTGCTCAAATTCTCCTGTTGGATGGACAAAACGTAGGTAAATAAATAAATAGAAAAATATCGGGGACAATGTTAGGGCCGATACAGACGGACTGCAACCCAACTGCAACTCACTAGAATTTGTATGGGAACTGCATCACAACTGCACGCCGACTGCGCAGTTGTGATGCAGTTCCCATACAAATCGTAGGGAGTTGCAGTTGGGTTGCAGTCCGTCTGTATCGGCCTTTAACCAAATCGAGCTAGTGCCAAACTAAGTAATGCTTGTACTATGGGTACTAGACGACGATATACATACTTATTATATAGATAAATACATACTTAAATAGATAGAAAATATCCATGACTCAGGAACAAATACTTGTGCTCATCACACAAATATTCGCACTTTCGTCTTCGGCTTTCTTTATTACCTCCCGTGTTGTGTACATAATTTTATATCTACACTTGGCCAGAAAGCGGCTTTTTCCGTACGCGTAGAGTGCGGTAAAAGCCACTTTATGGCCAGGTGTGGCATAATAATGTTTTATGCCACACCTGGCCATAAAGTGGCTCGCATATTTCCGTCCCTCGCTTGCAACTCGGGCCGCAAACTTCTGCGATCTCGGCCTTTCTTTGTATTACCACCCTAGTTGTGTAATGTACTATTATGTAACAGTTGTATAAGTAGGGTCAAAAAATGCGAATGGCGTGGGTTGCGATACGAGTCGCCGCGGCGAGATAGAGATAGAGATATACAACGTTGCATACAATACTTTTTCTACGACTAGGTTTTAAAATATAAAATACAAAATTAAACATAGCGCGCAAACAAGGCAAATATGACATATGACTGACAATATAATAAGTATGTGTCTATGGTACTCTTTGTTTTTAATTTGACGTATACTCGCTAGTGACACGTAGTGACGATGTCAAATTTTTTTTTATGTTGGCATCAAAGAAATTAGTTCGGAAAGTTTTGTTTTTCTTAAAAACCGCAGGAATTTATTTATCTATTAAGTTGGTAGTTGTACATTTTTATAGTAAAGTTAGTATTGAACGCGTAATCCTTGACCTAAGTTTAACCTAGATATAGAAGTCTGTGGCTGCTAGCAGTATCTTTTTGGGACTATAAAGACACAAGTGCTTTTATGGGGAATAGAGTGTAGACTTCTCTGAACTCATATTATGTATGTTCTTATATTAGTGTTCGTGACCAAAGAACAAAACAAAAAGACAGATAAAAGTACAGGACTAGAAAAACAAATATTTCACCCAGTCGCGTTGCTTTCAACGCCTCGTCCGTCAGAACTAAAACAATGGAAGTTATAACGGTCATGAATTTTCCGAACGAAATCCAAGTTCTGTAAAGACAATTAAACTAGGCCGAAGTTAGAATTGGCCTTTTCAATGAATAGAGAACAATAATTTGGAGGTCTTAATGAGAAATGGGTTATGTCTCAAGAATTATTGAAGGACTTTATACCTTGTCCGTTGAAACACCTTTAGAAGGCGCAAATAATTTAGGTTTAGAAATTTATTGAAGCTTAAAAGTAAACGAGTGGAGTTCAACTTAAAAGTTTTATCGAGATAGAATTAAAATAAATGAATCGTAAGGTGATTTGAGTTGAGGCTCCCCATACAAACGAAACGTGTATGATGCTACTCTTTGTCGTGCGATAAATAAATGATAAATCCATCAACGCTCACACACTATTTTGTCAATTTGTTTGATAGACGCTTTATCGTTTATTTATCGCGTGACAAAGCGTAGCATCATAAGACTACCTACAGATAGACCTTTTTATAGTATTTCGTGCATTTGTCATTGAATAGAAATTTGAAAGCGGCTCTTTTGATTTTTTTAAAGATATTTGTAGCATTAAATATTTTATTAGAAGAGAAAAAAAATTGAAAAATTATATGTTTCGTTGGCAGTCGTTAATGCTTTAATAAAAAATCATGTTTGGGGTGTAGTACATCGTTACTGTGGATTTCTCAATAAGAGTTGGGACCACAGTGCCATACATATGGGTTGTAAGGACTCAATGGTAGATGGTGCTACATACCTCACCCAGAATGACGTCACAAATGAAGGGACTGGTTGAAAGATTCGATGACTTGGACAGAGTTTCGGTAGCCTAGTTGGTTAAGGCGCCTGTTGGCCCGGATAGCCGAGAGGATGCAGGTTCGAATCCTGCCCGAGACATAATTTTTCAATTTTTCTCTTCTAATGAAATATTTAGAATTCGTTGGCAGTCGTTAATGCTTTAATAAAAAAAATTGTACCATTAGCTAACCTGCGATGGTTCAGAAAAAAATAGAGGGCGAATAAGCAAATAAGTTAGTATATTCCAATTTATTGATATTTTTTTAGTGCGCACATCCGGATACCAGCACCAAATTTTAGTATTTTATTAGGAATCTCCACATCTCAGGTGCATTCTTTTATTTTTAAAAAGGAACAAAACTTCATTCGAAGATTTTCTAGAATTCGCTTGTCTTTTGTATGAGAATTGATGATAAAATAAAATTAATGAGACATTTCTAGATATTTTTCATTTCTAAGGCCAAGTGCTTATAAGAGAAGTTTTATCCTGAACAATAATGCTGTAGATTGTTGAAATAAAATAGCGAGTTTTATAATTTTTATTTTTAGCTGGTTTAATTCCCGGGTGAAACAAACGAATTTAAGAAAAAAAATTGAATGCAGTTTTGTTTCTTTGTAAAAATAAAAGAATGTCTCCTTTAAGTAAAATGAGCTAACTTAAGGATTTAAGGCAGTTTACCTCCAGGGCCCTTAAAAAATTCACACTGTTTAGTTGGAAGGAAATCTTATGGGATTTAAGAACCATATTTTAAAAATCATACGCCTTTTTTGATGCAGCATAATTAATTGACCGAAAATCATTAATTAAATTACGTTTTGGTCATTATGAAAAACTGATTTCCGTAACGCTTCCTTTCAGTTCCATAATCAGGGCTCCGTAATTAATTTTATAAACGTTATCTAAAGAGAATAAAGCGGGTTGCGCCACAGCTTATATCAGCTTCCACACAGAAAACCTATTTTTACCCACGGCGGACGGAATCGGGCACGCAGAACCGGGAAATTTTAGTATGGCAGTACCGGGAATTCCCGGTTCTGTCATACTAAAATTTCCCGGCTCTGCACGCTCTGGACGGAACGGAGGCGGTAAATGCGTTTAGGGTTAGAGGTTGTTGGTGTGTGTGTATATGTACGTATATCTGTTACAATTTTTCTGGAAAACTACTGGTGCGATTGTGATGCGTTTCTTTTAGTTTGATAGGTTACTTGACCGAGAGACCGACTTATTCTTAGCCGAATTTCACCAAAAGCGGTTTAGCTGTTTACGAGATATAAAGATTTTTTTGAATCGGGGAATATATATTTGTAATTTATTTTTTTAAATATTGAATAAAATACTAGGGGTACTCTACTTTGCTTACTGATTTTATAGTCTATTAATTTTGCTTAGTACGTAATCCTACTCATAGACAGTTTTCCCATTATCTTTATTCTAATATTGCCAAAGAACTTAAGACTATGTAATATTGTCTATGAAAGACATTATATTAAAATATACAACGTGTCCCAAAACTCAACGATAAGCCGGCACCAGAGGATGGAGCTACTTATGATTAGTCGAGAAAAAATAAGGAAAAAAATATATCTCAAATTATTTTTTCTCGACTAATCATAAGTAGCTCCATCCTCTGGTGCCGGCTACTTATGATTAGTCGAGAAAAAATAATTTGAGATATATTTTTTTCCTTATTTTTTCTCGACTAATCATAAGTAGCTCCATCCTCTGGTGCCGGCTTATCGTTGAGTTTTGGGACACGTTGTATACTCTAATTAAGCCCGCATCTTTTGCTTTTTGTTTCACCCTAGTAAAGTAAAAGGTATCATAATAATGTTAAAACATACAATACAATACAAGTATACTTTATTGCACACCAGAAAAAACATTACAAGAGGCACTTACATAATTAGAACAATTTAAAAAGGTAGACAACAGGCGGTCTTATCGCTTAAGAGCGATCTCTTCCAGACAACCTTTAGGTAGCGGAATTGACACAAAAATAAACCAAAAAACAGTACATCCTATGAACCTGGTTAAAATTAGGGTCGTAATCTGCTGAAAAGACAAATATACTTACTAAAAACTATTTAATTGCATCTCGTTACTTTTTTTTAAACTTTAACGTACAAAAATAGTCACTGCAATTCTATTATATAATGTATGATTGATACACAAATTATTATGAATTCCAGCTTGTTTCCCCTTGTTTTATTATTTATTTGTGCGAATGTATTATTAATTGTATAAGCTAACCTAACTTATTCTAAAAGACCTTCGTAAATGATTAGTGAAATGTTTTTCGTTTTATTTTTAAATAACAAAAATATAACATAGTTTATTTTTTAAAGAAAATGACATCAGTCTGTATTAAGCTATCTATTCGCGAACACGTTTTAGCAGTTCCGGTAATTAGTCAAACTGTGAATGAGATGCCAGTGAATGGAGTCAGATAGTGCCCGGCATTGACTAGTCGTCAGTGAATGGGGTTTTGCGCGGCCGATTTATTAGCAGAGCTTTATGTCGTAATAACGTGGTTTGCGAAACAAAATACTGGCTTAAAACATATCTAAACTTCCATACTAATATCATAAATGCGATGTCCGTTGCCTTTTCACGCTTAAACGGCTGACCTGATGTAGACAAATTTTGCTATGAAAATAGTTTGAGACCCTGGGAAGGACAAAAAATAGTTTTTATCCCGGACATCATCGGTCGGAAGTTTGTATGGGATGTCAATAATTTCTCAAGTAAGAAATATGAACCTCATAAAAGCTATTAGATAACCTGTCTAGGTGTCCCACTGCTGGGCAAAGCCTTCTCTCTCTTATTATCCCTATTTTCATTACATTTAACTTAAAAGAGGCCAGTCTGTATTAAGCTGTCTACTCACGGACAGGTTTTAGCAGTTCTGGTAATTAGTCAAACCGTGAATGAGATGCCAGTGAATGGAGTCAGATAGTGCCCGGCACTGAGTAGTCTTGCTTGAGTGAATGGGGTTTTTGCGCTGCTGATTTACCAGCTACGCTTTATAAAGTGTTTTACAAAACAAATTACTACATATAGTATGACATATATTATAAAGAAGTCCAGAAACGAGACAATGGCGATTACAGCATTTCTTCAGATAGTCATGTTCCTTAGGGGAGACCTATGTCTCGCTGTCATGCTATGGCAAGCTTATGGCTATGGCAAGCTTGACATAGGCAAGCAAGTAAGTAAACCAGATGGCACGGCAGGTCACCTATGCGCTGGACTGACCAAGTGAAAACCGCTGTAGGAAACCGCGTATCTGACTGTGCCAGACAGTCTGCCAATAGGGAGAGATGGCGGGATATCGTGCGGAGAGCTGTGTCCGCCTCTACCACCGATGTGGACGCCTCAGTGTAACCACGACCGCTCTGCCAAGAGCGAAACGACAAAGAAGTCAAGCTGTGGTCGTTAGGTAAATTTCCTAGTTTCTGACACGCTAAAGCCCAATAGTTGACACCCTGTCATCACCTCTATTGCTAATAGCTTAACATTTAAAACGGCATCTACTAGGACAGTGGCAAGCACTCTGACGTCTACCTTATTTGTTTTGTTACACAGTGAATGAGATGCCAGTGAATGAAGTCGAATAGTGCTCGGCACTGAATAGTCTTCAGTGAATGGGATTTTAGCTGCCTATTCACGGACAGGTTTTAGCAGTTCTGGTAATTAGTGAAACCGTGAATGAGATGCCAGTAAATGGAGTCAGTGCCCGGCACTAAGTAGTCTTCAGTGAATGGGGTTTTGCGCTACTGATTTATTAGCTAAGCTTTATATCGTAATAAGGTAGTCTATGAAACAAACAACTGGCACAGAACACACACATATTTAATTAGCCTAGGTGTCTTCTCTCTCTTTTCTTAATTGTTCCCCCATCTAAAAGAAGATGTCCTGACTGACTGACTGACTGACTGACTGACTGACTGACTGACTTACTGGCTCATCAACGCACAGCCGAAACTACTAAAGCTAGGAACTTGAAATTTTCACAGTAGGCTGGTTGTATAACGTTAGTAAGGGATAAGAAGGGATTTTTCGAAATTCATCCCTAAAGGGGGCTAAATGGGGATTGAAAGTTTATATGGGGACCACACGATTTTTAAAGAAGGAGATCTGAAACTTCGAAAATAGACTCTTCATTATAAGTTGAAAAAAGTAATTTCACCGTTTTTCGAAATTCATCCCTAAAAGGGGTTAAACGGGGGTTGAAACTTTGTATAGGGACCAATCGATTTTTAAAGTTGGAGATCTGAGACTTCGGACATAGACCCTTCAATATGAGTACAGGAAAGTAGTTTCACGGTTTTTCGAAATTCATCCCCAAAAGGGGTTAAATGGGGGTTGAAACTTTGTATAGGCACCAAACGATTTTTGAAGTTAGAGATCTGAGAGTTCGCACATAGATCCTTCAATATTAGTAGAGAAAAGTAATTCAACCCTTTTTCGAAATTCATCCCTAAAAGGGGTAAAACGGGGGTTGAAATATTGTATAGGGACCAAATTATTTTTAAGTGACAGATCTGAGACTTCGTATATAGACTCTTCAATAAAGGTCGAAGAAAGTGGTTTTACCGTTTTTCAAAATTCATCCCCAACGGGGGTTAAATGGGGGTTGAAATGATTTTTGAAGTTGGAGCTCTGAGACATCGTACATAGTCTTCTTAATATGAGTACAGGAAAGTAATTCCACGGTTTTTCGAAATTCACCCCCAAAAGGGCTTAAATGGGGGTTGAATCTTTGTACAGGGATCAAATGATTTTTAAATTGGAGCTCGGAGACATCGTATATAAACTACTCAATAAGAATAAACAAAAGTAGTTTTACCGTTTTTCGAAATTCTTCCCTAAAAAGGGGTCAAACGGGGGTTGAAACTTTGTATGGAGACCAAACGATTTTTGTATTAGATCTTGAACTTCGTACATAGACTTATCCATAAGAGTAAAGAAAAGTGATTGCTGTTTTTTGAACTTCATCCCCAAATGGATTTAAATGGGGGTTGAAACTTTGTACAGGGTTCAAACAATTTTTTAAGTTGGAGCTCTAAGACATCGTACATGGACTCCTCAATAAGAGTAAAAAAAGTAGATTTCCGTTTTTCAAAATTGACTCCTAAAAAGGGGTCAAACGGGGGTTGAAATTTTGTAGAGGACCAAACGATTTTTTAGTAGATCTTGAACTTAGTACATAGACTAATCCATCCATAAGAGTAAAGAAAAGTGATTGCTGTTTTTTGGAATTCATCCCCAAAGGGGTTAAAATGGGGGTTGAAACTTTGTATAGGGTCCAAACCATTTTTGAAGTTGGAGCTCTGAGACTTCGCACATAGATCCTTCAATTTGAGTATAGGAAAGTAATTTCACGGTTTTTTTTTATTCATCCCCGAATGGGGTTAAATGGGGGTTGAAACTTTGTATAGGCACCAAACTATTTTTAAAGTAGAAAACTGATTGATTTCATCATTCATTAAAATTTATTGAGTAGGTAGGGGTTGAAAGTTTGTTTAGGGGGGTTTGTTTGTGTTTGTTTTTAAAGTAAAATGTTTGAAACTCCATGCGCAGCATATAGCAATTAGTAGATTGTTTTTTGTGTAAGTAACAGGTGGTCTATGAAGTGAATTTATTTTTTTAGAAATAATCCTTAAATGGACTATCTAAAGAATTGATTTTCGCGGTAAATGTGCAGTTTTGTGCCCAATATTTGAGGGTTTTCTTCAATTACAACCAAGCTTACGAACAAATATCAGAAACAATTTATAAAGAGTAATTGCCTAATTATAATTTACACCGCAGACAAAGTCGCGGGCATAAGCTAGTTAATAAATAAATATCATAAATAAATAAATAAATATTAGGGCTAGTTCGATTTGTGTAAGATTGTCCAATCTTACACAAATCGAACTAGCCCCATAGTAAGCTCAATAAGGCTTGTGTTATGGATACTAGGCGACGATATATTTAATAGATAGTCAAAGTCAAAGTGTTTTATTTGTGAAACACAGGTAAATCTATAAACTTACAGAGCTGTTAAAAATATATATGAACCGCTATGTTTTGCCGATGGGCGTACAAAAACGTTACATTTTAGCCGAAGCCAAACCACTAGACTAAATTAAAACATACAAATACTTAAATACATAGAAAACATCCATGACTCAGGAACAAATATTCGTGCTCATCACACAAATAAATGCCCTTACCGGGATTCGAACCCAGGACCTTTTGCTTCGTAGGCAGGGTCACTACCAACTAAGCTAAAGCGGTCGTCAAAATTAATGGGGAGCGTGACTCCTTTTCAGGCGATCAGCAGTCTGTCTCCAACTCCAACTGATCCCGTCAATCGCCTGGTGCAGGGCGGCGCTGATGGGTAGCTCCAGCTGTTCGGAGATCAGGTCGGACGACCTCTTAGGATTTTGCCTTTGACTAGGTGTCTTACTGCTGGGCTAAAGCCTCCCCTCTTTTTCGCCATTCGTCCCTTTTTAGTGCCTCATATCAATGGGACCAAGGGGATACGCTTTTAAACAAAAAATGAATTTCCAATTCAGTCCAGCCATTTTCGAGTAAACCGGGAATATACATAAAAAAACGAAGAGCTGAAAAATTCCTCATCTGTGAAGTCTGTTAAAAATAGTGGAACTCATAAAAATGCTAACTAGTACCAGCTTGGAATATTAACTTTTAAGCTAATTAGTCCCTAGTTGTTAATTACTTAAAAGAGCAAGCCGTAGGGGGAAAAGTATGTCGCTAACGACCTTGTGTGTTGAGCAGGTGCCGTGTGCGTTTCTCGCTACTCGAGTAAGCTAGAATTAATGAGTTCGCGTATGTTCAGTACAAATATGATAGAAATTAAATTTACAAGTAGAAAATGTGTAAAAGTACGACGCGTATTATAAGTATTTCTGTGATTCAAAGACATAAAGAGATGGTAAAGGTTTGTTTGACAAGGAGTTAAACCAGACTGGTATAACTCGTTCGAAAAAACATTTTTTTTTAAATAAGCGAATTCAAACATACGATTTATTGAACTATAAAATCGACAAGGTTAGTTTGTTTAAACAAATGATATAACAGAGATGGACACATTCAAATCCTGGTAGGGGCAAACATTTTGTGTGATGAGCACGAGTGTTCCTGAGTCATGGATGTTTTCTATCTATTTAAGTATATATTTCTATATAAATAATGTATATTGTCATCTAGTACCCATAGTACACGCATTGCTTAATTTGGGACTAGTTCGATTTGTGTAAGATTGCCCTCCACCTCTCCCTACCCCTGATACATCTTGATTTATAAAATGAGTTCTCGATTCACACCGACGCCGTCAAAGGAGATAGAAAATGGATCGATTCATAACTTTTACGATACCGTTTATTTTCGGTAACGATCAATCAATGTAAAATCTAGATTGAATGCTGTATGTAACTTTGTCATTTGTGACGACACAATTAGCTTAGTGGGAGTGGGCTACGAAGCTAGAGGTCCCGGGTTCAAATCCTGGTAAGTGCAAATATTTGCGTGAGCACGAGTGTTTGTTCCTTAGTCATGGATGTTTTCTATGCATTTAAGTAGTATTTATGCATATAAGTATCTATGTCGTTGTCTAGTTCCCATACTGCAAGCATTGCTTAGTTTGGGACTACGGCGATTTGTGTAAGATTTTGTCACAACATTTATTTATGTAAGTAAGTATTTGTTTTTATCGGCACCAGGAACTCGTTCTCTGCTTATAGCGATGCAAATATGCGTGAAAACCATTAGACCCATTTCAAAGTCGGTTATTAAATCACGTTAGGACACAATCAGAAGGGGTTAACCCTCAAGTAGCACCGGAGCGGTTAAGGCTACCCAATTATCAGTAAATTTCGCAGCTACAGAGTTAATCTGATTTCTCCCTGATAAAAACCCTTTAGATTTCGTTCTATTTAGGTCGAGTTTACGAAAGTATAGGTATTTTACAGTGGGGTATTATTATAATCAAATTCACTTTTTTTTGCACACCAGAAAGCACATTACAAAAGGTAACATAGTATAATCAAAACGGTCAGCAGAGGGAATAAAAAAATACCGCGCATTAAAGTGCATAAATCCGCCATTTTGTTTGTTTTTTACCAATTTTACGGTCCCAGTGACATTTGCGTTATCATGACGAATCTAGTGATGATTTATCAAAATCGGGTGTGTCGTTGAGTAGTTACGAGCGGACATAGGAACGGACTTTTGGGCTTCGCCGCAGTCGGGTAAAAAGTGATCGAACAAGTTTTAGGTCATTTTTAGGTAGTAGAATTGGGCATCTGTATTTTTGTTTGTCTACCATCCTGGACCATCATCTTATCAGCTTCACGTCGTAATAATATTGCATTATTATTTTATTTATACCACACCTGGCCATAAAGTGGCTTTTTCCGCACGCTGCACGTACGGAAAAAGCTGCTTTCTGGCCATGTGTAGACATAAAATGATGTACACAACACGGGAGGTAATAAAGAAAGCCCTCGATCGCATATTTACGACCCTCGCTTGCAGCTCGGGCCGCAAACTTCTGCGATCTCGGCCTTTCTTTGTATTACCACCCTAGTTGTGTAATGTACTATTACATATTCATGCAAAATTTCGACTTAATCAGAAATCGGGAAGTGGGTCAAGTTTAATTTTCTGCCCTTCGGCCGGAAAGCGTCACCTTGCCGGCCACTGCATTAAACGAAGATGCCGCTTTCTGGCTCCGTCGAACAGAAATATACAAACCATGGCCAGTAAATAAAAAAGCCTCAGATCACATCATACAGTCGCCATCAGATATATCTGAGCTGTCAGTGTACCCATAAATATCTGAACACGGCTCTATTTTCATAGCATTAGAGCCGTGTTCAGATATTTATGAGTACATTGACAGCTCAAATATATCTGATGGCGACTGTACATAGATTACATGTGACAGCCGATCACATGTTTACATTTGTGATCTGAGACTTTTCTTACTTTACTGGCATCGGTATATTACTAAGTACCTATTGAAACATTTGATTACAGACAGACAGACATCGGGACAGGTGAAACTAAATAAAGCTTGTTAAAAGGAGCTGGTGCGCATGATGATAAAATACGGTAACATAATAGTATTTCATGCAACAGTTGTATAAGGTTTACTATTGGATCGCATAAATTTAAAAGGCATAATGCATCATTTCGCATAATTCATCATTTGGCATAATGCTTTTTTTTCTGAACACGTAATTTTTTCAGGATTATTATAACGCAAACCTAACCTAACCTGACTTATTTAACAGGATGAGGCCTTAAAGAGTCCTGAAAATTCCACAGTTTAAGAAAAAATGAATTATGCCAAATGATGCATTATGCCTTTTAAATTTATGCGATCCAATAGGTTCCCGTTGTATAAGTGGGTTCAAAAAATGCGAATTGCGTGAGTTGCGATACGAGCCGCGAATGCGGCGAGTATCGCAAATAGAGACGCAATGAGCGTTTTTTGACTAAATTATACAACGTTGCATACAATACTTTTTCTACGACTAGATTTTAAATTATAAAATACAAAATTAATCATAACCTGGAAACAAGGCAAATATGACGTTTGACTGACAGTATGTATCTATGGTAAACTTTTTTTTTTAATTTAAAATATACTTAAATTAAAAATACTTTTTTTATGTTGGCATCAATTAATTTAGTTCGGAAAGTTTTGTTTTTCTTAAAAACCGTAGGAATTTAATTGTTTTTTAAGTTGGTAGTTGTGCATTTTCACCGTAAAGTTAAAATTGAGCGCTTAATCCTTGACCTAAGTTTAACCTAGATTTAGGAGTCTGTGGCTGCTAGCAATAACCTAAAGTGACTATAACGACACTAGTGCTGTTATGGGGAATAGAGTATAGACTTCTCTGAACTCATATTATGTATGTTCTTATATTAGGGTTCGTGACCAAGTAAAAGACAGATAACAGTATGTACAGGAGTAGAAAAAAGCCAAAAATAAGAACTGTAAGACTAATTAATCCTCCTGCTGTGGTTTCACCGTGTTGCCGGGGGCGGGGGAGGGGGGGAGTTTGCCAAGCACTGGGGGGTGACACAATAGGCCGCATTTCATATGTCTGGAGGTGCCTGTCGAATGCACCCCCCCTCCACTAAAAAAGTAGACCTTTCCGCCCCGGGTACCCAACTGGCTTACGCCGCCACTGCTATCATTCGAGCTTTTTTAAATAAAAACTCTTTGGCCACTGCAGACATAGCTTGGACAGACTCTATAAACCTCAATTTACATACTTAATTACAAGGAAGTAAGTAGGGGAAATAATCGGCCATTCTCACGAAGTATGACTGCGTCTAATTACCGTGTCTCCACTCCATACATTTAGTATGAAAACAGCGTCGCGGCAATTGGGTGACCGCAGACATATTTCGTGAGAATGGCCGTAATGACCACAAATTTCTAGCAGGTAATAATATTATTAATACGCTTATAGCGAAGAGTCTCGATCACCACCTCAAGAGACTCTCGCTAGATGGCTGGATCAAGGGCCAGATACAGAGGGAGGTACTTCTGGACACGGCGCGCATAGTCAGGAGGTTCCTCTCTCTGCAGCCCTAACCACCGGTAGCTTAGGCCCCGCCCCGCTGCCGGCGGCACCCTTTTTTTTTTTGGGTTAGATTTTTTATAATGTGTTTATATTTTGTAATTTCATTTTGTATGTTACTTTTTATTTTTAAGCGAATAAAGATATACAGGTTATTAATACTATTAAGTTAAAATCGGAAAATGTGTGTGCCAGTAACTTCAGTAAATTTTAATTAACCATAACGCTTGATCGAATTTTAAGCATTTTATTTGTGGCGAAGTTTACATCCGCCTACGGAAAGTAATCAGTTGAAGTGAAGGGATGTTTTCAAAAATAAATCCCGGGGTAATTACTCTCTCAGAATATGGACTTTTGAGGTGTTGCTGGTTCAGAATGGTTACTATTTTCAAACCTTATACGTGAAAAAATGCAGGTAAAATTTTGTATGGAAAATTATTTTTCCACTACGCCACTTTCATACATATGTACAAAAACGTGACGTAATGGAAAAATAAAGGACGATGGGCAGAAACGTCCCCACCCACCAACAGAGATGAGACATGTGTCAATTAATAGACCTTGGCAACACGATGGATTTTTACTATTGCGACGATCGCGCCAAGAATGGGGTTTTCTTGGAAAATCGTATTTTGTTTTCTTGGTAGTTGTAGACATCGGTAGTGCTCTACAAAATGAGGCAAGCACGGAGACCGCGAGGAATGCAGTGCGGTGTTCCACAGGGGACTGTTTTTGGATCCTTCCTATACAAAACAAAATACAATTTTCCAAGAAAACCCCATTCTCGGGGTGATCGACGCCATACTAAAAAATCATCGTGTTGCCAAGATGTCACATGTCTCATTTCTGTTGGTCTTGGGGACACTGCCCATACAAATTTGCCCATGGTCCTTTGGGACACATTTTTTCACGTATAAGGTTCGAAAGTACTAACGATTCTGAGCCAGTAAATATTCAAAAGTCCGTAATAATATTATTTTGAGAAAATAGCCACTCGATGTTTATTTTATGCCACACCTGGCCATAAAGTGGTTTTAACCGCACGCTGCGCGTTGTTTATAAAAACAAATAATTTATATTTTAACAGGATTTATTTCTCTTTAACGTGACGATAGCTTCACATGTATTTTAGAAGAAGGCGGGGGGGGAGACAAAATGTTGCCACATGAAAAACATTAGGAACTTTTTTATGAACATAAATCTCCCGCCAGCTATCAGAAACTAAGCTTAAATAAAAAAAACTTAAAAATACCTATTCTGAGTGAAACAGTTTTATTTATCTTTTAAAATGAGCTGTTCTAGTTTTAACTAAAGTTTGATAGGAACATATTCAACAAAAGAGTAAATAAAGCGTTGCAATATTTGAGTTTTAACATAAACCCATAATTATACAGGGTCAAGGTAAATAAAACTGTTTGTAAATAGAACTTAATGCTACTACATGTATGCTAATCATAAATTGGTAGGACAGCAATCTTATTAATAGCCCTATTGTGGGTGCCATTTTTGGTCTTCACTTCCACAGCCCTGACGCGGTTGTCCTTGCCTTTAAATACCTTTGTTACCCTGGCTGCGGGCCATTGTAAGGGTGCCACCTTCTCCCCCACTAATAAAACTAATACACCTTCTTTTACATCAGGATTCACCTTATGCCATTTTGGCCGACTAAACAACTGTGATAAATAGCTTCTATGCCAAACACGCCAGAAGTCTTGATGAATCTTGGTACATTTCTTCCAGAAACGCATAACATTAATGTTATTGCCCACTATTTCTGGTTCTGGAGGAGCTGTTAAAGCTTGCTGTATTAAAAAATGTCCTGGAGTTAAAAAAGTAAAGTCAGTTTCATCACTTGACATCTGGGTGATTGGCCTAGAGTTTAATATGGCTTCTACTTTTATTATAACAGTATTAAACTGCTCATACGTTAGCAGCAAGTTTCCAATTATTCTTTTAAAATGATATTTTGCCGATTTTACGGCGGCCTCCCAGAGGCCCCCAAAGGTGGGAGAATAACTAGGAATGAATTTGAACTCGATGTTTGCTTCATTACAATGATTCACTACAGCATTTTGATGGCTCTGAGACTTACACAATTCATATAACTGTCTCAGTTGGTTGTTTGCACCTTTGAATGTCGACGCATTGTCGCAATAAACCAGGCGCGGATAGCCTCTCCTGCTATAAAATCTTTTGAATGCCTCCAAAAAACTTTCTGTAGTTAAGTCAGATACTAACTCCATATGTATACATTTTGTTACGAAACATACAAAGATGCAAACATACCCTTTTGTCACTATCGACCTTCTGATGCTTGATTGCTTAATGCTGAATGCGCCACAGTAATCGATTCCAATCTTTCTAAACGGCCTATCTTCTACTACTCTATCCTGGGGCAGTGCTGCCATTAATTGCTGCGCCCTTTGAGCTCTAAATCTAAAACAGGGCACACACTTGTTTATCATATTTTTCACTATGGTAGTAGCACCAATGATATAATATTTTTGAGCCAGACTGGACAGTGTTAGCTTTAAACCTGCATGTAATAACGCGCGATGTTCATGGCAAATAACTTGCGTAGTGATGTTACATTTTTTTGGTAATATTACAGGGTGCTTTTGCGAAAATGGTACACTAGCGTTGTCCAGTCTACCTCCTACTCTAAGAACTCCCTCAGGGTCCTGGAAAACACACAACTTTTTTAAGTTGGATGAAATAGCCTTGTTATTTTTTATACAATCAATTTCCTCACCAAAATGCAACCTCTGAACATGTCTCAATATAGCATGCATAGCTTGTCCGTACTCCTTATAGTCAATCTGTTTTGAACTATTACGTTGATCTTTTTTGACTCTGCAATTATTAATTAAACGTAACACATAGCAGACAACACGCTGTAGCTTTGAAATAGACGAAAACTTTGAAACTGGGATGACTTCGTCAATAACATTGCAGTTAACATTTGGTTCCGTACCTATTTCTGTCATGGTTGGTTGACTTTGGTAAGATTGTTTGGAATCAATTGAAAATTCTACACTCTGAAGCTCCAGGGGCCCTTGCCACCAAAGAGAGTTGGTCGCTAATTCGCACGGCAATAATCCGCGAGATAGGCAATCTGCCGGGTTGCAAGATCCACTGACATGAGTCCAAATACAGTCATGAGTTTGTGAATTTATTGACATTACTCTATTAAAAACATAGCTGTCTTTGGAGGGTGGTTTCTGCAACCAACAGAGGGCCACTTGCGAGTCACTAAACAAAAAACATTTGCTCACTGCAAAAGGCAAGATGGAGCGTACCTTAGTATACAGCTTTGCTAACAGCAAACATGCATTTAATTCTAGCCGAGGTATTGTCAAGTTGCCTTTAATAGGTGCGATTCTGGACTTGCTGCATAATAGGGTCACATGTACATTTTCCCCGTGTACTGCTCTAATATAAATGCATGCTGAAAACGCTATGAAGGACGCATCACAATACCCAATTAACTGTACATAATCAGCACCGTTTGTCATCAAGTCACGCTTTACATTTATACTGCCCATACACATTAAATCACGGAAGAATGAGTTCCAGGGTAACAATAATTCATCAGGAATATTAGCATCCCAATCTAGTTTTTGTTTCCATACTTTTTGCAGGAACTCCTTAGCTTTCGTGAGTATCGGGCCAGCCAATCCCAAAGGGTCAAAAAAGGTTCCGATGAAACTAAGAACTGTTCGTTTTGTCCATTGAGACGGCAACTGGCCTGCGGGCCTTGATATTACAAATTCATCTGAATTTAGTTTTAACGATAAGCCTAGCGCCTTTGTTGTCAGTTCAGTGTCATTGTTCAAGTTTACATCCTGAAAACGCTGCTTGTTGCATGGAATCCCAGCTAAAATTTCTTTGTGGTTAGCACACCACTTATGAAGTTCGAAGCTTCCTAACCCCGTCAGCTCTATTAACTCATCGCGGACCTGCCTTACCTCCTCGAGAGTCGACGCGCCAAATAAGCAGTCGTCAACGTATGAATTGTTTTTCAACACCGATGCAGCGAGGGGGTACTCCCTTTCGTAGCGGTGAGCCAGCTCGACGAGACATCGGGTTGCCAGGAAGCTCGAGCTTGTGATTCCATAAGTGACACGGTTCAACTGTAAACATATTAAAGGATCATCTAAATTTTCCTTCCATAAAATGAGTTGTAAGTGGGTCTGGGACGGGTCTATGAGTACCTGTCTGTACATTTGTTTTATATCAGTGAGCGCAACATATTTATATGTGCGGAACAAAATTAATATGTCAAATAGTTCCTTTTGAACAACAGGTCCAGATTCTAAAATATCATTAAGGCTCAGATTTAAATTAGTTTTCGCACTGCCATCAAAAACCGCCCGGAGACGCGTGGTCACACTATCCTCCTTTAATACTGCGTGATGGGGCAAGAAGTAGCAACAATCTAAACCCTTTTCCAGCTTGAACAAATCTATTGCTGTAGCGTGACCCAATTCGACAAACTCATTGATGAATTCTGTGTAGCATTTTTTTAACTTTGCATCTTTTTTGAATTTTTTGCACAAAGCATTCAATCTCTGCAATGCCACAGAAAATGAATCACCTAACCTCAATTCTTCAACTGGAACCTTGAGAGGTAATTTAACCTGGAATCTTTTATTAATTAACTGAGTTGATTTTTTAAATTCAGTTTCACAAACATCTTCATTGGCCGTGATTTCAGTTTTAATCTCAGGAACATTTTGCTCTTCCCAAAATTTTTGCAAAAGAGTGTCCACATTATTATCCACCACGGCATGCAGTCCTACCTTGTCGTTTGCCAACAATGGAGATAGCAAACACACATTGTTTTTATTTAGGTTGCCAGACACAATATAACCAAACCGAGTTGCCACTAGAAACAAGTCATCGCCGGGTAGGGTAATTTTGTCAGGCAGCATAATTTTAAAGAATATATCAGCTGCAATCAGAAATGAAATTTCACCTGGAATGTTAAACTCGTCATCTGCAAGCTTTATTGTGCTGGGAATATTTGCACCACACAATTCAAATTTTTGCTGCGGTAAATATGTGGTGATGTTTTCTACTACAGAGAATAATGCATTGCAGCTGTAGTCATGGGCCATGGAATGCATAGACAGATTGACAGCCTTGGAAATCGGTTTACGTTGTTGGCCAAGGGCTGTGACATTTACACTATAGTCAAAAGGACTTATTTTTAACTGGTTTAGCAAGTTGTTGCTGATAAACGATACCTGGCTACCAGTATCGACCAGACCTTTAGCCGTGATAAATGATCCATTATGAGCCCTGAATTTAACTTTAATAGTAGGCAACAATACCATTTTTTCAGGCACTGTATTGTTTTGGGCAATATTGTTGACCACATTTTCAGTGTGCAATAAGGAATTGTGCTCTCTACTTTTACAAATGGAGCATTTAAAATGGTAATGACATTTCTTTTGATGCAAATTCAAACAAATTTGACATAGCTTTTCATCGGTCGCAAATTTTACTCGGTCATGAGCGCTTAATGCTTGGTATTTTTTGCAAGCAAAAAGTTTGTGGTCGGCTTCATGACAAAACTTGCAGGGAGCAGTGACAGTCTTATTGTGGTCATCAATATTAGCCAGGTTAGCCGCTCTAGGATATTTATTGAAAGTAGCCTTACCTGATGTCGCTTGTGACTCTTCAAATCCCATTGCCCTTCTCTCAATGAAATTTAGCAATTCCTCCAAGACTGGTAATTTTGTTTGATCACGTTCAGCATAATATGACCTGCAAGAGTAACTGTCAAGTTTTCGCAACAAGATTGAGATGATTATCATGTCCCAATGTTGTGTATGCTGACCGAGACTAGTCAAGGCCCCTAGGTGCTGACGCACAACAGATACCAGATGCCTAAGTTCGCTGGAAGAACCCTTTGAGATTGGCTGGTAGTCCAGTAACGCATTAACATGATGACTTACAAGTAGCGTTTTATTATTGTACCTTTTATTAAGTAAGTCTAACGCTTGACTATAAGATTCGTTTACTAATGGCAATCCACTTATTAACATCAACGCATCCCCTTGTAAGTATTTTCTTAAGTAATAAAGTTTTTGAACGGGTGACAAGTTCGCATCCTTGTCCACTATGGCTTCGAAGATCTCGATGAACGACGTGTATTGAGTGATGTCCTTGCCATCGAAGCTTGCGATATCTAGCTGGGGCAACCTGCAGTTTTGTGATGCACCGGCCTGCGCCGACACGTTCTTTTGCGGCGGCGCCGGCACCTCCGCTGTCCGCTCGGCTGCTTGTACTATAGCCCGCAAATTGCTTAGTACCGCGTAACACTTGTCTTCGATGTCGTCCTCACTAAAACTTTCGTCACCTTTTTCGTCATCTCCAGACAACAACAGAATCTCCAAGGAGTACGATTTGCACGCATTTAGTCCTTTTTGAAGCTCATCAATACGGATTTTGACGCCATGTAAGTCGACAAGCACTTGATCGGCCTGCTCTGCAGCGAATTTGGCAGCGCGTGTTATTTGACCTTTATATTGGGCTATTTTCGCTCGCAATTTTCTTATTTCCCTGTCCTCGCCTGGCATGATTCAATCCTTTTGATAGCCACAATAATACAACAGTGTAGGTAGCCGTTTTCAGTCGTAGCAACGAAATTTGGCGGCGATCGATACAACAACGTTCGCAATCGATATCATTTCCATTGACGTTTGACGTATAACCGCTTATTTGTCGTTGAAAGTCTGTTCCAGTCAGCAACGGCGTTGATTTTCCGGTCGTTTCGGCACCAATTTGTTTATAAAAACAAATAATTTATATTTTAACAGGATTTATTTCTCTTTAACGTGACGATAGCTTCACATGTATTTTAGAAGAAGGCGGGGGGGGAGACAAAATGTTGCCACATGAAAAACATTAGGAACTTTTTTATGAACACGCGTACGAAAAAAGCCTCTTTCTGCGGCCAAGTGTAGACATAAAATGATGTACACACCACGGGAGGTAATACCACCCTAATTGTGTAATGTACTATTGAAAAACACCCTTCTCTATAATTATCAACCAGTATAGTCAGTTATGTTGTTTTTGTAAACATTCTTTCAGTTATACACACCGGCAAAAAATATATAGCCGGTTCTTTTTACCTCTGTCACAGTATAATAGCAGCATTTTTTCTTCTTACAAAAGGTACATTGTGCGGCTTGTATGTGTACGCGCCAGAACGAACGCACTACAATACAAGCAAAGTTTTAAGGCGAGGTAAGACGAGAATCGGACGCGGAAGCCTAGTTTCCAAATCATTTTTAGAGCACTTATTTTACTCGTAGGTCACTGTAAAACATATATAATAATATTCAGAACTGTATCTAGGGTTTCCTCTCACTTAGAACACGATAGCGAACACTTCGCTCGATAGAAAAGTAGCGCGAAAACACTATAAAATAAAGTATTTTTTTCATTTTTTTCATTTTGTTCATTACCAGTTACCTTTTCTGACAAAATTAATACCTGACAATCATGATTTCACAGTCATGCAGGGCATCCTCTCATGTTTGGGTTGATAACGTATACTTTTATGTTAGAAATCGAAGATAATCTGCAATAATCTGCATTCCGCCCGACCCTAGTTGTATGTGAAATGTGAGCCAGGCTTGAATACGTATCTCGCGCTCCTAAACGGCCGATTTTTGACTGTTTGTATTTATACTTTGCCTAGCTATGTTCTATAGGAAACGTGCACGACGAAGGTGCTGCCAACTGGTGCCGCCAATCTAAATAATATACCCTCTCATGCTGGGGCCACATTGACGAAAACGCCGTTAATAACGTTAATTCATCGCGTTGAAGGACGATTAACGTCAGTGTAGCTACGACTTACTATATTTGACATTGACACTTACATATTATCATTGACATTGACAGCTTGATTGGACAGGGGCGATAGTTTCCTTTATTGTCCGCCCGTGTCTCTTTTGTTCGTGCACGTTCCCTATAGCCGATAGGTAGATTTGTAAAAGTGCCCAATGTGTGTGCCCAATTTGCCGAATAAATTATTTGAATTTGAATTTTAAACGTTTTTTACCGTTTATGAAAAAGCAGCCCGATTTGATTATATGCTAATATTTACTCGGAAAAACGCTTTAACCCCAGTATGTGTGGTGTTTTAACGAGGAAACAATGTGAGACTTCTAAAAATAGTAATATGAATATGAATGCGCCTGAAACAATAGCGATTTACATGCGAGCGGGACTTTGCTGGTAATGTCCGGACTTTTTTCGATTTCCGTCCGTTTTGTGGAACCACCCATGTTTTGCGCGGAGATGATATTGGCGATCTTTCTGAACTGACGTACTTTTGTGGACAAAAATACAGACTCCAAACATTAAATGTACATTTGAGGAATTAAGTGTCTCGTAGGATGCAATGCAATATGGATGGATAGCAATCTACCAGAAGTAAAACAAGTAGCGAATTGCGATGTGGTCCAATCGTACATCTATCTGGGAGCCTTGATTACGAATAGCGGCGGATGCGTAGACGAAATCAAAAGACGTATGGCTATTGCTAGGTCTGCAATGGACAGGCTGAAAAAAGTATGGAGGAACCGCAACATTTACAAAGCCACAAAAATCCGGCTCGTTCGAGCGCTTGTGTTCCCCATATTTCTCTACGCCGCAGAAACGTGGACCTTACGGGAAATTGAGAAGAAGAAGATAGACGCCTTGGAAATGTGGTGCTGGAGAAGAATGTTGGGGGTATCTTGGACCGAATTTCGCACTAACGACTCTATACTCCAGGAACTCGCCATTAAGCAGCGTCTTTCATCTATTGTACAATCCCGCATCCTTACCATCTTTGGTCACGTATGTCGGCGGGGGGATGTGTCCATTGAGCGCCTTGTAGTCTAAGGAAAGGTTGAAGGTACCAGGCCACGAGGAAGGTCACCCATGAGATGGACAGACCAGGTTAAAGCTGCAGTAGATGTTCCCTTGCACCAATGCACCCGGAAAGCAGCTCTTAGAGAAGAGTGGCGACGCATCGTGAAGCGTGCCACCAACACCTGAAATGGCGACCACGACCACTCTGTCAAGAGTGATACCGACGAAGAAGAGGATGCAATGCATGATCATCAAAACTGGATTTTGACAGAAACGGCACCTATTTGTAAGTAAAACATATAGGTATGACCTTTCACTTCACACATTTTTTTTTTCAAATGGGAGCATAAGTAACGAAAAAATCGTTCTTTTTCTGAAGTGCGTTGAAAATAAGAATATTTTTATTCAAAAAAATTACACAAATAGCAAGAAAACGGTTGTAAGTGGTACTGTGGTTTCCAATGATCACTCACAAGGATTACCAAGGGACTGCACTAGGCTAAGCCTGTATCGCGGGATCCAAATTATTCTGCCGATCAGAATGTAGGTATAAAGTTCGATGATGATGGCATACTTACTAGGGCTTCCAATCCCGTTTTTTATACAGCGAATCCCGGGATTCCGGTATTGGCCATACAAAAAATCCCGGGGTTAAAAGCCTTAATACTTGGGTCATACCGATTCCAGAAAATGAGCGTCTTTCCTCTGGACAATACAATAGTTAACGGCGTGGGTATATATCATTACCTATGTTATCTTAAAGATCTAGCAGCACTACATAGTATATACATGCCTACATAAGGGTCCAGCAAGACAATTAGACTTTTAAAGCCCTTAATTTTGGGGATGTCCACAGGAAAGATGCGAACAAAAAAATCTGTATGATGACCAACTTACTAAAAAGGCTGTAGGTACTGTGTGTGTTACCATTTTTATTTTGTTTATTCAAGTACATCCACATCGTGTATAAACATTACATCATTGAATTAGGATTACATGCTACGGTATTGACGTCTGATATACACGACAATTATTACGATGTACATAACATTTCCAATCTTAATTTTATGCAGTGAGATCAAAATGATAAGATAAATAATAATAACAAAAATAATAACTTAGATACAAATTAATTAAAATGGAACTATGACGACAGTAATAAGTAATAATAATTAATAGCAGACATCAGAAATTATTTTAGGTTTGGCAATACGGCCAGTCGGTCGTGAAAAATGTCGAGGCAGTTATTTTTTTGGACAAAGCTATCATAGCTGTTACAAATTCGTACCAAAGGAGACTGCAATCCAAGATTTGTTCGGGATGTGGGCGTGGAGAAGATCTTCGTTATAGGTCGCCTGAGATACTTATGGGGTGTAGATATATAACGAAAGGCACTTGTCCCATTGCCGGCGAGTAAGCGAGTAAAATTAGCATTACATTGAGGATTTGGAAAAGTCGATCGATCACACTGTACACATTAGGCCCGTCTGGCATGATTTTTTTTTGTTAATTTGCTTTTTCCAAAAATAGCATACCTATGCTACGAGTCGTTTGTTTAAAATTATGACGTTTTTGCATAAGGCAAGTGCCGCTAATTTTTAAGGTTAGGTTATCAAGCATGGCATGTGCGTGAACGTGTTTACACATTTTTTTAATTTGTATTTTTTAAAGTGCGTGCAACGGTAATTTGTTTACGGTTTATACCTAAACGGTTTGCACAACGGTAATTTTGACGGGGAAATTTATGATTTTCTCAATCTACCCGCAACCACGAACGCTGAAAAGGGTTACGAAGCGTCGGAACTTACACAATTTAGTAATATACGCGATTTATGTTTAACTTGTCCTTTCTGTGAAGCTGGTTGAAAATATTAATAAAACTATTTCACTCCGGTCACTCCCCGTGGTTAAGAGCGCCCGCGAGAGCAGTTCGTTACTCGGAACACTTGTTAAGGGGGATTTTTCTCTGATCTATGGTCCCATGAATTATGCTAATACCGGAGTTTGCGGGCTGAACGAGGATTGCCAGCGGGAACTACGAGCGAATTAAATTGGTTTTTCGTACCAAATTAGGCTGGACGTTGCGGTTTTGGCGTTGCAGTGAATGTAGGGGTAGAAACTATCGGCTTGTAAACGTTGACCCATGGGTCAAATAATGGGTCAATTGCAGAAAAAAAATACCTCCTACTTTTTTGTCTGATCATGGTGTGTCTTATACCATTTTACTCAGAATCATGAGCACTTTTCATTTATGAAATAAAAAAGCAATCCGAAATGTAAAAAAATTGCGTATAAATTTTGAATCTCAGTTTCGTTACGCCCAAACTAAATATAGGGGAAAATAGTAACGAAACTGATTTTTTTTACCAGTTTCGTTCCCCTAAGTAGGCTCCGGTAAGTACATTTTTTCTGCAACTGACCCTAATACGTAAGTAATAAAAATTGTCATGGGAATAAGATTTGGAGGAAGGAGAGTAATAGCAGCGTTCATTTTGAGTGATTTGGCAAAGACTTATTTTTGAAACTATTAAGCATAAAAAGGCAGTGTAATGTCTTTAGGGTCCATGTATCGCCGGGTGAGAATACGTTTGTGCCATATCCAGCCATTTCCATACAAAGCGGCTGGATATGGCACAAACTTACAGTTAAGGAATTTAATTTCCAACCCACCTAAGGTCCAATATCGTATAGCATACTGTCATCATAAGAGCTAGGTAGAGTACGACGTTACTTTGACATATCACACGCATTGTTTTATGTCAGTAACTAGGTAACAAATTTACAACGTTGACATGGTGAACTGAAATTTGGAACGTCAAGGCACTACCAAAAAAGGACGACAACCGCGGAATCGAAATTCGAAGAAAGTTCATCTTTCTCGCTCTTGCAATATTCGAATGAAAGGAACGCAGATAACGAAATTTAGATTATCGACGTTAGCGGTAGACTTTCCGGAGTCTGGATTCGGAATTATTTAAAAATTTTCTCGATTGACACTGACACCAACTGACACGTATTAGATGAGCAAATGAGTTCGCAAAGAGGTTATCTGTAATGTGCAGTGACAAATAATACGTATTGACATTTTACTAAACTCCTTCGCCGATTTGCAAAGTGTTAAATAGGTTCCTATCGTCAGAATTCTCACGCTATGACGTTGTATAAAAACAATATGTGATTTTTGTAAGGCCAATCTGCCAATATCGGGATCCCAGGATTAGCTATACAAAATAGCCCGGGATTATAAGCCCTATTCTGTAGACGCAATATTATGAGTCATGAAAAAAACCGGTCAAGTGCGAGTTGGACTCGTGCACCGAGGGTTCCGTATAAACTCGTAAGTAGATATTTGTGAATATTTCAAGAAAAACTGTATGGTGGTTAGTTTAGTAACACTAAAATTAATGGAGATGTAAATGTTTAGGAGATGTAAAGGATCTCCAAACGTCAAAATACAAAATGGGAAACGAGAAATAAACTACTAAACTATCATTAAATTTACATGCCTTACAAAAAACAAACTAACAGTAATTTAAAAAATCTGTGACTCACATAATATGACTTAAAACTGAAATTAAAACAACTAATGCGTTGCCAACCCTGACGACTAAGATGGAATGCCTCTATGCTAGTAATATCACCGGCTATCTCGGGAATGACACCTGATCACAACAGTGCGAAAGAGATGGGCCGTTCCCGGGAATATTCCCCACTTGTATGGGGAATATTCCCGCGGTGGAAATATTCCCCATACAAACGGGGAATATTCCCGGGAATGGCACATCTCTAGTGCGAACACTGCTCTTCGGCGGCAGGTTAGGCTAATAAGCAGTGATTTGCACTATTGGTGCAAGACTTCAACAAAACTTGCCAAGCGGGCAGACATAATAGAGTGCTTACAGCTACCTATGAAAAATAATTAACATTGGAAATGCATCGAAATCTCAGATATCCAATACTTGAGAGTATTGGATATCCGAGATTTCGATATAGAGTTAAATTTAACACTGATCTGCCAATAACACTCCCCCCGCCTACCTGGCCGCCTGTTGTTTACCATTTATGCTGTTTTAGATTTAAGACGAGGAAAGGCCGAGATCGCCGATGTTTGCGGCTCGAGCTGCAAGCGAGGGTCGTAAATATGCGACCGAGGGCTTTCTTTATTACCTCCCGTGTGTTGTGTACATCATTTTATGTCTACGTAAGCGATCCCTTCCAGACTACCTTAGGTTAATTTTAAGTTGCATATTAATATGATTTCGATTGCCCCTTATATTTTTTTTTTCTTCTCACGCCCATTGATCCAAATTATGAATTACAAAGCAGCTTCGTAATTCATAATTTGGATCAATGGGTGATAAATAAACGTTTCATATTTTAATATAAGTAAAGATTTACTTAGGTAATCCTTTAATTAATTTGTAATCTCGTGAAGACTATTACACTGCAAGGCAAAGGCAAGCAGATATACACACGCGGCCAAAAATTTCGGGTCAGTAAAATACCGCCATATTTCCTAAAATACTCCAGGGTTGTGAAATTATTGAAAAATAACACTGAAATCAATAGCAATTTCAGGTTCAGATCAAACTCGTAAAAACCCATGAAAAATAAAGACGTTAACGGAGTGGGAATATCGCAAAAATCACAATTTTTGGATAATATTATTTTTATGATGGGTTAGCGGGTATTGCTAATGTAGCCAGGTATTATGAATAGTATATTATGTAAATGAAACAAGTGTCAAATATTTTAAAACACATATTTCTATTATTTAAATTACGGTGACCCGAAACTTTTGCTCTTAAGTGTATTTGAGCAAGAAACATTATTAAACCATAGCCGTAGCTCTAAACCAAATTAAGAACAGACGAGGCCATAAACAACACAGTTGCGCACGATTCAATTTAAACTAACATGTTGCCAAGTAATCGCATTGTCTTTAGTTTAACGTGCGCGAATGCTTGTGTAGCGATGTTCAAGTTAAGGTGATTACGATCAATTAATAAACTAAACTAAACTTAGGAGTTTAGAAACAATACTAAAGTAAGATATCAGTTTTAGAAATTCCGTACTAAGATTGTACAATTTAGAGTGCAAGTTAGTATTTTTGATAAACAATTCGTATTTTTGTTTTATAAATGATATATCCGATGTACGAACCACATTTTTGGTGTGAATTCGATAAAAAAGGTCATCTTGTTTTGTGTGATTTTTTAGTTTTTTTTTGTAGGACATGTTTAGTTAATCAATTGTTTTTTTGCACAGCATTCATTTTTCTGGTATGCATTCAGTTAATTAGTGGAGTTACCTAGTGCTAGTGTGCTGAAAAATTATACAGATGTACATTTAAAAATATCCCTTTAAATAATAGAAATAGCTGTTTTTTAATGTTTCACACTTGTTTCATTTACATAATATTATACTGTTCTTCATAATACCAGGCTGTATTAGCAATATTCCATCAAGAAGAAAATCACTTGTAGAATAAGTAGCACTTTTCCAACAATAGCGCGTTGAGTTTGATTTTAAAAACAGTTATGGCCCTTATTGTTTTTAAAGAACCTGGTAATTTATTATAAAATTTAATAGCCTGAGCGTAATTCAATTACTACGAGTACTCAAAATCAGAAAATGAAGAAATATAAAGTAATTAAAAAAAACTAAACCGCCGTTTTATGCCAACTATTTTTTTGAGGTCGGTGCCAGCCTTAATATTTGGAAGAACGGTACGAGACTGACACCGACCTCAAAAAACCAGTTGGCATAAAACTTTTATTCGTTTAGGTCCATGTCTACAGATTTGCAATTCTACAGTTTCTCATGCCTACAGGTTCCCAATTCTACAGATTATCATGTTTAAAGATTTTCAAGTCTACAGATTCCCAATTCTGCAAATTCCCAATTCTACAGATTCTCATGTCTACAGATTCCCAATTCTAATGTCTACAGATTCCCAATTCTACAGATTCTCATATCTACAGATTCCCAATTCTAATGTCTACAGATTCCCAATTCTACAGATTCTCATATCTACAGATTCCCAATTCTAATGTCTACAGATTCCCAATTCTATAGATTCTCATATCTACAGATTCCCAATTCTAATGTCTACAGATTCCCAATCCTACAGATTCTCATATATACAGATTCCCAATTCCACACATTCTCTTGTCTACAGATTCCCAATTCTACAGATTCTCATATCTACAAATTCCCATATCCACAGATTTTCAGCAGTACAGTCAGCGTCAAATAGTCTGTAGCATCCAAAGCGTCATATATATCGTAACACGTCTTTATTACTATAGAGACAAAGACGTTTGACGATATTATATGGCACTTTGGACTATTTGACGCCGATTTTACAAATTCCCGATCGTACATTTGTTTCAGAATTACGATCTTTGAGAATAACCGAATGTTGCTCACTGTTCTCTCGCAGTAAAGACTGTTCGTACCCCAGAAGTAAACATGTATTTTAGTCTACGTTAAGAATGGGATTGAGTCGGATGAAAAAAAACCTCATTTCTAACAATTTAATAGACCAATCACGTTACTTCGTTGTAGAATCCAAGACTAAAGCTTGGCAACTTCGTTGGTGACACTCCCATGTGTGCTTTTTATTATGTGCAGCCGTAACTACTTACACAAGTAACCGCCAACACAAACGGCGACCGACAGAGGCTGCCTCCGGAGGCCCCCGTTCGTGATATATATCGTAACACGTCTTTATTACTATAGAGACAAAGACGTTTGACGATATTATACGGCACTTTGGATGCTACAGACTATTTGACGCCGATTTTACAAATTCCCGATCGTACATTTGTTTCAGAATTACGATCTTTGAGAATAACCGAATGTTGTTCACTGTTCTCTCGCAGTAAAGACTGTTCGTGCCACAGAAGTAAACATGTATTTTAGTCTACGTTAAGAATGGGATTGAGTCGGATGAAAAAAAACCTCATTTCTAACAATTTAATAGACCTCCGGAGGCAGCCTCTGTCGGTCGCCGTTTGTGTTGGCGGTTACTTGTGTAAGTAGTTACGGCTGCACATAACAAAAAGCACACATATGAGTGTCACCAACGAAGTTGCCAAGCTATAGCGTATTTGAGCATAAATAGGTACATATTTTCAGATATGACCGTACTAATCGTACTTATTATGTTATGTTTTTAGAGATATTGTAGTCTGTAGTGCTGGCTATCTGCAGGAAATCTGTAGAATTGGGAATCTGTAGGATAGGGAATCTGTAGAATTGAGAGTCTGTAGATTTGGAAATCTGTAGAATTGGAAATCTGTAGATTTGGAAATCTGTAAAACTGGGAATCTGTAGATTTGGCAATCTGTAGAAATAGGAATCTGTAATTGAAATCTGTAGAATTGGGAACAATCCCTTTATTTCTTTCTTTTTTGAAGCCGGTTTAATTTTATTAGATTACTTTTTCAGTATAGGATATGAAATGTCACGTCTACACGTAACCAAATTATTCACTCAAACCGCAACATGTTCAGGATATATGAGGAACATTCGTCTCTCCGACAAACAACTAATGCGCTCTCCGCACGCCAGTCAAAAATATACTTAAAACAATAGGGATAGAGTCGAAATTTGCTTGAAACGACGCAAATTGTGTCGGTATATGTCGTGTAATAATCATTCAATACAGTCACAGTGTGTGGTAAACAGTATGATGACTGCATAGAACCGCCCGTAGCTAAGTATGCACTGTCTGTTCCTAAAGCTCAGGCGCAAGCGAATTTATAAAATAAAGGCAAAATAAATATTAATAATATCACATTCTTGTAATAAAGAGTCTTAATTATATATAAACAATAAGAATCCTCTTTCTGTCTATCTATCTATGAGCCACGGACGTCCACTACTGGACATGGTCCACATAGTGCGTTCCTGTGCAGACTGTATCCACCGATCACCATCCATCTCCCCCCTCCTCCAAACCTCTTCAGGATATAAGTATTTTTCTAATTGTAAGTAAAAGCTGAAGCCAAGTAATATTGACCTTTAAGTGTCGTAAAAAAAAAAAAAAAATATAATATAAAAATGATTTATTTCAGGTAAAAACCCATATACGAATAAAATTATTACATGTTAAATTAAATGAAATTGCTAAATTATTAAATGGTATGAAATAAATTACTAAACCAAATTAAATTAAAGGAAAATTACAATAACGACACGACATTAAGATGGGATATACTACGTATGTATTAAGCCGTTAATTTCACAGAAAGCCTGTGTCGTATTGTCTCTCAAGTTAAACGTCTTATCCGGAAATTCAGTAGAAAATGTTAATGTACCTATCTAACATTTACAAATAATTGTTTTTGTGAAGTCAGTTAACAAATAGCTTAGTCGAGATACTATGTGACTTTATTCGTGTTACTTAAACACAATAAACTACAATAGTGTGCTACATATTTCAAAAATAAAATAGATTTGCCCGGTATCTCTCGTGTATTAAAGCGTATTTTTGTACTTCTGATATTCAGACATCGGATGCTAGGGGGCAAACGCCTAACAGGTAATAGAGATAGACGATTTTTTTATCAACATTTATGGATATCGATATTTCTGCTCTCGATTTTTTCTCCCCATACGTTCTACAATTAAATATTCCTTGCAAGACACTGACATTATTCCTATATTTTTTTTCATGTTTACCTATGGAATAGTACCTATATTTGTTTAAAAAAAGGTCCGTGACAAATAACGCTAATCCATTATAATGAAAGCTGTTAAGTTAATCATTCCCATACTTAAAATAAAACACAAAGCTGGGTATGATTACTAGTTTAAGCGGAAAGCATCGTAGGTATACGATGTATCGACGAATATTGATATGAAAACTCTCTACTTGCCCTTCCATTTTGCACCAAAAACTTAAATAACTTAATATGTCAAAAATGTCGATAACCATAAATGTCGATAAAAAAAAGTCGTCTATCTCTAGTACCTGTCCTTTGTTTTACCACCCTTGTTGTGTAATGTACTATTTTATGTCGATTCAGTTTTTGTAAATCTTTCAAAATGGCGGGGTCATAGACTCACAAGTTCACAGAGCCATGAGCCACTAATCTTATGAGCTAGTTCTTAGGTAGGTATAAAGGAACGAAGCCATACAAAACGCACACACTTTTGAATGATCACATTTCGTCATTTAATGAGTAGCTATTCGTAAAAGTATTGTATGCAACGCTGTATAATTAAGTCAAAAACACTCATGGCGTCTCTATTTATGATACTCGCCGCCACGGCGGCTCGTATCGCAACTCGCGCCATTCGTATTTTTCGAGCCTACTTATACAACTGTTCCATAAAATACTATTTTATGTCGATTCAGCTTTTATAGGGTTCACAGACTCACAAGGTCTATAGTTCACAGAGTCACTAATCTTAAAAGCCAGTTCTTAGGTATAGAGGAACAAAGCCCTACAAAACGCCCACACTGTTGGATGATCACATTTCGTCACTTAATGAGTAGCTATTCGTAAAAGTAACGTTTGGTTTCGCGGCAAACAAAATAGGGCCGAATGATTAAAGTTAATACATCACTGTCGGTGCGTGGCTGCGGCTGATGGATTATGTTCCCAAACTGTTTTTATTCCCCGAAGTATCGCCAGATAATAACAAACAGGCTACTTTTAAATGCTGATGCCATGAAAATTTAATTTCTGTTAAAATATTACTTTTTATTGCTTAAGGCCCCATAAAGGGCCGACACAGACGGACTGCAATCCAACTGCAACTCCCTACGATTTGTATGGGAACTGCATCACAACTGCACGCCGACTGCGCAGTTGTGATGCAGTTCCCATACAAATCGTAGGGAGTTGCAGTTGGGTTGCAGTCCGTCTGTATCGGCCCTAAGACGGGGTGTGAACTGGTATGCGAGTTTGATTACATTGCGGGCTACCCAAGTACGATGAGTCGATTAATCGCCGTAATGAAATGAAAATCGCATACGAGTTCTCGCGCCGTCTAAATGCGGTCTTAGACTGGCAAACAGGTAGTCGGCCCACCTGATGGAAAGCGGTCACCGCCGGCTATAGACATTTGCATCACTAGATGCATTACCAATCCGTTGCCGGTCTCGACGAGATGACACCCTTTTTCCCTAATCCTACAGAATCTTAGGGCCGATGCAGATGGACTGCAACCCAACTGCAACTCCCTACGATTTGTATGGGAACTGCATCACAACTGCGCAGTCGGCGTGCAGTTGTGATGCAGTTCCCATACAAATCGTAGGGAGTTGCAGTTGGGTTGCAGTCCGTCTGTATCGGCCCTTAGTAGGAAGTTCATTCCAGAGCCCTATAGTACACACCATAATGGTTCTAGTAAACTGGCGCGTACAGTATTTATGAGACAATGTTTTATACCGACTGTACTGTTTTGTATAATCGCAAACTGTATGTGAAGATCAATGAAATAAGTCCAAACACAGTGAATTTACTTTGTCTATGTAGAATTAAGGCGTATTTTTTTACTTGAGAAATAAGTGATTCCAAATACAAAATTCCACCCCCTTTTTATCCCCTTAAGGGCTGATTTCCAGAAAACTGTCCTCTGTCTTTCCCAAGGTCTCAAATTATCACCATACTAAATTGCATTTAAATCGGTTCAGTGTGAAAATATAACTGACAGATAGACAGGCAGAGCGTCGCATTTATACATTTTATAACATTAGTTTGGATTTAAGTAAGGGAATGGAAAAAGTCAATTATTTGTGGTTTTAGCTATTTAATTAAAAACTCTGTTTAATGAAAGCTGAACCTGAAAAAAGCGGCAAATTCAAAGAACCTTCATAGTAGTTTCTTAATACGGCCCTTAGTAATGTGAAAAAGTACGCGTTTCCTCTCCCTTAGTGCCACCAAAATAAACAAAACAAGAAAAGTATCCAAATCGTTTATTCCTACTTTGATCGGTAATACCATAATATATAAAGGTTTTTTGTACTTGCGTCTTTTTTCAGGTTCAGTTTTCATTAGACAGACTCTACACGCAATAAATTGAAATGTTCTTAGCAGGTATGTGTTGAGCAGACTAGCTTCGATTTAAATGTCTGTGTGTAAGGACATATGGGGTAAAAAGTTTTGCATGGATGCACACGAATATAACCGAAAAAGTTTTCATAACGAGAAATCATTATTTCGTTTTCATTGGTATTGAACATAAGGTAAATGACCCAGTGTTTGACACGGTAATGCCCAATAGCTGACACTCTGCTCTCATATCTATTGTTAATTAATTAAAATTTAAGATGACATCTACTAGCACAGCGTTAAACACCCGAACTTCTACCTTAATAAGGCTCTAAATGAACCTTAATGGGTGAAGGCACTGGCACTGGTGGTGGCTGGTTGGTGGTGGGTGGTTGGTGAAATGGTTTTAATTCAAATTACAAACAAAGTATTAAAATATTACATATGGATAAAACCGATGTATCGAAAATGCCTGGAAGAGCTTCTGGTCCATGAAAGCGTTAATGAAGGGCAACCTTCCGCTTTCACTAAAGCGCAAACTTGTTGACATGTGCATCCTGCCTATTCTAACCTACGGCGCCCAAACTAGGTCTCACACCGAAGCTGAAAAGTCTAGACTCAATGTTTGCCAACGAGCAATGGAGCGCAGTATACTGGATGTTCGAAGCACTGATCGCATCAGAAACACCGACCTGCGCTCCAGAACTGGAATCATGGATGTGGGAGCGAAGGCTGCCAAACTCAAGTGGGATTGGGCAGGGCATGTCTGCCGAATGCATCCGGAACGATGGGCTATGGCAACTACTGAGTGGATCCCACAAGACGGCTACCGGAATAGAGGCAGACCGAAAAGGAGATGCCGGGACGACTTGGACACATTTCGCAAGGAGTGGCGGGAGGATGTACTGAATAGGGACGACTGGCGGAAAAGAGGGGAGGCCTTTGCCCAGCAGTGGGACACCTAGACAGGCTATATAAAAAAAAAATGGATAGAACTTTGGAGACACTTCACGTGATCGAATATGACACACAGACAGGAAATCCGTAGAAGAACTAAAGTCACCGACTCATTCATCTGTCTCCATACATTTAGTATGAAAAAGGGCCAGATGAATGAGGTGACCGCAGACATATATTGGCAATGGGCTCGGTAGGTACATAGCTCGAAGAACCAAATCAAAACCAAATGATTTATTTTTGCAAGTAGGCCTTAAGGGCTCATTAACAAGTCTGATTTTATTGTTGCTTTGGAAAATGACCTTCCGGTAAGAAGAAATGAAATGTAATAATTTATTTCTGCAAGTAGGCTTCAAAGGCTCTTTCACATGTTTGATTCTTTTGGCGCTTCGAGAATGACATTCTGGTGAGAAGAAAAATTACCAGTATCTCATTGCAAAAACATTACGCATTACAATATTTGTGAAAATATAACACGCAATTTCATGGATACAATGCATCAAACAAATATTTAAGTAATATACCTACATTTCAATAAACATATATAACTGCATTGGTGTCTAGGCGTCAAAACAAGATAAATATGAAAAAAAAATAGAAAATAAAGAGACATATACTAACATAAATGGAGATGTACGTTCTCAATCACTCGATTTCGTTCAGAAATTCATGTTCGCTTACTAGTGTCAGTTTCCCAGAAGCGTTTTTTTGTACCTTTAAGCTTGTCTCTGTATAGTGTAATGTATTCAACTGTCTTACCGTTTTTTTGTTCTGTTCTAAGTTAACGTATTATGTAAACGGTCGACCGGCGGGTTATACAGAGCCATCCGGTCTCACATAGTTAGACAATAATTTATACGTTGTGCTTACTGCACTCATTATTAGCTATATATTATATTTATTATATTATTTACATACCTGCACTAGAATACTATGTCAGAAGATGAATCTTTCCACTCTGCTTATGACTTCTCCTCTTCATTTCATTCTCTTGATAGTTCTTTGTCCGAGCCTGAAACTCTTTGTAACTTAATCTCGCGTGAATTCCAAAATTCTCCCAAATTTCTCAATGTATGCCATTTAAACGCGCAAAGTATTCCAAGCCATTACAGTGACCTACTCGATACGTTTTCAACAGGTTGTGCCCATGCGATCCTCATTTCCGAAACCTGGCTTAAACCCTGTCTTCTATCTACGTCGTACGGGCTCCCCGGCTACGTATTGCTGCGGAACGACCGCACGGGCAAGCGCGGCGGTGGCGTCGCCATTTATCTCCGTAGTGATATTCCGTACGAAATTATCTCTTCCTCCCCTTCTCAATTCTCCGACTCGATGGAACACTTGGTCATTGAGGCTAACATTAGGGGGTCGAAAGTTGTTCTTGGAGTCGTGTACTGTCCGCCCACAGTCGATTATTTCTCATCCTTAGAGTTACTGTTCACTTCTTTTATAACAGAGGGTACACACCATATAATAATGGGTGATTTTAACACCGACCTTATGCAAAGCAATACCAGAACACGCCAACTTCTATCAATCACAGAGTCCGCAGCACTTACTATACTTCCGCTAAAACCTACACACCATAATCTCGACACTTCAGACTCCTGGTTAGACCTCATTTTGACGTCGTCAGCTGAACACGTAGTTAAAGTCGGTCAATTTTCGGCACCAGGTTTTTCTCGACACGATCTAGTTTTTCTGTGCTACAGGGTTCGGCCTCCTAAGATGCAGCCTATTTCAATTGAGCTACCAAGTTTTGCGAGGCTGGACACTGAGGCATTAAAGCGAGACGCTTACTCTATCGACTGGACACCCACATTTGCAGCATTGACAGTTGATGAGGCGGTAGTTTCACTTAGTGCAGCAGTATTGAAGCTATTCGACACTCACGCGCCCATTCGCAAAGTCAAACTAAAGCGTCCGCCCGCTCCGTGGATTACCCGAGCGGTCCGTATTGCAATGACGAGGCGGGATCGTGCGTTCCGCAAATATAAACGTGACCGTTGTCAAGAAAATTGGTGTACTTTCAAAATAGCCAGGAATCGTTGTAATACGATAGTAAGGTCAGCCAAACGACGATACATTCACGAAAACATCATTTCCTCGTCACCGGCCAACACCTGGAAATTTTTAAAATCTATTGGCGTGGGTAGTTCTCAAAACAACACTCCTTCATCATCATCATTTTCTCTAAACGATTTAAATCTGCACTTCTCAAAATCTTCAACCTTAGACCCCGCCACTAAAACTCAAAGCATTTCGTGCATTAGTGCCCTTTCACCCCGTTCTAAAACAACATTTCTCTTCACCCCAGCCACTGATGATGAGGTACGAAAAGTGATTTTGTCTGTAAAATCTAACGCCATCGGACATGACGAAGTAAGCAGGGTGATGATAGTCCACGTTCTGGAATGCATTGTCCCTGTTATCTCTCATGTCGTGAACTTTTCTATGCATTCCGGCGTTTTCCCCTCTCTGTGGCGCAACGCCTATGTTATCCCTCTTCCTAAAGTCACTAACCCTACCTTGCTCAAAGAGTTCCGTCCTATTTCAATTCTTCCTTTCCTGTCTAAGATCCTTGAAGCAATAGTCCACAAGCAATTGTCTGCCCACATCTACTCTAACCAGCTACTCTCTCCTTTCCAGTCTGGTTTTCGTCCTGGCCACAGTACGTCTACTGCTCTGCTAAATGTTATTGAAGATGTGCGGCATGGCATTGAATCCTCCCAGTTCACAATTTTGGTCCTAATTGACTTCTCCAACGCCTTCAATGCTGTCGATCATGAACTTTTACTTGCTACCCTTAAACACTTGAATATCTCATCATCTGTGGCTGAGTGGTTTGCATCCTATCTACGGAATCGCCGCCAGGCTGTTCGTGCTAATCAGTCCTTCTCGGATTGGTGTGATCTTGCATCTGGTGTCCCGCAGGGCGGAATTCTCTCTCCTTTGTTATTCTCCATATTTATAAACCTTATCACCCCCGTCATTAAGTGCTCCTACCACCTGTATGCTGATGATCTTCAGCTGTACACCCAGGCAAAACCCAACGACATAGACGCAGCCATATCTCGAATGAATGAGGATCTCAACCGCATTTCATCTTGGTCTCGGGATTTCGGGATTGCCGTTAATCCGTCAAAGTGTCAAGCAATAGTTCTTGGGAGTCCACGTCTCTTAGCTATCAACGATATTAAACAATTCTCGCCAGTCGTTTTCGAACATGTAGTTATCCCGTTCGAAGCGCAGGTGAGAAACCTCGGGTTGATCATTGATCGTGGCCTTAGTTGTGAACCCCAGGTGTCTGACGTTTGTCGCAGGGTTACCAACACTCTGCGGTCACTATATAGATTTAAAAATTTCCTCCCGTTAAGTACGAAGAAACTCCTCATACAGACTCTTGTGCTGCCTGTGATCGACTATGGCGATGTCTGCTGTACCAATATCACCCAGGCACTCTTGGATAGATTAGACCGACTCCTGAACAACTCCATCAGATTTATTTTTGGCCTTCGTAAATATGATCATGTTTCTGCTTATCGTCAACAACTTAATTGGCTTCCTATTCGGGAACGTCGATCTCTTAAGGTTTTGTGCACACTTTTTTCCATCATATACGACCCATCGGCTCCCGACTACCTTCGTTCTAAATTCCAGTTTGTCACTGCTCGGCCGGGCTGTGAGCTCCGTTCCTCCCGTAAACTCATGCTTTCTGTTCCCACTCACCGTTCTGGCTCAATGACAAATTCTTTCACTGTACAAGCGATTCGGCTCTGGAACGATCTCCCCTTGTGTATACGAGAAGCTCAAAGCAAATTCTCCTTCAAGCGCATGCTGCGCAAACATCTTTTCGAGAATCTACAAAACTAAGACTCTTCATAGTAGTTTAGAAGCAGGTACCATATATATTTATTTTATTTTATATATGTATATATTTATATGTATATGTCCATATATAATGTATATAAGTAGTTTATTATTTTAACCGACTTCACGTACAATTTGGTTGTAAATTAAATCCGCACCTATAATGTCTCTGTTTACCCTGATGGTCGACTGGTAGAGAATGCCTTACGGCATTAAGTCCGCCATTTGTACTTTCTTGTATTGTGCAATAAAGTTTAAATAAATAAATAAATAAATAAATTTACATTTTACAAGAAGTGCCGGAATTAATACACCAGTTTCTCTTTTCAAAAACATGAAGCATTTCAACTGATGGCCGATTGGGCGTAAAGTTTCTCAAATAAATGTCCAAAAAAATCTGTGTTTCACGTAGGTACCATTTGTAAATAACACAAAATTCGAAATTCTTTAAATTATCAGGGCTAGATCGATTTAAAGCAATCTATTATAAATAAGATGATAATACTCAAGGTAGGTGAACGAAAACTAAGATGGATGGATTGTAAAATTGAACGATCGCCAAAATAAGGCCGTTAAAAAGCCATTTTATGTTTAAGGCGATCCAAGTCTCTTGGTGCTCCGTACAAATAAAAAGTGGGTTAAGAATCGGCTTTAACAATAGAAAATTTGTATTTGTATTGAATTCAAAACGGATCATTCGGCATTCCAGTAATCATGAGTAGTATTCGCGAACGCTGCCCGGTGACTTCTACTCACCGGGACTAGTAGTATTGCGGACGCTGCCCGGCAACTACTACTCACCGGGACTAGTAATATTGCGAACGCTGCCCGGTAACTGCTACTCACCGGGACTAGTAGTATTGCCAACGCTGCCTGGCGACTACTACTCACTGGGACTAGTAGTATTCGCGAACGCTGCCCGGTGACTAATACTCAGCGGGACTAGTAGTATTGCGAACGCTGCCTGGAGACTACTACTCACCGGAACTAGTAGTATTGCGAGCGCTGCCCGGCGACTAATACTCACCGGGACTAGTAGTATTGCGAACGCTGCCCGGTGACTAATACTCAGCGGGACTAGTAGTATTGCGAACGCTGCCTGGAGACTACTACTAGGGTTTGCAATTCGAATATTCGATTATAAAGTATTCATTATTCGAATACAACGAATATTTCGAATACTAAAAATGATGGATGAATTCATTAATTTTTCTTTAATAATCGCCAGGGTTCATTATTTTTTACGAAAAGATTAAGCCCATCTAAGACAATAAAACAATATTTTCGTGAAGTATTAAGATCAATCACGAACCGTTAGCAGTTCGTGGCGTAGAATTCGAAAGAAGCCTCAGGGAAAACCTTGACTTTGTCTAATCCGTAATTTAAAAGAGACTAAACCAACAACCGGCACAACAAACGCAGTTGCCTCTGGTATCCACGGAGCAGGTCCAAGGCCGAGCACTAGGAACATACAAAGGCGCAAAAAGTGCAGTCTTAGCTCAAGCGATTATTAAAATTGCATTTTTATGTGCCTAATTTGCTGGATTTCGTAGTTTTGTTACTCATTTTAACACGGAGGTGTCCACTGCTGAATATAAACATCGCTTTTTATAATCATTGGACGACGTTTATTGTCCCCATCAACGCGCGACGCAACGAGCACGCTGCGTTTTCCGGTTCATGATCTTCATTCGAGAACCTTTAGGTCCCATCGCGCATCGGTTTATCGAGTAATCTAGCTCGAAAAGCCCATTGTCACTTCAAATTATTAACTCTGACCGTTTTATCGCTCACCTTAATTCTTCTACAGATTTCTGATTTGACTACTTAAAAGGACTCCGATCAAGATTATAGTTCTCTCCATAGCACGTTGAGCGACTCTGAGGTAGTTCATTATGCTCATAGTGAGATACTACGCTTCTACTTTGTATCTCGTCACTGGCTACGGACTTACAGACACTGAACAAAGATCTGTCACGACGCAAAGATCATTTTCAGTTTTCTAAACACGCAGCGTCTCATTTTCACGGCGTCATCTGACATTTTGGAATGTCTCGAGACCAGTGTGTTTGTTTGACCAGTAAGTAAGTATACCGAGTAGAAGAGTGCTTTTTCGCTATGGGCCTTATGAATGGAATGTAACATGTAATGGAAACAGCTATCCTCTCTCTCTGAGCTCTGTTTATTCATCATAGATAACTTGCTAGTTTATTGTGATACTATTTACGTGATTTCAAACGCTCGAAATAAGTTTTTTGGTTAATATTCGAATATCGGAAATCTAAGTATTCGTATTATTCGAATGCTAAAATTCGACGAATATTGCAAACCGTAACTACTACTCACCGGGACTAGTAGTATTGCGAGCGCTGCCCGGCGACTAATACTCACCGGGACTAGTAGTATTGCGATCGCTGCCCGGCGCGGCGACTACTACTAGTATTTTGTACAACGTGAGTGATCCGTTTTTAATTCAATATGTTTGAGTCTCACGGTGGTTTTCTAAGTAAAACAGAAAATTTGGTTGAAATCTGTTTCATTTTGTAGCCTAATACATTTATGGCACACCTGGCCATAAAGTGACTTTTTCCGCACGCTGCGCGTACGGAAAAAGCCGCTTTCTGGCCAAGTGTAGACATAAAATGATGCACACAACACAGGAGGTAATAAAGAAAGCCCTCGATCGCATATTTACGTCCCTCGCTTGCAGCTCGGGGCGCAAACTTCTGCGATCTCGGCCTTTCTTTGTGTTACCACCCTAGTTATGTAATGTACTATTATTCTTCGCTAGTTATGAGAAATGACCCAAAAAGTCAAAGGAAACGTGCAATTGGCTGTTATAGCCAGCCCCATATATTGGCATCATTCGAACTCGAAACAAGAAATTAAATTATTGAAATCTTATTTTTAGGGCTCGATACCAAAATGGTAAAAAAGGAACCCTTATGGTGCGACTCTGTCTGTCTGTCCGTCTGTCATAGCCACGATATCTCAGGAACTACTGTTGCTATCGATTTGAAATTTGGGATAGTTTCGAAAATCGCTAACTCGGGCCTACTGGACATAAGAAAAAATTTATACCTTTTTTTAAAAAGGGGGCCGAAATGGGAGGTCGGAAATTTAAAGTTGTGCTATTGAATCAACTGGGGTACCAAATGAAAGGGCTTAGTTTGTAGATTCTTATACCATTTTAATATTTTTTTAATCATGTACGGTGTTCCTGATTTGCATCGTTTTTTTTCGAAATTTGCAAAAATCGTAACTCGAACTTATTTGCTGCTACTAAACTAACCGCGACCTATGTTGATGTATGGGGGCAACAGTTTTTCAACAGCAAAGTTAATTTCCGCCATACAGTTTTTCTTTAACTATTCACGCTGTTGTACACAACCCTCGGTGCGCGAGTCTGACTCGCACTTGACCGGGTTAAGCTATAAAATGAATCACATTTCGACTAAAATTGACGTCGCTAAAATCGATTTTTAATCTTTTTCGTTTGTATGGACAACTGATTCGATTCACCTTAATGTGAAGACTCGAAGTGAATTTGTTTTTATAAAGAGATGTAATAAAGTTTCAAACCGCCAGGGGATATGGACGAAGCAATTTTGGAATACTTTTCGGAGTCAGCAATTCAGTCGTTCAAAACTACGTGAATACCAAACTTTTCGCTTTATACGGCTGCTTTTACACTTAACCGTATCAGTGTTTAGGATTTTTAATGTCGAAAGACTAATCTTTAGTACAGTTGCCATTAGATCTTAGCAAACAAGGCGCTCACAAACATTTGAACACGACTCTATTGTCAAGGCATTCTCTATTGTCTTTAAAACATTCTGCCAAAACTTGTACACGTGCAATCTGTGGAGCAACTACACCAAAAAGACCTTCAGTGCTCTGCGGGTCCAGTATAACAACGCCTTCAGGAATTTGTTGGGCCTGCCCTGGTGTTGTAGCGCTTCGGGAATGTTTGCCACTTGGAGCACTGATGGTTTCCATGCCGTTTTGCGGAAGCGTGTGGCATCCCTGTGGCAACGCGTGAGACGCAGCACTAACACTCTCCTGAGGGTGGTCGCGGAGAGGATGGACTGTCCTATTGTCACGCATTGGATGTCTCTGCATGTGAGGTCCAATTTATTTTCCTAATTTATTTATTTATTATTAGTGTATAGATGTATCTGATGGCGACTGTACGTTTATTGATACAAGGATCAAATATAGCAAAATGAAACGTAATTTACTGTAGCCAAGGTTGGATTCGAACCCGTATTTCTGTCTACTCAACCACGTTCACAGTTTTCGATGTATTTATAACAGCGTCACTACGAGCTTTGTATCTTTTTAGTTTCAAAGGCTTCATGCCTTAGCCCCGTTCTAGGACATGCCTACGCAGTGCTCACTGTCTGCACTCCTTTTAGGCAATGCAAAGTCAGTAGGAGAGGTGGCGCGTTTAAATATTTTTTTGTTTATTTTTTTCAATACATTTGATCTTTGTATAGTAATTGTCCGTTCAACTGGGCTAATGCTGTTAACGAATACAATGCCATTGAGCGAACAATGCCATTGAGAGAATACAATACCACAAAAAAAAATAACAATGCGTAACACGAGTAAACCCGGGCGGTCTACCTGGCTCCCCGTTAAATCTGTAAAAGCAAAATGCATTATTATTTTTGACGTGATAACGTCTTATAATTCGATGAAGCCGGCTGCACGCACGAAAAAGTGTGACGTCATTTGCCGTTACCTTGCGGGGCCGTTACCTTGCAGGGCCGTTACCTGTCAAATAGGTACTTTATATTATTCCAGCACTAAAGTCGTTAAGACGATAGTTTCTTACAAATTGTTAATAAATTAGCCCTTATTCCCTAAGATACGGCTGTCAAAATCTCTATTGAATGACAAGAGACACTGCTGAGTTTGGCAAAAATCTTTAAATTTAAATAGTGGATGCTGCTTTGGCAGTTCCGTTTTACGCCTGCTTTAATCGTAGTTTAAAAATTATTAAAACAAATCTTTGACATTATATTCGTGGAACGGCAGATATTTACACTGGCCACTTAGCCATCATTTTAGCGTGTCAATGTCATTGTAGCAGCTTATTGGGAAAAAAGTCGAAGTCCAAGTCCAAGTCCAAGTCAAAGTCAAAGTCAAAGTCAAAGTCAAAGACAAAGTCAAAGTCAAAGTCAAAGTCAGTCAAAGTCAAAGTCAGTCAAAGTCAATGTCAATTTCAGTCAAAGTCAAAGTCAGGGTCAACGTTATCACGTTCGACTATCGCCAGTAAACCGACTTTACAGACAACCGATTTTTTTTTGTTTGAAAGTATTTGCCGCCTTATCATTACGGTCATAGAACCGATAATCCGTTGAAAGCTCATAGTATCTCTAAGTCTTTTCTCTACGGAATACGCACTTGCAGACCGTCGGGCGAATGTGAAATGCAAAACAAATTAAGATCGCACTTATCTATAACTGCATTTACACTTTACTGTCTAGTAAATAGAATCTAAAATCTAATGATCTTTCAAGGCAGTTATACTTTTTTGACACTATATTCTCGTTATCCTAATTTGTGGTTTACCTCTCAATGGCATTGTATTCGTTAACAGCATTAGCCCAGTTGAACGGACAATTACTATATCAATAATCGTAATATACCAAATGTTGAGGTTGGTTTACTCATGCAGGTGAGGGCCATAAATATGCAAAATATAGCCTTCTCTATTACCGTCTGTGGGGTATAATTTTACTTTTTCCCCTGGCCATGAAGCGGGATTTTCTCTCGACGCAGTGGTCAATACATGCCACTTGCAGCTTGCAGCCTGTGGTGTCGGTAAAATAAATGTTTTTTTTCTAGATCTTTCTTGTTACATATATAGATACAAGAAATCAAAGTACAGTCAAGGAATTTAATTTCCTACCCTTTTCATTGAAATGTTGTTAAGCATTCACAATGCATTAAGGTCGAAATTTCTATTTCAGTAATAGTATTTAAATGTCAATACGTATTATTTGTCACTGCATATTAAAGATAACCTCTTTGCGAAGTCATTTGCTCATCTAATTACGAATACGTGTCAGTTGGTGTCAGTGTCAATCGAGAACATTTTAAAATAATTCCGAATCCAGACTCCGGAAAGTCTACCACAAACGTCGATAATCTAAATTTCGTTATCTGCGTTCCTTTCATTCGAATATTGCAAGAGCGAGAAAGATGGACTTTCTTCGAATTTCGATTCCGCGGTTGTCGACCTTTTTTGATAGTGCCTTGACGTTCCAAATTTCAGTTCACCATGTCAACGTTGTTAATCTGTTACCTAGTTACTGACACAAAACAATGCGTGTGATATGTCAAAGTAACGTCGTAGTCTAGCTAGCTCTTATGATGACAGTATGCTATACGATATTGGACCTTAGGTGGGTTGGAAATTAAATTCCTTGACTGTACATTGAAAAATTAAATGGCACTCACCTGTGTAGAGACCGGATCTTCAGATCTTTCTTCTTAGGGTGCCATCTATGAAGGTCGGCGATCATTAAGGCGATTTGTACCCTCGTCACAGCAGATTTCTGCCATCCGATATCTAAAACTAGACTAACCTCTATACAACTCTAGTTAGTCTAGTTTTAGTCATAGGAGGGCAGATTATGAACATTGAATGAGTGTTTTTTATTGTACTACTGGCGTATGTTCTTAAAGGGTAGTTCTCTGCGACTAAACAGTCGCACCAATCGCATCATTACCATCCCCACATTATGGATGAGCTCCCTATAAACTATGGAGTCGTTTTCGGTTATCTTGTAGAAGTCGCGTGCTTCTGCTATTTTATAATGATCCTGATTGCTTTTGTAAAACGGCCAATAATAGTGGCGATGGTAATGAAGCAAGCAAAACGGTAAAAAATCGCAGAGCATTACCCTAAACCAGAGTGTTCGTCTTCCCCCGACATTGCGTTTCCTCTGTACCTCGCCTTGAATAATCTATCTGGATTTTTCCTTTTCTTTCATTATTTGCGGATCTAGCTTACAGTAGGATGCAATGGCGAGGCGTAAAAGATATCATCGGGCAAACCGGTGCAGATTTGGCGTACATTTTTCTTAAAAGCTATAGAATAAGGTGCTCAAATGCCTGATATTAGGGAAGCCAGTAGGAATCGAGTTCTTTGGACGCCACGCTACTGTTAGGCTGTGATATTGTGTTACAATTCGGTTTAATAGGCGGCCGCCTCAAAGCTCGATTCACAAGTCAATTTCCCTGAGCCGAGTCGCGAGTAGTTTGTCGATTATATTTACATTTCAGGGCGCCCGTTATGCCGCACGGAATTACCTTCCTGATACAACTGTGTTTGGACACATTATGTTAGAGAAACATCAACAAGATATTACAAAAAAAGTAAAATCTTTTGTTTATGTGCAAGGCCAACTGATTTAGTTTTCTTATCTTGGCACTATAATAGGCTTGTGCACTAAATTTTGTTTCTGATATAAATCAATTCTACTATTTGTGAGCAATAAATATATACCTATAACTACTACACTTGGATAAGGTTGCGTTTCCACCAGGTAGCTAAGCGGTGTGCGAGGAAAAAATCCACCAATGCCGGGCCGCGCTGAGTGAGGCTAGGCACGTTGATTGGTGGATTTTTTCCTCGCACACCGCTTAGCTACCTCGCACAGCTCTGGTGGAAACGCCCTTACTATAACAGCCACCAATTGCAATCAAAGGTAGCCGACCGCACCGAGCATTGAAAACGCCCCAAACAAAACGGACGCCAACAATGACGTCATCGTTCAGTTTTCGCTGTACCTACTAATTGTGTATGAAAAAAAATAGCATTTTCTCATTTTGAGCACGAAAAATTGCGCTTAAGCACTTAGTTGCTACACATTTATTTTTTCAGTGTTATTTAAGCATTCCGTAATTAACTTTAATTTTTCTTTAAGACGATAAAAAAGTATCAAAAAAAATTCAAACCTTGTCTCATAACTTTTATATAGGTACTTTTTGTTTATTTATTCTTTATTATGATAATTTAGTATTTTCCAATCCATGATTGTAAAATTCAACATTTAGTCACCATCCCCATTATATGGTTAAGTATAATTTTTTACTGTTTAGGGTTTATTAAGACCTATGGCACTTTTTGTCTATGCTAAAATTATATCACTTCTTTTTGTCCTAACTTCGATCGCTAATAAATAACGGATTCCTACAATATTACCCCTTTTTTTACTGCCACCATAGAAATACTCGTCGATGTTCGGCCTGTCCTAAGGTGCTCAAACGTGGTCACTTACTGAGAGTCAAAAGTTTAAACTGAAGGTTTGCTAAAGGGCCATGGAGCGCAGTATCATAGGTATAAAAAACCGGTCAAGTGCGAGTCGGACTCACGCACCGAGGGTGCCGTACAAACTCATAAGTAGATACATGAATAGTTCAAGAATGGCTGCGGAATACCCATCCTGGAGCACTAGATTTCTCCTCTTTTTACTATATTTTACCATACTCTGTTTATTAATTTGTATTATTTAACGTAATAAAATATTTGAATGAAACTTGAAAAGTAATAAACGAGATTTAAAACCATAGTTCAAGAAAAACTGTATGGCGATTAGTTTAGTAGGAGCAAATAAGTATGTGTTAAGATTTTTGCAAATTTCTCAAAAACGGTGAAAGTTAGGAAAACCGTTATATTTTTCCTGTAATATATAGGACGACATTAATAATTGGTAATTATTACAGATTTTTCTGTTCAGTAACTTCGATGATAATAGGGGGGGGGGGGGGGGGGGTGGGAATGGTATTTTTTTAATGTTTTTCGCCATAAATCAAAAACTACTTATTTTAAAAAAATTACAAAAATAGTTTTTTAATCTACAAATCAAGCCCTTTCATTTGCTACCCCACTAGATATAATAGCCCTACTTTTAATTTTCAAAGTCTCATTACGGACTCCTTTAGAAAAAAAGTAAAAAAGTTACAAGATTCTTTTTACATCCCATAAGCTCGGGTTAGCAGTTCTTAACACTATTCCAAATTTCAAGTAGATAGCATCAGTAGTTCCTAAGATATCTGGCTGTGACAGACAGACGGACAGACAGACAGACAGACAGACAGACAGACAGACAGACAGACAGACAGACAGACAGACAGACAGACAGACGGACACACAGGGTTCCTTTTTACCATTTTGGTACGGAACCCTAAAAATACAGACTTTTGTGACTGACGGACAGATGGATAACGGAGGCTTAGAATTAAGGTCCCGCATCCTTTAGGTACGGACCTCTAAAAATCTGCTTGTCAAAACGAAAATATTGAATCTGCAAGCAGTTTATTAAAAGTTTTACTGGCATAGCTGCGTGAATAATGTAATTATAATTTTCACTGAATAAATAATGAAAATTTTCCTCATTTGCTTTACAATGTAAATGCAGATAATCAGGTTACATTTTTTGTTAAATCTTTATTATTATTATGCCAGGAACAAAGGCGCCAAAGAATAAAATCAACCAGGCGTGCTTTATACTTTTACTAGCGTTTACCATAGTACATTACATAACTAGGGTGGTAATACAAAGAAAGGCCGAGATCGCAGACGTTTGCGGCCCGAGCTGCAAGCGAGGGACGTAAATCTGTGATCGAGGGCTTTCTTTATTACCTCCCGTGTTGTGTACATCATTTTTATGTCTACACTTGGCCAGAAAGCGGCTTTTTCCGTACGCGCAACGTGCGGAAATAAGTCACTTTATGGCCAAGTGTGGCATAAATGATATTTTATAGATAGATACTCAATGATATTTTATACATAGAACTCTTAATGGGATACAATTCAGGACTTGGTCAAAGTATAAATACCAGATTAAACATGAAAACTTACCAACTAGTTATTAAATAACATAACGGTACCTAATGTTTACTGTAAGTAAAGATTCTATTAAATACAATTCCATCTCAACCCATCTAGTTGTTACCCCCTGTTATTTAGTAACAAACACCCACCCAAATCTCCAAACATCCAAAAATCTTCACAAACTGTCATATTTATGATAATTATGCCACACCTGGCCATAAAGTGGCTTTTTCCGCACGCTGTGCGTACGCCGAAGCCGCTTTGTGGCCAAGTGTAGACATATACAACGATGTACACAACACAGGCGGTAATAAAGAAAGCCCTCGATCGCATATTTACGTCCCTCGCTTGCAGCTCGGGCCGCAAAACCTAGTTGTATAATGTACTATTATAATAGACTGAAAAACTGAAGCAACTCCAACATACTACGAAACCCTTTCCATTTGCAGCATTCAAAACTAATTAGGTACCTAATTGAACGAACATGGCTAATAACACATTTTCGCACGAAAACCCCCTCTACAATCAAATTGGCGTCGCGTCAGAGGATTTTTTTAATTTATATGACCTTTTGTTACCAGAAAACGAAACGAACATGTGGTTACGAAATTAAATGCATCGAATTGGTAACCGCTGTATAATTAAATTTAGTGCTCTGCGGTCGAATAAATATACATAGTGTGTTAGTGGAAAACCATTACAAAATAATGATTATCAGAAAGTTGATTAATTTAGTCGGTAATGAGGTTATTAGTCTGACAGATAAAACCTTTTTTTATATATCCGACTTCAAACATATATACAGCGTGGAAGTCTAATACGAGCGAACAATTAAACCAGATATAGCGTTTTGTAGTGTTATCATTAATTAATTAGATTTTTTATACTACACTTAATAGTGACCTCGTAGTTAATTTTTGAAAATTTACCGAGCAGCAATGTACGGCGTACATGCTTGTTATGACATTGCGAGATACGAGCTTTTTTAAACTAACTGTCAACTAGCGTGTTTGTCCACTTGAATGTGTTGAGTTACATTGCGGCCCGAATTATTTTGTATCGTAAATATTTTCATTGTAGTTTTAAGCAAAAGTTATCTAAATATGCTTCTTAGGTCCTATGCTGACCACCGTTTCAATATTCGCCCGTATTTGATTTCCACGCTATATAAGCTACAGGTTAGACTACTAAAGATAATAATATTAAAAAGGAGTTGAAAGAGGATATTGAACAATTCAACATCTGCAAAATCCTACCGGTCCACACTTAATTCAGGTGCCAAATATTAATTAAAGGAACAATAGTTTAGAAACGAGATACAGCAAATTACTTGATATTAGATCACACCCAAAAAGTACACGACTAATAAAAAATCGCGTACTAAAGAAACCCCAATTTCAAAATTTTTACGGACGAAGAACATCAGAATATACGTTTTTTTTATTAACGGTGTGAAAATGCATTACGCATACCTCCCAGGCATTACCAGGCCCTTTTCCCGGCCCTTGAAAGGACCCTTCGGGGAGGCTATGTGGGGCTCATCCCTTCACTCCGACCTCGTTCGGGCTCAGCTAAGTTTCTTGCCGGAGTCTTCTTAGCTGGGCTAGGTTTTTAACAAACCGGCACCTAAAACTCCCATTAGTTCGATACACAAGTTCACATAAGGACAGGATGACCCGAGTCATCCTTCCCGCTGGTCCGCTGCTCACTCTGAGCAATGAGCGCAAAGTCAAGGTGGCCCTGGCCAAACGATCTGGTTCGACTCCAGGCGTTCAGGCCCCCACCTAGCCCGATTCTATCGAGGTGGACCGGGACAAGGTGACCTGGTTCGACCCCAGGGAACGCCACGGCCGACCAACCGGTCCGACAATCGCTATGCCCGTGTATGGGTTGCGAGTTTGTCAGTTCCCAAAAAAAAAGGCTCATCCCTCAGAAGGAGGACGCATACCCACTAAGATCACACCGGTGATGGAGCCTCTGCAGCGGGGCCTGCATCCGCGGCCTGTTGCTGCACGTCGGACGTGGCCGGAACTCCTCAGGAGCTCGCGGGCGGGGTTGTGGGGGGGCGCTGACCTGGCGTCTAGGACACCAAGGCCGGACTGCACCTGCTGCTCTTCTGCTGGACCTGTAAAGCTAAGAGGATGAGTGTGGGAGACTAGCCTAGACTTACTATGGCTTGGCTACTCTGATTTGAGCCCGTTGAGTCTCACGTATGTACCAGACTTAATAAATAAGCTCCCAAAAGTATATTTTTTGCTACAGGCTACACTGAGCATTTAAATCAGCCAATAGCGTTTCAGTAAAAAACACGTTGAAAGTGAGGTCGTCGTGAACACGCGTATATACTGTACCTTTTATGAAAATGAAAAAAGTTTATTAGGTTACTAAAGAAGGGTTTACAATAGCCAAGGTTGGAGCCTCCTATTAAGCAAGTAATTTTGCTTGTCTCAGGAGACACCGCTCTTCCAGCAGCAAGAAGTGGTCAATGAACCATAATAAACTAATTATGTTACATTGAAGTTACAATAAACCTTAAGGTAAGTACAGATTTAACTTAGAGTAACTTAATTTGGAAATACAAGATTAGAAATACAAGTGTTGAGCTGGTTATCATTATGAATTTTATATTATAAATCTAAGAGTTTAAGATTCATTGATTACATCGTATTTACAATGATGGTTACTAAATTATGTTTTGTAGGATAAGAGTCCTTCTGTTTCATCATAAGTTAGGTTATTTAACCAATCAATTAACATAAGTTTACAATGGTAGGTTTGAAGCGGATAAATACAGATTGTTTTATTTATACGATTATATAATCGGGCTGATTGTGTAGCAAATTGTTTACTGGCATAATATTTTAACCTTTTAACTTTTAGTCATATTGTGAAAAACTGTTAAAATTGGTGTAATATCGATCATAATAGTAGATCGTGGTTACAAAAAAATCGGTTAGATAAAAATAAACAAAAACCGATTTAATTTTTTTTATTATCTCGGAAACCTGTGGCACTTTAGGCTCAATATTTGGTGAAATATCATTTTATACTTGGGAAAATAAATCAGCAAAACGACAATTAATTTGGCGTCTGGGGCCAATCCCCCATACAAACACAGGTTATATACCCTTTACTATAAAAAAATCTATCATTTTACTGGCACCTTGTTTTGGGATTGAATTAGAAATCGGAGTATAAACGCGACTTCTCTTGTCGCGCGACGGAGCTGTCCTTTTCGCACTATATAGGATGAAAAGAAATCGGCATATTTGAGAAGAGTCACAGTCGTGCTAGACTCACACAGCGTCAACAAATCACCGAATTTCTGCATGGGATAATCCCCATAGATTCCGAAATTATTATTTAATCCCAAGTAATAATGGAAGGAAGATGATCCTAAATCATCGCATGCGCGATCACGACAGATAATAATCAATGTAACTCCACGTGAGATTCAGATGAAGTGACTTTGACGAGGGTCGAACCTACTATCTTCCAATACCTCTTACACAGGGTGGGCATTTCGGAGGTATACAACTTCTTTTAGCCGCCATTTTGTTTTGGCGGCAAACATGACAGTTGTTGCATGAAAATCTGGGGGCACGGCAGTGCCCCCGCCAAGCCGAGCAAAACAAAGACACGGCCGTACCATCCTTTTCTCGAAGCCATTCAGGCCATTTTCAGCCACCCGTTATTTTGTACTGGAACCATGAAATTTCAGGGATATATAGGGCACAATAAGACTTATATATATTCTCAATATCGTTCAATTTGAACGTGTAGTTTAAGAACTATTGCATGTCAAAGATCCTTAGTTTTGTCACTGACTGACTCACTGATTCACTGACTGATATCATCATAATTCTAAGGTACTTCTAGCAGACCTACAAGCTCCAAAGTTTAAACATAGTTAGTTTTTAGCTTATCAAGTCCTAAAAAACCTAAAAATGTTGCAATTTCAGTCACAACTGCACACATAAGTTTGTAATCCTATACAAATACATGTGATTACAAATTTAGATTATTTTTGCAGTTCAAATTGAAAAGAATGGATTGGAATATAATAAACTAAATAAATTTAACCGTCGAGGAACACATTTTATAGATCTAATAATAGGCAAGTCGGTGGGAATCGAGTTCTGTTGATACCCTCCCAGTACACTCTAAAAAATCTGAGCCAACTAAGAGAGATTTTCTCTTTGTTGGCGTTAACTTAAATAAAACAAACAAGATATTAAACATATCAACGAAAGCTGATTAATTAAAACAGCAAGATCATTAGTGATTAAAACAACAATCTAGAATCTTGACAATTTTAATAAATATATTCCTTGTTTCTATCATTATTTTCTTCTTTGTATGATTCGATCATGTTTAATTAGTTACCTTAGACATCAATGTTTGTTGAATCAAATCAGAACATGGTTAATTGAACTATGATAAACAATCAATATCATCTTAGTTGGTGCATCTAACGTCTTGTTAGGCTCGTATGGAATCAAGATGCTTGGTTATAACTATCACAATCTTGTTAGGAGCAACCAATTTCTTTTTAGAGTGTACTGACTTGGTTTAACTTTACATCTCAAAACTTTTTTGTTGTAGGAGAACTGCGTTGCGAGACTTGCATCTTTTTACATGTAATGTTTTTGATGGGATTACTTTGTCTAGATACGGCAAATTTGTTATGGAGCGTTGTACAACAACAAGACGGGGCCACGTGTCACACGGCACGAGCTACAATAGAAACATTAAAAATAACTTTTCTCGGTCGATTAATTTCAAGAAACGGTGACATTGATTGGCCCCCAAGATCTCTGAATTTATCAGCTCCTGACTTTTTTCTGTGAAGCTATCTAAAAGGACGTGTCTATGCTAACAGGCTAATGAAACTTCAACAATTAAAACAAAATATCCGAGACTCAGTTACTGAGACAACGCAGGAATGTGAAAATGTGATGATAAACGCGATGAAAAGGGTTCACATCTGACATATTGCTAGAGGTGGACATTTGTCTCACATTATTTTCCATATTTAATTGCCGGCCCTAAATACTATCTTCTTTGTCGGTATCACTCTTGACAGAGTGGTTGTGGTCATCAATCACTTCAGGTGTTGGTGGCAAGCTTCACAACACGCCGCCACTCTTCTCTGATGGCCGCCTTCCTCGTGCATTCAAGTAGTGATGATGAGACATTAACTGTCGCTTTTATCTGGTCAGTCCACCATGAGGTGGCCTATGAAGGCGATCTTCCTCGTGGCGTCGTCTAAATACTATATTTAACAAAAATACTTAATATTTTTTATATTTCATAGAATAAAAGTTCAAAAACAAAGTGCACACCTGTTATTTGCTCATTCTGTATCAACAAACTCTCCTTTCTAAAACCAACCTTAAACAAAGTAAATTAGGCATGAAACGGTGGAGGTAGTGGAAGGATTTTAATATTCAATTTTTTGTGGGTTACGTAGCAACGTGCATGTTATACGGTGCAACCGATCAAAATACATAAAGTCAAATTGCAGAACGTACGGAATTCATAACTTCATTTATCATAACATAAGTTTAATATATATACGATCTAAATTCATTACGTTTATAATCTATAGTGATGAATATGTTTACCTACGGTTCAAAATACATGAATCCGAATTATATATCTACAATATTCAAGCGCTGGGTCTCCTCCGAATCGTTTAAGCGGTTAACCAAAACCTATATTTAATATGACTTGTAAAAAAGGAAACACATCGTGAGGAAACCTGCATACATTCGCGAAGAAATTCAAAGGTGTATGTGAAGTCCCCAACCCGCAGTGCGTGCACCGGCATTCGAACCCAAAGACTGCTAGGTTTTCAGATCATCAGTATATTATATCTGTTTGACACAGAGTGGTTAACTTTGGTGAAATATATTTGAGTTTTGTATGACTACATTATAGTTTTAACATTTCCATCCGACCATTTCCATGACGACCGCTTTAGCTTAGTTGGTAGTGACCCTGCCTACGAAGCAGGAGGTCCTGGGTTCGAATCCCAGTAAGGGCATTTATTTGTGTGATGAGCACGAATATTTGTTCCTGAGTCATTGATGTTTTCTATGTATTTAAGTATTTGTATCTATTAAATATATCGTCGTCTAGTATCCATAACACAAGCCTTATTGAGCTTACTATGGGGCTAGTTCGATTTGTGTAAGATTGTCCCCTAATATTATATATTATTATATTATTATATATATTTCCAATACAAATTACGATCATGCTGTAGCGAAAGGGTTAAGCCGCAATAAGAGGAGCCCAAATCAATTGGTGGGCATTTTTCTGGTGATTTCAGTGGCATTCACTTCGGTGGCATAATTTATCTCGAAGTCCTGGGAGACTTGCATATGGGTCATTCTCATTTTTGTGCTCACGTCATTACCGTGGATGTAACTACCGTGGCTTTAATGCTCGTTCTAAACGTTCGACATAACCGTCATAATATCATAAGTTCTTTTTATGATATTATGGATGAGTGAATTCACGACAGTATTTTTTTTTGTATCAATTAGAAAGAGTTATTACGCCCACACTCCACAGGTAGTGGCTGTGTGCACAAAAATGAGAATGACCCATCTTATATCTGATAGACGTCGAGGTTGTCTACCTAATACTCCAAAACGTCGTGCAAAACTCCTAAGACCGAATGATGCCACCGAAATCAAAGCCACTGAAATCACCGGAGAAAAATCCTGGTACTTAAGGACATTTTCCATATTGACCGAGCGAGCGAAGTCTCCGTTTTAGCTTGGGCAATGCCCGGCGGATGTCCGGCTGTTTTCCTCTATTCCTTCATTTCTCAACCGATTCTCTTGAAATTTTTTGAGCAGATTCTATTAATAATTACAGAGAATTTTCGCATCGACACAGTCTTGGTACCTACTTTTTCCAAAATCATGGAGGTTGACAGACAGACGGACAGACTCGTGAGGTCTACAGCTCACACAGCTACCAATAATATTAAATTCGGAATTCGCATGGCTTATTCTTTTATCAGCTTTCATTTGTCGAATGTGTTAAAATTAAACCATAGCATAGGTTGTGATGGATTCATCTTTTATATCCGCGAGCACTACAGTGTATGGAAATTTATGACTTCGGTCGATTGTAATAGAGACGGAATCGGCGTGCGTGTCGAGCGTTAATGTTTTATGTGACGTCAAGGGAATTTATTGGAGTGCACAGTGGTGCCACAACAAGCAGAAGTTTAAGTGATTTTGTCTGTTTCACTCTAAAAAATCTGAGCCAAAAGAGAGTTTTTCTTTGTTGGCGTTAACTAAAATAAAACAAACAAGATATTAAACATATTAACGAAAGCTGATTAATTAAAACAGCAAGTTCATTAGTGATTAAAACAACAATCTAGAATCTTGATAATTTTAACAACAATATTCCTTGTTTCTATCATTATTTTCTTCTTTGTATGATTCGATCATGTTTAATTAGTTACCTTAAACATCAATGTTTGTCATCAATGGTTAATTGAACTATGATAAACAATCAATATCATCTTAGTTGGTGCAACTTACGTCTTGTTAGGCTCGTATGGAATCAAGATGCTTGATTATTACTATCATAATCTTGTTAGGAGCAACCAATTTTTTTAGAGTGTTTGCACCAACTTCCATACTTAGAGTTTAAGGTGAAAGAGAGGCTGCCTTTGTACTTAGTTTTAGTTTTTTTAGACACTACGGGATATAAAAGTTTTTTTATACATATTAACATAAATTTTACATTGAACTCATCTAGATGACGATGAGATCTAAAAGTGTTACCGCACCAATCGATCGGTTTTGAATATGAACAATGCGAAATACATCAATTGAAATCGACGATCAATCGATTGGTGTGGTAACACTCTTAATATCCAGGTAATACTGTTTGGGAAAAAAGTGCATTGGAAAAAGCTGAACTTTTCTGGTATATTCATAAGAAAAGTGCTACATACAAATCCTTTTACTTTTTTTATGTCATGGGAAAGGCAAACGAGCTTACAGATCACCTGATGGTAAGTGACTTCTGAGGCCCATGGAGATTTGCAATCTTTATATTACAAATGCGTCCCAACCCTGAGGACTAAGATAGAACTACACCACACCGGAACACAACAGTATTCTTTGGCGGCAGGACATGGTGGTAGCGATCCGGGCGGACCCTGCACAAGGTCCTACCACCTGATCCGTCTACGTACAAATCCGTTAATTATTAGGATAGGATAGGATGAGAACGGTCAAGCTACTGTTCCTTACACATCTGTCACAGCAATTTACGAGTGCAGGACAGTCGTGCCATTTTTCACATTCCCATTCGCTATTCGCGAATCAAAAATTCCTGCTGTAACTGTTGACAGAATTAGTCGTACACGACATGAGCGTGAACGGATGTTCAGATGACAATAAAATTTGATAACGTGTGAATTTTTCGAGTTTTTACCCGACTGCGGCGAAGCCATGGGTTATGTGTAGGGTTGGGACTCCTCGTGGCATTTTGGAAACAAAGGGCAGTGGAGTCATTGTTACCTAGTTAGTTTTTATGATTGAATGAATAAATTATTTTCAATGTTCTAAAGTAGGTACCTTTTATTTAGGTAAGTACCTAAATAAAATTATATGATATTTAGATGGATTATATGTATGTTTTATCTTGTTTTTGTAATCCCCTCAGAGTATCGATATAAATATTTAATCGTACGCAATATTTGTTCCTACCCAAAAAGTTTTTGACTAATAGTTTTATAATATGGCATATTGACACGATACAAGTCATGTCCAAATTGTCAAATTTAGACAACTGCTTAATTTATCGCATTTGTATGAATGAATTCAATTTCGTAGTAGATGACTGTTGGTAAGTACGGGTTGGGTCCTGAACGCCTTACTTGCATTTAGCCTTAGAGAGCAGAGCACCTTAGTTGTATTTTTGTCCGGGGAGTAAAATGTCTTGGTCTGTAAAACGCCCTCACTGTTATAAGACATAGTAAACTGAATGACTTGACTGCAAAACGGCTTAACGTGATAATGTTTTAATAGGTATATGGTCTGAATAATCTTTACTTCCAATATTGTAGAATATCTTTATAGTATAAAGACTATGTAGTTAAATCGTAATCTTTTGATTACGTAGTCCTTATCACAACCAAGACTTTATACAATTGAGACATTCTGCCTACTTGTGCATTTCAGGACCTAGTCGTTTTGCTCCCTAAGTCTTCTCGAAACTTGGACCATTTTGTAATCATGGGATTAGATAAACAAGTCATTTTGCATACTTGGCCAGTGTACAACTGAGACGTTTGGAATACCAAGGCTAATGCAAGTAAGGCGATCAGGACCCAACCCGTAAGTACTTCCTGAAGTATTTTTAATAGCACTTAGTGTTAACAAAATATAAAAATGCCAAGAAATATTAATCATTCAATCATTATTCATTCAATCAAAAAAAAGTAGGTAGCGACTGCATTGCACTCTGTGTCCAAATTGCCACAAGAATCCTAACCCTAGTTATGTGTTTGACTTGTATGTATGTATGTATGTCCGTTCCTGTGTCCGCTCGTAACTACTCAACGGCACATCCGATTTTGATAAATGATACATCATTAGATTCGTCTTGATGGTGTGAGTGTCACTGGGTATGAAGTTTGTTAAAATAAACAAAATGGCGGATTTTATGCAGTTTCAAAGTGCACCGCGGTCGGGTTTTTTTTTTAGTAAAAATGTGGTTATTCTTTCTTTTTTTCAAGAGCAGATAGAAGCGAAAACAATGCGTAACGCATTTATGATTCGTTCAGTGTAAAAATCCTCGGTTCTAGAGGATGAGCTAACGAGCTCGTTAGCTGACCTCTCATAATCGAGGATTTTTAGCAACTTTATCTGGCCAGACTAAGGAAGCCATATGCTCATTTTTAAACTGCACGAATGATTCGTGATGTTATCCTTATTTTTTAGGCTATACTGAGACAATTTTCAGGAGTCTTTAGTCGATTTGTTTACTGGTATGAGTAGGTTAACATTGTTGTTAAAATTGTTACAAATAAAAGTCCTATTGTAATTGTTGACAGAATTAGCCGCACGTGAGTATGAACGAATATTCAGATGACAATTTTGATGACGTGTGAATATTACGTTAGTTTTTTTTATGAGAAAGAGTTTTTCGCTTTTCTTCATGAGTAGAAGCGAAAACGAGATGTAACGCATTTTCGAGAGGTGTGTAGTGTAACGACTCGCCATGTGGGATGACCCCCACCGGGTGGACTGACGCCATGAAGAGACTGGTGGGAAGCGGTTGGATGCGGAGAGCTGAGGTCTGGTATGGGGCGCAAACTGGGGAAAGCCTGTATCCAGCAGTGGACGGCTACGGGCTGATGATGGTGTTTACTGTAAAACGTACCACTGAGACTAGTTATTTTCAGTAAACTGTAATCGTGCGTTTAGTACGTGGTACCTTAAGGCTGCGTTTCCACCAGAGCGGTGTGCGAGGAAAAAATCCACCAATGCCCGGCCGCGCTCAGAGGCAAGGCACGTTGATTGGTGGATTTTTTCCGCACACCGCTCCGCTAGGGGAGACCGGGTATGGTTGTCTCACGGGTTAGTTGTCACACCAGCCATTAAATAATACGAAACGAAGGAATAATTGCATCGCTCGGTGTTAAAAGATCGCAAGAGCTTCACCTCCTTCCCTACTTCACCAATCGATGCACTTATTCCTTCGTTTCGTATTATTTAATGGCTGCTGTGACAGACAACCAACCCGTGAGACAACCATACCCGGTCTCTCCTACCTCGCACAGCTCTCGTGGAAACGCAGCCTAATACTGCTGTTAAAATTGTTACCAATTTTTTTTTCACCGCAGCTTCCTACGAGTTGATGAAGACAAATTGTATTTTGTACTTTTCTTCCGATTTTCATCTGCTAAATTTTCAAACTGTATATTCTATTAACGAAACAAAAACAACTTAAAGACTTTGTGAATTTTTGGTCTCCATATTTTTAACCAAATATAAAAATTATGCACATTTTTAAAATCCCCGCGTGAAAATCTATCTATGATAACATTGATAACGATGGGTCGGAACGTATATTAAAATAACTTTACTCCAGCTCGCTGCTTAGGAAAAAAAACTTTTTTTTTCATTTATTCTAAAATAAAAGTCACGTTTGGGGCTCAGAATTATTTAAAACACGTAAATCATGGCGGCATCTAAAATATATTTTAAAATTGGTTTTGAACGCAAAACGTAGATGCGTTGAAAAAAGATTAATTTGGCCATCTATCTTTTTACCCTTTAAATATTCATAAATGTAGGTACGTTTTTCCTTAGGTTCTGTATATAGTAGGTACGGTAAGGGAAAAAGATTAGATATAGATAGAACCCTTTTGCAGTAAGGTTACATATCACTCAAGCTTGAGTGACGACAATCTGTTATTGCAACAGGGTTCTAACAAACTGTAAAGACAACCAAGTAGTACGACTTCGGACGTTTAGGAGCGCGCGACACGTGTTTACACAGACGCATGACGCGCGTCTGTGTTAGTGAATTCCATACTGTGGCAGACCCGCGCAGGTCCAAATGCTTGCCTGTGGTGCGTCCGTACACGGCGCGCACACATGCGCGCTCCCGATGTACCTTTTGCAGGAAGAAAAACTACCGTATACCGTAGTTCTAATACGTGAATCTCTTTTCCTTAGTGTACAAATTAATGACTTTAAGCGAGTATGAATAAAATATACCGGTTTACTGTAAGTTGCCGAATGTTACATGTCAGTGAAAAAGTTCATTCTTGAGCATGTTACTTGGGATTTTTATGTCTGTTTCACGTATGTTAAGTTGAAAACGGATCACTAACGTTGTAAATAGGTGAAAATCGATTAATTGGCTGTTTATCAAAAAAAAAGTATAGGTACATAGGTTTTTTTAGAATATTGACTTTTTCGGTGTTTCTTACTCAGGATCGTTTGTACTTTCGAATCTAATATAAGCATAATTGTGTCTCGAAATTTCCATTCCAGATCTTCACGTTATTGTTTGGAAGACTTTTTTATTTCTATGGACGTGACGCCCCTATGACTTTGTATTTGATCTGAGGGGGGCTCCTATCGATCGCGGGGCCCTGAGCAATTGCCCAAAGTGCCCACTGGGAAAGAGGGGTTTGCGTGACGCATGAAAACATAATTTTCCATGCAAAAATTAGGGACACAATACAATACAAACATACTTTATTGCACACCAAAAGATAAACTACAATGCAAAGTTATACAAAAACAGTGGTAAATAACGCGAGTTTAACTCGCACTTGTCTGATTTTTTTTACCAAACCGTGGTCGCAGCAGATGCGATTGTTTCGCTGTTTGCACTTTAATGCACTTTTCCAACTGAATAATGGAATCAAAAGGGCACATGTCTTTAAAATCTCCGTTCCCAAATTGGGCTTTATTCTAATGTAATAAGGTTGACTTTTTAAAAAGCTAGAAGGGGATAAAGGCTTTTCGATAATCACTCCTCCGTCCCCGTCGGGGAACTTCGGTTCACAACGAAAATATTCCCTCGGTAACGTTAACTTTATTTTCCTGGGTTGCTAAGTTCTGCTTTCTATCTTTTGCGTTTTAGACATAATAGGATAGACAATTTTTTTTAAACTTTTTATTGCACTTTAAAAGAAAAGCTTCTTTCACCTGGGGCCCGTTTCACGAAGCTACAAGTTACAAATTACAAGCGGAAGTCTCTGTTCAATACCTATTGATAGAAAGAGACTTCCGCTTGTAATTTGTAACTTGTAGCTTCGTGAAACGGGCCCCTGGAGGTGATTTTAAAACTTTCGGCACTTTCGGCAGTCGGCGAGCAAAATTGGGCGAATTACATAGTAGAGGCCAACCGAAATTTCAGTTTCGGCCAAAAAACGGGTTTCGTCTTAGTTTCGGTTTCCACTGCCATTCAGGCGAAACTACGGCCGAAACCGAAACTGTGTACGAACGAACGCACCACAAGCAAAGATTTAAGAATGTGTAAGATTGCTTCAGTATGGATTTCGCGTCGCGCGTTCCTAACCGGCCAAAGTTTGACTATTTGTCTGTGTTTATACTTTACTATTGTTCTCTTGTCTGTGTTGCTCTAAAAGCCAATGCTATAAATCATATACGTAATCTTAGCTCGAAAAAATCTTAGTCTCTTCTTGTCTCTCATATAATATATCGGGATAAAAGAAGTCTGGTGCCTACGTGAAAAGGGCCAATCATAACCAGAGCCCTTATACAGACATAGGCGGCCCACCCACCTACAATAAATCGTAGCACAATCTTGATGTCAACTTTTACGATTTTCAGCACAGGTGCACTTATTTAGAACTAGCATTTACCCGCGTCTTCACCCGCGCTGTCCCGTTACTGTCCCAAAGGATCTCTTTACCGGGATATAAAGTATCCTATATTTCAATCTAAGACTTGGTCTACTTGCATGCCCAATTACAGCGCAATCCATCCCGTTGTTACTCCGTTATTTAGTAACATAGATCCAAATATCCAAACATCTGCACAAACAAATTATACCTTATATGGGCGTTTTCCAACATAAATACCGGGGTAGCTACTTTCTCAAAATATGGACTTTTGAGGTTTTTCTGGCTCAGAATCGTTAAAATGTATTTTCCCATTACGTCACCATTATGTACTTAGGTTTGTATGAACGTGACGTAGTGGAAAAAAATTCCATACAAATTTTGGGACACTTTTTTTTACGTATAAGGTTCGAAACTTATACGTAAAAAAAGATTCGATTCTGAGCCAGAAAAACCTCAAATATCCATATTTTGAGAAAGTAGCTACCCCGGGATTTATTTTGAAAAACGCCCATATCCCGGTATTATTAACAGGAACAACGCGACTAATGACGTAACACCCGATACGACGACAATAACTGCTCAACGATACACCCGATTTTGATGAAAGATACATCATTAGATTCGTCTTTATGGCACGAGTTTTACTGTCTATAACTTGGTTAAAATAAACAAAATGGCGGATTTTATGCACTTTTAAAATGCGCGGTCGGGTTGCTTAAAATAAAAATGTGGTCATTGAAATAATGAATGAAAATCGTAAAAGTTGACATCAAGATTGTGCTACGATTTATTGTAGGTGGGTGGGCCGCCTATGTCTGTATAAGGGCTCTGGTTATGATTGGCCCTTTTCACGTAGGCACCAGACTTCTTTTATCCCGATATATTATATGAGAGACAAGAAGAGACTAAGATTTTTTCGAGCTAAGATTACGTATATGATTTATAGCATTGGCTTTTAGAGCAACACAGACAAGAGAACAATAGTAAAGTATAAACACAGACAAATAGTCAAACTTTGGCCGGTTAGGAACGCGCGACGCGAAATCCATACTGAAGCAATCTTACACATTCTTAAATCTTTGCTTGTGGTGCGTTCGTTCGTACACAGTTTCGGTTTCGGCCGTAGTTTCGCCTGAATGGCAGTGGAAACCGAAACTAAGACGAAACCCGTTTTTTGGCCGAAACTGAAATTTCGGTTGGCCTCTACTATGTAATTCGCCCAATTTTGCTCGCCGACTGCCGAAAGTGCCGAAAGTTTTAAAATCACCTCCAGGGGCCCGTTTCACGAAGCTACAAGTTACAAATTACAAGCGGAAGTCTCTGTTCAATACCTATTGATAGAAAGAGACTTCCGCTTGTAATTTGTAACTTGTAGCTTCGTGAAACGGGCCCCTGGAGGTGATTTTAAAACTTTCGGCACTTTCGGCAGTCGGCGAGCAAAATTGGGCGAATTACATAGTAGAGGCCAACCGAAATTTCAGTTTCGGCCAAAAAACGGGTTTCGTCTTAGTTTCGGTTTCCACTGCCATTCAGGCGAAACTACGGCCGAAACCGAAACTGTGTACGAACGAACGCACCACAAGCAAAGATTTAAGAATGTGTAAGATTGCTTCAGTATGGATTTCGCGTCGCGCGTTCCTAACCGGCCAAAGTTTGACTATTTGTCTGTGTTTATACTTTACTATTGTTCTCTTGTCTGTGTTGCTCTAAAAGCCAATGCTATAAATCATATACGTAATCTTAGCTCGAAAAAATCTTAGTCTCTTCTTGTCTCTCATATAATATATCGGGATAAAAGAAGTCTGGTGCCTACGTGAAAAGGGCCAATCATAACCAGAGCCCTTATACAGACATAGGCGGCCCACCCACCTACAATAAATCGTAGCACAATCTTGATGTCAACTTTTACGATTTTCATTCATTATTTCAATGACCACATTTTTATTTTAAGCAACCCGACCGCGCATTTTAAAAGTGCATAAAATCCGCCATTTTGTTTATTTTAACCAAGTTATAGACAGTAAAACTCGTGCCATAAAGACGAATCTAATGATGTATCTTTCATCAAAATCGGGTGTATCGTTGAGCAGTTATTGTCGTCGTATCGGGTGTTACGTCATTAGTCGCGTTGTTCCTGTTAATAATACCGGGATATGGGCGTTTTTCAAAATAAATCCCGGGGTAGCTACTTTCTCAAAATATGGATATTTGAGGTTTTTCTGGCTCAGAATCGAATCTTTTTTTACGTATAAGTTTCGAACCTTATACGTAAAAAAAAGTGTCCCAAAATTTGTATGGAATTTTTTTCCACTACGTCACGTTCATACAAACCTAAGTACATAATGGTGACGTAATGGGAAAATACATTTTAACGATTCTGAGCCAGAAAAACCTCAAAAGTCCATATTTTGAGAAAGTAGCTACCCCGGTATTTATGTTGGAAAACGCCCATATAAGGTATAATTTGTTTGTGCAGATGTTTGGATATTTGGATCTATGTTACTAAATAACGGAGTAACAACGGGATGGATTGCGCTGTAATTGGGCATGCAAGTAGACCAAGTCTTAGATTGAAATATAGGATACTTTATATCCCGGTAAAGAGATCCTTTGGGACAGTAACGGGACAGCGCGGGTGAAGACGCGGGTAAATGCTAGTTCTAAATAAGTGCACCTGTGCTGGCTCTTGGCCCAAAGCCATTGGAGACGCAGGTTCGAATGCTGCCCGAGGTATATAATTTTTAAATGTCTCTCTTCAAATAAAATATATTCAATAATATTGCGCAATAAATATTGGAGGTGGTTGGGCCGCCTAAAGAAATATTAATCAGCCGGTTTCTTTCAGTTTCTACTGCTACTGAACGAGGCAATAAGCGAAAGGGTTGCTGTGGCACTAATTGATTTTGTTTGTTATACAGAAATAAGATTCGAGAGAATTCTTTAGTAATCATCTAACCGGTATGAATATCTTTGGCTCAAGGGCTGGGTTAACATTTTCAGAGTATCTAAAATTAGACTTTGACTCACTTTGACAATGTTTAAATTTCAATTCGGTAAAAGTGAAACACAGAACCTTACCATTTGGTTTTATTACGTATCATGGAACACAAGAGGAAAAAAAAGTAAATTAAACCGACTTTAAAAATTAGTAAAGGCATTTTTTTATATTTTAAAAAGTCAGTAATATGCCAACTATTGTTGCGAGGTCGGTGCCATACTCATGTAGATATTTATTTTAAACTAAGGCTGGCACTGACCATTTTTTTTTAATTTCAGTTGTAATTGAAACGCTCATTCATCAAGAAACTCAGTAATTTGCGCTGTTTAACGACACGTTTTCCTAGTGACTGATACACACTTAATTCTTTATACCTATCAAAAACTACAAAATTTTGATGAAACTTGCACATTTCTCTATGTTGGACTATACCTATACATTACACTTATGAAATTTGACACACAGGTTTAAAAGCTACACGCACACACAAACACACACACACACAAACACACACACAAATACACACACCCACAGCGCACGCGCATGCATGCATACACAACGCACACAAACGCGCCCGCACGCAAACACAACTCACGCGCACGCACACACACACACACACACACACACACACACACACACACACACACACACACACACACACACACAAGCACGCACGCACGCACACTAACACACACGCGCGCGCGCGCGCGCACACACACACACACACCATAGAACTTAAGATATAAATTAAATTCAACTTTGTATTTGCCGTGTAACTCAAACATCTAACTCAGGGGTTCCCAAACTGTGCGCAGTGCAAAGTAAAGAGGGGCGCCGCGAGTCGATCCTCTATCATTATCTAAAACCAAAAATAATTTCTAAAGTACCCTTATCGAACAATACTATCAGTCGAAAAATCCATGACATAGCTGAGGATCTCAATTTATACCAATTAATAGAAAAAATTAAAGGCAAGGATTTTGGTTTGCAACTTGATGAGGCAACTGACAGTAGTAGCATCTTATTTGCTGCGTACAAAACTAAAAAAACTATGCATAGATATGGAAGCTGAACATACGGCCCTGCTGTTTTATTGCAATTCACGATGGCTTTCACGTAGAAACATCTTATTTCGTGTGTTCGAATTACACGAAGAAATTCGCACTTTTTTGCAGCAAGAACGTCATGAAAACACCAAATATTTTACTGAACCAGAGTTTTTGCTAAGACTGCATATTTGTGCGATATATTTGAGAAACTAAATAATTTGAATCTGTATTTGCAAGGCAACAAACAACACGCACATTCTGAAACTATCGGAGAGGATTGCGGCGTTTAGAAAGAAACTGCAGTTGTGGATTAAAAAAAATGAATGAAGGCGGTGGTCAAGATTGCTTCCCGCAATTGTATAAATATGCGGCATCTAATGAACTGGTTGTGTCACAAGACCTGATTGATGGCCCTTTTCACGGAGCACCTATTGAAGCTCACTTAATGGTTTTCGAAGTACTTTGCAGATGATGATGTCGAAAAATTTGCGTGGATCCAAGATCCTTTCCATGCGCAAGCTCCAACAGGATTCACATCACAAGACGAAAAGAGTCTCATTAAACTCTCTTGCGACAGTAGCCTGAAAACTACATTCACCAGTTCCGATTTGGTGGAGTTTTGGCTATCGATAGTATCGATTCAAAATGAATATCTAAATTTAACTTCAAAAGCTTTAAGAATTTCCATTCATCGTATTTATGCGAAGCTGGATTTTCAGCCGTAGCTGTAATCATGACCAAATATCGCTCAAGGATCAATGTGGAGCAAGAAATGAGAGTAGCAGTGTCAAGTCTTATTCCCCGCTTTGAAAAACTATGCGGAGATCACCAAGCTCACCCGTCACATTGATTTGACTGAGTGACTATCGTACTATATTTATGTTGTTCTTAATTCTTTCTTGTTGTTTTCTATTTCAATCCTGAATTCCTATAAATATAATAAAAAACTCAATTTCATATTGTGGATGTTTTAATCTTGGTGCCTATCTAACCTAACTACTAATATTGTAGGTACCTATTTATATCGATTATATCTATTTCAAATAGCCAACTAGGGCGCCGTGACGAAGTACTAATCTGGTAAGGGCGCCGTGGGCTGAAAAAGATTGGGAACCCCTGATCTAACTCTTTAAGAGACGAGCGCTGCTTATCCTAAAGCACAGGTTATATGTATAGCTATTTAGGAAGTGGAGTGCTAGTTAAGTGAAGTATGTAAAAATGTGTTTTTTTTTAAATAAAATATAATTATTTAACTTGGTCTGTCTATCTCATAGGTAGATCATCCACGTTTCTTGGTACAAGGTCGATTCACAAGAGCTGGCGCGGATTTTGTATGCAGCCAGTGCTTATTTCATACTAAATCCGCGCCAGTACGTCTAGCATAACAGGCCGCGACTTCGTTTCTCGCGCGAGAGAGCATCACCTGTCACTGTCACACTATATTGAGTTGAAAGAGATAGCATTTGTCGCGCGGCAAAAAGTCGCGTGTCACAGTTATGCTAGACGTACAGGCTCTTGTGAATCGACCTGTACCTTCCTTGTCCAATTTTTGAACGCAAAAAACCTGAAAATGTCTTTATTTGCCAAGCACATTACTTCCCATGAATAATGTAGAACCACGGACTAATCTTCGGATCTGAGCGGTTTTTAATACCCAAGCTGTCTCAAAATACGCGTAATCTCTACCGTTACGGTGAAAACCGAATTTTATTTTAAGCGAGCATTTTTGAGGTATCAAAAAATGTGGTTGTACAATCGAACCAACTGAATCATGACCCACTTGCCTGATAATTCGTGTGAAACTTTCAAACTTGTAAGATCTATCGCGTATAATGCACTTACGACGTTTAGGTACTAATAAAATTACGTCAATACAGTTCGCAGACCTATGCAATTTTAACCTTTGTTATCATTGCCATAAAACCACATTTCACACATATACAGTCATTGTTTGAATTTCGAGCTAGTTCTCGCTTATTTAACCTAAACTTTTTGATGATGGAAAAAATAAATTTAAATAACTGGCCAAGAGCATGTCGGACCATGCTCAGTGTAGGGTTCCATAGCCGTAACTATAAGGTAAAAAATTCGATGTAAAAAAAGTACAACAACAAAAGAGCGTATCTTCATAGCAATTACGTCCTTTTGTTGAGAAGCGCAGTTTATCGGCAATAACTCAAAAACGGTACATTCGATCTTGTTGAAAATAATTTTCGTTGAAAGTATTAATTAAGCGTTACCTTCGTGATTTTTTTCATATTTTTCGGACGCACGGTTTAGAAAATAGAGGGGGGGGGGACACAATTTACACAACTTTCGGAGCGATTATTTCCAAATACATTCACTTAATCAAAAATATTACTTAGGAACCTTATAATGTTTTTTAAAGAGCTGTCGAACTATGTACCACACGTTGATATTTACTGAAAAAAAATTTTTTTACTGTCTTTTACATGTATGGAGTGCCCCCCCTAAAAATATTTATTTTAATTATTTATATACCAAACTAAGTAGCGGCTCATAAAACACACCCATATTCCAAATTTCATCAATATCCATCATGTAGTTTCTGAGTAAAATGCCTGTGACATACGGACAGACAGACAGACAGACAGACGGACGGACATGACGAAACTATAAGGGTTCCGTTTTTGCCATTTTGGCTACGGAACCCTAAAAATGGGGTGTTCTACAAGTGTGTCATATTATGTCAAGTTGTCACTCAATGTGAAAAAATAGAAATTAAATGCTTAATAATTTTTAATAATATACATATTTGTGAGAGCTATGCCGAGTCACATGGTTTAAAATATAATGAAAAAAAAAGTGAAATATTACTTTTTAAGGCAGGTAATAAAACCTACCCTATCCCGCAGTTCCAACTTTCTGGGGCTATTTTAAACCATGTGAAGTCCTTTAAATATCTTGGGCATTGGGTGACGGAGGATCTCACTGATGACTTAGACATGGAGAAAGAACGTAGGGCATTGGCTGTCAGGTGTAATATGCTGGCACGCAGATTTGCTAAATGTACTCGGGAAGTTAAAATAACCCTGTTCAAAGCGTACTGCCAGACATTTTACGCCTGCAGCCTTTGGATCAGTTACACTAAACGTTCATACAATGCCCTACGTATACAATATAATAATGCATTCAGGAGCATGCTGTGGCTGCCGCGGCACTGCAGTGCGTCGGGCATGTTTGCGGACGCACGCACCGACGGGTTCCCCGCCTTAGTCCGCAAGAGAGTGGCCTCGCTCATGCGCAGGCTGTCAGAGGGTTCCAGCACGCTTCTGAGTGCATTATACTTCAAGCCCGACTGTCATTTTATTGTCAAGTGGAATGACATTCACATGTATTAATGTAATAATTTTGTTTTTGTTTTAATTTGAATTTATTTTGTAATTGGAGTATAATTGGTTGACATAATGTATTTACTAACATAGTTTTAAGACATTTGTAACTAACACATATGGGCTAAATTACCTGAATTAAATTTTTTCAATTTCAATTTCAATTCAATTTCAATAATGGCTAATTTAGAAGAACAAAGAGCTCGGATTGTAGTCTTAAGTGAGGAAGGCTATGGCATACGGGAAATATCACGCGAATTGAATATTTCTCGGAATACAGTGAGGACCTGGATCAGACGGCACGCCGAAGAGGGCATCCTCGAGGACAGACGACGCCATAACCACGGCGTTCGCCGACTCACGAACGAACAAAGAGTGGACACGCAACACCATTACGAAGAACATCCTTTTACTCCCACCCGATATTTTGCGGCACAACATGACGTCTGTCTACAAACTATTAGAAATTATTTGCACGGCACTGGACTGCATTACAGACATTATGCTGAGAAAGTAGCCTTAACGGATGATCATAAAACAGCGAGAAGGAATTTTGCAAACGCTTATTTAGACTAGGACTGGACTAACACTATATTTACAGACGAAAAAACATTTCGATCTTCTCAACACGGTCGCTTAACTTTGTGGCGTTACGATAACACCCGGTACACAGAAGATCACGTCGTGCCTAATCAGTTATCCGGTCGAATTTCAGCGAATATGTGGGCGTGGATGGGTATCGGAGGAGTAGGTGAGCTTGTCCATATTTCTTCTCGGCAAAACGCAATGAAGTATGTCGATCTATTAGAAGAATCTATGTTACCGACAGTGCGAACAGTTTACCCGCGTGAAGATGTGCCAGTATTTTCCTACGTTCATGACAACTGTGCAGTGCATACTGCCAGGGTAGTCTCAAATTGGTTTGATCTGCATAATGATGAAGTTACTTTGATTCCATGGCCGAGTAGATCCCCAGACCTCAACCCAATAGAAAATTTGTGGGGTTTGATGGTCCAAATGTGGGATAACAGAAACGAGAGAACAAAGGAAGCAATTGAGCAACATTGTAACGAAATTTGGGATTACTTGAGAGACAGCGACATTTGCAGTCGTCTAATAGGGTCAATGCGTGACCGATTACAAGCCGTTATCGATAACCATGGTGCACACACTAGGTTTTAGATACTGAATTTTATAATTTAAATTAGATCTGTTAAAGATTAAATAAAGTTTTTTTTCATTTCACAAATTTTATTACTCTTTTTACTTATATAGCTTGAACGACCAACAATGGCAAGTTTCTGTCCTTAAAATAGTTATAGGAATGACGTGATTGAAACCTGTAATCTAAAGTTTATGCTGGCACTTCACTTGGCCGTATTTGCCCAAACATGACTGCATTATTTTTGATTTTATATTCTAGAGAAATAAATGCGACTAATAGTTGAGCAAATTTAATACGGCCATGTGAAGTGGCACCATTACGTTTGTAGAAAACTTCCTATACTTACCTACGTAATACAGATAAAGACAGTAACATCATCTCTTCTTTTTCATATACGAGCTTAGTCGATATTGTCCGATTTATTTAACAGTGCACTCAGTAAATGTCAGTGTCTAATCAAATGATAACAAGTTCGTTACCAAGGAAATAATTCTTCAAGCGAATTTCGACCTACTTGCATTTAAGGGGTTTAGCAAAATAAGCTTATGGTGGGTCATGATTCAGTTGGTTCGATTGTACAATAAAATAACTGGCCAAGAGCATGTCGGACCATGCTCAGTGTAGGGTTCCATAGCCGTAACTATAAGGTAAAAAATACGATGTAAAAAAAGTACAACAACAAAAGAGCGTATCTTCATATCAATTACGTCCTTTTGTTGAGAAGTGCAGTTTATCGGCAATAACTCAAAAACGGTACATTCGATCTTGTTGAAAATAATTTTTGTTGAAAGTATTAATTAAGCGTTACCTTCGTGATTTTTTTCTTATTTTTCGGACGCACGGTTTAGAAAATAGAGGAGGGGGGGGGGCACAATTTACACAACTTTCGGAGCGATTATTTCCAAATAAATTCACTTAATCAAAAACATTACTTAGGAACCTTATAGTGTTTTTTAAAGAGCTGTCGAACTATGTACCACACGTTGATATTTGCTGAAAAACATTTTTTTACTGTCTTTAACATGTATGGAGTGCCCCCCCTAAAAATATTTATTTTAATTATTTATATACCAAACTAAGTAGCGGCTCATAAAAGACACCTATATTCCAAATTTCATCAATATCCATCATGTAGTTTTTGAGTAAAATGCCTGTGACATACGGACAGACAGACAGACAGACGGACGGACATGACGAAACTATAAGGGTTCCGTTTTTGCCATTTTGGCTACGGAACCCTAAAAATGTGGTTGTACAATAAAAAAACGTCGTTGTTGATCAATTACTTACAGAGTTAATTTTTTCTAACGGTTTCTGTCACATACTTCTGTGACAGAAACCGAGGTAGAAGTAAAAAGTGTGTGTAGGTACCTCGCGTGCTAAATAGAAGTAGCGGCGACCTACGTTAACTTCAGTTGCCGTCAATATTATTATCTGATTTGAGAATTTGATAACAATGGTATAATTAATTGTTTTAATACCACCAAATGAAATGGGAAATTCATGTTTTCCATCACTAAATTACACTTTTGGCGTCAAACGCCAAGCGAAATACGTTATAGCTTGTCCGCCGGCTGAAGAGTAAAGAGTCATAAAAATAAGCTAATTGGTTATCTATTATAGAAAGAGTGTAAGTGATTTCTTACGTATACAAAAAGCTAACGTAATAGTTAGTACTAAGGTACAATGTCAAATGACAGCACAAAAATTGTAGTAGCAATAAAAAACATTGGATTGCAACAATCGGGAATCTCCAACTAGTACCTATTCCGTTGAATCTGGTTTAGTGGTTTATGTTTATCTTTTCATATTTTACTCACTTACAGTTTTGACAACCCTATGCAGGTGTGAAGATATCTTTTGTATTTGAAACATAAAAAGCATTTTGAACTTTAAGATAAAGTGTTTAGGTCGAAATTCACTACTTCGTACTACGACTTGTCACCTTTCGAAGTAATAATGCTATTGTAACAAGTTTTATGGCTTTTTACTCTAACGGCGCCGGATAGACTATACACGTTTACTTCCCATACAAATCGACGAACTATTTCTGTGGTTTCTGTACTGTTACATGTACGTTGTGTTTGTGCTTGACTGGTCTACCTGGTTAACCAAACGGTGCCTCTATGTTGTCCCATAAAAATTCTAAAACATCGCCACACCCTTAACCTATTTATCATAAACTCCCACCCTAATCGAGCCAAGTTTACGAGCACCCGTAGATATTTACACCCTTTTCCTAAATAAGGATCATCGTAAGCTATAAAACCTGATGCAGCTGTAGATCGCTTATTTTAAAGGTCGTTAAGGATTATGCATTTGGAGTTTACAGGCGGTAAACTTTTAATGAGCTTTGAGGGTAAATTTAAAGAAGGAGTTAAGTCTCTTGCGTATTTGGGACGCTTAAGTTGTTTCTCAATTCAGCTACCGTACTTTGTTCTTTAGTCCTATAAGGTAGAGAATAATAAGGTTATCTATTTTGCGAGGTAATTTATTTATTTATTTAATCTAAAAAAAAAAACAAATTGTGTACTTAATGCCTTAAGACATTCTCTACCAGTCAAGCAATGGGCTAAACAGAAACATTAACTTGGTGCAGGGCCTTTTCCAAATATACCTACGATATATTCGCATATATATACTCGCTATATATATTCGCACATAATATAGTATACAGTGTGTCCCAGGGAGAAGTGACCGGCGGAAGTAGGTCGATTATTTGCGTAAAATTATCGATAAAAAACATTACTTAGGGGGGTCTATCGACAAAAGTTTTTTTTTTATTGCTATTTCTTTTATTTTACTACTTTTGCGAGATTTTCTTGGCTTTGACTTTATTTTCTATTCTTTATTTGTTTTTGCATAGCCAATATTGTAACTAATTCGATTAAGCTACAAAATCTAACCAAAATAAATTACACATTTAGAAATTTTGGAAATAAGCTAAAAAAAACTATTATTTTTTATTGTTTTGCCGAAAATTCCGAAAATTGTCCCATACTTCGTATTTTTTTACAATTTACTATTAAACTACATGATATTCTCTAAAATATCTCAAAACAATGTTATTAGTTATTATTAATACTTTTCGAAATATTTCAATAGTAGTGCAACAAGTCGGCTGACTTCAGTACAATAACAGAAATAACAATTAAAAAAAAAAATGTTGTATACCTCTGAAATATTTCTTTTTATCGATGACTTCGCATGAATATTCAACCATCACAATCTGGTCACTTCTCCCTGGGACACACTGTATACTACAAAAAAAATCCATCACTAAATTACACTTTTGGCGTCAAACGCCAAGCGAAAAACGTTACACGCTTGGTTCCCATACAAGTCGACGAACTATTTCCTATCTCGATATATTTCTGTGAGCGGGAAAATTAGATAGGAGTTCTCATAAACAGTATATCATTGGCTTATCTGACGCCAGTGGTGTTCGATTTATTCCATTAATGTCATCAGTAACGGGAACGTGCACGAACTAGGTGGCAGCACTAAACGACAAAAGAGACACGGGCGGACAATATAGGAAACTATCGCCCCTGTCAAATCAAGCTGTCAATGTCAATGATAATATGTAAGTGTCAATGTCAAATATAGTAAGTCGTAGCTACACTGACGTTAATCGTCCTTCAACGCGATAAATTGACGTTATTAACGGCGTTTCCGTCAATGTGGCCCCAGAATTTTTTTATTTTTTTTTTATGTTTGTACACTGCTAGCCTTTAAGGCTGTAACAATAGTCGGACTGCATGCAGGTAGGTGGCCGCAGCTGAACCTCAGCTCCATGGGAGTAAAACGTTGGCGTGCTAGGGCACTCGAACCAAGGTCAGTGTACCTAGCATGTGGCCCCAGCATGAGAGGGTTTATGATTTAGATTTGCGGCACCAGTTGGCAGCACCTTGGTCGTGCACGTTCCCTATACGATGCACGCTTTAGTGTAAATTCTTAACTTTCAAAATTATCAATTCACCCCAATTATACGTAATCAATAATGATTACAAACTGTTAAGAGGTATCTAATTATACACATAGATTCACAAATTTCGAATATCCATCCAGTCGAAATTATCCGACATGACTAATTGACTAGTCGTGAACCCGAAATGAAACGGTTTTGTCCTGTTTGACGAAGCCCTGCGATATTGGATTTCCAAACCTTTGTGACAATTTAAATACCAGACCGAGTTAGTCGGACATTCGATTACTGAATGTTAATAAGAACGTAATTGAGCGTTTAATTTGGGAAGGGATATTTTTAACGGACTTCAAAAAACCGGTCAAGTGCGAGTCGGGCTCCTGCACCGGGGGTTCCGTAGAAACTTGTAAGTAGATGTGACTAGTTCAAGATAAACTGCATAGTGGGACAAACTTAGCTTTGACGTTGAAAAACTGTTGTCCTCATACATGGACATAGGTAGGTAGCGGTTAGTTTATTAACAGCAAATAAGTTTTTATGACAATATTTGTGAATTTCTAAAAAACGATGCAAGTTAGGAAAACTATTATATTTTTTTCTTTAATATTCAGGATGATTTAATAATTCGGGTTAAAGAATCGTTTCTCAAAAAGAAATTTACATTTAATTTATATGAGAAACACTTTTAGTATTTTATTTTCTAATTCGGGTAACATTTTACAGATAACATGGTACATATTATATGTAGGTATCATTATTCTAAAATTATATATATTTTTTTTAATTGTTTTAAATTATTGTTAATTATTACACGTTTTTCTGTTCTGTAACTTCGAAGATAATAGGGGAGAATATTATTTTTTTAATGTTGTGTATTGATGTTTCTCATCCTAAATCAAAGGTACAAGGTTAAGAAAAAATAACGGTCTTGAAATGTACAAAGGAAGATCTTTCATTTGATTCCGCACTTGATAATAATAGCCCTTTTTACGCGTATGACTTTAAATTTTCGAAGTAAAAAAGATACTTAGGTATAATTTTTTTACATCCAGTAAGCTCAAGCTAGCGATTTCAAATCGATAGCAGCAGTAGCTCCTGCGAAACCTGTCTATGACAGATGGACAGACAGACAGAGGCACTATAAGGGTTTTTTACCATTTTGGTATGGAACCCTAAAAAGGAGAGAGGACCTTGGTTCGTCGGAATATTGGTTTTTAAATGTATATTCCCCGATAGATGACGGCCGAATCTATTTGGAACTTTTTACCCGACTGCGGCGAAGCCCAAAGGAGGGTTATGTGTTTGATCTATATGTATGTATGTATGTCCGTTCCTGTACCCGCTCGTAACTACTCAACGGCATATCCGATTATGATAAATGATACCTACATCATTAGATTCGTCTTGATGGCGCGAGTGTCACTGGGTATGAAGTTCGTTAAAATAAACAAAATGGCGGATTTTATGCAGTTTCAAAGTGCACCGCGGTCGGGTTTGTTTTAGTAAAAATGTGGTTATTTGGTATTGCTCTCAGGTAGCCTGTATTTGATGATGGAATCTTGATTGAGGGAAATTTTCAAATATTATAGGCACCATATAGCAATTAAGAGTATTTTAGCGCCTCACAGACCTTACAGTTGATATGCTAAGGGTAGTGAATCCTGACTCACCGTAATACAGTTTAAGAGGAAACAGTAAGGTGGAGAGAATTGAAAATTAGGTATTTGTAAAATGTGTCGCTGTCCCTCACTGCCCGCCTCTCCCGCGCAGAGCGCGATAGTGACAACTGCAGCTTGGACCGAAAATACCTTTTAAAAATTCATGAAAGCAACGTTTCGTAGTCCCCTGATTTCTTCCCCAAAACTTAACTTATTTAACTAATTTTTTCATTAAACATTAAAGAAAGGCTTTGGCCGTGTTCCTATGTTTTCCTTTTTTTTAATAATCTAGTCAAATTTGTTTTCTGGATGTGTGAACACAGCGGAAAATCTGGCATTTTTTTTAGGTTTTTGAAGGTTAATATCTCTTTTGAGAATCAATTTATCGTAAAAAGGAAAACATAGGAACATAGCAATAGTAGCCATAGATTTTTGGACAAAAAATTATTGCTCTACTGGCATTATCCAGGGAGGAAACAGGGGACTACGTTTGTATGGAAAAACTGCCCTCCTGTTTCCTCTTAAGCTAGTACGCTAGTGGATGCTTACCTACCTTTGCCATACCATATAACGGCCATTCTCCAGAAATATGTCTGCGTCTAATTCACGCGTCTCCATACATTTAGTATGAAAACAGCGTCGCGGTAATTAGGTGGCCGCAGACATATTTCTGGAGAATGGCCGATAAAAGCAAGCAATGTAGGTAAGTAGAATAAGCAATTTTATACTATGCTTAATAAAATATTTGTATTTATATTTGAATATATCGATGTCAAATACTTTTGTCAAGTCATTTAAGCTCTGGCATAATATGTCATGTCATGAAACTGTTTCTCCTGTAGTTGTATTTAGTAGTGACACTAGATTGGCTGCCGTGGATCTAAGTTACAGGAATTTTGCGCTAAAGGTTTTTTTTAAGTCATAAACTTAACTACATACCAATTTTATTTATATGAAAGAAACATGTTGTTTCTTCATTGGTTTTTAATGCGAATAAATTACACCACATTTTTATGTTTCATTTATAGATACAAGAAATCTCACGCTCACCTGTGAACAGACCGGGAATCGAACCCGGTACCACTGGATTTCCGGCCCAGCGACTCAACCACTCGTCCACCGTAACACCCAGTAAACACCCTAAATTCTGCCTTCTACCTTGACTTCCGTATCATTCTATTTTAATATGACTACATATCAATTTTTCAAGTACTTGTGATAGTATAGGTAACGTGCACGAACGTGGGTATAGGTGACAGCACTAAACGACAAAAGAGACCCCCGTCAATGTGGCCCCAGCATGAGAGGGTACAATACTTAGATTGGCGGCACCAGTTGGCAGCACCTTCGTCGTGCACGTTCCCTATATGTAATTCGGTTGTTGACTAATGTTTAATTTTACAACATAATATAGCCACATGGATTGGAAATTACTAAATTATCATAACACAAAAGAAATAAACCAAAAATGTATAAAAAATATAAAGTTATAAGAACACAAAGCTTAAAAAAAAACGATATTTTTTTTATCGTCTTAAAGAAAAACTAAATTTCGGAATGCTTAAATAACACTGAAAAAAAAAATGTGTGACAACTATGTGCTTAAACGCACTTTTTCGTGCTCAAAACGGCAAAATGCTATTTTTAACCGACTTCCAAAAGAAGGACGGTTCTCAATTCGTCTGTATGTTTTTTTTTTTTTTTTTTTTTGTGTGTTTGTTCACCGATTACTTGAAGACGGCTGGACCGATTTGGAAAATTCCTTTTTTGTTTGAAAGGGTAGACTTTCGAGGTGGTCCCATTGCAACCAAGTCAGGATCTGATGATGGAATCTTGGAGAAATCGAGGGAACTCTTCAAATATTATAGGCACACATATAGCGATTTCGGTATTTTTCGTAATTTCTCGTCCATCTCTTATTAGCAACAAGTTTTTAGTGTTAACCGACTTCAAAACAAAGAGTAAATTTGTATCTAGGTTTCTTCCCCGATTACTTGAAGACGGCAGAACCTATTTGGAAAATTCTTTTTTTGTTTAAAAGGGTATACCTTCGAGGTGAACCCATTGCAACCAAATCAGGATCTGATGATGGGATCTTGGAGAAATCGAGGGAACTCTTCAAATATCATAGCACACATATGCGATTTCGGTATTTTTCTTACTTTCTCGTGCATTTCTTATTAGAAATAAGTTCCCAGTCTTAACCGACTTCAAAACAAAGAGCAATTTTTATGTAGGCTTGTTCGTCGGTTACTTGAAAACGTCTAGACCGATTTGGATTTTTTTCTTCTAACTAAATAGACTTAAGTCTATTTGGTTAAAATAATATTTTTCCAGCGCCACTAAAAATTTAAAAATAAAGTAAATTTTTAAAACAAAAATAAAAACCGACTTCCAAAAACCTAAACTAAAAACCAAAAAATAATATATTAATTACCCCAAAGAAATGGATAATCAACGATTCATATATACATTACAGATATTTATACTTTTTAACCTGTTATTTTTGAAGTCGGTGCCAGCTAAGGAGCTCAACACAGCCAGGTTTACGTGGCAGGCATCAACTTCAAAAATAACAGGTTAAAAAGTATAAATATCTGTATATGTATATATGAATCGTTGATTATCCATTTCTTTGGGGTAATTAATATATTATTTTTTGGTTTTTAGTTTAGGTTTTTGGAAGTCGGTTTTTATTTTTTGTTTTAATTTTAATACAACTTACGTACGTACAGCGCAGCGATAGAAGCGATGACGTCATAGGTTCCTCCCGTTTTGTATATAGCGTTTTCAATGATCAGTGCGATCTGCTACTTTTGATTATAATTTGTGGCTGTTATACTTATACAAATGTCACATAGATATTTGTTCATCACAAATAGTAAAATCGATTTACGACAGAAAAAAATCGAGTCAACAGGCGAATTTTGAAATAGATCTAACTATAGGTGAATGACGACCGCTTTAGCTTAGTTGGTAGTGACCCTGCCTACGAAGCACGAGGTCCTGGGTTCGAATCCCGGTAAGGGCATTTATTTGTGTGATGAGCACGAATATTTGTTCCTGAGTCATGGATGTTTTCTATGTATTTATGTATTTGTATCTATTAAATATATCGTCGTCTAGTATCCATAACACAAGCCTTATTGAGCTTACCTATGGGGCTAGTTCAATTTGTCTAAGATTGTCCCCTAATATTTATTTATTTATTTAATATTTATTTATAGTTCTTAGTTCTCGGGAGCGTTACTTCTCGTTGCGTGAGCCGCCGAAAATGGATATTATGAGGACAAAGCGGACTCATTGTTCTCTCTCCATCGTGCGCGGACGTGCCGGGAGCCTTGTTTAATTATAAGTAATAGATTTTATTTATTACCTAGGCAAGTTTAGTGCCAAGGCGTCTATAGATACATTGTACATGGTACTGCAAGAATACGCATTGCGGTCAGAGTATGCAAACCAGCTGCTAAAAATGTACTTTTAAGTTAGATGTAATGTATTTAAGAAATCTAATATTAATGTCATATTGTTGAAATACTTCCTATATTTCAAAACAGAAACTGATGAGTTTCTTCCGGCGCTTCTTCTCAGCAGAAGGTTACCCGAAGTGCCAAAAGAAAAGAATAGAATCAGACATGTAAAAAGAGCCCTTGAGGGCCTAGCAGAAATATATGATTTTGATTTTTTTTTGGTATTATTTACCCGCATTAAACAAACCAACAAAGAAACACCATGTTTCTTTCATATGGAAATAAAATTAAGTCAGAAAAAAGAAACCGATTAACGACCGTGGCCGTTTAAATAGGTATTTTAAACTCAACGTCTTATTTTAGATCGATGTAGCCGTTTGTCGTCGCGTAGATAAATAACGGCAGTTCGAAGCGCATGCGCGGAATGCGCGCGACCAGCTGTGACTGCTGTGGCGGGAACTAATCGATTTTATTAGGGATCCTTGGAAAGGATCTTTAAAAAACTTCCAATACATATTCTTAGCCCGTAAAACGCATAACGGGACCAAGGACCTTAAAATAAATAGCCTCACTAACAGATAACTGAAGCACTTCTAGTGGGCCGGTCGCTTTGGACTTACGAGCCGCACACACACATGAACAAGGTTTTTCCTACTACGAGCAGCACGCACACATAGGCCAACCAGCGTTAAGTGACCGGCTCACTAGCGGCTACGTCCGGCTAGTTTCTTTACATCACACCTGGCCATAAAGTGGCAATAACCGCCCGTTACGCGTCCGGAAAATCCCATTTCATGGCCTGGGGGAGACGTCAAAATTTGTGCTTACCACGGGCGGTAATAAAGAAAGCCTCAGATCGCATATTTATCGCCCTTGCCTTCGGCTCGGGCGTCAAATACCCGCGATCTGAGACATTCTTTGTTTTACCGCTCTATTTACCGCTCTAGGTAAGTAATGTACAGTCGAGTTCATCATTATCTGAGCAAAGAACGGATCAAAAATATCTGATCTAGTTCTTATGCTTCTGACAATAGGGTCTTGTTCAGATGTTTTTGGTCCAATCTTTGCTCAGATAATGATGAACTCGACTGTACTATTTAAGATCCTTGGTTGGGACATAAAAGTTCTGGAGTGGAAGCGCGACCTCGCATAGGGAAGCGCAGCGTGGGAGGGCTCAGACTCGGTGGAAAGATGACCTCGTGAGAGTAGCGGCAAAGTATCAGAACCACACTTTATGGCGATCTATGGGGGAGACCTGTGTCTAGTAGCGGACGTCCGTGGCTGATAGATAAATAGATAGACATATTCTTCATAAGGGCTATGCATGGAATAAGTGATGTAGCTTTTGGTCTGCGTAGATTTGGACTTTTATAACCATTACTTGAGTAATGTTCGATTCCCCATAGAACCCCCCCCCCCCTCCTTTCGTCCCTTTTGGCATGATTTTCGGAAAAAAATATTTTATTGGCTTTTTGACGACCGCTTTAGCTTAGTTGGTAGTTTGGTAGTGACCCTGCCTACGAAGCAGGAGGATTCGAACCCAGGATCGAATCCCAGTAAGGGCATTTATTTGTGTGATGAGCACGAATATTTGTTCCTGAGTCATGGATGTTTTCTATGTATTTAAGTATTTGTATCTATTAAATATATCGTCGCCTAGTATCCATAACACAAGCCTTATTGAGCTTACTTTAGGGCTAGTTCGATTTGTGTAAGATTGTTCCCTAATATTAGGCTCTCAAACTATCTCAATACCAAATTTCATCCCATTCGGTTTGGTAATTAAAGCGTGAAAACGTAACGAACAGACAGACAAACTTACTTTCGCATTCAATTTGACCATAAACGAAAATAAAAACAAGTATTTTCTGTAGCGTTTTCGGTTACTCCTGTCCTTTAGTATCCTTTCTATTTTAAAAGTTGAGGAATCTTCCAGAATTTACAACGTAATTAAAATACCGAACTTTGATGCAGTATCTTACTCGCACTTAACCGCATTCTTCCCCCGTCGTTGTATCCCTAATTGGAGATGTACTTTGTTCGTCTGTCTGTCTGTTTGAAGACAGAGAATAATGCGTTTCTATTATTGGACTCGAGAGCATTTGGCCGTAACATTAAAGTGGCATTTTGTGGCTATTCTCAATGGATTTGACTCTATCGTAAATGTTAATAAGATTGAGATCTTGGGACAAATTAATAACAGTGTAAGTATCGCACGCAGTACAGTGACTTCCTATTTAGCCGCAAACCAAAGCCATTTTAAGGTATATTTAATTTTCCGTACTCATTAGGAATATTGTTATTATGACACCATTTATTGTTATTATTATACCTATAAAATAAATTTCAGACAGAAATGGAATAAATGTAAAAAAATAATTCGCTTCATCGTTAATATTAACAAATAAATTATTTTGTTTTACATTAGAATTAGCAAGATGTATCTAATTTTGAAGATTGTTTATTAATAAGTATCGCTAAAGGAACCTCAACTAGCAAATGTACGTCAAAAAGATTAGTAGTCAAAAAAAAACAACCAGAAATACCGTCAACACCTTCGTCTTGTGAGTTTCTGTAAGGTGGGTAGGCACATCCCACCTTTTAGCCGTTTTCTTAACTGTGACATTAACATTCATTTATTTTAATTAAGTAAATAGTATTTAATTTTATTGCACATTTTTTGTTTTTTTCATAACGGCATGGAAATGCATTACGCCTACCCCCCAGGCATTACCAGGCCCTTTCCAAAACCTTGAAAAGGATCCTTCGGGGAGGTTATGTGGGGCTCACCCCTCAGTAGGAGGAAGCATACTCAGCCCATTATTTAAAACCACACCGGTGATGGAGCCTCTGCAGCGGGGCCTGCGTCCGCGGCCCGTTTAATATAAAAAAAAACCGGTCAAGTGCGAGTCGGACTCGCGCACCGAGGGTTCCGTACAAAATCGCTAGATACGTGAATAATTCAAGAAAAACTGTGTGGTGGGACAAACTTAACTTTGCTCTTGTAAAACTGTTGTCCCCATACATCGACATATGCCGTGGTTAGTTTAGTAGGAGCAAATAAGTTTTTCTTACGATTTTTGCGAATTTCTAAGAAACGCTGCAAGTTAGGAAAACCGTTTTATTTTTCCTGTAATATTTAGGATAATATTAATAATCGGTAATTATTACAGATTTTTCTGTTCAGTAACTTTGGAGATAATAGGGGGGAATGGTATTTTTTTGGCGTTTTTTGTCTTAAATCAAAAACTGCATGTCTAAGAAAAAAAATAAAAACGGTTTTGAAATCTTCATATTAAGCCCTTTCATTTGATATCCCACTCGATATATTAGCTCAACTTTTGATTTTCGACATCCCATTTCGGACCCCTTTAAAAAAAAAGTAAAAAAGGAGTTTTTTTCTATTCCATAGGCTCGAATTAGCGGTTTTTAACACTATTCCAAATTTCAAGTTGATAGCATCAGTAGATCCTGAGATATCTTGCTGTGACAGACGGACAGACAGACAGACAGACAGACAGAGTCGCACCATAAGGGTTCCTTTTTTACCATTTTGGTACGGAACCCTAAAAAGTAAAAAATACCTACGTAGTTTTTCGGTCGGACGACATCAAAAGACGGCAGGGCCGCCCGAATCGCCGCATCAAGAACCAATTGGAAATCCATGCAAGAGGCATATATATTATATGCTGAGAAGAGAAGAAGAAGAAGAATAAGTCCTGTTCATTGCGGGCTGATGAGATATAGTGTGATCAATCGACCTTTCCAGATCCGCAATGTAATGCTACTTGCCCAACTTTACGCTTACCCGTCGGCGGTGGGCCGGGAACAGGATTATTTTCAATGTTTACGAGTTGCGTTATAGAACTCAACTCACCATGATGGTGATTGCTTACCATCAGGCGACCCGTCTGCTCGTTTGCCCCCTATTTCATAAAAAAAAAAAACTCGCAAACATTGAATAAGCATATTCGTTTTATTATTGAATACCGGTTCTGTGGTTTCAATAGCAAATCGTTTCTGCTTATCACACGTTATTGACGAAAGTACGGACACAACACAATTAAACCAACACGCAGTCTGTCGGCCATTTTTATCGGTCACATTTAAACCAGTGGCCTGGGGAATATTAAAATTAATTCGTATATCGAGCCGGCCGCCAATAATCGTAAAAGATAATAATCGTCGATAACCGCAGCAATGGCGGCGCAATATGGACGCCAAAATGGCGTCTGAATTTTGGCGGGAACTGTCGCATGGAATCAAAATGTAGTGTTGGGAAATTTGAGGGTTACGTGCCGTTTATACACGGTGGGAATGAGTAGAGTCTGTGCGGAAAGAGAATAGGCGTGGCGAAAAACGGAACTAACCTAACCAGTATGGCAAATACGGTAGAAAAGCATTACAGCGCCCCCAAATCTAAATCCTATTCTCTTTCCGCACAGACTTGAACCCGAGAAACTTTAACCATAGATTTTAAAGACTATTTATTGGGAGTAAAAAGACTTAAATGATGTATAGTCGGAAAACGCTTACTTTCCAAGATGTTCATCATTTTTAAAATGTAAAATTCCAAGTAGTGTGTAACAAGCCTTAATAAATGTGACTAAGATACTTTTACTTTTTTTTATTTCGTTAGATAAACAGCAATTAACCTTCGTAGCATTTGATGGTAAGCGACTACGAGGCCAAACATTTACTTTTTGTTTCCATTTTAACTTTTTTCGTTCCTTTTTGATATCTCTTCCTCCAGTAAGGACATTTTTACAAGGAGATTTATTTTGTTCCACATGACTATTAATGTAAAATGACAAATCTCCACCGATGTTGATATAACATCATTTACTTGTAATACCACCAGGAATACGTGGTTAAAATTTATCGGGTTACTCGTGTCCCACCGTGTATATGTCGCCGCAAACTAGCTTAATTAGCCATTTAGTTAACTGCCTAGTCTTTTCATTTAAATTTTAGGTAAGGTTTGCTAGTTAGCTTGTGTCCCTCAGAGCAGAAATAGAAGCCCCGCGTAGCGGGGCTTCGTCGACCTGCTGGCGTTTCATAATTTAGCGAAAATGCTAGTATTTAACCAAATGGCTGATTAAACCAGTTGGCTGCGACATATACATTGCAGCGATTCTGAATGAGGTGATCACCAGAGCTCGGAATAGACCGTGCCTATTTACCTAAACTTCGCGGGAGGACGTAACTAAGAGTGGCTACAACCACCAAAAATAATTATTTATTTTTATTGAACGCGGGATTTCCTGGGATTAATAAGAATACATACTGTACATAAATTCACACTCGGGGTTAAATTATTAATGAAATACAAGATAAATTGAGAACTCAAAAATCGACTTCATTCAAAATTTCTGCATTAGACAATTGTATTTCATTAATAATCTAACCCTGAGCGTGAATTTATATGGATAATGTATTATTATTGAGCCAGGGATATCCCGGGTTCAATAAAAATAATTGGTTATTTTTGGTGGTTGTAGCCACTCTTAGTTACGTACTCACGCGAAGTTTAGGTTATTTACACCCATTTACGGGTAGTATAAAATTTTCTTAGTATCATCATTAGTGGTCGGCAATATCGGTGCAAATCTTCAACAAAACTTGCCAAGCGGACATACCCAATACAGTGCTTATAGCCATGAAAATATTAATATCTTTATACTCAATTATTGGAAATCCGAGATTTCAACCAAGAGATTCTTTTCAAGAGGCTAAAGGTGATGACATTACCATCATTATACATTTACGAAATTAGTTTATTTGTCAAGAGTAACATGAATATGTTTAGGAACAAGGCATCTGTTGCGAGATATCAGTCACGATATGGTACTGACCTTTGCTACCCTGTGCACGCAGTTACAGCTTATTATAAGAAAAATATATTGTATATGATGATAAAAATCTTTAATAATCTACCCATAGAAATATGGAACTCTGACATGCCTGAATTTAAACACAAACTACATAAATTTTGCTCTGATAAATGTTAGTATAGTATTAAGGATTATTTAGAACCGATTATGTAATGATTAAATAATAATTAAATAAGTAATTGACAATATTAAATTTAGATCCTAAGTAACTGTAGTTTTATAAGTAACTTTGCATGCTTCTTTAAGTAAAGGCGCTTCTAAACGGGCAATATTTTCCTGCAATTTGTGGCCGGCAAGTCTTGCTATCTCTCTCTTACTTCGTATGCTAAACTAAGATGCACATAGTTGCCGGGCCACAAATTGCAGAAAAATATTGCTCGTTTAGAAGCACCTTAAAATGTACGCACTCAATAAAACAATATCAACTGTATAAACCACTACATTTCTGCAAATAAATGATCTTTTATCTTTTTTTTATCTTTTATCTTTTTCAACATAGAGTTAAATTAGAGTTTCGCACCGATAGTGCCGATCACTGATGATGAGATTGAATGGACTGTAGTCCTCACGCTGGCCGAACTCGGGTTATGGAGATAGAGAACTTTGAATTTCTCCGCGAATGTATGCAGGTTTCCTCATGATGTTTTTCCTTCACCGGAAAGTAATGATAGATATCAGTTTTGTATAACTCCCATAAACTCATGGATACGAGCAAGAATTCGAACCCAGGACTTTTATTCGAAAGGCATGGTGTCCGGACCACTCATATTTTGCTTTGAGTAATTACCGTGAACTTATTGTAAATATAAATATGTCACTAAAAAAACAATACAATAAAAAAAAACTCCTGATATTGCTTAAGAAAAATACTATTCGCATACAGATTAATTTAATACTGGTCTATGGTGTTTTGATTTTTTTGATAAAAGTGTCGCCGGTCTATTCTATGAAATTTAAGTGGACAATAAATTAAGATTGCACTACCAATTATAATTTAAAAATAATATTAATACTGTAAAATTAAATTTAAGCCCTTCAGGGCTCAGAGGCAATTACAGTTATAATTTAAACCAATGTAGTTTGGCACTTTATTCAATTAAAAATATTACTTAGGTACTTTTTAGGCTACAAAGTAAGCCTTGTTAATTAGAAAATGAATTTTCGGTACAAAATTCTTGGAAATGAGAAAAGAAAATTGGCCAGAAAATTATTAACAGGTAAAGACAAAGTTCAACACCCAGAGATCCTATATATTTAATGGAATTATTACTGTAAGAAACCGGATCGCTACTCTCCTTTGAAAATTCGTTCTATCAAAATTAAAAGGTCCATTTCATGGAAAGTACAACTTTTTTATAGATCTGAGAAATCCTATGCTACTAATATTATAAATACGAAAGTTTCTGAAGATGTTTGGATGTTTAGATGTTTGGATATTTGGATGTTTGTTACTAAATAACGGAGTAGCGACTGGATGGATTGAGATACAATTTGGCATGCATGTAGACCAAGTCCTGGATTGAAACATAGGATACTTTATATCCCGGTAAATAGTTTCCTCGGAACAGTAACGGGATCAACGCGGGCGATGCCGCGGGTAAATGCTAGTTTTACATAATTTCCACTCAGAATCGTCAGAACTATCGACTCTGATGGTAGAAAAAAATGTATCATAATATTTTTATTCCGATTCCGTTTCTTTTCCATATACACTTGAATCCTTCTGACGCTTTGTGCCAGATTCGCATAATGTCAGATTCGCATAATGCCAGATTCGCACAATGCCAGATTCTCACAATGCCAGATTAGCACAATGCCAGATTCGCACAAAGCCAGATTCGCATAATGTCAGATTCGCATAATGCCAGATTAGCAGAATACCATTTTGATCTCTCACACGATAATTCTGTATTAGGAAAATACCCGTGAGTGGCGGTGGATTCATTTTCGTTAATGGTGGCAAACCGACGTAATATCTGTCATTGCCTAAATACCTCTTAAATGTATATAATTTTCTTATATATTAAATAATGTGTTGAAAAGTATACTTTTATAATACCAACTAAAAGGTGCCCGCGACGTCGTTCGCGTAAAACTTTTTAACCGTACTCGGATAAATCATGGCTATGCCTACACCAAAACTGGTTAAAATCTAGCTATCGAATAAGATGAAAATAATAAAATAATCAGATAAGTATCATATATATATATATATATATATATATGTTTTTTTAAGTGTGATAGACAAGCATTTGACTCCGATCGCACCTGATGTTAAGTGACGATGAAGCCTAAGATGTAGCATGCTTGTCTAGAAGATGTCTATTCACTCTCAACTTGAAGAGATCCAAGTCATATTTTTCTGGGAAAAGATGGGCGAGAAGAGAGTTCTACTCCTTTGCGGTCCTTATAAGGAAGGTGGACGCAAAGCCATTATAATCATAATTATGCGTTTTATTATGTTTGTCAGTCAATCTGTCATCCAGTCAGTCAGTATGTCGGTGTGTAGGTGATGTGTAATGTGAAATCAAATCTGGCATTCTGCTAATCTGGCTTTTTGCGAATCTGGCTTTTTGCGAATCTGGCTTTTTTCCAAATCTGGCGTTTTGCGAATCTGACATTTTGCTTTTCTGTTATAAAGCGTCTTGGCGTCAACGGAACGGAATAACGATGAATGTATGAAAAATTTGTGACACTTTCCTTCATCTATCAGAGACGATAGTACACGCGATGCTGAGTAGAACTGATGTAAATAACCTCAGATATATAGTACATTCAATAACTAGGGTAGTAATACAAAGAAAGGCCGAGATCGCAGAAGTTTGCAGCTCGAGCTGAAAGCGAGGGACGTAAATATGCGATCGAGGGCTTTCTTTACTACCTCCCGTGTTGTGTACATCATTTTATGTCTACACTTGGCCAGAAAGCGGCTTTTTCCGTACGCGCAGCGTGCAGAAGTCACTTTATGGCGAGGTGTGGCATAAAAAAGTTTATGTAGGACTTTCTATAAAATGGCCCATAAAACGAGGAGGATTTGGAATTCAATTAATATATATTAAAAAAACCTTGCGAAACAAAATTCTGCAAATGAACAAAGTTTACATTGTTTTTGTGTTATTACTAGTACTATTTTCTCACGTCTAAGCTTGCGTTACTCCCATTACTATCCCAAGAGATCTCTCCACTGGGTAGGTATCCTATAAGTATTGCAATGCAGAAATTCAAATTGTTTATTGCGTTAATCACATTACATAATTATAAGATGGAAGGATTTAATAATTTGGTATACATGTGACGCCCTGCAAGGGCACAGCAATATACTTAAAACTAAAACTTAAGATTAACATGCATATATATATTTTTTTGTTCTACTTGTATGCTAAATTTCATGTAACTCCAATCAATTGTTGCCGTGTTATTTAGTAATAAAGTTTCAAAGATCTAAACATCCAGATATTATCACAAACTTTCACATTCATCATATTAGTAGGATGGGATACAATACAATACCATATTCTTGTGCACCAAAACAATTATAAATAGAGACCGGATTTGAAGTAGCGATCTCAATATTAATATGGATATGACTGGTATAATTTATTATTTTTTCTACACACAAAAATAACGTAACTTATCGGAACAAAAAAGTAAATACCTATTTGGAAGCTTTTGTAAATATTGGACAAAAATTATGGTTATAATAAATAAAAACATAGTTTGTTAATTTTTGAAAAATTTTATTTTTTTTAGTTCTTTTTCTTTAATATTTCTTCTGCACAATGCACAGTAAAAAATAAGACCTTATATAACCAACATGACATGTATTTAACAAATTGCACTAGTCATATCCATATTAAGAGATCGCTACTTCAAATCCGGTCTCTAATTATAAAACTTAAATTTAAAACAGCATATTGAATAATTGATTTTAATTTGCATATTAAATAGTAAACAACAGGTGGTCTTATCGCTAATAAGCGATCTCTTCCCAACAACCTTAGGGAGTAGGGATGCGATTAGTGCGTTATTTTACTCTTTAAATAGATATACTTAGCAATCCGCATTTATTTGTAAAAACGACCTTCCTTCGCTAGGGATTCCGGAAAAAAGTCACTCACAATTCTGAACATTGATTGAGAAACCTTGTCAGCAAACAACACCGCAAATTAGGGATGTAACGATACCGATATATCGGTATGGCCGATTATATACGACCGATATTTGAAGAGCGTGAAAAAAAATTGTTGTATGAAAAAAAATGTGCAATAAGTAATTTCAATTACTGACTTAATCTATATATTGGTCTATTACCTTATGCAATAATAAATTCTATGTTAATTATATATTTGGTTCATAATAAAAAAAAAAATCTGTGTTGACAATTTATTTATTTTTACTTTACACCTTCAAGGTTGACTCTCTGTTAAATATAGCCAAGTTTTAGGTATAATAAGGACATACAAATAATAAATCTGAAGTTCATACTTCATTAGTTATATATATCTCAGCAGATATCGGTATCGGTATCGCCGATAATTTACTACAGGTATCGGTATCGGTATCGTATCGTCAAAATTATGTACCGTTACATCCCTACCGCAAATATTTGTTGAATATCGATGAACAGGAACAAACATTATTTTCCAATTGATACGCCATTGATGATTATTTTAGAAGCGGACAATTATGTTGCTGACTTACAAGAAATCACATCACATCACACTATACACCGTGGGCCCGTAAAACCCGACCAACTTTAACCATAGATTCTAACAACTATTAGAAGTAAAAAAGGTATGTGACGTATAGTCGATTAACGCTTACTTTCCGAGATATTCATAATTTTTAAAATAAAAACTCCCAAGTGTGTAACAAGGCCTAATAAATGTGACTAAGATATTTTTACTATTTTTTTTAAATCCTTTAACTAAACAGCAATTAACCTTCGCAGTATTTGATGGTAAGCGACTACGAGGCCAAAAAATTTACCTTTCGTTTCCATTTTAGCTTTTTTTTTCCTTTTTGATATCTTTTCCTCAAGTAAGGACATGTTTATAAGGAGGGGCTGAATTTACTGATTTATTTTGTTCCATAAGTCTATCAACGTAAAATGACAAAATTCGACCTATGTTGATATAACGTTATTTACTTGTAATACCATCAGGAATACGTGGTTAAAATTGGTCGGGTTGTACGGGGGCCCACGGTGTATAAATGTGAAACTTTGTGAAGATGTTTGGATGTTTGTTACTAGATAACGGGGTAACAACTGGATGGATCAAGTTGAAATTTGGCATGCAAGTAGACCAGGATTGAAACATAGGATACTTTATATCCCGGGCAAGAGTTCCTTTGGGACGAGAACGGGAACAACGCGGGTGAAGCCGCGGGCAAATGCTAGTGTATAATAAGAAATATTTTTACTAACAAAACCCCGACCGCGGTGCACTTTAAAAGTGCACAAAATCCGCCATTTCGTTTATTTTAACGAACTTTATACCCAGTGACACTCGCGCCATCAAGACGAATCTAATGATGTACCATTTTATCAAAATCGGTCGTGCTGTTGAGTAGTTACGAGCGGACATAGGAACGGACATACATACATACATACAGGTCAAACACATAACCCTCCTTTGGGCTTCGCCGCAGTCGGGGAAAAATACAATAAAACCAGTAATGTTTCCGTCCAATTCCTAAGCTGTTAGAAGTTTTTAGCAAGACTTTGTAAAAAGCGTAAGACTCTGTTCATCGGAATTTTTATTTATAATAATAATAATCATTTATTTCAAAACTCATGGCTTCATATCAAAATAATTATATTTAAATTATACATTACATTAAATAAAATTTTATACATTACGATAAATTATATATTTGGTCTGCGGAAATTTGACCACGTGTCTCAGTTCCGATCACAGCTCGGTTGGCTTCCGATCCGTCGTCGCAGGGATGTGCATGTTCTGTCATTGCTTTTCAACGTGTTATTTAATCCTGCTTGGGGGAAGTCCCCCCCTCCTATCTTTCCGAAAGATTTACCTATATGGCTGTCGGTAGTGGCCATCGACTGCGATCGAGTGCCAATCTCTCTCTGGCTATTCCACCAACTAAGTCACGCACATATAGGAAATCCTTCACAGTCCATGCCGTGAAATTATGGAACTCACTACCAGTGGCCGTGAGGCAATCTCAATCTGTTGCATCATTTAAGGAGAAGTTAAAAAAGCTATGGCTCTCAGACTCCTGACGAAAAAGGTTTACCTTATTATTATTATTATTATTTTTCTGATACGGTTGAATACTTGATATGTGTATATATGTATAATATATATATGTATATATTATAAGTATGTATATCTATTTATTTATTTAGTAGTATATGTTTATATATGTAGTTAGGTTATATCTGATATGTATAATTGGTCATGTATTTATGTTAGGTTTTTATGTGTATTCAAAACTTGCCCTATTTTCTTTGTGTAAGTAAATGAATCAAGTTTGTTAGTTTGTCTATCTTCTGTGGTATTAGTTATTCTTTCTCATCTGCTCAAAGGTTAGCTGGAAGAGATCCCTTACAGGGATAAGCTCGCCTTTGTACATAACCATTGATTTTTGTACTGCTTCTGTATGATTTTATGTGCAATAAAGTGTTTACATACATACATACATGTTCTTATTTATGTACTGTTTATTTTCCCCTATTACTGGAAATCGACTGGACAGATCTGAAAGGGGTGGCACTATTGGCACTAGATCTGTATCACGTATCATGTACGTGTATGACGTGATCTTGAAGAAATTGAAGGAAGTCTTCAAATACTATAGCAATTTCAGTATTTTTCTAGGAACTCGTGCATTTGTTTCTAAATTCAGGTCTGAATGCATTGACGGACCTGTTCAAATATTTTATGCTCATTTATGGGCTTTTTTATTTAAAGTGCGTTCTTAACTGACAGTTATTATTATTAATCGTATGGCATATCACACGTCGAATACAGGTTATAAATTCAGTTTGAGATTCATTAGCCATTTGATGGCGTCGTCGTCGAGATTGATCAGGTCTACGGCGGGGTCCCCTGTGTATCGCGTCAGAGGACAGTCCACAATAATGTGCGGTATGGTTTGCACTTCGGCGCCGCAGTTAGCATAGCAGGTCGTCACAGAACTGACGATTAGCGTCAAACTCCATACATTTCGTCACGGACTGACAGGTTAGACGGTATTTGAACATAGAACAAGTTTCGCCTAATCGTAGATTTTAAAATAAAATTATAGCAGTTTTCAAACATAGGGCTACATGTAGAGATGTGCCGTTCCCGGGAATATTCCCCACTTGTGTGGGGAATATTCCCGCGGTGGGAATATTCCCCATACAAACGGGGAATATTCCCGGGAATGGCACATCTCTAGCTACATGGCGTGGCGTCGCATCATGAGAGAAGCAGTGGCGCAAGACTCGACCACAGTATAATAGCAGTAATTTTTCTTTCTACAAAAGGTACATCGCGCGCTTGAATGTGTGTGCACCGTGTACAAACGCACTACAAGCAAAGATTTAAGAATGCGTAAGAATGCTCTGGTATGGATCACACTCATAAAGACGTGCTATCGTGCGTCTGTGTGAATACGTGTCGCGCGCTCCTAAACGGTCGAAGTTGGACTACTTGTTCGTCTTTATACTTTGAGTCAGAGTATAAATAGCTTTAATTATAGCAAAATTGAATTGTTTATTGTATTTTACATAACATCGAGAACATTCTCGGAAGTTACCAAAAAATTCTCACATTGAAAGTTTCGCAGCTTTGGGAACTTCTCGTCGGTTCATTGCTAACTTTGACTCGACCGAGACATGACCACGACCACTCTGCCAAGAGTGCAGGATTAAGAAGAGAAGATAGCAGTTTCAGTATTTGTACGTGGTTTTTCACTAAAACAATAAAGAGTTTGGTTAATGGTTTAACATTACTTTACAACGTAGTTCAACCATTTGAAACATCTCAACCGATGCATTAAACTGTTTCACACTGAAACAACAGACTAAAATAGCCAGCAACGGGCAGTAAATCTCGCTGGCACTAATAAAGTGGACGGACAGACAAATGTTCCGTATATATAAACCGGCAATTTACATTCCCCGAGTTTACTCATGGGGCGGTTATTTTTACGGGATTTGTTCAAGTTTATTCATCATTCTCGGAACTGAATGAGTCACAGGAAATGACTTTCTCTGTGACTCTGCGTAATTGTGCGATTATTGATACACAAACCCTTAAAAATTAAACGTGACCGTTGTTAATTTCTTGTGAAAGTTGCCGAAAACTTCTGAGATCTTTCTTGTATGGGCTTTTTTTATTTTAAATTACCTTTTCACTTGCAGTTAACAGGTCGTCACAAAACTGGTATTCCCTTGACTTGTCTAATTTTTTTTTGTCTAATTTCAGTTTGTCTAACAACTTTTACTATAATGAATTTTTTGTCTAAAGTCAATATGTATAAATTCATTTTTCATAATTATTGTTTTGTCGAAACTCGTTTTACCTAAATTATCATTTGCGAATGTAATTATCTAAAACTCACTTTGTCGATTCTTATTTTAACTAATCATTATATAGCCGAATATCATTTTAACAATTTTTTTTTGTTTAAAATAAGCGTGTTTTGTATGGGTAATTTTCTCTAAATTTGATAATTACCAAGATAAATGACGGATTGTAAAATGTAAAATGTTCAATGATGGAATATTATGTATACGATATTAGCCTGCGAAAATCTGAATCTAGGGCTCTCGCTGGTTAGGACGCGTGCCGACACAGCGCGCCCTAGAGTGTTTTTATAAAGCCGGAGGCGTGGAGGGAGAGCAGCTCTCGCCCGCCATGACGAAGCGCGGGAACGAGTGAGGCGAGCGGCTGAGGCTGGTCGCCGAAGGCGACCAACAAGCCGAAGCTGCGGAGCCGAGCGAAGTGACCGTGCGCCGTCATGCAAGGGCGGAAGGGCTGCTGTTCCCGCAGCGCCGGAGATACGGAAAGTCACTATTGACATTAAAAACGAGCTGCTACCAGAAAAACTGTGGTGTGCGGATGTGTTATGCGCTCCGATTTAAAGTCATTCGTCGAAAATTTTACAAGTGCTAGAAATTTGGTTGGTTTATAACAAAGGGGCCGTTGGGGGAAATGACTTTAACAAAAAACTTACATAGGCTGAACGAAAAAGGGGGTCGGGGGGCAGAGCATTAAGAAAAACTCAATACAAAGGTTACATTAAGCAAAAAAGTAGGTTAGGTTAGAACTGCGTCCCCTAACAAAAACGAACTGCTGTCAGAAAAGTAGGTTAGCTTAGAACTGCGTCCCCCAACAAAACCGAACTGCTGTCAGAAAAGTAGGTTAGGTTAGGTTTGAACTGCGTCCCCCAACAAAAACGAATTGCTGTCAGAAAAGTAGGTTAGGTTAGGTTAAATGAAACATTATACGAAATAAGTATAGAACAAACAAAATTATGCAAAATGTATGTTAGACAAAAAATAATAATGTTAAAGAAACATTATACAAATGTAGATTATACTAAGTAAAAATTAGACAAAACAATATTAGACGAAATAAATTTAGGTAAAATAAGGATTATACAAAACGAGTTTCACTCAAATAAAAATTAGGCAAAATGAATAATTATGCAAAACAATATTAGTCAAAATGAAATTAGGCAAAACGAAAATAGGCAAAAAGTTGTTAGGCAAAACAACGTACAACCCACAAAACTGACAATTAGTGTCACTCCATATATTTTGTCACTAACTAACAGGTAAGACAGTAAGTATTTGGACATAGCTTAAGTTCCGCCTAACCGTACATTTTAAGATAAAAGTGCCTATTTATTATTTTGAGAGTGTTCTGCAACTTGCACATTGCTAGGCCGAATTCAAACCAGCGTTCCCTTCTTGCCGGTCAAAAATAATAGTTATTTTCTCAAAATGTAAATACAGATTCTTTTTACTTTATTAAGAACACTGTATCGGTTTATGGTGGGTAAACTCCAAGTATCCAATTATTTTGCTCCTGGAGGAACACTGAACGCAGTATGCGAATACCAAAGCATCTAGAATGACAGCTAAATATCCGTTCACCGTGGCATCAATGGGCGAGAATAGCTGCAATCTAAGGTAGACATGACAATAACTCGTTTTTACTGTCTTTGAGGTATATTAAAATTCAAATGATTTATTTCAGACCCGCGGTTTATATATTGTTAGTTGCATTTAAACTCTTGAAATCTTTGTTAGTAAATAATTAAATTAAACAAACATTTAAATTATTATTAATGTGCCAGCACTACTTGACGCACGAAAAAACAAAATTATTATAAGGACATTTCATTTTAGATAAAAAATTTAGCACTTTCTCTTAGTTTCTCGTAGCCGATAATGTGACGAAACCCGTATGTAGCTCGTAGTCGTAGCTGCTACGAGCCTAGCGCCCGCACAGCGGCCTCCCGGTGTTGAGAGTATTATTTGGCATTTTTGCCTGCTTTTCTTCATTTCCCATGGATATCTGAAGACATTAAAGATAAAGATAATTTAATTGTAAACAATGATTGTGCTAAGTTCACATTCAGAGGCTTGATACGTTTAAAAGATAGCACGACCCATAGCAGTTCTCGATAATTTGTACAATGTACATAGGTATTAAAATAAAAGGGGTGAAATTTTAGCTAATTTTACTGCTACTTTTTATGCAGGCAATTTTTTTCTTCACTCTTAAATTTTTAATATAATTCTGGGTAGGTAGTACACCTACTCGTAACAGAATAACTTGATCTTATTGCTCATAATTTTTCATACGTTTATATTTGTTATAATATACACAGTCTAATTTTTTTTGCCTTAGATTGGCAATCAGATGGAAAGTGGTCACCGCCGCCTATAGACATCTGCAACACTAGATGCATTGCCGATGCGTTGCCGGTCTCGAAGAAATCTGATAACACCCTTTTTAAAAATCCTATATTGTAGCGCAGTGTTAAATCTTAGCAGAAAGTTCATTCCAGATCCCTATTGAACGCGCTAAAAAGGTTCTAGAGAACCGGCGCGTTGTTGAGTGTAGTGACTCAAGGAAATTGGAATGAACCAGATATAGTATTAATATTAGCGCCATCTAAAAGTAAAGTTTATGCGTTGAGGTGGGATACATGTTCTCATAGATGGCGTTTAGGTTAAAAACCTAATAGACTAGAATGATGCGAAACTTATTTTTATTTTTAAATCGGTAACATAATTCTTATTGTCTGACCCGCTCGCTTCACTACCCGCTATTAAACTTCCTGGCTGGACCGAGGCCATGCTAACCTAGTTTGGGCTATGCCTGCCCGTTCCGCTATAATATACTTTTGTAAACGAGTTTCCTTTTAGTCCATCTATATACTTGTAGTTCACAGTAGTGTCCGACAGAAACTAGTTTTCACGGCCGAAACGGAAACCGAATTTCGGCTTTGATCTCAGTTTCGGCCGAAACCAGAACCAAAATCGAAACTTCCATATAAGGTCATGTTTTCGTGGTAAAAAAATGACAATCATAATCAGTAATTCTTCATTTTTAACCGGCTTCCAAAAGAACGACGGTTCTCAATTCGTGTGTATGTTTTTTTTTTTATTTTTTTATTTTTTTTTGTGTGTTTGTTCACCGATTACTCGAAGACGGCTAAACCGATTTTGAAAATTCTTTTTTGTTTGAAAGGGTATATTTCAGAGGTGGTCCCATTGCAACCAAATCAGGATCTGATGATGGGATCTTGGAGAAATCGAGGGAACTCTTCAAATATTATAGGCACACATATAGAGATTTTGGTATTTTTCATAGTTTCTCGAGCATTTCTTATGAGAAATGAGTTTCTAGAGTTAACCGACTTCAAAACAAAGAGAAAATTTTATGTAGGTTTATTCTTCGATTACTTGAAGACGGCTAGACCGATTTAGAAAATTCTTTTTTTGTTTGAAAGGGTATATTTCAGAGGTGGTCCCATTGCAACCAAATCAGGATCTGATGATGGGATCTTGGAGAAATCGAGAGAACTCTTCAAATATTATAAATAAATAAATAAATATTAGGGGACAATCTTACAGTCCCATAGTAAGCTCAAAAAGGCTTGTGTTATGGATACTAGACGACGATATATTTAATAGATACAAATACTTAAATACATAGGAAACATCCATGACTCAGGAACAAATATTCGAGCTCATCACACAAATAAATGCCCTTACCGGGATTCGAACCCAGGACCTCCTGCTTCGTAGGCAGGGTCACTACCAACTAAGCTAAAGCGGTCGTCAAATACTAATACTAATAATTATACTCACACATATGGTGATTTGGGTATTTTTATAGAGTCTCATGTGTGTTTATGTTAACTGACCTCCGCAAAGGAAAAACGGCATTCAATTTATACGTTTGTTACTCGATTACTCGAACATGGCTGAACATTATTTTCCCATTGCATCCAAATCACGAGCTGATGATGGGATCTTACAGTTATTGAGAGAACTTTTAAAATATTATAGGCACACATACGGCGAGTTGGTTATTTTACATAGTCTCGGCATTTATTATCGAAATTAGCTTATTGAAAGCCGGTTGTTTTTAAATTTTTAATTTTGTGGTTAGTTATTAAATAACATATTAATCATTTTAGTCTCTGATATTTAGAGTAATCATTAATGTAACATATTATAACTTCTTGTTTCAAATACATTATCTGTGCTTTTTGAAATAAGGACTCTCCGATCGCAGTACGAAACCTCTCAAATTCAGTTTCGGTTTCGGCCGTAGGCAGCCGAAACCACAAATATGCCGAAACTAGGCCGAAACCGGACCCAAAATTTCGGTCAGACTCTTGTTTACTGCGAACAATGACGTCACGATTCCGATAACTTAAGTATGATACACTGAAGGACCTTAAAAGAAATAGCCGCGCTAGCAAATAACTAAAGCACCACTAGTGGGCGGGCCGGGTCGCTTAACGCTGGTTGGTCATGTCAATGTGTGCGTGCTGCTCGTAGTAGGAAACAACTTGTTGATGTGTGCGTGCGGCTCGTAAGTACAAAGCAACCAGCCCACTAGAGATGTTTCGGTTACCTCTTAGCAAGGCTACGTCCGGCTATTTATTTTAAGGTCCTTGGATACACTACTACTTGGTCATGAAATGGCTGACCACCGCCGATAGACGTGCACTCCATAAAGATAATAGGCTAGACGTCTAAAAAAACTCAGTCAGTTAGTTTATCAAAAAATATTGTACACGTATTTTTTCTTTTGTTCGACATACATAAAATGACGAGGATACAGTGCTTAGAAGTTTCGAGTGACGTCACTTTTTGGTACAATTTTCACCTAGGAGTGACGTCACAAGCCCTTTGTCGATTTTTAATAGTTTGTTAAACCAAAAAATACGTGTTCCATATTTTTCTATAATCTGACGGACTAAATAGAATGATATATTTTTAACCCAGTAGTCATCCCAATTATGATGCTGTCGAGCAGCAAAATGACAATATGAAGCTGTCGAGAGTTGAGATAAATGTTGAGGTTCGGATGGGAGTTTTAAGTAAAACCAGACATAAGTACCGGAGATGTATTCACGGTATGTCAAAATATAGAACACAGTAAATCTAGGTTAATGAATACTTATAGTTAATTATTGCTTACTGGCTAATATCCCACTACGTGCGTCATATGTTGCGAGGCGTATTGGTGAGTTGTAGTTAGTTGAGGCACTCAGTACAGAGTTCCACAAAGTTGCCGTTGAGACAGATTCTTGAAGAAGTATGCACTGGCTTGTGGGATTATTACAGATGTGCGACACCCAGTGTGCGACACATCGTTTGTGCGACGTATGAGTAAGCGATGCACGGTATTGCGACGTGTCATTTGTGCGACATGTCGTTTGTGATAAGTATCACTCGGCGATACTCAGATTAGCGACAGGCCATTTGTGCGGCACGTCGTTTGTGCGAAGTATGAATAAGCGATACTCAGATTAGCGACAGGCCATTTGAGCGACAAATAATTTGTGCGAAGTATGATTAACTAACCGTCACACAATATACCTACATTTTCAGATTTTTACGAGTATTGCATTTTTATTTTTGGCGTCATTCATATACCTACAGTTGCAAGTTAAAAAACTTAATGATGGGCCTATCACAGTTAAGCTTTTTAAGCAAGGAAGACAAAAACTCAGTCTAGTGCGTAATAAGGGTTAGCAAGTTTTTTTTATATGAAGACATCTACTTAGTCCGTAGAAAGTTTGCTTAAAAAGTTCAATGTAATAGTACGTACATTTGTATGGTAGAAGAAAATCGCAAACTAGGACTTCGCTCATCCATACTGTCGTGCATTTGTATAGTCGAATAGAAGTACATCGCATACCAGCACTTCGCTGATCCATACTGTCGGAAATTTGTGTTGTCGGACACAAATACATCGCACAATTCAACATCGCAGAATTGCTTTGTCGATCAATAGAAATGTCGCACTAGCGTACATCGCACATTCGGCGTCGCACATCTGTAATAATCCCCTGGCTTGTAGATTGCATTTCACAGAGTCACAGAACAAGTAGACGTACAGAAGTCTCTCTGTAACAAAAGTTAACTCAACCGCTATAACTCAAAAAGTCACTTAGGTGACTAGACATGTTCTTTCCGTGTATCCTTCAAATACTCTAATCTTTATTTAAAACTAGCATTCACCCGCGGCTTCGCCCGCATTATTCCCGTTAATGTACCAAAGGAGTTCTTTACAGGGATATAAAGTATCAACCCCAGACTTGGTCTACTTGTATGCCAAATTTCGTCCCAATCTAGCCAGTTGTTATCCCGTTATTTAGTAACAAACATCCAAATATCCAAACATCCAAACATCTTCACAAACTTTCGCATTTATAATATTAGTGGAATATTTGAAATACTGAAATAAACGAAAGTGTAATTTGTAATTACCTAGGGCTCAATTTGGTCACGTAACATTTGTAATGAATGTAACGATAATAAAACATTATTTTACATTATATTTCTCAACTTTATTTTTTTAAATAATTAGGTGTTTGGATGCGAAAAAATTTAATCAACGAAAAAGAGACCAGTCGGCGCGGCATGAGCCACTTACTTTGTTTGCCAAAAAAACTCGGCAAATTTAATAAAAACGGAGTTAAGTTCCGAGAAACATAATAAATCTCTTAAAACCGCCTTATTAGAGGTTTTTTGTGTCGAGAACTTGTTACACGAACCCAATTTCACTTTGCTGTTTGTTTTTTAAAAAAATGTATTTTTTTTTCACATCTGGTGTTTTTGGTTGAATAATAAGAGTGTACCTGCGATTCAGCGAGGAAATAATGCCAGTATACTCAGCTAAATGCCACAGGGCATTTTGGAAATAGATTTTTAGAAGTCGTTTTAATTATTTTTTGCTTGAATGTATTAGTTTTTAGTTCTAGATTTATTAATATTTATATGAAATTACAACTTTGAGTATAAATAAAGGCTCGAACAGTTAAAAGTATTTTGTGTACTATCGACGTCAGAAATATGTTAACAGTTTTCGACCTTCTTCCAAGGAAATAAGGTCGAAAAGTGTAAACATAATATTTCTGAATTCGACTGTACGTAAAAAGCGAGTGAAATGACAAGTTAGTTATTCTTTGAAAACATGATTCTTCTGTTCATACGTATTGGCGAATACTCAAAAAATTTAGCTCACTAGAATGGCGTTTTTGGTTAAAGAAGGAAGGAATAAAGGAGGAGGGGTTTAGCGCAATGAACAATAAAACAGTATAAAAATTTATGCCACACCTGGCCATAAAGTGACTTTTTCCGCACGCTGCGCGTACGGAAAAAGCCGCTTTCTGGCCAAGTGTAGACATAAAATGATGTACACAACACGGGAGGTAATAAAGAAAGCCCTCGATCGCATATTTACGTCCCTCGCTTGCAGCTCGGGCCGCAAACTTCTGCGATCTCGGCCTTTCTTTGTATTACCACCCTAGATGTGTAATGTACTATTTCATCACACTTGCTCGAAAATGGTGTCATTACACGTAGGTTTTGCGGGCCGTAAATGACCTATTACGCCCTAGGGCGTAATGGTTTTCTTTTTAAATTTGCAACGCTAGTTCTGTTTTACTCTTATTTCTCATTTTCAAAGGAAACGCCAACTTACTTTTTTAACTTTTATTACTGAAATATTTATTTAAAGAGAACTGTTATTGCAAATACATGTAAAAACATATTTCTGTAACATTAATTAAATGTTTAAATATAGTATTTCAGTATTTTGCAAAGGGTATCATTTAATCGATCAGCAAAATATTCATATTTTGGTCAGCAGAAATATGTATTTGGTCAGCCAAAATAGCTAGTTGGTAAGCAACTTATGGTAAGCAAACATTTATAAATCAGACTGCAATTAATGATATACTGATCTGCTCTAAATTATTTTGGTCAGCAAATTAAATATTTGAGCTGCATTAAGCGATCTACGGTAAATCAAATTTTGGTAAGCAATCAGTAGGTAAGCAAAATATTTCATTTTGTTCATCAAAAAAAAGGGGGCAATAAAACCTAACTGGGCGCAACTATTCTGCCGCCAATCGTGTGCGCATTTTGTCATTCGGTAATTGTCAGCTGTCAAGTAGCAGGTGTCACTGTGATATATACAGGGTGTCACTGTGATATATACAGGGTGTCACTGTGTTATATACAGGGTGTAACTGTGATAGATACAGGATGTAACTGTGATATATACAGGGTGTCACTGTGATAGATACAGAGTAATACTGTGATATATACAGGGTGTCACTGTGATAGATACAGGACAGGATGTCACTGTGATATATACAGGGTGTCACTGTGATATATACATAGTGTCACTGTTATATACAGGGTGTCACTGTAATGTATACAGGGTGTCACTTTCGTTTTTAGGGTCATCAAAAAGAAAATAACCCTAACCTATTTTTGGGAGCCGTTTCGTTTTTAGGGTCATCAAAAAAAATAACCCTAACCTACCTATTTTTGGGAGCCGTTTCGTTTTAGGGTCATCAAAAAAAAAATAACCCTAACCTACCTATTTTTGGGAGCTGTTTCGTTTTTAGAGTGACACCCTGTATACATTACAGTGACACCCTGTATATAACACAGTGACACCCTGTATATATCACAGTGACATCCTGTATCTATCACAGTGACACCCTGTATATAACATAGTGACACCCTGTATATATCACAGTGACACCCAGTATATATCACAGTGAAACCCTGTATATTTCAATTAAACTGCTTACAGACATGTTTTCTCTGCTGACAGTGACATCCTGTATCTATCACAGTGACACCCTGTATATAACACAATGGCACCCTGTATATATCACAATGACATTCTGTATATATCACAGTAACATCCTGTATACATTACAGTGACACCCTGTATACATATAACACAGTGACACCCTGTATATATCACAGTGACATCCTGTATCTATCACAGTGACACCCTGTATACATTACAGTGACACCCTGTATATAACACAGTGACACCCTGTATATATCACAGTGACATCCTGTATCTATCACAGTGACATACTGTATATAACACAGTGACACCCTGTATATATCACAGTGACACCCAGTATATATCACAGTGACACCCTGTATATCTCAATTAAACTCTCTGCTGACCAATTGTAAAATCTTGCTACCCAAGTAATTATTTTGCAGCTCGACTGTTTATTAGGCAGCCAAATGATAAAAAAAGCAGATTAATATTGGTTAAAATGTTAACCGTTTTTAAACTGTTTGCTGAACAAGAGTTGCCGCCCGATTTTATTTATTGCCAGCCAAATCTTTGTATGCTGCCCAAATGATTTCACTGCTTATTTTTTTTTGCGGATCAATTTTAATAACGGCTGACCAAAAATTTACTTTCCTTTTGCAAATATAAAATAAACCATTTTTAGTCTTTACCGCTATGGTTTCCGAACGTGACTTGACGTTCGCATTGTCTATGGAATATGTCACTAATGTCACTGTCAGTTTTACAATTTTATTTAGGTTAAGTAAGGTTATTTTAATCAGATTTCCTCACAAGTGTGATGAAAAACATTGTGTGTGCCACGGGCGGTAAAGGAATTACCGCCCTTGATACACAATGTACTATTACAATATGCCTTAGCAGTACGCTTTAAAGCTGCGTGTCCACCAGAGCTGAGCGAGGTAGCGGAGCGGTGTGCGAGGACAAAAAAACGGGTGCGTAGCAAAATTTCGAAAATTAAAATTCCTCTTTACTATAAAAATAATAAATACCAAGGCACTTTTGGAAATTTTCAATTTATAAAGACACTTAAAGTAACACACACCGCGCACGACATTAAGTCTGCTAAAACAGCTGAATATAACTTTAATCCAGCTTAGTTAATGCTAAACCTTACACTGGAACGTTAACTAAATACCGCAGTAAAAACCTTTTAATCTCACTTTGACTGCACGTAAATCCCCTTTAACGCTGATCCTTCTTTATTTTCAATCTTTACGAGTCTCCCAAGCATTTCTTAATTAGTGGTAATCTATCGAGGCGATATTCGAGATGGAATGAAACCATCCAGCCGGCGCCACGCGATGGCTATTTATATTTACGACACAAGGGCTTTGGGATTGACGAACTTCTGCCTATTTCCCTGCCTTCTGCCTATTGGGCAGGGCACATTGCTCGCAGAACTGATGGCCGTTGGGGTGGTAAGGTTCTCGAGTGGCGACCACGTACCGGAAGACGAAGTGTTGGCAGGCCTCCCACAAGGTGGACCGACGATCTGGTGAGAACCACGGGAAGCCGCTGATGATCCTCGGGGAAGGCCTATGTCCAGCAGTGGACGTCTTTTGGCTGAAATGATGATGATGATTTATCAGAATGTATGTGTTGTCAGAATTTCCAAAACGTATATTTGTAAAGTATAATGATAGACTAGTAAGTAGTAACCCTTTGCCCGTTTAGGAGCGCGATATCTATTCATGATCGAGGCGCAGACGATAGGGAACGTGCACGACTAAGGTGCTGCCAACTGGTGCCGCCAATCTAAATCATATACCCTCTCATACTGCGGCCACATTGACGAAAACGCCGTTAATAACGTAAATTTATCGCGGTGAAGGACGATTAACGTCAGTGTAGCTACGACTTACTATATTTGACATTGACACTTACATATTATCATTGACAGCTTGATTTGACAGGGGCGATAGTGTCCTTTATTGTCCGCCCGTGTCTCTTTTGTCGTTTAGTGCTGCCACGTATAGTTCGTGCACGTTCCCTATAATGTAACCCGGTAGACTAATTATTTCGGAATTTTGTAGTGTATCCATATAGTAACCGCTATCACTGCCACAGACAATTTTACCGAAACTCGTCAGCCGCCGCAGCAGTGCGTATTAATAGTAAATGTATTCTTACCGTACAGACAGACGTCTATTGTTACGCGTAGTACATTCTTGATACACTCGAGTTAATTATAAAACACAATAAGGGTGCTTCTATTTCATTGTTGTCTTTGTCCAATGCTTATTTAGGATTTTGGAAGACTGAAATTTACTTTTATATTTTTCACGAGTATTTGTTCTCGCTTTTGGATTCGCCCGTTTATTGTCCATTTTTTATTTTCTTTCACGGTAGACTAATATTTGTTTTGTAATAAATTATACGTAATTTGAAAAAAAGCTGTTTTTGCATATCGTGATTTGAAATTATACAAGGGTGTATGTGTGTAAACACTTTATTGCACATAAAATCATACAGAAACAATACATATATAAATGGTTATGTATAAAGGCGAACTTATGGGTGTTCATATAAATAATCATGTCTTAATTCTGTCTTTTATTTAATCTCTTCTCTTCTTTTCAGCATGTCTGTGTCCACTACTGGACATATAGTTTGGGAGGCACGGGCGAAATGTTAGAAATTAGAAAATATTTATTGCCACAAAAAAAATATGTTACAGCAAAATAATAAAAAGAAACATGAATAAACTAAAAACTACAAACAAAGAAAAAAAAAGGAACTTAAATATTTTTTTGGCAATGGGTACCAATCTCAGCGAATGCTGGGCGTATGTTCATCTGATTTCCTCATGAAAATGCTCTGTTTCTCCCTTATTTCGGTCTACTTCCAGTCATAAATATCAACGTCTGGCACCTCAGAGTGGTTGCGTTTGCCCAGGGGAGACCCGTAAACTTGCAAAAAATTCTGGAAAAATATCTAATCGCCTCAAGGATAGTTTTGGGTTTAATCTATAGTTTTTTATGTTGGTAATCTCGAAGTGGCATTGCCAGAACAGTAGGGCGTTGCTAAATACCTGCCAGAAGATCCTGAACTTGCAAGATTAGGGTCCAAATTTATCTTATAGCCTCAAGGCTGATTCTTACAAATGTTGTTATACAGTGTCTAAATATACCCTATACAAAATGACAGATCATTTGGACGTTGCCTTCATGCCGCCAGATGAGGTCAAAATTGTAGGTACAGTCCTGTGACTAACCAACACAAACGAGTTTCTTGTATGGAGAGCCCCTTTTCTTTTTCATTTTATTTTGTTTTTATTATTTATTGTTATAGCGGTTATAGAATTACACGTTCAGTAAAAACTTCAATTCACTAAATATAAAAAAAAAAGCTAGAACCCTGTGACGGAGGAACGGACGGACAGCGGAGGCTTAGGTAATAATAGGGTTCCATTGGCACCCTTTGGGTACGGAACACCCAAAAAACGGCCCTAAAATTAGCCATTTTAAGTGTTGCCTAAAACTAAAAATGGCTATCAATTACCGAGTCTGAAGAAGTGGTTTCTGACTACGATTCCAATTTCACCCTGTATATGGCAACTATAACACAAGTGAACACAGTTGAGTGTTGTAAATACAGAATAAATAAGACTATAATATTCTAAATAAATATAAAAAAATAAAGTTGTTTCCGATTTACAGAATTCAGGATTGAAGCATCAAAAGCTGTGTGGCATTATTGTGATTAATTCAGTTTTGAATTTCATAATAAATCACAAACTGATTTTACATATTCGTTTGCTGCTCTATTTTTTGTTATTTACCATGTGTATTTCACCAACTGGATACAGTAATGCAAAAATGAACCAACCATGAAAAGTCATCAAAGGAATATCAGTCTATTGTTTGTGTAAATAAGCGATATTATTGTAAAATTGGTTTCGTGCTGGTTGGATCCCTTTCCATTAACTGCGTCCAATTGCAAGTGCAGTCACACGGAAGGCTTAATTTCAATGGGTATTTAATGCGCCCTGCCATTCAATGGAAAATTGGCAGCTCTAATATTTACGACACTAAAATGGTTACGTAATAGCGTGTATAACAATTTGATATACACAGGGTCACGGTATTTGTTCTAATTTAATTTGCCATAATTGTATCATTTGCCATAGTTGCCTGTAATCCATTATTTTGGAACCGCTCATTTTTAATTTTTTTTTTGTTCTTAGCATTGAGAAGGGTAATCTAAAGGTAAAAAAAATACTAAGTAGTATGCACAATTTTTAGAAAACATATTTTAAAAATATTCCACAATGTAAAATCTACATTATCGAATACTTAACTGCCTAACTCAATAGATGTTGAGAAAACTCAAGATTGCGAATTTTGAAGAGATTAAAAAAAAATAGTATGATTTCTATAAAAACAAAAGCACACACAAACAAACAAATAACAACAATCAACCTGTACTTGCCTACAGTAAATTTCATAGAAATCGATTCGGACAAAACAAACAAAAAGCTCAAAAAGTTGGAATATTACATATTGCTAATTTCTGATACTGAAACAGTAATTGGGGATATTAAATTTTTCGGAAAATCTTAAGAGTATAAAATATAGTCTTACTACAATACTATTGTATGTACGAAAATAAAACTACAACCGAACATTGCATTTTTATTTCTTAAACAAAAAACTGGCTTCCTGTGGCATAACACCTTTAAACAACGTTTTCTTTCTTAGCTAAAAGAATAAAACTTGTGAAAGTGCACGTCGGCATATTTGCAGTAAAAGTGTTGTTTGAAGCGTTGAAACGCCACGGCCATTCATGGACAGTACATCAGATATGTGAGGTTCCCCACTATCTAGGTTAAGCCCTAGTAATGGACGGTTCTAACAGATACCGGCTGCCGTTGTGCAGATATGAATCTACTGCGATACTTCCGATCCGAGTTGCGGTAGTTATGTTCCTCAAACACATATACCTACTAAGCTTATATACTCACGGACAATGAATTCGGGTCATTTTCTATATAATTGTTCATTGAAAATTACCCGAATTCATTGTTCGTCAGTGTATAAGGTGTTTCCAAATTAGATGCAAATATTTTTAGTGCTGACAGTACTCATCCTTAGAAGTAGACCTAAGTATTCAACTAATCGAAAGTTCATTATTATCAAAATTAGGAAAACAAGTGTGCCACGTAATAACACCCTGTTAATGAGATAATCAGAATTCAGTGATTAAGACTTCTTTGATTATCATATGAAACACAATGTCATTGATGACAAAATCTAGGCAGAAAGTCATAACCACCTTGTCAGTTAACAAGACAAAAAAAAATATTTAATTATTTTGTTCAGAAAATGAAAAGAAATCTTTTATATAAAAAGTGTACTTAATTCCTATTTAAAGTAAATTACTTTGGTTTAAGTTAACGTCTCTTAAAGTATTGGCATCTAATTTATAAACACCTTACATTAGAGGTTTCAAAGCTACTATTTATTGGTATGATCTTGATCATACCGAGAATTCCGGGATTTCTCTTTCGCAGGATTGAGTTTAAAGCTGAGATATGCAATAACAGAATTATAGTTTCTAAGAATACTGGTACTGTATTTGATACTCGGGGCTAGGTCTAGATATAAGTAAATAAGTATAGCTCTTCGAATTTTGGCGATTTCTACCATCATAAGCTTTGTACATGTGTCCGTGCAGCCTATTTACAGTATTATTGGAAACATTGAAAAGCCACGGCCATCCATTAACAGTACATCAGATATGTGAGGTGCCCCACTATCTAGGTTGAACCCTGGTAATGGACGGTTCTAACTGATACCGGTTACCGTTGTACAGAGTTAGGCACTCATGATTAAAATCATCAATTTGATAAAAAATCGAAAGAATGATTCGTACCTCAAAATATTGATTGAAATTGCTTTGTACCTAGTCGGTCTGATTATAGTATTTTATACAACAGTTATACAACTTATGCAACACTTATACAAGTAGGCTCAAAAAGTGCGAATGGCGCGAGTTGCGATACGCGCCGCCGTGGCGGCGAGTATCGCAAATAGAGACGCCATGAGCGTTTTTTGACTTAATTATCCAACGTTGCATACAATACTTTTTCTACGAATAGGTTTTAAAACATGAATACAAAATTAAATATAGCTCGCAAACAAGGCAAATATGACATATGACTATACATATACTGTCTAGTATGTGTCTATGGTAAACTGTTTTTTTTTTTAATTTGACGCATACTCGCTAGTGACATGCAGTGACGATATTAAATATACTTTTTTTTATGTTTGCATCAATTAATTTAGTTCGGAAAGTTTTGTTTTTCTTAAAAACCGTAAAAATGTAATTGTTTGTTAAGTTGGTAGTTGTGCATTTTTATCGTAAAGTTAGAATTGAGCGCTTAATCCTTGACCTAAGTTTAACCTAGATTTAGAAGTCTGTGGCTGCTAGCAGTATCGTAATGTGACTATAACGACACTAGTGCTGTTATGGGGAATAGAGTATAGACTTTTCTGAACTCATATTATGTATGTTCTTATATTAGTGTTCGTGACCAAGTAAAAGACAGATAAAAGTACAGGAGTAGAAAACATTAATTAATTAAGTTAGTCCTAAAAGTAGGGTATGCCGGTATTACTAATTTTATTTATTGCTGGGTCTAAATATGAGTAAGTAAATAAGTTTAAAATTTTGGATTTTGGTATTTTTACCATCTCCTGAGTATTTGTCAATATGCGAAGATAAGAGCATGATATTTTTGGAAAATAACTTCACACATATTATTGACTAAATTTGCCTAAATTAGAAACAAACTGCAGGCCGCTCATTAAAGGCAATACATCAATTCGATGAACATTCCGAACAATTAAACGGGACGGGTATTGTCCGTCATTTGTGGGGCATAGATTAAACACATCAGAATGTAGAACTTTAGTAGGTATTGTTCTTCTTCTTCATCGTTCCCTCATTACTGAGGATATTGACAACACGTTCTTAATCTTCAAAGAGTGCGGTCATAGGCCGTATAGGGGGATTTTCAAAAATCGTTTTTAATTTAATTTTTATTTCTATTTCAAAAAAATTAAGTGTTTTCGAATCAAGATCATGAGCACTATCGACCCCGATAGAAGAAAAAAGTGTCCCAAAATTTTCATACACATTTCGTTCTTCCGTTACGTTCCGCCCACGGAAGAAAAAACAAGAGGAAATGGCGTGTTAGCCAACTAGTATGAAAACCGGTGTCGCCAAACTCACACAACCATAACATAATCGGTACATGACACACTTATATAAAACGTTTTTAATTGGTGTAACTTTTCAATATCGTTACAGATTAACAGACGTTACTTTTACAAATCAATATCAGTTCTAAAGTACTCAAGTTACAGTGCAAAATACAACGTGCAATAGCCGTAACAAACGCTTATTTGCAAATTGCGATTATACTTAACTAGATGTCGTAATAGTTCGTCTACTCGCCGATAGATGCATTACAAAATTTTACAACAGTGCCATCTGTTATTGAGAAGAAGTATCATAATAGAGGTGCGATTAAGTACGAATAGAATGATTTGTCGATATCGATATAAAGTCAGCTGTATAAAGATGAAATACACGGTTTTTTAGCGAGTTTAGAAACATCTTAACTTGAAGTGTTTCGCGAACAATTTGAGAGTAAGTACATATATATTTTTGAGCGCTTTTAATACTTTTTTTTCACCTGACTCAATCCCAATTTTCTTTTCAAATATGTAGCTACAATCAAAAGACATATTTAATAAGAAATGTTACTTTATTTTTATGCATGTTGTTAAAATTTACGTTTGTACATAATGTTCCGTACGTTGTCAAAATAAGAGCTTTCCACGTAGAGTGAGACGGATGTCAGTTTCCAAAAAATGGCCTGAGCATATGGTGCTGCTGCTAAGGGGCTGCGGAAACCAATTATCACGCCCAGTAATATTTATCCACTCTTCTTAAAGGACTGGATCTTTCGGAAATCTGCAAGGATAAAATTTGCATTTAAAGTGCAATAAGTAACCAATTATTTGTACCTAACCAATATCGATAAAAATATCGACCTCACCTTAGCTATCTCTCTAATTGAGTAGCAATAAACTGACATCTCGAATAGCGATTTTCGAGACGCTTCCATGAAGAAAGAACAAATGATTATTAACTTTATGTATAGTGACAGAGAGTTCATTTTTATTCAATAAATGGGAGGCAACTTGGAAATGTAAAATTATTTCGATATTAATAAAATAAAACTTACCAGTGATAAGATACACCTCCAGGAGACACATTTACCGATTTGCTCGAATTGCGGCAGCATAATACTGCGCAATACGGCATTGCAGCGATTAAATATATATTTTTTTACTCAAACACAAACGTCAGGTTGCCTTGGTCACGGAATACAAGACTGAGGTTTAGCTTGCGCCTCGCCGCAAGCCCGTTGCTACGCGGGAACGCCCACTTGCCACTTCCATAGTCTCTTTCTTCCGTGGTTCCGCCATACAAGTGTATATAAGGTCCTAATTTATTAGTTGCAGATATTTTTTACAGCTGATAGTACTCGGTCTCTGGAGTATATTAAAACATGAAACATGATAGCTTTTACGATGTTTTTTTGGAGAAAAAGGAAAAACAAATTTGCTACGTAATAACACCCTGTTAATGTGATTACTAAATGAAAACTCATTGAACAGACTCTCTTAGCTCTTTTACGTACCACTTAACTGTAACTGGCCACTTCACGTCGATAAATTAAATGACATTTGCAGTTTTCCCGCCGAGCCGTTACGTCAAACAATTGTTGACATGACAGATAGTGTTATTGTGACATGTGATAATGCACATGGTGATTTTTTTTAGACGAAATTAGAATTATTTTTTTTGTTAGGTAAATGAAATCGAAAAAGTTATATGAAAAGATTTCTTAATTTCAATTTAAAGTTAATTATTTTAATGTAAAGTATAATGTGTTAAAATATCTGCAACTAATAAATTAGGACCTTATATAGAAAAGTAACGGAATCGGAATTAAAAAAATTGGGCCACTTTTTTCTTCTATCAGGGTCAATAGTGCTCATGGTCCTGATTCGAAAACACTTAAAATGTTTGAAATATACAAAAAAAAGTTAAATTAACTACGATTTTTGAAAATGCCCATGGCCCGCGTTCTGCATGCTGTTGCCAGCCAACTTCTTAATGGAATCAGACCATCTTGCGTGTCTTGTGCATCTTGGTGCTCTTACCTGAGCGCGCCTCCCCTTTATTTGGCCTATATTTATTTGTTTCTCCTAGAGTCCGACCGAAATTTCGGTTTCAGTTTTGGTTTCGGCCTAGTTTCGGCAAAAAAACGGGTTTCGGTTTCGGCTGCCATCCGGCCGAAACTAAAACCGACTGAATTTGAGTGGTTTTGTGCAGCGATCGGTCAGTATTTATTTCTAAAAGCACAGATTATTTATTTGAAATAAGAAATTATTATTTTCCATAATTTATTTCGTCATCTTAATTTATTTATTAGGTTATAAATTAAGTCACATTCATAGTCTTTATTTTTATTATATCGACAAAACATCACTGGCCTAACTCTGGCAACATTTGTGCTTGTGGAACTGTCAAACTAGTTCGTCTGATTATGGCGTTTACTTTACTTAAAGGCTCAAGATTACAATATTTGGGCTAGAGTTGTGAAATATTTTTTTATATAAATTTGCTCGTTATTATAGACCCTAAGCTGCTATCTCCAAAATTTGACACCTAGGACAAAAATCCCCGGATTTTGGAGCTTAAAAACCGGACATCTCAACAGCAACGCAGTTTTTTTCGCTTCCGGGTCGGGGGCGGGGGGGAGGGTGCATTAGCTCTTGCGAGCCGGAGCAAACCCGGACTACAAACGAGACGCTCTCCATACTAGGACAAATCCGGGGAAACCCGGATGGCAGCCTTACCCTAAGCCAAACAGCTAGAATCAAACGTCGCATCTGCGGCTATTGGTTCTCTGAACCAAGCTCACCGCACACGGTAATTAATCAATATACCACGGTATAATTGAAGAGCCCGCGATGGGCATTGCGCGACCAGTTAGCCCCAATTTTGACAGTCACGCTAAGCATGTTCGCAGTCGGTGGCACCTTTTAGTATCAATTAGGCCTATGTTTCCCTAAAGTGGAATTTTTAAGTAGCCAAAGTAAACTGACAGCTCCTTATGTCACTTTGTATGATGACACGAGCTTCATTGTTGTAGTGCTGCGATCAGTTCCATTCAGCAGCTTATGAACCAAAACTAAAGGTCTTGTTATACGTAACGAGTACAGTGGCAAAACAGTGCTCGGTCCAGTACGTTTCTTCCCGTACTGGGCCGAGCACGCCGTTCTCACGAACCGAGCACTCGGCCGAGGGCACTGTGAACAGTCATGCATATATAATGAAGTAAAAGTGAGAAGTACCTACAAGTCGATTCACAAGAGCTGGCATGAATGGATTGAACGAAAGTAATGTCACTTGTCATTGTTGAGTGACGTTGTTATACGGGAGGATTCAAATATTTTGTAAACAAGTATATAACACTTCTTCATTATTCAAGAAAAAAATACATATTATAATCTGCACATTATTAAGACTAAGCAGGTAAAAGACATGGCAGAAAGGTAAATTTGACGTCTTGCTACAAATATTTTACTATCATGGAGTTTTTATTTAATTTATATGCCCTGATGCCACAATTTACGAAATCATGTCGAAAATATACGAAACTCGTTCGAAAAGATGTTTCGATGCAATTTTCAAACTTCACGGCGTCAGTGTGTAAACAAGGTTGCGATTGTGTAGGTAGGGATTTTTTTATGTTCATAAAATACACAATGAAAGAAAGAAAGAAGAAACATTATCATTCACTCGTTCAATCCATTCGTGCCAGCTCTTGTGAATCGACCTGTACTAAGCATTAGTTACTAAGCTCGTGTAAACCCAGCATTAGCGCGCGATGTACCTTTTCTAGGAAGAAAAATTACTGCCATTATACTGAGATATAACTATATGTGCAACTGCAAGACAGTGCAATGTACACGCTTTATCATTGTCTGTTACAAGCTATGTCGAGCGCGTTATAGGTCGCGGCCATTTTGTGCTAACCATGCTACCATAAAGTTCAAAAGGGTAAAACGAAGGACACAGGGAAAGGAGGCAATGATGATGATACAAAGACTCGAACGTCCTACTTTTTCCAAAATATAATGAATTCACCGCTGTTTTGATTAATGCTACCGTCTTTAAGAAAACAAAGGAAAGGAAGCAATCAACAATGAGGGATTGTTTTGAGTCGAGAATTTCAAAGGAGATTAACCGGCCGGTTTGAGACGAACAAAAAAGGGGTATTTTATAGGGAGGTGAATTCAAAAGATCCCTGGGTTTTTATTTGGAGACAGAGGAGGCGGAAACGGCGAATTTTCTAACTCTTGGTCAGTAAATAAGGTTGTTTTTGTTTGGGACTATTGTTTTAAAGTCCAAATAACTTTAAGGAGAGTGGCAGGAATTTTTGTTTTGTTAGGATTAATGATTACAAGCATTGTAGAAATTTAAAGTGATTTTGACTTGTTTGTGGGACTTTATAAGCGTACCGTAAGGTCGGGTCACTTTCGCCCTGGGGGGGTAACTTTGGCCATATAAATTAACTCGATTCAGGTTTTATTATTGCATTTAAATTACGGCACATTGCCATGTGGTTAGTTTTAACTAACCGTCCATGTTTTTATATTTATTATCAGGCCTTATAGATTTGAGATATGTGATTTACAAGGTGGGCAAAGTTACCCGAGATTTGGCCAAAGTACCCCGACCTTACGGTACCTACTGGAATTGGGGCCACAGGGGCCATTGGGGAAACAGAGCCCATCCTACGCTGAGCGCATCTATGGACGGCTGCCACTCCAGGACTTTACCAAAGTATAAAGACGAACAAGTAGTCCAACTTCGGCAGTTTAGGAGCGCGCGCCACGTATTCAGACAGACGCGCGATAGCACGTCTGTGTGAGTGCGATCCATACCGGAGCATTCTTACGCATGCTTACTTCTTTGCTTGTAGTGCGTTTGTACACGGCACGTAGGTACACATTCAAGTGCGCGATATACGTTTTGTGGAAGAAAAGTTACTACTATTATACTGTGATTTTACTGCCTTAGGGCCTTGTGTGTGATGTCGTCCGACCATCTGGCTTGCGGTTTTCCAACGCCCTTACGACCGAACCGTACAATAGGGGAGGCCTATGTCCAGCAGTGGACGTCCGTGGCTGATAAATAGATAGATAATAGATATTACAGACTTCGTTCTTATTTTACTTCCTCCGCCTGCTGCTACGCTCGTGTACGAGACAGGGCTTGGAAACCGGTATTTGCTCCATACAATAGAAAAATACCGGTATTCTTTCCGTTCTTTTTGTTCTTTGGTTTATGATTTCGTTTTTTAACCAGACAATCTAATAATACGAAATCATTACTTAAATACATTACTGAGCTCTACATAAAAAGCATAAAATAATTCAAAATATTGGGCTATTTCAGGGTTTTTGCAAAATACCGATTTCAAGCCCTGGACGAGGTGCTCGTGTCGCCAGTATACGAAGAATAGAATTGCACATAATCCTTGAAAGCTACCACTTGCTAAGTGGAAAAGAAATCCCTTTGAATTAAATACGTTAGAGATCCTTAAGAATGTTCCTCGGACTTAGTGTGGAGTTGAATTTGATTTCATTCCACATGGTTTAAGTTAGGAAATATATTTAGCTTGGTTTAAGTTAGTTAGTTGAAATGGTAATGAGCTGGGCATCTCTTTCTATAACTACTACAGTTGGATTATGGACTTTAATTATGTGCGAGTCATTTGTAATTGTTATAATATGAAATGTAATATGGACATAGTCTGAAATAAAGAATTATTATTATTATAACTTTATAACATTTATAGTTTTTTTGTTTCTTTCTTCTGTGTTATGATAATGCCGTATTTTGCAATCTATATGACTATTATTATATTGTAAAATTCAACATTAGTACACGTCTCCATTGGTGTCATGACGAGTCAAGTAAGGATTCTTTGCGACTGTACATGTAAAAACAAAACACAAAAGTAGGCAAAATGCGTCTTTGCCATTTGGCGTTTAGGGTGTATAGCGTTCGAGTCGCTTTTAGTTTTAGACCGTTTTCGCGGTTGTCACATTGCGATGTAGGCAAAACTGCAACTAAATAGTCAAATTGCGTTTAAGACCGTCCGAGATCAACCCAAAGAAACGATGGCCGATAGGGCGTAAAGTTCACGGATGGAGATCAGGAAAATGATTAAGTCAATGAGAATCGGGCTTTGTAGACGCTATTGCTACATACACACATAATCAGAGGGAGCATACATAGCAAGCTCATAGCACATTAGTACATTGTGTATCAAGGGCGGTAGGTAAGGAATTACAAACGAGTGTTTGTTACAAGGCCGAGGCGAAGCCGAGGGCTTTAATAACACGAGTTTGTAATTCCTTTACCGCCCGTGGCACACACAATGTTTTTCATCACACTTGTGAGGAAATCTAATTAAAATTAACCTTACTTAACCTAAATAAAATTGTAAAACTGACAGTGACATTAGTGACATATCCATAGACAATGCGAAACGTTCGGAAACCATAGCGGTACAGACCTAAAACGGTTGATTTTATAATTGCAAAATACTGAAATACACTATTGAAACATTTAATTAATGTTACAGAAATATGTGTTTACATGTATTTGCAATAACAGTTCTCTTTAATTAAATATTTCAGTGATAAAAGTTAAAAAAGTAAGTTGGTAGTTTCCTTTGAACATGACAAATAAGAGTAAAACAGAACCAGCGTTTCAAATTTAAAAAGAAAACCATTACGCCCTAGGGCGTAATAGCTCATTTACGGCCCGCAAAACCTACGTGTAATGCACCATTTTCGAGCAAGTGTGATGAAAAAATAATTACACACACACATAGGAAGAAATCTTTTTGCACCATTAAAAACGATGTTTATACATTCTGCGAAATTACGAAACACCAAAACCAAATTCTAATAAATAAATAATTGAAAATAAATGATGATATGGCTAGGAAGGATGTAAACGCTGAGATGACGGGTGATAGAGATGTATGGAAGAAGAGGACATGCTGCGCCGACCCCAAATGAATGGGAAAAGGACAAGCGGAAAGAAGAAAAGAAATAAATAATTGAAAATAAAACAACTTAAACGGATTGAATCGCGTATATTTACTTCATTTTTTAAGTCCCTACGTTCCGTCCGTCTAAGTCCGTTAAGTTGTTTTATTACAATTAGCGATAATCACGGAAACCGGAGACAATATTTCGCTCCTTGAAAATCATAACGTCATTAAACGAAAAACACGATTTTTGGGTACGGGGCTTGAAAGTTTCAGAAATATTAAAACGTCTAAAACTACTTTATTTGTAATAAAAGTATTATTTTTATACTGTGTTTTGATAAATACGTGACTATGCTTTTTACCGATAAGAGTAAATTCTGTCTTTTATGTTTTATTTATCTGATAATTGAATTTAAAGAAAATAATAATGTCACATTTCCATTAATTTTTGCTTAATGTCATTTTTCAAGCCTGTGATTTCCTAAACTTTAATTTAGTTTAAGGAACAATGACACTATATCGGGTTATTTGGAAGAAAAATACATGTTTTTGTATAAAAACTCTTAAAAAAACTTGTTAAATGACATTTATTAACTCAAATGACTATCAGTCTCAAAAACATTTAATAATTTTATCTATTACACACCGTGACTTTAAACAAGAAGTCACAAAATAATCAAAAAGTAATGTTGGAAGCAGCTCCTAGCAGTTATAATGGCTTTAAACATAAAACAGCATTTTTCAATTTACAAAACGAGTGAATTTTTAGTAATTTGAGCTGGCAAAATTGACACTACATCGAAAATGACGACTAATAATGCTAAAAATCATTTGAGCTATTAAAACCACAATGTCATTTAACGTACAAAAAATACAGTACATCTTTATTATTAGCCTGCATCAAGATTCGAAATTTAAAATAAAACGGTCATTATTGATATACTGTCATTTTAATTAAAAATTGCAAGAGGACAAGTGTCATTAAAGCGAAAATTACACTATTGCTTTAAATTGAGTCTTCATATTGATACTACATTAAAAGTTCGAACTGACGTATTACGAATAAATACTGTATTCGATTGAAAAATTGTAGTACTTTCCGTTTAATATCACAGAATACCGTCATTAAGCAGAAAATGACAACCTTCTTCACAAAATCCATTGAATTTCACTGTATTTCTAATGATTGTGACACTGTTCCAAAAAGGCGCGCGTCAATTTCCACTATTCGCCGTAATGACACTAGCGCCCCCTGCCGTTTTAAATAAAGCTAGAGCAATAGGTGTCTTTGTATGGCCTTCCTTACAATCACGTGAGTTAGATGGCGTTGTTAACTCAAAAACGTCATTTTTTGGATAGTGACGTTATGATTTTCAAGGAGCGATTTAATAATTGAAAACTTTAAAATAACTGACTTCAAACCAATCTTTTCAATGAAAAAAAGCTCGTTATATTATAAAAATAATCTATACAAAGGTGTACCTATAATATTTGAAAAGCATTAACGTACAATTGAAGATTTAAGGTCAGCATCTATTACGATTATTTGAAACCAAACGTTATTTCATAAAAGAAGTATTTTTTTCTGCTCTTAAAGAATTTTCTTGTCAAATATATAAAATTATTAAAAAAAACACATTTGAAACAAAATTGACGCCGTGCAAGCAAATGACGCAGCTGAACAAAAAGTAATATTTTTTGTTGGTCTTATTATGTTTATGTTTTTTTTCTGTTATAGGAACTACACGTTTAAAAAAAAGTTTTATTTTTTTATAAGTCGGTTAAAAGTAATGTTCAAACAATTTACAAATTAACGAAACAACCACCAATTTAAAATCCCACTAATATTATAAATGTGAAAGTTTGTGAAGATGTTTAGATCTTCGTTACTAAATAACGGGGCAAGAACTGGATGAGTTGAGATGAAATTTGGCATGTAGACCATGTCATTGTAACATATACTTTATATCCCAAAAGAGAGTTCCCTTTAGACATTAATAAGGATAGCGCGGGCGAAGCCGCGGATAGAAGCTAGTAGTAAATACAAAACTAAATGGACGTAGTTATGCAATAACGTTCCATTCCACATGCAACATTTTGTTGGATTATGGACTTTGTTTTTAAAGACAGAAGGTTGATACTTTGTTTTGTGGGTTGGAACGTTATTGCATAACTACGTCCAAATACAAAATGGCTACTTTGTAGTAGCGGTACAAGTGTGCTGACAGCCAGTCGAAAAACTTACCATTTAATACCTCAAGCGGTTAGCAAACTCTTCTTAATTATTTTGTGCGGGTTTCAGCTTAATCTCCCGCGGTTTCTGAGTACACTGACGGATTTATGTTTTAATTTCAGGAGATTTGGGGTTCCGCACAAGTTTTGCAACATTTGTATCAATCGAATTACGTGGCTTTATGAGCAAAGTTAGATAACATCTAGCACAACTGTGGTTATAGTTAGAGTGAAGGACATTCACCATTAGTTAATAGTACATTACACAACTAGGCTGGTAATACAAAGAAAGGCCGAGATCGCAGATGTTTGCGGCCAGAGCTGCAAGCGAGGGACGTAAATATGTGATCGAGGGCTTTCTTTATTACCTCCCGTGTTGTGTACATCAGTTTATGTCTTCACTTGGCCAGAAAGCGGCTTTTTCCGTACGCGTAGCGTGCGGTAAAAGCCACTTTATGGCCAGGTGTGGCATAAAATGTTACACCAATTAGTAACAAAAAGTCATATTTTTTTCTACATTAATTAATTTGACTTTTTTTGTATTTAAAACTACACAATTCTGAATTCAATAATGGGCGTATTCGATTGGCTAAATTTTTTGTAGGTTAACTACTAAACGTAACTTTTCTAAAAACGACTTGCCATAGTCGTTTAAAAAAAACAATTCTGCAAAAATAGGTAGGTACCTACCTATTTGAAGATTCAGCATTGTTATTAAAAAAAAAACATTTAAAGAGCATGCTTATATCAATGGCAATGAAATCACTTTTAACAGTGTTAACTTTATAGTTACGTAACTTTGACTTTGTTTTGTAAAAGTAAGTTTGCACCACACGTATTTTCTATCATGTACATACAAATTCCAACGTGCTAAAAACTCTTAAAATGAATCATGAAGTTATTCAAAACTATTAAACTATCTTTTGTTCATTTCAAGAAAAACGGAATACCTAAAATGTGTTTCAAAATTATTTCGTTTCGCTTTTTTTGTATGGAATACAATAGCAAATTTTAGTATGGAAAATGATTATTTTTTAGGGTCGTACCAAAAGAGTGCCAACAGAACCCTATTACTAAGCTTTCTCTCTCTCTAAACTTAAAAATAAAAGGGGGTCCCCATACAAGAAACGTGTTTATTTGGCACCTTTTTGCTCGTGGGGGGCATGGAATCCAACTCGCACTTGGCCGGTTTTTATGACACAAAGTAATTAATTTTATTCTTAAATTTTGTATAATTAACAATGCAATACATAATATTTGTTCAAAAATACGAAAATAGTTTTTTTTTGTTGTTGTATAGTTTTGAAGAAAAAAAAAGACTTAGAAGAAGATACATGGAGCACATAAACAAAAAATGTTTCTGTTATAAAGAAGTAAAGTAAATGGCAGAATGCATAATTAAGCTGGTATAATTTTATTTCCAGCCTCCGTGGACAAGAGATAAGCGATGATGAGTTTTTCATTAAAATAATCCACGGAACCATTAAGTCTTTGCTCAGACTTGGCCCGTTTTTTGCCAATCCCGGGTTGACGTGCTGAGGTCGTCGCGAATGAAAGTTTATTTCTATGGAAACTTTCGGCGATTATTTTAATGGATTCCGTCATTAGTTACATTGAATTTTCCATTTTAGTTTATTTTCGGACAAAAGCTTCGAGTTGAGGTTGGCTTTTGTATGATAAGTATTATGATTTGGGATGTATGCAGAAACCTAGAGTCCACTGCTGAGCATATACTCTGTACTTTTAGGTACTTAAAAAAAGGTAAACAAAAAACCACGTGACTAGGGTCGTTCAGCCAGTGGTGTTGTGCCACAGATACAAAACATTACTTTGATTGGCTGAACGACCCGAGTCACGTGGTTTTTTTGTTTACCTTTTTTTAAATACCTAAAAGTACAGAGTATATTAGGTCTCCCACAAAAACTTCCACAATGAACCATTGACGTATATAAAGGACAGGGCTAACGAGCGCGCAGACGTTTGTTGGTCCTAAAAATCAGTTTTAGGACCAACGCGGCAGTGGGACGCGCAGCGCACAGCGCAGCCGGACGTTATAAAAATGCCTAATTGCGTGGTAAAAGGCTTTTACTGTTACGGGGAATATAGACCCGGGTGGATTTTCGTCCGCGACATTTGTATGCCATTTAGTTTGGCATACAAATGTCGCGGTCGAAAATCGACCCACCCGAACTGTACGGATCGCTCTATCCTTACTTTTGAAATCATTGCAATGAACAGTCACTTTCTGTCTCCATCAAGCCATCTTGTGGGAGGTCGATCATCTTGCGTCTTTTGATTCGTATTCTCCAGGGGTATTGTTACGAAAGGCCGTGAATCCCGTGAAATCCCGAGGTTTTTAATATAAGAACCAGTAAAGAGTTCCCCTGGGACAATAATAGCAATAACACAGATAAAACCCCGGGTATATGCTAGTTCAGTCATAAATCAAAATACGGGTCAAAGAGAACCCCCCTCTTTCAGACTCGGTTAGAATAGAACATACATCAAACATGTCCTCAAGTTTATCAAAACAGCTTTAACGGGCTTTAAAAATAATTTAGCGTTTAAAAAACGCATTATCCGAGAACTGGGCGCAGCGGGCCGGTTGCCAGTGCATGTAAATTGTTGGAGATAAAAATCGCGCTTGCCATGCATAGGATAGGAGGCCAGGAAAACCGATAGGCAGGAGCGTAAGCGTATTAAATAAATAAAAAAAATAAATAAATAAATAAAATGTGTATTTGTTTATGTATAAACCCATTGGTACAAATTATATCACAATTACAAAAATTAATTAAACCAATATCAAAATTACAACAAAAAAATTAAATTAAATCAATTACAATAAAAATTAATTAAATCACATTACATTTCATTTACAATTACAATTAATTACATTAATAAATAATTTAAATAATTAAAGCCAATAATTTGGAATGTCTACTAACACTAAGACTACCACTTCATGACAGACACCTCACTCTTGAAGTAACACGTGGAGCACGCCGTAATTATGTAGTTAGACGATTCGCTCACCCTTCTGACAAATGACCAATGTCTCTTGCGTATTATGGCGAAAAAGTCATCAACTCTGTTCAAAGCGAACATGCCAGACGCACTACACCGCCATGGTAGCCTTAGCATCGCACGAAAAGCGTTGTTATATTGGACTCTGAGCCTATTGAACACACGCTTAGTGTACTGATACCACAGCTGACTTGTGTAGAACGCCTGACAGTAAGCCCCAAACAGGGTAATTTTCACCTGGTCAGAACAGTGAGCGAACCGGCGCGCCAACATATTACTTCTCATAGCAATAGCTCGTCGTTGTCGTTCGATATCCTCGTCATCTTTTAGTGTATCAGTCAGTATATGTCCGAGGTATTTAAAACTAGACACAATTTTTAAAGACGATCCGTTCAATTTAACGGGCGGAACTGCGTCAGGTCCCTTGCCGTACTTAAATATCATTAGCTCCGATTTTTTAACATTGTACATGAGTCCATGTGAGGCCGTTTGTGGTATTGGTCGTTTGATTATTCTTTACCACTGTTTCAGGCTGGAGATATTCAATTCTTCATACCCAAGAAATTTAATGAAATCCTGCATTTAGCACGTAAACACACTGTAATATGGCAAGAAATATAAACGAAACTATGCTAATAATGATCACCACTGTATACCTCCAGTTCAAGCGCTATAAGTGCTGAATAAGTTATTATATGGCTAGTGTGGCCACGGTTACTATCTATAGGACTAAGTCGAAATTAGATTGAACTTTTATATTATGAGATAAGGTTCCGAATTCAAAAACACCAAAAGTGCTCTGGGCGTTAGGAGGTTAGGATGTCTAGTTCACTGTTGATCCGAGGAGCAGAAATGCGTGATATTCCCGAATTGGGCTATTACTCGTATTTAGTCACGGCGTTGCATTTCTCATACAGACGCTGTTTAAGGGCCTCCACTAGCTGACGCGGTCTAACAAGAAATTGTATGAACAGCGCTAAGTGAAGCGGGCGCCGGTCCATACTTTTGCCCGCCCGCCGCGTGCATCCGCGGCGGGCGTCCGCGCCAGCTAGCGGAGGCCCTAAATCTCTATGTAATAATGCCCATGGTGATTTTAGTACCTCTGTACTAAATCTTAAGTACGGGCTAAAGAGAACTTCCCGTTTATAAAGTCGGTTAAATCATTAATCAAACATTACCCAAAGCATGTCACAACAGATTGGCATCATGCTGGCGTCACGTTTTCTATGTAAATTAGGTTGTGTATACGCGCCGTAAGCGTATTTTGAGCGGTATGGTCATTCATAGGATTGACCACACCGCTCCGCGATTCATTCATTTATTCAGTTCAGGTTAGAAAATATGAATATGTACAAATAAATGAAATCCTTCGTAAATACACAATAACATGTTACCAAACCTTATAAATAAAAAAAGAAACGGCACTAAAAGGTTGTATTCTCCGCATATTTCTCAGCCCCACCCGGCATGCAACTTGCACGATAATCTGTGTGCCACTGCTTTATACAACATTAGTCTACCGCACCACACAATAAAGCCCAAATTGCTGTGCACTAAGCTTACGTCCGTGGGTTAGATTTAACACCGCAAGTAGACGGCAAACTTCTTAGTTCTAGTACTATTCAATTTTCTATTTAGGAGTCGGAGATTTGTGGCTATTTGGGTTGTAACTTACCTATACAAATAAGTGGTTAATGCGGTTGCGCAGGTAAGTAAGCACAAACATTCTGTCATATCATATGCCAAGTTTTATTGTTTGCGAAAAATGAGCCTAGACTAAAATGACTTTTATGCCACACCTGGCCATAAAGTGACTTTTCCGCACGCTGCGCGTACGGAAAAAGCCGCTTTCTGGCCAAGTGTAGACATAAAATGATGTACACAACACGGGAGGTAATTAAGAAAGCCCTCCATCGCAGATTTACGTCCCTCGCTTGCAGCTCGAGCCGCAAACTTCTGCGATCTCGGCCTTTCTTTGTATTACCACCCTAGTTGTGTAATGTACTATTTTTGCAATTGCTCAAGTCGCTTTAAGTGGCGTAGATTCGATCTTTGGAATCGATTATGTTTTCTTTTCACAAAAGTTATTAGTTTTTCCAATGCGCTGTAGCCACTCACTACATCTCAGCTACTTTTGTCCGCTTTTTCTCTCAAGAAGGCGAAGTAAATCCCAACTGTCTGGGACAATGGCCGTCTGAGAAACTATTTTGATCTGTCTGAGTGATAGTGGAGCGACTAATTCCAGCACTAGACTGAAATACTTGTACTTTATCTTATAATACATGGTATGATTAAATAAACAATCAACGGAGGAGTAATGAAATTATTTATTTAGGTAAGTTAAAAGCATCGTTATTCTAGATTTTTAACTGACTTCACGAAAATTGGAAGGTTCTGTGTACTTGTGGTATTTAGAAGTTCCACTAGCTGTTAAAGGATTGTTGTCGGTCTTTGGGACAAGCTGTATAAGTATTTCATAAGTTTGCAACTATCGATCAATCATACTATGTGCAATACGTACTAAAAAAATGTACATGGTAATTGTATCTATTAAATATATCGTCGTCTAGTATCCATAACACAAGCCTTATTAAGCTTACTATGGGACTAGTTCGATTTGTGTAAGATTGTCACCTAATATTTATTTATTTAAATAACTCCTAGTATTTCGGCCATTCTCACGAAGTATGTCTGCGGTCACCTAATTTCCGCGACGCTGTTGTCATACTAAATGTATGGAGACGCGGTAATTAGACGCAGTCATACCTCGTGAATATGGCCGATTTGTCAAATACTGCATATTCATAGGTATACCAATACCTGTGAATATGCTTCCGTCAATGTAGGTAGCATAATGTTGATTATAATAATACGAGCGACCCAACCGCGCTTACGATTATCCAAACATAAACACAGCATACATATGCATAAATTTACCCCAACTTTAAAATAAACCTAACCCACTGCTGTGATGAGGCCACACGTTACATACGTATAGTCTCATTTTTTTAGGTAGGTATGTGAAAAATTTAAAAAGGCCAAGTGCGAGTTGGATTCGCACACGGGAACCTATTGGATCGCATACATTTAAAAGGCATAATTCATCATTTGGCATAATTCATCATTCGGCATAATGCATTTTTTTCTTAAACTGTACAATTTTCAGGACTATTTAAGGCATCATACTGTTAAATAGGTTAGGTTAGGTTTGCGTTATAATAATCCTGAAAAGTTTACGGGTACACACACTTTGGTTTCACTTTTACTATCAAAGTAGGCCTGTGCTCAGCAGTAGGACGTCTATGGCTATGAAAAAATCTGAAAACTATACATTTTTAGTTAATTTAAAAAAAAATGACTTTACTAAGGGAATCGAAATTTATGGGGTACATTAATATATGTACCTACAAATTTGTATGGAACCGTTGCTGGGCGAATCCGACTCGCACTTGCCCGTTTTTTCCTTGCACACCGCTACCTAGCGATGGGCGAGTCGAGTTGTCTAATTCGAATAACAAGAATCGGACTCTAAGCGAGTTGATTCGAATCGAGTTCATTCGCAACTCGAATCAACTCGCATACCTAACTCTAGCTAGAATCGACACGGACCGGATAACGAATGCGAGTTATGCGAGTGCACGCGAGTCAGCGATTCGCCAACTCGAAACTCAACTCGACGAATATTCATTTTGTTACGAATACGCTGAACTCGACTCGACTCGCCGATCCGTTTGGCTGCTGCCACGAAGCGGATCCCATCCGGTTGATGCAATTCGAGTCAACTCGAGTCTCGATTCGAGTTAGCGGCCGAGTCAACTCGAGTTATCCGAGTTGTAATAAAATCAACTCGTAACATCGCTACCTCGCAGAGCTCAGGTGGAAACGCAGCTTAAAACCAAGTTTTTTTTTGCAGTGTTCCCAGTGATTAGGTACATACGGAGCAGAAGCGTAGTTATTATTCACTTATGGCGTAAGTATACATGTGTATAGCCTAAATAATCTCACTTTCAAGCATGTGACTTGAAACGTGGTCATTACGTCGGATCTATATCGGGATCCCTAAATTTTTTTATCCTATTTTTGCATTCCCTAATACTGTTTGTCATAATGATCATTTCTCCTAACACTCACATGTCCTAATATTTGATTCCCTCACATCATATTGATGAAATTTTTGTGCCCTAATACTTTTTTTTATAATGTCATTTGCCATATTGATTATTTATGCTAATGACATTTTGTGTAATAGTCATTTATCATAATTATTACTAAACCTAAAGATCACACGTCCTAATCGTCATTTTTCCTAACTTTATATGGGCTAATGTAGTTAATCCTATTACTAGCTATTTCCCGCGGCTTCGCCCGCGTTGTTCCCGTTATTGTCCCAAAGAAACTATTTACCTGGATATAAAGTATCCTTTGTTTCAATCCAGGACTTGGTCTACTTACATGCCAAATTTCTGCTTGATCCATCCAGTTGTTACCCCGTTATTTAGTAACAAACATCTTCACAAACTTTCACATTTAAGTATAATATTAGTGTGAAGATTTTCGAATTTTAAAAGTTTAAATAAGTATACAATTTAATATAACCAGAGATCGGAATAGGTAGAGTATATTTACCTACACTTCGAAGAACATAGTCAAAAAGTGGAGAAGAGTCCCTTACAACAAAATTTATCCGGGACTTAAGTCTCGGAATCTTACTAAAAAAATATATTATTGGTATTCTTTAGCACATTTCTCGAACATTCTCAGTATAGCTGTCTCTTTCTAATAGTGCTGTCTCTTTCACTCCTTCGAGAAATTTCGCCATATACTGAAGTGTAGTTCAAAGGCCCATAAGGGGTCCTGAAAACGGATTTTCAGGTTATTGCGCCATCTGATAGAGGGTGTCCTGGAACAGACTGAAAACATGTTTCAGGCGCCTGAAAACAACGGCAACTTGGGTGAATTTTCAATCTTCTACTATGTGAAAGAGCCACCTCTGACACGGCCTGATATCACCTTTCAGCCTGCTGAAAACGCTTCTAAAGCACTGAAAATCACGTTTGAAGTTTTAACCTATACCATCGGCGCAACACACATACACACATTACTTTTGCGCCGGTGGCTCTTTTACATAGTAGAAGATTGAAAATTCACCTAAGTTGCCGTTATTTTCAGGCGCCTGAAACATGTTTTCAGTCCGTTTCAGAACACCCTCTATAAGATGGCGTAATAACCTGAAAACCCGTTTTCAGGCGTTTTCAGGACCCCTTATGGGCCTTTGAACTACACTTCAGTATAGTTATGGCGATATAGACAGCACTATTAGAAACAGACAGCTATACTGAGAATGCTCGAGAAATGTGCGGAAGAATACCAATAATATATTTTTTTAGTAAGATTCCGGGACTTAAGTTCCGGAAAAAAATTTAGTTGTAATGGGAGTCTCCACTTTTCGACTTTGTTCTTCGAAGTTTAGTTAAATATACTCTACGTATTCCGATCTCTCTATATAAACTTTCAACCCCTATTTAAACCCCTTAGAGGATGAATTTCGAAAAACGGTGATATCTCTTTTCTTGTAATCTAATAAAAAGTCTAAACATGACGTTTCAAACCTCTTACTTCTAAAATCTTAGACTCTCCATACAAATTTTGAACCCCTATTTGAACCCCTTAGGGGATGAATTTTGAAAAATCCTTTCTTAGTGCACATTTAGACCTTATAAGGATCCTACGTGCTAAATTTTGAATTCCTAGGACCAGCTGTTTGGGCGGTGCGTTGATATACCAACTTTCAACCCCCATTTAAACCCCTCAGAGGATGAATTTCGAAAAACGGTGAAATTACTTTTCTTGTAATCTAATAAAAATCTAAACATGAGATTTCAAACCTCTTACTTCTAAAATCGTACTCTCCATACAAATTTTTAACCCCTATTTGAACCCCTTAGGGGATGAATTTTGAAAAATTCTTTCTTAGCGCACCCCTAGACCTTATAAGGAACCTACATGCTAAATTTGGAATTCTTAGGACCAGAGGTTTGGGCTGTGCGTTGCTAAACAAACTTTCAACCCCCATGTAAACCCCTTAGGGGATGAATTTTGAAAAATCCTTTCTTAGTGCACCCCTAGACCTTATAAGGAACCTACGTGCTAAATTTGGAATTCCTAGGACCAGCGGTTTGGGCGGTACGTTGATATACAAACTTTCAACCCCCATTTAAACCCCTTAGGGGATGAATTTTGAAAAATCCTTTTTTAGTACACCATTAGACTTTATAAGGAACCTACGTGCTAAATTTCGAATTCCTAAGAGCAGCGGTTTGGGCTGTGCGTTGATAAACAAACTTTCAACCCCCATTTAAACCCCTTAGGGGATGAATTTTGAAAAACGGTGAAATAACTTTTCTTGTAATCTAATAAAGAGTCTAAACATAAAGTTTTAAACCTCTTACTTCTAAAATCGTAGACTCTCCATACAAACTTTGAACCCCTATTTGAACCCCTTAGGGGATGAATTTTGAAAAATCCTGTCTTAGTGCACCCCTAGACCTTATAAGGAACCTACATGCTAAATTTGGAATTCTTAGGACCAGGGGTTTGGGCTGTGCGTTGATAAACAAACTTTCAACCCCCATTTAAACCCCTTAGGGGACGAATTTTGAAAAATCCTTTCTTAGTGCACCTCTAGACCTTATAAGGATCTTCAAATCTCGCCTTAAATGGTGCCAAGATCATCAAACACAAATAAAAATGAACATCATAGCGTCACAGCACTCAAAAAAGGATTTTCGTTCTTTCTGGAAAGCTACTAATAATATGAAGTTTCGGTCAGGCAGCCCTATGAACGTGGATGGCAAAACCGATTTAAAAGATATTGCGGACCATTTTAAAGATTATTTCTTTATTAAATCGCCGCTTGGCACATCGTGGGCTGGGGTGGACAATGCTGAGGCCAACGGCGACCAAGTACAACCTGCGTACACTGCTAAAGACATAGCAAAGGCTATTAAGTCCATTTCGCGTGGTAAATCCCCGGGACACGATGGACTCAGCATTGAACATCTCCAGCATGCGGGTCCGCATATCTCAAGGGTACTGGCGATGTTATTTACGATGTGTGTCAGACACTGCTACTTACCTGAGGATTTAATGAGGACAATTGTAATACCCGTAGTTAAAAATAAGACTGGAGATCTGTCTAACTCTAATAACTACAGGCCCATCTCCCTCGCTACCATTATAGCTAAAGTTTTCGATAGTGTGCTTAATGCACAGTTAAATAAATACGTGGACCTTAACCATAATCAATTTGGTTTCCGGCCCGGTCTATCCACGGAGAGCGCGATACTGTGCCTAAAGCACACTGTCAACTACTATGTTAGTAGGAAAACACCTGTGTACGCCTGTTTTTTAGACCTTTCTAAAGCTTTTGACCTGGTTTCCTATAATATCCTGTGGCAGAAGTTAGAAGCCATTAAACTACCTCTGGCAACAGTACGGATCTTCAAATATTGGTATGAAAACCAGGTCAACAGCGTTAGATGGTCAGGCACTCTGTCTGAGTCATACAGATTGGAGTGTGGCGTGAGGCAGGGGGGGTTGACCTCGCCCACACTCTTTAATCTTTATGTCAATGGGCTTCTTGATGCACTGTGTGGAATGCATGTCGGCTGTCATATTGACTCAGTATGTGTCAATAACATAAGCTATGCTGACGACATGGTTCTACTCAGTGCATCGGCCTGCGGATTACGTAAATTATTGCAGGTATGTGAAAGATACTCCATTCAACATGGCCTTAAATATAATGCTACAAAAAGCCAATATATGGTATTTGAACCTACTTGTAATAAAATACATGAAGTGCCTACAATAGAACTAAATGGTACTCCTCTAGAGAGAGTGCGGAGTTTTAAATATTTAGGTCATATTGTCACGGCTGACCTAAAAGATAATGTGGATATTGAGCGGGAGCGGAGGGCTCTTTCGGTGAGAGCAAATATGATTGCTCGCAAGTTTGCACGCTGTGCTAGGGAGGTTAAGCTAACATTATTTAGAGCGTATTGTACTTCCCTGTACACGTGCAGCTTGTGGAAGAATTTCACGCAACGGGCCTATGGAGCCCTCCGGGTCCAGTACAATAATGCGTTCCGGGTGCTGTTGGGGCTGCCTCGCTTCTGCAGCGCATCAGGGATGTTTGCTGAAGCGCGCATGGACTGCTTTTATGCAACAATGCGCAAACGATGCACATCCCTGGTGCGCCGGGTGCGTGCCAGCCCCAGCCCCATCCTGCGCTCGATAGCGGACAGGCTTGATTGCCCCTACATGAGACAATGCTGTGAAATGCACTTGTCGAGACAACAATGTATAATGTAAGAACTACAACTAACATCTTTATTTTTAAGGTTAATTTATTACTAACAAAATTATATGAGTCTGTGGTTACTTGAAATAAAATGAATTTATTTTATTATTTTTATTATAAGGAACCTACGTTCTAAATTTGGAATTCCTAGGACCAGCGGTTTGGGCTGTGCGTTGATAAATAAACTTTCAACCCCCATTTAAACCCCTTAGGGGATGAATTTTGAAAAACGGTGAAATAACTTTTCTTGTAATCTAATAAAGAGTCTAAACATGAAGTTTCAAATCTCTTACTTCTAAAATCGTAGACTCTCCATACAAACTTTGAACCCCTATTTGAACCCCTTAGGGGGTAAATTTTGAAAAATCCTTTCTTAGTGCACCCCTAGACCTTATAAGGAACCTACATGCTAAATTTGGAATTCCCAGGACCAGCGGTTTGGGCTGTGCGTTGATATGTCAGTCAGTCAGTCAGTCAGTCAGTCAATCAGTCAGTTTCTTCTTTTATATATTTAGATTGTACACCGCTCCGCTTCCTCGGACAGCTCAGGTCGAAATGCAGCCTAAAACCAAGTTTTTTTTTTGCAGTAATCCCAGTGATTACATACGGAGCAGAAGCGTAGTTATTATTCACTTATGGCGTAAGTATACTTGTGTATAGCCTAAATAATTTCCAAACCCCTCGCTTTCAAGCATGTGAGTTGAAACGTGGTCATTATGTTTTATCCCAAGGGAAATTCTCGCGTCCGGATAAAAATGACACGACAACTCTGTAGCATAAGCAATGAGTCTCTAGAGACAAATGTAACAAAACCTGCAAGTAATGTAGTGACTTACTGCCCATGTAGCAGTGGCATGGCGTCCACATAGAAAGAAAGAAGGAAAGAAAGAAATTATTTAGTGCAAAAACATTATACAATAAAAAGAACATCAACATTTGAGCCTTGAGCAGGTTCGCGCTAAATAAGGACCTCACTCAGCATAATGTCACGGCAAGCGTGACGCTGACTTTCGGTGAGGCCCTCGGAGACTAAAACTAAAATTGTTTAAATTAAATTAAACTAAACATTTAAACACCTTGTGGTAGCGTAACCTAACATCTAATGACATTTATATTGTAAATATGTGACGAAACTAGTAAACACTAAACACTAACCAGACATAAAACTAATGTACGTATTAACTCCATATTATTATTATTTTTCTACTCCTCTCTCTGCCTTTTACTTGGTCACGAACACCAATACAAAGTTAATTTAAATAAAACTCACTATATGCAGTTTCATGCTCCCCAGGGCAAACCAAAGGAAATTGAAATCGCATATAATAATGTCCGTATAGTGAGCGTTAAGACATTACGGTTTTTGGGCGTGATGTTGGACTGTCATAACAACTGGACGGCACATGTAGAACATATTATTAGTAAGTTAAACCGGTTTATGTTTGCCCTGCGTAAATTGAAGCATATAGCTACCAAACATACATCGTTATTAGCTTTTCATGGTCATGTAATGTCAACCCTGCGTTATGGTATAATCTTATGGGGAAACTGTAAAGACATAAACCGGGTATTTAGAGTACAAAAAAAGTGTATCAGAATCATCTGTGGCACTAAACAAAGAGATTCATGTAAGCCACTATATAGGCAGCTTGAAATATTAACCGTCCCTTCACTGTACATATATGAAGTCTGTTTATATGTGAAAAGAAACATACATAAGTTCAAGGTTCAGACATCAAACCCAAGGCCTACATCTAGGCTGCATGGTCTTAACTTGTGTTATCCAACTCATCATAAAACAGCGTATTTTAGGAAAGGTATACTGTACATGTCTGTTAACCACTTGCCGGATAGCATAAAGACCTCAGAATTTCCCGAGTACAAGCGCAAACTGTACAAATGGTGCTTAGAGAAGGCCTACTATAAAATAAGCGACCATTTTGAGGTGAATACGGCTGAAGTTGAAACAATATAAAGAGCCATTATTATTGTACCTAAATATTTATTTGCTTAGGTTAGGGATTATTATTGTTATTCTGTCATAAATGTGATGTTGATGTAATTTGTATTATATTGTAATTAATTCTATGACCATGCAAGTTTATTAATTATTAATTTTGTTTATAATTTAATCATAACATGACCCTTATATGTAATTATTATTGTACGCCGCATCGCGGTTGATTGTGATTTAAGCACCAAACTAACATAACAATAAGATCTTTGTTATTACTCACAATATATTAATAAATGATTTCAATTTCAATTTCAATTATAAGAACATACATAATATGAGTTCAGAGAACTCTATACTCTATTCCCCATAACAGCACTAGTGTCGTTATAGTCGCAAAACGATACTGATAGCAGCCACAGACTTCTAAATCTAGGTTAAACTTAGGTCAAAGATAAAGTGCTCAATTCTAACTTTACGATAAAAATGCACAACTACCAACTTAATAAACAGAAACTTAAGAAAAAGTATTGTATGCAACGCTGTACAATTAAGTCAAAAAACCACCGGCTTGCCTAATATTAGCCATTATGAGCGTCGTATTTCATTGCTATTATAAAAATTGAAGGCTCTCTCGTAATCTGCTGCCGGACGACGACGGGGTGACGGCACCAATCATGGACATGTTAACCGTAGTACCCAGTAATGGACTGCAAACATTTAATGGCTTATAGTCGACTGTTCATGGACTTTACCAGTTATGACCATCAGTTATCTGAACATAGTGTTGATAGCTTAAAAAATTAGTGTTAATTACTTAAAATGTGGGCTTTACGGAAAAAAAATTACATTAATTGGTTCATGTCCATTACTGGTGCCGTCACCTAGTAGGAAGCAGCCTTAGCTAGATGTTCCATTTCATTGTTACCGTTTTGTTATTTAATAACAAACATCCAAATCTGGAGGATGTCTGAAATCTTCACAAACTTTTATACAGGGTGATTCCGGAAACGTGAGCAAGATCGACCCCACGGATTCAGTGTTGGAGATTCAGTGAATCAGGAAAAGAAACCACAATTACAAGTTCCGAGAAATTACAAGAATAGAGAATTCATTGTTGTGACAACTGTCTAACTTAAACCTATGTTTATATTGGTACATAGACGTACTCTATGTTCTAACATTCATTCAATTATAAGCTTCCGTTTCGTACCAATATTAGTGAGATTAACAGTTTTTATCTTGGAAACAGTTTTAAAATATTTACGAAATTCATGGTAATTCTACAGTTAGAATTCTTCCGTAAAGTACGATAGATACTCTTCGCTTTACCTGTGAATGTTTGTACCTAACGTTGACATTGCCAAAATGACCAACCTATTCACTCGTTACCGTGTTATTTAGTAACATACAAACTCCTACCTCCTCTGTTAAATAATAGGCAAGTCTGTAGAAATCGGGTTTTGTAGACACCCCTCCCGGTACTGACTTGGCTTAACATCTCAAAACTTTTTTGTTGTAGAAGAACTGCGTTGCGAAACTTGCATCTTTTTACATGTAATTGTTTTTGATGGGATCTATCATTGACGTGTACAAAGGACAGGGCTAAGCGACCGATTCCAACGCTTTGGCGGTAATGATACCGCCAAATCAGTACCAGCCGGCAGTGCGACACGCGGCGCGTGCACTGCGCAGCTGGTCTTTATAGCTGCATTTTTTGTTACGGGGAAAATAGTACCGAACTGTTCGGATGGGCCTATCCATACTTTTGAAATCATTGGGATCTATATAATTATCGAATCTGCTCACAAAATTTCACGAGAATCGATTGAGAAATAAGATCTGTAGAGAAGAACAGCCGGATAAACCGACAAACAGGCAGACAGACATACAAAATCATTTTTTCCCAAACTGAAACTGAGTCGCTCCTCGTTGGGTCAATAAGAGATAAGAGAAGGTCAATTTCTTTTTATCATAAGATTTCACAATAAGATTTAAGAACACGTTTACGACTGTATCGCAGTAAGCACGATGTCAAACTCTAACTCAATTACCAAGTATTCAAACACAAACAAAAACCAGCAGACAAACAGAACAATCCAGCGAGGCATTAAATTATTACTCCATGCACGACGGTGCTAAGTTGGGCTTTAGATTCGATTAACAGGCAGATACGTTAATATTTTGCAAATTTCATTCAAATAAATTATTCTGCAAAAAGGCTACAGGGGCACTTTTACAAGTTCGAATCTACTAACACTTGGTAAAATGAAATTTGAACAAAAGAGACGCCACTAAAACGCCTCAATAAGTTTTTTAAAGCACATTTACAGATGTAACTATAAAATACATAACATCTTTTGATGCTTTCACGTTATCAATTAGACGAAGTTTAGGGAAAAGGATCCAACCCACACGAACCAATTTTAGAATTATAGAATTTAAATGCTTAAACAAAAGCTTGACGTTTCGATGATGACTTTTTGTGGGTTGCATCCTTTTCCCTAAACTACGACCAATTATGTTTGAATAATCGGGGGGCACGGCAGTGTCCCCGCCAAGTCGAGCGCGAAGCAAACACTGCTGTACCATTCTTTACTGGAACCATTTACCAGTAATAGCTTACTGGATGACGAAAATTTCTGCGTTCTGGTCTTATCCCGAGGTTCTCAAATAGGGGCCTGAAAATGCGGCAAAATGGTTCCAGTAAAGGATGGTACGGCAGTGTTTGCTTCGCGCTCGACTTGGCGGGGGCACTGCCGTGCCCCCCGATTATTCAAACATAATTGGACGTAGTTTAGGGAAAAGGATGCAACCCACAAAAAGTCATCATCGAAACGTCAACCTTTTGTTTAAGCATTTAAATCAGTAGAAAATTTCAAGTCTGTAGGTAGGTCATTTAGTTCCGAAGTTAAGCGAAAGCAAAGTTTCGCATTTATGACACTCACTCACTACTCACTCATGATTATCAGAATAGAACTAGTACTTCCCATAAACTCAGAGAGCTGAAATTTGGTACAAAGTTAGGGTTTATTGGCCACATAGAGGGAAAACTATAAAAACTAGGATAATCGAAGATCTGGAGTACCTGGTGACCCTGATTGTAAAAAAAACTACTCCTAAAAAGAAAAAAACTGTGTCAAATAAGAAAGTCTATTAAAATAAATCAATATGCCCACGTTTCTACAAAAAGGAGTGAAATCCACCAAAAACATTCTGTAAAAAAGTAGCCAAGTCTCGATGGAGCTGCTTGTTTATGTCTAAAAAGTAATGAAATCTAGACAAACTCGTGCCAAGTCTAAGGTTCCTTATTATAGTTAATGTTGTGTGAAAGTGAAAGGACACGAGAACTCGCAAAAAGCTGAAATAATATACATTTATGCCACACCTGGCAATAAAGCGACCTGGATTAAAACACAGGATACCTTTTATCCCGGTAAAGAGCTCCCTGGGACATTGATGGGAATAACCGCAAGCCGCGGGTGAACGCAAGTCTAAAATAAAACGAGTATTATTTTGACTGTCTCGCATCTACATTTTACTTTTATCTAAAGTTTGAGCAAACTTTTTAGGGTTCCGTACCAAAATGGTAAAAAAGGAACCCTTATGGTGCGACTCTGTCTGTCTGTCTGTCTGTCTGTCTGTCTGTCTGTCTGTCTGTCTGTCTGTCCGTCTGTCACAGCCAGATATCTCAGGAACTACTGCTGCTATCGGTTTGAAATTTGGAATAGTGTTAAAAGTCGCTAACCCGAGCTTATTGGACATAAAAAAAATCTTGTACCTTTTTTACTTTTTTTTTAAAGGGCTCCGTAATGGGATTTTCAAAATTGAAAGTAGGGCTTATATATCGACTGGGGTATCAAATGAAAGAGCTTAATTTGTAGATTAAAATGCCATTTTTTTTTTTTTTTTTAAATAAATAGTTTTTGATTTATGGCGAAAAAAGTTTAAGAAAATACCATTCCCCCCCTATTATCTCCGAAGTTACTGATCAGAAAAATGTGTCATAATTACCAATTATTAATGTCGTCCTAAATATTACAGGAAAAATATAACGGTTTTCCTCACTTGCACCGTTTTTGAGAAATTTGCAAAAATCATAACACATACTTATTTGCTCCTACTAAACTAATCGCCATACAGTTTTTCTTGAACTATTCATGTATCTACTTATTAGGATTATTATTATTATTAGGAAGACCGTTATATTTTCTCTTCCTAACTTGAATACTTTTTAAAAATTTACAAAAATCTTAACATATTAGTTCTACCCTCCCTACGAGAGCCATCTAGCGGAGAGTAGCAAAACTAAGCGATGATTTATTTCAGATTATATAAAAAATGTCTATTAAATACAATGATCACTCATCAGGCATCGGGAAAAAAACATAAAGTAACAATAATTATTAAAAACTCTATAATAGGAGTATAAAAATGAAATACCACTAGCGCCATCTAGGGACACAAATCTAAAATAAGGTAGCTTGTGGCTAAAAATGATACATGAGAACTAACTTAGTTGACAAACAATTATTTCAATCAGCCAATAACAAAAAGTAACGTTTAAGGGTGGATTTCAGAGCGTTTCAACCGCCGTCATCACCAATCCCGATATTATGATGACATCTTTTTAAAAATTACATAATTTTTGATCAAAACGTGAAAATAGTAGGTACTATTTTCTGATTTTATCAAAAGAATGGGATACATTCTTAAAGTGAATCGTCGAAATTTCGGGATTGGTGATGACGGCATTTGAAACGCTGTGAAATCCACCCTTAAATTTAAATTACAAGTAAAATTTACGCGCTATTTAGTATCAATAGATGTCGCTGTAGCATACGCTGCATCGCGCTGTTAAGATTTTTCCTGGTTGAATAGAGCTAAAGCGGGTTTAAGGCAGGGTTGCTGTTAGTCGTAAGGTTGGTCTACTTATTAGTTTATACGGAACCCTCGGTGCGCGAGTCCGACTCGCACTTGACCGGTTTTGTTTATGGCATGTATAGCTGGGGGGCAGAGAAATATGGCGTGTAGGGCGAATAATTTCTCATTGGGGGTTATATTTATAATTTTAATAAAGTTTTCATTTGAGTAATATAAGCAGGCTTTTTCAAAGTTTTTAAATGCAGTATTCTTTAATTTTAAAAACCAAATAATATTTCTAGAGTAATATTAATTTATGCGGATAGTAAGAATTATATCAGGTGTCCGAATTTTTGTTCAGTCTCTTCTTGAAGGGACGTTTAATAAAACTTCCAAATAAGGCATCAAAAAGAATTTTGGCCCATATACGTTTTCCTTTTGGCAAATCTCTGCGTGGGTATACAATTTAGTACCGTGTGGAATAGTAGAAATTATCTAACGTGTCTAGATAATTTCTACTATTCCACACGGTACTAAATTGTATACCCACGCAGAGATTTTATTACATTTTATTTTGTAGGTATACGTATAATTATTGTGTACTTATACCTACTAATTATTATTCTACTAGGTACCGAAATTGTAATTGTTAATAACGACCACTATACGAGACGCAATGTATACCAAAATTTACGTATATATGAAATTTGTAATATTGGGAATAAATAAACGAAACGAACCTAAACTAGAAAGCTACTAATGTACCTCTTGCAATGTGTTTCTCTGGTGTGCAATAATAGTACATTACACAACTAGGGTGGTAATACAAAGAAAGACCGAGATCGCAGAAGTTTGCGGCCCGAGCTGCAAGCAAGGGACGTAAATATGCGATCGAGGGCTTTCTTTATTACCTCCCGTGTTGTGTACATCATTTTATGTCTACACTTTGCCAGAAAGCGGCTTTTTCCGTACGCGAAACGTGCGGAAAGAGCCACTTTATGGCCAGGTGTGGCATAAAGTGTATTTGTATTGTATTGCAATGACTCAGTGAGCTGTAGAACTGAATCATCGTCAAATAAATAAAATAAAAATCGTTTATTTTAGACTACAGTCCATAGTTGCTTGTCACATTTACCCTTACACTAGTGTTGGATACATTATTTATATTTAAAGAAAAACTGGCCAAGAGCATGTCGGACCATGCTCAGTGTAGGGTTCCATAGCCGTAACTATAAGGTAAAAAATACGATGTAAAAAAAGTACAACAACAAAAGAGCGGATCTTCATAGCAATTGCGTCCTTTTGTTGAGAAGCGCAGTTTATCGGCAATAACTCAAAAACGGTACATTCGATCTTGTTTGAAAATAATTTTCGTTGAAAGTATTAATTAAGCGTTACGTTCGTGATTTTTTTCATATTTTTCGGGCGCACGGTTTAGAAAATAGAGGGGGGGGGGGACACAATTTACACAACTTTCGGAGCGATTATTTCCAAATACATTCACTTAATCAAAAACAGTACTTAGGAACCTTATAGTGTTTTTTAAAGAGCTGTCGAACTATGCACCACACGTTGATATTTGCTAAAAAAAAAATTTTTACTGTCTTTAACATGTATGGAGTGCCCCCCCTAAAAATATTTATTTTAATTATTTATATACCAAACGAAGTAGCGGCTCATAAAAGACACCTATATTCCAAATTTCAACCAATATCCATCTTGTAGTTTTTGAGTAAAACACTAAAACACAAAAAACAGTAAAACACAAAAAACTAGACTATTAAAACAAGAGGACTGTCATTCTCCATACTTTGGATTGGATCGTGCCCCGACTGCAAGGGGATATCCATTATCCAGGCAAAAACTAGATGGCGCTAAAATACTAAACATTTAACGATGTTATAAGAACACAGAAACATAGTGTAGTAACAATTAGTTCGTAAACAGCTAATAATAAATAAATTCTAATATTTAAATACTGTATCACGCTTGCAAAGCTGAATAATTGTAAATACCTAATATAATTCTTATACCAAGCTTATACATAGATGGCGTTGTAAATATCGGGGAACAGCTTTTCGTATGGAGAATGACAGTCCTCTTGTTTTAATGGTCCTTGCTACTCATGATTAAAGGAATGCCGAATGCTCCCGAAACATGTCCAGTGGATGTCTCGTCTTTTGAACAATCTGAGTGATCCGTTTTAATTCAATAAAATAAACCTTACACAACTTATATCATGAATAGTATTCGCGAACGCTTCCCGGCGACTACAGTAAGAGTAGAGAAGAGTAGTTGTGTCCAGTGGACAGTGTTGCCAACTCCGAATTTCATTCAATGCTAAAATTATGCTAAAACTTGATAAAATCTGCTAAAAAATATGCTAAATAAAAAAAAGCATTATTCTTTCAAATTTAATGTATTGTGATTATTACAGCTTTACAATAATCCTTTTTGTGGTTTACTACAGCATACAAACATCATCATCATTAACTGTTCAAAGGTTAACTGAAAGAGATCCCTTAAAGAGATATGTTTACCTTAGTACATATACCTTTATTTTGCAACCCTGTTCTGTACTTTGTTTTATTTTATACAATAAAGTGTTTACATAAATACTTGCAATTATAATGTCAACAGAGACATAGTGTACTATAAAATTTCTAAATGTAAAAAATTATGCCAAAAATTATGCTAAATGTAAAAAAAATCTGCTAAACCAGTCCAAATTATGCTAAATTTAGCACTGAATCTGCTAAATTGGCAACACTGCCAGTGGATGTCTGGTCTTTTCTACAACGTGAGTGATCCGTTTTTAGTCCAATATGTTTGAGTTTCACGGTAGTTTTCAATGTAAAAAGGTTTATTTTTTAATATTTTCGCAGTTTCTTCTCTGACATCAAACGTCAACGTCAACATTTACATCAGTCTACGGTCAATTTCCTTGGAAATTATTGATGGCAGGCTCGGCTGCCTTTTCGTCCCCACTTAGAGGCCTGGCCTTAAATGTACATTAGACAGGTGACAGTGATTCATGTCTTGAGTGGTGTCAGGAAGATGATTTTGTATAGTTATGGCCGTGTTAAGGCATTTTTTTAGTAGTTTTATACTATATGAAAGAAACGTAATGTTTCTTTATTAGTTTTTTTATGCGGGTATCATATTTTTATGTTACATAGATACAAAAAATCAAAGTCCATAGAAAAATTCATGGCGCTCACCTATGGTCCAGACCAGAATCCAGAGACCAGACCAGGACTTTGTGCGTTACAAAACAAGTATTTTTTTGTCTAATGTAACGTTATTATTTTATCACGATACGACACATATATATGCATAAAATAACTACTAAATATACATATGTAGATGCAATTCCCTTGTTGCTGTCTAAATTATAGTCCACAGTGCGAACCGCGCAATCATTTACAGACCGCTCGGATAATAATGAGGAATGTAACCGGGGTTTAGCTAGGTTGCATCCAATTTAGACGGGCAATACAACTTGTAATTATTATTGGGGTCATTATTTGAGCGTTTCACCCGCCTCACTTTCGTGAACACATTATTGTTGAGATTCCGGCAGATGTTATTTTAAGATATTTGTTAGTAGTCCCGGATATGTACCAAATAGCTCGATATGAGACTAAAATTTGAGGGAACTTCGACAATAATGTGTCCACGAAAGTGAGGCGGGTGAAACGCCCAAGTAATGACCCATTGATACAATACTATTAGCAAACAATAGTAGAAGACACCGTCTAACGACTTTCATCCTTCCTTCATCCTTTATATTAATGAAACATGAAACTAATTTTATATTCAAAACTAGTTGGACAAACAGGCAAACATTTCGAAAACAATAGTAACTTTTTTGGGAAAATCTTTAATCTACACAGTTTTCTATTCTGTTGGCATATTATTACTATATTTTATTATACGTATAGATAGTAGAAAGATAGATAGATGATGGGGTAGTGCCTCGCCTTATCACGGCAAGGGAGGGTGAACTGCCACTTCCCATACAAAAAGTAGTTTTTTCAATTTTTTAGACTTATTCTCCCTTACCCAACAGGTAAGATTGGTAATTTTATAGCAAAGACGATTTATGGTGTTTCGGCTAAAAAGTAGGCAACGATTATCTTGTCTTGTCTTTCAAAAGTACTCACGATCATGAGTAAATAAGATACAACACTCCATGATCAGAAAAAAGTAAATGATACACGTTTCTCTGAATATGCCCTTAACTCTTTCCATCGTTTATTACCTTTTTTTAAATAAAAAGAAAAAAAAATAATAAACCTTTATATATACCTTAAAAAAGTAAAAAAAAAACTACTAAAATGAAAACTACTTATAACTAACCCTAGGTAGGTACAAAAAATATTGCTTAAAAACCCTAAGTAACCAAGAACACACAAAAATATTTGTTTTCCTCTGAAAATAAAAATCTTGACGCAAAAAGTGAAACATAATTAACTTTTATTTAATCGCTGAAAATAATTAGCTGCCAACCATCCATCGTTAACAAGAAAATTAATTTTAAATACAAAACCCATTGCGAACGTTGACGTTAATGAAAATCTCGTCTACTCCGAAATGGGTCGGAAATATAGTAAATTAATGCTATTAGTGTATATTATTCATACAAAGCTGAGTAAGCGGTAATGGGAGTCCGACCAACGACATGCGACGTATGGACCGTCTAATACACTAAAAGGGAACATGACCGCAGTAATTGAATAAATGAAAACGAATAAATAATAATAGTAGCTTATTGGGCTCTAGGTTAGATTTTAAATTTTTTTATTTAGTATCAATGTTAATTTAATTATAGTTTTATTAAAAAAAAAACTATACTTTTATTATAACGAATACGTGGAAATAGTAGCTGACATAAAGTAATAATACAACAATACTTTATTGCACACCAAATATTGAAAAAAAAAAGGTAAACAATAGGCGACTTCGGTAAGCCAATAGGCCGGTAGGCCGATTTCGGTAAGTCGCACGACTTATTTATCGTCCATCAATATCTGCCTTAATAATAATCGTAAACTCATCGCAAACTATTTCCACAGTTTATTTAAATGTATCTTAGAGTAGTGTTAGAAAACAAACCATAGCAGTAAATTCGAGCAAAAGTATAGCACAGATTAAATAAATCACAACCTTTAGAGTCTGTGCGGAAAGAGTATAGGATTAATTTTGGGGGGCGCTGTAATGCTTTTCTACCGTATGTGCCGTATTTTCTGTTCTGTGGGCATACTGGTTAGGTTAGTTCCGTTTTTCGCCACGCCTATTCTCTTTCCGCACAGACTCTATCAGTAACAGGTTTCGTTATTTTATTTCTAGATATACTTTAGTAAAAAAGGACCAACTGTAGTTGGCTAAAACGTCCCTATCGTACTGGCGGCATATTCACATTGTTGGGTTTATGATACTAAAAACGAATGGTAACGAAAGTGGTCTTAAAGGATCATAAATGCGAGTCCATATTTAAATAATTTTATCTGGCGCGTCCGGTTCGGTACCGGGATTATTAATGCTAATATTACCGGTATATGCCCATGCTAACTTTACCGGTATTGCAAGCGCCGATTGCAAGTTCATAAGTTTTATAAGTCTACAGCCCGGGAGCTATGCCGGCATATACAACCGCATTTGTCTGTAGGTTGGAGATAGTAAAATCCTAAATAATGTAATAGGCGAAATAATTATGATAATGGGCACGCGTGAGCACTTAGTTGCTAAATTCATAGAAATTGAGAGGAAGCATTTGTTTGGGTTGCGGGGACTCGCTGGATGCGGGTCGCTTCTATCTGGCCCATGTGGAAATCTATTGAGGAGGTCTGTATCAGTGATGGACGTCCTATGGCTGAAATGATGATGATGATGATGATTTTGGCGGTAGGACATTGTTTGGTGTGATCTCTCAATGTTTATCATGATACAAATAAATCGGTCAAGTGCGAGTCGGATTCGCGCACGAAGGGTTCCGTACTACCGACGAGCAAAAAGGCGCCAAAAACACGTTTCTTCTTATGTAGATTCCCTTTTATTTTTAAATTTCATTTTCTCAAACATGCAATGAAATGTTGACATTACGTGCCTTATAATAGCCCGCAAAGCACCTCGTTTCCGGTACGGCTTGACACTTGGCATTTAATGGAATTTCATACAACATTAAATAAATAAATTAATTTATTTTTGCAAGTAGGGGCCTCAAGGGCTCTTTTACATTTATGACGTTTTAGGTCAGAGTCATAATGAATTTCATCCATTTTAAGAATGAGACAATTTGACATTTAGTAATTATGAGTCCATGGTACAAGGTCGATTCACAAGAGCTGGCACGAATGGATTGAACGAAAGTAATGTCACTTGTCACCGTTGAGTGACGTTCTTATACTTGAGGATCCAAATCTTTTGTAAACAAGTACACAACACTTCTTCATTATTCAAGAAAATAATTAAACATACATATAATCTGCACATTATTAAGACTAAGCAGATAAAATATATGGCAGTAAGGTAAATTTGACGGTTCGCTACAAATATTTTACTATCATGGAGTTTTTATTTAATTTATCTAAGGCGTGCAGTACCGGGAAATTGTAGTATGGCAGTACCGGGAATTCCCGGTGCTCGCCTACTAAAATTTCCCGGTACTGCACGCCCTTTTATACCCTGCTTTCACACTGACGCCGCAATCTACGAAATCATTCACGGCGTTAGTGTGTAAACAATACGATTGTGTTCGTAGGGATTTTTTTATTGTACATAAAATACACAATACAGACTGGGTTACGAAGTTATGAGACGAGATAGTCTAAAAACACGATTATCGCTTATTGAATCAACCTGTATTTAAACATTTTGTGACGCACACATAAACATTATCGTTCACTCGTTCAATACATTCGTGCCAGCTCTTGTGAATCGACCTGTAATTTGAAAATTAGGGGTATTAGTGAAAACGGTATTATGAAATTTAGTGGTTTTAAGCCCAAAGCGAACAGATAGCGGAAGCTTAGTAATAGGGTTCTGTTGGCACCCTTTAGGTACGGAACCCTAAAAAGTATATTTTTCGTGATATAGCTAGCTAGCACCCGCGGCTTCATCTGCCTTATTCCTGTCACTATCCCAAGGGAATTTCTTACCGGGATATAAAGTATCCTATGTTTCAATCCAGGACTTGGTCACAGTATGATAGGAGTAATTTCTCTTCCTACAAAAAGTACATCGCGCGCTTGAATGTGTGCGCGCCGTGTACGAACGCACTACAAGCAAAGATTTAAGAATGCTCCAGTATGGATCGCCCTCACACGGACGTGCCATCGCTTCTGTGTGAATACGTGTCGCGCGCTCCTAAACGACCGAAGTTGGACTACTTTTCCGTCTTTACACTTAGACTTGGTCTACTTGCATGTCAAATTTCGGCTCAATCGATTCAGTGGTTACTGCGTTATTAAGTAACCAACATCCAACCTTCCAAACATACAATTTATTTATTATTATCATTACAAGAACGGCATACACCACTTACACTTGTAACTTACAGACTAACAAAAGAATAAACAACTACAGATTAGACACAGTGAGAACAACAGTATACAACAATATATGCACAGATTACAATTACAATATTACACGATAAAAAGAAACACAAACAAGTATATTTCGACGAGGTATCTCCTCTCATCCGTCAACCTCGCAGTAAGTGAGACACCTGGACATCAGCTTAGACCATGAATCGACAACCAAGTCTAGATCTATATCGGAGCGCATCTTCACATACTTTTTTTTATGAAATAGGGTGCAAACGAGCAGACGGGTCGCCTGATGGTAAGCAATCACCGTCGCCCATAGCCACCTGCAACACCAAAAGAGTCACAAGTGCGTTGCCGGCCTTTCAGGTGGAAGTACGCTCTTTTCTTGAAGGTTTGAAGGTCGAATCGGTCCGGAAACACTGCAGGCGACAATTTATTCCACAGTTCAGTCGTGCGAGGCAGGAAGTTTCTAGCAAAACGCACAGTTGTGGACTGCCAACCATCTAAGTGGTGAGGATGGAAATATTGTCGCGTTGGACGATGGCGGAAAGATGCGGCAGGCATTTATCCGAACAACACAAACTTTCACATTCATGATATTAGTAAGAATGGGATGTCGTCATTTGGATAACCGCCAGTTATTACAATTATTTGTTTTGGACTAAAGGCTCTAAAACTGGTATTTTTAGTATGTGCAAAAACACAAAGTAAAAACATCCAACATCATGGTGACCCAGCGCGATGGTTAATTTCATAAATATAAACCATACGCTCTCTGTATGAATATCTGGGCGTACTCCAATTTTTTTATACCATAGTATCCAAATTAAAACAGTAGTCATAATTTGTTTACTCTTTTCGTTTCGGGTAATTGTCTTTTTTAACTGATTCCACAGAAAGGAGGGGGTATTCTAGTGGGTTGTCTTTTTTAATGTTTGTTAGGTAGGTACCTGAGAACCTGTTTATGAATCAATTAATTTTTTTTTACTTACAAAACAGTCCCATTTTTTACTAGCTTTTATTTAGTTTCTAATTGTCCCCGTGTCTGTCTGTCTGTCTGTCTGTTATCAAAACTTGCAAGTTAAATATGTCACACTTCCCGGTTTCCGATTGAGCTGAAATTTTGCATGCATATGTTAATCTGATGAAGTGATACAATACAATATAGAAATAAGAAATAATGTAATTATTCAATTCGATTACATTTCATGTTTAGTTTATAAGCTCGCTCTCTGCACGCTAGTTACAGCTATTTGTATGCCGTAAGTAAGGCAAAGCATAGTGGCTCGAAACTTAATAATTACATCTTACATCTTTTGTACATACCTATGTTTTACAAATAAATTTTATTCTATTCTATTCTGTTGACAGCGCAATACTAATTTATAAAGCTAGCCAAGAAGATTGATTTCTGTAATATTATAGGCAGATGTATATAAATTTTTGTAACTCGTGCATATGTTTTTATATTTTTTTCTGATGATGAAATCCATGAAGGAACACCTTATATTATATAAGGCACGAGCAAAGAAATTTTAGTATCTTATGATTTTGCTAGTATTAAATTTTTTAAATAGTTTTTTTTTTTAAGTTAGAGAAGTCGGTTAAAAATTATATGCGGGGAATTGGGTGGGAATATTTATTTTTAAAGTACTTTAGTGCTTTAGTAGTAGTAGTAGCTTTAGGTTCTGTTTGGTATCTGTGTGCCAGTATGTTCCAGTCAAGGGGACAATGAAATGGATGTTACGTATAATTCATCATGGCTGACCCTAGCCGGGCGGGAATATCGCGCGATTGTGAGTCCTATCCCGGGATAAAGGTCGAGATTCAATGGCAATATTACATAACACAATAGCGTCGAATCGGGTGGGAATATTTGATTTTTGGTTCAGTAACCGTCAATTTTAAGGTACCTAGCTTTATACAGAGTGTTTCATTGAACGTAATACAAACTAAGCAATTCCGACTCAGTTAACGACCGAGAACAAAATGCACAAATTGATTTATTAAAGTACGTCATTATTAACTTTTCCTAGTTTGCTTACATAATTAAGAAATTACAATCTCGTAGTGTGGGCACCCTTCATGACGTCACGCTTACGTGACCTGTTCGTTTGTTATGACCAATTACTTCAATAATGTGTAAGAATGCATGCATTTTATTCATAAATTTATCGACCTAGATAAGCAAACAGGTAAGTTTTCACTACAAAATTAGATTCAAACTTTTTTCTCTTAACTCTAAGTAGGGTAGCAACGATGAGACCAAAAAAGTATGAATAATTAAAACAGTGATATTAATTAATTAAGATGACTTTAACAACACGATACCTAGCACAAGGTTTTAGAATCAGGGAAAGGAGTTTAAAAAATATGAGTTGTATTACGTTCAATGAAACATCTTGTATACTGTTAGATATCTGTGTGCCAGTATGTTCCGGTGAAGGGGACAATGAAATGGATGTTACGTATCATTCATCATGACTGACCTAGCCGGGCGGGAATATCGCGCGATTGTGAGTCCTATCCCGGAATATAGGTCAAAATTCAGTGCGCAATGTTACACTGTGTTCATTGCACATTTTTTGGAAGACTATTGGAAAATATTTGAAGTGCACAAAAGTTTCATGTTTTTTATCTCATTATTTTATTTTAGATATTTCAAACAGAACATGCTAATGAAAATCCCACCAAAAACATGAAAATGGAAGCAAAGTTCAATATTAACGATGTCGTGGCTGGCGACTTTGCCGGCAAAATAGATCTTGCCAAGTTCTGTACACAAAGAAGATAACTTAACAAAAATTGAAGTTAAAGATCTGACTTGGCTAGTATTTACCGTCAATTCAAACTTTGGAGGGGAAAATACGTTGACCAATATACATACATATAATGACGTAAGAAGCAAATAATAGTACATTACACACAAACACAAGGCCGAGATCGCAGATGTTTGCGGCCCGAGCTGCAAGCGAGGAGAAATTTTGTAAAGTCGCTATTTAATATTTTGCCTTCAATATGACTCTTTACTTAACTGAATTGCTTAACCTGACTACTTCTGGGTACACTCGAGTTTTTGACAGTTGTCACCACTTAAAGTCTTCATAATTGGAGCTCGGCTAAACAACTTTTATTCTTAATTACGGGCGGGCGGCAATGGGACACTGGTTTGCTCCGTATGCTGCTTTATTTTTCTATTTATACCTCGTTTCACTTTGTGGTTTAAGACATTTATTTCTCATAAAAATTACATTCACTTAACATGAGAAATAACATAGAAAAATAATAATCACATGCCAATTATTAAACAACACATACTAAGTTTAAATTATAAAAACCCGCATGTTACTTCGAGTTGTCTTGACGAATTTTAAGAATTTTCTATGAAAATCCTGTTAAAACCAGAAAATATGTGCTATACACAAACAATAAAATGTACTTAGAAAAATATTACCCACTTACATTCTGGAGAAACGAAAAAACGAGGACAGAAACGACTGTATTTTTTTCATTGCCAACATGCTACGTATCGTAAAATAGACTCTGAATCAAATGGTTTATTTATTCCGCAGTTGATTTCTAAATACTAGTTTTTCATTTTCTTTTCACATGTACTCGTATTATTTCTGTGTACAAAATTTTAACGTTTTGGAATTTGTAGCATTCCAGGTATACAGGAAAGTAATTATACTGTCGATAAAACGTGGAGAAAAAACAATAGATTTGGACGAGGCTTTTAATATTGATATTGTTATTTACATTGTATTATGTTGAAAACACCATTTTACAATACGTACATAAAAATGAGTGTCAAAAAAAATTATAATCCTGCAAAATTTGAAGCTTTTCTTAAACAATAATCAGTTATCTAACAAACGCTACAAAATTCAACGCAATCACAAAACTCGTAACTCACAAATGCACGTAACTTGTACATTGTACTACATTTTCCAAACCACATAACTTACAGTTACGTTATTTCAAATTTATACCTTGTGTTGTTCAGTGTAAGGTTGGTTTTGCGTATTCGATTGAGAGCGATACGTCGAGAATGGATGAATGTCGATATGTTAAGAATCAATTTATATTCACGTGGGGTGTATACAGAGGAGCGGTGCGGAACAGGCCATTTACGGCGATAAACAAGCGCTGCGTGCTTCATTGTACAGTCAGTGGCAATATCACGTCTTTTTAACCATAATCCAAAAGAGAAATAATAAATCGCCCCACAAAAAAATACGGACTTGCACATCAAAAAAATCTATATGTACATCAAAGCTGTGTTTTGATGTTTGTTTTGGTATTATTTGATGTGCAAGTCAGTATTTCAGTTAGGTTTTGGTTATTTTTTTGATGTGCATTTAAATACTACCCATTCAAAAAGGAGCATCTCACTTAGTGTTTATGGTTGCTAATAGGGAATATGCATGTTTTTTGACGTGATAACGTCTTATAAATCGATGAAGCCGGCTGCACGCACGAAAAAGTGTGACGTCATTTGCCGTTACCTTGCGGGGCCGTTACCTTATCAACTCGAAAAAACAGTAAGCGCCGCAGGATTTCATACATCTGATACATCTTACGCGTTTTTGCGCAAACTAACTTTATCAACTCGAAAAAACAGTAGGTAAGCGCCGCAGGATTTCATACATCTTACGCGTTTTTGCGCAAAATAGGTACTTTATATTATATTATTCCAGCACTAAAGTCGTTAAGACGATAGTTTCTTACAAATTGTTAATAAATTACCCCTTATTCCCTAAGATACGGCTGTCAAAAGCTCTATTGAATGACAAGAGACACTGCTGAGTTTGGCAAAAATCTTTAAATTTAAATAGTGGATGCTGCTTTGGCAGTTCCGTTTTACGCCTGCTTTAATCGTAGTTTAAAAATTATTAAAACAAATCTTTGACATTATATTCGTGGAACGGCAGATATTTACACTGGCCACTTAGCCATCATTTTAGCGTGTCAATGTCATTGTAGCAGCTTATTGGGAAAAAAGTCGAAGTCCAAGTCCAAGTCCAAGTCCAAGTCAAAGTCAAAGTCAAAGTCAAAGTCACAGTCAAAGTCAAAGTCAAAGTCAAAGACAAAGTCAAAGTCAAAGTTAAAGTCAGTCAAAGTCAAAGTCAGTCAAAGTCAAAGTCAAAGTCAATGTCAATTTCAGTCAAAGTCAAAGTCAGGGTCAACGTTATCACGTTCGACTATCGTCAGTAAACCGACTTTACAGACAACCGATTTTTTAATTAATTTTTTTAGCAAAATATGAAAATATCTTTAAAAAGATGACAAAGTGATACTATATACGAGTATATACATAAAATAAAGTCGTGTTAGTTACACCATTTATAACTCGAGAACGGATGGACCGACTTTTATGACCTTTTTTGCGCTTGTCTCTGCCCCAGATAACAGAATAACTATTAAAACGTTTTAAAAATTAAAATTCTAAAGCAGAACTAAGTTTGCCGGGACACCTAATTAAAATGTTTGTGCCAGATGTTACGAGGATAACCTTCAGGCCGCGATTGCGGCCCCTGTTAGCTGTGCCTACGGCGCGTACGGTGGCACATAGAAACTCGCCGATCCTTCGTGTCCTGACCTTACTGAATGCGCTACTGGTAGCACCTGAGTGTGATCTGCTAGCGTGGCGATGGGCGGCTGTGTGTCGGGAGTGTTTGAGATTTTGCGAGGCGATGGATAATAGGCAGCCTACTATTCCTACATGTTAATGTTAAGTTTAGTATGTAGTTCCATGGTGTATTAGTCTTAAGACTGTAATGCTGTGTAACATAAATAATAAACAATAAAATAAAAAATTACCAGATGATATGCATTTTAAACTACTAATTAGACAGCGATTAGATGGAAAGATCCGATATGGACTGTGTCGTCATAGTACACGACGGCCATATAAACTCCATGTAGAAAGAGATAAGTCTTTGATGGCTTATAATATATCTTGGTTATTTTTATCTGAAGCACTTACTAGGTATTGACATGGAGCAGCCGAAGGCACTCACGAAACATCTCTATACAGGTCATCAGTCCAGCCTGTTAGAGATTTAGCCACGCTGTGTGTTTTGGTATATTCAAGGCGCACATGATGTCATCATCATTAGCTAGTAGATTTGATGAGGAAAGCCAATCAAGCCTGTAGATTGGTTTGTACACCTGCCTTCACCCCTTTGCCCCTTTGCCTTGCCTGTCACAGGTAGATAAAAAACAAAAAAAATCTGCAAGTAGGCCCTCAAGAGCTCTTATACATGTCTGGTTCTACTATGTTCTCTTCTTTTCTTTTGGCGCTTCGGGTGACCTTCTTGTGAGAAGAAGCGCCGAAAAAAACTCACCAGTTTCTCTTTTCCATCATATTACAAGTATTACGAATATTTACTAGGAAGTCCCAACATTTTTATCACTAGTGTAACAATAAGAAAGAAAAAAATCTATATCAATTTTTTCATTTTTCAAGTCACCTGTGCTATGTAACTGAGCTATGGACCCCTGGCAATAATTTCATTTTCTTCGGAGTTCTTGGCACCACAGTGAATAGGTACAAAAGAGCAGTGCGGAACAAGCCACCTGGAAGGTAAACAAGTATCGCGTGCAAACAGTAATATCTGGACAGTGTTATCCTTGCCACAGGACATAATAACAGTAGGTCCATGACTTTTTCACACTTCGTAGTAGACTACCCGCTGCATACATTCACAAGTATTCTACATGAAGTGTACACGGAAAGGACATGTCTAGTCACCAAAGTAACTTTTTGAGTTACTAACCATTTCTTTAAAAGTGAAAATAATATGTATTATTTCAAGATATCCACCTCTAATAAAGCGAGCTCTGCAGATTGAGAGTAAAATCTCATTTTCAGAAAAAGGTGACTAGACATGTTCTTTTCGTGTACCCTACACATGGTGTCTGACCACCCTCACGGGATTCAAATATAATCAAGGGTTATCACGCTCATTCCAGCTTCTAATCTAACTGTTAAATATCCTTCCTCCTGACAGGCGTAAGAATTTTATTTTTGTCGACAACCCTAGCGGTGGGCGTAGAAAGAGCGCGCTTTATGAGTTAGAGCGAGATGGTAGGATTCGGCGCATTTTTGTAACCTGAACGTAGGTTTTGTTAGACAGTGCAAGTTCTGTACGTCAGAGGTTCCCAATCTTTTTCAGCCCGTGGCGCACTTACAAGTTTAGTACATCGTCACGGCGCCCTGCCCTAGTTCGCTCAAAATAGGTATTGTTGCTTTGCCCGTGAATATTTGTGGTTGGTCACGGCGCCCCTCTTTACTTTCTACAGCGCACCAGGGCGCCGCGGCGCACACTTTGGCAACCTCTGCTGTACGTAGTACCTACTAATACTTATTCTGTGCTCCTGAGGTCAGGTCATGCCACGTAAAAGTAACGCAGGGACGATTTCATCGCGTGTTTTTTCATTAAAGAAATACATTTAAGTGTCAATATATCTAGGGATCATAAGATAAGTAACTTCTTTAGAGATAAATTAACACTTAAATTTGCCTTATTATGATTCAACACGCATTAAAATAGTGGCTTCCGTTACCTCTTACCGTGGAATAAACCTTTTTGTAGTGTTATGCTATGACGTAGGCTTTTTCAAAATACGAGTAAATAAGGCTCTCAAACGTCGACAATGTCAAAGTATAAATATAGACAAGTAGTCACACTTCAGCCGTTTAGGAGCGCGCGATACCTAGTCAAGGTCAGTCAGGTTGTAGTGCGTTCGTTCAAGGCGCGCACACATACAAGCCGCGCGATTTACCTTTTGCATGAAGAAAAAACGGGTTAGTACCGAATCGTCCAGGTAGCAAAATGTCCAATGACGCAAAATGACTAAAAATCGAAATGTCAATGGTCCAGTTAGCATTTTGCCCAATTAACATAACGTCCATAACACAGAACATCAAAATAGCGATTCGTCTGTGTAGCATAATGTCCAAAGTACATAATGTCAAGAAAGCTAATACCACAAATAGCACATTGTCAAATCTTATCGAAAGCAGTTAGGCCAAGTAGGATAATGACCAAAAAGCAAAATGTTTTATTATAATTAACCTCTTCACATCGTGACATACGTAACTTCATACGTTTTGGACGTTTTGATATTTAGGTGTTCAGCTTCGTGGTCGACATTAGGTAATTTGCATTTTGAACGTTTTAAATATTTGACATTTTACGTACTTAGACGTGTTGTTATCTAGCCATGTCGCTATATGCTAATTGTGTATTTTACGATCTAGGCATCTTCACAAAATGGTCAATTTACATAATTGACTTTTCGCTTTGTGGTCAATTTGCGCCAAAGGTTTTTTGGTACGTAGACGATTCGGTACTAACCCGAAAAAACCTGCTATTGTACTGTGCCAACGTATTGGCAGCTCCTCTGATGTTGCAGATATCCATATGCGTCAATGACCAGTGGACCACTTCCATCAGGTGGCAGAGCCGTTTGCCACTTGTAACATAAAAAAATCGGCTTCCGGTAAAACACAAATCTGAACCTGCTGTAATCCCATTTCCTTTACATTTTAGTATGCCGGTGAAAAAAATAGCCTGCCTTTTCGAGGGCTCGATTTATGGTGTACCTTTTGAAAATGAACCCGCTTTCATAGGATTAGCTCGAGGACGCTTTAAATCGGCGGTTAGTGTCTAGCTTTGGGAATGACATTTCATTTGCCTATGTACATCGTTTGTAGGACTGCTTTTGAATAAACTTTAACTCGTATTTGACTGCAGGATTAAATGTGCTTTAAATTGCTGAGAAAAGTGCTTGAGCTGCGTTTTTTTAATACTTAGCTTATTTAGTGTGAAGGCCTTTTCTGTACCTATCCTTTTATTTTTCCTATCTCAGGCCAGTCTGTCTATCTAGACTTTAGAGCAACACAAACGGGAGTGGCCATAGCGCATTTTTATAATACTTACACCTCTGCCGGGCGATCGACGCAGCGCACACTTACTTACGCACGCGTACATGAAAATCATCTATCACTACGAAACTAACACTTAACAAATAGAACAACACATTGACCAATTCACATTCACAAAGATACATTTTGTATTGAAACAGTGTAATGACGTGACGCACAACATTGATAAGTCTAGCAGGACTCTATGGCAATGAGCCCGCACGTGTTTGACAACTAGTAAACAAACATAAAATAACGTCAAATCAGATTTTAGTAATATTTATGTGTTAAAAGAAGTAAATGGCACGGATATAAATAAGGTATTTCTGAAACAGAAACGTTGTCTTAGAGCGATATTTGGTTTAAAACCAACATCATCATGCAAGCCACTATTTCTATCTCACAAAATATTAACATTGTCATGCTTATACATATTAGAGGTATGCCTATTTGTTTGCAAATATAAGAAACTATTCGTTCTTAAAAGTGATACGCGAAGTAGGTATGCTGTGCGATCACAGCATAGCAATGTATTGCACAAGCCAATTTCTAGACTCGCACTAGTATCAAACAATAGTTATTTCATGTGTATACAAATATATAACCACGTTCCGGAGAGATTAAAAGATGACAATTATAAAATATTTAAGTCGAAACTAAGTACCTGGTTAATAGAACAGTGTTTTTACAGCCTAGGAGAGTTTCTTAATAAGAAACACACATGAATAAATTAAATGTTGTGACTTGTGCCTATTTAAAATGATGATAGGTAATTGTTTAACTGTGTTATTTATAAGGTTAGTTATAAGTTACAGTGTGTACACCTGAAAAGGTAGGGTTTGGTGAAACTTATCTTTAACTACTGCAATTGTAACTGCAAATGTAACCCAATTCCCACATACTTGAATAAATGATTTGATTTGATTTGATTTGAATAGTGATAAAAATGTTTCATAATTCTTTAGACGTGAAAGGAAACACTAGATTTAGTCTGACGACCCATCCGAACTCTCTGAACTGGTTCATAAGGCGTTATTTTTCTCGCACACCGCTCCCCTACCTTGCACAGCTTAGGTGGAAACGCAGCCTTAAGACATTGTAAGCTTTAAATCAGAGGTTCCAAACCTTTATTATCATATCACCCACATGCTCATCGAGATTTGTATTTTTGCCCCTCCAAAAAAATAGGTATTATAAGCTTATAAGAAACTGCTCCAAGTAAAACGGCTAACATTCATGCGTATTATCCCTGAGAAAACTTAGTTATACCTGGAGGGGTAATTACCCCCAGGTTCGGAACCACTGCTTTAAATCTTTGGATCGAAGCGATTCTCTCACTATATTGTCAAATTGGGTGATCAAATTTTTAAGACATAAAAAGTAAGCTATTACCAGGTGATGAAGCTGCATGCACATATTGAAATACTAAATGGAGGCTTTTAGTTTGCAAAATGGTATAACTAATGCAATTAGAGGTTTGACTCGCTCTATTAACTCTGCTTTCGGGCTGCATTGCTCCCAGCGCTGCACTATTTCTTAAATAGTGCAATTTTGGAACAAAAGGCAGCATTTGTTGGGATAAAATAGTGCACTTTTGGGAGAGTGCACAGAGTTCTATCGCAGATACATCACTTTGTAGGTGGCGTAATATTTTGGCTCAACAAACCAAAGTGGATCTTGGGTGATACAATCAATCGCCATACATTCTTATTCTGTGCTTATTAGGCGTATAGCCGGGTATTTTCAGGTACAACGCTTCTCGTCATGGAACTCAAATAGATGAATGATTAATTGATGAGAGCTTTGAGCCGGGACATTTTTGCGTTGAATATTCCTTATTTGAGATATTTATAATTGATTTTCATATAAGCCGCTCACTAAAATGTCATTCAGGTCATTACTGTTGCATACACATGACGAGAGGCAAAAACTATTGATAAAATCAGACTCTGCCTTGATTCGGTATCCATTCCATTGAAATGTCAACTCTTATCACTATACCTTGCAAAGTATTTGCTTGAAGGGTAATGACAATAAGTCCCCCGGTAGACACTTTGAATATTGAACCACAGCAACATTTTTGGTGTACCTATTACGAAACGCTTGTTAATTCAACTCAATGAATATGATCATGATCAAATCCTACACTAATTAAATATTTTGTCTTCTTTTCTTAGACTGGTCGGTCGTTGTGCTATTTTCATAAGGTTTCTTTTAAATTATAGTTTCGATTTAAGCTATGGGCTCAAAGGCCTTTTAACAGGATTTGTGTTCATTAATATTACCTATATTTAAATCTTTTTCAAACGGAACAGCTGGATTTGTTTTGTTCATTTTGAAACTAGAAAAGAATTATTGAACCCTACTCTATGAAACGTTGATTCAAATTTCATCACACATTTTGCATGTATGGCGCGGATAGAGGCTATTGATGTAGCTTCTTGTGCTACGCTGTGCTCCGGCGCTAGTAGCGACCCACGAAAATTAGCTTCGCACTGATAAACCCTTTCTGCACTCGTTAAAACCATTTTCCTGTAAATTTTGAAACTATTACGTTTATTTCGGTCTTCGTGGTGGCATTGTTTTCATGTCTATTTGCGAGTGCTTTTGTTTTGCTCCAGATGGTTCCATGCGCAGCCAACCGCTGTCAAATGCTAAGGGACAGTTATTTTTGCTGCAATGGCTATGATCTCCAAATTGCACTGAGTTCGCAAACCATGATAAAACTTGGATGCTGTTCTATAAGCGGGACCAGAGAGTCATAGGTTTTTAGTAAAAAAGTGTATCATTATTTATTTATTGTAGGTTTAAAGCCTTTTTAAACTCACTAGATCTAGATATCGCTTCAATTCATGGGGCTCACTGTTTACATTGATTATGAAAGGACCATTATCAAAATTTGTATGGAACTGTGTCTTAAAACTAACAGAACTGAGATTTAGGTCGGTAAATAACTGTTTACATCTACTTTATTTCGTTCAATGTGCATCAAATTGAAATCCTTTGCAGTCCAGTGCACGACTGATAATAATGATGTTTAAATATTTCTTCCTCTCTTTTAGGCCTTTTTCAACTTTTTTATGTTATAAGTGGCAAACGACCAGACGAGCTGCCTGATGGAAAGCAGTCAACGTTGCCCATGGATATCTGCAAAACCAGGGGTGTTACGTATACGTTGCTATCTTTGAGGGCCCTGTTCAGGTAATCGTTTCTTGAAGTACCCCACGTCATAGCGCGCTGGGAACACCTCAAGTGGTAGTTCTGTAGGGACCGGGTAGGCCACTACATGTAAAATGTTGAGCTCGAAGAAAGGTTGCAGCGATGCGATGAATAATAGTCACGCGTTCAAATAAACAACTATAATAACTATTCACAACGTTAAATACTAAATTTACAAAGAATTAGATCGAACGGAAAGGATATAAACAAATGCGCGGGAGTATCGCGGGCAGGTAGATTCGCAATACCGTATGTCCGTGGCAGCGGGCGAGTCTCTTGTCGCGGGCGCGCGCGGGGGTTGTTCGGGCGCGCGGGGAGATCTTGGCGTATGGCCCAAGCGCTATAAGCGGAACGGATTGAGTAGCGGGCGAGACCGCCACAAGTACTCCCCTACCGAGACCGTGACTACGGGCGATAGTAATCCGGAAATCTAACTGTACGCCCACTTCTCGTCCTCTTTTCCGTCTGTTGCCTCTGGTTGGTGTTGGTGTCTGCCTGGTTAGTTGTAGGTACTTGATGCTCTTCTCTCGCCATATATGCTGGTTTGAGCCGATCTATGGTGACGGTCATCTCCTTACCCTGGACGTGTATGTCAAATGTTTTTGACCCTCTTCTAACGACCTTGTAAGGGCCAAGATATGCTGGTTGAAGTGGCTTTCGTGCTGGACCTTGGCGCAGGAAGACATGGGTAGCTGTATTGAGGTCCTTGGGTACATAAAACGGTCGCGTGCCATGGCGGGACGTTGGTTGTGGAGCTAGCTTGCTCATATGCGCGCGAAGCCGGCTAGCGTAGTCTTCATAGTCAACCACCAGGTCCGGTGTTGTCTCCAGGAACTGCCCAGGTAAACGAAGTGGCTCACCGTATACGAGTTCGGCGGCAGATGCTTGCAGATCTTCCTTCCAAGCGCTTCTTATCCCGAGAAGCACCAAGGGTAAGGTTTCGGTCCACGACGGGGATGCATGGCAGGTGATGGCGGCCTTAAGTTGTCGATGTAGTCGCTCTACGAGGCCATTGGCTGCTGGATGGTAGGCGGTTGTTGTATGATGCTCAGTACCCATTAGTGCTGCGATGGACTGGAACAGGCGCGACTCGAATTGCCGACCGCGGTCTGTAGTGATGCGCTCTGGACATCCGAAGCGCGCGACCCAACCAGATAAGAACGCGGCCGCGCAGGTTTCTGCCGTGATGTCCTTGAGTGGGTACGCCTCAGGCCATCGAGTGAAGCGATCGACGGCGGTGAGGCAGTACCTGAAATCATGAGAGGGGGGTAAAGGACCGATTATGTCAACGTGGGCATGTCGGAATCGGGCTCCAGGTGGCTTGAATTGGCCTATTGGCGAAGAAGTATGCTTCGTTACTTTGCAACGTTGGCAGTGTACACACTCCTTTGCCCATTGTCGACAGTCTTGCCTCACGCCCGGCCATACGAATCTCTGTGTGATTAACCGGACTGTGGTTTTGACGCCAGGGTGACTGAGGCTGTGTAGGGCGTTAAAGACCTGACGCCGATAAGATGGTGTGACATACGGTCTAAGCTCTGAAGTCGACGTGTCACAATAAACCGGTATGTCTGAATGAGGTGTTGTTACCTTCTGCAGGTCTAGCGAGGAACCGTTGTTGAGTAGATCCTGCAATTCAGCATCTTCCTCCTGGTTACGGGCTAGAGACTGGTAATCTATAGGCATTGGAGTGAGCTCTTCGATCCGTGAGAGTGTGTCAGCCACTGCGTTGTCTTTGCCGGAGATGAACTTGACATCGGTGCTAAATTGAGATATATAATCCAGATACCTGTACTGACGTGGCGAGCAGTTGTCTCTGCGTGTGCTGAATGCGTACGTGAGAGGTTTGTGGTCCGTATAGATAGAGAATGTACGTGCTTCGACCATGTACCGGAAGTATCGAATTGCCTCGTATATCGCGAGTAGCTCTCTATCATACGGGCTGTATTTTCTCTGCGCAGAGTTAAGTTTTCGTGAAAAGAACGCTAAGGGTTGCCACGTATCACCTTTGCGCTGCTGTAGCACAGCACCGATTGCTACATCTGATGCGTCAGTTTGAATAGCGAGCTCTGCCTTGGGATCTGGGTGCGCCAGAAGTGCTGCCTGTGCGAGTCGGTACTTACAAGATTCGAAGGCTTCTGTCAACTGGGCATCGAGTTGGATTGGTTTTGAACCTTTTGTCTGCGCGCCGATTAGGAGTGAGTGAAGTGGAGCTTGTATCGCTGCTGCCCCAGGAATGAAACGGCGGTAGAAGTTCATCATGCCCAGGAATCTTCTTAACTCCTTCGTGTTTGCCGGTACTGGGAAGTCCTGAACCGCCTGTACCTTCTCTGTCAGTGGGCTGATGCCTTGTGCTGAGACCGAGTGTCCTAAAAAGGTGACTTGAGACTGTCCAAAGGTGCACTTCGAGGTGTTAATGAGCATACCATATTCCTGCAGCCTTGCGAACAGTTGCCGAAGGTGATGGTGATGCTGAGTCTCTGTCTCTGAGTAGACGATTATGTCGTCGATGTACCCGAAGCAAAATTCGAGCCCCCTCAGCGCCTCATCCAGGAAACGCTGAAAACTTTGCGCTGCGTTGCGTAATCCGAACGCCATGTAGGGGAACTCGAATAATCCAAACGGTGTGGTTATTGCGGTCTTCGGTATGTCGTCGACGAAGACTGGGATCTGATTGTACGCCTTCACCAGATCAATAGTACTGAAAACTTTCTTACCTGCCAGCTGGTAAGCAAAGTCCTGTATGTGCGGCACGGGATAACAGTCAGGTACCGTTCTGGCGTTCAGCACCCTGTAGTCCCCACACGGTCGCCAGCCGTCGTTCTTTTTGCGTGCTAAGTGCAGAGGAGAGGACCATGCGCTCTCCGATCTTCGAGCAGTACCACACTGGACCATGTCTTCGAATTCCTTCTTCGCTATTGCTAGCCTCTCCGGGTCAAGACGACGAGGACGGCTGGAGACCGGTGGGCCTGGGGTCGTCCTGATGTGGTGTACTGTACTGTGCTTGGGAGTGCCCGGCTTACCAGCTGGACGGGTAATGTCTGGGTACTCACATAATAGTTTGCGAAAAGGTGTATCTCCAGTTACCATTGTGCGTACGGATGAAATTGCTTCGGTGCTGCTACTGACCATTGCTGGAGCGCTCAGCGATGTGGTGCCATCGACCAGGCGTTGCTTCCGGCAGTCTACAAGAAGATTGTAAAAACCTAAAAAGTCGACACCTATGATGGGTTTTGAGACGTCCGCTACTGTGAAGCGCCATTCGAATGCCCGTCGAAGTCCGAGGTCTACGTGAAGGTTTAGAAATCCGTAGGTTGCTATGGCTGTTCCGTTGGCGGCAAACAGCAGGTACTTTGTCTTCGTGCGTGGCTCCCGAACGGCTGACTTTGGAAAAACACATAGGTCTGAACCCGTGTCGATAAGGTATTGCACCTTTGTTGAGCGGTCAGTAACGAACAGGCGGCCAGTTGCTGTAGGGCAGTCGCTTGCCGCGATTAGTGGCTGCCCTGAGAGTTTCCCGCATGAAAGCTGCATGGTTGCTTGCATGTTTTTGCCTTGCTGCCAAATGTGAAATGATACCAGCAGTGCGGATGGTCGTCGGGGCGTTGTCTGGAGCGAGATCTAGCTCTGGATCGAGAATGAGAGCGTGAGCGTTTGCGGTGATGGTACGAACCTGACCTGTGTGCCTGTACCTTAAGGAGACTTTCTACTTGCCGCGTCAGTTCCGCTACTCGCTGTTCCAAAGCGGTACCTGGCATACCCGTAGAGGTGCTGGCGACGTGGTAGGATGGTTGTGCTACGTCGATGACCTTGTCTGCCAGTCCTGCTAGGGTGTCGAGCTCCAAGGTAGGCTGAAAAGCAACAACAGTCTGAACATTAGGTGGTAATCTACTGGTCCAAATTGTGCGAATAAACTCCTCTGGCATGTGCGGTCCAGCCAGGTCCTTGAGGTGTCTCAAGAAATCTGTAGGTTTTCTATCTCCCATTTCCTCATGTTGCATAAGCTGTAGGGTTTTTTTCTCACGGGAGGTAGAAATACGATGGATGAGCTCATTTTTTAATTTAGTGTACTTGCCAGTGGCTGGGGGATCTCGAAGAATATCCTTGATTTTGACTGCGTACTCCGGATCAAGTTGTCCGCACACGAAGTGATATTTTGTCTCGTCTGCCGTGATGCCAGATAATGTAAATTGGCTTTCTAGTTGCGCGAACCAAACCTCTGGCTCATCTGGCCAAAACGGAGGAACACGCACACCGACACGAAAAACATCACTTGGACCACCGCCTAACTGTACCATACCTGAACCGCCTTTGTTACCACTTGTTGTTTTGGCAGTTGTACTTGCATTTGCCTGATTATCCGTATCGTTAGGCATCCTAGATCGCTCCTAATCTTCTCCTCTTCTTCACGATAAAGGCTGAAGTGTCCTCTTCTTACTCGGGGTCACCAGTATGTAGGGACCGGGTAGGCCACTACATGTAAAATGTTGAGCTCGAAGAAAGGTTGCAGCGATGCGATGAATAATAGTCACGCGTTCAAATAAACAACTATAATAACTATTCACAACGTTAAATACTAAATTTACAAAGAATTAGATCGAACGGAAAGGATATAAACAAATGCGCGGGAGTATCGCGGGCAGGTAGATTCGCAATACCGTATGTCCGTGGCAGCGGGCGAGTCTCTTGTCGCGGGCGCGCGCGGGGGTTGTTCGGGCGCGCGGGGAGATCTTGGCGTATGGCCCAAGCGCTATAAGCGGAACGGATTGAGTAGCGGGCGAGACCGCCACAGTTCCATCCACATCCTGCCGGTTCTTGGCAAAAAAGACCGTGATGCCCGCTTGTCGCCCGTTTCTCCATTCCTCTCTGTGTTGTGCTCTTCGTATCCAGTTCGAGCCAGCGACTTTTCTCACGTCATCTTTCCAGCGCATTTGTAATCGCCCTTGAGGGCGCTTATCTCCCCATGGTTTCCATTCCAGTAGGCTTATGATGCTACTCTTTATAGCGCGATAAATAAAGTATAAAGCATTCGTCACTCTCACACACTATTTGTCAGAACGTGACTGATGCTTTAATATTTATATATCGCGCGACAAAGCGTATCATCATTAGCCTACAGGTTACGCTTGCACCAAGACATCTCGTTTCGAGCCACGTCTCCTGCCCACTTCCATTTGAGCGCTTCCCCGTGTTTACTTATTTACTAACGTACAAAATTGGCCCCAAATAATTAAGACAGTCCTTACTCGCTTGCTATTGGCGCTAGAGTAGAAAAACCGCTCCCTCTGACTGAATTACTAATGCAATTCAGAAGGGAGCATAGGCTTAGGAACATAGACTTATATCAAGATAGACGCAGCAAATACCGTGAAACGTATGTGAAACTTAAAGCAGAAGGGCGTCGCCATAGCGTATTATTCCGGTACTATACCTACAGTCTGTTATTTTGCTAGAGGGAGGAGGAGATCTGCGTAACGACACTGACTTCCAGTACATAATAGTACATTGTATATCAAGGGCGGTAAGTAAGGAATTACAAACGAGTGTTTGTTACAAGGCCGAGGCGAAGTCGAGGGCTTTAATAACACGAGTTTGTAATTCCTTTACCGCCCGTGGCACACACAATGTTTTTCATCACACTTGTGAGGAAATCTGATTAAAATAACCTTACTTAACCTAAATAAAATTGTAAAACTGACAGTACCATTAGTGACATATATCAAGACGACAAGTCACGTTCGGAAACCATAGCGGTAAAGACTTAAAATGGTTGATTTTATATTTGCAAAATACTACATACACTATTTAAACATTTAATTAATGTTACAGAAATATGTGTTTACATGTATTTGCAATAACAGTTTTCTTTAAATAAATATTTCAGTAATAAAAGTTAATAAAGTAAGTTGGCGTTTTCTTTGAACATGACAAATAAGAGTAAAACAGAACCAGCGTTTCAAATTTAAAAAGAAAACCATTACGCCCTAGGGCGTAATAGGCCATTTACGGCCCGCAAAACCTACGTGTAATGACACCATTTTCGAGCAAGTGTGATGAAAAAAAATATCTATCATTACGAAAATGTGTTAGTAAGCATATTACGAATGAAACAAAACACTAATAATTTTACAACCACAAAGACAAGAACTTGTCTAAATTGGTTGGGTAGTTTGACAATACAGGCTACTTTCTCCCTACAAAGTAGGTTTTGCTCTAAGATGAGATCCAAGTATGTCAACTTCTGTGTGCCCGTGACGTTTCTTGAAGTCGAGGCGACACAAATATAAATGGGCTCTGCTTAAAAAACAGTATTTGCAGTTTTAACCTGCTGAGATGTGATAGTATACATCGCTTTTTGTCGTGAACAATATTAGTGTAGTAGGACTCAACCCCGACAGATTGTCGGGCGGGATTACCTCTCAACTTTAAAGCAAGGCATCTCTTTCGATTGGCCAAGATGGCAATTTCGCTGATAAACGGAATACTAACATCTATATATACATGTATAATAAAACCGTAGAAAGACGGTGTTAGAACATTAAAGACTTTTTTTAAAAAGTAACTGGGTTTAAAATAAGTAATAAATAGTAAATAGTTTTTGAATTTTTTGTCTGTTTGCTTGTTTCTTTATTTGCGCATTTCGCAAAAACTACCGGATCGATTTTTATGAAATTTGGTATACAGGCTAATTATGACCCCGGTTACTTTTTATCCGCCTAAACCGAAGCAAAAAAGAGACTTAACGTATAGTAGTAGTAAGTTGCCTTGCGTCGTCTACTTCAATATAAGTCTGTGGCCGGAAAAGTCCACACCTCCGTAGTGAAAGGGCGAAATAAATCGACCGCTGGAACCTACCGCGCCATCGATAAGCGGAGGTGAATCATCGCCGCGCCACAACACAAATCTAAGAATGAATTGCCCAGCCTGTAACAAAACGATAGATCCAATGGAACAGCTGAGATGCGGGACCTGCAAAACCGCATATCATTACATGTGCAACAACATTACATCTGCTGAGTTTAGAGAAAAGAGCGCCGAGCTAAAATGCGGCTGGCGGTGCCAGCCTTGCGCCAATATCACCCGGAGGAAGACTGAAGACACCCCAGTTCGTACACAATTCGTGAACCTGGACGAAACGGGAATGTCGTTGGATGAACAGGAAGATCCAGACGAAACAGGTAACACGGAAAAAAATTACACAAGAATAACCCAGAACCATCAGCAAAACGTACATAACGTTATCACCTTAGAAAACATAAGCCAGTTATTAGACCGGAAGTTACAAAACATGGAAACATCAATAGTCACCAATATGAAGAGAACATTACAAGGTGAGATAAACTGCGATATAGGAAAATTCAAGCAGGACTTTTTAGAAAAGTTAAATAGCATTATTAAAGAACAAGACAAATTAAAAAATCGCGCGGAGGATACGACACAAAAAATTCACTTTTTGGAAACAAAAATCGACAAACTAGAGACAGAATTACTCCACTTATCGAGCTCTGAAACTAGCATATCAAAAAAACAATCCGAAAAAATTGCACCATGTGATAAGAAGTTAGTGATCTATGGCCTCGATGAATATCAACGTGAGTCAGAACATGACCTATATGACCGTATAGGCAACATCTTCCACAACATACTTAATATAGACGTCACAGGATACATCGAAGAACTTCGTCGCATCGGGAAGCTGGGCCAACGACGGCGACCGGTAGTCGTGGAGCTGCTGAGCAAGAGAATGATCAGATATATCTTAAACAACACGCATTATTTCCAAAATACAGGTATTTCTGTTAGTGCTTACTTCGATAATGAAACATTAAAAAAACGAAAAATATTGAGAGAAGCACTTATTGCAGCAAGAAATAAAGGACAGCACGCAATCATAAAAAATAACCAACTTATTATAAACGGCAAGATATGCAGCATGAGTACCTCCGACGAACAAAACCAAACAACGGAATACGTCGAAAATAGTAATGAATCTTTCACCCCGTGTACCAGTTTAACATCTGTGCAAAATGAGCGCCCTGTAACGACAAACCGCACAAATGACGGAGAACACGTGAAAACCTTTCGGCCGACCACTACAGGAAGTGACTTTCGCGCCCTCAGAAACAATTAGTAAAACCATTCAAATACTATATCAAAATATGCAAAGTTTGGTAAACAAGCAAGATATAATTGCAGCATTTCTCGAAGAACGCAGTGAGGCACCCGTGGCACTGTGCATTTCGGAGACCTGGCTTACCCAGGACAAAGCAGCCCTCGTCCATTTCCAGGATTACCATCTAGCGGCATCATTTCATCGAGAAAACTACAGTGGTGGCGGAGTAGGAATCATAATAAAAGATAACATTGATTACATCGAGCGGAAAGAAATTATGGACATGTCTGTTGAATATATTATAGAAGTGTGTGCATTAGAATTAGTACAATTTGAGATTATATTAATTGTATTATACTGGAACAACAGAGAGACTGACATATTTTATCGACAGTTAAAATTGATCTTGGAACATCTAAATAAATTTGCAAATAAAAAAATAGTCATCGGCGGTGATTTTAACACTGATACACTTATACCGTCAAAACAAACTGCTAACTTACTAGATTTTATGCTTGAGTACAATTTTAAACAATATATTAAAGAACCCACTCGAATCACTAAAAATAGCTCAACTTGCCTCGATCTTATTTTCACAAACTTCCCCAATAAGTTTACGACCACGGTAAAGGAATTGGGATTTTCGGACCATAGGTGTACAAAAATCGAGATAGATAGCTCATCGGTTAAGCAAAATAATTCTGATTCTGACTTTTGGTACCAAACAAAACGAATATATAACCTAAAAAATATCAAAGCATTTAAACTAGAATTACAAAGAACGAATTGGCAAAATTATATATCTTTAAATAAATCCGTAAATGAAAACTACAGTTCATTTAATAATAAACTATTCGAAATCCTTGAACGCTGTATACCTAAAAAACGAATCAAATTAAAAACAGGAAAAGCAAATCTTTGGCTTACCCGCGGTATAAAATTATCCTGTAAACACAAGCGATTATTAAGAATTCATACTATGGCCTCCGGAAACAGCATTCTAAAAAAACATTTCAAACAATATGGCAAAACCTTAAAAAATGTTATTATTAACTCTAAAAAATTGGTATACATAAAGAAAATGAAAAAATCCACGAATAAAATAAAATGTATGTGGCAAATTATAAAGCAGCGAACTAATAATTCACAAAAGTACAGGAAACAAAATACTCAACTACTTATCCACAATAAATTAACGTCCGATCCTAGACTCGTTTCAAATGCATTCAATAACTTGTTTGCCAGCGCCGGGCGGCCGGCGGCGGGGGTCGCGGGGACACCGCCGCGCGGCCGGCCGGTGCTGCAGCCCTGCGAGAACACGATGTTTCTGCGACCTGTCGACCCGCGCGAAATAAACAAACTCATTAGTAGCCTAAAAAATAAGACCAGCTACGGTGTCGATGAACTGCCACCCTCACTTATAAAAGCTTGCGCGGCAGAGTTAACTCCACCTCTGACCTACATTATCAATCAATCTTTTTCCGAAGGGATATTTCCCGATTTGCTAAAAATTGCCCTCATTAAACCGGTTCACAAGAAAGATGCCAAAAACGACCCGAATAACTACCGCCCGATTTCACTATTGCCTGTCATTTCGAAAGTATTCGAGAAGGCCATGTGTAGCCGATTGCATTCATTTTGCGAAAAATACGAAATTTTCCATAACTCCCAAAACGGATTTCGAAAAAATCGGTCTACTTCACTCGCCGCTTACACATTTATAAATGAAGTCCTAAATATAATAAATAAAAAAGAATATGCTATAGGAATATTCTTTGATATGACGAAAGCTTATGAAAAAGTTAAATTTAATATACTTCTTGATAAACTCTACGGCGTGGGAATTCGTGGTATAACGCATAAATGGTTCCAGTCTTATCTGAGAAACAGAAACCAATACGTTGAGATTGAACACGTAAATGAACAGTCAAGAGAAATTAGCATTGTTAGATCGGAAGTCCAGCCTGTGACGGATTCCATTCCTCAGGGAAGTGTTATCGGTTGCGCCTTGTTTATCATTTATATAAATGATCTACCAAAAATATTTGAAGAGCCATGTGTTATGTTTGCTGATGATTTTTCCCTATTATTGTCATGCAAAACGAATACAAACCTTAATAACAAGTTGCGAGACATAATGAGTAAAGTCGTGAGTTGGATGGATGATCACAGTCTAGAAATAAATTTTTCAAAAACGAAATTAATGCAATTTAGGCCTCGTCAAAAATCAGAATTAGATATCAATTTCTCTTTTAGGAATATACGATTAGAATGCGTAGACACTTTTTCATTGCTCGGTATAAATATAGATACAAATATAAACTGGAAATGCCATATACAGAAAACTAAAACTAAACTCAGCCAATTTGTTTACGCGTTAAGAGAACTCAAAAAAACAACAAACACGCAAACAGCCTTGACAACATATTACGCTTATGCACATGCTTGGCTTTGCTATGGTGTAACTTTATGGGGAAATAGCACAAATGTTCAAGACCTCTTCATTATGCAAAAGAAATGCATCAGGATAATTATAAATATAAAACAAACAGATAGCTGCAAATCCCATTTCAGGAACCTAAAAATATTAACCCTACCTTGTATATATATATTAGAGTCATGTAAATTTGTAAGAAAGCACCCTGAATTGTATTCCAGACTCGGAGATATGCCCCGTCGGTTCGAATCACGTTATAAAAAAAATTTACTACAAACGGAGTCAAAATTAGTTCTACATAGAAATGGCCCTTATTCTATGTCTATCCGAATCTATAACAAGTTACCCAACCACATAAAGAATGAAGAGAAAATAAATAAATTCATAAGCGCATTAAAAACATACCTAATAGAAAAGGTTTACTATACCATCAATGACTATTTAAATGAATAATAAAGTAATTTAGATTGGGTGTCTTGTCCGTCTTCCTCTGCCTTTCCCACGTAGTTATTAAGTAATAAATATCATCCGTAATAATAATAATATATAGGTAAGTCTTAATAATACCTGCAAACCGAGTTGCAATTGAAATTGTAGGTACCTTCCAAATTGCTATGCCCTTACAGGGCCGTACTTTTTTACTTTAAATTAAATTAAATTAATGTTTAATTTAATTAACATAACTATATTTTTAAGATTGCCGTGCCCTTGCAGGGTTCATGTTACTGGAATTGTTAAATTAATGTAAGACCTTATGTACAACATGAAACGCAATAAATAAATTGAAATTGAAATTGAAATTGAAATCTTTGTATGAAACTTGATCTTAAGGCCTTTTTTCCTTTATCATAAGGCTGAATGACTAAGAGTGAATGACTTGAATTCCTGAGGTGTTCTGTAGGCGGTGTTTTAATCAACCAGTCCCTTGTGGAGCGATTTTTAAGACGATAAGTACGGGTTTTTTGTTTTTGTGAAGCTTACTTCATTTCGTAAAGAGGTTCTAATTAAAATTGTTTGTTACGCGAATTTCTAAAGAAAGGAGTGTAATGTTTATTACTTTCTATATAATTTTATTGTAAATACAGTCTAAAAATAAACGTAAAAACAAATAATGTTTTAGGTGACAATTTTATAAAAATTGACTTAGTTCTAAACTAACCGAAGCTTTTACTATGGGTACTAGAAAATAAAGTATCATCATCATCGTCATCATCATCATCATCATCATCCTCATCATCATCATCATCATCAATATCATCATCATCATCATCATCATCATCATCATCATCACCATCACCATCATCATCATCATCATCATCATCATCATTATCATATCATCCTATATCATTATGTACACAGGCCTATTCTTGCCTAGGCCAGGACAGACTCACTCCGCGATTCCGTTGCGTGGTAATTATTATTAAATCTCGCCACCCTAGTGGTAATAAAGAGCATGCCTTGCGTGATAGAGAGACGTTGGATGCGGGTTAGTTCCGTCCGGTCATCGGACGTGATCGGCAGTTTTGTGAGGGAGAGAGGCTTCTGAACGTAGTACTAATTTATATTTCCCGAAAGTATACTCTAAGTCCTAAGGTTCTTAAACTTTTTTTTGTCACGGACCGCCTACATTATTTCGAAAACCTTACGGACACTTTCCGAATACAATCAAAGAAAAAGAAAATCAAGGGCACATGACAGTTTGTGTTATATGCATAGCCACTGACCCCCGGCTCTAGTATCACGGACCCCTAAGGGGTCCATGGACCACAGTTTAAGAAAACCTGCTCTAAGAAAACTGTAAGAAAGCTTAAAACATGAAACCCATAGACCGCCTTTCCACTAACTTTTCGCGAACAAATAAGTAAGACTTCACGTCAGTTAGTTCTTAACTATGACAGTACATTACCCAGAAGGTTCACTTGATTTAAAAAACTGCTGAAAAAATCTTAAGACAAGTAGCATAACAGTAATAATACATGCGCGTAGCTGCATGCATACAGATCATTCTGAAGAATTGTCGCCAGACAGTAGAAAAAACATTGAGTAAATTTTGAAACCGGGGCAGTTCGAAAAGGGAACAGCGAGACAACTTGGACACGGTTTGCAAAGAGTAGCGCCAGGCACTAAACCGAAGTCAAAAGCTTTCCTGAAGTGAAATTTTATATAATTTTTTGAAAATTTTGCACACCGAGGCTTAAAACGCGTTTTTTTTATAAGTTTGCAGCGTTTAATGACTTCAGTGGATTTTTTCCCAATATTGTTTCTAGATACGTCACAAAGCCATCCATTGCGATCGCCGAAGTGGTTGCATTCACTCAATCTGACTACATCGAGTGGATCCCAGAACTTGTCGAATTCCGGGCCAACTTTCGATCCAGGAAATTGCAGTCAAGTTTTGGAATTAATTAGACGGAGCTCATGAAAATATTATACGGGATTGATAAGTTCATTTAAATCTGGAGACATTCATTGCTGAACATATGTCTCCCCTTCAAAGACTTTCACAACGAACAGGCCATTATTAATGGGCTTAATACTTTTTCATAATAATAAAAAGAGCAAGTAAACAAACCGTTCTAGAGTGGCGACCACGTACTGGAAGACGAAGCGTTAGCAGGCCTCCCATAAGGTGGACCGACGACCTGGTGAAAATCGCGGGCAACCGCTGGATGCGAGCAGCATATTGCCGACAGTGGTGGAGATCCTTGGGGAAGGCCTATGTCCACAAATGGAGGTCTTTCAGCTGATATGATGAAACAAAACGTTAAAAACTATACCCAAGCCATCCAATTTTTCAACCAGTCTCCTATTTGTGATATCATCCTGGGTGACGTATGTAGCACCATCTACAGTCAAGTCCTTGCAATTTGTATATACCTACATCACTATGGTCCCAGCTCGTTTTGAGAAATCCACAGTAACGATGTGTTACACCCAAACATATGATTCTAAATTATTTATAATTCGTTGGCAGTCGTTAATGCTATAATAAAAATAATATAAAACGTTTACTTTCTCCAAAAATAGAAACGGCCTTAAGTTGCCTTTGAATAGTCACCCTGAGGACCAAAATTCAAATAGATCTGTAAAGAGAATGCTCGACAGAATCTCGGGCACCCATAAAAGTGGACGGAACACAAAGAAGTGCCCGTGGCTTGCTTAGAGCCGACTCGCTGAGTGTGCAGTGCACAACGCGTGCATTCTGTGCATTCATTTACATTTAATTTCATTTTTTTCTATATCTGTCGGAGAACGCATGCTTTGAGAACAGTCATCACGTCAGCTGCAAGGCATCAGCCGAGGGAAGGCCCTGGGCACGTGCAATTTTTTTTTTTACTCTGACAGTACTTGCAGGCTTTAGTGGCTGTTGCAAAAATCGAACAGGGTGGAGGCTTGTGGCGTTGCTTGATACTTAGCTGAGCCCGACAATGTCGGAGGGAAGTTAATTCAGCATATTCGGATCCTGTGGCAAATCGGGACGCGGCTCTACACGTGCAGGCTGCGGGTGTGTTATTTACGTCTATGCAGCTGCACGAGCATTGTGACTGATGGGGTTGAACGCACCGCCTATAAATAATCGGATCCATTGAGGAGCGGTCATTAGTTCGAGTTACACACTCTACAGGACAGGTTGAACCGATATAGCCTCCCCCGCTGGTCCGTTGCTCACCGCGACACTTCCGAGGTGGTCCGCGGCTATGCTACCTAGTTCGAGCCCAGGGAACGCCACAAGCCCCCACCCTGTACGATTTTTACAACAGTTACTAAGGCTTGCAAGTACTGCAGAGTTAAAATAAATAAATGATAATTATTAGGAGCAGTCACTTGACTTTCGAATTTCGAATGCCCAAAGCGGGCATTTATTGGCCAAACGGGACAGGCAATTCAAAAAAAGAAAAAGAACGCTTAAACTTTGGTACTAGTCGTGGCGTAGTAGTGGCAAAACCTCGGAGTGAGCCACTCCTGGTGCAATGCACGTGACTTGCATTATGTGCATTGTTGACACAGCATTTCTACATATATAGATACAAGAAATCAAAGTACATAGAAGAACAAACCGGGAATCGAACCCGGTACCTCTGGATTTCCGGCCCAGCGCCTTAACCACTTGGCCAAGTGTGGTGTAATTTACCCGCATTAAAAAAACAAAGAAACATCATGTTTCTTACGTATGTAGTACAGCATTTCTACTTTGAAATTCATTTGTCGGCTTCACTCTTCTCAACTTCGTCCGTCGTCACTTCAGTGGCCTGTTAAAGCTGCAAGTTAAAATTCTAAAAGTATAAACCAGCAAGATTAGCCACACCAACCAATGGCGTTGTTATTTTTGACCAATTTTACAAGTTTAGACTTGTAAAATTGTAACTTGTAGGTCGTGAAACGGACCATAGTGTATTCCTTCTGCATCATTATCATCATCATCATTTCAACCTTGATATGTCCACTGTTGAACATAGGGCTGCTCCAAAAATTTCTACAACGAACAGTGGCACGCCTCCCTGCTTTTTTACTGTCCTCTTAACTGACAGTTAACAGGTCATCACAAAACTGACGATTAGTGTCAAACTCCATATACTCGTATTACTTCACGAACTGTTAGGTTATATCTGCCGCCTTAAGGAAAAAAACCTTAAGTGACAAAAAGTATGTTTCGAGAAAAAGCCGAAAAACTTTGCACTCCTGCTAAAATAGGATTAATTCAAAGTACAAAGTTGAAACTTTTGTTTATGAATAAAATAACACTGTAGAATTTTTATACAATGTAAATTATTCGATTATCTATTTATTTTAATAAGTTATTTATAAAAAACAGTTACTGCCTCTTAGAATAAATAAAAATAATATATCGTTTCTAATAAAAAATATCATAAGTGCGTACTTATGTTTTTTGTGACAGTATTGCATTACGATGACTAAGAAAGAAAAACACATGTACACAGTTATGCTTATGTTACTAAACAATCTAGAAGCCGAAAAAGCACAATTTCGTACTTGTGGTTTTTTTACTTAGTTAAGATAGTAAAATTATAATTTATCTCTTTAAAGGAATTCATAAAAATACAACTAAGAATCATAATTATTTATTTAAAAAAACAAATGAGATATTGAAATAACTCATCATCTGCTAAATATGTTCTCAAATCGGGGAATTTTTGATAACTATACCCAGATGCTTCCGCTCCATGAACTGCTGCTGATGTTTGTGGCTCGTCATTATTTTCTTGCATTTCACCTCTCGCCATTAGAAGCAACCGTCTGCTCCTGGATGACTGCCGCATTGTTATTTATCTGATAACCAAAACAAAAACAAAAACGTATACCCACAACCAAGAAGCAAACACACACACGGCCTTTGAGTTATAGTGAGGTAGAATGTAGTTAGGTAGTTTTAGTTATAGCTCAATCACTCAAAAAAATCAAAACTTTAAAAAATCATGCAACCATAAAAATAACAACACAGCGATAGAATGTAATAAGCGTTATGAAAATAAGGAGTTAGGAAAACCCTGTTTTATTTTATAAACAAGCATGACTTTGCACGCGGCAAGATGACGCCCGCCCGGTGCATCGTGCCACGTACCGATGTAAAACCAACTTTACTGTGCTCATTATTTTTCTGTGCGTGTTTAGCGACATAAAATTCGCTGGCACCAAAGCCACGTTATGTTAAAACATTGTATGTTGAATCCCATTAAACGCATCAGCTATTTAACACCCAAAGTATCGTGGTTAAGTTACGAGTAGGTATATAAGTATATAGAATAGGTACACCTCAGGACAAAACTATGAACACAAGTTTACTTATTATCGGTAGAAAAACATAATGTAGTCGATAGGGATATTAATAGAAATAATAAATACGTATGTTACTGTCGAAAAAAACACTTTTTTAACTAAACATCAGAGATTTTTTTTAGGTAAGTACCTATTTTAAACTTGTTTTCATACGTTTGGCCTGGGGTGTAGATAATTAACATCAACCTCAGTAGATGCGTAACTAAACACCAGAATAACCAATATAATAAGTAGGTAATGTTAATTTCAGGAACGTATAAGTACACATTTGAATACGCGCGCCAAGCCAATTTGCAAGTAAAAGATTAACCGCGACAAATTGGTATACAGTTATTCAAAAGTGAAAGGTTAGAAACGTAGTATATAAGTATACTTACGAATAGTTTTTGACACTTTATAACAGTCACCATATACACGTTAACCACTTGTCGTATTTTAAACGTAAGCAGCAGAGTAGGTTTAATTAATTGCGTGCGTCGTACGCGCAGCTCTCTCAAAGGCAAGTAACCGATGGAGCCGCGTGCGCCGAGTGAACCTGTCCTTGAGGGGTGGAGGGGGGCTATCTACTAGCATGATAAAGCATAACTGACAGCAATTTTTACGAAATAAACCACAACTACACTTTATTGAAACCGACACTAAGCAGAAAAAGCATAAGTAAGAGTCGTACAAGATAGAAAAAACATAACTGACAACTTATGTTTTTTCAACCTCCGAGTGTTACGACTAAATAATTGTTTTATACTAACAAGAATGGAATTTTTAGTGAAATTAAGGTTATTTTTCATAGAAATGTCATTAAATGGTTTTTCATCTTATGAAATAAATGTTTGGCTCAAATTCAAGACTAAATATAAAGACACAAGGCGTCAGTTAAGAACTTTTCTATCTAGGAATAGCTACTTATGCTTTTTCTTTCTCTGACAGGAAGTCATTTTACCAAAATGCCGTGTAGTTATGCTTGTCTAAATCATGATCTGTTTGATATGCAGAAATGACTGTTGAATAGAAAAATCACATTTTTTTTCCTGATTTCGAGGGTGTCAATAACTCAATTTCGCAAAAATTGTCACTTAAGGTTTTTTTCCTTAAGGCGGCAGATATAGGCTTATTTTCCGCAACTGGACGGCAAACATGCGCCTATTTTGCGTGATGGGTTGATGGCAAAATCTCTACCAGAAAGCCTAGCAGACACTTGACGTTGCCGACGACTTCTAGGAGTGACCTCGGTGTTCCGAGGTGGTGTGCCCGGTACTTGGCCACCCCCGGGCATTCAAGAATGAAACTGTCAGGTTAGACGGTATTTAAACATAGCTTAAGTTTCGCCTAACCGTAGATTTTAAAATAAAAATGTCCCTTTAATCCACTAATGGCTAATATTTTCACCTGAAAATAATTCACGAAAACATTTTATGAACAAATTCCAGTTATAATGGAGTGTATATGTTATACTTTACGCCAGGGAGGCTCATCTGCCGCTAAGTGCTTCACTTTTTACGGACTATAACGTTTCCAATAACATTAAAAAATCAATAGTTACAATGAAATACATTAACGTACAACCTTGGTCAAAAGTATTGAGTACCTGTTTTTGTTAAATGATTTCTAATTAACTATTATTTTGTAATTATAAAAATTAAAACAAAATTTAATAAAGTTTTTATGAATCAAGGAAAGTTTCTTCAGACCTCAAAGTATTTATTTAGATGACAAAAACTAAAATAAAAACTATTTACCTTCCGAGCGAGCCACTGAATTAAAAAAAAAACCGGACAAGTGCGAGTCGGACTCATACAAATACTTTAAATAAATATTTTTTTATAATTTAATTACAAATGTATGTAGTTTTCAGATTATTCCATAGACTTGTAATATAATACGGTATTACTTGCCAAATTTCATAATTCTAGGTCAACGGAAAGTACCCTATAAATTTCGGTTCCCTTGAGAGTAGTTGAGAGTTTCGAAATATACGTTTTTTGCGGCATAAACGGCTGTAGGTATCTTTTGTTACGTTAACTTGAAGTTTGATTTTTTAAGAGGAAACAGTAAGGTGGAGAGAATTGAAAATTAGGTATTTGTAAAATGTGTCGCTGTCCCGCACTGCCCGCCTCTCCCGCGCAGAGCGCGATAGAGGCAACTGCAGCTAGGACCGAAAATACCTTTTAAAAATTCATGAAAACAACGTTTCGTAGTCCCCTGATTTCTTCCCCAAAACTTAACCTATTTAACTGTTTTTTTCATTAAACATTAAAAAAAGGCTTTGGCCGTGTTCCTATGTTTTCCTTTTTTTTAATAATCTAGTCAAATTTGTTTTCTGGATGTGTGAACACAGCGGAAAATCTGGCATTTTTTTTAGGTTTTTGAAGGTTAATATCTCTTTTGAGAATCAATTTATCGTAAAAAGGAAAACATAGGAACATATCAATAGTAGCCATAGATTTTTGGACAAAAAATGATTGCTCTACTGGCATTATCAAGGGAGGAAACAGGGGACTAAGTTTGTATGGAAAAACTGCCCTCCTGTTTCCTCTTAACAGCTTCAAGGGCTTATAAGAATCTAAGTCTACAGTAGACTTGAATTCTTATATGGTTTTATATTCAACTCGATACCTCCCACGCGTTTCCGAGATAGAGGGTCTCGACACACAGGTTTGGGTTACGAGTGGACGGACAACAAACTGATCGTATAAGGGTTCAGTTTTTTCCTTTTGACATACGGAACCCTATTTAAAAACACAATTAAAAAATAAAACGAAAGTACAGAATACCCGCCTTCCGAGGCGGTGATTACAAATCAGATTTTCGAGCGCTTTACACGGTCTCGCATTCTGTACACGTGTTTTAGTAAACTCAGGGCTTTGTCATCGCTCCCGTTGGAAATACGATCTCTACGGCTTCCTGGTAAACATGCTTTTACGGTTTCAGATATTTTCAACTTTAAAGTGAATAAAGTATTTTCAACACAGTTGCTCATAAAGTCGCTCTTATTTCGTAGTTCTTACGCGCGGAACGCAGCTTATTACACACAAGTGCTTTTAACTTTATATTGCTGCACAAGTGCTGTAATTACCGCCAATTGACGAGCACGCCGTCGTGGGACTCGGCGCGCGGATACTATACCGCGTACATGTACCACTACACCGACACCACACGACGAGGTTAGCTAAAGGAGGATAGATAAACCACTAAATAAATATGTACAAAAATAGAAGTTCTAAATTTTAAGTGTTATGTTTTATTCGCAAGTATCTTGAAAAACGTCGTATGACACTCGCGGGCCTTGGTCATTACAGTCTCGGCTATTACAGCCCTCGCCTGACGGCTCGGGCTGTGCAACACAGCCTCGACTGTAATGACCAACAAAGCCCACTCGTATCATACTGTAAGTACCTAAGTTTTTTACATTTAGTATTCGGTTGAGCTTTTATATCTGTAATGACACATTTAACATAGTTGGTGTAGCTCCCCGTGATGGACGAAATGGTAATAAACTCACGGACAATGAATTCAGGTCATTTTTTACCCGACTGCGGCGAAGCCCAAAGGAAGGTTATGTGTTTGACCTGTATGTATGTATGTCCGTTCCTATGTCCGCTCGTAACTTCTGATTTTGATAAATGATACATCATTAGATTCGTCTTGATGGCGCGAGTGTCACTGGGTATGAAGTTCGTTAAAATACACAAAATAGCGGATTTTATGCACTTTTAAAGTGCACCGCGGTCGGGTTTTTTTTAGTAAAAATATTTATTTATAAACAATTATATAGAAAATGACCTGTTTTAATTGTCCGTGAGTGTTAAAAAAAAATGTTTCAGTTAATTTTGAAAAAAAAATTAAAAAATGCTTACTTAACCTTGCATTTATTTGAGTGATGAGCCTGACCATTTCTGTTGATCTCAGCAATTGTGAGCTTGATAACGAGTTGTTTTATAAGAATAAGAATGTTTTACTACTTAGCAAGAACATAGTAGGTACATTAGGTGATATACATAGTAATATAATACAGTCATTTTTCTTTCTACAAAGGTATATCGCGCGCTTGAATGTGTGCGCGCCGTGTTGTACCCGAGCGCACTACAAGCAAACATTTAAAAATGCTCCAATATGGATCGCACTCACACAGACGGGCGATCGTGCGTCTGCGTGAATATATACGTGTCGCGCGCTCCTAAACGGCCGAAGTTGGACTAATTGTTTGTCTTAAAACTGTGGTAAATGGAAAGTATGTTCTACCGTACAAGCATGCAAAAATTATGTTTTTTTATTTTTATTTTTTTTTATGAAATAGGGGGCAAACGAGCAGACGGGTCGCCTGATGGTAAGCAATCACCGTCGCCCATAGACACCTGCAACACCAAAAGAGTCACAGGTGCGTTGCCGGCCTTTCAGACGGGAGTACGCTCTTTTCTTGAAGGTTTGAAGGTCGAATCGGCAATAAAATATATAACTTAAATTAGGTTGACATTGGATTAGAGACTTAAAGAAATATATTATATTTCTTATATTTATGTTTTTTTAATAAAGTTTAGAGAAACATCTAATCACATCGATCGTTAAAAATCCAACGAACTGTGAAGCCGTCTCCTTTTATGAAGCCGGTTAAAAAGAAAAATATGACCCACTGTCAGATAGTCTTACCTCATAATTCCAAGGTCTTACGACTAAGTGATTGAAAACGAAACCGAGGCTCTTAAGGGGAGCTTGAGAAACAAAAAGTAAACCTTCGTAAAGCTTAACCTTTAGATTAAACTCATATTATAGATTCGTCACATTCATCTACTTAAAAATGTTAGCTTCCTACGAGACTCGGTAACTAGGTATACGTTTTTAGGGTTCCGTAGCCAAAATGGCAAAAACGGAACCCTTATAGTTTCGTCATGTCCGTCCGTCTGTCTGTCTGTCTGTCTGTCTGTCTGTCTGTCTGTCTGTCTGTCCGTATGTCACAGGCATTTTACTCAAAAACTACATGATGGATATTGATGAAATTTGGAATATAGGTGTCTTTTATGAGCCGCTACTTAGTTTGGTATATAAATAATTAAAATAAATATTTTTAGGGGGGGCACTCCATACATGTTAAAGAAAGTAAAAAAATTTTTTTTCAGCAAATATCAACGTGTGGTACATAGTTCGACAGCTCTTTAAAAAACACTATAAGGTTCCTAAGTAATGTTTTTGATTAAATGAATGTGTTTGGAAATAATCGCTCCGAAAGTTGTGTAAATTGTGTCCCCCCCCTCTATTTTCTAAACCGTGCGTCCGAAAAATATGAAAAAAATCACGAAGGTAACGCTTAATTAATACTTTCAACGAAAATTATTTTCATCAAAATCGAATTAACCGTTTTTGAGTTATTGCCGATAAACTGCGCTCCTCAACAAAAGGACGTAATTGCTATGAAGATACGCTCTTTTGTTGTTGTACTTTTTTTTACATCGTTTTTTTTACCTTATAGTTACGGCTATGGAACCCTACACTGAGCATGGTCCGACATGCTCTTGGCCAGTTTTTTTCTTCATTACTTTGCGAATTCGAAGTCAAAACTATTTTTGTTTTAAGTTATAAGATTACTCTTAATGCTTAACAGCATAATATGTTTTCTACTGTAGTATGACGGTTTGAGGAGTTGTAGTTGTCTTATCGAAGTAAACGAGCGAGCGAAGCGAAGTGGTTTCTGTTTGTTATTCTGTACTGTGTAAGTTCTGTGTTCAGTGTGGCAATAAATGTTTGTTATTCTTATTCTTAAGTGAACGAGGTCTATGAGTGGACTGGGACAAATCGACATTTGTACGAATATTCATCTGCAACTAATTCCGTCAGTTTAATTTACATTTATAATTAAATAGGATAGAACCTACTTAAAAATCCCGAGAGTTTTTATATTACAACATGAACAGAGGTTACAAGCGGTACACAGTTACGCAGTAGTTTCAAAGGCTTCGCTCATTTATTTGAACTTTATGGTACGCAAGTAAACTTATCGTAGAAAAGGCTAACACAATGCCACATGGCATTATTTACCAGTTAATCTTAAAACAAAGTGCAACGTCGTCGTCGAAGCGTCCTAAAATTATTATTAAAATTCCGTTTTCTTAACTTTCTTTCAAACGTCGCCTCTACCAAAATATCCATCTAAGCAGTCTCACAGTTCGTGATAATATTTTACGTTGGATGAGCACACGATAACCAGCTTACGAGGTAATTTCTAAGTCGAAACAATTTTCCCTATACAGATAAATACACATTTCTTTAATAAATATGTATAATAAATAATAAATAAATAAATAAATATTAGGGGACAATCTTACACAAATCAAACTAGCCCCATAGTAAGCTCAATAAGGCTTGTGTTATGGATACTAGGCGACGATATATTTAATAGATACAAATACTTAAATACATAGAAAACATCCATGACTCAGGAACAAATATTCGTGCTCATCACACAAATAAATGCCCTTACCGGGATTCGAACCCAGGACCTCGTGCTTCGTAGGCAGGGTCACTAACAACTCAGCTAAAGCGGTCGTCATGTATAATGATTTAGTTCACTCTTTGAGCTAAGACATGTACTAGTCAGCATCAAAAAGTTGGGGATTTGATTTCTTTTTTTGTTAGTATCATCGCCCACCAGTTATATGATTTGATCTAAGGTTAACTGGTAGAGAATGCCTTATGACATTAAGTTTAAATAAATAAACTTTTAGTGACTGAACGCTTTCTTACTTATACTTACTTCCTAAAAAACACGAGTTTCAAATGTCATCCCACAATCTGCACTTTACACTATCTGTCACTACCATAGTCAGGGAACTATTTTATTATGTATACGTGAGTAAGGAAAATGGAGGATACTAAACCGACGTCCAAGGCTATATTAAAAAGATTTGGCCATTAAGCACATACATTTTTCAATTTTACGGCAAGCTTATTGACACTAACTATCCCGTGAATAGAAAACCCAAGTTTGAATGGGACTTAGGGCTCATAAAACGGCGTAATGGTGAACGGACAGATTTGAAGACCCTTTTATCTTTAAAACTGCTCATGGAGTTCAGTGGGTACTAGAGTGCGACTACGCTAACTTTGCAGAGGTCAGAAAAAGCTTTTATTAAAAAAATGCATATGGCAACATCACAAGAAAGAGGATTAATTTGTCTTGATAATTGGCAGATATCTTTTCGTTTAATAAGTATAAAATGTCTCTACATACCTACTGAAATAAATATTCAGGACAGTCTTGCGCAAATCTAGTCCCAACCAAACTAAGACCAAGACCCTGGAACAAATCGTTACTTTGATTGGAACTACATCGATGTGTGCAAAACTGACCCAGATATTTGTTTCAATAAGTATGCAGACACATTTTGTAATAAAGGGAAGAATTATTGCCAGTACCAAGATTAAAAAATCCTCTTGCTGTAGTTTCTCCATGTTGCCATAATATATTATATTTTTTTTAATAAATCCTTTTTTCGACCTCTGCGAACTTAGCGTAGTCCGTATAAGTTCGCGTCGAGAACGACCGAAATTAGTCTGCTGAAGGCGAACCAAGGATCCCACAGTTGGGTAACAGAGATGTTTACGCAATCCAGCTTTGATGATGAGATCCGTGAGGAATTCAGGGAATTTCTACATTACTAGCAATTACGGTTAAAGTGGCAGCGGGTAGTCCATACCGTTAGGACACTAAAGTTCTGGAGTCGCGACCACGCATAGATAAGTGCAGCGTAGCACGGCCCTAGACTCCGTAGACCAGTGTGGTTCTTAACCGGTGTTCCGCGGACCACTGGTGGTCCCTGGAAGCACCCGAAGTGGCCCGCGAAGCCATCCAAAAAAAATGTATTACCTCAACCTGTTTACTTTATATTACCTCTAAACAGTTGGTGGTCCGTGGCAGGGCATACATTTTGTCAAATGGTCCCTCATCACTAACAGGTTAAGAACAACTGCGGTAGACGGACAACCTCGTGAGAGTAGCGGGGAGTCGGTGGATGCGATCTGAACAGAACCGCGCTCTGTAGCGATCATTGGGGAGGCTTATGTCCAGCGATGGACATCCGTGGACATATACTAGGACATGTATAGCAATGTTAGTATTTATACAGTATCGCTCGTGCCATACTCGTAAAATTAGTGTTTGGAGGCAGTTATTAAACTGTGCCGATACATTTTCCTTATATCTACAAACACCGCGCTCAAGGCGTAACCTTCCGCTTGGGTAAAGTAAATAAATAACTTGAAATTACTTGGAATCCATCAATAACACGTCAACTTTGACGAGCCTCGGGCATATTTGATATAAACTTTCTCCGGTTTGAATTTCTACACTAAATTGATACCTATTCCATCACTTACCTACTACCTAACTCATAGAGGGTATCTTATTATTTATAATTCGTTTTTGCCCGCATTTCATTTTTGTAGGATTACAATTTTATACTCCTTATTTGAGTTAAACGAAAAACATATGATGAAGTGCTGCAAATTGTGGGAGAGATGAGGAACATAATGACGACTATAGAGAATAGACGTGGCAAAATGATAGGACACCTGGTTCGAAAAAAATAAGGAAAGAGAGGGAGAGGCAGACCTTGGACAAACTTTGTGTAACAGCTGAAAGAAAAGGTCAATCTGATGCCGTACCAGTATCTAAAATGCCTGGCTTAGGACCGCACAAAATGGCGTCTGCTCCGCCGACAAGAGCAAAGCTGAATTGTGATGATGATGACTTGAGAAATAATTGATTCCCCGAAAAAAACTAGCCCCTTTTTACCTCCTTAAGGGATGATTAGCAGAATAAATTAAATAATCTTGTGTTCTTTAAAGAAAAGCATTTTTTTCGGACACATTAAATAGAAGAATACAACGTATAAATTGTCAAAGCTAATAATTCAGGGTAAATAGAAGAGAAATGAGGCTGGGGCAGAAGAAGAACGTCATGGATGGAGAATGTAATTAAAGGACCGATTGGAGGCCGAGAGCACGGAAAAAGCAATTCGCATGACTAGAGATAGATCGACATACTTGTGGACAAATAGTCGCTCCGGGATCTCCATCCCATGGCACGTGAAGATATCCTTTTTAGAGTCTCAAACTATCTCAATACCATGGTTCATCTAAATCAGTTTAGCAGTTTAAGTGTGAAACGGACAGACAGGCAAAGTTACCTTCGAGCTTATAATATTAGGTTGGAGTTTGGACTATTTGCAGTGGCGTAGCGTAGTGGGGGCGAGGGGGGCGGCCCGCCCCGGGCGGCACTTTTAGGGGGCGGCAAAATTTCAGAATAAATAACAATAATCTCGTATAAATATTTGAACTATTTCAGTCGCACTTACAATTTGGGCCGAAGGAGCCCAAAATTTTTCATAACTTATTCTGTGACCAAACCGGTGAATCCCCTTTACGTAAAAAATAATATGTTAACTACCCCAAAGAAATGGATAAACAACGATTCACATATACATATACAGACATTTACAGTTTTCAACCTGCCATTTTAGAAGTTGGTGCCTGCCACGTAAAGCTGGCTGTGTTGAGCTCCTTAGCTGGCACCGACCTCAAAAATAACAGGTCAAAAACCACAAATATCCGCATATGCATACGTGAACCGTTGCCCATCCATTTCCTTGGGGTAATCAACATATTATTTTTTTGTTTTTAGTCTAAGTTTTTGGAAGTCGGTTTTTATTTTTTGTTTTAAAAATTACTTTATTTTAAAATTTGTAGTGGCGCTGGATAAATATTGTTTTAACCAAATAGACTTAAGTCTATTAAGTTAAAAGAAAAAAATACCAAATCGGTCTATACGTTTTCAAGTAACCGAGGAACAAACCTACATAAAAATTGCTCTTTGTTTTGAAGTCGGTTAAGACTGGAAACTTATTTCTAATAAGAAATGCACGAGAAAGTAAGGAAAATACCAAAATCGCTATATGTGTGCCTATGATATTTGAAGTTTGAAGAGTTCCCTCGATTTCTCCATGATCCCATCATTAGATGAAATTTTTAGGGCTAAATTTGGATAATAAATTATCATGGAACAATCACATTGACAACTTATGTAAAAAATTAAGCAAATACTCTTACGCTCTATAAAATTTAAGGAAAGTAGTCAATGAACCAGCGGTCTTGACTTCCTATCACGCATACGTAACAAGCACATTAAGATACGGGGTAATATTTTGGGGTAATAGCACAGATAGAGAACTAGTATTTAGAGCTCAAAAGAAATGCTTACGTGCAGCATGTGGTATGAAACCCACACAATCGTGTAAACCTCAATTCATTAAGCTAGGAATTCTAACTCTACCGTGCCTATATATATTAGAAGTAGCGTTGTATGTAAAATCTAATATTAAATACTATCCTAGATTTCACAGCCAACGTCAAAAAGACAAAATTAGTCATAGGTCATGTAAAACCGCCTTACTAGCAAAAAGCATTTTCGGGATGGCCCCAAAAATCTACAACAAACTTCCAAAAAATGTTCTGAGTTTGAGTGACTACAGTCAGTTTAAAAAATCATTGTATGATTTTCTAATCACCAAAGCCTACTATTCCATTCAAGAATTTTTAACGGAACCAGTCTGAAATAAATATAGTAGTAATAGAATATAGTTTTAAGTTTAGTTGTAAACATTGTAAACATTGAAATTAGTTTTTCATGCTGCACATAACTGTAGCTATTTGTATGCCATCCGGCAAAACATAGTGATACTCACATATATATGTACACCTAAGTCTTAACACCTATGTTTCACAAATAAAGTAATTTGAATTTGAATTTGAATTTGAGATCCTGATTTGGTTGCAATGGGTCCACCTCGGAGGTATATTCCGATTTCAAGTAATCGGTGAACAAACACACAAAAAAAATAATAATAAAAAATAAAAAAAATACAGACGAATTGAGAACCATCCTTCTTTTGGAAGTCGGTTAAAAATGTATCAAGTTATATTTTTATCCCAAAATAAGCACAATACACATGACTACTTGCGGAAAAAAATCTTTAAAATTTCTCTTTATATTGAAGTACGTAAGCAATGGGGCGGCAAAATTTTCATCCGCCCCGGGCGGCCGAGAACCACGCTACGCTACTGACTATTTGTTAAATATTTGAAATAGCTACATTTGCCTTGCAGTATTTTTGTGCAGGCTGAGCATGTGAGCAATTTAAACAGATTCATTATCATTAATCATCATTTCAACCCCGGAAACTTTCCCTGCTCATTCCGAACCATTCTCGAAGGTTTCTGAGTCAAGATGTCTTACGTTTGCCTGGTCTTCGGGGTCCCTGTATCTTCCCTTGTATTATTAATTGTAGAATGTCGTATTTGCATTGGCTTGTCATATGGCCCAGATATTGCAGTTTCCGCCGTTTAATGGTGTTCATAACTTCCACCTTTTTACTCACTCTATCTGTTCATGAGACTTCTGCTTACAACAAACGTTCGCATATTTTTTATTTTCATCGACTTTCGGCAACCCTAATCAGGCCATCAGACCTTTTAATGTGGCCGATAATCAGGTCTGCAAGATTTTTGACGCAACTACAAATACCCGAGAAATCTTTTATCACCCCAACTGCCCACTTGGCCAGATCCGCACTCATTACCGGGCAATAAATAAGCCTGGTCTGACCTCATAAATCTGCCCATCGGACCATGCCCCGGATATCTAGTGCATCCGTTCTCAAAGAATGAACTTAGCTTCTAGAGACGCCTTAGAAAATATGAGATATTTTTATTAGTCGGGAATATAACAAAAGTATTACTAGGATTTGGTCTATTTTTAATTCGTATATTTTTCTTCTCTACAAAAAATTTTAAGGAAATTCTTTTACGTTAGTCATTTAAATAGAATAATGGGTTAGGTTTAACTTATAATTAACGGCCATTCTCACGAAGTATGTCTGCGGTCACCCAATTACCGCGACGCTGTTTTCATTCTAAATGTATGAAGACGCGATAATCAGACGCAGTCATACTTTGTGAGAATGGCCAAGTATTCTGAAGAGTCGATATATATAAAATAGTCATTATGGGGAAACAGTATTTGGGCAAACAAAACATTAGCCTCGCTAATAGATAACTGAAGCTCTAGTCAGCCGGTTATACAGTCTCGACTGTACAAAGCATCCGGCTTCATTTACATCTATATAAGACAACAAAAATGTCTGAACACGCTTTTATGCTCCTGACAATAGGGTTCTGTTCAGATATTTTTGTTCCCATGTGGAGATGTAAATGAACTCGACTGTACTTACGAGCCGCAGGTACACATCAACAAGCATAGTAGCCTACTACGAGTGAACACGCACACATTGACCTACCCAACCAGCGCTAAGCGACCGGCTCACTAGAGGTGCTCTAGTTATCTGTTAGCGAGGCTAGTCCGGCTATTTATTTTAAGGCCCTTGATTCAGAGATATAAAATTATGCCAAAACAAAGGATCCGTATTGATAATAATATATCAACGATTCCTAACTGAACTCTGACACGAAAACCTGGAAAATGCGCCTAGCCTTACTCTTAATATTGGAACAATTCACTACACGATACCATAATAATAATCACCAACCTAAGTGAGACTGCACCGGGGCATCTGTTGAATACCTACATCCGCGGTAATTCTTCAGATTTGTGTATGCGTCTAATTAACGCGCCTCGATATAGTTCATATGAAATTAGAGACGTGGTAAGTAGGCGGACGCAGACACAAATCCAAAGAATGACCGCGGATCGATAGGCTTAGGTAGGTCCCATTTAGACGTGGCGAGAACTCGTATGTCAGTTTGATTACATTGCGGGCTACGATGAGTACAATTGATCGATTATCGCCGCAATCAAATGAAAATCGCATACGAGTTCTCGCCCCGCCTAAGGCAGTTACACGTGGCTACAAAAACCGTGGCAGTTCGGAAGGGAAATGAGACAACTTGGACATATTTCGAAAGGAGTGGCGCAGTGGAAGCGTGCTGGGCCCAATGATATTTTATAAGTAGATAGGTTACAAGCACTCCAAAAGTGAAGCACTGAAACCACGATAAATGTATTGGTGCCCTTTTTGTAGTGGGTAGTCACTCGCGGGTCGGTCAACGAAACGCACGACGATGTCAAGGGTGAATATTTACAAGATTCACAAAAAAAAAACCGTCGTGTGTGATCAGAAAGTGCACCAATCATAGCAAAAAGTGCAACAAAGCGCAAGGGATCACATATCACCTGTAAGTACGCTGAAATAATTTAATTTTATCATTTTTATTATTTTATTTTTCAAATACGACGCCATCTTACTAACATAGACGTCCTATGAATGAAAGAGACAAACTTACGTCTTTGACATTGAGAGTGACAAGGATAACCATACTGCGGCAAAGATGAACATTTACAGATGCGTCATGTTGAATCGCATTGATTCCTAGTTAAATGCCTTAATATGCAAACTTGAACCATAATATCTATTCAGTGCTCATACAGGTTTTTTCTCATAAATTATAATATCTTAAGGCATATCTCGTTTTTGTAAATACGTCGGAGGGTCGCGGAAAAATACCCGCGTAACCTAGAACCAATAAATAACCTTTACAGCGTATTTTTTTAACATCGACACTGGACAGTTTAAGAATAACTTGAATAAAGGGTGCGTATAAAAAAATATCTTAGATACTTTCTAGCTATTTTTAGAAAATGATAATTTTGGCATAGAAAATAATTGACCTAGCATGAGTTACTTATAAAAAGTAATAAGTGTGATGATTTTATTTTTATATGGAGACCACAGAAATAAATCAAGGTACAAGGAAAAAAAGTGTATGTACCTCGCATGCTAAAAAGAAGTGGCGGCAACCTACTTTGCATGCCATTAACTAGTAAGTAACCATTCTTTCTCAGAGATGTACCTAAATGGTGTCTAAGTGTCAAATATCATTAATACTATATAAACCATTTAATACACAATTTAATTGTTGAAACGAATTAAAACTATAAATATTATTAGAATACAAACTCAGTTACACATTTTAATGTTAAAACTTTAAGTTGAATAAAAATCATTGACACTATTGAAATTCCATAGGTAGGACCTAGATAGGCAGAAACTACTCTGAAATGTAATTTTCACCTTCTGCGTGCTTAATCTGCGAGCGCCGAGCAGGCTCCGAGTCAATCCGAATCTAGCCGATTGGTTCACTCGGTGACGTTTAAAAATTAATCGCGCAAGTAACAAAAAGCTAGCTGTCTCTTTTTTTTGCATTATTGTAACTATGCCATCTCTTTTATGCAATCTGTTAATATGTGTGAGTATGTACACCGTACAGTGAGGTACCAATGTGTGCTGCTGCTTTCTTGGAAGCATATTTCTCAGCTGGCGAGTATGCGTATAACGTATCTTCTTATAAAATATCATTGGCTGGGCCCATAACCTGTGGTGTCTAGAGGTAATTTTAAACACTGCAGAGCATTCAATAATTAATGTATTTGTAGTGTTTTAGGACAAGGGATTAAAACAAACCACCAGTTTGATGACTTCAAGACGACTGTTTATTTTTTATCAAGACCTACCCCACGATTCCTAGCTACCCACATTAACATATATACAACATCCTTCCCCTTATCAAAACGTTCAACTAAAATTACTTAAGCAGCTAGGTACATCTGTGATTAGGTACTACTTTAAATAATGGGTAAATGCAAATACCTGCATAACTATTGTGGTCACAAAAATAAGGTGTCAAAAGAAACATAATCATAAACCTTTGGTTTACAAGGTAACAATTGTGACCTACGTAAGTAAATAACAATATAGGTATCATATAATACTATCTAGTGTATATTGCTTTCAAATAGAAAGTGTATAGCATAAGATTCAATTAATTATCTTACATTTATCTCATCCCTTTTTATTTTGGTTGAAAATTTCTTTAAAATAAAATAAACACATCAAATAGGGAGACACATTAATAACGTTTAAATGCCTACACTATGAGCGCAGGACCACAATAGGTAATTACTAAAACTACTTATAGATACTACAACAAAGCGGTTGTCTTACTCAACCACGTAATGTTTTCTTTTCTTGTGCCTATTAACTTAATGTACATGCATAGTTTAGAAGGCTTTTTTTTACATTTACTTATAATGAATTATCGAGATGTAATTGCAAGCAACATTACTTCTGAGCTAGATGTCTATTTTGCTAATGTTAAACATTTGATTAGATTGTTTGTTGCATGCAAAATCATCAGATATCTATACATGGGTATATCAATTTATCATCTTTTACAATCTGTCTGGCGTGCGCACACGCCTGCCTGAACGAGTGTAACGGAAAGAGGGATCCCTTGTTGAATCGCTTTGGAGCTCCCGAGAGCCCCGCGGTGCGCCACTTCCGCCACACTCCTCCAGGTCATCATAGTACTTAGCCCGTGCACCGCTCGCGGTGCTGCTCCCGGGCGTCGGCGCCGGCGTCGCCGGTATGATCTGTTGCCTGTTTCTCCGGTACCGGCGGCCGTCCGGCGTGCGCACCCAGTAGGAGCGCGGCTCGGCGGCGGCGCGCTCCACCTGCGCGCGCACCCAGCGCCCCGCGCCCTGAGCGTCGCCCGGGTCTCGAATACGGACCTGCTCATTGTCATTTAGCGGTTTAAGCTCTTTAGTTCCTCTATCGTAGTTTTTTTTCGTTTTCTCACATTTCATTTCGCGACGAGCTGTAATATCCTTTTTAGATGGAGTCTCCGGGTTTAGCAAACTACTTTTTATTGGTAACTTAGTATTTAATCTCCTTCCCATTAGCAATTGAGCGGGTGAGTATTTCTCTCCCGATATAGGCGTATTTCTAAAATTCAAAAGTGCCACGTAGAAATCAGTTTTATCCTCTTGTGACTTTATAATCAATTTTTTAATCGTTTGTACATTACGTTCGGCGAGACCGTTCGAGCGCGGGTAGTGCGGCGAGCTGGTCACTTGTTCGAAATCCCAGTCCCTAGCAAACGCTTTAAATTCCTGAGATACAAATAAACACGCATTATCCGATACAAACTTTTCCGGAATTCCATGTCGCGCAAACATAGATTTTAAAATACCTATTACAGTTGCACTTCGTAGGTCCGAAACCGTTGCCACCTCGACGTACTTCGAGTAGTAGTCGACCACGAGTAAATACTGCTTATCTTTTACCTGAAAGATGTCAGCCGCGAGCACCTGCCACGGCCTGTGGGGTACGGCGTGCGGCGCGAGCGGTTGGCGCGGCGGCGCGGCGCGGCGCGCGGCGCACGGCTCGCACGCCCGCACGGCGCGCTCCACGGCGGCTGCCATTCCTGGCCACCACATGACGTCTCGTGCGCGTCTTTTGCATTTGTCAATGCCGAGATGACCTTCATGTATTTTGTCTACCATTTGCGCCCTTAGACTACTCGGTATAACCACCATGTCCTTGCGAAATACTATTTCATCTATAATATGAATCTCGTCCCTTACCTCCCAATATGGCTTAGCTTGTTCGGATACTATACTTTTCGTGTGCGGCCATCCCTTCCTATAATATTCCATTACTTCGCACAAACCTTGATCTACTCTGGACGCGTCCCTTATTGCTTGCATTTTACCATCACTTATTGAAAGGTTCTTCACCAAAGTATTGACATGCAAGTGTACTTCTTCCTGGATCCGATGATCACGCTCATTTCCCGACTCCATGACCGCCCTTGATAAGGTGTCCGCCATGTACATCAAGCGTCCTGGTACGTAGCAGATGTTCAGTGAATATATTTGTAATTTTAAAAGCATCCGCTGCAGCCTTATGGGCGTCTCATTCAGCGGTTTTTTGAAAATAGCTTCCAGCGGTTTATGGTCTGACTCAACAGTTACCTGAGCGTGTCCATAGATGAACTGATGAAACTTGCTGCATCCAAACACGATGGCCAGCAGTTCCTTTTCAATTTGCGCCCATCTCCCTTCAGTAGGCGTCAGTGTGCGAGCAGCATAGGCCACGGGCCGCCCGCCCTGCAGCAGTACGGCGCCCAGCCCGCGCGAGCTAGCATCTACTGATACCGTTACCGGCTCGTTAGGCGAGTAGTATCTGAGTGCGGGTGCATGCGCCAGCTGCTGCTTTAGATCTCTGAAAACTCTAGAATGTGTTTCATGCCATTCAAATTGAACATCTTTTTTTAATAGTTGTCTCAAAGGTTCAACCCTCTCCGCATAATTATGTATGAAGCGCGACACATAGTTAGTCATCCCCAAAAACCGTTCTAATTCTTTTTTATCAGCAGGAACTGGCATTTTTTCGATACATTTAACTCTGTCTGGGTCTAAGCGTATACCGCTTCTATCGAATATGTGCCCTAAAAACTTAACTTTGTCCTGCACAAAAACGCATTTATTCTTGTTAAACTTAACCCCGTATTCAGCTGCCACCTGTAGCACCTCTTTCAATCTCGTATTATGCTCCTCTAACGTTTTACCGTAAACTAAAATGTCATCGACGAATACTTCTACGCCCTGCCTTGCAAACAATTTATACATTATGCTATGAAATACCTCAGAAGCGCTACAAATTCCAAATGGCAACCTGAGGAACCTATAGCGCCCGAACGGAGTCGCAAACGTGCATAATTTTGAACTTTGCTCATCTAAAACACACATATAAAAACCCTTACTAGCATCTAGCACTGAAAAATACATGGCACCAGAAATATTTGCTGTTATTTCATCAAGTGTAGGGAGTTGGAAATGGCTTCGCTTTATCGCTCGATTTAAATGCTGGGGGTCAAGACATAAGCGTATAGTTCCATCTGATTTTTCTACTAGGACAATATTCGACACCCAATCGGTAGGTTCACTCACCGGTGCTATGATCTTTAAGCCTTGAAGCCTTTCCAATTCCTCTTTTAATTTTGGTCTTAATTTTATTGGTATTTTCCGTGAGCCTCTAACAACTGGTGGAATCGCTTCATCAATTACCAATTTATGAATCCCTGGTAACTGCCCAATACCCTCAAAGATATGCTGATATGATTTAATCAAGTCGCAACAGTTGCGTGCGCCCTCAATTTCATTTATACGCAAAATCAACTTTAACTGTGTACAGGCATCTCTCGATAGTAAATTACCACACGCGATATTTAATACGTATATTTTATGCTTAATTGTGATGTTATTGTAACTCAGTTGGGCTTCAAAATAGCCCATAACAGGCAAAGAAGTTTTACTAACCTCCTTTAAAACCGTGTCCGTTTTACGTAATAACTGTTTACAAAACCCGGCACCTATATAACTATCCATCGACATGATCGAAGCGTCAGCACCGCTATCTAATTTAAATTGCACATTGACACCGTTAACTTTAATAAACTCACGCCATCCCTTAATGTCCACACTGCCGATTTCGATTCCCCTTATCATGAACTCCTCTTCCTCCTCACTTAACTCCTCCGCAGATTGACAGGATAATTCACGTAGCGCACGATTCACATATCCCGGGGACCGACAGCATCTCGCAAAATGACCCCTCTTATTGCACTTAAAACATGTAATCTGAAATGCTGGACATCTATTGTAGTCATGCTTATAAGAGCAATTTCCGCATTGACTCGACTGTCGGCCAGTAGCGATGGGCCGCGCAGGCCGCGCATGCTGCGGTGGCGGCGGGCGCGGGCGCGGCTGCTGGCGCGGGCGCGCCTGGACGGGCTCGACGGCGGCGCTGTGCGCGGGCGCCTCGCCCGCCGCGCCGCCCCGCAACGCCCCGGCCTGCTCGCTCGCCACCTCGGCCGCTCTGCACCACGATGCCGCCTCTTGCAATTCCAAATCAGATTTTCTTAGCATCCTTTCTCTCAGCTGACCATCCCTTATCCCTCTTATCATTTGAGTCAGCATTAAACTTTCACGTAGTTTTCCAAAATTGCATGATTTACTCTTGACCTTCAGTGTGGCAAAATACTTATCAAATCCGTCCGCCCCCTGAGAACACTCAAAAAACAGATGTCTCTCAAAGTTAATATTTTTTGACGGGTCACATCTTTTCTCAAACTTCTGGCACAACACTTTATAATTCGTTTTTTCAGATTCCTCGAAGTCCAATTCTTCATATATCTCGCGGCCAGGTTTTCCAATTATATGCAAAAACAAGGCACATTTTTCCTTATCTGACGAATTTTCACGGCCCGATGCTACCATATACCATTCAAATGTCTTTTTCCAATCACGCCAATTATCCGCCATGTTACCGTTATCAGACATCGGCGGCGGTTGTTGTATGTTCGCATAAAACTCGTTACGCACACTCACTCCACTACTTTTATTTGTTTCCGACATTATGATTGCACAACACGAACTGATTTGCAAATTTTACACCTGACACCATGTAGTGTTTTAGGACAAGGGATTAAAACAAACCACCAGTTTGATGACTTCAAGACGACTGTTTATTTTTTATCAAGACCTACCCCACGATTCCTAGCTACCCACATTAACATATATACAACAGTATTTATTACTATTAAGCAGAATTACATAATATTACATAATGGACATACAATTTACAATGTAGTGACAGGCCAAAGAAAAAATGTGACACTTATCACAAAAATAAACAAGGAACAATATTTAAAAATTAACTGCCAGTGAGATTAACTAAAGAGTTTAAATTACGTTCCAACAGAGACGATGCCCAGAATAAGGACGAGTAGCAGAGCACCTTCAAGGCAGTGGAACATAGCGGTCTTATCGCTAAAGAGCGATCTCATCCCGACAACCAAGACAAGACAGCAAATTCACTATAGCAGCATATCAACAAAAGTACGGTTGGTATTTCTACCTTACTAACTTCACGCTGACGCGAATTTACAGCGACAAACTAGTGAAAATAGCACCTAAGTTAACCGGCTAGAGCATACTTCAATATGGTTTGCATTCTAGTATTGGTATTTACGAGATTTTTGCATAGACGCCTGGCGGGATACGCAAGGAATGGAGACTCATCCGGAATCCATCTTGGATTCCGGGCGCCGGGTCCAAGTTATAAGACGACGGTGATTTAAGTTCAAGATTTAAGCGGGCTAATTTTCCGCAGTTCGATGTCTGATATACGCCTATTTTGCATGATGGGTTGAAGGTACTACTACCACAGAATAAGTATTAGTACTATGTACAGAAGATTCTCACCCTAACAAAACGGTCGTTCACGTTCGACCACCGGACGGACTGACTCCCATGCGACCGTCTCTATCGCATAACGCGTGCTCTTTATTTTAACCCATGGGGGGCGATATTTGGGTAAATTGCAGAAAAAAATACCTTTTACTTGTTTTGTCTGAGATTTAATTTTTTATGTTACATTTATATAGATACAAGAAATCAAAGTACACAGAAAAATTAAATGGCATTCAACTGTGTACAGACCGGGGATCGAACCCGGTACCTCTGGATTTCCGGCCTAGCGACTCAACCACTCGTCCACCGTGCTTTGATTTCTTGTATCTTTATATGTAACATAGAAATGTGGTGTAATTTACCCGCATTAAAAAACCAATGAAGAGACAGAAATGTTTCTTTCATATAAAGTATTTTATTTTTTCTCAGTTTCGTTACGATTTTCTCCTATATTTAGTTTGGGCGTAACGAAACTGAGAAATTCAAAGTTTGTACGGAAAAGTTGCAATATTTTGCACTACTTCTTTTAGTTAAAAGTGCTCGTGATTCTGATTAAAATGGTTTAAGACACACCATGATCAGACAAAAAAAGTAAAAGGTACATTTTTTCTGCAATTGGCCCATTTAATGATATGCGCCACGGAATAGTAGAGTGAGTCAGTCCTGCTACTACGAAGAAGCTACTACTCTTGCCTGTACAATTCTACTAGAAGACCTAGTAGACTATTTAGCTAGATGTTGCTGGCTGACGTCTTCTGGGAGCAAACCCGATGTTCCTTGGTATTATGCCCGGTTCTCGGTGAACTTAGAGTATTCAAGAATGACATGGGCAGCTTATGGCAGCAAAAGGTTGAGTTACCGCCAGCCAGCGAATAATCTGTACACTGACTATTTGTCGCTTTTCGCCTCTCATCTCTTAGGTTAAGTTATTTATTAAATGTTTTGTATTTTTTGTCAATGGATCCACTGAAAATCAGCGTCGTCGGCACCCTGTGCCCCGACACATGCTGAGTGGCCTCCTTTTTGGATACATCTCAATATTCTACACGCTTCTATTACTAATACCATACCATTTCAATATTGTAATAGATCCAAATAAATATTTCTTTCTTTCTTTCAAAAATTTGCGAGGAGTTGAAAAATGCCAATTTACATTTTTTCTGGATCTCAAACTATCTACATACCAGTAGCGTGGTGTCCAAAGAACTCGATTCCTACCGGATTGCCTAATATCAGGCATTTGAGCACCTTATTCTACAGCTCTTAAGGAAAATGTACGCCAAATCTGCACAGGCTTGCCCAAGGATATCTTTCACGCCACGCCATTTCAACGACAAGTTCAGCGGTTTAATGAAAGGGTAACAACACACAGACAGACTTCTGTCTGTCTGTCTATCTGTCTATGTTATCTACACAATTTTAATATGAGTTTGCGTTAATTGGTTGGAACCGGTATTAAAATAGCTAATTTAGTAAATTATTTTTACACCTCTCGTCACTTGTAGTTAACACCAATCCTTTGAGCATATACCTAGAGATCGGCATTATTAAATACTCATGTGCGCTTATATGCTCCGACCAAGCCTTGGACAATTGATCTCGTGCAATCAATATGAACCAGTAATGGCTTATGGATCAATTAACAGTGCCGTATCTATAGAAATTTCTAAGATATGTACTAGTAATGCTTTATATACAGCGCTAGATGGCAGTGTTATACCACTCGCGCACGACACGCATATAAAGTGAGGGCGCTAAGAAGGAAGAATTTCGTACATTGACCTTTAGGCCTTCTGCCAGTGGTCGACAACACTTTTATACAAAGTTAAAAATGGAATATTGTTAAAAGGTCCACAGAATAAAATAATATACGTAATGATTTTTATTTTTAGCACATCTATGAGTGTAATTGTTGTAATACCCATTAGGGTACTAATACAAAATAGGGTACAAAAGCAATGTAAACCAAAGTTATAAAAAATATATTGTGAACAAAAAATAAAATTAAAACATGCAACCTGTAGGTCATCATCATCATCATTATTTCAGCTACAGGACGGCCACTGCTGGACACAGGCCTCCTCAATAGATTTAGAAAAGTTATTCAAAATCATGGATAGGTTGAGGTTTTATTATCATAGTTCACGTTATATATAAATATCACCGAGTGTGACGTTCGTATGTAACTTTTGACGTTTTTCCTTACGACGTTTCTAGAAACAAGTTTTTTTCAAAGCAGCGACGATATATCGCGGTCGTTTTTGCTGGCTGGTGGTTTTTACCTTATCAGCCCCGTCTGTCATCAGTTCGACCCGTGACACAGGAGTGTTCAAAATACGGTGCGTTTACGTAACCAAATGTATGTTTAAAACGTGACACCAACGACGCATCAGTGCACACGCAGCTTCGTCGTGGTTGAACCTTTATCTTTCCAAAACTTCAATCACAAATCTTTGTATTCTTGAATCAACCTTCATTACCCTCTTCTGTTTGGAATCAAGCAAGTTATTCAACAATTGAGGCCTTTTTTACACAAAAGGGAGAATTAGGGCGGACCGCTGAAGAAATTGCATTAATTTCTATTTGAAAGTTGGGCTCGCCTTTAAAGTTGAATGGAAATCTTCAAAGGGATACCTTGGAGGAACGAAATTGAGTTCGCGGATTACCTTATTTTTTACCGAGTTTTTATTTTTTTATAGTTCTTTATGACGTAACATTACACGATTAGATAAAATGTATTATAAATGTGAAAGTTTGTGAAGATGTTTGGAAGTTTATATGCTTGAATGTTTGTTACTAAATAACGGGGTAACAACTGGATGGATTGAGATGAAATTTGGCATGCAAGTCGATCGATATGGGGCTTAAAGGTTCTCGATTGGAGACCACGAACCGGAAGATGCAGTATATTATACGTATATTTACGTCACACCTTGTCATAACGTGGCAATAAACGCCCACGTGCGGAAAATCTCACTTCATGGCATGGGGGAGACGTAAAATTTTGTGCTTACCATGGGCGGTAAAAAATAAGCCTCAGATCGCATATTTATCGCCCTTGCCTTTGGCTCGGGCGTCAAATAGCTGCGATCTGAGACATTCTTTATTTAACCGCCCTAGGTAAGTAATGTACCGTCAACTTCGCCCACCGTCCAATCTTTGCCCAACAATATTACAGAAATATTTCAAGAAAATATTCCTGAAGTATTATATTTCCTTATTGGGCAAAGATTGAGTAATCTTTATGCCCAAGAAGGAAATACTTGGACGGTCGGCAAAGCTGGAGGATTTGAGGGTTATTCTTCAGAAATATGTCTGCGGTCACCTTATTCCTCTGGCCCTTTTTCATACTAAATGTATGGAGACAGAGGAATAAGTCGCAGACATATTTCTGAAGAATAACCCTTGACGGTACTATTGCATCTTAGGCTGTCAAGTCAACCAACAAATGTGGCAACTTTGCTACCCCTAAAAGCCACAAACTACATCTTGGTCGCAATCGCGCAATTATTTTAATGTACATAGTTTACTCACTTTAGAATGACTAGACTAGGATAGGGATACATTCTATCTCGGCTTAGATAAACTTAGGCTAAGTGCTTAGGATGTCTATCCACTGAAACCTTTAAGTTTTAATGGACCTGCTATTTGTGTAACCTTTTTTTTTTAAACTGACAAACTCGCAACCCATTCCCGGCATAGCGATTGTCGGACCGGGTGGTTGGCCGTGGGTCGAACCAGGTCGCTAGCCAGACCTCCCTTGGGTGTCGACTGTGTGACACACAGGTCGGGCTGAGTGAGTACCGGGGGTGCCTGGAGTCGAACCAGGTTACCTTGACCGGCCTACCTCGATAGTATCGAATTCTGGCGCGCTGCGGCGCATACTTTGGGTCCCAGGACAGAGGAAAACTTCTGGCCAGGGATGTAAATAGATAATGGAAAAAATATGGGACACGTATTTTTTGGTTTATTAAATTATTAAAAATCGACAAAGATCATCAAACTTCTGGAGTGAGGGCTTGTGTCGTCACTCCTAGGTGAAAATTGTATCAAAGAGTGACGTCTCTTTAAAACTTCTAAGCACTGTATCCTCGTAATTTTTTGTTTGTTAAACAAAAGAAAAAATACGTGTACAATATTTTTTAATAGTCTTACTGACGGACTAAACAGTTTTCTTTTGGTTGTCTAGCCTATTTTTTTTGTCAATTCAGTTTTTGGAAAATGTCACTACTAGTATAGTAAGAATTATCTAGGGTGTCCGAATTCATTCATTCTCTTGACAAACATTCGGACACCTTAGATAATTTTTACTATAGATAGATAGATTTTAAGATACAGTGCAAAGTTTTCGTGTATAAACTGTGGTACAGTTGGCAGCGCCCCAGCACGTTGAATAGAACAAATCGTTCCGCCAGAATTTGTTTGTCGTTTCTTCGAGTTTGCAGGTGAAACATTTTTGTTAGGAAACGAGAAGTTTATCTTATCTTTTTGCAGGCTTTATAGTTGGCACTAGCTGGCGTATGGTCAAAGCGAATGAGGACACTTGAATCGATAAAATCGGTAATGTTTGAAAGCAAAGAATCAATTCAAAAGAGTTCTCCATATATGGGCAGGGCAGGGCCGCGGATTTTGGCCAATTGAGACGTTTCAAATTTCCCATGCTGATTACAAAACATTGGTAACACCTAGAGGTTTAAAAACAATTTTGTTACATAACGCAATAAAATTTTCCAAGGTCGCAAATGCAATAATTAATTTCAATTTCAAAAAATGATTTAAATTAAAAACCCGCCCAAAACGTAACGTAAGTTGACAAATTTCTTCGACCACGAGTACAAACGAAGACACAGCTAAGTGACCATCAGTAGACCTTATTACATTGTAATAAGGGTGACAAGTGGTCAGTTAGCAGTGTCTTCGATTGTACTTAAACCCCTGTGTTTGAAATAAAATTTAATGACATAACGATGGTCCAACCGATTGCGGAATCGTGATTTAATTTTTTTATATCTTCTCTTCTTTTCATTGACCTGAATTCCACGTTTATGTTACGAATACTTACGTGCCGCGTTATAGAGCTAGTCTTAAAGCCAATTTTGTTATAAATGTGGTTTTGTACACTAGAAACCCATATTCTTGTAGAGTAATACCAAATAGAAAAATAAATGTCGTCAGTTTTGTCACAAATGGCAGACAACATTTACTCAGTCATTATTTTGCAAAATAACGTCTAAAGTGCATGTGTGATTTGATAGGTAAGTAGTGGTTATTTTAAAACGCGTTTTTTTATACGAAAGGGTAAATGTTATTTCACCATGAAAATAATAGTATTTTCAAACTTACATTACGTTTTTACAAAATGTTACGTAAACGTAACGAAAGTATGTTATATTTTTAGCCACTAAAAACTTAATTACATTTTATAACATGTATTTTTTTAGCTATATTATCTAATGAGAATATTTGCCAGTATGTTCAAAGCTTAACGACAACTTATTGTAACGTTTTATGATAACGTCACGTATATTTTTTTATGTTACGTCTATGTCACATTTACAAAATCCACGACCATGCCCATATACGGGTTGAGCGCCTAAATCTGGCCAATCCTAGGGAAATAGTTAAATAAGGAATCATGCAGTTGATTTGAGAACATAAATAGTGCATAAACAGTGGATTACTAGGGTTTCCGGGAAGAGATCGCTTTTAGTGGGAATACTGACGTCGTGCTTGTCTGTCGCGGCATGCCCCGTTACAATATCGAAATTTTAACAACACAGAACGGTAGAGCTTGAAATTCTGAACAAAACTGTATATATAACTCATTTTCGCCAAAATGTCCTTTACGCCAATTGAACCCAAAGGTATCGATATAATTTTGCATTTTTTTTGTTTCGCTTTCAAGACATAACCTCTAGTGTCTCAATTTGGCTTAGTGGTTGACTGGTAGAGACTGCCTCGTGGCACTAAGTCAGCCACTTGTACCTTATACGCAATTTGCAAGTTTAAATAAAAGAATATTACAAGGAATACTGCCTAAATATCCACTCTAATGCCCTGATGAATTATGTATAAAGAAAACCAGACACAATTACAGCATGGCCCAGATAAAACCAATCATCCAAAGTAAAAAACATAAATCACCAGAACAAATCTTCATGAAAAAAAAACTCGGACATTCCTTGTGAATACATCGCGAACTATTCAAAATCTACTCATACATACATTCATGAATTGCTGCCATTGTTAAACAAGCCAGCAAACTTATAAAAGTAAGACTTATACACCTTATATACTAAAGAACACGGCTCGATTTCGTAGATCACAAGTTTCCGACAACTTTGCAAATCATAAAGAAGTTACCAATCGATTTGCGTTCGAGATGACACTTATTCTAATGAAGATAAGGCTGGAAATTACTGATAGAAGGGTTATTTTACTTATGCAGGCATTTAGGAGGTGTAAAGAGTGTTTTTTTAGTGGATTTCGGTCGCAGTTATCATAAGTCGCAACGGTAAAATGCTATAAGGCTTTTTTGGTGCCCTGAATATTTTAGAACTATATTGGAGTAAGAAGCTAAAATATTGGTGCTTGACTAAGTGCTATTACATAATGCGTAAATATTTTCTATTGGATATTCTACTAAGAGGATAGAGGCTATATAAAAATAGTAAAATATTATGGAGATTACATACATACACTTTATGGAGAGTTGCGTGGTCTCATCTCATAACTTGGAGGGTGTACTGAATCCAAGGTCATGGGTTCGAATCCAAACATGTTATATGAGAAAATCACGATTACACCTGCTCATTGATAAACATGTGTATAATTCCGTCATTCTCGTTTCTCTGTGACGGAATTCTAATGGCACTAGGGAAAACAATTACCTTATCTCTAAACAAGGATCTTTTCCAGACAATATTACTAGAACAGTATTACGATTCACAACATAAAATTCACACTGTATAAGTACCCGAAGTATGAAATTTAAGTCGTGTGCATTCACGATCAAATTATTAATTCATTATTATAGTAATTAATAAAATTATGTTAATTTTGTAATAATAAAAATATAGAAAGACGCAAAATTTAATAAAATTCTCATGAATAAAGTAAATTTTCTTTAACATCACCTCAAAGTATCTATTTAGATAAAAAAATAATCTAAATTCTCACCAAGTTTCATAAAAATTCAGGCATCGTACAAAGTTTTTGCATGATGCCCGAAGAAACAAATGAATAGACAAACCGACAAACAGCAAAAAAACGATAAATGTATTTAATGAGTGGTAACATCAATAAATGCAGACATAAGGATTACTCGGAGGGATTGAGTGGTCTGGCGCGCTGCGGTGCATACTTTGGGTCCCCGGACAGAGGAAAACTTCTGGCCACGGATGTAAAGATATATAGGGCAGTTTATTTACCTCTTTTCTCTTTTCTATTTATCTATCACAAGGCTGGCTCTAATGATTCAATTAAATGTAAAGTTTTTAAGTTGACTTCAACTGTAAAGTTTTGTTTTGCAATATCTTCAAATAACTTAAATTAAGACACTTAATTCGTCTTCAAAGTTCAATTCTGAAAGCAGTGAAATCTCACTTTTCGTTTGTATGAAAAGAATTAAATTAGGCGTTATTTTTGAAAAGTTGCAAAACGAAAGTAGCTCAAAGATTAGTAGTGGAAGTAAAAGTAGAAAGAAGAAAAAGTAGAAGTAATTTGACTACATTTATTCATTTTTGAACATTTGAATACAGTGCTTGACTGTAGTAGTCGCCTTAAGGTCTATGCAAAAATGAAATGTAATTAGACAGTCCAAGAAGAACCCCTAGTTTTTCCTTATTGCGAGCAGCACGCACACATAGGTAGCCGGCTTATTAGATATGCTTCAGTTCTTTGTTAGCGAGTCTCTGTCCGGCTATTTATTTTAGGGTAGTATTGAAAGGCACATCAAAAGAAAAATAACCATAACCTAACTGAAATACTGACTTGCACATCAAAAAACACCAAACAAACATCAAAACATAGCTTTGACGTACATATGGATTTTTTAATCTGCAAGTCAGTATTTTTTTGCGGGGCGATTTTTTATTTCGCTTTATTTTAAGGTCCTTAGTTCCCTCACTCAAATAGTCGCTTCTAGCAGTTCTCCGTCCTGGCCACTAATAATGTTAGCAGTTGTACCGATAGATCACCAGCTCAGTGACAAATAAAGACGGATCGCGCCACAATATTGCGGGTGGCGGTTCGGTGCCGGCCTTGGCACATATTTGTACGTGAGTGGGCGTTCTTTCGATGTGGGTGGCAACAATAGTTTACAAACCTTTGATTTTGGAATTGTATGTGTGTCGCTGAGAACTAGCTTAGTTAGCCATTTGGTTAGCTGCCTAGCCTTTTCATTAAACGGCGCCATTTAGTTGAGTGCCTGGATGAACATCGGGCCGGCTAGGCAAACTAGGTACTTTCATTCGACAACATTAATAATACCCGAGTCCGTCAAATTTTAGTTGTATAAATCTACTCGTATTCTGTCCTAGAGGGTGTCCCTTAACGCATAAAATTATGCGTTCGGTATAAAAATAAAATGAGCGTTTTTGAGAGAAACCCAACCTTTTCGGTTTTTTTGCTACTAGATAGTAAATGCTGACCGAACCGAAGTGCTACCGGAAAAGTAAGTTAAGTTAGGTTTGAACTGCGACCGTTACAGAAACGAATTGCTTCCAGAAAATAAGGTAAGGTTAGAACTGCGACCTTTACAGAAACGAACTGCCTTAAAATATTTAAAAGATTAGATTTAAAATATTTAAAAGTGACACTGTGATGAGATGTCAATGAATATTAAGATAACTAGTGTAAGCGACATGTAATGCAACTGGACTAGAAATAATAGGCTTTTTTTTTATTATTATATTATGTGCATCAGCCTTTCGGCTGATGATAATCATGACATTACGCCGTGTATCCATCATTACAAGTGAACCGCTAGCTCTAAATAACTTGGAAGTTTCCTAGTGCAGACCTTGCATAAGTTTAGCACGGAAACCCTTTAAAGAAGGGTTATATCAATATGGGGACCGTCGGACGAGAAGTTAGCCGACGATGCATCACGGGACCAGTAGCACTGCAGACAGTTAAATAACGGTTCCGACTGGTTAAACAGTATACGTACAAACGAAGCGACAGTTAATTGACCACCTTCTTACAATAAAGTTGAAATCCGTTTACAAATGTACAGTTAACAGTGTGTTACATACAAGAAATCAAAGTACACAAAAAAATTAAATGGCACACACCTGTGTCCAGACTGGGAATCGAACCCGGTACCTCTGGATTTCCGGTCAAGCGACTCAACCACTCGTCCACCGGAGCAGCCAGTAAGCGCCCTCAATTTTGCCATCTACTTTGACTTCCGTATCATTCTGTTTTAATAGAATTTAACCTATACATAGGTGTGTCGGGCACCCAGTAAGCGCCCTCAATTTTGCCATCTACTTTGACTTCCGTATCATTGTGTTTTAATAGGATTTAACCTATTGTTAGCCGCATTTCCGAATGCGGCCTAAGTTGTAGGGGGCGCTGCCAACCCAGCGCACGGTGAAGGCTGCTAGCGTGGGTTCGCGCCGGGATGGCGTCTCGAGAGGATAATCAATTACTGGATCGATTGTGTTTTAATATAAATATATGGTTTCCAAGTAACTAGTGATTTACTGTTAATACTATATATAGTATATTTAATTTTAATTTATTTTTATCTTTAGGTAGTTACTGTTTTTATATTTTATCTTTCGGTTCAATAAATAACTACAATTCACTATATACAACGTGTCCCAAAACTCAACGATAAGCCGGCACCAGAGGATGGAGCTACTTATGATTAGTCGAGAAAAAATAAGGAAAAAAATATATCTCAATTATTTTAGAAATTACAGAAAAAAAATGAAATTCATCGAAAATCGACATCCCTAATGGTATTTTTAACGACCATGTCTACAAATATTCAAATATTACTGTTTTTTTTTGTTTTTGGAAACTTAAGTAGCCCTGCTATCTAACACAGTTCTTAAAAATACCATAATACATGTAGTTTTTACACAAAAAATAATCAAAATCGATTTTGTCCCTACAATTTTGAAAGATTTTTTCTTAGAGTCCACTTTCAATCATCATGGTGTAAAAAAATTGTATTGACACCACTATGGCAATTATTTTCAAAAGTTGACGCAACTAACCAAGATTCCAAAATGATATAATACTTTAGGAAACCTAGTCACAAAAAAAAACAACGAATTTTTAAACAAGAATCGACATTATTTAATGTTGGCGGTAATCACTTTTACTGTACCCAAAAAAGGATTTTTGTTGTTGAAAAATGTTGAATAAATGCAAAGAAATGGTACAATTTTTTTTAATTTTTTTAAATTCATTTACTACATTATTAATACTACAGTAAATGTTCAAATTGCCTGCCACCGGCATTAATACAGACATGACATCGCCTTAGAAATGATCGTTTTATCCGTCGTGCATATCTTCTACCATTGATATGATCCGCAGCTTGTGTGATTTTTTGGCGAAGCTCGTCCAATGTTGCTATGGGTTTTGAGTAGACGGGCATAGTGAGCTGGGCAACCATCATTTTGAAACCACATGTTTTGTAAATCACGTAAAGGCACGTCTTCTTTACAAAACATGTGGTTTCAAAATGATGGTTGCCCAGCTCACTATGCCCGTGCAGTGCGAGAATACTTAAACCAAGAGTATCCAGGGCGTTGGATCGGGCGACTTGGTCCTATCTTGTGGCCACCCCGTTCGCCCGACCTGAACCCCCTGGACTTCTTCTACTGGGGCTGTCTTAAAGACAAAGTCTACTCAAAACCCATAGCAACATTGGACGAGCTTCGCCAAAAAATCACACAAGCTGCGGATCATATCAATGGTAGAAGATATGCACGACGGATAAAACGATCATTTCTAAGGCGATGTCATGTCTGTATTAATGCCGGTGGCAGGCAATTTGAACATTTACTGTAGTATTAATAATGTAGTAAATGAATTTAAAAAAAATAAAAAAAATTGTACCATTTCTTTGCATTTATTCAACATTTTTCAACAACAAAAATCCTTTTTTGGGTACAGTAAAAGTGATTACCGCCAACATTAAATAATGTCGATTCTTGTTTAAAAATTCGTTGTTTTTTTTTGTGACTAGGTTTCCTAAAGTATTATATCATTTTGGAATCTTGGTTAGTTGCGTCAACTTTTGAAAATAATTGCCATAGTGGTGTCAATACAATTTTTTTACACCATGATGATTGAAAGTGGACTGTAAGAAAAAATCTTTCAAAATTGTAGGGACAAAATCGATTTTGATTATTTTTTGTGTAAAAACTACATGTATTATGGTATTTTTAAGAACTGTGTTAGATAGCAGGGCTACTTAAGTTTCCAAAAACAAAAAAAAACAGTAATATTTGAATATTTGTAGACATGGTCGTTAAAAATACCATTAGGGATGTCGATTTTCGATGAATTTCATTTTTTTTCTGTAATTTCTAAAATAATTGAGATATATTTTTTTCCTTATTTTTTCTCGACTAATCATAAGTAGCTCCATCCTCTGGTGCCGGCTTATCGTTGAGTTTTGGGACACGTTGTATATGTAACATAAAATGTGGTGTAATTTACCCGCATTAAAAAACAGACAGACAGACAGAGTCGCACCATAAGGGTTCCTTTTTTACCATTTTGGTACGGAAACCTAAAAAAACCAATAAAGAGACAAAATGATTCTTTCATATAAAGTTAACAGTGTGTTAGATTTTACTAGATATAACATGCCGTCTACCTGTCTAATTATAGCGGAATACATCACTGCCACATAATTATATCAGCTTCCAATGTTTCTGTGTATATTTTCTTTCAAGGTTTGATTTTGTAAGCAAAATTAGGACCCCTTTCTCATTTCCTAATAATTATAACATATTTAAGAGCTGGCACACATTTAAGGCTCTTGTCCGTAAAGTAATTTCCAGTTTAATATACATTCTGCCATTTTTTCCAGTCCATTCTGCCATTTCAGTCTAATTTTTCTTTTAATGCGATGAAGTATTTGAAACACTACTACTACTTATTCAAGCTTTCGGTGAAGGAAATACATTGTTAGGAAACTTGCATACATCTGCGATGAAATTCAATGGTGTATATGAAGTCCCCAACCCGCCCTGGGCCAGTTTGGGGACTACAGCCCAACCACTCTCATCCATGGCTTGTACCCAGAAATGGGACGTATACTAGGCTGGAGCAAAAAAACTTTATTTTTATTTTAATATTTCTGTATTGTCAATCAATGTTCCATATTCCATGGTATAAGCAGTTTTCATGCAAAATTTTAGCTTTTTAAGCGAACATCTTCGGGTGGCGCGCGAAGCGCCAAAAGAAAAGAATCAGACATGTAAAAGAGCCCTTGAGGCCTACTTACAGAAATAAATGAGTTTGAGTTTGGTTTGAATTTTGGCCATTTTCATATAAATGACATTTTCTTGGAGACGCTCAATAGTATCTTTGTCGCAATTTTGATCTGTAACATCACTAATAGCATTAATAACAGCGGTAAACACACATTCAATTAGTTTAATCACAGTAAAAATGACGAAAACTTTTTTTTTTAATGTTTTAACACTATACTTGATCTTGTAAGAAAACAATTATATTCTACACGTGAAATAAGACTTTAAAGAATGCAAAAATAGTATGTTTACGAGAAAACATTGAAAAATAAATTTAATTCGCGAATACAACTTGGGAGTAAAATCTCCATGGAGCGCCACCGCAAGATAAAGTCATAGATTTTTTATTTTTCGCAAAAATGTAGCTTTTCCAAAACACATCGATTAACAATACGGGAGATTAAAAACATAAAAAAAAGTTTTTATGTCACACCTGCCCATAAAGTGGCTTCTACCGCAAGCTACGCGTGCGGAAAATCCCACTTCCTGGCCTGGGGAGTAGTAAAATTTTGTACTTCCCACGGGCCTCATAAAGAAAGCCTCAGCTCGCATATTTATCGCCCTCGCCTTCAGCTCGGGCGTCAAATAGCTGCCATCTGAGACATTCTTTGTTTTACCACCTAGGTAACCACCTAGAAAATAGTACATTACTTACCACCTAGGTAAGTAATGTACTATTTCGCTCCACCCTAACGTACCTATACAGGCTGATCATAATTATTCATCGTCGAATCAATGATGATGATATAAGTGGAAGCCATTTAATATGTTGCCCCATTTCCGTGATATTTATGAGTGAAACAAAATTCTAAAAGTTCAGCAAAAAGTATACTTAAACGAAAATAAGCTGTATTTTTACTTTTCGTAATTTTATTACCAGCCTAAAAGCCTTGGCGGTTTGGTGATTTACAATCTTGTCACCTAATGACCCCTGAGAGGTTGCCAAGAACATTAAGCGGGATATAATCGTTGATGAAATGTGAAAAACCTATTTTCGAGCACTTGTCTGGTTTTAAGGTTATAAGCGGTGTAAGTTGAAATAATTGGCAAAATTGGAATTGACAATCACTTTTTTCAACATAATATCTATTCCATTAAATACTTCTGACAATTGGCAAATTGACAACTTTTTTCTTTAAATAATATAGTACTAGCGTTGCTTTCGGCGGTGTACGTCAGATTCCGATTTCGTCAGATGACATGTAGGTCAGATTCCGTTTTTGGCAGATTCCATGGAGGTCAGATTCCGATTTCGTCAGGTGACACATATGTCTGACTCCGATTTCGACAGATTTCTAATAGGTCAGATTGCATTTTCGTCAGATTCCTAGTAGGTCAGATTCCATTTTCGCCAAATTCCTAGTAGGTCAGATTCTGAGGTGGTCAGTTTCCTAGTAGGTCAGATTTAGAATACGTCAGTTTCCTATTTCGTCAGATTCCGAGTAGGTCAGTTTCCTATTTGGTCAGTTTTTATTTCGTCAGATTTAAATATCTCTAGGTTTATGGGGGCGCTGATTTGTGAGGTGATCTGAAATGACGTCTGCCGTCTTGTAGTGTGAAATGCACGCCATTTTTGCCACAGCCAAAAATCTAGAAATATTTAAATCTGACGAAAGAAAAACTGACCAAATAGGAAACTGACGTACTCGGAATCTGACGAAATAGGAAACTGACGTATTCTAAATCCGACCTACTAGGAAACTGGCCACCTCAGAATCTGACCTACTAGGAATCTGGCGAAACTGCAATCTGACCTATTAGAAATCTGTCGAAATTGGAATCAGACATATGTGGCACCTGACGAAATCGGATTCTGACCTACATGTCATCTGACGAAATCGGAATCTGACGTACACCGACGAAAGCCTAGCGTGCTTTCATGTTCATGTTGTAAATAGCCGACCATTTCTCGACATGTTTCGAGTGCATGCGGCACTGAATTGAATTGAACATAAGATCATAAGTATTCGGGAGCTTGAAGCGCGATAGTACGTCTGTGTGAGTGCGGTCCATACTGGAGCATTCTTACGCATTCATAAAACTTTGCTTGTAGTGCGTTCGTACACGGCATGCACACATTCAAGCACGTGATGTATGTACCTTTTCTAGGAAGAAAAAATACTGCTATTATATTGTGCTTTAGGCGTTCTATACTGATTATTTTTATTTATGCCACACCTGGCCATAAAGTGGCTTTTTCCGCATAAAATGATGTACACAACACGAGAGGTAATAAAGAAAACCCTCGATCGCATATTTACGTCCCTCACTTGCAGCTCGGGCCGCAAACTTCTGCGATCTCGGCCTTTCTTTATTTTACCACCCTAGTTGTGTAATGTACTATTTCATACCTCTGCAGATATCGGTCGATCAGTCGAGCGTTCTGTCCCAGTCACCTTGCTTGTCTAGGTCGCTGGCACAAGTCAGATAGTGATGCCAAACCTAGAATAGAAAACTTTTATCTCAAAATACTGAACACTTTAGATACAATTCTTTTATACAAAATTATACTTATAAGTTATCGCAACTAGAAAAGTTTTATCTTAAAATGTTCACCATTTAAGGTACTACTTCTAAAAATATGTTAACAAAATATATTTTGGTGATAATAGTGTAGGTGATAAAACTTCTAAAAGATTCTGATAGGATCGAGATAAATGTGTTCAATGAAGTTTAAAAGAAATACAAATATTTTTAAAAGGTCTGAATAATTGAACAGTCTAGAGGTACGCTTAGTGCAGATAGTAATTAACAACGCTAGAAAACTTTGCTAAGCTGTAATTACGAGTATACAGCCTGTAAATCTAATACGGGCGAATATTGAAACGGTGGTCAGCATAGGACCTAAGAAGCATATTTAGATAACTATTGCTTAAAGCCACAATGAAAATATTTACCATACAAAATAATTCGGGCCGCAATGTAACGCAACAAATTCAAGTTGACAAACACGCTAGTTGACAGGTACTTTAAAAAAGCTCGTATCTCGCAATGTCATAACAAGCATGTATGCGGTACATTGCTGCTCGGTAAATTTTCAAAAAATAATTACGAGGTCACTATTAAGTGTAATTTAAAAAATCATATTAATTAATGATAACAGTGCTACTAAACGCTATATCTGGTTTAATTGTTCGCCCCTATTTGACTTACACGCTGTATAGGCACTATTTTTAAATCCGAAAACAATAGGTATCTATTCAAGTTGACTTCTTTTTCGTGATACAAGATAGTTAAACCTCAATCTATCCATGATTTTGAACAACTTTTGCTATGGGGTCAACCTTGTAAATTGCAAAAAAAATACAACTCTCTCATACATTTTGGTCTACCTATTGATGGCTTTTTCTATGAAACAATTGATTTTTTTTTGCATTTACAAAGTTGACCCCATAGTAAAAGTTGTTCAAAATCATGGATAGATTGAGGTTTAATTATCTTGTATCACGTAAAACAAGTCACCCTGTATAGTTAAAATATTTATGTTCATAATTCTTATTTTACCCTATTCTGTCATTTTAGGTTCTAATACGATTGGACTTAAAAATGTTATGAAAGTATTTTATTAGACATGTACGATTAGGTGAGACTTGAGTTATGTTTAAACACAGTCTAACCCACAGAAATATATCGAAATAAAAGAAAATAGTTCGTCGATTTGTGTGTCAACCAAGTGTGTAACGTTTTTCGCTTGGCGTTTGACGCCAAAAGTGTAATTTAGTGATGGAAAACATAAATATTCCATTTCATTCGGTGGTATTTGAACAATTAAATTACACTATTATTATAAAATTTTCAAATCGGCGACTGAAGTTAACGGCGTGCAAAGTAGGTCACCGCCACTTCTTATTAGCACGCGAGGTAGATACACTTTTTCGTTCTACCTCAATAATTATATTTTCTCAAATATAGCATGAAATGTTGACATTACGTGCCTAAAAATAGGCCGCACAGTACCTCGTTTCCGGTGCGGCTTGACACTCGGCACGTAATGGAATTTCATACTTACCTACATTGCCGGCCTAGGCCTCCTGGCCTCCGGCCTATTTGAGAAAAGCACTATACATACCTCGGCGGGAAATGGGGTTGCCGGCCTCGTAACTATCTGGCCTCGCTTTGCTCGGCCAGCTATATGTACTCGGCCGGCAACCCCTAACTTCCCGGCCTCTGCAGTAATGTACTATTATGCCACACCTGGCCATAAAGTGAATTTTTCCGCACGCTACGCGTACGGCAAAAGCCGCTTTCTGACCAAGTGTAGACATAAAATCATGTTGATGATCCTCGATCGCATATTTACGTCCCTCGCTTGCAGCTCGGGCAGCAAACTTCTGCGATCTTGGCCTTTCTTTGTATTACCACCCTAGTTGTGTAATGTACTATTCTGTAGTCGAACCTATTAGTTTGGAACGAAATATATAGTATACAATTTCGTCATCGTTAGTTTTGTGAAGACCACTTTCTACTAGTTAACGAGTGGAGTAACTGACGGACGGAGCAACCGGCGCCATCAGCCAGCGGTACTGTCCAGTATTATATTGAAGTAGAAGTCATATAGAACGAAACGGGGGAGGCCTACGCCAAGGAGATTACTTAACGGCGTAACTTTATTTTTCTTTATATTGTATATCTTGTGTAGAAAGTAGAAGAAAAAATGGCTTTTTTTTATTTTATTTTATTTATAGATGTCGCAAGGGGCCTACTTTGCATTGCAATTTTTAACCGACTTTACGAAAAAGAAGTTTTCCAAACGGTCGTTACCTAACTAACGTTTTACTGGCCGACCGGGCCTCGCCGCAAATAAATAAAGACAGATGGCGACTGGTTTATTGGTCGAGTGGAGTAACTGACGGACGGTGCAACCGGCGTTAGTGCGGCTGGACCACAGACATATTATATTGAAGTAGATGTCGCAGGGTGACCTACTTTGCGTTGTCAGTTTGAACCGACTTTACAAAAAGAAGTCTATACATACCTATAGCGATTTGGGTTTTTTATATTTACTTACTTTAATTTTTTTTTAATTGAATAAATTATTATTAGGTATAACAAAATGGAACATGACGTCACGGCACATCTGAATGTCGAGGTAATATCATGTGTTTAAGCGATTAAATCCCATTTTATTATAATGATGAGTAAAAATTGTGAAATTTTAAATCAATATATTGAATGCATTAGTTTGATTTTTTTTTTTATAAATTACTGTGTAGGTAATCCTGACAGTAATTTTATTTATATTGTCTTTTGTATATTAATGATAGCTTTCTTAAGCCATAGTTTTATTTGAATGGAATGTTTTTGCAGGTACTTGGTTAATTATCGACATATTTTTTTTTTTAATTTTTTTTTTATAGTTGTGTTTAATATTATAAATTTAAACCGAATTTTATTAAATGTAATAAATTAATAAATGATAAGTAATAATGACTGACACCTGTGTAGTGTTTAAAAATTTGCATGTCACTGCGTGACAAGATAGCTGTAGCCTTAATAACAGCAATAAGATCTATTGTACCCTATCTGGAACAAATGAAGAACTTACTTACGTAAACGACAAAAAGTAAATGTTTTCATAGAATGGCCCAAATAATCCTTTAGACCTGTAATGCTATTAAAATATTTCACCGAGCTTACTGCGTCTATTTGGCAATAAGTCTGTGGACTGAACTTAGATGGGTTACAAACTATTGTTACTCGAACTCGCATTATGCAGTTTGGCCGCAACTTTGCTGCTTCAAATGAAGTGAAGTTAGAGCCAAGTCGAATGTTGTTATATAGGACACTGGACAATATTATTATAGTTTGAGTTTCTGATCTTATCATCCTTATAATTGTTATAAACTAGCATTTTCTCGCGGCTTCGCCCGCTTTGTTCCCGTTATTGTCCCAAAGGAACTCTTTACCGGGATATAAAGTATCGTATGTTTCAATCCAGGACTTGGTCTACTTACATGCCAAATTTCAGATTGATCCATCCAGTTGCTACCCCGTTATTAGGTGACAAACATCCAAACATCTTCACAAACTTTCGCATTTATAATATTAGTGGGATGTCCCAAAGGAACTCTTTACTGGGATATAAAGTATCCTATGTTTCAATCCAGGACTTGGTCTACTTACATGCCAAATTTCAGATTGATCCATCCAGTTGCTACCCCGTTATTAGGTTACAAACATCCAAACATCTTCACAAACTTTCACATTTATAATATTAGTGGGATTAATTCTTTGTTTTACCTATAGTTTAAGGGCGCAGGAGATTTTCCTGAATGGAATATTTTGTTGAAAGTCATAATGCATGCATTAAATTTAAAATTTCCACTGTCGATCTGTTTCTTCAAGTTTTTAATTAACATTAAAATTCAACAGCGAGCAAATCAAAGTTGAACAACCTACAAGCGCTACGACGTAGCTGCTACGAAACCGTAGCAGCTACGGAAGCGCTACGACGGACGATTTATTTTAATTTGTGTATTCTATTCCAAGTGCGCGCTACAAAACGTCGAAATTCAATACAAAAGTGCAGTCGCATACGAGCTTTTAGTCGGGAGTAGAGAGATGACTATCTCGTAGACTTACGACTAGGAGTCCCGAGTTCAACTTGGCTACTGTAGAATGGAGATGTCTCGTGTAATTTATCAACGGCACAACATAGTGGTTTCATGAAAAGATACGTTGGTACTTAAGTTTAATGGTATGATGCGGAGATATGAATATTCAGTTGATGAATAAATTATTAGAAAGTCAGTTTTTAGGGTTCTGTACCCCAAAAGGAAAAAAACAGAAGTGATATAGAAAATGACCCGAATTCATTGTCCGTAAGGCAGGTGCACTTCACTCGATTTTGGCCTCCCGCGCGGCGGGCGTAGCCGATCTGGTCGCCGGCAACCAAAACGTCACAGTTTCACAATAAAATTATCGTGACAGTACGCAAACGCCGTTGATGCCGGCCGAACGCTATTGTACTGTGCGAAGTTTCCGTGCTGTGGCTGTGGCGGTGGGAATTCCCACATAAACAATAGACTTCGATACGAGCGTGGGAATTCTTGTTTTTTGTATGGAAACGCGCGACACTGAAATATCTGTTTATATTCTCTAATATGTGACTTAGGTACTGCGAAGCGGTAGCTCGCCTCGGTACAAGCCAAGCCAGTGCACCGCAAGCGGCACGCGGGCGACCCGTGGACCCGCGCCGGCGGCGAGCTGCACGCGCGGCGGTGGCGCGATGTAGGCACGGCGACCGCGGGTCGACCGCGCGCCGCTAGCCTGTACCGAGCCGTGTAGTTGCCGTTTCGATGCCGATTTGCATGGGAACTCAATCCACTTAATATTATAAATGTGAAAGTTTGGGAAGATGTTTGGATGTTTTGACTAGGGATGTAACGATACACAGTTTTGCCGATACGATACCGATACCGATATATAGTAGTTAATATCGGCGATACCGATACCGATACCGATATCTTAGCTAAATAATGAAGTATGAACTTCAGATATTTGTATGTCCTTATTATAACTAATGGCAATGACTACTGGCTATATTTACCAGAGAGTCAACCTTGAAAGTGTAAAGTAAAAATAAATAAATTGTCAACTCAAAATTCATTTTTTTTTTATTAAAAACCAAAGACTTAGTTAACATAGTAATTATCATTGCACATACCAATAGATAAATTAAGTCAGAAATTGAAATTACTTTTTGCAGATTTTTTTCATACAGCAAATTCTTTTCGCGCTCTTCAAATATCGGTTGTATGACATCGGCGATACCGATATATCGGCGATACCGATATATCGGTATCGGTATCGGTATCGTTACATCCCTAGTTTTGATGTTTGTTACTAAATAACGGGGTACCAAATTAGCCCTCGCTCTTGTTACCCTTCGCACCACCTACTGTTTTTTGGTTTATTTTTGTGTCAATTCCGCTACCCAAAGGTTGTCTGGAAGAGATCGCTCTTAAGCGATAAGACCGCCTGTTGTCTACCTTTTTAAATTGTTCTAATTATGTAAGTACCTCTTGTAATGTGTTTTTCTGGTGTGCAATAAAGTATACTTGTATTGTATACTTGTATTGTAGCAATTGGATTGATTTAGATGAAATTCGGAACGCAAGTAAACCAAGTCCTGGATTAAAATAAAATACTTAATATCCCGGTATAGAGTTACCTTGGGACAATAACGGGTATAACGCGGGCGAAGTCGCGGGCAAATGCTAGTATGTTACATTAAAACATTATGTTAAACTCACACAATTTGAATCATATTTATAATTCTTTTGTAGAGGCAGCCAGCCTCTACAGTACTAAAGCTTTTTAATAAATACTCGTATTTTTTATTATTCCTGGTGATATTTAATATGAAAATAAATGTGATTCATCAAGAAAAATACTCCATTACTTATTATTCCTCGTGACATTTGATATATGAAAATAAATCAGACATTGAAGCCATGAAAGTTCGAGTTCCGATCCATTTTACGATTGTTGGAATGAGTTTACATGGGCCGTAAAATATTTTGTAAGGCTTCTTTCATACAGTTATACTCGTACGTGTTATTCAATCTTAATTTCCATAGGTAGTTTTTATTTTCATGAACAACAGGACTCAGAATCGGTATCTTTCAAAAACCCCAAAGGAGCCCAATATTTTGAATTATTTTATGCTTTTTGATTAAATAATAAACCAAAAAACGAAAAGAACGGAAAAAATACCGGTAATTTTGTAAGGACAAAATACCGGTAACCGAGCCCTGATATGTAACACGTAAAAAAAAATCGTGAACGCATTAAGGTATCGTTATAAAATCAGTTTAATAAAACGACCTTTTGACTCAAATGTATCGAAATAAAAATTGGCCAAGATCATGCGCATTATTCGTCAAAAAAATCACTTAAGTACTTCTTAATATTTCGCAAAAGAATAACGAAATCGAAAAACTAAATTTTATTTTTTATACCAATAAATGTAACACATAACTTGATAAAAAAATATTAAATCTACGACCCTAGCAAATTCACGAGATGGCGTAAAAATACTGATAATATATACTCGTAATATAAACGCTTGCAATAAAAAATGTTTTTTTCAAGTCGGTTCGAACACCGGTTCCGAGGTACGTAACACACTTTAAAAAATACACCTAAATGTAATATTCTGCTGTTGTGAAGTCGATTAAAAAATGGCTTTCATTAAGTAACTTTATTTTTTTACTCATCCGCAAGTCCACCCTGTAGAATTACCATTTATAAAACCATTAGTTGTAAAAACGTTTCAATGTGAAGAAATCCTTACAACAGCACGACGTGAAGAGTTGAGCTCAGTGGAGTGGAATTATTTTTATCTTCGTTTGACTCACTGCTCTGTAACACACATAATTTTGATAGTAGTAGGCCCATCGATTCCGAAAAGACAGGATATTGCTAAAGAATTAATATTTAAGCTTTATTTACACGATCGACGTTTAACTTGGGAGTGACACCGCCTACGGAGCTGGAGGTCCTGGGTTCAAATCCTAGTAAGGGCAAATATTCAATATCTGTGTGATGAGCACGAGTATTTGTTCTTGAGCCATGGATGTTTGCCATCTATTAAGTATGTATTTATCTATTTTAAGTATGTATATCGTCGTCTTGTACCCATAGTACAAGCATCACTTAGTTTGGGACTAGCTCGATTTGTCCCCCGGTATTTATTTATTTATTTTCTACGATTTCCCCGCGGTCACGCCTACTTTATTGCTAAGTTGGTGAAACCGCGGGGCCTGCTTTATTTCCAAGAAATTTCTTCATTGGAATAAAGTAACTTGTGTTTCAACCCAAAACTTGGTCTACTTGTAGATATTCAAATTTTATCGTAATTGTTACCGTGTTGTTTAGTAACAAATATTCAAATATCCGAACATTTTCACAGACGTCCACAAATATAATACTAGTTAGCAGAATCTAGGATAGTACTCGTAGAATGTATGCATACAGACTTTGTTTTTTTTTAAACGGTAATTTTAGGGTATTTTAAAACGCTAGCGTATAGAAAACAATAGGTTAGGTTAGGTTTGCCTTATACCAATTTTTAAAACTTTAACGGTTTCATAGAAAATAGGTTGTATAACTTTTGAGAATTGACTGATAAGTTGTAATTTTAAAAATGATGGGAGACAATATCCCAATCTCTCATCTCAATGTATCAGTAATATAATTTATTAAGCTACCGCTCCAAAAGACTGTACTCCTGGACACGGCGCGAGGAGGTTGCTCACTCTGCGGCCCTAACCAACGGTAGCTTGGGCCCTGCCCCGTTGCCGGCGGCACTGTAGGTTTTTTTGAGATTTCTATTGATTTTATAATTTGTATGTGTATTTATATTAGGGTGTATTTTGTAATTTTTTTTTATTGCATGCCGGGCACCCCTTGATTTTATTTTAGGGCATGAAAAGACATGTGTTTTTTTCGATTTTTTCTTCAAGTTATAGAGGTCGCAGTCCAGCAGTTGAATAAAAAAAATCTCATATATTTATAGTATTTTAACTTTATTTTTTATGCTCTATAGCAATTTTATTCTTTAAACGAGACCTTGTTTTACGTGAATGCTTTATTATTATTAATTTTCACTGTTAGACCACTTTTAACCATGACTCACTGTAGTTATGGTTAAAAGTGGATTTTTTTTATTCAACTGCTGGTAGCGACCTCTAAAACTTGAATAAAAAAATCTAAAAAAAACAGTCATGTCTTTTCATGCCCTAGAATTAAATGAAGGGGTGCCCCGCAAGAAAAAATAAAATCGATAAAATACACTAACACAACACTAATAACAGTAATTTATAAATACTTAATTTTTTGTATTAAATATTGTAAAAATCTAGCCTCAGAGGAAAATTAATCCTATGCTATCATACTAATATTATAAATGTGAATGTTTGTGAAGATGTTTGGATGTTTGTTACTAAATAACGGGATAGAAACTGGATGGATTGAGATGAAATTTGGCATTCTAGTAGACCAAGTCCTGGATTGAAACATAGAATTTATATCCCGGTAAAGAGTTTCCTTGGGACATGAATGGGAATAACCCGGGCGAAGCCGAATCTAAGACAGTCTCACCATTCACCTATAGCAATGGCCACCCTATTCCATCTTCACAGGCGTGCGTCGCTGGCGCGGCGTATATTTTATTATTCCGCACTCGCAATTTGCGCCCGGAAAACATGATAGTGTGTTCCTTGACTAAGAAATGACTAAAACCACAATCCAAGTAGCATAGAAGTAGTATAAAAGCTTATAAAACCCTTACAACGCTCAAACTGGAGGTATAAAGGCTATACAAGCTCTAATACATATTTTTTAGGGTTCCGTACCCAAAGGGTGCCAACGGAACCCTATTACTAAGCGGAGGCCCGCTGTCCGTCTGTCACAGGGCTGTATCTTCTGAACCGTAATAGGCAAATACTTGAAATTTTCACAGAATGTAAACGTGTCTTTTAACGATTTCCTCTTTCTAACAAAACTGACTATCGAGTCCGACCACCGGACGGAACGCACTGCATCCGACCGTCTCTCTCTATCGCATAACGCGTGCTCTTTCTGGTCGCTGGCTAAGCCCCTCCGGAGGAGCAAAATTTGGTACTAGTAGCCTCGCGGCGAAATCGCAGAGTGAGCCACTCGTATAGGCGTATGACGCTACGCTTTGTCGCGCGATAAATAAATGATAAAGCATCCGTCACCTTCGCACACATATCGTGTGAAAGTGACGGATGCTTTATCATTTATTTAAAGCGTAGCGTCATAAGATTCATAAGCCTAGCAGTAGTGTGGCGTCCAAAGAACTCGATTCCTACCGGCTTGCCTAATATCAGGTATTTGAGCACCGTATTCTACAGCGCTTAAGGAAAATGATCTAGACGGGACCCGGGTGTCTCCGACTAGAATTAACCCCGTTTCAGGGTGCGAAAAACTTATACTAATTTAGGTACTCTGACCGTACGTACCTCTGCTACCGTTGACGTGGGCCCAGTTCCGTCAAGTCAAAGTCGGGCAGTCAAAGAGTCAAAGTCTCGTCAAGGTTCTTCAATGGGGTTTCCAGCAGGCCAGGTCGCCGCCCAGGGCGCGTCCAATCTCTGGTCCGGACTCCAAAATATGTGCCGTTCGCGTCGCGAAAACAATCAATGCACTTCACAATTAGCACCAACAGTTCGTGCATACAAATTCAGACACAAAATAACTAATTACAGCGTACAAAAAGGTAATCAGACCGCCGCATCACCTTCGCTGTCCAACCGAGAAAAAAAAATGCAAGTGAATCTGTCAAAAATCACGTTTCTTTTTTCGTGGCAAGGTTTGACATTGACAAGTGTCCTGTCAAATAGTGAGGGGACATCACACGATTGCAGTCCTATTTATATAGGGACGTAACAGAAAATGTACACTAAATTTGCATCGGCTTGCCCAAGGATATCTTTTACGCCACGCCACTGAAGCCTAGTGCACTGTGGGATAGAGCTAAGTGTGTAGAGAGAGTTTGATATGTTGGCTCGCTAACGTAGCTTAGAAGAATTTGACAAGTGACTTAGCTGGACCCGTTTATGGTTGGAGTAACACGCAAAGAAAACATAGTTGTATGTTCACAGTGAAAACCTCAGCGTAGCTATCTCATACTTCAATTAATCTGCTCATATTATTAACTAGCATTTACTCGCGGCTTCGCCCGCATTGGTCCGGTTACTGTCCCAAGGGAACTCTTTACCGAAATATCAAGTTGTATGTTACACAGGACTTGATCTACTTGCATGCCAAATGTCAGCTCAATCCATCTAATCGTTACTCCGTTATTAAGTAACAAAAATCCAAACATCTAAATATTCAAACATCTACATAATCATCCAAACATTTCCACAAACTTTCGCATTTATATTAGTAGGATACTTCTGTTATAGTCAGTTTATACTTCTGTTATAGTCAGTTTATACTTCTGTTATAGTCAGTTTATACTTCTGTTATAGTCTAGTCTTCTGTTATAGTAGTGTAGTCTGATATAGTTAGTTTTGTAAGGTGTCTCAGTAATTATATTCCAAATTTTCAAGATTAAAGCAACGCAATTTTACTAAAATAAAATGAAAGCGGCATTAAATGAAAACCGGCCAACTATGCACACAAAATTGGTATTTCATTAAGATTTAATTAAAACGTTATTGCTTTTTGTACGACAGGCCAGTTTATTACTATTTGCTTTAATAATTATTTCACTTGAAATTTCAGCATTCTCTTATTAAAATTAACCAGACTACTTATTTATTTATTTGGTAAAGCGAAAATTAAGTCGCAAACGGGAACCGAACTCGCGTTCTACGTCTCCGGGCCAACGGGAGCACTTACCAATTGTGCCACCGAGACTAGTACTCGACTATCTTCTGTATATCTTTATTCTCTTAAGTTAGGTTTTTTTACAATTCATATACAGGATGGAAAAATCTATGGGCCCTGGAGGGGCACTACCTTAAATCCTTTACTTAGCTCATATTACTGAAATGAAAGGAAACATACCTTTATTTTTAAAAAGAAATGAAACTGCATTCATAGCTTTTTTTAAATTCTCTTGGCCTTTGTATTGGAAATATTGGAATTGATGGTAAAATAAAATTAATGATAGATTTCACGATCTTTCTAACTTGTAAGACCAAATGTTTATTAGAGAGATTTTATCCTGAACAATAATACTATCCATTAGTAGGATAAAATAGTGAGTGCTTATTTTTTTAATTTTTAGCTGATTCGATTCCCGGGTAAGACAAGCGAATTTTAGAAAATATTTTAATGCAGTTTTGTTTCTTTTTAAAAATAAAGGAACGTTTCCTTTCAGTAAAATGAGCAGACATAGAAGTTTTTGTGGCACGAATAAAATTATCCTAGGGACTTCCCGACGATATTTAATTTATCGACAAATTGTACTTTCTTACGACAGTTATGACTATGAGATAACGTATAATATGAATATGCAACTCGCATACCTAAATATAGTAATAAAGTCCGTTTTATTTGATAAAATTGATGTTTAGGTATTTGAATTTAATATCCCTAAAAAGTATGCGTATGAATTACTTAAATTAGGTATATATTATATTATTATTATAAATAATAAAATTCTAGGGGACAATCTTACACAAATCGAACTAGCCCCATAGTAAGCTCAATAAGGCTTGTGTTATGGATACTAGACGACGATATATTTAATAGATACAAATACTTAAATACATAGAAAACATCCATGACTCAGGAACAAATATTCGTGCTCATCCCACAAATAAATGCCCTTACCGGGGTTCGAACCCATGACCTCCTGCTTCGCAGGCAGGGTCACTACCAATTAAGCTAAAGCGGTCGTCAAAATTAAAATTATGTAACATCGAAGGGTAGTGATCAGCATTTTAGTTAATTTCTATTTTATCTGGTGAACTTAATATCAACTATGAAATGTCACTTCGAAATAAGTATATGAAACAGTTATCGATAAATTTAATATCGGAAGGAAGTCCCTAGTTAATTGACGTTTTTGCCATCAATTCTTCTATGTCTGAAAATGAGCTAACTAAAGGATTTAAGGTAGTTTCCCCTCCAGGGCCCATAGATTTTTTCCACCCTGTATAAAAAGTAAAATACAAGATGCAAATACAAAATATAAACATATTATAAAAAACCTAATCTAGGGTGCCGCCGGCAGCGGGGTGGGGCACAAGCTACCGGTGATTAGGGCTGCCGAGAGAGGAACCTCCTGACAATGCGCGCCGTGTCCAGAAGTGTGTCTTCTGCATCTGACCCTTGATCCAACCATCTAGCGAGAGTCTCTTGAGATGGTGGTCGAGCGAGTTTCTTTATTATTAGACTCATTGGCGACGCCAGTTCGAATCCCGTTCCAGACATAGAACAAATACAAATATACTTTTCTCAAACATGGCATGAAATGTTGACATTACGTGCCTAAAAATACGCTGCAAAGTACCTCGTTTCCTATGCGGCTTGACACTTGGCACGTAATGGAATTTCATAAGCCTAGGCCGGCAATGTATTTTTTTTAAATTTCCATTCCACATTTATTTGGGCCACAGCATCACGGCATTCAGCCATTAAAAAAACAATAAACGATTTTAGCTATATTTTGCAGTTTTATTTATTTAAAATTGACATGAACATAACAAATAACACATTATAAACAATTTCCAATTATTATAAATTGCAAACTAAACCACAAGAATACACATTTAAAATATTTCATCTAAATATTCGCGGTAAAAATGTAAACTGAAACAGCTTTTGGTTGTATATGGTTTCCGAACGTGACTTGATATTAGCATTATCTATGGATATAATGTCACTAACGTCAGTTTCTGATAGAAAGTTTCTGTTATAAAATAATATTTAGGGTAAGTAAGGATATTAGTAAGTTTATTTATTTCATTGCATATTTGAGAAAAGCACTATACATACCTCGGCGGGAAATGGGGTTGCCAGCCTCGTAACTATCTGGCCTCGCTTCGCTCGGCCAGCTATATGTACTCGGCCGGCAACCCTTCACTTCCCGGCCTCTGCAGTAATGTACTATTATTGCACACAGAAAAACACATTACAAGAGGTACTTACATAATTGAAACAATTTAAAAAGCATGCGGTCTTATCGCTAAAGAGCGATCTCTTTCAGACAAACTTTGGGTAGCGGAATTGACACAAAAATAAACCAGATGAGTAGGTAGTGCGAAGGGTAGCAAAAGCGAGAGCTAGGTACCAAAAATAAATAACGGCGGGGCAAGCATTTATATACATAAATAAGTAGATATATAAACCAACATATACATAGGTACATTTTTCCCCTATTTATTTATTTGTATTTACAAATTAATAAATAGGGGAAAATGTTAACCGCAAAACAGTGAGCGGAAGTTGGGAACCTTCGGAAGCTCGATTGTATACCGGGTGTTGCCTGTAACAGGAGCAAATAATTAAAACGTAGATTCTACTCGATTGGCTAAAACTTGTCGTATCTTTTATAGTTTTTGGTAGGCTGTTGTAAAGTTTAGCACCATCGTACATCAAGTTGCGAGTCCCGTACCGGGTTCTAGGAAAACGTAAAGCTAGGTTGTCGGCATTCCTGAGTTTCATCCTTTGGAATTTACTATTTTGGCTAAATTTTATTTCCGACTGTATTTCACGATTTAATATCTTGCGTATTAGGATACAGGTTTTATAAGAATATATTTGTATGAGGTTCATGATCCCTGTTTTTTCGTATAAAGTTTTAGTTGGCGTTAAATAGTCATAATGGAAAAGTACCTTAATAATTTTGTTCTGTGCAATTTGAAGCTGTTTTAAATTAGACTCTGCTGCACTGCCCCATAGTTCAGTTAGGTATTCTAAATGTGGCTTTATTAAGGAATTGTAAATATTGACACGAGTAAGTTTTGGAAGACAGTTACTTATGCGACGCATTGCTACAGTTAATGCGGTAATTTTAGGTTTTATACTAGCTAAATGTGGCTTCCATGTTAGTTTACTGTCCAGTATCAGTCCGAGGTATTTTTCATGATCTTTTTTAGTTATTTTCTCCCCATTTATGTACAGGTCTGTACTTTGTTCGATATTTTTGTTTTTTGGTATGTATATTTTTAATTTTTACTTTAGGCTTTTCTAGGGTCGATTTCAGAGCGTTTCGACATCGGCGGATTTTTTCATTCGTGTTCCAGCAAATATAGCAGCAAGCGGTGGTGATCACAGTTAACTTTTACTATAAACGATAGGCGGTATCGAGGCTACAAATGATTTAATCAAAAGTTGTCGTCACTCGATAGTCCTTCACGGTAAAACTCCAGTGACACTAATGAAGTTACAAAAAACGCCTGAAATCGACCCTCTAGGGTTTTAGTTTAGTAGTTTAGTTTAGTGTTTAGTTTTTAACTTAATTTGTAATAAATAAATAAATCATACAAGTAGAGCACGCTTCCTGACAAAAAGGATGTAATCATTATTCATTGGATAGTAAACGATCATGTTTTAGTAAATTAAATCCAATTTGAACAGGAATATATAAATGAGCTAAGATAAACATTGTTGGTGATACAATTGTATAAATTAAACAACTCATATAACTCGATACTCAATCATTAATTTATTTATTTACACAATACTTATTTACTTGTGTCTAATTAAAAAAAACTACAATCATTTTTATCTACCACACTATTGAATACACGTGACATTGTTATAACAGTGCCTATAACATTGACGAGTTCCGCATGAATTATCAAAAGTGATTTTTGAAAAAGATGGAACCAATTCGAAAGTAAAAAGGTAACTTTTTGTAAAGTCGGTTAAAATATATATTTTTAGGGTTCTGTACCTAAAAAGAAAAAACGGAACCCACATAAGATCATTTTGCTGTCCGTCCGTCTGTCTGTCTGTCTGTCCATCTGTCCTTTATCTCGAAGACGCGTGGAGGTATTGAAAATAAAACTATTTACTCAAGTCTATGGTAGCTTGAAGCTGTGAAAAAATCAAGCTCCTAAGTGAAAAAAAAAGATACTTACGGCCGTTTATGTCGCAAAAAACGTAAATTTCGACATTTTCAAGGAAACTAAAATTCAAAGGGTGCTTTACGTTGACCTAGAACTATGAAATTTTGCAAATAAAACCGTCTTATACTACAAGTATAGAGAAAAATGTGAAAAATATACATTTTTAAATAAATCATAAAAAAATAGACTTTACTAATTGCCCACAGACTTTATCGGGTATTTGGCAACCAGGGGGCTGGCTACTTCTTAGCTCAAAGAAACCGCATTGCCAATTTGCCATTAAACGTGGTAATGCCGCCAGCCTTCTGGGCACCCTGCCGCCCGGGAGAGACATGGGGGAGTTGTTTTATATTTAGGGTGTAATCTTATTTTAGGTGTTTTTAAATAAATGATAACTTTACTAAGAGAACTAAAATTTATAGGGTACATATAGCGACTCGCATTTGTCCGGTTTGTTTTGCATCCAAAGTTCAGATTCATTTTTTGCCTATTATTTTTATCATTTGTAGAGAATTGTTGCACAATAAAATACCCAAAGAGGCAGAGGTTTTGAAGCTATGGTCAGGTTTTTAAACGTCGTTGTCGTTATGATCAGTTTTGCAACACAGTTGCGTATAAAAAGTAATATATATCTTTAGAACTTCTGTTTTTGTATTTATTTTGTGATTTATCAAAGTAAAATGTGTGTGTGTGTGTAATAAGCTGCGTTGCGCTCATAAGAATAATGAAATTAGAGCCACTTTATGAGCACGTATGTCGAAAATCTTTTTTAAGTATACATTATATTACTATGCCTTGGCTTGGCCTACTAAGTGGGTACTTTAGGCTTATAACTAATGAATTAATATCGGACAAAGAAAACGACATAATAAATATCATGTACTTTTAAATTGTTCATTGATAATTACAAATGTTGACGACCGCTGATTCTTTTGTTTACCTTCGCATCTAAAAAAACGGAGTATAGATGTTGACACCCGCCTCGCTAGACCCTTCGCGACCATGGACGTTATGGCATGTTCGAAACGTCGAGATAATAGCATGTATTTACGCGAGTAAGTCCCGTTTTGTTATAATAAAAATTAAAATATTACCTCTTATTAAAATCACAGTTTGTAATAAATACCTAAGGATTCATTATTAATTAACTGTGCAACGTAAACGTTTAATTTAAATAATCACGATTTTAAGCAATAAAGCAATTTGCGGAGAAATTAGCAATTGAAATACGATATTAATTCAACTAGCAGTATTAAAGCGACACCGTTCACGAGCGTTTAGGCAAATTACTTGTTTATTTTCTCACCTTGTTAGCTAGGCGTTGAAGCAAAAATTGTATTTAAGACTCCTAAAATAGTAGACCTTTGAGACGTTTATCGATTTCAGATTTCAGACAAGCCTTTATTTATTTTAAGGCTATTATGGCATCGTGGCATCCATTCAAACGTTTTAAAAAAATATTTCACTAAGAAATCTTGTGTCATACACACAGAAATATATCGAGATAATTCGTTGGTTTGTATGAGAACCAAGCGTGTAACGTTTTTCGCTTGGCGTTTGACGCCAAAAGTGTAATTTAGCGATGGAAAACATAAATTTTCCATTTCATTTGGATTCATTTAAACAATCATACTATTATTATCAGATTTTCAAATCTGATATTAATATTGACGGCAGCTGAATTTAACGGCGTGCACTGCCATTTATTTTTAGCACGCAAGGAACACACATTTTCCATACCTCGGTATATTTCTGTGGTCACACCATACATCACTCTAAATTGCCAAATTTTTGTGCAGGTCGCGTTTTTTTTTTCTTTTGCGTTCCTCTAAAGGCAAAGAAATGAATATGACTGTTATTCTCCACCGTTTAGAGCCTCTACAGGGGGCAATTGCAGAAAAAAATTACCTTTTACTTTTTTTGTCTGATCATGGTGTGTCTTATACCAATTTACTCAGAATCACGAGCACATTTCATTTATGAAATAAAAAAAAATAGTGCAAAATGTCCCAACTTTTCCGTACAAATTTTGAATTTCTCAGTTTCGTTACGCCCGAACTAAATATAGGGGAAAATCGTAACGAAACTGAGATTTTATTTTTTCTGCAATTGACCCACAGACGTCACGAATTTTTAACGACTGATAGTTTAATCGAGCTGTTAATCAGAATAGACATGGTATGAAAGCACGTACAGTCAAGGAATTTAATTTCCAACCCACCTAAGGTCCAATTTCGTATAGCATACTGTCATCATAAGAGCTACCTATAGGTAGTCTCACGACATAATGATTACACACATAACTACATGAAGTACTCATTGCAAAAAGAGTGAATGAATGACATGAATGAGTGAGTAAATAATCACAAGGCTATAGTTTAAATTAAACAAACTTTTTGGTCTATCTTGCAATTCACTGTTGAACCTGCTATCGGTACGAAAAAAGAACAGTAATTTCAAAATCCCGCTGTCATTACATGACAGTGTTGTTGTGTGCGTGGCCTCAACTCTCGTGAAACTACCTATAGCTTGAGTACGACGTTACTTTGACATATCATACGCATTGTTTTGTGTCAGTAACTGGGTAACAGATTAACAACGTTGACATGGTGAACTGAAATTTGGAACGTTAAGGCACTACCAAAAAAGGACGACAGCCGCGGAATCGAAATTCGAAGAACGTCCCTCTTTCTCGCTCTTGCAATATTCGAATGAAAGAAACGCAGATAACGAAATTTAGATTATCGATGTTTGCGGTAGACTTTCCGGATTCTGGATTCGGAATTATTTTTAAATTTTCTCGATTGACACTGACACCAACTGACACGTATTCGTAATTAGATGAGCAAATGACTTCGCAAAGAGGTTATCTGTAATGTGCAGTGACAAATAATACGTATTGGCATTTAAATACTATTACTGAAATAAAAATTTCGACTTTACACCGAATTGATGTTTATAGTAATTAACAAGCCGAAGAAACTATAGTCCGAAAAGTCTGTAGTGTGCGGGGTTCAAAACTCTTACACTTTTATCGTAAAATTTTATCACATTATTTGTAAGTATGATGGGTGATCTCCGGCAAGTCTAGAAATCGTGGTCACTCATTTTTTGTTATTAGCGCAGTCTTTCTTCGGGTATCGGTACAGCGCCATCCGATGTTTGTACAACGTTTTAATTGCCTACCTTTTAATTAGTAAATAATAAGTACAAGTATAGGTACCTACCTGTATATAGTCGGATTACCTAAGTTCGCAGAGATCGAAAAACGGTTTTATAAAAAAAATATATATGGCAACATGGAGAAACTACAGCAAGATGAATTTTTAATCTTGGTACTTGGCAATAATTCTTCCCTTTATTACAAAATGTGTCTACATACCTACTGAAATAAATATCTGGGTCAGTCTTGCACACATCGATTCCAACCAAACTAAGTGATTTGTTCTAGGTTCTTGGATAATTCTTATGTATTTAAGTATTATATTTAAATATGTACATGTATGTGAATTGCTTAGTTTGGTTGGGACTATATCGATTTATGCAAGACTGTCCTGAATATTTATTTCTGTAGGTATGTACTATGTAGACATATTATATACTTATTAAACGGAAAGATATTTTCCTAGTATCAAGACTAATTAATCCTCTTTCTGATGTTGCCGTATGATTTTTTTTTAATAAAACCTTTTTTTGACCTCTGCAAACTTAGCCTTGTCGCACTCTAGTATATCTATTCTACCTAGGTACATATATTATATAAATATATTAAAATCGTAGGAAAAACTGTTTAAACATTAAAGACTTTTTAAAAAAGAAACTGGGGAGTTTTAAGTATAAGAAATAAAACGCAAGTAAATACCTACCTAGTTTTTGTATTTTTGCGTCTGTGTGTCGGCTTGACTGTTTGTTTCTGCTCACATCTGGCAAAAACTACACGGCCGATAACCAAGAGATTTGGTGTGCACGTAGATCATGATCCCCGTTAACAGATAGGATAATTTTTACTCAACTAAACTGAAGAAAAGAATAAGTTTCAGTTAAAAAAAATAGTTTTGAGGACACCTTTCAATGTCAACTGTACCTACCTTTTTTGTTTACACGACTGCCCAAAGAAAGGAGTATTATGTTTTTAGGGTCTATTTTTGTATGTGAGTTTCTTTATTTCACAATAACTTCTGAACCCCTTAACTGATTTAGACAAGTCAAGTACGGTTAGAATCGTTACGTTATTGTATTTGTCATTGCAATCTGCATGTTAAAACTGATTAAATGCTCGTCCTCCAACCTCTACTTATCCCTAAAATAAGAACCAGAACACTTATTTCAGAAAAATAAAAATGAAAATTGAGTTTTTTGTCAAAGTAACGTTTGCAGTGTGAACAGCCATTACGCTTGTACGAACTCCCCAAAGGAATCGCATTAATTGGACTCGTAATTAAAAAGAGCCTTTTAATTTGCGACCTGCCTGCGTCTAGAAAAATTTATATTAATACGAAGATTGGATCGCTTTTGTATTATAGCGCCCGCACATTGGGCGATGTTACGAGTTGATTTTATTGCAACTCGGATAACTCGAGTTAACTCGACCGCTAACTCGAATCGAAACTCGAGTTGACTCGACTCGCATCAACCAGCAGCTTCGCGGCAGCAGCCAAACGGATCGGCGAGTCGAGTAGAGTTCAGTGTATGAACAAAATCGTCGAGTTGAGTCTCGAGTTGGCGAATCGCTGACTCGCGTGCACTCGCATTACTCGCATTCATTACCCGGTCCGTCCGTATCAATTCTAGCTAGAGTTAGATATGCGAGTTGATGCGGAATGAACTCGATTCGAATCAACTCCTTTAGAGTCTGATTCGAGTCGTTCGAATCAGACAACTCGACTTGCCCATCGCTAACCATAGTCTGTAAGGTACGGCTAAAAATTCCCGGCTCTGCACGCCCTAGTCGTAATGTGTGGACGCCCTTAATGTGACGTTGTACTTGGCTTCAGAGGTTAATGCCTAGGTTACCCAACCAAGTTTCTGTCAAAATAAATATTTATGAAACAGGCTTTTTATTGCCGAATGTATTCTTTGTTCAATTTTTATTTTAAACGGATTACATTCTAGATATGAAAAAAGGCATGATTAGAAAAAATAACGAAATTTTTCGTATAATTTATACTAACTGAATAATCGTAAACTGCTTGCCAATACCAATCGGTCGAGCCCATACCCGGTAGGTTTTTCATGTGTAATTTATGTGTTCTTGTGCCCACCTTCTGGCTCCATCATCAGATCAAATCCATGTCATAACAATATTGTATGTGACATGTACTTTGTACACTGCTGAAACATACCTTCTCGAGTTTATTCCCAAGCTCATAATCGTAATTTATTGCCTAGTCACATGTACATAAGGTGTTGAAATTTAAAGCTACAACTAGAGATCTAGTTCTAATGTTGTAATGCTTAGTGTTTTTGAAAAGAGAAACTGGTGAGTTTCTTCTGGTGTTTCTTCTCACCAGAAAGTCATTTTCCGAAGCACCGATAGAATCAGACCTGTAAAAGGTGCCTTGAGGCCTTCTTGCAAAAATAAATTATTTGTTTTGAATTCCACTCACAATGAGTATTTTTAACGTTTGTATATCTTCAATCAAGTGTCAATACAGGTATTTTAGTTGGAACAATTCAGAAATCTCGAGAATGCGGGAAAAAAATTACCCGTTATTGAAAGTTAGGAGTAGGTACCACCAAAGATTACAGAATACTAGTACAGATACCCAATCTCAAACAAATACGCGTAGCGTCCTAACTCTGCTATCTGACTAGACTAAATTAGTTCCATAGTATGATCATAGGCGGCAGCACTGAACTGACGGTATCTAGCTCAGCAATCGATCCTACTAATATAATGATGCGTCACTAGATGGCGTTCGTCAAGGTCCGATCGCAGGCATTTTAAAGTAAATGACTATATCACGATATAATATAGTTATACATATAAAGCCTAGCTTACGACTCCACATTCGACGCGCGTGTGTCCTTGAGGGGTTCTTTTGGGTTGTACGTTTGATTTTATAAAACATGCATTATGAAGTCTTTCACACTGGCACAATATAAATATCCTTGCAGTACGCAAACGCCGTTGATGCCGGCCGCCGTCGCGATCGAGAACTGTGCGAATTATCAATAATGTATTTTAAATACATATAACGTATTCGTTTTCCAACTCATTTGATTAAGAAAATCTGTGAATACTATCAACTTATATTGAATTGCAGTGATACCTACCTTAGTTTGTTTGTGTATAAACAAAGTGCTAAATTATTTGAGTTCATTATTAGACCATTTAATTATTAGACCACGGATGCTTTAACATGAAGTCTTAACATATTAATAATTATAATTTTCGGCGTCGGCCAAGATCGAATAGGGGGAAACGTACTGTACTGCGTGAAGTTTACCGTACCGTGACCATGCTGTAGTTATTGGTGGATGGTTTTAATAAGTGCTTCAGACAATTAAAAAAAAGAGCTTAACAACATTTTTATGTTTATGTGTTTACGCCTTTTTTTAAATTTACTAGACTACTTACTACGTATTGAAATGGAGGAGTCGGAAGGGTCCGAAAATTCCCACGCTCGAACAATAGGGATTGTTCGAGCGTGGGAATTTTTGCGTATGTACGTCTTGTTTTTTTGTACGTGTGAGAGTGAAATATCTGGTTATATTCCTATAATCTGTGCAGAGGCAGAGGTCTAGAACAGTTTGACACAAAGTTCCAATTTATAAAATACCACCTAATATAACATTATTATGATGTTCTTTATTCATTTTCTTCCAGTCTAGTACAGTATAAGTGCAATTATTGTAATATCCATTTAGCTACAAATTACCACAGCAAAGTTGTAAATAGTATACTTCTTGTGACCAAATGTATATTTAAATGTATATTTCGTGTGTAAATTTTATTTAGATTCCGAAGGTGGGAGAAATTTACGCTGGCTCTTTTGTACCTGAGCCGGTTACGTAGCAAAATACTTAAAAACACATGTTATACGATTACGATCATGCTATACGTTTTGCGTACGATCAAAATACATAAAGCAAAATTGCAGAACGTGCGGAATTCATAACATCTTTTATTATAGGATTTAAATATTTACGGGCTAAATTCACTACGTTTATAATCTATGTTGCGGAATAGGTATCTATAAAGTTCAAAATAAATAAAGCCTAAAATAAATAAAATTTTATTTTGTATTTTGACAATCTTAATTTTTAATTTATAATTTGACTTATGATGTAATTTTGATATGCGAAATAAATAAGCTAATCCCATTTTCATTGTACAAACTTAATTAATATTATATAATTAATTAATTAATATAATCATTCGTTGGTCTAATGTTCAATCAGACAATTCAAACTCATTATTCGTGGACAGCAAAATAATCAACAAAGCTAACGATAGCAATAATAAAACAAATAAAGTGTCAGGAGATTCCTCTCTGCAGCCCTAACCACCGGTAGCTTTGGCCCCGCCCCGCTGCCCCCTACCAGGTTAGGTTTTTTATGATGTGTTTATATTTTGTATATATATGAAGGGTCCACGGAAAGAATATGTCTAGTCACTTTTTTTTGAAAATGAGACTTTAATCTCAAAATGTAGAGCTCGCAATGATCTATAACTTACCACTTGATTACAGGTGGATATCTTAAAATATTATATATTTTTTTCACTTTTAAAGAAATGGTTACCATAGTAATTGTTCCCGATGACTTTCAAACTGCTATAACTCAAAAAGTTACTTAAGTGACTAGACATGTTCTTTCCATGGATATGTTGTACTTTGTTTTTTATATATGTGTTATAAAATACCCAACTTAAGAAAATAAAGATACACTGAAACAAATAATACAAGAAAACAGACTTGATTCCGAAAAGATTTTACTGCACATGTTTTAATAAAACAATTGCCGCAGAGCACCCTAATACTACCGAACAACATTACAAAAAAAAACAAAACAACCATACGCGCGCGCCATATTACTTTGACGAAAAGGTTTACAATCTATGATGCGGGCGGTATGCCACTGTGCAAGCGGGAGAGCAATATAATTAATTACACGCGTACGATAGAGATACGAAATTTATGTTGCGACTTAGCACCGCCGCTATCTCTCACTAGATGGCGCTAAAAGCATAGCGCCATCTATTGATAGGTAGTGGCTTTACCTGCGTAAAGCCACTACCTGTCAATAGATGGCGATCAACCGAAAGGATTAATTGCACGTAATTCTTAATTTGACACCTAACATGCCATCTATCGAAATTTTTAGGTATTAATTCTAATTTGTTAGCATTGGGAGCCCATGGTACCACTGTAGCCGCAACGTAAACAAAGTATTAATCTCAACAACATAATTATTTTGTGCATGTCCTAACTCATGTTTACGAAACCCTAGGCCCAACTATGACATGCACTCAAGTCTTCCAATACTTACCTCGGACCCCGAAGCCCCAGGATCCCGGTATTGTTCTTAGTAAAATATCGGGATTCCGGTATTACGATACAAAAAATACCGGTCTTGAAAGTTCTGAGTAGCCACAATTTTCTGAACGGTAAACAAGGTATACATCTCAAAAACATATTTTGTGAATATCCTAACTCATGTTTACGAAACCCTAGGCCCCAACTATGAAATGCACTCTAGTCTTCCAATACTTGCCTCGGACCCCGGAGCCCCAGGATCCCGGTATTGTTCTTACTAAAATACCAGGATTCCGGTATTACGATACAAAAATACCGGTATTGAAAGTTCTGAGTAGCCATAATTTTCTGAACGGTAAACAAGGTATAAATCCCGAAAACATACTTTGTGCATTTCCTAACTCATGTTTACGAAACCCTAGGCCCAACTATGACATGCACTCAAGTCTTCCAATACTTGCCTCGGACCCCGAAGCCCCAGGATCGCGGTATTGTTCTTACTAAAATACCAGGATTCCGGTATTACGATACAAAAAATACCGGTATTGAAAGTTCTGAGTAGCCATAATTTTCCGAACAGTAAACAAGGTATAAATCCCGAAAACATATTTTGTGCATTTCCTAACTCATGGTTACGAAACTATGACATGCACTCAAGTCTTCCAATACTTGCCTCGGACCCCGAAGCCCCAGGATCCCGGTATTGTTCTTACTAAAATACCAGGATCCCGGTATTACGATACAGAAAATACCGGTATCGGAAATTCTCAGTAGCCACAATTTTCTGAACGGTAAACAAAGTATAAATCTCGGAAACATATTTTGTACATTACCTAACTCATGTTTACGAAACCCTAGGCCCAACCATGATGAACGCTTCAATCAGTATTCCGCATCTAGCCATATAACTACGTTAGTTCGCCAGACGTGAAATTTGCGGCGATAAATCAGAAAGTTCCGACAGCGGGCGCACCCTTGTCAAACTAACATTTTTTTTATTGCCAAGTTGTGATTTGAATACGCATTTGTAGCCGGTGGTTCGACATGGTGTTGATTTTGCGTGAAATACGCCGCTTGGAAACAATACGCGTCAGTTTTACTAATGGGTAACAATGTTATGTGGCTCGATCCGTGTCATACAAGCAAATAGTAGTCGGTTAAATTTAATTCCCTTAATAGCTTGACACATTTTTCTGGCGGAAAACAATTTGAAATGTCTTAAAAGTATGTAGTTCGTCATTGATGCAGCAGTGTAATTTATTAGTTTGATCACACTGTCTACATTAGGAAAGGTTGAACCGTTTCAAACAATCCCGCTGGTCAGGCGCTCACTTTGAGCGATCAGCGAAAAGTCACGGAGTTCGCTGTGTATGGTATAATTAAATGTACAAATACCACTAAATGAAATGGAAAATTTCTGTTTTCCATCATCAAATTACCCGTTTAACGTCAAACGCCAAGCGAAAAACGTTACACGCTTGGTTCCCATACAAATCTACGAATGATTTCCTTATATCGCTATATATTTCTGTGGCCGTTATTCTTCTTTTTGTTTGTATTAAGAACTGCAAGCACATCATTCATACAATAAGGCATGCTATGAATCTAGCTTTAACTATAAATTTCTTGAAAATAGTAACGACGTAAGTATGTAGGTAGTTCGTACCTATTATGCAATACAATATTTCAGGCTGCTCATAACATTGTACAGACTAAACCAAACATCACTCCAAATATCAGTTTGTACTTAACTAATGGAAACTTATCCACCATTTGCCGCAGAAGATAGCGTGAATACACAGCTAATACACTCGTGTTTAAAGCCGCTAGTTGACTGGTTTTTAATAATTTGTTCTGAATAGCTCGCGAGGACTTCCTCAATCTATTTGCTTGATATTAAAAATTAAAATAATAAAATTCATTTTTATACAAACATTGGATTACCATTTTTGATACTAAAGTTATCGTTAAATAAATAAACATAGGTACACATATGTCAATTACTCGCCTTTGACTCATAGCTTTTAGACCGTTTAAAATGTTGATTGATCTTGTGTCTGACTATAATGTTGGTGGTAAACCAAATCGTTGAAATTTTCTTATTCTATATCGTGTATTCTAACTCCTTAATTAAAATAACAAACATTTTCTCTTTTGATACTAAGAAAATTAATATAAAAAAATAGTGAATGTAGGTACTATATTTTCTACAAAAATCGAATTTAAGAGTACCTTGAGTCACGGGTATACTGATAGTTCTGTTTAGGTACTAACATGTACTCGCGGCTTCGCTTGTGTTATTCCCGTTATCATCCCAAAAGAAGTGAATATCTCTTCACCGGGATATAAAGTACCTATCCTATGATTCAATCCAAGACTTGTTCTGCTTATTATACCAAATTTCATCTCAATCTATTTAATCGCTAACACGTTATTTAGTAACAATCATCCAACCATCGAAACATCTTCACAAACTCAATCCCATCCTATCTTATTTATATTATAAATGGGAAAGTTTGTGAAGATGTTTGTATGTTTGTTACTAAATAACGCTGTAGAGACTAAATGTATTGAGCTGATATTTGTCATAAAAATAGACTAAGTCCTGTAGGCTTATGATGCTACGCTTTGTCACGCGATAAATAAGTGATAAAGCATCCGTCACTCTCACACACTATTTGTTAAAACGTGACGGATGTTTTATCATTTATTTATCGCGTGACAAAGCGTAGCATCATAAGCCTACTGGATTAAATTACTACATTTTTACTTAAAAAAATCCGACTGCGGTGCAAAAAATAAAGCGCATAAATCCGACATTTTGTTTTTTGTTTTACAAAATTTAAGTACCCAGTGACACTTGCGCCATCAAGACGAATCTAATGATGTATCATTTAGCGAAATCGGGTGTGTCGTTGCGTAGTTATTAGCGGACATACACACATACAGGAAACACATACCCCTCCGTTTGGGCTTCGTTGCAGTCGGATAAATATAGGATACTTTATATCGCGGTGAAATGTTCCTTTGGAAAAGTAACGGGAATAACGCAGGCGAAGCCATGGGCATTTCAATGCTAGTTTAGTTTAATAGGATATCAAAGAATACTCAGCGGTTTTATGTCCCATGTCTTCACTGTTATACTCTAGAACGAACATCCAAACCGCAAACCAGGCAGGGTCTGCAAATTGAGGTGGTTTCCGGCGGGAGTCGAACACACGACCATTTCCGCGGGTCAAAGACAACCCGGGAAGTGGCCCATCTACTTAAGTGCATGTAAGTTATGTACGGCGGCCATTTTATACGCTGCTCAGTGCTGGTTCCTAGTTTTGTTATTAACTTATCCAAATGTATAGTTGAAGAGATCGCCTAGCGACCTTCCCACACCCTTTTTACCTGACTGCGGCGAAGCTCAAAGGAGGGTTGTGTGTTTAACATGTATGTATGTATTTCCTTTCCTATGTCCGCTCGTAATTAGTCAACGGCACAACCGATTTTGATAAATATACTTCATAAGATTCGTCTTGATGGCGCGAGTGTCACTGGGTATGAAGTTCGTTAAAATAAACAAAATGGCGGATTTTATGCACTTTTACAGTGCACCGCGGTCGGGTTTTTTTTAGTAAAAATGTTTAGTTATTACGCGATGTTAATAACTAAATATTTTTACTAAAAAAAAGTATATACATACAGAGTGTGAAGATTTACGAACTCCCGACCCACTATGTAAAAGGAAGAAGGTTTTATGTAATGGAGGGGCCTGAAAACTCGTCTACACGCCAATCACAGGCCTCTGGGCAATAGAAATAGTTTTCTCGTTAAAAGAAGGGCACGTTTAAGATTGTACTACACTACATGTGTAAATTGTGTAACTATACAGAGTGAAAAAAAAGCAAGGAAAGAAATTGGCCCAACATAATCGGGAACCCGGTACTGAAATACCTAATATAAATGTAAATCTTACACGTGGTTTCTTACTTTTACACTTACTTACTTTAGCTTATTTTACTAATATTACAGAAAACAAATTGAATTGAAGGCTAACAATGTTAAAATTATCTGATAACAGATATCGTTTTTTGACTTTAGTTTACTTTTTAGTTGATTAGTTTTTTTACTAATTATGTTCCGGTGTACATATGAGTGACACACTTTAAGTTGTCAGGATGGCTCCTGGTAGCAAAAACCTTGTAGTTCTCATTAAAAAAAACTGAAGGAAAAAGTGGTACGTAATGTACACAAGTAAATAGGAAAATAATTTGTAGATAAGACCATAAATAAAATATTATTAAGTACGTCAAAATAATCTATCTACTCACACACTGCTCTTTCACCTACTTCTATTATACCAATTGGTATGAAACTTTGCGCACCCATTGAGACCTTAGCAATAAAACATTAAGTACGACAATTCCAACTTAGTAATGATAATGGAGTTAGGAAGTGGCCAGTGGACAGCCGATGATCCATATCTTCATGTTTATTCAATACTTTATCTTATCTTACCTAATAATACTAGTAGAGAATGCCTTATGGCATTAAGTTCGCCTTTTGTACGATAAGTTTTGTTTTGTGCAATAAAGTTTAAATAAATAAATAATACAATACTAGCAAGAAACTAACTAGGAAGTGTTAAAAATGAGTGATAAAACGTAAATCAAATAGTTTTTGAAATGGTTGTCTCTTCGCATGACGCAAAAACGATCGGGGGCCGATTTCCCTGAAATTTTCTGTACAGCTCAGGTTAAACTATAGGGTACTTACATTTTACCCAACTAAGGGGAAGCAAAAAGATGCATTGAACTTATTTAACCTCCGTAAACAAAGTTGCGGGCCGATCCTCTATCGTTGAATATAGCATGTACAACACTACTTATACATTCTTGATTACGCACTGGAAATGACGAACAACTAGGTCATGTAATACTAGATAAGATTAGATTTTTTATTTCATAATACAAGAAGTACAATAAAAATTACACAATGTCAATTGACATGAATCTTATACTATAATCGTCAAATAAAATAAAATTAAAAATAATTATAAAATGCGAACAATAAAAAGATACAATGTCAGAAATACATGTCATGTCAGTAATACATGTATGGGCCAATACCGGAATCGTGGTTTTAACCGTACAACAAAATACCGGTATTGTATGCTCTACGAACAACCAAGCTTAGCCAGATAATAAACGAATTACGCGCGCGGCCCTCAATAGTTATTTCCTGTAAGGGCAGCAATACGTATTTTCGTAGCTTCAGCGTATCTGACAGTATCGACGGAGCCGATACGCCCGCATCATCCCTCCCTGTCCCAACTTTACTGATTTATTGGGCCTCTATTAATTCTAGGCCGGTAAGCTGCTGGTCTGGCAGTCTACAATTGGTAGTTTTGTGAGTTTCGCACAAAGTACAAGCATCTGGTGTTTTTAAGACGATGATTTTGTCACGTTCGGTTCTGCTATATTGCGCAAGACAGTCAGATTTGTAAACTTCGAAATTATCGAGATGAAAATCTGGTGTTTTTAAGACGATGATTTTGTTGCGTCCGATTCTGCTATATTGCGCAAGGCAGTTGTGTAAATTTCGAAATTATCGAGATGAAAAGAAATGTTAGATTATAATTTTTAATAAGCTATAATACTCTTTGTGGGAAACCTGTGACAAGCAGATCAAATCTTTTGGCTATTAATTATCTACTACTAGGTACTCCGTATTGTCTGTCTTAAAGGCACATAAATTTACCAATTATTCGTACGTTATTTCTGTCCTATAGATTATAATTATATTGTTTCAGTTTCATTATTTAACTTGGCCGGATTTGGCTCGGCTTTTTTAGTTTTGCTTCGTTTCAGTTACCTCTTTTCACTACTTTGCTTCGCTTTGCTTTGCATTTTTTTGATTAGTTTTGATTCGCTTGGCTTTGTCTTAATTTTCTTTGTTTTCCTCACTTTTCACTGTAGTACCTTCTCACTCCCGTGTTGCTTGAATAAAATACAGTCCTCGTTGAAAGAAAACACGAGACTAAAGCTATTTGCCAGCCCAGATTCAAGGTGCAAATTTAAGTGAGGCATTACACACAAAGAGCAAAATTGTTGAATTCGAGATGGCGAGAATACAATTCCTTGGCGTTTGTTGAAACTAGCTGAAATAGGAAGATGATATCATTTTAAAATGCGAAAGAGGAAATTTTAAGTTTAAAATATTTATATTTAATTTGCACTGCGCTGCATTGCCTGGAAAAATATAGTTATAAAATATGATAGAATCATCTTATTGACTGTAGTTTCCATTGCAAAAAATAACTATTCCTTTATGTTTCCCTACTAAATTCCTTTCTTCACTGTTTTCTCTTGCATTCATTTTTTAACATAAAGTAATATTACATATATAGATACAGGAAATCAAAGTACACAGAAAAATTAAATGGCACTCGCCTGTGTACAGACCAAGAATCGAACCCGGTACCTCTGGATTTCCGGCCCAGTGACTCAACCATTCGTCCACCGTACACTCAGAAAATGCCCTCAATTCTGCTATCTACCTTGACTTCCGTATCTTTTCTGTTTTAATAGGAATTAACCTAAACGCCATCTATGAGAAACCTATACAGGTTTCTCACCCCAATGCGCAACTTTAACAGCTGCGACGCGTAACCCTGTTACAGGTACGACACTCAGGCGAGAGATGGCGCTACTATTAATACTTTACATGAAAGAAACATTTTTTGTCTCTTCATTGGTGGCGTTTAGGTTAATTCCTATTAAAACAGAAAAGATGCGGAAGTCAAGGTAGATAGCAGAATTGAGGGCATTTTCTGAGTGTACGGTGGACGAATGGTTGAGTCACTGGGCTGGAAATCCAGAGGTACCGGGTTCGATTCTCGGTCTGTACACAGGCGAGTGCCATTTAATTTTTCTGTGTACTTTGATTTCCTGTATCTATATATGTAACATAAAAATGTGGTGTAAAATTTCCCGCATTAAAAACCAATGAAGAGACAACTTTATACTTTCATGTAAAGTATAAAGTAATATTTTCCTATAATATTTGCTCTCTTTATTAATGAACACCGTTTTTTCCTGTTTTATTGATTTTCCTATCCTGTACACAACACAAATGATGCATTAACATTAATATATGTTAAAATGTAATGTTACACTGGCGTTCATATTAATGCCATGTGACATAAGTTCACGCAAATTACATAAATTGTGACACAAATAGAACTCAAAGTACCTACACTTATGACTGCAGACAGTTTAAAACCACCGTAACCTCAATGTGTACACACTAAGTGCACGTGCCAAGTGCCAGCATTCCCAAAGTCCTCCAAAAGAGAACCATATTAATTGTGACTGTGGTCGCCCCCTTTAATAATTCTGACATAGGGTTGACACCTTAACTCTTTACAAAATTATATTGCCGAAAATGCAACGTTAATAAATTCTGAATCCTATTTGTAGACTGTTAAAGTTCATATTTGCTTGAGGTAATGTTGGGAGATAGGATGTTTTGGATTAGGTTTGAATGTAATTTGTGCTTTAAACAAGGCTTTAAAAGCATTAATTAAACATAAGATAGTAGGGGCTGAGATAATGTCGGTTTGATATTAAGGATAAAAGATTTAGGAGGACAAATGCTAAACAGGTAGGTAAATTTGATAGGTACGTAGAATAAATTTCGCACCAAATTCTTCTGTTTTACACACTCCAAAATACAGGGCGTCCCACGGCTTTGCCACATGAAGGAAAACGACCTCAAATATTGTAGATAGGATGTTCACCTGAAAGGGAACTTTATTTTATTTTTAAAAGTAAGTCATATTGCATTCAAAGATTTTCTAAAAATTATCTGCTTCGTCGGGGAATCGAATCAACTCAAGTGTGAAAAAATAACACTCCGTATTTTTAAGATGACAATCGAAAGAGAGGCAAAAACAAATAATTCCTCTTAAGTAACATAGTATCTCAAAAGAAAGGAATAGCGTAAAATATTTGATTTAAATGTTTAAGAAAATTTAATTCTTATACAAAACAAGAAATTTAAAAAAAATCTTTGAATCCAGTATTACTTACTTTTAAAAATAAAATAAAGTCTCCTTTCAGCAAAATATTCTATCTCCAATATTTAAGGTACTTTCCCTTCACGTGGCATAGCCGTGGGACGCCCTGTATATAGTTTAGTATGAAAATACATACTAAACTGTATTTTTTTGGAGCCCAATTAATTTCCTAAGTATTTTCCCCGAATTGTCGACGACGGTTGAATCGATTTGGAATTTTTTTTTTTTTGTTTCAAAGGGTACACCTCCTTATTGATACCAGAAGATCTGAAGATGGTATGGGATTTCGTCGAGTACCTCATGCATTTTTTATTAAATCGGTTCGTATGAAGTCGGCCAATCTTCTTCGTCGGTATCACTCTTGACAGAGTGGTCGTGGTTTCAGGTGTCAGTGGCACGCTTTACGATGCGTCGCCATGCTCCTCTTAGATATGTTTTCCTGGTAATTGATATTTTTATTTCCCAAAGTAAAACAAAACCAAAAACCTAAGTATAGTTTTGAAATAATCTGCAATAGGCTCCGTCATCAATATGCTTCTCAACAATACAAAATAAACCGCTTATAAAATTTAGCAGAATCAGAATCGATGTAAAGAACTGCTGAATAGAATGTCAAAGACAATTCTATTACCAGACTGGAGAATGTCCGCAACTTTGTTCGGAGAGGCAAAATAAGTTAAATGTCGCCTTTTGCTTGATCGTAAGTCATGGAAATCGGTCTTGCAGTTTTTACTTGATGCGCGAATAATCAAAAACGGAACCCTTATAGGATCACTTTGTCGTCCATATCTCCGTCTGTCAAGGTCAAAGTGCCTCAGGAACGCAAGGAGGTATCGAGTTGAAAATAAAATAATGTGTATGTATATCTACGGTACCTCAAAGCTGTGAAAAAATTAGACTTCGAAGTTAACGTGAAAAAAATATACCCCAAAAAACGCCACAAAAAACGTAAATTTCGACACTCTCAAGGAAGCCAAAATTTATACGGTACTTTGCGTTGACCTTGAACTATGAAATTTGGCAAGTAATACCGTCTTATACTCCAAGTATAGGAAACATTCTGAAAACTATACATTTAAAAAAAAATCATTAATAATAGACTTTACTAAAGGAATCAAAATTTATAGGGTTCTTTAATATATGTACCTACGATTTTTTATTACTCATCCTGAACATTCGATAAATACTTTGTGTGGTGATGATAAAATTGCTTCGGAGACAGAAAAAAACCAAAATATTTTTCTTACTCGCACTAATGTTAACATCATTACATCTGTAAACGTCTTTTGCAAAATAATATTTTAACTACCCAAATCGACAGATGGGGCAAATATTAGTTCGAAATTTAAAAAGATATTTCTCGGTGTGATGCTATATAAATGGAAGAGTCGGTCGTGGAATAACAGCCTAGCACATCCCTGGGGCTTATGGGTGTGAGGGGAATCGCTTACACCGTAGTGTAACTATAAATCGATCCATCGCTTCCTAGCAATAAGACCACCTATTGACTACCATTAGTTTTTAGTATCTTGTTTATTTAAGGATCTCTGTCATTTTTTGGTGTGCAATAAAGAGTATTGTAAATTTGATCTTTGTATAGACTATTGATGATTAGGTAAAGTCTAGTAATTAAAAGGACGATTGAAAGTACCGGGCCACGAGGAAGATCTGTGATATTGACAGACTGACACGAAAGCACCAGGAAAGCAACTCTCAGAGAAGAATAAAGACGCATCGTAAAGCGTGCTCCTTGCAAGTGAAATGACGACCACGGCCACGACGTTATCTTGTTTCAATATTTTTTGTAGTATGATTTTAGTTTTTAACTTTATTAAACTCATTAGTTAATGTTTATTACATGACGGTGTAACAATTCCCTTTTAAATGGACCGTACACTCGCTTCAACAGGAAATTACCTCGCCCGGGAAGAATTTTACGATAGAGCTGTCCGAGCAAGCGCGCTCGCCTGTTCACTCGCTCAGGTCAGTAGTGCGTCAAGTGGACAAGGGAGTACAGGGGCGCGTCTAGACACGTGTTAAGAGGGATTTTATGCCTTGTTTATGATTTTTTTTATATAGGAACGACAATAAGCGGTTTCACAATTTGACCGGTATACACACAATAATCAATGTCCAAAGGAAATTACCGTATTGTAATTCAAAGTTTGTACCTACGTACCAGTGGCGTGGCGTCCAAAGAACTCGATTCTTACCGGCTTGCCTATTATGAGTCATTTGAGCACCTTACTCTTCAGCTCTTAAGGAAAATGTACGCCAAATCTGCATCGGCTTGTCCAAGGATATCTTTTACGCCACGCCACTGCTACGTACTTACGAGTATAACTCAGAAGTATATCGTACTAATATTATAAGGTGAAAGTTTCTGAAGATGTTTGGATATATTTTGGTAATATTCGTCCATCGTCGGATGGATTAAGATGAAATTTGGCATATAAGTAAACCAAGTCCTGAATACTTACCTACTTTACATAAGTACCTATAGCCCGGTAAAACGTTCTCTTGGTATATACAGGGTGTCCCATAACTCACACGTCACAGTGACACCGGGGCTAGGTCAGCTCAAGAGGCACCAAGCTAGCCTAATATGACCTTAGTAAAAGTTGCACGGTTTTCGAGATAATGGCAAATTAAAGCTTTTTAGACATTTTCACGTTTTTTAACATGTGTAGTACCAGCGTGTGCTCCAGTAGCTCTTAAATCATTTTATTTTTATGTGTACGCTGTCATGAATAGTAAATTAAGATGACAAAAGTGTTATTTGGTTGGTAACTAGTGTAATGTGCGAAAAAATACTTGCCATTATCTCGAAAACCGTGCAACTTTTACAAAGGTCATATCAGGCTGGTTTGGTGCCTCTTAAGCTGACCTAGCCCCGGTGTCACTGTGACGTGTGAGTTATGGGACACCCTGTATAGTAACGGGAATAATGTGGGCGAAGCCGCGGGTAAACGCTAGTTTTTACCCGACACGGCGAATCCTAAAAGGAGGACTATGTGTGTATGTGCTTTAATGTGTGGACATTTTTTTGTTTCGTCAAGTGGGGTATCGAAATAAAGAACTTTGAAAGGCGAGTACGAAAATATACATTGTTTTCTACCGCAGTCAGGATTTTAAGTTCTCTTATAAATATTGTATCGACACAATTACTAGATAAGTATAACAGCTTTCGCCGGATGAACTCAAGTTTGCTCATCTCAAATTAATAGTCAAACGCAAAGTTAGCCAGCATGCTCGGGTCCTAACTTACTGAGCAGTCGTTCTATCGATATTGGCCGTAACTTAGATACTCGACGGTAAATGCGGTCTTCCGATCCAATAACACGAGCCAAGTTCTGTCAATTGCTCTACATTCCAATTTCGCTTAGTAAACAATTTTTTACCTTCAAGATTAAATACACTTAAATGATTGAAATCAATTTCGATGGGGAATTAATTATTGAGGGAAATTGTTTTTAAGAGTCAGCGATTTCAAATTCTCGGCCATAAAAAAGTTATATAAATAAAAAATACCTTCCGATGATAAATTAGATTTTTTTATTGGTATACAGGCTGGTATCTATAAAAAACTGCAAATCCTCCTTTCGAAAATTAAGCGTTTACATGACTGCTTAAAAAAGTCGTTTCATCTTTGAACAGGTATTTTTCAATTACTATTACAGCAGCTAGATAAACTCAACTTTGCTCATCTAAAATTAATAGGCAAACGCTAAGTTAGCCTGTATGATCGGTGTCCTAACTTACTGAGTCGTAATATCGAACTTCTGTGAACTGTGTACTCTATAGTCCAATTGCCCTTAGTTCTGTTTGATAGTAAGCAGGTACAGTGGAACTTCTATACGTCGAACCTTGATAAGACGAAATCCTCTATAACACGAAATAATATCCCGTTCCCTTCGCCTCAAGCCCCAAAACCTCCATAACTCGAAATATTAGATGTCTGTAAGTCGAAGTTAGGTACCAATAGTCATTGGTAACTTCGACTGACAGACATCTAATATTTCGACACCCCCTACAAAACCCTTCAAGACGTTTTAGTACATTTCGTATTTCTATAGCTCGAAATAAAACAGTAATCACCTCGTTCATCAGCTTTAGCTATTCAGCGACGTAATGCGGCCAGCCTCCTGGGCACCCTCCCTCTGGGCACCGATCTGGAGCCCGTACATTATTTATAGATTCATTTATTTCTACATTTCTATCAACTTCATATTGTTAATCTAGTTTTAGTTTTTAGTATATTTTTAGTTTTAATTTAGGTTTATTTTCTTAGGTTCAGTGCATATGATTGTTATAATTATCAATATGATGACTTCTTAAAACCGTTTAATCACCTCTGTATCTCGAATTTTGAGAAATTATACCTTTGTAACTAAAAAATATGGCAGATAGGTCTACAGTAAATATTTTTTTTTATATATTTTACCTCTGTGATTCGATGTTAAAAAGTACTTGATAAAAGTACGTTAAGCCTTAACATCTACAAGCCGAACATGGATGGGCCATCTATGAACACATCTGTAAGTGCTGGTTCTCTGCTCACTCTGAGCAATCAGCGCAAAGTCAAGGTGGCCCTGGCCAAACGACCTGGTTCAGGTCGACCGTCCAGGCGTTCAGGCCCCCACCTGGAAGGAGGATCCGACAAGGAAAAGAATTTACCTATATTATTAATGAGCCATAAACATGGCACCAAGTCTATAGCTCCAGGTAAGTATGCTGTTCCCAAAGTAAGCAATTACTATGCGGACAGGCTCATCGAAAAGCGCTTACCATATTTACTTAACGCCTTACCTGCAGCTATTAGGACGGAGAAAAATAAACTTAAATTTAAAAAACCCTGTCTAAATACTACTTCGACAGTATTTAATTGAGACACAAACAGAGTTGGACTACTCATTTGTCTTTATACTTTGGAAAGGTGCCGACACGCTACCCAAAAATAACCAAAAAAGAGACAGCTAAGTTTCCACGAAAATGGTTATGTAGCAAACCAATTATTTTTTGGTATCCGACAAGCTGGCTCAAGTTTCGCTTGTACCCGTATACCCGTGTACCCGGATACCCGCCTACCTCACTTGAACGCGGACGCATTCTCACTAATGAGTGTAACTTCATCATGGATCGGAAGTTTCCTGTTACTGGTAATATTACGGTACATATTAATATTACTCTCACTATAAAATAAGGTTTATGAGGGCTAGTTTTTCGCAACTCGACGTCCGATTCTAATTATTGACGACCGCTTTAGCTTAGTTGGTAGTGACCCTGCCTACGAAGCAAGAGGTCCTGGGTTCGAATCCCGGTAAGGGCAATTATTTGTGTGATGAGCACGAATATTTGTTCCTGAGTCATGGATGTTTTCTATGTATTTAAGTATTTGTATCTATTAAATATATCGTCGTCTAGTATCCATAACACAAGCCTTATTGAGCTTACTATGGGGCTAGTTCGATTTGTGTAAGATTGTCCCCTATTATCATTACATTTTTTGGGTTCTGCACCCATGGGGTGCCAACGGAACCCAATTACTAAGCCTCCGCTGTCTGTCTGTCCGTCCGTCACAGAGCCCTATCTTTTGAACCGTACGTAATAGGTAAAGACTTGAAATTTTCACAGAATGTGTATTTCTATTGCCGCTTTAACAACAAATAAAAGTAAAATGAAGTTTAAAATAAAATACAAGAAACATGTTTTTGTGTAAATCCGACTCGCACTTGGCCGGCTTTATTTTTTACCTAGGAAACAAGCCTATTACCCTATTCTAATCTATAATGAAACATGGTAAAGCTTAGTACAACGATCTTAACTCAAGGGCAAATGGAACTATAACGGCGTATAGTTCAGAACTAAACCTAATTAAATAGGTAAATCACGGGCTACAGTTCAAAACCTATTTCGTGGAGGAAATTTGTTCTGGTACGGTCGAAACACGATAGCTGAGCTGGAGAACGCTCCTCCATACAAGATGGTTTATGAATATTATGAATTTACGGCGCGCGTTTCAAACCGGTGCGAAAACTAGTGGCTGGATAATAGATTCTCGAGGTTTACAGCTTACAAGGCTGTGGCTGTGGGCTGTCGTTTCTTGTATTCCGAGTTTGAATTCCTGAATGATTGACATTTTATTTCTCTTTGTATTTTATAATTTATTTCTATTTGTACCTATTGTATGATCGATAAATATTATTTTTGATTGTATAAGATGACATTGTATGATTAATACAAAATAAATGAGTATGAGTATGAATAAACCTCGAGAATCTATTGTGTATCGTGTATCGTGCGTAACTTAATTAGTATAGTATATTCGTAATGTAGTTACGTTTGAATTAATATTTAATGACGTTAGTTGCACCGCCCAACAAGCTATCTGCTTTGCCCTAAGGTTAACTGGTAGAGAATGCCCTATGGCATTAAGCTCGCCTTTTGTACGATAAGTTTTCTTTTGTGCAATAAAGTTTAAATAAATAAATTATTATATATGGCGTTTGACCTCAAACGGCAAATTGCGGTTATCAGTAAAGCACCAGATCGCATATTTATGGCCCTCGCCTGTGGCTCGGTCCACAGTCACCTATCTGGGCAATTTCTAATTATACCTCCCTAGGTGAATACATATATACTAATTAATTCTTTCCTCTGGCCATGAAATGGCATTTTCTCTGCGCGCAGCGTGCAGTAAAATGCCACTCACGTTAAATCAATGAACGCCATACAACAATACAAAGCCGTTAAGTTTTTTACTGCCACACCTGGCCATAAAGTGCCTTTTTCCGCAAGCTGCGCGTACGGAAAAAGCCGCTTTCTGGCCAAGTGTAGACATAAAATTATACGGGAAGTAATAAAGAAAGCCCTCGATCGCATATTTACGTCCCTCGCTTGCAGCTCGGGCCGCAAACTTCTGCGATCTCGGCCTTTCTTTGTATTACCACCCTAGTTGTGTAATGTACTAATTCAATCATGTTTGTATGGCGGGCGGCGATTAGTCCAGTGAGGGCGCAGTTAATAGTTCTGTATCAAATATGGTTGGATAAGGCCTGTAACTTATGGAGCTTACGTGAGGGTTGGCTGGGCTAGGTTACAGAAAACTATGCACAGTACAACCTTATGTACATTTCTCAAACAACAGACCTTAAAAATTGCAATTAAACGTACACTACAAAGGACAATGTATAAGTAGTACTAATGAAGTTAACTTTTTAGGTATAATTGAATATTGTAACTGGAAAGCACAAATCAATTTAATTTGTAACAAACTTAGCAGATTTGTGTTTGTGCTAAAAAGGCTAAGAAGTGTAACAGCGGAACAAACGGCACTATTAGCCTATCATGGCTACGTTTCATCTCTTCTCAGATATGGAATTATTGTGTGGGGAAATTCCGTAGATGTTAGCAAAATATTTGTTATTCAAAAAAGGTGCATTCGTGCGCTATGCGGTTTAGGATTAAGCAGCCAGTCTCTAAAACTGCTCTTTTTAGAAAAAATTGCTACAATATGTCAATAAAAATTTATAATCATAGGTATTTCTCTAGAAATAAGAGTCCTACCTAATAAGATTTTTTAATGAAACTTCGAACATGGCTAAGAGACAAATGTTTTTACTGCATGAAGGAATATTTTGACATGAATATATAATGAATTAGTTGAGACTTGAGATTAAGTTCCGAAATTAGTTGATTATTTTCTTATTGTTTTATTATATTTTACATTTATGACATTTTATTATACTTAGCGTTGGTGATTTTTTTTTATTTTTAATGTGCAATTTTATAAAACATTGTTTAAATTTTTATTGAAAATTAATTTTTGCATGCCAATGTAATGGTGAATTGTGAGGATCTACTTTTTTTTTAATTTGTCATCTAATTGTACCATGATTCAAGCAAATAAATTTTTGACTTGACTTTGACTTGACTTGACTTAATTTTATCATCATAATTACTTCAACCTCGGGATTTCTACTGCTAAACATGGGTTCACACATGGGTCTTCCACATAGTGTAACGATTAGCTACCCAACATTTTTGTTTCCCAATATTTTTCTACCGCGCCTGTTGTCTACCTTTTTAAATTGTTTTAATTATGCAAGTACCTCTTGTAATGTGTTTTTCTGGTTTGTAAGTTTGTTTAGAAGTTTGATTTTTTTCACAGCTTCAAGGGACTGTAGACCTGAATATAATGGTTTTATTTTCAACTCAATACCTCCACGCGTTCTCGAGATAAAGGGTCTTGACGGACAGGCAACAAAGTGATCTTATATGGATTCCGTTTTTTACCCGACTGTGGCGGAGCCCAAAGGAGGGTTATGTGTTTAACCTGTATGTATGTATGTATGTCCGTTCCTATGGACACAGGAACTACTCAACGGCAAAACCGATTTTGATAAATGATACATCATTAGATTCGTCTTGATGCGAGTGTCACTGGGTATGCAGTTCGTTAAAATAAACAAAATGGCGGATTTTATGCACTCTTAAAGTGCACCGCGGTCGGGTTTTTTTTGTAATTCCTTTTGAGGTACGGAACCATAAAAACGCTATCACACAAAACTACAAGCAAAACGCGACTGCACCGTTAGTTATTGTCTGCCGCAGACTTCGTGGGTCCAACACTTATAAGAATCGTGATCGAAATATAATAATACAGCTATATTTAACCACCAGTGCGTCCGTGCGTGTGACGTTTGCTCCGTTTTCATTATCTCAGTTGTTTTTTATTATTAGCTTTATACAACGATAACCAAAACCGAACCATGTTTTTTTTTATAATTACTCTAACAATGTTTCGTCACCGTAAGTAGGCGGCCGTTAGTGGTATTTTGGGTCGATTTCAGAGCATTTCGGCCGTGGCGGTTTTTATCACGTTACGTTACAGCAAGTGGTGGTGATCACAGTTAAGTTTTGATCTAAACGATATACAGTACACACGATTTTAATTATTCGCTCTAATAACCAGCTCCATTGTACCATAATTATTGCAATGTCACGAAACATAGGTACGCAATTTGAGCCCAATCGAGCGTCATCCTAATTCAAAGTTTGCAAATGCAAAAAATGTTGTAAACATACCTGTGTGCTAGGGTGGAGCGAATAATTTTTTTTATCTCCTGTATTGTTATTCAATGTTCCTATGGACAAACTACATTTTTGTAAAAAATAAAAAAATCTATGACTTTATCCTGGGGTGGCGCGCCACGACGATCTTACTCCTAAGTTGCACTCCCAATTTAAATTTATTTTGCAATGTCTCATAAACATACTATTTTCTTTTGCATTCTTTAGGTAAAGTCTAATTTCGCGTGTACAATGTAATTGCATGAAAGTGTTTTCTAACCAGATCTAGTAGTCTTGAAAATCTAGTTGCATTTTAAAGAATATTTTGTCGTAATTTTTATTGTGGTTAAATGTGTTTTCCGCTGTTATTAATTGTAGGTATTAGTTATGCTACGTATTAAAATTGCGAAATATACATACTGTCCCAAAACTCAACGATAAGCCGGCACCAGAGGATGGAGCTACTTATGATTAGTCGAGAAAAAATAAGGAAAAAAATATCTCAATTATTTTTTCTCGACTAATCATAAGTAGCTCCATCCTCTGGTGCCGGCTTATCGTTGAGTTTTGGGACACGTTGTATTATATTGGGCGTCTTCAAGAAAATTTCATTTGTATGAAAATGGGAAAACTTCAAACCACCGCGCCACCCTAAGATGATCACTTAAAAAATTGTATGAACACTCCTGATACAAAGTAAAAATAAAAAGTTTTTATTTTGACAATAACTGGGATCATAGAAAATCAAAAATCAAAACTAGTATTAATTGTTAATAGAAATTCCTAAGCCTAGGTACCTAGTTAGTAAGAATAACACAGAAGAGCACACAGTAACTTACACACATTTGCTCAAAGGTTAACTGGAAGAGATCCCTTACAGGGATAAGTTTGCCTTTATATTTGTACAGTCTCTGTATGATTATATTTGCAATAAATAAATAAATAAATATTAGGGGACAATCTTACACAAATCGAACTACTCCCATAGTAAGCTGAATAAAGCTTGTGTTATGGATACTAGACGACGATATATTTAATAGATACAAATACTTAAATACATAGAAAACATCCAAGACTCAGAAATAAATATCATCACACAAATAATATTTGCTCTTACCGGGATTCGAACCCAGGACCGTCAGCTTCGTAGGCAGAGTCACTAGCCACAAGGCTAAACCGGTCGTACATACATAACTAACTTAACACGTTCGCGGACAGTAAGTCACACCTGTTTGACACAAACATTTTGTATGGAATTTTTGGAACTGTTACAGCAGGTTCGTCACAGTTGTGCCATTGTGTACTGTTTATATGTGACAGTGAATGCTATGTAAGTCGAATGCTATAACAGCGACGTCAAATATGATACTTTGTTATACCACGTTATGTGACAGCAAATGCTATAGCATATTAACTGCTATAGCAGTTCTGTCACATGGTTTAGTTAGCTTGTGATATATTATGGCAACGAATGCTATAAGTTGCCTGCTATAGCAGCTCCGTCTGATTTGTTGTACTATAGTATGTAACAATGTGACACGGATGCTACATTTTGTCACCTTTTTTTCATGTTTTAATCAAAAAATATGTTATTTTTAAAAATATGTCATCATAATATCGGGATTGGTGATGACGGCGGTTGAGACGCTCTAAAATCCACCCAGTCTCTTCCCAAGGAGTATCATTTATGGATGGAATTGGACCTATCAAGCTTGATGCTCGTTCGCTTTGTACTGATTGCGGCGACAATGCTGACAGGTTTGGAGATGAAGGAAAAAAGTCGCTTGGTGGCAAATCAACTGGCACAGCTAAGTGAAAGTCAGGATCGGCTTGTGGAGCAGTAGCTGGCTCAATTGGTGGCAAAAGGGAAGGCTTCGTTTGCGGCGAAAAAGTTAGCGCATTTTGTGCTGAATTAACTTGCTCGCTTTGAGGTGAAGAGGGTGATGATAAGGCTGATTCGTTTCGCAGCACATGAACGGGCTCTCGTCACGACGAGGAATGTCTTAAGGCGAAGTAAATCTAAACCAAATTGAAAACACTTTTATTACACAGTGCTAAGCAACCCATACACCCATTACGATGCAAGCAGTAGAACAGAGAACAAACAATTATATAATTCAAAGATTATTGCCTAAAATTATTATTACTGTATTAGTTTATCAAAAAATAGGTATCATCATTCATGCCTGCGTTTTAAATCCTTGCCACCATTAACACTAGTTATAGGGCAATAAACAGTTAGTAAATAAGCCTAGTCATTGCAACACATCATATTATGCTAGAAAACCATAGAATAAATGTTACTTATGATGATGGAAATAATGCTTCGAAAAGGCTCCGTAGCTCGAAATTCACCAACATCATCATAGCCTACTCAGCGGCGCACTCGCCGGTTGACTAAGCAAACTTTCATACAACCGCGACTGCTATAGCATCTGTGTGCATGAGAGGGGGGTACGATAGCCGGCAATACATGTTTAGCTTGTTTGTGTGCGAAAAGCATGTAATATGACAGTAAGCGCATCTGGACTAGAGAAAAAGTGACAGTAAAGATAGATCTACTAGTATTTACAATGGCAAAGCGCATTCTTTAGCATTTGCGCTCAGGAAAGAACCTTAAATCAAGACTGCTATAGAATGCGTGTCACAAAAGTTACTCAAAATTCGAATGCTATAGAATGTCTGTCCGCGAACGTGTTAAATATCATTATTTCAGTACTTAAAAAGGCATTGCCAGTTAAATAAAAGCTGTTAACAACATAATTTCACATCCATAAAATATATTCACAAAAGGGTTACACTTGTGTCTGTATGTTCAGTGATAACCTCGGTATAAGAATTTTACTTATTACATCGCTAACATTCAAGATGTCTACTTCCTAAAACGCCCTTTTCGCGCACCGTCAGCTTTCCTATACTATTCCTTTCTTTAAAATGTCTTCCACAGTAAGTTTTACAAAAGAATTCAATTTTCAGAGAAAACGTCTGCAAGTTTATCGCGTCTTGAGTAACTGGGAAGTTCAACCAGCGTTTCAACCACTCTCGCACACATACAAGCGCCCAATGTAGGTACCTTTTGTAGAAGGGTGTATTTTCAAAAACGTCATTTCGCTGTCATGACATATTGGCGAATATTGAGAAGATTCTGCCTCACCAGAGTTGGACTTTTGGTTACAATGTAGAATCAGTCAAGTTCTAACAAGTAACCAACGAATGCCAGTCTAGTGAGGATAAATCTTTTAAATATTGCTGGTCAGAGAAATTACGCCAGCGAAAATACACGCAGAAAGAAAAATTACTACTATTATATTGTGGTTCTGCTATTTGAGGTTACAACCGCTCTCACTTTCCTGGTCGCATTTTTAACTATTTCCTTGTAGGCTCGAATTACCATTTTTGGTAATTTTGTACAATACCAGCAAAGTATAAAAACAAACAAGTAGTCTAACTTCGGCCATTTAGGAGCGCGCGACACGTATTTACACAGACGCACGATCACGCGTCTGTGTGAGTGCGATCCATAATGGAGCATCCTTGCGCATTTTTAAATCTTTGTTTGCTGTGCGTTCGTATACGGCGCGCACACATTCAAGCGCGCGATGTACCTTTTATAGGAACAAATATACTTATACTGTGATAACAGAACCTCGAAAAAATAACAGAAGATAGCAGTCTGAGCCTGCATGGAAATAGTCAAAAATGCGACTAGGAAAGTGAGAGCGGTTGAAACGCCAAATTGTAGAAACACAGTATAATAGCAGTAATTTTTATTCCTAGTTACAAAAGGTGGTTTTCACCTTGTTTTGGCATAATTTCATTTGTCCGAATGTTCTATTTGCCCGAATACTATTTACGCATAATTGTTATTTTACAGATAATATTGACTTTTCAGAATAATTATAAAAGAATCCTAACCTAATATGTTCTAAGTGGCTGATGTAAAAGATTTTGCATATTATTTCCGTTAAAGCTAGAGAAAAATTATGCGAAATAAAATTCGGGCTAACAATACATTCGGACAAATAAAACGTATGCCAAATAAAGGGAACCCACAAAAGGACAATCGGGCGCGAGTATGTGTGCGCGCCGCGAACGAACACGAACGCACTACAAGTACCTAAAGTTTTACGAATGCGTATGAATGCTCCAGTACGGATCGCACTGTTTATACCTGCGCTTCGATCTTGACTACGTATCGCGCGTTCCTAAATGGCCGAAGTTTGACTATTTGTCTGTTTTTATACTTCGGTAGACCCATCTAGCAGGTTACTACTAGTTGTTTAACAGGGTATTTAATGGTTTTATTAAAGCAAGGCGGAACCCTGAAAACTTCACCATTAAGGCACTGGAGTGTAGTAATCAGGGTTATGTAGCCATGTCCTCTGTTGCTATTTAACGATTAACGTATTACACAGTGTTTGTACAGTACGTAAGTGCCGTTTCATTTGTCTGTATATATCCCGTTTAGTCCAAAGACGAAAGGCGTAAAAGACTTAAAGCGTGCTTAAAACTTGTTCCTTAAAAGTTTTAAACTCAATGCATGAACAAAGTTTTTATAAGAATCGGTTGAGTAAATCGAACAAGCTGTCGCAAGATTTGACACAAACAGGTTCAAGCTAAGTTTAATAAAAACCGGTCAAGTGTGAGTCAAGCTCGCGCACCTAGTGTTCCGTACAAACTTATAAGTAGATACATGAAGAGTTCAAGAAAAACTCTATGGCGATTAGTTTAGTAGGAGCAAATAAGTATGTATTACGATTTTTGCAAATTTCTCAAAAACAGTGCAAGTTAGGAAAACCGTTATATTTTTCCTGTAATATTTAGGATGACATTAATAATTGGTAATTATTACAGATTTTTCTGTTCAGTAACTTCGAAGATAATAGGGGGGAATGGCATTTTTTTTGACGTTTTTCGTAATAAATCAAAAACTACTTAATTAAGAAAAAAAATAAAAATAGTTTTTTAATCTACAAATTAAGCCCTTTCATTTGATATCCCACTCGATATAATAGTCTTACTTTCAATTTTCAAAGTCCCATTACGGACCCCTATAAAAAATAGTAAAAAAGGAATAAGATTTTTTTCCGTTCAATAGGGTCGGGTTAGTGGTTTTTAACACTATTCCAAATTTCAAGTAGATAGCATCAGTAGAAACTGAGATATCATGCTGTGACAGACGGACAGACAGACAGAGTCGCACCATAAAGGGTTCCTTTTTTACCATATTGGTACGGAACCCTAAAAATCAGTTTGACCCAATCCTACTGTTGTTCATTTGTGTAAATTGCGTTATAAGCTTCAGATTAGCCCTGCCGGGATTATACAGGGTGTCCCACGGCTATGCCACATGGAGGAAAAGTACCTCAAATATTGTAGATAGGATGTTTTACTGAAAGGAAACTTTAATTTATTTTTCAAAGTAAAACATACTGCATTCAAAGATTTTCTAAAAATTGCTTGCTTCGTCGGGGAATCGAACCAACTCAAATGTAAAAAAATAACACCCCGTATTTTTATGATGACAATCGAAAGAGTGGACAAAAACAAATAATTCCTCTTAAGTAACATAGTATCTCAAAAGAGAGGAATAGCGTAAAATATTTGATTTAAATGTTAGGAAAATTATTTCCCATACAAAACAAAATTTTTTTCAAAAAATCTTTGAATGCCGTATTATTTACTTTTAAAAATAAAATAAAGTCTCCTTTCAGCAAAATATCCTATCTCCAATATTTGAGGTACTTTCCCTCCATGTGGCATAGTTAGTGGGACACCCTGTATATAGACCTTGGCGTATTTAGCGCACTTCATTTATTTACGTTTGATGTACAAAAAATACGGTATTTTTACAATTTTATTTGATACTATGGATACATAACCCACGAAGGAATGTCAAGTTTGTTTATGCTTGAGTGTCTTTAGTTATTATGTACCACGTTTATTCAAAATAAACGTCATTGTACCAAGTTTATTCAAAATTGACGGAGTTCTGTTATTGTCTTGCATGTCAAAAATGGTGAATTGTGCTGAACAAGGAATTGGAGTCAGTGATGGTTGAACTGAGCATTTTGGGCAAAGGAACACGTCCCGCAACCAACCTCACTGCATTCCTTCTTTATTATGTCTAGTTAGTGATACTATCGAGCTCCAACCCATGGAAATCTACACTCGACTGCGGTTTATTGGCAATTTGATGGACATCCTGACGACTCCTACCCCCCGACGCTGATATATATATGTCAGAGCTCTGCGGGGGAGGGTCGATGGCCCTGCGCCTGGTTCGTTATCAACAGCCATCTTGACATCGTTAGTTTTCAAAAATAAACACGCAGATGTATCACACAATAGTTCTTTAATCAATTTCCACAATCAAACAGAATGAATAAACTGGCACTCGCGAGATGTAAACGGATTACGAAACGCGGAGAGTTCTGTGCTTGCGTCTCACCAACATAAGCTCTGATCTCCAAAAACAGAACGTCCAACGCCGAATGCTGAATGCCGAATCCCCTGTCACTCGGCCTGCTCGCGTATTTACTTTCAACTTGACGTTTACGAGACTTCTGTCATCGTTGACAATTCAATAACTACCCATCCACGACCAAGCACAGACCACCCCCAAGCGATGTTTTGACAGATGACATCGCTTGACGTTTTATTCGATCCACGATACGGTGATCCCGCCGCAACACACGTCCACGTGTGTATTATGTTTCTATGGCTCTCTCGCACGGCCATCCCACGGCCCAGCCGGCTCATTCTCCGACATATATATTATGACTCATACCTACTGTTTTTTATCTGTGTCCGTGGCGTTATAAGCTTTAGGTCAGCCCTGCCGGGATTATAGACCTCGGCGTATTTAGCGCGGTTTATTTATTACGGTTCCCCGGCTCGGGCAAGAGTGTAAACTTTGACATTCGAAAATGATCTCCTGAGACTGCGTACGTTATTAAATGTTTGATAAGGCAGCTATTTCCTTATATTTTACATGATATTAGGAAATCTTGAGCTACATCTAAAGGTCTGATCTAATCTTAATATGAAATCTGGGAGCACGGCAGTGCCCCCGCCAAGACGAGAAAAGGATAGTACGGCCGTGCCTTTGTTTTGCAAAGGCACGGCCGTACCATCTTTTTCTCGAAGCCATTCAGGCCATTTTCAACCTGCACTTTTGCTTGCAATGCTGGCCAAAGCTAGAACCCTGAATTTTCACAGATATATAGGGCATAATATGACTGAGATATATTCTAAATCGCATTCAATTTGAATGTGTAGTTTAAAAGCTATTGCATTCCAGAAAAGTAAGCCTTTGTTTTGCAAAGGCACGGCCGTACCATCTTTTTCTCGAAGCGTACCTCGAAGTGTAACAATTTTTTATTAATTATCTTTACGTTTATTGCTCTAGGCAAATTATTAGGTGAGCATTGAAGACTATTTACTATTCTTTTAAACCCAGATCAAATTTTGAAAAAAAATGGAGTTCCGTTACTATAATTACAAAATTATTTTAAAAGCTTACAAAATTATTTCAAGCCATAGGCTGCAAAATCACTAATGACCAGTTTAAATATTTCTCCGTCCAAACAAGAACTATTTTTCCCGCCTAATCCCACTAATCTTTAAATCCAGCAGTTATATTTAATTAGGCTCACTTAGTACCGTTTAGCGGACGTCATTAAGATTACCGGTACCGCTAATAGCGTAACGTTTACCGGTTTCACATTATAACCAGTAGTTTAACTTCACAAAAAAGAGCGTGGTAGCGTGGCAATAGGAGCGTATTGTGGCATTTACATCGATACGCTATGGCAAACTGTGGTGACACGACAGATTAGGCAATGTAAATAAATAGATATTACAATATTATCCTCGTGATCTCACAAAAAAATAGTACATTACACAACTAGGGTGGTTAAACAAAGAAAGGCCGAAATCGCAGATGTTGGCGACCTGAGCTGCAAGCGAGGGACGTAAAACCACTTTATGGTCAGATATGGCATAAATGAAATATCCATTTTAATGCTAACTTCAGCATAATTTTATTCCAAAATATATTATTATGTTTTATGAAAGTTAAGACAGCCGTAACAAATAATTTTTTACCATTTAGCTCACCGGGGAACCACATAATCGCGTCGTCGAGAACGAGTAAAGACAGTCCATGGCATACTCGTAGTTTGGATAGTGTCATAGCACAGCGTATATCACGCCATCTTTGTGTACAACATTTTGATGGTACTGGTGTTTCTGCCCTAAGCGCCCGGAGTTAGACTACTGGTTATACTACGCCTGTTTACTGGTTACGGTACTAAAATTTATGGGACTCTCCCCTTTTACAGTTGAGAAAATGGCTTAATTTGCGCCCCTGAATGGGAATTGAAGAAATGTAGATGTGGAATGTTGACGGCCCATCAACATCCTTTTATACCACTACGGACCACTAAGACTGTAACACCGGGCATCATATCTCAAGACACAAAACATTGTTTCCACATACGCCCAAAAACTATTGGTACTATACATACAAGATTAAAAAAAATACTCTTAAATGCTTGGGTCTGAACTGTATAAAACATTAGTACTACTGACTGGTAGGACCGTAGTTCACAGTCACTATGAGCGTTATTTTGCGTTGGGCCTTAGGAGGCTCGAGTGGCGAGATTTAGTAATAATTATCGCGAAACAGAACCGCGGAATGACTCAGTCTTGCTAATCTAACATGGCAAAATAAAGCTTGTAATACACGTCATAATCTCAAAAGGTTATCCGGACCGCAAATGGAAATACAATTTAGTCTAAATCGCCGAACAAGAGCCGGTGAGTTGCACATTTTATCATATTTATTTGAACCTGAAATTCCGATGAAAGGGCGACCTAATTTTGGGGGAAAAATAACCCTTTCGAGCGCATTAGCTGCGGACGGGATCCCACCCGTGTAGGTAGGGTGACCAGCATAGAAATATATCGAGGTAGAAGGCAAAAGTGTATGTACCTCGCGAGCTAAAAAGAAGTGGCGGCGACCTACTTTGCACACCTTTAATTTCAGTTACCGTCAATATTATTATCAGATTTGAAAATCTGATAACAATGGTATAAATAATTGTTCAAATACCACCAAATGAAATGAGAAATGTATGTCTATCACTAAATTACACTTTCGGTGTTAAACTTCAAGCAAAACACGTGTCTGTGGTGACCAGAGTTCTAACAGGTTCACCTTATTTTTAATATTTAATCACAGATCTAGCGCATTACCATTTTTTTGTAATTTTTGGTACGTCAGGTTTTTAGGTTTATTTTTAGGTTAATTTGACTATTTTGACTTAACGAGCGAAGCGTCTCCGTTTCAGCTTAACAAAATGCATTCGTATGTCTATCCGGCGGACTTTCAGCTGTTTTTTCTGATGGTAGCATTTCTCAAACAACTCTCGAAAAAAATTGAGCAGGTTCGATGATTATTTATATAGATTTTATGTTCATTCAGTTTTTCGCTTTTCATTCAATATAACGGAGCGAGGTCTACAGCTTACAGAGCAACTACTACTAACTTTTTCCAAATTCCGATGAAAGAGCGACCTAATTTTGGGGGAAAAATAACCCTTTCGAGCGCATTAGTGATCCCACCCGTGTAGGTAGGGTGACCAGAGTTCTAACAGGTTAATCTTATTTTTTAATATGCAATCATCGGTCTAAGGCTTTTCCCATTTTTCGGGTCATTTTTGGCAGGTCAGCTTAATTTTGGACCTAGTTTGGTTCCCACCAATGCAGATAATGCGCTGTAATGCTTTTCTACCGTATGTGCCGTATTTTCTGTTCTGTGGCCATATTGGTTAGGTTAGTTCCGTTTTTCGCCACGTCTATTCTCTTTTGATTTTTTTTTATTTTTGATTGATTGATTAAAAAATCTGAGCCAACTAAGAGAGATTTTCTCTTTGTTGGCGTTTAACTTCAATAAAACCAACAAGATATTAAACATATCAACGAAAGCTGATTAATTAAAACAGCAAGTTCATTACTGATTAAAACAACAATCTAGAATCTTGAAATTTTTAACAAATATATTTCTTGTTTCTATCATTATTTTCTTCTTTGTATAATTCGATCATGTTCAATTAGTTACCTTATACATCAATGTTTGTTGAATCAAATCAGAACATGGTTAATTGAACTATGATAAACAATCAATATCATCTTAGTTGGTGCATCTAACGTATTGTTAGGCTCGTATGGAATCAAGATGCTTGATTATAACTATCACAATCTTGTTAGTAGCAACCAATTTTTTTAGAGTGTTCGCGGAAAAGCTTATGGTAAATATAGGTAAAATTATATTCCGTACATAAGTTCCGAAAAACTCGATACGAGCCAGGATACGAACCAACGACCTTTGCTTGAAAGGCTCATGTACAAACCACTCGGCTACCATAGCTTCGCAGCATGGTACAAATAAATATATCTTATCCGTCTATCTTATCTACTTAGTAATCCTAGTTCATCTAGTGTTTCTGTGAGTTCCCCGGCCCCGCGCCCTTTGCCGATGTCTATCCAACTAATTAGCACATAGTTTTGCAATTAAAACTTCTACAAAGCTTTATTGGTGAAACTTTTGCTATCTGATTAAAGCAAAGCCAGTGATTAGTTAGTAATTGTCAATATTGGCTTTTGAATAATCAATAAGGTCTAAATATAATTAAGAAGTAAGTGTTGGATCCATCACCATCATCATCATTTCAGCCATAGGACGTCCACTGCTGGACATAGGCCTCCCCCATAGATTTCCAATTAGTTCGGTTGGAAGCAACCTGCATCCACTGTGAGCCAGCAGCCTTAACCAGATCATCTGTCCATCTTGTTGATGGACGTCCGACGCTGCGCTTGCCGATTCGTGGTCCCCATACTCTCCATTCGAGAACCTTTAAATGTTGGATTATTTGATACAAATACCAAATACCTAAAAAATTAAACTGTAGTCAAGGATGGATCTGAACCATCTGTGTCTTAAAACAATCAGTGCCAAGAGGCCGATCATTTGGTTCATTCTGTATGCAAATTTGGTAGCATTGAATGTTTTTTTTACTCTGACAGTACTTGCAAGCCTGTTGGCTATTACAAAAAACAGGGTGGGGGCTTGTGGCGTTCCCTGGTATCGTACCAGGTAGCGTAGCCGCGGGCCACCTCGGAAGTTTCGCTGATTGCTCAGAGTGAGCAACGAACCAGCGGGAGAAGTTGAATCGGATCAACCTGTCCTTGTGTAGAGAGTGTAAATCGAACGAATAGCACTGAATGTGTTAAGACGTGCATTGCTGGACATAGACTACCTGAAAGAACCTCATCATGATGATATATCCAGCGGTCTCCAGCGAACTTCATCACTCCACCTGGCGGGCGGCTTGCCTAAGACGCGTCTTTAATACTGTTTACTGTGTGTTTGTCTGTTTACTGTTTTATAACCATTGTGTGTGTTTCTGTAAATAAATTATCATTCATTTCTATTCTATTGTATTCTAATACGTATAAAAACCTATTTTTGACTTATAAACGTAGGAAGGATAAATTGTTTTTTTCTTTTTTGTGTTTCAAAATCATGGCTATCCAGCATTTTTTATGTGTTAACAAAATGTAAGGCAGCCACGAATTCGAAACTGGAATAAAATAAAGTTAAAAACTAAAACCCGACTACGAAAAAGTCTAAAACAAGAATCTTAGGTTTTAGTTCGCCAGGTACAGATAAATTGCAATTTTTTTAATTTAGAGAACGTTTCGAGTATGCCGTCAATCGTTCGTAGTCGGAGGCCCCGGCAAGAAGACAAACAAAACAGGGGCCTCCGACTACGAACGATTGACGGCATACTCGAAACGTTCTCTAAATTAAAAAAATTGCAATTTATCTGTACCTGGCGAACTAAAACCTAAGATTCTTGTTTTAGACTTTTTCGTAGTCGGGTTTTAGTTTTTAACTTTATTTTATTTACGTATTTTTAGTTATTATTCAGTTACGGTTTTAAGCGCCTTTTCCTTCCTAAGAACCATATCAGGGTGTGAGGCCAACGACCGAGCTCTTTCATGAGCACCCTCCATTTAATAGTATTTAATGACAAGAATTACAACAGTAACACTTAGATACATGGTTTGCTTACAACGATATAAGACGCTTTATGCTTTGCTTTTGTCCCGCTTAAAATTACTACGAGACAGGGTGTTTGCGGAAGAGCTCGGTTTTCGGCCTCGCAGCCCGAAACTCGGCCTTCGGACTTGCAAAAATTAGACTAATAGGTATACGTAAGAACCAGGGGCACTCGGTGCCTTTGGTCCAACGCGGTATTCGGTCTTTGCCCGCTTAAAATTATTGCGGGATACTGGATTATTGGGTGTTTGCTGAGGAGTTCGGCCTTTGGCCTCGAAGCCTAAAGCTCGCCCTTCGGGCTCGCAAAAATCAGACTAATAGGTATACTTAAGTAACCAGGCGCGCTCGGTACCTTTGGTCCGACGCGGTATTCGGTCTTTGTTGCGCTTAAAATTATTGCGGAATGCTGGGTTATTCGGTGTTTGCTGAGTAGTTCGGCCTTTGGCCTCAAAGCCTGAAGCTCGCCCTTCGGGCTCGCAAAATTTAGACATTTATATACAGTTTGCGCGAAGAAACCAGGAGCGCTTCATGCCTTTGGCTCTGTGCGGTACTGCTTGCGGAGGAGAAACAACATGAATTGATATGTTAATTAGTCAAAAAGTATGAAAACCGGTGACATACAACCGTAGCAAAACGTATGTACATGCCACACTTTTATAAAATGCTTTTAATTGGAACAACTTTAGAACTATCAAAATCAATTCTACCGTGTTTTACTTATACTGCAAAATAGGTACAAAGAAAAAATATCTTTCACTAACACCTATTTGAATATCGTGATTCAACGTAACTAAATGTTGTCATATATGATTCCACTCCTCGCCAACAGATGGATTAAAGCAGTTTACAACACAGTGTCATCTCTTATTGAGTAGGAAGAAATAATTATTATAGGGGTGCGACTAAGTGTGACTAGAGTGATTTATAGATATCGATTTAGGACCTTAGGTATCACACTGGCGATTTGCGGGCGAGTTTTCATACGTGTCCGTCAAGATACCGTACACCGTAAAGATATTCAGAATCTGATGCAGCCAATAAATAGTACCCAAATAGTACCGACGAAATACCTTGGTGAAAAAAATAGTTCCCTTAAACTTTTCGAAGTATAAGGCCTGTTCACGGTGTACGCTACTGGGCGTCAAGCAGGCGTACACCGTTTGTATCTCTGGAACGGCTTTGTTTTTGGAAACGCTTTATATCTCAAAAAATAGTACCCAAATAGTACCCTAGGGCCCTAAAATTTCATTTCTGTAGCTATAGTAGAAGCCGAGATATTCTATGACTTAACGGTGTACAAAATTTCACACCGTCAAGCTGGCGTACCCGGGAATTTCTTATAGAAAGAGCTCACTATATCTCGGCTTCTACAATAGCTAGAGAAATGAAATTTTAGGGCCCTAGGGTACTATTTGGGTACTATTTTTTGAGTTCGCCGCGAGTGACATTTGTATGGAAACTCGCCCGCGGCTCGCTCGCAAATCGCCAGAGTGATAAGGCTCTTACAGTCAGCTGTAAAAAGATAATACATGGTTACCGTATTTAGAAACATCTTTACTTGAAGTTTATTGCAATTAAAGAGTAGATATTTTTAGTGCATTTAATACGTATGTCTGCTGTTTGCCTGAGTCCAAGACTTACTTTTTCAAATATGTTGCTACATTAAAAGAAGTTTTTAATTAGATAAGTATGTTTCTCTGTTTGTATGAAATTATGAAAAATATCTTGGCCACCGCATACTGTGCTAGTGCTTCAGGGCTGTGGAAACCAAACTATCCCGGCCGGTAGTATTCATTCACTCTTTTTCTAGAAGCGGATCTTTCGGAAATCTGAAAGGGTTAATTTTGTATTTTAGGTGCACTGAGTTATTCAATTCATACGTAACTAATGTCGATACAAAAAAATATCGACTTCATCTTAGCCACACCTCTAGTTGAGTAGCTTAGTAAACTGTCATTGCGAAAATCGACATGTACAATTATTTTAATATTAATACAATAATACGTACCGGTGATAATATATGCCTCCTCAGACATATTTTAAATCTGCTCGCAGTGAGGCAGCATATTTACGGCATTACAACGATTTTATTTCAACATTTTTGATGTGACACAACACACGCGTCAGTTGGCGGCATGAAAATGACATGTATTCGGCAATGTTCGCAAATACGAAGTTACCCGATATCTCTCAATACGAATGACACATGTAAAGGTCTAGCATAGCAGGCCATTAGGATATTTAGCAGGTGTCAAAATATCAATATATGTTTTTTCTTTTTCTTTCAAATATATTATGAAAGTAACGGGTGATGACGTTTCGTGCCACGACTGGCATAACTGCACATTATGCTAGCCCTTCTGTAACGAATCGTCGGAGATCAAGCTGTTGAATATCGTTCTTGTTGTTATTAAAATGAAAATATTGTTGCATAATATACTTGTATCAGCATGTGTGATACATTTTTGCAATAGGTTTTTAAAGCTCTTTAATTTGATATGTAACTCGATGCTACTCGATGACTTTTATTTTTTAATCCTTGAGTTTTTTGAGAATCACGGCCTTTATATTAAATTTCAGTTTCAACTAACTAGCCTATAACCCGCGCAGAATCAAGACAAATCTAACGATACCCCACATGTTTGAATCGGTTTAGTAGTTTTTGAGTTATGAGGGAACAAACGAACATACAAACATACAAACATACAAACATACAAACATACATACATATATACATACGGTGCTAAAATCATAACCCTCCTTTTTGCTTCGCCGTAGTCGGGTAAAAAGTAGAAACTTTTCACATTAGGTACAAGGTAACCATAAGCTTCGTATTTTTTATTTTAGACTTACAAAATTTCCTTTATTGGTCTGTAGTTACATCTTCATACCAATCTGGATTTTTTTATTGGTTGTATCATTTTCATATTTTTTTCTAAAATGATCATCATAATTTTATTTTTGATATTTTTTACGGTTATTTTTGTCTATGTTTTTCCTTTCCATAAGACATCACAGACCTATTTAATTTTAACAGCACGACTCATATATTCCAGTTTCAACATGTTTTTTTCTAAACAAACCTAACCTAACCTATAGTATTTCCTACCTTCGTTATACAATTTTACATCTCTAAAAACAATCACGTTATCCCAAGACTGGAGGTCAGAGACAGTCCGATAAAATGATGATGACAAACTTAGACTATCAAACATGGCCGTATCAATCGTAAACTAAATCAATTTCATTCAATGAAAGGATCGGGCTAAGAAAATTGCGAACCCAATCAACAACTTTAAAGTCCATGAGGAATAATCCTCATGGACTTTAAAGTGAGGCATAAGCCTCACTTCACCCATTCATGTGGTATTGGGACAAAGAGTAAACATTTGAGTAGCACACAAGATGTATAAGAGCTTATACATATAGCCATTTACTACACACATTATAATAGCAGTAGTTTTTCTTCCTACAAAACGTACATCGCGCGCTTGAATGTGTGCGCGCCGTGTACGACCGCACTGCAAGCAATGAAATAAGAATTCGTAAGAATGCTCCAGTATGGATGCTCCAGTGTAGAGATGTGCCATTCCCGGGAATATTCCCCGTTTGTGTGGGGAATATTCCCACCGCGGGAATATTCCCCATACAAGTGGGGAACTCTCTACTCCAGTGCAATGTTCCAGTATGTGCTATCGCGCGTCTGTTGGAAAACGTGTCGCGCGCTCCTAAACGGCCGAAGTTGGACTAGTTGTTCGTCTTTATACTTTGATTATACATCCACTTAAAGCGCATTTTTAGGGTTCCGTAGCCAAAATGGCAAAAACGGAACCCTTATAGTTTCGTCATGTCCGTCTGTCTGTCTGTCCGTATGTCACAGGCATTTTACTCAAAAACTACAAGATGGATATTGATGAAATTTGGAATATATGTGTCTTTTATGAGCCGCTACTTAGTTTGGTATATAAATATCTAAAATAAATATTTTTAGGGGGGGCACTCCATACATGTTAAAGACAGTAAAAAAAAAGTTTTTCAGCAAATATTAACGTGTGGTACATAGTTCGACAGTTCTTTAAAAAACACTATAAGGTTCATAAGTAATGTTTTTGATTAAGTGAATGTATTTGGAAATAATCGCTCCGCAAGTTGTGTAAATTGTGTCCCCCCCCTCTATTTTCTAAACCATGCGTCCGAAAAATATGAAAAAAATCACGAAGGTAACGCTTAATTAATACTTTCAACGAAAATTATTTTCAATAAGATCGAATGTACCGTTTTTGAGTTATTGCCGATAATCTGCGCTTCTCAACAAAAGGACGTAATTGCTATGAAGATACGCTCTGTTGTTGTTGTACTTTTTTTACATCGTATTTTTTACCTTATAGTTACGGCTATGGAACCCTACACTGAGCATGGTCCGACATGCTCTTGGCCAGTTATTTTATTTATGTACTACTTTCAATCACTTGAGAGGTCAAATTCAAAATTCTGGTTCTAAAAGTTTTTACCAACCAAGGTGACGGACATAGCTCTGAAAGTTAGTAGGTTGAAATGCCAATGGGCTGGTCACATACGTCGCAGAACCGATAACCGCTGGAGTAAGCGTGTTCTGAAGTGGAGACCGCGTCTTGGCAAATGTAGCGTGGGACGCCCTCTGGCCAGATGGCGGGACGACTTGCATAAGCGAGCCGGCAGCAACTGGATACATAAAGTAGTAGACCGGGCTCTGTTGCGTACCTTGAGAGAGGCGTATGTCCAGCAGTGGACTGCAACGGGCTGATGATGATGATGATGAAAAGTTTTTTGCCACTGGAACTTATTCTCAGACATAAAGTAAAGAGCCTTAAGAGAAATACATAAACATACACAGACAGGAGCGACCTACTCTTTAATTTCTTCCCTAGTAAGGGTAGGAGGGTAGAAATTAGTAAGGTAGATGGTATCTTAACCTTTACTTACCTAGATATGCCATCCTACTCTACATTTAGAGTTCCTACTCCATTGGGTAGGAATAAGAGGTTAGATCCTTGCAATGGGGATGTTGGCTAGTGTTGAATTTTACAACATAATATAGTCACATAGATTGCAAAATAGAACACAGAAGAAATAAACAAAAAATGTATAAAAAATATAAAGTTATGAGACCACAAAGTTTAAAAAAATCGATATGTTTTTAATCGTCCTAAAGAAAAATTAAAGTCAATTTCGGAATGCTTAAATAACACTGAAAAAATAAATGTATGACAACTATGTGCTTAAACACACTTTTTCGTGCTCAAAATGGCAAAATGCTATTTTTTCATACAGACGTACGTACAGCGAGGACAAGAGATGACGTCACAGGGTACGTTCGTTTTGTATGGGCCGTTTTCAACGCTCAGTGCCGTCTACTTTTGATAGCACTTTGCGGCTGTTAAAGTAATCCAAGTGTAGTAATTATAGGTATATATTTGTTCCTCATAAATAGTAGAATCCATTTACATCAGAAACAAAATTTAGGACACGCGCCTATCTGCACAGTCTCCCTCAATCTGGTTACAATACAAATTCCATCGCGCTTGACATCGCTATCACTTCCTTTCCCCTTTAAATAATAAATCAGTAAACTTACCACTCTCGCTAAACTACTCTTAGGCTAGTGAAACTCGGTAAATCGGATTATCGGTCCCATTATATCCCCATCGGCCCTGCGGCCTGGTCACCCTTTCAGCCCTTTCAGCCGCAAGGAGGGTTAAGGTTTTTTTTAATACGGAAACGGCGTTTCATCGTTTAAAAGGTTCCTTATGTTGTTTATTTTAGTTAATTTGAATGTGTTGAGGTTTTTGTTTCGACGCTTTGAGTGATAATTATTGGGCTTTTATACACGACGAAAATGTTTACAAGTGTGACAAGTCTGACTGAGTATATTTTATGGGGTAGTTTTTAAAGGCACATAAAAAAACCGGTCAAGTGCGAGTCGGACTCACGCACCGAGGGTTCCGTACAAACTCGTAAGTAGATACGTGAATAGTTCAAGAAAAACTGTATGGCGGTTAGCTTAGTAGGAGCAAATAAGTATGTGTACGATTTTTGAAAATTTCTAAAAAACGATGCAATTTAGGAAAACCGTTTTATTTTTCCTGTAATATTTAGGATGATATTAATAATTAGTAATTATTACAGATTTTTGTGTTCAGTAACTTCGAAGATAATAGGGGGGGAATGGTATTTTTTTGAACGTTTTTGGTCATAAATCAAAAAGTACAAAAGTAAGAAAAAAAACAAAAATGGGTTTGGAATTTACAAATTAAGCCCTTTCATTTGATATCCCACTCGATATAATAGCTCTACTTTTGCTTTTCCACATCCCATTTCGGACCCCTTTAAAAAAAAAGTAAAAAAGGTATAAGATTTTTTTCTATGCAATAGGCTCGAGTAAGCGACTTTTAACACTATTCCAAGTTTCAAGTCGATAGCATCAGTAGATCCTGAGATATCTTGCAGTGACAGACGGACAGACAGACAGACAGACAGACAGAGTCGCACTATAAGGGTTCCTTTTTTACCATTTTGGTATGGAACCCTAAAAAACAGCCATAACCTAACTGAAATACTGACTTGCACATCAAAAAATACCAAAACAACCATCAAAACATAGCTTTGACGTACATATGGATTTTTTGATGAGTTTTTGCGGGGCGATTTTATTATTTTTCTATTTTATGTAACATATTTTCTGCCCATCTGCCTGTTTGTGGTATCACCATCATTACAGATAAATGGATCGATGGAATTGAACCCGGAAACTGCCACTGCTGAACATAGGGGTCTCCCAAAGATTTCTAAAACAAGCGGTCGTATGCTTTTCGCCTCCTTCGACTTCCGCCAACTTTAAACAGGTCATTGGTCCCTGTACGCCTCATCGGCCATTGTTTCGTCAAGCTATATGCCCAGCTTATTGCCACTACAACATGCTTAACCCTCTCAGCTATATCAGTTGACTTAGTTCTTCTACAGATCTACTGATTTCGATCACGTAAAGATACCTCGAGCATAGCTCTCTCTATAACACGTTGAGCAACTCTGAACTGGTTAATAATATTCTTGGGACAATATTACATAAATCGACCTAGTCCCAAACTAAGCAATGCTTGTAATATGGGTAATAGTGAAAGACCACACATCTACTGACTTCAGATGTGAATTATTGACAAAATGAATATAACACAAATAAAAACTCAGCGTTAAATTTTTTTTTATATAATGTGGGGAGAATCTTACACAAATCGACTTAGTATTATGTATACTAGACGGCGATATACATACTTATATAGATAAATATACAATGTATAGCCTGTACTAGGAGCAAATAATTAAAACGTAGATAGTAATCGTACTCATCAACCTGAACAACATTTTGTTAAGCGACATTTGAAAATAACTTATGTTTTAATTTTTAGTACACTTTAAGGTTTATTTGAAGCCGCAACGTATTGCGATGCTTTTTATGTTTGTAGCGTGACAAACGACGTCAATTAGACTGATGTTAACGTACTTTGAAAATACTATTTAATATGTATGAAAAAGATAAAATCTAAGGATTTGTGATGGAGTGGGTTAGGTCGCCTAGGCAGCCTCTCCATACATATCCCTCAGTCCAGACGGGATTCTCGAGGGTTTCCAGACTAGCTCAGGGATAGGAGGGACTTAACTAAGGAGTAGAATACGAACAACGGATTGACGATATAATTGCGGGTCTTTTACGCCCTTTATTAATAACGAAACCTTACTCTAGTGACTCTAGGTGCTCTAACAATTGAGCTGTGCCCTAATTGGTTGGCGGACGTCCTGAGGGGACGGTTATACGGGTTTATTCCCGGCTACTCCTGAGTACCAGGCGTTGGACTCCCGCAAATCGCGAATACGAGCACGCTGCGTTAGTCGTCCCGCCTGGGAGTCAGGTATAGACTCCGGGAGTCTTAGACGAGTCCCTAAGGAACCAATTCCCTGAAACGTTCGGGCTGGAAGAGCCTCCCGTCTAGGGGTCGGTTGCCCACCGCTGGGATGCAGGTACCCGGCAGGTCGCGAATACGAGCGCGCTGCGGGAAGCCCACTTCCGAGAGGGGGAAGTTCGGACGGATCCCTCGGGAACCAATGCTCTGAAGCGCTCGGGACCAGTGCGAACGCGAATACGAGCACGCCGCGCCTGGTGCCCTCCCGCCTAGGGATTGGCTGCCCACCGCTGGGATGTAGGTACCCGGCAAGTCGCGAATACGAGCGCGCTGCGGGAAGCCCACTTCCGAGAGGGGGAAGAGGGGGGGACTCTGGAACCGCGAATCGCGAATACGAGCACGCCGCGGTAGCCAGAGGAGAACGCTCCCAGTCACCCGTCACCGGAGGCAGCGGAGAACGTTCTGCCCGTTGTATGGCGCGGGGCTTGCTTTTAAGCTCTCCGTTGTAAATGTCGGTAGTGGGGGCTGCCGGCTCGCAGTCGGTGGCTGGCCGCTGCGCGATGCGGCCGCTCTATGCCGGCGCGCCGCGCGGTGCCGCGGTGCGCTTGTGTGCGCCTGCGGTGACGTCATCACGGCGTCACAGATTAAATAATTTTCCAAAATTTGTTGAACAAAAGTTTTATTGCTTGATGAGTAGAATCTACGTATTAATTATTTGCTCCTGTTGCAGGCAACACCCGGTACACCTAAATAGATAGAAAACACTCAAGTTTCAGGAACAAATAGGTAGTCGCGGTCATCACACAAATATTTACCTTTACCAGGATTTGAACCCAGGACCTCTAGCTTCGTAGGCGGTGTAACTCCCACTAGGCTAAACGTGTCGTTAAATTATTAAAGAACTGCTCAAAAAAGGAAGCCATAAGCATTCATCTCTGATAACGTACAACATTTTCCTAAACAGCTTCATAAGCGGAGGTTTTACCGGAAATATTTTCCGATAATATTTTACAGTTTTATTTTATTTTCGCTGCCAGTCTCCGGCGGAGGCTTTAAAATGTTTTGTTGCGTCCGTTTTACGTGACGGGGATCTAAGCTTCACGTTCGAAATATGGCTTTAACGGGATATATTTTGGTCACATATCGGCATTTTAATTAAGTGCTACCACACACGCTTCATTTTTTAAATTTGATACATTTTATGTGATTCCTAATCATAATCACGAGTAGGTACTATCGACTTTGAAAGAAGAAAAAATGGTCTCAAAAATGTCATACATATTTCGTTCTTCCGTTCCGTTACCGCTTTACAAATGTACCTACATGGGAACATAAAGGACTGGTTTTAAAAAAATATTAGGATAAATTTTTGCTCCTATCAAATTTGGTAGTACTTACGTTTCTCAGTAGGAATTACATAAATTTATCAAATTGAAAAAAATAAGTGTGTGGTAGCACTTTCAAAGAATATGCCCACGTGGTACTATATTTTTAATGGCTATCCTACATTTAACTTTCTGTCCTAAATTGTACTTCTGAGATAAGTTTTTTATTGCAGATTGTACTTTTTTATAATATAATTTCAAACTGCATATCAAAACCAATCAAATGTTCCCACAGTAGGCTTACCTTATGTAGTTAAATTTTAGTATTTGTATACTCTGTGGTGAATTTGCTAGTGACGCGAGTTCAATGTTTGTAGACTGATATTTTTTTAGTAATCTTATGTTCGTGCCTATAAATACGGTGTTCCATTTGTGTTTTAAAAGCACGTAACAATTTTTAAGTAAGCGCTTATTTTGAGAACACGTTATTTTCAAACAATTTTTAAGTACTTAAGTGTTTATTCTGTGAACACGTTATTTCAATTTAGTTCGTTTTCTCAGCCGAGTTGCTCTTAAGTATAAATAGGGCATTTATTATTAACAGTTTTGCAACGTCTCTGAAGTGTGATTCAGAAATTCAACGTCAATACCGTCAATAATTTGACCCCTGAACTAGTTATAATAAATTTCAAAAGTTTTGCAGTTCCTACATCATCTTAACTATTTACCTTTTAATTTCCGTCATTTCGACACAGTTGCCTGCGTCTTGGATGACTGATGTTCCAGCAAAATATCAATGGAATCTGTGGGGTTCGTAGTGTAGGGGTGATGAAGTGGACTGTAAATGAAACGCTGGCTAGCCAGTTTTGCTTGAACTTGGCTTGACACGCTGCCGCGTGTCTAGATAATACACTATTATTCCATAGTTAGTGCTCCAGTAGCACTATTTAGTAGAGTTCTGCTCCTGCTGGTTGCCGGTGTAACTGTGTTGAAGGGCAGCGAAGCCGCCATATTTATATTCGCTTAGGACGCCGACGGACTTATCCGGTTTTGCCGCGAAAGCAGACTGTCTCATTCTAAATTATGCGAGTGAAAACATCATGTTTATTCATTCATTCTATTTATAGATACATTATGCTTTTATCTCTTATTTAGGGTTTGGAAATGATTATCAAATAATTTCAAGATATGTTTTACACGTAATTATAAAGGTAAAAAGTAAGTAAAAAACACAATTTTTAAAGAAATAGGATAAAATACTTATATCTAGACAATTCCATTTGGATTCTTATTCTACTTATCCTACTTGATTTACACATGAAATATAAAGACAGCCTGATTGACATAGATTGATTGACTGTAGTTAGATTGTTAATTATAGCTGAAACTGCGCAGCTCACAACTCACAAAATTATGCTCGTCTGGCTTCACCCTAACAACACTTCGTAATTGGAAGTCAAAATACGTCGGTTCACTCGTCGCTTTGGCTTTGACGAACGGCAGCAGTATGACTTTTGTTTACGTACCTACAGTTAACTATTTATTATAAGCTCCCGCGTCAAATTTTATTCGGGTCGAGATTGGCATGCAATTTCTGAATTACATGACTGTAAGCTAATGCTAAAAGTGCCTTTAGCGCTAGGTAGGTATAAAAACGGTCCAATGCGAGTTTGATTCTCGAGACGCTTTTTTTCTCCATAGACTTTCGGCGACGGCAGACTTTAACTTTACACAAAAATGTGATTAAACAGTTTTATTTAACTTGACTCCGTGTATTTGTTTCTTTTGAAATATTGCGACAGCTTTTTTAAGTAATTTTACAAAAGGGTCGTTTTCAAAAAAAAAAATTAACCGAAACCGAAACCAAATTTCGGCTTTGATCTCAGTTTCGGCTGAAACCGAAACCAAAACTTCCGTATAGGTAAGGTCATATTGTCGTGGGAAGAAAAAGAAATGTCAATCATAACATAATCGGTCAGTCTTAATTCTTAAATAGGGAACAATTAATCATTTAGTCTCCGATATTTGAAGTAATCATTAATATAGCATATTATAACTTCTTATTTCAAATAAACTATCAGTGCTTTTTGAAATCAAGATTATCCGATTGCAGCACAAAGCCCCTCAAGTTCAGTTTCGGTTTCTGCCGTAGTTTCGGCTAAGTGGCAGCCAAAACTGAACCTAAGCCGAAACCCGTTTTTAGCCGAAACTAGGCGAAAGTTCGGTCAGACTCTATCTAGAACGATTTTCAACATGTGTTACAAAAATGTGGAGTGAATTATTGTTCGATCTTTTCATGTCAAGACTGAATAGGCTTAGAGTTTGTTTTATCATTGCCCTGAGCTGCTATAACTCATCTATCTATTATGAAGTTATTAATCTAATTGTCACTTGCTGTTATATAATCAATTATTATAATAGCCAATTCATTGACATCAAAGCCAACTCTTTTAAAACAAATCACCGTATTTTTAAACAAACAATATATGGGCTTTTTTATTTAAAGTGCGTTCTTAACTGACAGTTAGCAGGTCGTCACAGAACTGACGATTAGTGTCAAACTCCATACATTTCGTCACGGACTGACAGGTTAGACGGTATTTGAACATGACTTAAATTTCGCCTAACCGTAGATTTTATATTAAAAATGCCCATATAAAACCGGTTCAAAGATATCACGTAATTTTTTCCATAACCCTTGTATGGTCCCTTGGTAACTAGGGTTACCAAAGGTTGTCTGAAAGAGACGCTTATTGTTTATCACTTTTTTGTTATTTTGAATTGTAATGTTTTAGTCTGCAATAAAGTTTTATTGTATTGTATCGTATCATAATACCACAAATTGAACTCTACCAACTAAAGTCTCTGTTTTACCCGATGGTTGACTGGTAGAACCTTAAGGCATTAAGTCCGCCATTGTACTTTTTTATTATTTTGCAATAAAGTTTTAAAACATAATATCTTGTTTCAGAAAGTTGTAAGTAATTTATGCCAAATGTAGCTCCTAAACCCTTCCCATTCTAAAGTACCTAGGTACGTAAAAATGATTCGAATATTAACAGGATTTTTTTACTAAAATTATATTAATACGTGGACGTGCAAGTCACTGTAGTCACTAATTAATACTCCAGTGAAGTTGTTTTAATTAACTTAATTTGATGCTCCACACCCGTTCTAGGTGCGTTATCATGTACAGTGATTTATATGTAATGTGAATAAGTCATGTTTTAATTATTTTGTGTCAAAGTAAAGATATGACCATAACTATTTTTGTTTATTTTTCCTATTCCATACATATGTAGATATTCCTGTACTGTATGTACAGTCGAGGTCATAAATATGTTTACACTTTTCGACCTTATTTCTTTGGAATAAGGTCGAAAGGTGTAAACATATTTATGACCTCGACTGTACATGTAAAAAAGTATTTCAAAAATTTTGCAAATTTTAAACTAACCAACATTTTTTTTTCAGACATTTGTAGAAGTTTTCTGAATATATATGTGTGTATGTTTGCATTAGTTCAGTCAGTAAAATCCTTATACTTACTTACCTACTTACTTTATCCTTACTTTATTTTTAATTTTTTTTCTTATTGCTGTATCTTTATTTTGTGCTGCTGTTATGAATAAAATGTATTTTCTTTCTTTCTTTCTTTCAAATAGTCTGTCACATCCAAAGCGCCATATATATCGCATTACATTTTTATTACTGTACCTACTCGTAGACACAATGATGTGTGACGACATATCCTGCGGTTTCGATGTTACAGACTATTTGTGCGCCGGGAGTTAGTGGGAACGCGCCCTTAGAATGTGACGTTCTCAGGGTAGTGTGTAGCCGGACGGTTAATATTGATAATGTGAGTACTGCGTCGCCTGCGCTCGCGCCCCCACGCCCGCGCCCGCGCCAGTGCTGGGGAGCCGCGCCGAAAGGGCGGCGAAATGCACTATTTGAAGAGCAATGTTCGCGACTACTAATGATTAAGGGAAGCCGAATGCTCCCGGGACATCTCGAGTGGAAACCTTGTCTTTTTAAATAAATAAATAAATAACATGACGATTTATTCAGGTATGAACCCATTGGTACAACATTAAAAATTAAATAATCACAGACACTAAGAAACATTGTTAATCAATTATTAAATTATATCACAATAAAAGAAATTAAATTATAATAAATAAGATTAAATCAATTAGAATTAAAATGAAATCACATTGCATTAACATTTTTTACAACGTGAGTGATCCGTATTTTAATATATTTGATGCTGATCAATGCTGATGCAATATCATAAATATTTGAGTATATTTGCGGCCAATTTAATACGCAGCTAATTTATTCAAAAGTAATGATTATTAGGTCAGCTATTAAGGATTAAAACCACCCTAGTGTCCTATTGCCCCAAAGTTCATGATTTATGAGGATATAACTACGAGAACATTATAAAAGAGATGTAAATCAGACCCTTAATGCAGGTGTTAGTTTATTCTATATGTTAATGAAGGGTCGCCCGCCTAGCATGGTTATTAACTGAACCCGGTCAAACATGTCGTGGATTTGCAACGCGAGTAACCTACTTGTATTTACCGAAAATGTGGGTCACTGCCGGTTAATTTTTGCGGGATAACCCAAAAATTGACTGGCACAAAATTTGGCAGGTTCTCAAGCCGATTTTTTTTTTATGTCTGTTAACTCAAAATCGGAAAAAGTATTTTTTAATTGAAGGCCTTTAGATTTCTTTTAATCCAGATTGGGTAAAGTGGTCCGTGAGGAGTTCAGGGAATATTATAGGCACAAATAGATATTTTAGAGGCATTGAAAACTAAACGTAATTTGGCGGACACGTTTAGGTCTAAATCCTGATAAGAGCAAATCTGTGTGTGATGAGCACGAATCGAAGTATTTATTAAAAAGTATATATATCGTGATCTTGTTTCCACGAGACAAGCATAATTTACTTATATTTATCTATTCATGTTACATATACAATATAAACTAAAAACTACAAAATTTTAATAAGTTTAAAAAATTGTCCCGCCTCGGCATGGTCCCGAAAATAATGACAGCGTTTCCTCGTTGAATCGCAATGCTGATGTCTTATGCGAGGAAACTGCTAGCTACAAGCATGACTTTTATTTTTTCTAAAGGCCCTAGTAGTAAAAAACTAGAGCCAATTAAAAAAAACTGCTTTTAGTTATCGTCAGGTGTAGGTATCGACATCAAAAAGTTCATTTAGAAGCTTATTCGTGTGAATAAGCTTTTAGAAAGGACCGCAAAATCAATGTTGGCTACTGCTGAAAGCAAAGGAGGTACAAAAGTTGAGACACGACCATTCTAGAGATACTGATTGTGGGCAAGGCCTGATCCTCTCAGGGCCAAAGTGGTTCCTAGCGTGCCATTAATATACGTTTTAGCATAAAGGGTACCACTGTTCCCCTAAAACCAACACTACGCAACTCAACAGCCAAGGATAAAACTTAAGCCCTTTCTGTTGGGAAGGAACACATAATGTTTTGCGGGCGTTTTAACCCGCCGGTTTATTGCTGAATTACTATCAGTTCATTAATAATGCAATTAAGAGGATTTTGAGTAGATTGCGGGACTTATAATTGTAGCTAGGAGTTTTGAAATGAGATCATTTTTGATTTCCATAGCAGGAGTGGCTCACTCCTCGATTTGACCTATTTTGATTTGATTTGATACTAGTACCAATTTTGCCCCCGCGGAGGTCTTAGCCAGCATCTAGAAAGAGTACGCGTTATGCGATAGAGCAGAATTTCTTTATTCCTTTTTTGGTCATACCCCTACATTATTTCGAAAACCTTCAGACCCTTTCCGAATATAATCAGAGAAAAAGAAAATCAACGGTACATGAAAGTTTGTGTAAAGAATTAAGTCCCCGACAACAGGATAGAACTCAATATTCGTTTTTTAACACCCTACAAGAAGGTTGAGGGAATTTCTCCAGAAATATGTCTGCGACTCATTCATCTGTCTCCATACATTTAGTATGATAAAGGGCTAGGTGAATGAGATGACCGCAGACATATTTCTGGAGAAATGCCCTTTGACCTACTTAGGGTCGCTGGAAGTCGATGGAGGCAGGAGGCGTGTGACCGTTCATTGTGGAAGACTTTGGGGGAGACCTATGTTCAGCAGTGAACTTAGTAAGCTTGAAATGATGATGATAACTTACAATAATTCGTAACTTTGATATATAAATGTCGCTTTCAACGCCGAAGAAGTTTTATATTGATTAACTCCTAGGACGCGGTCAAGCAGAATTCGAAACTTGACAGCCCGGTCAAGCGTTGTTCGTGTTAGTATATTTACTCGAAACTTGTGAGTCATGAAGCGGACCAAATATCGAAGTTTATGAAGAGGGTTTCAATCTTAAAGGCGATCGTATACAGCGATATATTCCAACCGTCCATGAATGAGCGTTTTCTGGAAGATTCTCCAAACGTTTTAATCTTTATGGAGACGGTTTAATCTTTAAAGCGGTCTTATTTACAGACATTTCTCATTCCTTATTAATTTAACTGAGTCCCATCTAGTTTAGATCCGAGTAGCCAGGCCGTAAAAGTCTACATAGGCTACTCTTGGGAGAGAAGCCTAGACTTATTACGTCCTGGCTACTGGCTAAAGACTACAGCTAGCTGCTACAAGAGGATTAATTTGGGCATTACTTCTCTTGTAGTGTTTCAGATCCGGCAGAGAAGCAGCAGGTGAGGTCCGGCCTAGGCGTGGCGTCAGACCAGCACCCCTCACACCCCCGTCCGTGAGCTCCTGAGGAGCTCCGGCCATATACAATGTGCAGCAAGGGACTGCACATTGTATATGGCCGGAGCTGTTACAGGCCCCGCTGCACAGGCTCATGTCATATTTCCTCACTGAGGCGATTGTGCGAACAGTTTATCGCATGGTTCGTAAGTCGTAAGTCATCGTTGTTCCAAATTTATTTACGGGAAGAAAACATGCGACAGCTAAAATAAAACTAGACTACATTTGGACAAATAAAGTTAATTAAAACAAAAACAAAAATATTGCTTACGCGATATGATAACGTCTTAGTCAATTACTGCTAGCCATTATAATTACTTACGTATTTTTTCTTGCATTCACATGCAGAATAAACAAAACATGCAAATATATGTAACAAACCACCACCAAAAATACAAAACTCGACACATGTTTTGCCTCTCTACGAGGCATCTTCGGAAGAAGCTGGAGATGTTGACAGTCCGGCGTCCGTTGATTTCCATGAATTTCCATCGCAGTAGTTTATTTTTCTTTTAATTAACATGGATTTTCGCAAAGTAATTCAATCATTTATTTAAATAAAGTTATACTAAATAGAAATAAAGTTATACCCAGACAGAAGAAACGCCAAAAGGTACATTTCTAAGCACGACTGTATTGCTGCTAAAAATCTTAGTGAGCGATGATCCTAACTCAATATAGGTACTAACGCTATATAATAAGCCACAGACTATGGTTCATTCGGTCGGCTAGACGTTTGGACAGAGCAATCTTGCGGGAGCCGAGATGACATTTTCGGATAGGTTACATATCGGGTAACAGGCCATCTTGTTACAAATGCCAAAATGCATAAAAGATTGAGATGTAATATTGTCAAAAAGTACAAAATGTTAGTGCCACCGGGTCATTTTGTCTTAATTTACACGCATACACATTTTTTTTTGTTGTTTGAACTTTTTAAGGGCATAAGATGTCAACATTTATTTTAGCCAAAATGTTTTCAAGACAGCATTCATTATGGTTAAGACGTAATTTTACCTGAAAGTCTGAATACTCTGTGGTCAAAATGTACAAAATGCGGTTGACTCAACGTGCTCGGTCGATTTCAGGCATTTTTCCAGCGTTTATTTGTAACTTCATTAGTGTCACTGGAGTTTTACCGTGAAGGACTTTCGAGTGACGACAACTTTTGATTAAATCATTTGTAGCCTCGATACCGTTTATCGTTTATAGTAAAAGTTAACTATGATCACCACTGCTTGCTGCTATATTTTCGTCCCAAATTCCGCAGTGTCTCAAGACGAAAGTCTTTGACCAGTGTGTGTTTACAATGGGCCTCATAAGAAGGTTCAAGTTCGCTCAAAGGGCAATGGAAAGAGCTATGCTCGGGGTTTCTCTTCGAGATCTAATCAGTACGTCTAGCATAACTAGCCGCGACTTCGTTTCTCGTGCGACAGAGCATCACCTGTCACTGTCACACAATATTGAGTGGAAAGAGATAGGTAGCATTTGTCGCGCGACAAAGAGTCGCGTGTCACAGTTGTGCTAGAGGTACAGGAACGAGGAGATCCGTAGAAGAACTAAGGTTACCGATATAGCTCAACGCATTGCAAACCTTAAGTGGCAATGGGCAGGGCACATTGCTCGCAGAACTGATGGCCGTTGGGGTGGTAAAGTTCTCGAGTGGCGACCACGTACCGGAAGACGAACTGTTGGCAGGCCTCCCACAAGGTGGACCGACGATCTGGTGAAAACCGCAGGAAGCCGCTGGATAATAGCAGCACAAAGCTGACAATCGTGGAGATCCTTGGGGAAGGCCTATGTCCAGCATTGGACGTCTTTTGGCTGAAATGATGATGATGATACTTTATACTTTCCAATTTAGAATATTGGTTTGGAAGTTTAGATAAATATTATCATTAGTACGTTTGTACTAAAATTATCAAAATCAGGAAAGACATTGTATAATTTTTACATTGACATGATATTTGACCGTTGTACATATTAACCGATAAACATTTTGACACTTATACCAACATTGGCCTTTTTGTCGTTTGTTCCTACAAACATGTTGATATTAATATACTTTTTGACTTTTGTACAATGTAACAATTTTTGAACCCATTGAACATTTTGGTATCTTGACCATTTATTATTTGTTAATTTTTTGTCTCATACAATTGGGCTCTCAGGTTTTTGTGGCATCTAATTGTTTTATCTTTTGTTCATTATTACATGTTTACATTTACATATTTTTTGACCTTGTGCATTTTGATAATGGGACATTTTGAACCACTGTAGATTTAGATATTTGTACCAAAATGATGTGGTAACAGGTGTTACTACATATAGTTTAAAAGACAAAAATCTGTGATTGGTTACAAACCTACTACGTGAGAAATTCATTCGACGCTGTATTTTTTTTCTTTAGCACTAAGTCCACTCCATACTTATTATTTTGATGAGGATTTAAAAAAATATTATCATCAAAGTTCTTCGAGACCGATACTCATTGGTAATAAATAAATACATCTAGTGTTGCAAAAGTTTTTAGGCGGCAAAGACCACTTTCCACCAGGTGGGCGGTCTGCCTATTTGCCAGTGAACAATAAAAAACATATTGAAATAAAAACGAATCACTCACGTTATACAAAAGACACCACATCCACTCGACACGTTTCGGGAGCAGTCGGCATTCCCTTAATCATGGGTAGTGTTCTAAGTAAAAACATAATAAAAAAGGAACCGGGAAATGGAAATGTCCATTAAGTTATTTAATTCAAGCTGTAAGTCTCTGATTGCCCCATATAAAAGTAAGTCGCAATCATATCGAGCGTCGGCCATTTAAATCGCACATAGATAATCCGAAATGTCACAGAATAATGGCGGGCAGGCCGTTAATCTTCAGGGTATCATGGCGTTTCTTTATAGCCGCCTTTAAATGGTTGGTGAAGCTCATGTAAGAACGAATTTCGTTTAGTTTTGATGGGGTTTCTCTAATGGCTTTTTAATCTAGCAAGTCGTAAAATAAATTAAATGTCTATGATAAAATCTGTGTCTGTGTTGGTTTAAATTCGATTTTCAACACTTATTTATAAGTTTAAAAACGAGATTTTCGTTATACCTTGACATTCTATTAAAATTCTTGAAGCTGGTCTCTATTTTGCCAATTTTTTTTGTCGGAGTCGCCTCAGGGTAAGCAGAAAAGAAAGCATTATGTTCCAAATTGATTTATTACGTTCAATTATAATAAATGTATTAGATGGAGAAATATCTAAAGTAAAGCAGTATTAACAAAACAAGCGATTAAGGTTAAAACTTAAGTATACTATAAAAAGAAAACCCCATTTCATTATTTGGAATTATATGTTTTCAGGATATAGCTAGTGCCTTACCCTACCTAATCTATATACCTACATACACGGCGAATTCTAATCGGTAATCAGGAGTAGACAAATATTAATATCTAGCTAAAATCAAACTTAATAGGCGAAGTCTCACACAAATACCTCACTGTTTAATTAATTAAAGGTTAAAACATAATTTAAACTAATAACCACTGGATACATAGTCACCTACATTAATTATTGAAGTAAAATCACGTGATCACGATACGTCAAGTGCCATCGCTTTCGCGGAAAATTTGACAGATCTTAAGTAAATAAACTTTTCTACGAGTATGAGTAGTTAGGGCGTGATAGATAACGAATTAAAATTGATAAAACGGCCGAAAATGAAAAGAATGCAATTGCGACGATTTAAGTAGCCGCCACACGAAGGACTGACTCACATGAAACCTTCTCGCTGCTTGCCTATTGCTCCTACGAGGATCCCGAGCAAAGTATCTTAAAATGCGTCGATCCAGATCGTCAGGACGACGTCGAGGCCGGCCGGGTGCTTGAGCGTGGTTTGGCACTGTGAACTGTCCGAAGTCACGGAGGTTTTAGTTCACATGCGGTTTATCAAACTGTGCGTGAGAATTGGTGTTGGTTCATCATTCAATAATCCAGTATCCGCACCAGTTTGAGTTTTGTTTTTGTTTTTAAAATTTCTTTATTGGAAAAATAAATAAATTTTACTTACATATTTAGTGTACATTTTATCCTAAATAGTAAAAAAATGCATTATTGTTAGTTTATTGAGTAATTAACCCATTTTAAACTTTTTAAATAGGCGATTTAAGACCTATAATTTTATTTTTTTTTTAATTTAATACTATGATTTAAAATAGTACAATAGTTACACTACATAGTAACAACACGAATAGATTTAATATATGCTCACTTTGCGAAGCTCACATTTGAGTCATGTAGGTACTGGTAGGATTCCCAGCCCGATACAAATTTTAATTATATCTAAAAGTTGCAAGTAATATCACTTATTACTCAATAGAGTCTGGCTAATGAAAGATGAGACTGACATTTATTCAAAACTTTTTAAATGGCGACATTATACAAACGTCAAATGTGTCAAACGTCATTAGATTTCTGAGGATAGTATGCCGTGGTGATTTTGATACTCAATATGCAACATAAGAAAGTAACAGTTTCCGAAAATACTTACTGAATTGTTTTTGCTTTTCTTTCCGTGGCTAATGTGGGGAGTAAATATATATCATAAATAAACACTAACACTCTAATAAAAACTATGTACTTACTAATTTTCACAAAAATCGGAAGAATTAAAAAAGTGACAACAAATCAAAAATCGCCCAAGTATCATTACCGTTTTTGTCACCCTATAAACAGTGTTGCAACCCGTTGTTTTTTTAAATTTGCCGCTATTTTTTAGTCTCATCTTTCATTAGCCAGACTCTAACAGGTTTGTACATTAAAATTATATGAACATTTTTTTTTTTTTTAGGCTCTGACTAACTCGCTGGGCGTAGCGATAGTCGGACCGGGTGGTTGGCCGTGGCGTTCCCTGGGGTCGAACCAGGTCGCTAGCCAGACCACCCTTGGGCGAAGATTAGTGTAGTATGGGGTGTTACAAGAGATCTTTACCGCTTTATTTTGTACTACTTGTAACTTATTGTAATTAGTGTCACATGTGCTACTCCACACCGGACATGCGTAAGCGATGACTGATCTAACGAGAGTAGTGTATATAGATGTTCTAGATGGGACCCGGGTGTCTCCGACTAGAATTAACCCCGTTTCAGGGTGCAAAAAACTTATTCTAATTTCGGTTCTCTGACTGTACGTACCTCTGCGACCGTTGATGCGGGCGGGTTCCGTCAAGTCAAAGTCGGGCAGTCAAGTCTATATCAGTCAGGAGTCAAGGGAATCTCATATCCTCTCAAGCAGATATGCGTGGTGAGCTCGTGTCGTATGGCATGCTCTGTCTAGTGGAGGTGGTCTGTGGCCGACACGGAGGCTCGTTTTCGGGCGCAGTGCGCAAGTTCTCTCGCGCGTACACCGTTATAAACTAAGTTACACGATAAATTCACAGAGATCGGCGCAATTGCTTACATTTTCCAAAGAAAACTGACCATTCATCCGGCAACGTTATATTTCCTACTTTCAATCTAAAACTGTCTGCATTACTCAAAAAGGATTTAATACTAGATGGTTAGTCATAACTACCGCCCTCTCTGCGACTTTATCCAAGCCAATAATCAGATATTCTTGGCTAATGTAACGTTGTTATTTTATCACGATACGACAAATATAATTATGTATTCAATGAAATACTTTTTTATTTCATCCAGAAATCGGACCCATCAACCTTGTCTATAATATTCGGTATTTTTATTTGGGATTCGAACCCAGAATTAAACAAATAGAATCCGTCACAATCACAATAAAATTCCACAAAAGAATTTTTAAATGTCGCTGAACAAATGTTGTTCAGCATACTCTAACGATACTTTGAGTTCGTGAATGTTCGTTCTGCTTTGGTTTCTAGCTGATTCCTTTAGCTGTCTCCCTCATCCTGATTCCATCAAAAATGTATAAGAATCCAGAACGTTGCGAAAAAAGTTGTTTTTAAAATAATTATAATAAACGATATACAGTCTTTAGGTTTATTGGCTGATCTGGAAAGTATGCAATTTTGTTCTAAGTAGGGATTGATGGTAAAATAAAACAATAAATGTATTCTGACGTTCAATACGTATATTTATTTCTTAAACAACGTCTTATCATTATTATTTACACAACCATATCCATTTAGACTAAATAAAAACAAAATGTATTTATTAATTTTGTAATAATTAAACAACATGATCTAAGCTTTATTTAGTTTTATTATAATAATAACTATTAAAAAGCGTTGCATTATAGCGAAAAATGTTATAAGTTCCGCAGCGTGATCATAAAAACTCCGTCAATATGGTCTCCAATATAAGTTGGTCCGTGAACTAGTAATAACATTTGACGATTAGAGGTCACGCTGCCGTAGTTTGTCAAAGTCGAAGCGACCGACAATCCAACATTTTGACCCCCAATTACGAATTTGTATCACTACACGGGTCATATATTTGGGAAATTTCTGAATTATTCTACTATAATTATGAAATAGCATGTACTATAATAATAGCAACAGCGGGTAATATAAACAAATTTAATTTAAATATGACTATAGTACATTACATACCTAGGGCGGCAAAGCAAAGAATGTCTCACTCAGATCGCAGGTATTTGATGGTCGAGCCGAAGGCGAGGGCGATAAATATGCGATCTGAGGCTTTCTTTATTACCGCCCGTGGTAAGTACAAAATTTTACGTATCCCCCAGGCGCACGCGTCGCGGGCGGTTATTGCCACTTAAGCCAGTGTGACGTAAAAAACTATTATAAAAAGCATTAAAAACGGACTAGCGATTGACCCCTGTATCAACTGAAAGTTACAATGGGGCCGAATATGTAGCTCGCTGGTCCAGTAGCAGCCTATTCACCAGGGCCGCGCCGCCCGTGTGCGAAGTGTGCAGCGCACACAGGCATCAACGTGATAGGGGCGCCGGAAGTAGAAGTTTTTATCTTCCCCCAAAAACATGACCTTATATGGAAGTTACGGTTTCGTTTTTGGTTTCCGCCGAAACTGAGATCAAAGCCGAAATTCGGTGTCGGTTTCGGCCGTGAAAACTAGTTCTGCCGTTCTATGACTAAGGGCCGATACAGACGGACTGCAACCCAACTGCAACTCCCTACGATTTGTATGGGAACTGCATCACAACTGCGCAGTCGGCGTGCAGTTGTGATGCAGTTCCCATACAAATCGTAGGGAGTTGCAGTTGGGTTGCAGTCCGTCTGTATCGGCCCTAAAACTAGACTAACCTCTATGGAGTTCTATAGAGGTTAGTCTAGTTTTAGATATCGGACGGCAGAGTTTCGGTCGGACACTACAATAGAGTCTTGTTCGGATTTCTGTGAGCGGTTTGGTTGCTCCGATGTTTGTTGTGTCTTGGTGACGACTGTACAGTCGAGTTCATCATTATCTGAGCAAAGATTGGACCAAGAACCAAAAATTTATAATACATTAAATATATTGTTAAATATTCATGAACTTACATACTGGGAATGCAAAAATAAAATCACTAAATTTTTACAAAAACTTTCTTATGATGAGACTGAAGTACTCGTTAGTGGAAACTGTATTCTTGTTACTGTTACACTTAGGTATTTGTGAGACTGGTACTATTTGTTAGATATATTACTTTTAAATGTGATACTTACCTACCTGTACTAATAATAACACGCTAATAAAAATTGCAAAAAAAATAATCTTAAAACTGTAATCTAACATAGCTTATAAGTATATAAATTAAGGATACTAACCTGAAAATGTAACTGTAGAACATACATCCTATGTCCCGAGGTGGGCGTAAACAGCTGCGACACAGTTTATACTAATGCAGCTGCTTACGATCTTAATTGTTATATGTATGTTTTTGTTATGTTGTTCTATAAAAATCTTTAAATCTTCAATAAAAATCTTTAAATCTTTAAAAAACATCTGAACCAGACCCTATTGTCAGAAGCATAAGAACTAGCTCAGATATTTTTGACCCGTTCTTTGCTCAGATAATGATGAACTCGACTGTACATGAAGCAGGGCTCGGAGCCGGTTTTTGCAAAAACCCCAAACTAGCCCAATATTTTGAATTATTTTACGCTTTTTATGTAGGGCTCTTATCTTCTTATCTTATCTTGGTAATAGGGGTCCTTGCGGATACACTTCGACCCAATGGGATCTTTTGTGTAATTACCCCTTACCGCATCTACGCCATGGCCTGTTCCACCATCTCCATAAATCGGATGATGGACCCCATTGGTAGTGCCTGGAATTCATCTGGCTCTGGGTAGCCAGTGCCAAATTCCTTCATTCTAGTTCTGGCGAGGGCATGACATTCGCACAGTATGTGTTTCATTGTCTCTGTTTCCTCGCCGCACATTCTGCATTCAGCATTGTCTAATAGTCCCATCTTGGTCAGGAGTCCTTTGACCCCGAAGTGACCTGTAAACACCCCCGCTATGATTCTGAGCTGTCTTCTGCTGTACTTTCTTTCTTTATTTGTCCAGCGTGTGTTGACTCTTTCCATAAAGAGCTTCGAGTGCCTCAGGCCCGCCGTGTTCTTCCACTCTAGTTGGTGTTGGTGTTTGGCGTGGTCCTTTATGGCTGTTGTTATGGTCCCCTGTGAGAGACCCACATATGGTTCCGGCCCAATGAGTGTGCCCTCCGAGCCCTTTCTGGCTAGCTCATCTGCTTTTTCGTTGCCGATAAAGCCTTCGTGCCCTGGGATCCACGTTAGTTTCACTTATGTAGGGCTCAATAATGTATTTAAGCACTGACTTCGTATTATTAGATTGTCCGATTAAAACAAATAAACCAAAGAACGAAAAGAACGGAAACAATACCGGTCCGGTATTTTTGTATGGAGACAATACCGCTATCCGACCGCTGACGTAAAGTCAAGAACCCTTAAATGAAGAAAGTTGCAAGCGAAGAAAGTCAGGCAATTTTAGAATTTCCCAAAAACTATGTTCTTTTTGACATAATAGGATTTTCAAAGAAATTGTACTTATAGATGTCATTTTTCGCATAATGGTACGCTTTCCTTAATTCGATTTAATATTCTATTCACTAGTACAATAGCAATATTTAAATTTATAAATGCTTTTAAATGAACACTGTCTCGAGGTTCCGGAAACTGTTACAGTATAATTATTATTAGCAGTACATTGTCTTCATAAAAACGTCTGGGTTTGCTCTTGAACTAAATGTTAGATGTGTGACTAATTGTTTGTTCTCATTTGTAACGTATCTACCTTAAAAAACATGAAACGCTAACCATAACAGGATGCGTTAACCACATTTTTATTAAAAAAAACCGACCGCTTTGCACTTTGAAACTGCATAAAATCCGCCATTTTGTTTATTTTAACGAACTTTATACCCAGTGACACTCGCACCATCAAGACGAATCTAAAAATGGCGGATTTTTTGCATTTGCAAGTGCACCGCGGTCGGGTTTTTTTAGTAAAAATATTTAATTCAATATGTTTGAGTCTGAAGGTAGTTTTCTAAGTAAACTGTTTCTTCAGTATCATCAAATGCTGACTTGGTGACATCGAGTAATCAGGGAACATAAAAAAATTAAAAAAATATCCCGGCGAACTGAAAAATTCCTTTTTTTCAGTTTAAAACCGAATTTTACATGATAATTTAGCGTTTTAAAGGGAAGCTTCTATTTCAGTGCGTTGCTACTTATCAACTGTATTCATGACAGCTATTGTTTCAAGTGCTTGCACAAACCTAGACAGTTGTATGAAGTTTAACTATATACACAATTTTCGTAAACCTTCCACAAGGGTTTACCGTAGTGACCCCTAAGTTCGCCTAGGGTGCCTATCTTTGCCTAGTTGATTTTCTTAAAAATCTTTTAAGACAAGCTGCACATAAAACTATTAAATATTCAGTAGGTACTTATACATTACTTGATAATAGTTTTAAGTGTAGCTTGTCGTAAAGCAAGCTTAGGAAAATCAACTAGGCAAAGATAGGCACCCTAGGCGAACTTAGGGGTCACTACGGTACTAAAGTGGAGAGAAAGATCGTTTACAAAATGAGTGTAATTTGAATGATACAACAAACATGCCGAAGAAGAATATAAACGTAGAATAACCCTTTGTAAACAAACTAGTAAACGTATTGCATGTTTCCTATTGTCAGCTGTATATTCTCGCAGAGATCATCGAAGACATGCATGTCATCTTTTTCTTCCTTATTATAAATTTGATCGAGCATGTTTGCATTGTCCGACCTCAACGATAGTATAAACATGGCCGACATTAAGATAATTAACAAATCTTAATTTTGTTCACAGGGAAAAATAGTAAAAACAAACTATCACAAACTTGATTACGATTTGAAATATTCAATAATGAATAATGTATTATATTTAAGTATTTATTTACAATATTTCTAACATAACACATAATATTATATATTACTGTGCATAGAGTTTATCATAGCATGTTTTACATGATATCAACAAAATAAACAATTGCGCTTTTATCATGCCACCGTGTATGCTTGAAAGTTAAAACTTTTAACTAGTTTATATTATTTCAATTTTTTAAATTAACAATAGGTATATGGGCTGGATAATTTTTTTTTAATTATTTATACATTAATATTGGTTAGTCATTTATTACTCATAAATTTTTTTTATGCCACACATGGCTATAAAGTGGCTTTTACCGCACGCTACGCTTTCTGACCAAGAGTAGAATAAAATTATGTACTTACACAACACGGGAGGTAATAAAGAAAACCCTCGATCGCATATTTACGCCCCTCGGTTGCAGCTCGGGCCGCAAACATCTGCGATCTCGGCCTTTCTTTGTTTTACCACCCTAGTTGTGCAATGTACTAATAAATTACTAGAGGATACTGCTCAAAACGGAGACGTGGTACACCTCTTCGGTGATAACGAGACGACTTGAACTCATTTCTGAAGGACGTGCCTGACGAAGGGCAAAACCGAGAGCAAGGGAAGGGGGGAGGGCTTTGCCCAGCAATGCTCATAAAAAAGAGGATGCCTGCAACCTCCTTAGCAATACCACAGATTAGAGAATATAAACAGATATTTCAGTGTCGCGCGTTTCCATACAAAAAACAAGAATTCCCACGCTCATGTCGAAGCCTATTGTTTTGACGCGAGCGTGGGATTTCCCACCGCCACAGCCACAGCACGGAAACTTCGCACAGTACAATACGTTCTCGCATAGTTTTCGCTAGCGGCGTTCGGCCGGCATCAACGGCGTTTGCGTACTGTCACGATAATTATATTGTAAAACTGTGACGTTTTGGTCGCCGGCGACTGGATTGGCTAAGCCCACCGCGCGGAAGGCCAAAATCGAGTGAAGTGCACCTGGCAATACTGAAATAAGACGAATAATAATATATTATATAACTAGGGTTGTAAAACAAAGAAAGACCGAGATCGTAGATGTTTGCGGCCCGAGCTGCAAGCGAGGGACGTACCTAAATATGCGATCGAGGTCTTACATTATTACCTCCCGTATTTTGTACATAATTTTATGTCTACAGGGTGTCCCTAAAACCAACTTTTATACGATCAGGGCTGATAGACCAGCTCATAAGAACCTAGATTAAGCAAATTTGACCTCAGTAAAAATCTCTTAGTTTTCGAGATATTGACGTTTTTGTAAAACTCGTGCTAAGTGATACCCTGACTCGGTGTTTTGAGTGTCATTGCTAAAATATCAAGTATTTTACAAATCTGTTTTTTGCTATGTGTGGCCAAATAACTATGCTATTGAACGTATTTTCTATTTTTGCTAATTTATTCATGCTGTGGACACAGTACAATAACAAAAAAAAATATTCGATTTTTTTCAAATTTCACCTCTGATTTCGAACTAGCGTGGTGAAAAAAAAATGTACCAACATAACCAGGCACTCAACGTAAAAAAATTGCGCATTTATTGTAGTTTCTAAAATGGTATAACATTTACTAAACACTTTAATAATTTTTGAAATAATGATATTTTGTTACAAAATTAACTGTCTGCCGCCTTCATCTGATACGATCCGGTTGAACTAAGTTTGCACCTGGCGTGCTTGACATCACATACAAATTAGGTGCAAACTTCACGTAATCGTCAATATCTCGAAAACTAAGAAATTTTTATGAGGTCGATTTTACTCAGTCTCGTTTTTTATGAGCGGGTTTATCAGCCCTGTTCGCCATTTTGTAAAAGTCGCGAATTTTGATAGCCTGGATCAGTCTTTCGAAAGTCATGACTTCAAATTTCAGTATTTTCTTAATCTGCTTTTTGTTTTAAAAATTACTTAATAATTATGCTATCATACCTTATCAAAATAAATTAGATTTTACGTGATTCAAAATATGACCTCGGATTTGAATCGCGTAATACTTAAAACAAATTTACCATGCTAAAATAAAAAAAAATAATGTAGTTTAAAATAGTAAGATTTTACACACTAGACACCGTAGTTTTTAAGATAATAGCATTTTAATTCAAAAGGAGGTTATACTACAATATTCCATTGGTTAAATGTCGTACCAGAATTTGAATTTCGAACAGAAAAGGTATGATAGCATAATTATTAAGTAATGTTTAACAAAAAGCAGATTAAGAAAATACTGAAATTTGAAGTCATGACATTCGAAAGACTGATCCAGGCTATCAAAATTCGCGACTTTTACAAAATGGCGAACAGGGCTGATAAACCAGCTCATAAAAAACGAGACTGAGTAAAATCGACCTCATAAAAATTTCTTAGTTTTCGAGATATTGACGATTACGTGAAGTTTGCACCTAATTTGTATGTGATGTCAAGCACGCCAGGTGCAAACTTAGTTCAACCGGATCGTATGAGATGAAGGCGGCAGACAGTTAATTTTGTAACAAAATATTATTATTTCAAAAATTATTACAGTGTTTAGTAAATGTTATACCATTTTAGAAACTACAATAAATGCGCAATTTTTTTACGTTGAGTGCCTGGATATGTTGGTACATTTTTTTTTCACCACGCTAGTTCGAAGTCAGAGGTGAAATTTGAAAAAAATCGAATAATTTTTTTTTGCTATTGTACTGTGTCCACAGCATGAATAAATTAGCAAAAATAGAAAATACGTTCAATAGCATAGTTATTTGGCCACACATAGCAAAAAACAGATTTGTAAAATACTTGATATTTTAGCAATGACACTCAAAACATCGAGTCAGGGTATCACTTAGCACGAGTTTTACAAAAACGTCAATATCTCGAAAACTAAGAGATTTTTACTGAGGTCAAATTTGCTTAATCTAGGTTCTTATGAGCTGGTCTATCAGCCCTGATCGTATTAAAGTTGGTTTTAGGGACACCCTGTATACAGGGTGATTGGAAATTCGACCTATTCCTTGAAAGGGGTTATTCTAGAGCTTATTTGCAATGATTTAAGTCCAATCAACCGGGGGTCAAAACTCAATGGTTATCAAGTTATTTGACTTTTAACTAATTTTTTTTAAAACCCGCCTTTCGTTCTAAAACTGCTTATTGTGAAAAATCTACTTAAATTAGTAATGAAAAAGAGCCATCATCTAATAGCCAATAAATGGTTGATTACGAAAAATCCAAAAAACATGCCAAAACCTTTGAAAATGTTACCAATAAAAGAATTTAAAGTCAAAAGTTTTTGGATTTTGTTCAAAATTTTGTAATTCTTTGAGGCATTACTTAAAAAAAAAATATGACACTTCGCGTAAAAATTACTAAAATTAGTTCCTCAGTTCATAAGCTTTCTAAAAAGGTAGAATTGTTGACATTTTTTGCATAACTTTTTAAAATAACATTAATAATAAGAGAGGGGATAGGGAATATCACCTAGCGTACCGGACCCTTAATCAGTTTGTTTGTGTCACTTTAGTTTATCCGTGGGTTTTGTTTGTCTTCGGTTTTTTATTTTATTTCATCTTCTTAGGATTGGAATCACTAAAAGTTGCCTTCGGTGATATTTCAATAAGTAATTTATCAATCAGTTCCCGGTTGCGTTAAGTTTGCACCTAATTTGTAAGTTACACCAAGGAAACCAGGTGCAAACTTAAGGCAACCGGGAACTTACAGATAAATTACTAACCGAAATATCACGGAAGGTTACTTTTAGTGACTTCTAACCTAAGAAGATGAGATAAAATAAGAAACCGAAGACAAACAAAGCCCACGGAGAAACTAAAGTGACACAAACAAACTGATTAAGGGTCCGGTACGCTAGGCGAAATTCTCTACCACCTCTCTTATTATTAATGTTATTTTAAAAAGTTATGCAAAAAATGTCAACAATTCTACCTTTTTAGAAAGCTTATGAACTGAAGAACTAATTTTAGTAATTTTTACGCGAAGTGTCGTAATTTTTTTTTAAGTAATGCCTCAAAGAATTACAAAATTTTGAACAAAATCCAAAAACTTTTGACTTTAAATTCTTTTATTGGTAACATTTTCAAAGGTTTTGGCATGTTTTTTGGATTTTTCGTAATCAACCATTTATTGGCTATTAGATGATGGCTCTTTTTCATTACTAATTTAAGTAGATTTTTCACAATAAGCAGTTTTAGATCGAAAGGCGGGTTTTAAAAAAAATAAGTTAAAAGTCAAATAACTTGATAACCATTGAGTTTTGACCCCCGGTTGATTGGACTTAAATCATTGCAAATAAGCTCTAGAATAACCCCTTTCAAGGGATAGGTCGAATTTCCAATCACCCTGTATTTGGCCAGAAAGCGGCTTTTTCCGCGCGTAGCGTAAGGCAAAGGCCACTTTATGGCCAGGTGTGGAATAATTATTCCACACCTGGCCATATAACCTGGCCTGGAAATATCTTTTAAAAGATATTCTATGCGTCAACCAGGGTCGTATTACCTACCAAATTTCATGTGAATTGGTTCAGCTACTTTTTGCAGGATGCGTGAACAAAGCTAGCGTTTTATATTATAATATTTAAAGTATAACAATAAAATAAAATGTCACAAACGATCAATGTATCATTTACCTTATCAACTATCAATATCATATCACCCATGGCCTAGTTTTGCCTCCTAATGAGTCCTATTCATACGAACTCGACAAATATCAACATATTGCAATCACGTTACATATTGCATATATGCTCTGATTCCATTTCTTTACAATCGTCCCCAATTTTATATTAGTCCACGCGGGTAAAAAGCAGAACGTATTTGGGGATAACTCTTACTCCGCCTCTATTGACATGTTTAATACTTTCCTTGCAGATTGGCTGTCATTTCATCTAATTAACCTATACCGATACCTTTAGACTCAAAGGGCGTAAACGCCGTTAGAACCTACGGCGTTTACGCCCTTTGAGTCTAAAGGTATCGATATATGGAATGGTCTAGATCATTAAAACTTTAAGAGTGTTGTTTATGTTTAAATTATGTTAACGTATGCTCAGGTACGCTAATAAAAGCGGGTGGAAGTCTTCTTGCGATTCGTTTTTGAGCGTTTTCCAAAATAAATCGAAAGTAGGTACTAACGATTTTGAGCCAGAAAAACCTCAAAAGTCCATATTTTGAGAAAGTAGCTACCCCGGTTTTTATTTTGGAAAACGCCCTTTTACCCGACTGCGGCGAAGCCAAAAGGAGGGTTATATGTGTTTGACCTGTATGTATGTAAGTAAGTAAGTATGTATGTATGTCCGTTCCTATGTCCGCTCGTAACTACTCAACGACACACCCAATAAATAATACATCGTTTGATTCGTCTTGATGGCGCGAGTGTCACTGGGTACGTAAGATTTGTAAAAAAAAAACCAAAATGGCAGATGTATGCGCTATTTTTTGCACACAGTCGGGTTTTTGGTTAAGTAATTGAAATAAGTGACATGAGATTGGAGTTTAAGCCAAGGTTCGGAAACCGTTATTTGCTCCATACAAAAATACCGGTATTCTTTCCGTTCTTATCGTTCTTTGGTTTATTATTTCGTTTTTTAACCAGACAATCTGATAATACGAAATCATGACTTAAATACATTACTGAGCTCTACATAAATAAAATAATTCAAAATATTTGGCTATTTCGGAGTTTTTGCAAAATACCGGTTCCGAGCCCTGGTTTAAGCCAACCCTCTCTGAGTAAAGTTTAATTCTCAACTAAAAGATTGGCAACGTGCGAAGTGCCCTGTGGTACATACAGTAACCGACCGTATCGCACAATGTGGTAAAAATATATCTTAGGAGGACTCAAGTGGTTGTCAGTGTCTGAATTAGGTATCTTATGGTGTGCCATACAGTGGATTTTTGTGGAAAAAGCCGCTTTTTGCCCAAGTGTCGACATAAAATGATGTAGGTACACAACCCAGGAGATAAAAAAAAAGCCCTCGATCGCATTGTGTAACAGGTGTTTCGCCAAGTTACAAATGCTAGGTGGCGCTACAGTTGCGCACAAAGCCAAAAGCGATATAAGAGTTTGAGTATTGAAACATGAAGGATACGAGGGACTCAAATGTCCAAATGTCCCATGAGCTTTTATGTGTGAAATCGTTAGTTCTGTTTCTTAATGGCTTTTTGATGGTCCTTGTTGGCGTTATCGCTAGCATCAAGGATGTTTATTAGTAATTTCATACCGAACATGCTCATGCTCAAAGTTATTATACGTCGATGAAACATAGAAAACACAGTATAAATGATAGTAAGAACCTGTCTTAACTAATAAATGTTAAGAAACCGGTCAAGTGCGAGTCGGACTCGCGTACCGAGGGTTCCGTACTAACAAGTAAGGAGATACGTTAATAGTTCAAGAAAAACTGTATGTCGGTTAGTTTAGTGGGAGCAAAGAAGTATGTTCACTATTTTTGCAAATTTTTGAAAAATGGTGCAAGTTAGGAAAACCGTTATATTTTTCCTGTAATATTAAAGATAATATTAATAATTGGTAATTATTATAGATTTTTCTGTTCAGTAACATCGAAGATATTGGGCAGGTATTTTTTTGAACGCTTTTCGTCCTAAATCAAAAGGTACACGATCAAGAAAAAAAATAAAAATGGTTTTGATATCTACCAATTAAGCCTTTTCATTTGATATAATAGCACAACTTAAAATTTTCTTCCTCCCATTTTGGCCCCGTTTAAAAAAAAGTAAAAAAGGTATAAGATTTTCTTTATATCTAGTAGGCTCGGGTTAGCGATTTTTAAAACCCAAATTTCAAATCGATAGCAGCAGTAGTTCCTGAGATATATATCTGACTGTTACAGACGGACGGACAGACAGAGTCGCACCATAAGGGTTCCTTTTTTACCATTTTGATGCGGAACCCTAAAAAGATTATTTAGAAATACCTAAACCTAACTTTGGAAGATAATCCTTGATGTGTGTTCCTATTTTGAAACAGCACTATCATTATGAAATAGCGTGTAAGCGTTTATTTCGAATGAAAATGCTGTATTATTTTATTTAGTATCCAGGCAGCGGGAATCAACCATCCTCTTGTCTTTAGTTGAAATTCAAGCAACAACTGAGAACGCTTTTAAATGTTAATGGAAAAGTTATTGAATGAGCCAACCGAGACCAATCACGGCTCGAGAGCGAATCCGAGAGATTGTTGTGCATAGCGATTCGAGAAATTAAAATTTTAAGCGATGTTTCATTCGAGTTATAAGTTGCGCTAAACTTACAAAGTTTCGGAATTTTAACGAACAGCTTTTTCTGATGATGGAGAATATTAAACTTAGTAAACTGGTCTGTTTTTCAAGCGTTAATTCGTGGGAAGAAAGAACATCTCTCCGCGCTGGTGTTGGGCCTGGGAACTGAAATCCAATGAGAGGTCGGAAGTTGTATTTATGCTACAGACTTAGAAAAGGGCCTGCAAAAGGCTACTAGTAAGGGCCTGAAAGGACGATCAAGTAGGGTTGCCAGATGTTCATCTGGTAACCCTACGTGATCGTCATTTCAGGTTTTGGTGGCTTTACGATGCGTCACTACATCTCTCTAAGAACAATTTTTCCATCACATTCGTATAAGGAAACATGTACTGCAGCTTTATCTTAGATGGGTCTGATACATACATGGGCCGATGTGGTGGATGTCGATATACGCGAATTTCAGGCTGGCGATTGGCGTGAAACCAAACACCAAGACCAGTGGCATGCACTCGTATTGGCCAAGACACATTTTAGGTCATTGCGCCAGAAGAGTAAGTAGGTAACAGTAGCGTGGGGTCCAAAGAACTCGATTCCTAACGGCTTGCCTAATATCAGGCATTTGAGCACCTTATTCTATAACTCTTAAGGAAAAAGGATATCTTTTACGCCACGCCACTGGTAGGTAATCTCCTTTTTCTTAGTCTTTACAGTCTTGGCAAAGTGGTCGTGGCTGTCATGTCTTGAGTGGCAAGCTTAACACACGGCGCCATTCTTTTCTAACGGCTGCGCGTCTGTTGCTATTGTGCAGAGGGCGAATTGTGGCAGCCTTGATTTGATCGGTCCACCTCGTGGGAGACCTACTGAGCAGTCTAGTACCGTCTAATTTGCCTTAAACTACCAGGCGCTCAGGGCGGGGAAGAAGCCCAACACGATGGTGCGATCAGATATCCGACCAACTGGATACGACACTCAGCAGCGCGCTTCATAAAGCAACCGACAGGGAGAAGTGGAGAGCTGCCATCAAAAAAATTAATCGGCGGAGTCACGATTCTCAGCAGTGAGGAACCGACTTAGAAGAAGAAGAAGAAGAAACCAGGCGCTCAATGGATAAAACTCCACGTCTTGATACGTGAACATATATATTTTATGGTTATTACTATCTATCCCGGCCGGCCGTTTTTGAAAATTTATCAAATAAATTATCGTCATCATCATAAGTTTGAACGATATACATCCCACAACTGGGCACAGGCCTAGTCTTAAGATGAGAGTGAATGAACGAATAACCTTCTGAACCTGTCAAAAATAACCTTAACATCAATACATCTGTCTACAAAGTTTTCATCACGCAGCAAACTTCAAAGAGATACCACGAGTATTATAGCATTAATGTGAGGATTACGAAGGCTTTCGTAACGTGACGAGTATTAAGTTCGTTTATTCTAGGAGATTTGGCAACGTTGCAATTTCTGCATTTTTTCTTCATTGTTTTGCGAGATTTGAATGAAACTACGATTTACTGATACAAGTACTACATATTAAGAATGTGTTTAAAATTCAATAAATCATTGTTGTTTTTACTTTTCATCATTAATTAAAATCATCAAGTTCAATACTAAACCTGTTTTACCTGTTTAAAGACGAATAGTTTCATTTGTTTTTTTTTTCTAGATAATATTACAAAATTTAAAAAGTATAATAATCAACTTGAAACAAACCTATGCGATATTAATAACACGAGTCACTATAAAAAAAAACCGGTCAAGTGCGAGTCGGACTCGCGCACCGAGGGTTCCGTACAAACTCATAAGTAGATACGCGAATAGTTCAAGAAAAACTGTATGTCGATTTGCTTAGTGGAAGCAAATAAGTATATGTTATGATTTTTGTAAATTTCTAAAAAACAGTGCAAGTTAGGAAAACAGTTATATTTTCCCTCTAATATTGAGAACCTGACGTGTAATGATTCTATTTAATAGCAAGGACCATTAAATCAAGAGGACTGACATTCTCCATACAAAAAGCTGTTCCCCGAATTTACAACGCCATCTATGTATAACCTTGGTAAAATAATTATAATATTATTTACAATTATTTAACTTTGCAAACGTGACACAGTATTTAAATGTATTTATTATTAGCTGTTTACGAACTAATTGTTACTATACTATGTTTCTTTGTTTAATTATAACATCGTTAAATGTTTAGTGTTTTAGCGCCATCTAGTTTTGCCCGGAAATCCCCTAGCGTGAAACATGCCATCGCTTAGTTTTGCTACTCGCCGCTAGGGATTTCAAGTTTTGTAAATTTCTAAAAAGGTATTAAAGTTAGCAAGACCGTTCTATTTTTCCTGTAATATTCAGGTTGATATTTATAATTAGTAATTATGACACCTTTTTCTGATCAGTAACTTCGGAGATAATAGGGGGGGAATGGTACATAAAAATGTATAAATCAAAAACTACTTATTTAAGAAAAAAAATAAAAATGCTGTTTTAATCTACAAATTAAGCCCTTTCATTTGATACCCCACACAATATAATAGCCCTACTTTCAATTTTCAAAGTCCCATTACGGAGCCTTTTAAAAAAAAAGTAAAAAAGGTACAAGATATTTTTTATGTCCAATAGGCTCGGGTTAGCTACTTTTAACACTATTCCAAATTTCAAATCGATAGCATCTGTAGTTCCTGAGATATCTGGCTGTGACAGACGGACAGACAGACAGACAGACAGACAGACAGACAGACAGACAGACAGAGTCGCACCATAAGGGTTCCTTTTTTACCATTTTGGTACGGAACCCTAAAAATGCCCGTATCATTATAGTTATGCCTATAATATTTGACAGTTCTCTCGATTCCTTCAAGAGCCTATATCTCAGATCCTGGTCTGATTTCAATAAGACCACTTTGGAGGACTGTTTTTGCTTTCTTTCTAAGAAAAAAATATTTTTCCATATCAGGCTTTGAAGTACTCAATGAACAGACATAAAAAAACATTCCAAAGAACTGTAAACTTCTCTTTCAAAGTAGTTTAATAATGAAGAAACATTACAAAATAAGCAACATTGCCAAATTTCTCAGTATGAACCCTCTTAAGTGTTTAAGCAAAGTTCATGTCTCGAGGTAACCTTGAACAGATGAGCGAACAATCCAGAATTCCGCGAAATTAATTTGATGCTGAAGTAGCAGTTGACTTTGAACGCAGAAAGCAAAACGGGGTCAAAGGACTCTGGTGCTTTGGTTACATCAAACGATTGTATTGATGAGTTAATATTTCCCAAAGTTTTGATATAAGTATAGCATTAACGACTGCTGTGGCAGCGGGCAGGGCCACAGATTAGAGAATATAACCAGATATTTCACTCTCGTGCGTTTTTTTTATGTGTGATAAGCATTCGACCTCGATCGCATCTGATGTTAAGTGACGATGAAGCCTAAGACGTAGCACGTTTGTCTAGAAGATGTCTATTCACTCTCAACTTGAAGAGATCCAAGTCATATTTTTCATACAAGGAAACAAAAATTCCCACACTATCGAAGAACAATAGAATCATTCAACGGGTGTGCCTAAGCCGCGCCTCCATATGGAGCTCTCTGGCGTTTGAAACTCCGGGGGACGAATTGGCAACGCCCACCACGCGCGCGGCAAAAAACCGAGTGAAATCCACCTGTCAGGGCATAGAGTCCGGAGAACGGATTACCGTTGCGGCAGTAAAGTGGCGACGGCAGCATGTCCAGAGTCCAGACTCGGTCGACAGACGACCTCGTGAGAGTAGAGGAGAGTCGGTGGATGCGGTCTGCAAAAGAAGGTATATGTCCAGCAGTGGACGTCCGTGGCTGATAGTTAGAAAACAACTGCTAACGAATTCTAAGTAAATAAATGAATGACCGGGCAACAACCTTCGAGGTCGGTCCTAAAAGTCGTCGGTAATATAAAGGGTCTGCTAGGCTTCCTGATAGAGTTGTGTTGGCACGAATAGTGCCTTCAAGAGTAAACTATCAAGAAGAATAGGCGCATATCAGACAACGGGGAAAACTAGCCGACGAAAACCGATGTTTTATCGAAAGTGAAATTAAAAATTTATTTGCCTACCACGATTCGAAATTGCTTCACCATTGGCTTTCTAGGCCAACACACTTGTGCCACCGAAGCACTTAACTTTTTTAACATTTTTTTAACCAGTCGCTGCCACATAAGTTAATCCCACAGTACCTAAGATTTGTCAAGTTTTATCTATTTTTGAGTCACGTGAAGAATTTATAAATAAGTATTTAAAAATAATCAATTAAGAAAATCCAACGCCAGTGTACTTAATTAATTTTAAACAATACCTCCAGTATCATTGGCTCCACAAAAAATGTGCAACTTTTTGATTACTTGCTTATCTCGGTAGCTTACTGCAGTTTTTTTTCAATGACACCAAATTAAATTTCATCTTTAATTTACAAAAACAAATTCAGCTACTATTTATTTGAAAAAATCCATTATTTGGTTCGTGATTGATCACCAATGATAACATATTGAATAGTTCGTCCAACTTATCTTTTTATTCTAATCAAATAAATTGAATTAACTTTCAATCAATCACCTTACTGTCACGATCTCGTTAACTTTTTTCGTATTGGTAATGAATAAAATATTAAGTTATTGAATGTAAGTGGATGAAATGATTATCTTATCTAGATTGAGTTCTAACATAATTATTTAATAATTAGTATAGTATAACTTCATGTTTTTTATTTTTCTACCTATACCCCATTTTTGTAGGTCTTTGATTTTGATTCAATCCGGATATGAAAAAAAAATTAGCAGTAGATAAGTCAAAAATATACGAAAAAATATTTATACAGAAAGGAAAACCATTTTTGTCATTCCAGTCTTGTTGTGTCAGTTCTCTTGTGCATTTAATTTTTTTAGGAGAGAAGTGCGAGTTTTAGTGGTAATGTTTTACTTTATTGGACTAAAACTGCTTTGAGCATACGCGGTGGCTAAAATCAAGGATTTACCACAATAATAAGACCTTTTACGCACTTACAAAATTTATATAGATAGCGTTTTTTCATACTAAGAGAAAGTTTCAAGTGCAGGTCTTTGGGTTTCCATATTTACACATAACATTGTAAGTCGTAGCTTAGTCTATTTGTTACATGAGATGTAAATTTCTAAATGTTTTAAACATATTTATGTACTAGCTTACTAAACTTAAAAAAAACTGGATGTCAAACTTTTATAACATAGGTACAGGGTAGTTAATTGCAGCTATTTCTTACAAAAAATAAGGTTCAACCGAATTAAATTTTAAAAACGTAGCGGTTCTTAAAAATCATAATGCTATGGATACTGCACTCTGATAAGTAAAATTAATAATATTGACAACTCTCAATAAGCTTAAACTATCTACACCTTGTACCTAGGTTTTTTAAATAGATTACGTATTAAAAACCAAACTTAAATAAAAGATGAAAATATATTGGAATACATTCTTAGAAACAACTAATTAATGTTATCTTACTTGTTAGACATTTCATAAAATATCATCAAGAAAGCTCAGAAATCTCGATACTGGACAAAAACGATCTTAAAATTACAACTATACAAATATCCATGGTTTGGACCAAATGCTACGTTCATAGAGAAACTGGCCTTCCTTTAACACTCACCGACATTTGAGCTCCAACTTCTACTGTATTGTAAACATTTAAATTTCTATTTACATTCAGAGTTCGTTGTCTGGATTTCCTAACATTTTTTTCACATATCGTCATAGATGGGCGTTTTCCAAAATAAATACCGGGGTAGCTACTTTCTCAAAATATGGATTTTTGAGGTTTTTCTGGCTCAAAATCGTTAGTACTGTCAAACCTTATACGTAAAAAAAGTGTCCCAATTTTTTTCCCATTGCGTCACTATTTTGCATTATGTTTGTATAAACGTGACGTAATGGAAGAAAAAAATTCTATACGAATTTTGGGACACTTTTTTTTACGTACGAGTATAAGGGTCGAAAGTACTAACGATTCTGAGCCAGAAAAACCTCCGAAGTCCATATTTTGAGAAAGTAGCTACCCCGGGATTTATTTTGGAAAACGCTCAGATCCGTTTAGGTTATGTCTGGTTTATAACATTCCTATAAGGCACTTGTCCCACTGCCAGCGAGTAAGCGAGTTAAATTGGGCGAGTAGCAGTTCATTTCGGGCTGACGGTACAGTGCGATCGATCGACCTTTCGAGATCCGCCCAGTTTACTCATTTACTCACCGGCAATGGGACTGGCGCCTCAAGCTTAGAGGTACAAAAAGACAAGAATAAATAAGTGTACATTATTGCCCCATCAAAGATTCTGTCATGCACGGTTTGTACAGTCGAGTTCATTTACATCTACACATAAATAAGAGAACAAAAATATCTGAACACGCTTTTATGCTCCTGACAATAGGGTCATGTTCAGATATTTTTGTTCCCGTAAGTGTGTAGATGTATGCCACTTGACCACTTCTCGCGTGCGACTAGGGAATGCAACTCGGTTATTTTTTTGTATGGAAAAAATTGGCCTAGTTTCAGTAGTTCGGTGATTTTAGTCCGGTTCAAACAAATATATATGAACCGGACTAAAATCACCGAACTACTGAATCTAGGCCAAAAAACTCGGTTTCGGTTAAAACTCGTTTTTTTTTCAATCCCTACGTGGGTCATGTCCAGAAGATGTGCGTAGTTATGGGATTAATTCAACAAAAACTTAATCTTATTCCTTTGTGTAACGAAAGTTACCATACAATTTGTACTTATAACTTTTGTTACACAAGGGAACAAGATTAATATTCTGTTCAATTAACCCTTAACTACGGAAATCTTTCTTTGAAAACGACACATGTAACAACCAATAAGAACGCGCGTACATTGCATTACAACACAGCCCGCTAAGCGACCTGGTTCGATCCTGGGCGCTTCGGCCCCCACCTAGTCCGACCCTCTCAAGGTGGTCTGGGGCAAGCGACCTGGTTCGATCGCAGGGAACCCCACGGTCCCCACCTGGTCCAATTTTTGCAACAGTCAGACTTGCAAGTATGTCAGCTAAAAAACTGCCGTCCTATGTCTAAAACTAGACTAACCTCTATGGAGTTGTATAGGGGTTAGTCCAGTTTTAGACATCGGACGGCAGAAAAAAACACTACGACACAGATGTGCGTTCCCTTTATCTGTTACATGCTGTATAGCAGCTATCTTGTGCTAAACGTGCTGATTCAAAACATCTTACTTTCCAGTGATATCGCAAAATTGAAGGAATTTCCAACAAACAACAGTATGACCTAGATTGGGTTGCTTCTTACGTAACATTCTTGTTGACTTCTGTCCATCTGGGCGTTATGTTGGCTTTATACTCGTAAGTTTTTTATTACTACAACCTAGAATTACTATGGTTCAAGACAACGTATGTGCAAGTGTCGGCATTATCACTTACTCGTATTTATCGAGCGACGAAAGGGCCATTTAGATGGAGCGACATATCGTGCGAGATGCGGTACATTGCCGTCGATGATCGATCATCGCTTAAAATATATAACCAGCCCCGCAATGTAACGAAAATCGCACAATATTTCTCGTTCCGACTGAATGGGTCATTTTATAGAAATCTGTATTTTTTAGATCTGAGAAGATTCACATAACTTTACTCAGAATCGCGTGATTCTGATAGAAGAAAAAACGTGTTCTAATATTTTTTATTTCAATCCCGCTACTTTTCCATATACGCTTTTGTGGCGGTTACTGAAAGGAAGAAGCGTTTTAAAATAAATGTCCATAGCTAAGCAATTTATTTTAGTACCTATAGAAGTCTTGTTCGTTTGTGTAACGAAACTTACCATACAATTTGTGGTTCGTTACACAGAAGAACAAGATTAATATTTCGTTAAATTAAGCCCTAATTGTGAACATCTCTTTTTCAAACATCGAAATTTGTATGAAAATTTTGGGAAACTTTTTCTTCTATCAGAGATCTCACGATTTCGAGGAGATACTATGTATTTTTTTTTCAGATCTAAAAAAGTTTAACTTTCTACAAAATGACCCAAATGGTTCTATTTATTTCATCATTTGCCATTTTCAAAAATTGTCATGAAATTCCAATGTCACAAAACTGCCCGACGCAATCGAATGGCAACACCCTTAACATTGCCATCTAATCTTCGTGACATTGTAATGGTCCTACAAGCTTCTGTAGAAAGTGGTCAAACATCGGTAGTATTAAGTAGCCTCAGTATCCAGGTGTCACTAGCAGCCCATGAGGGTGACGATGACGCTGAGCAGCGCTGCGGACAGCGGGTATTGGAGACGCAACTGCCCGCCATGCTGCATGGCCGCTGGGTGCTCTCCTGGGGACAAGGGGACCACTTATGTAACGAACAACAAAATCGTCTGGCGCCCAAAAAGTTACAGGGTTAAGATAGTTTAAACAATTTGAAATAGGTGATAACTACTATTAACACCGGGATATTTACCACGTATGTTTGTTTTTACGAGTTCCCGATATTTCGGCACTGTTGCAAGCGCCATCAGTAACTGAACCACGAAGTAACCGAGCTGCGAGTTTTTAGTTGTAGTCTACCCACACACCACAGCGATCTACCCTCTTACGGGTTCGCTTCCTCTGCGCGTTGTCCATACTACTACTACCGTCTGAATTCTCATTTAGAACTCGATCACGTACATGACACACGACACAGGTCCGGTCGTGTATGGAGTACTGCTGCCACCTTTGGGATGGGTCCGCCAAGTACCAGCTAGCCGCCTTAGATTCAGTCGATAGGCGTGCCAGGAAGCTCATAGGTGATCCTGATCTGGTGAAGCAAAAACTGCAAAGCCTTGAACACCGCAGAAAGGTCGCCAGTTTATCGGTATTTTACAGGGTACATTTCGGCGAGTGTGCGTTGGGATTGCATGAACTGATTCCGCCATCTCCATTTCGTCATTATGGGACTAGGCGTGGACTTGGGTTTCGATATACCAACGACTCGCACAAAGCGCTTTGCTTCCACTTTCCTTATTAGGACAGCTAAGGAGTGGAACTCTCTTCCAGCAGACCTCTTCCCGGAAAAATATAACTTGGATCTCTTCAAGTCGAGAGTGAATAGGCACTATCTAGGTAAGCATGCTCCATCATCGGCTTTATCTTCACTTACCAACAGGTGAGATCAAAGACAAATGCTTACCTATCGTGAATAAAAAAAAAAAAACTTACAACAACAAAAACAGTGCCGAGATATCGGGAACTCGTAAAAACAAACATACGCGGTAAATATCCTGGTGTTAATGGTAGTTATTATGTAAATGACCATGTTAGCTTAAAATTGAAATAGGTAGTTATGCTTGATTTTGAATGATAGTAATTCGATTAGTGGATTATTATAATACTTCATTCAAATAAGTCGACTAATTCGAAATTCATTCGATTATTAGTATAGTGTCTGCTTTAAGAGTATGAGTGGAGAGTGACTACTAAATTAGTAGCAAGGACCATTAAAACAAGGGGACTGTCATTCTCCATACAAAAAGCTGTTCCCCGATATTTACAAGTTTAGTTTTTTAGCGCCATCTAGTTTTTGCCTGGATATCCCCTTGCGGTCGGGCTACGATCCAAAGTATGGAGAATGAGAGTCTTCTTGTTTTAATGGTCCTTGATTAGTAGTCATTATTCGATTATCAGAATTAGTATATTACTAATTTTCAAGGGTCACCTATTTTTGGCATAATTTTATTTGTCCGAATGTTCTATTTGCCCGAATACTATTTACGCATAATTGTTATTTTACAGATAATATTGACTTTTCAGAATAACTATAAAAGAAACCTAACCTAACCTAATATGTTCTAAATGGCTGATGTAAAAGATTTTGCAAGATATTTTCCGTTAAAACTAGAGAAAAATTATGCGAAATAAAATTCGGGGTAAACAATACATTCGGACAAATAAAATTATGCCAAATAAAGGGCACCCAATTTTCAATATTGACATTGGTAGTCGCGAATTATTCAACTAGGCAAATCATTCGAATTCACGCATAACTGTTGAAATGTTTTCAATCAAGACTATGTGAAAAGCTTGATATCATCAGCCCGAGAAAGGTTTGTATTAGTTTTAAACGGTGGAGGGAAGGACAGATAATTGAATATCATGTACACTTTTGGGCCAAATCAAAACTATTTTTTGAACAAAACAATATGCAAAACGGAAAACCGTTTGCATAAAATGGCTATTAAAGCCGCATACATTTTATACTTTCATTTGGAAGTCTCCAATTTCTTACATTGTAAATTTGTGTTCAAATGAAACTTTTTATGGTCCATGAAGATTATTACTTTGCTACAATGTACCTAGAGCGCAACATGCTTGTATTAGAATCTTTGGCCTCATTTGCTTTTGTAAAAGGAGTTTTAAGTGATAGCTGGTCATTTTCTCGGCTTGAATTAACATCTGCTGTAATTTACCACTAAACACGTGGACGTGCTCAGATCTCGGGTTTGCATTGGCCGGGGCGCACGTGTAACGCTTGGTATCAGGTATCTTCGCTCGCTACACCAGCATGAGACGTAGTTGACTCGTTCTTCTGCTGTAACTTACCACTAAGCACGTGAACGTGCACAGATCTCGGGTTGACGTTGGCCGGGGCGCACATGTAACGCCCGGTATCAAGCACATTCGCTCGCTGCACCAGCATAAAACGTGTGGTCTGGCCCTTCTGCTGTAACTTACCACTAAGCACATGAACGTGCACAGATCTCGGGTTGGCGTTGGCCGGGGCGCACTAATAACGCCCGGCATCAGGCACCTTCGCTCGCTGCACCAGCATGAGACGTAGTTGACTCGTTCTTCTGCTGTAACTTACCACTAAGCACGTGAACGTGCACAGATCTCGGGTTGGCGTTGGCCGGGGCGCACGTGTAACGCCCGGTATCGGGGACCTTTGCCCGCTGCACCAGCAGGTGAGACGTGGTCGTCTCGCCCTTCTCTGTGATGACCGACACTCCACCGCGGGGAGAGTCGTAGTTGATCTCCTGAGGAAGAAATTAGTGATTTAGTGAAATGCTGCATAGCACAGCGGTCTCTTTTAGACAGTTTTGTGAGTTATTTGTAAAATTCCGTTTTTTTTATGAGAGAATTATGAGATTCGTAATATACGTCGATGGTGAAATCAAAGTAATATGTGCCCTTGAATTAAAGTGTTTCAAAAAGTGGGATCGTATCGCATGTTCATAAATTGGTGTGGCGATCGAGTGTTGTTGTAACCACATTAGCAATGTCAAATTGGTAGGTATTTATGCAATTTGCTCAGTAAACTTTAGAATTTTACTAAATCCCTATCTGGGGTCACAGCAGTGCCCCCATCAAGTCGAGCAAAACAAAGGCACGGCCGTCCGTACCAACCTTTTCTTGAAGCCAGGCCATTTTCAACCTCCTGTAACTTTGTGCTGGGTAAAGCTAGAACCCAAAATTTTCAGGTATATATAGGACTTAATATGACTTAGATATATTCTCAATAATATTTAATTTGAACTTATTTCACGTCAAAATTCCTTAGTTTTGTCACTGACTCACTCACTCACTGATCATTACAATTCTAAGGTACTTCCAGCAGACCCACAAGCTCCAAATTGTAATTTCAATACGAACTGCATTAATAAGTTTGTAATCCTATACAAATACATGCGATTACATAGTTACTTTTGTAGTTCAAATTGGAATCTTATAAATAAAGGAAGACCACTTACAATAACCACATTTTTATTCAAAAAGAAAAACCCGACCGTGGTGCACTTTGAAACTGCATAAAATCCGCCATTTTGTTTTTTTTAACGAACTTCATACCCAGTGACACTCGCACTATCAAGACGAATCTAATGATGTGTCATTTATCAAAATCGAATGTGCCGTTGAGTAGTTACGAGCGGACATAGGAACGGACATACATACATGTTACATACATACAGGTCAAACACATAACCCCCCTTTGGGCTTCACCGCAGTCGGGTAAAAAGAAATGAGATCCCATCAGGAACATTACATGTAAAAAGATGCAAGTCTCGCAACGCAGTTGTCTCGCAACGAACAAAAAAGTTTTGATATGTAATGTGTCGACATAACTCTATTCCCACCAACTTCCCTATTATGGGAATTTAGCTGTGTGGACACCCCCCGGTACTGACTTGGTTTAACATTACATCTCAAAACTTTTTCGTTGTAGAAGAACTGCATTGCGAGACTTGCATCTTTTTACATGTAATGGTTTTGATGGGATTATCTTATTTAGTATGTTGCCAAGATGAAAGATAAATACTTTTACTTTCTGTTTCTGCATACATTTTTATTTTCATCACACTTGCTCGTAAAGGGTGTTATAACACGCGCGCTTATAGACCAACTCGAGCCGATTTACCCCCCGTGGGTTACAAATATCTATAACTCCCACGGGAGGAAAAACTGTATGAAAATCTATAACTCCCTCGGGAGTTATGAGTTTAGTTTTAAAAGTCGTACGTCATTTCAGACTAAGGAGGTTTCGAATCAGCCAAGGCTATTTCACATCTTCAAAACTTGGCTACAAAACCAATTTTAGTGTAAAATAAAACTTATATGGTATATTTTACTATTATTTCCGTAGTTTTTGCGATTATTTTAATGCAATTAAATTAATTTAGTTTAAAATTTTATTTTGAAAATCGGTACAATCTGGCGACATTGCCTGTCAAGTTTAAAAACTAAACGCAGTTCTTAGCATTATCTGTGGAAGACTATATTGAAAAAGTTGACAGTTGAAGTTGTCTCTTAGCGGGTGCGTTTAGTTTATTTCATTTTTATGTTTTATTTTTTTTTCCCTCGCAAATGTGATGAAAAACATTATGTGTATCACGGGCAGTAAGAAAATTACAAACTCGAGTCATTAAAAGCCCTCCGCCTACGGCGTCGGGCTTCTAATAGACTCTCGTTAGTAATCCCCTTCTTACTACCCTCGGTGCACAATGTACTATTAAATACCTACTATAGTCGCATTATGGCAATCGGTAAGAGAGAGTTTTCCTTCGCCAGAATGCTAAACTCTAAACTATCTGCAGCTCGTAAAGTGGTGAGAATTCCTTCGTGTGCTAATAGTATATTATACAACTAGGGTGGTAATACATAGAAAGGCCGAGATCGCAGATGTTTGCGGCCCGAGCCGTAGGCGAGGGACGTAAATATGCGATCGAGGGCTTTCTTTATTACCTCCCGTGTTGTGCACAGCATTTTATGTCTACACTTGGCCAGAAAGCGGCGTTTTCCGTACGCGCAGCGTGCGGAAAAAGCCACTTTATGGCCAGGTGTGGCATAAACTCTTTGAAAGTAGCCCGCTAGAGTCTATGAATAGTACTTGATAGCATTGACGTATATCATAGGGACCGGGCTACCGCGCGAATCATAGCGCGCGATACACAAACCATGTATTAAAGTAGACCCTAAATGATTGTATTATATATAATTCAATGCTTGATAAATATTCGTATTATATAACAGTACTACCCGTAAAATAACATTGGATTTACGATACATATTCCTACAGTTTTGTTTCGCGTTATTCATGAATCATGACGTATTTTTTTACTTAAAATATGAATAATACTTATAAAATATACGAGCTGTTTATTTTAGCTCAGCTCTTTGTTCTCTTTCGTTTGATATTTCTGGTAGCTTTTGCCCGCGATTTGGTCTGCGTACAGATAGTTTAATATGCCTGAGGCACTGGTCCCACCGTAAGTAAGCGAGTAAAGTTGGGCGAGTAGCATTCAGCAGTGATCAGCAGTGCGGTCAGCCCGCAATGAACTGTCGAGGTGGTTTTCCACCGGCAGGACGCGACTAAATTCTAGAATTGAAATGTGTATGGCAAATTTTCAATCCTCCAAAGATGCGCTAGGAGAGGATTGGAAATTTGCCTACACATTTCAATTCTAGAATTTAGTCTATATTTCCACCACCTTAGGTTCCATCGATCAACAATAGTCCTTGCATTTGGTGGAGGCTGTCTCTGCGTGCCAGTACACGGGCAAGGACAGCATCAGTGTACCTACTACTTTTCATTAATGTATCGCAAGGGCCTCTACGCGTTGGTTTCGGCTCCGCGTACGCCTCCCAAAGGTCCGGAATACCATTGTCTTGTGAACGGGAAAGGTATAATGATACGTTCTATACTTGTTCTGAAGTAAATACTTAATCTCAATGTCGTTGCTAAACACCAAGCTTAAGCCATACCGTAGGTGCATTTTTATGACATAGCGAACGTATACCTATAAATATATTAAAATTCCATATCCTACGAGATTGCGATGTGTACTTTTACGACATTCCACCCGAGAGTGTCCTCGTTTCGAGTCACTGAACACATATTTTCCTAGCGCGTAAAGATCAATTCGAATGAATATAAAACTATGTTTTGTGAGACAATGTATTTTATGGGAATTTACGCAGAAAATATAGTCTAACTTACACGAAGATACAGAGAAATCCTTATCATTTAACTTCAGTCAACGTCAGAAAAGGCTATTTTACTGTACTGGAATGTTGTCAACATTATACAGGGTGTCCCATAACTGACACGTCACAGTGACACTGGAGGTAGACCAGGTCAAGAGGTACCAAACCAACTTAACATGACCCCAGTAAAAGAGGCACGGTTTTTGAGTTATTGTCGAATTAAAGTTGTTCATGAATTTTGACCGTTTTTAACATTATTAGTGCCAGTGTGCACTCGGAAAGGTGTCAAGGTTAGTTTTTTTTATGTGTACGGTAACATGAATTGTTAATTAAGGTTACAGAAATGGTATTTTATACAAAAACTAAGTAAAATGAAAAAAATACTAGTTTGATCTTGAATTAATTCACAGCGAAATTTAATTTTGACTTTGACCACCAGTAGTAAAAAAAAAATTACGGTCGGCGGGTCATGTTAAGTTGGTTTGGTAACTCTTGACCTGGTCTACCTCCAGTGTCACTGTGACGTGTCAGTTATGGGACACCCTGTATAAGATCCTGTTAAAATAAGCAAAATAAGGAAATATGTTGAAGTTTTGAGTTCGATACATATAGGTAACTTGTAAACTTTCAAACTGGGGTGGGAAAGTCCATTATAAAAGTATGAAAATATTAAAAACATATATAATACCATTGAATAGCCTATAAAATTCATGGTAACTTTGTTAAGAAATCATTAGGATAAACGCTAGTTTTAACATAGCTGCAAGCCAAATTCTTGATTTTCCCATACGAAGTATGACCGTGTGACGTCTCATCGCTATATACCTACTATGCTGTCTCATTGCTATATACTTACTATGAAGCCTTATGAGGCTTTTTATGGGAAAGTCTAAAAATATGATTTTAATATTGTTGTATCTCAGTGAGTTTTTATGATATACTTTTTTCAATAATATTTCTATTATTGAGAGGTTCTATATCGTAATCGTATCGTAAAATAGTCTATTATGATGCTGCCTAGAGTATAAAAAATTTAACAGTTATTGAATGTCGTGTCTATTAAAACTTATAGCAAGCGTATAGCAAGCAAGATTATGTTCCCCCAATCTTAGGGTCTCTCCACATTATCGACGCGCAATCGGCTTAAGACGGTCAGAAAAAGCTTCACGAGCACGCAATAAGGGCGAAAAAGACGTTCAGATCTGCGCTGTGGAGACCGTAACTCTTAAACCTTTTCTAAATCAAGGGCAAAGATGTTTTTTTTTGCATTGAAGTCGGCATCACAAGTATTAATAAAGATTTTTTTAACTAGGTAAAAATTGGCCTATTCTATCCTTATACAAAAGATCAGGTATTTAATAAATTAAGTATAATCAAGGACCTTAAAATAAATAGCCGGACGTAGCATCGCTACGTCCGTCTATTTATTTTAAGGTCCTTATTATATAGTTGTTGTAATATTCTCAAAAATCTCAATTATACTAATATATTATTGTAATTTGTCTTATTTTGTGCAATAAAGTGTTTACATACATACATACATACAATTTTTTTCACTGGATAGCTCTATGCCTCACTAAAACGACTTAGCCTAGAAAACTGCTGTATCCAACCTCACTTTTGGCAAGAACGCAAAAATCCTGTCAACAATACATGCCATTTTCGAAATTAAATTACCACGATGTGAAAAAAGATAGTACTGTACAGCGCAAAATCACGGTTCGGTATTGGTAAAGGAAACAAAATGCATACTCAACTTTTTAGGCAACTACATAGTGGTCTTATTGGCCTAGGCTAGAAAACGGACTCCATGTCCATTTCAGCAGTAACTACAAAGCCTTTGTGTTATGTTAATGGAATTGGTTTTATTTATCCAACCATTATAGCAATAAGTTTTTCTTACTTTTTACCGTTGTATGTAAACAATCTTCATACAATACAATTGAGGGTAGTGGTGGTCGTTGGTTCAACGAACTAGTTGAATCAACCGTTTTTCATACAACAACGAACGAAACGTTTCATAGAACGAGTGATTGATACAATTAATTGACGACGTTAACGTATGAAATGGAGCTACATGGCAATATTATACGTTCGTTTCGTTCATCTTTTATTAACCGACTTCCAAAAGAAGGACGGTTCTCAATTCGTCTGTATGTTTTTTTTTTTTAATTTTTTTTTAATTTATTTTTTGTGTGTTTGTTCACCGATTACTTGAAGACGGCTGGACTGATTTGGAAAATTCTTTTTTTGTTTGAAAGGGTAGACTTCCGAGGTGGTCCCATTGCAACCAAATCAGGATCTGATGATGGGATCTTGGAGAAAACGAGCGAGCTCTTCAAATATTATAGGCATACATATAGCGATTTCGGTATTTTTCGTAATTTCTCGTCCATTTCTTATTAGCATCAAGTTTCTAGTGTTAACCGACTTCAAAAAAAGAGTAAATTTGTATCTAGGTTTCTTCCCCGATTACTTGAAGATGGCTGAACCTATTTAGAAAATTCTTTTTTTGTTTTAAAGGGTATACCTTCGAGGTGGTTCCATTGCAACCAAATCAGGATCTGATGATGGGATCTTGGAGAAATCGAGGGAACTCTTCAAATATCATAGGCACACATAATATAGCGATTTTGGCATTTTTCTTAGTTTCTCGTGCATTTCTTATTAGAAATAAGTTTTCAGTCTTAACTGACTTCATAACAAAGAGCAATTTTTATGTAGGTTTGTTCCCAGATTACGGCTATTTGATTGAAAACGGCTAGACCGATTTGGAAAATTTTTCTTTTAAGTAAATAGACTTAAGTCTATTTGGTTCAAACAATATTTTCCAGCGCCACTAAAAATTTAAAAATAAAGTAAATTTTTAAAACAAAAAATAAAAACCGACTTCCAAAAACTTATAAACTAAAAACCAGAAAATAATATGTTAATTACCTCAAAGAAACGGATAATCAACGATTCATATATACATATACAGATATGTATAGTTTTTAAACTGTTATTTTTGAAGTCGGTGCCAGCTAAGGAGCTCAACATAGCCAGCTTTGCGTGGCAGGCACCAACTTCAAAAATAACAGTTTAAAAACTATAAATATCTGTATATGTATATATGAATCGTTGATTATCCGTTTCTTTGAGGTAATTAACATATTATTTTCTGGTTTTTAGTTTATAAGTTTTTGGAAGTCGGTTTTTATTTTTTGTTTTAAAAATTTACTTTATTTAACTGAACTTGACGCGAGTGCGAGCGCGACGCTACGATGTTAATAAAGACGTAAGTACTTAAAATAAGAAAAACTTAACGTCTCAACGCCCTTAAAGGGTTTTTCTCTTAGTTAGTCTACTCACTTTGAGCGGTTAGCGATACGTCGCTATTGATCGCGGCAAACCGAGGAATTGTTCGGATTAATCCCTGCCGCATCTTTCCGCCATCGTTCTACGCGACAATATTACCATCCTCACCACTTAGATGGTTGGCAGTCCACAACTGTGCGTTTTGCTAGAAACTTTCTGCCTTGCACGACTGAACTGTGGAATAAATTGTCGCCTGCAGTGTTTCCGGACCGATTCGACCTTCAAACCTTCAAGAAAAGAGCGTACTCCCACCTGAAAGGCCGGCAACGCACCTGTGACTCTTTTGGTGTTGCAGGTGTCTATGGGCGACGGTGATTGCTTATCATCAGGCGACCCGTCTGCTCGTTTGCCCCCTATTTCATAAAAAAAAAAAAAAACATGGTTGCAAGATTGTAAGCCCTCCTTGTTTACGACTGCTACACAAGAGCTCGCCGAGCCAATAGCTTCAGTCAGGGTAAAAAAGTTAAGAAAAACATGATATTTATACGAACGGATGGACGACGGACGCAGACGGACAGGTGACTCTTAGTAATAGGGTTCCGATTGCACCCTTTGGGTACGGAACCCTGAAAAATACCACCAATAAGAGAAACTCCTTTTTTTTTTTTTTTTTTTTATTGCTATAGACTGGCAAACAGGCAGACGGCCCACCTGATGGAAAGCGGTCACCGCCGCCTATAGACATTTGCAACACTAGATGCATTGCCAATGCGTTGCCGGTCTCGAAGAAATTTGATGACACCCTTTTTAAAAAAACCCATATTGTAGCGCAGTGGGAAAATCTTAGCAGGAAGTTCATTCCAGATCCTTATTGTACGCGCTAGAAAGGTTCTAGAGAACCGGCGCGGCGGGTTTTTATGTGGGGTCCGTAAAAATTAGTGATTTTTGACTAACCCGCATGCTTTCAAGGACTTAACGGACACACAAATGTCATTGATAAAAGGGCGAGCTTTGCTCTTAGTCAATTTACATTCGATTCTATAAACCTCGATTCTATACCTACTAATTAGTAATAGTGTCCTTTGACATAGGTACTCATAATACTGATAAGTACTCCAATTATGCCGATTTATAAGTACTAATACTTCAGTTCTAATGAGTACTTATAGTTATATCCCAAGCGATCTGGAATTTCATCTTATTACTGAAATCAAAGTGTTAGGCAAAGGTTTATTATGCGTAATATTGACTACTGAGTAATATGCAGTATGCAGACGTTAAAATCCCATCAAAAACATTAAATGTAAAAAGATGCGCCCGAAGCGCCAAAAGAAAAGAAATGAAATAATACATACATATTTAGACTCAGACTTGTAAAAGAGCCCTTGAGGGCCTACTTGCAAAAATAAACTATTTTATTTTATTTTTATTTTTATTTTTGATGCAAGTCTCGCAACGCAGTTCTCCTATAACAAAAAAGTTTTGAGATGTAATGTTAAATTAAGTCAGTACACAAATTGACACCTCCCCGTGTCAACAGAACTCGATTTCCACCGACTTGCCTATTATTTACCCGTGGAGGATTCTTTATTTGAGAACTATAAAATGTGTTCCTCCGAATAAAACAATTTAATTTTCTGGCATCTGGATATTATGACCTCTTGGATATTCTAACAATCGGAACATCATATCCCTTGAATTCGTTTTCTTGAGTTGTTATGCCACACCTGGCCATAAAGTGACTTTTTCCGCACGCTGCGCGTACGGAAACAGCCGCTTTTTAGCCAGGTGTAGACATAAAATGATGTACACACCACGGGAGGTGATAAAGAAAGCCCTCGATCGCATATTTACATCCCTCGCTTGCAGCTCGGGCCGCAAACATCTGCGATCTCGGCCTTTCTTTGTATTACCACCCTAGTTGTGTAATGAACTAATAATGTACGCCCTAATGCATAACTCGCCATGACGTCGCCCCTGTCTCGTTCCACCGGAAGACCAGCGCCAGCTCTACAGTTGGCATCATGATGGGACCTTTGGGTTTTTAATTTTTTTGTGTTTTCTTGTTTTTTTTTCCTACTTACTGTGTAACTTTTTGCTGTCATAAATAAATGTATTTTCTTTCTTTCCTTGCTTTAAATCAATATATTATTTTCTCCAGTCATCAAGAGATAACCGGGCCGTCGCAAGCTGTCAGCCGCACTCGATGCTTTGACAAAACCAATTTCAACATGGCGACTTTCAAACTGGGGCATTAGTTCCAATTTATAACAAAAGGCTAAGAACGTGGAACAATTTTATTTTCTGGCAGACCGGCGAGTCGCAGCCCATTCTGGCATCGGTTCAAATCACCGACCAGAGTTTTCCTGTAAATAAAACTCTTGGAGTTTCTGGAGCGGCGACGCCAATTCCTCTGATTGCATGCGTAACATTCGATGCCATGTTGCACCACAATAGAACAAAGTGGCTAATTTTCTTAAAAACTGTACTGGTTTTCTTACAATAGTATCGTTTTGTTTATTAACAGAATTTGTTTGTTAACTTAACTCTGTCGTTTATGCACCGATAAAAATAAAATAATTGAGAGGGTATTTACTTCTAGATTGGTCTATTTTTTTTTAATCCAGTGATGATGAGACCAACGAGGAATTGAGATAGCTCGTTCTACCTACGTTATGACTCTAAAAATGGGGCTTTAAATGATAGGGTCGTTTCTCCTCCTTAATCTGGGCTATTCTAATTTTATTTTTTTCATACAAACATACGAAAAGTGAGATTTCACTGCTTTCAGAACTTTCAAGATGAATTGACTATCTTAATTTAACTTATTTGAAGATATTGAAAAACAAAAGTATCTCAGTTTAGCGAAAGGAATCAATCTTTTCATTTAAAGCGTCATTGTAAAGCCAGCCTGTATGGCAGATTAAATGTTTGAATTCGGATATTTGTAGAAAAGTTATTAATATAATATTTTTTCAAGTTTCGTCCATTTAATGCTTATGAGAAACCGACATGCTTGACATAAAAAAAGTTTAAAAGAAACTTTATAAGTGAATAGAAAACTAGCGATTAATCATGGCTTTGCATGCTTTATTCTCGTTATTGTTCCAAGGGAACTCTTTACCGCGATATAAAGTATCCTATGTTTCAATCCAGGACTTAGTCTACTTGCAAGCCAAATTTTATCTAAATCCATCTAGATGCTACCGTTATTGAGTGACAAACATTCCAACCTCGAAACATCTAAACATCCAAACATCTTCATAAACTTTCACATTCATAATTTAGCAGGATTAGTACAATGTAAGTGTTACTTATGCACCGTGGGTAAGAGTAACCCGGCAAACTGCGGCTAACCACGTATTCCTGATGGTATTACAATTAAATAACGTTATATCAACATAGGTCGAATTTTGTCATTTTACATTAATAGTCTTATGGAACAAAATAAATCAGTAAATTCAGCCCCTTATAAACATGTCCTTACTGGAGGAAAGGAAAAGTTGTCAAAAAGAAGAAAAAGCTAAAATGGAAACGAAATGTCAATTTTTTGGCCTTGTAGTCGCTTACCATGAAATACTGCGAAGGTTAATTGCTGTTTAGTTAAAGGATTTAAAAAAATAGTAAAAGTATCTTAGTCACATTAAATTTATTAGGGCTTGTTGCACACTTGGGAGTTTTCATTTAAAAAAGAATGAATATCTCTAAAAGGAAGCGTTTTTCGATTATACGTCACATAACTTTTTTTACTCCTAATATTTGTTAGAATCTATAGTTACAGTTTGTCGGGTTACTCGTACCCACGGTGTAGGTATAATTGACCACAGCTATCAACACTTCTGCAAACAAAATGACCTTTTAACATTTGGCAATAAAAAGCACAATTACAGATGTCGTGGTGTTGTATGAATTTAAAGTTTTAACACAGTTTCGACGATACGCCGCTCGAGCCCATTTGCGGTACGCTTCTACTTTCAATTTTAAATTCGCTATTTGCTTTGGAATAGCAGTATTTGAATTTTGGAACAGTTCAGAAGTTAGTATCGCTACGTTTGGAGTACCTGACTCAGTTTTGTAATTTTCTGCTGGTTTACATTTGAAAAGCGCAGTTTTGCTAAGTATACTTGGTTAATAAATCCACATATGTATGTAAACACTTCATAGCACATAAAATATCATAGAGAAACAGTACAAAGTGCAATGGTTATGTACAAAGGCGAACTTATCCCTGTAAGTAAGGGATCTCTTCCAGCTTACTTTTGAGCAAATGAAAAAGAATAATGAACATCAAAGTGAACATCATTGTTGGTTTTATTGATTAACTCTTTGATTTTAAGAACTTTTTTCCTATTTTGATAAAATTTTACACAAGATTGTAGGCCGGGGGTAGAGATTAGGGTGTCCCAGATTTTGCGGAAATTCAAACTGAGTAAACCAAAAATCAGCTTAGTCTGTGTATGGGCACGGGTTATCATACACAGAATTCGCCTGTTGACTCGATTTTTTTTCGTAAATCGATTCTACTATTTGTGAGGAACAAATATCTATATGACACCTAATACAAGTATAACAGCCACAAATTGTAATCAAAAGTAGCAGATCGCACTGAGGACAAACTGACCATTGAAAACGCTCTATACAAAACGGCAGGAACTTATGACGTCATCGCTTCTATCGCTGTACTAAGTTGTATGAAAAAAATAGCATTTTGTCATTTTGAGCACGAAAAAGTGCGTTTAAGCACATAGTTGTCATACATTTATTTTTTCAGTGTTATTTAAGCATTCCGAAATTGACTTTAATTTTTCTTTAAGACGATAAAAAAAATATCGTTTTTTTTTAAACTTTGTGATCTCATAACTTTATATTTTTTATAATTTTTTTTTTTATTTCTTTTGTGTTATGATAATATAGTATTTTCCAATCCATGTGACTATATTATGTTGTAAAATTCAACATTAGTCAACATCTGAATTAGCTGATTTTTAGTTTAGGGGCATTTTACCACATAACATAACAAACATAATTAGAGGGTATGCGTTACTCACTTTGGATTTTCGCAAAATTTGGGACACCCTAGTAGAGATATACCATCATCTCTATTAAAATTGGGATACCTACTTCTTTGATTTCAATAGCATCACGTAGCATTCTTGGAAAATAGCGCTTCTCGCTACTAAGTGTCAAAATTGATGGAATGGCTTGGTTTGTCGAGTCTAAACTATAATGTACCTATTTATGCACTTAAAGTGCAATGAAAAATAGTAAATTTCTAATTTTCTCATCAAACTGACTGTGTAGTATTTAGGAGTTACATAGATCATACGATTCGCATTTGGAATTTTCATTACCACAAAGGGCAACAATCAAGGGTCAATTAGCTGGCCCTCTAATGAGAGCTTTCAACCAAACTGAACCAATCAATTTGGAAAATACCGCTTAAACAATGCATAACTGGCCTGCACTTCGAATGGTTCACCGCAAATGCCCTGCTCGGTTAGGCACGGTTTAAAAACGCTTTGAAACATAACCTACAGAGGTTACGTTTCACAGCACAGGCTCAGTGAAACGTATACGCTCGATTTTCGTCAGTGATGTTCATTGTTTAATAAAGTTTCGGGTGTTATAATGGATTCGCTAAGAGTTCAAAGTCGAGGTTTTTAAGCTTAAGCATGGGCCGTTACGGCCTGCGAAAATTTGAAATGTTTTCGTGGCTATGACAAAAGGATTGATAATCAATTAATTAAAATACTATGATAGTTGTTAATGAGTTAAAATTGTAGGGCGTGGTAAAATTTGTTTTTTTGCATGTATTGGGAGTAGAAGTGCAACAAAACTGTTATCAGCTTAAATTTTGGCAATTTAAAATGATTATAATAAAACAACTTTAGCGGACGAAATCGCATATTCCCGGGGGAGCCTCACCCCTAGGGAACGCGTCCCCAGGTGGCGGATAGGGGAAAGCTCACCGGTGGCTCATGGAGAGGCACCGGAGGGCTGGAGGGAAATAAAATACCTCCCGCGGACCAACAGGCACCCCTCCGTCGGGCCGCTCAGACATATTCTGACACCGGGTCGACGGGGGGCAGCGGCATCAGGCAGGATGGCGTGTAGAGGATGGTGCTGGAAGAGTGAAATCCAACGGTGGCGTCCAAAGCCTCAGCAAAAGAGGTTACTGCCTTGGCGTCAGGTGGCAACCGGCCGTAAAACGAAAGCCAAACCAACCTTCTCCTAATTATGAAACACAACAATAATAAGAAACGGTCCACTACTAGGGCGTCCCCCGGAAGCGACGTACAAGGCGATACACGAAGAAATGCATCAGATGTTAGGGCGTACCCCCAAAGCGACGCGAAGAGTCACGGAGCCCGCGTCCCAAAAGTCCGTATAGCCAGTTGGAACGTGGGATCCATGACAGGACGCAGCTCGGAACTAAGCGAAGTGTTGCTCCGAAGACGCATCAACATTTGTTGCATTCAGGAGACGAAATGGAAGGGGTCCAAAGCACGCAATATCGGAAATGACTATAAATTAATATACAACGGCACAGAAGCCAACAAGAACGGAGTGGGCATTGTGGTCGATAAGAATTTTCAATCTAGAATAGTCGATGTGAAGAGAGTTAGTGATCGAATCATAACCATAAAGATTGCACTTGATAATCAGGCATGTATGAATGTCATATCAGCATATGCACCACAGATAGGTCTATCACAGGGCGAGAAACAAGCCTTTTGGGAAGATCTCTACGAAGTGACTCAATCAATACCAAGTACGGAGTCCAAATACATAGGAGCGGATTTTAATGGACACGTCGGAGAGACAACCACCTCTTTCAGAGAAATCCACGGTAACCAGGGTTACGGAGTCAAAAACTCTCAAGGCGAAGACATTTTAAACTTTGCTACAACTTTTAACATGGCAATTCTCAACACTTTCTTTTCAAAACCCGAAGAACACCTTATAACCTACAAAAGTGGTGGCAAAAGCACACAAGTCGACTATATACTCGTAGACCGGCACCTCCTGAAGACTTTTAGAGACTGTAAAGTAATACCCGGTGAACCTCTGACAGCGCAACACCGTCTGCTAGTGGCCGATTACATCCCAAGGAGACCAGTAAAAGTGAAGACAGCAAGAGAGCCAAAGATACGCTGGTATAAGTTAGATCACGATGAAGGTCAAAAACTCTGTGCGGATTTAAGAGACTACATACACGAGACTCAAGCACAACACGACAAAGATGCTAACACGATGTGGGAAGAATTTCATCAATTTAGTATTCAGAAGGCATCAACACATCTAGGTATCTCGAATGGAATCCCCAGAGAAAAAAAAGATCCTACATTATGGAACCCAGAGGTACAAGAGAAGCTTAAGGTCAAGAAGAACATATTCAAAACCTGGCAGAACACGAAAAGCGAGAGTGACCAAGATGCATATCGAGAGGCCAAGAAGGAAGCTAGACGTACAGTTGCCCAGACAAGAGCCAAAAATCGGGAAGAATTTTACAATAAACTTGAAAATGCCACAAACGACAAACAATTATTTAAACTCGCCAAACAAAGACACCGAGACTCTCAAGATACTTCTTCAGTCAAGTATATCAAAGATCTCCAAGGAACCCTCCTAACATCAGATAAGGAAATTAACAGAAGATGGCAGGAGTACTACTCCCAGTTACTAAATGAGACGCACCCACATGAGCCAATTGCGGAGATACCAGAAATTGAAGGTCCATGGGCTGTCTTCACTCCTAATGAAGTCAAAATTGCAATCTCTAAAATGGCAAACAACAAGGCAACTGGACCTGACGCCCTGCCAGCAGAACTATGGAAGAGACTGGGCGACTCCGGAGTATACTTTCTGACAACACTCTTTAATAAATTTCCGTCCGATGGCATCCCTGATGCATGGAGGAAAAGTTTCCTAGTCCCATTTTACAAAAACAAGGGCGATATAAGACTCTGCGGGAACTATCGTGCAGTCAAATTAATATCACACAGTTTTAAAATCTGGGAACGAGTGCTACAGCAAAGACTATGCCGATTAACAACGGTGACAGAAAATCAGTGCGGTTTTATTGAGGGAAGGTCAACAACTGATGCAATCCACACCATTCGCATTCTAATGGAAACCTACAGGGATGACAAGAAAGATCTGCATATGGTGTTCATAGATCTTGAAAAAGCGTTTGATCGCATCCCAAGACCGCTAATTTGGCAGGCACTAAGATCACAAAAAGTTCCTGAGTGTTACATACACATGATAGTCGACATGTACAGTAACGTCACAACTAAAGTGCGATGCCCGGCAGGAGTCGGCAATGAATTCCACGTAAACGTCGGAGTTCATCAAGGATCAGCCCTGAGCCCCTTGCTATTTAACATCGTAATGGACTACCTCACGTCAAAAATTCAGAAACCAGCACCCTGGAATATCCTCTACGCAGATGATGTGGTTCTTATAGACGAAGACCCAATGATGCTACAACAGACACTGGAGACGTGGAGGTTAGCTCTTGAAAATGCGGGACTGAGAATAAGCCGGGAGAAAACTGAATACTTACACTGCAATTTTGCTAGCAACAACGCCCAACACATAGTACACCTTCAAAGCACTGCACTTAAAACCGTTGATCATTTCAAATACTTGGGCAGTGTAATAACCAACAATGGCAGCATAGACAAGGACATCTCACACCGGAAGAACACGGGCTGGCAAAAATGGAGAGAACTAACAGGTGTGCTCTGTGACCCAAGGATGCCCATACATACAAAGGGAAAGGTCTATAAAACCGCAGTAAGACCTGCCATGACATATGGTGCAGAGTGCTGGCCTCTCAAGAAACAGCAGTCTGACACGCTACACGTCGCAGAGATGAGAATGCTTAGGTGGTCTGGCGGAGTCACTCTCTTAGATAAAGTGCCTAACCGTTACATAAGAGGCACTTTCAAAGTAAGACCCATACAGGACAAGCTGATGGAGGCACGACTTAGATGGTATGGCCATGTCATGAGAAGGCCAGAAGACCACATGACCAGGAAAGTGCTAAACCGTAAGACCGGACCGAGAAAGCGTGGACGGCCCCGACTCACATGGATATCTGTCATAAAAAAAGACCTGGAAAATAATGACAACTTGGACCCAACGACGACCCAGAATCGACAACTCTGGAGAAAACTAATTAGGAGAGCCGACCCCAAATAAAAATGGGACAAGGCCAGAGGAAGAAGAAGCGGACGAAATCGCATATATTAACTTAATTTTTACGTCCCGATGCTCCGTAATACTTTTCAGCGTTCGTGGTCGCGGGTCTATTGGTTGTTAATACATTGAGTGACAATCGCAGAAGATATTAATTTAAAATTATCTTTGATACAACATTTTATTCATGACAACCAAGGACTATTAAAACAAGAGGACTGTCATTCTCCATACTTTGGATCGTGCCCCGGCCGCAAGGGGATATCCAGGCAAAAACTAGATGGCACTGAAAAACTAAACATTTAATGATGTTATAATTGAACAAAGAAACATAGTACAATAACAATTAGTTCGTAAACAGCTAATAATAAATAAATTCCGACATTTAAATACTGTGTCACGCTTGCAAAGAGTTGAATAATTGTAAATAATATAATTCGTATACCAAGTTTATACGTAGATGACGTTGTAAATATCGGGTAACAGCTTTTTGTATGGAGAATGACAGTCCTCTTGTTTTAATGGTCCTTGATGAAAACTAAATAAAATACAATATCAATTGAATGTTTTCATAACGTCAACATATGTATCTTAGTTAAATAGTACTAAAGTATCCAGCTACATTCGAAGCAGACTCCTTAATCGGTTTGCTCGCTCGCTACCAAGTCGAGTCGGTAGCAAGTTCGCCACCGAGTTTTCAAAGACAGACGTTAAGTCCAGTCGCTACGACGCAGTGCTAATAGCAGTGCTTCGGGACGCTTAGATGTCTTTTAAAAACAAGCAAGTTGAACACACGGTTTATAGAAAGGAAACCGAATAAATTTATTTTTATACTAGTTTACCCGCGGTTAATAGTACATTACACAACTAGGGTGGTAAAACAAAGAAAGGCCGAGATCGCAGATGCTGCAAGCGAGGGACGTAAATATGCGATCGAGGGCTTACTTTATTATCTCCCGTGTTGTTGAGACGCCAAAAAACATGTTTCTTGTAGTATCCCTTTTTATTTTTAACCTATTTATTTTTAGTATGTTTTGTTATAGCCGCATAAGAAATACATATTCTGTAGACATATTAAGTATCTAACTATTACCTATTACCGCCAACACGAACGGCGACCGATGGAGGCAGCCACCGGAGGCCTCCGTTCGTGGTAACTTATGTTAGTAGTTACGGCTACACATAACAAAAAGCACGCAGGTGAGTGTCACCAACGAAGTTGCCAAGCTATGACAACACTTTGTTTTATGTATAGGGTAAGGTATATAGATAAGAAGATTCGAAGCGAACCTTTACGCCCCGTCGGAAGGGCCTCTACGCGTTGGCTTCGGCTCCGCGCAGGCCTCCCAAAGGCCCGGGACACCATTGTCCCGTGAATGGGTAAGACATACATACAATTGTAATCAGTACCTCTAGCACAACTGTGACACGCGACTCTTTGTCGCGCGACAAATGCTACCTATCTCTTTCCACTCAATATAGTGTGACAGTGACAGGTGATGCTCTGTCGCGCGAGAAACGAAGTCGCGGCCAGTTATGCTAGACGTACAGATACTTTTACGCAAAATTCCTTTCGATCCGTCACTCCGTCAACCACACCAGACGAATTGTTCTGAAACTAACCTAATTGCGACTAGCACCAGTACAGAGAGGACGTGATAAATCAACGTGATTGGTGGACTGGGGCGCGAGACTGTCGTTAATGCTTTCCGATTGGCTGGTTGTTCAAGCCCTCGACGTGCGAGCTTAAAAGACGCATGAACCAATGAAACTTTAAGGCACATGTTACCTTTAGTATTATATGGTGTATTAGTTCTAGCTTTTCCTTTTAAGAGAATTTAAAACAGATGAGATGTTTCTAATGGAGAGTGGAGACTATGACAAAGTATCCATGCCAATTGTACTGTACAGTCAACATCATATCGATACCTTTGGGTTCAATTGGCGTAAAGGACAAAACGCTGGTTTTGAGGAGAAGCAAAAAACCATTTTATTTTACAAGAAATGGCTATAGTTTTTTTGTTTCTCGACCTACACTTTCGACATGTAAATGAAAAATATTTGAAATGCCCGTATCTTTAACCTGTGATGGTAGTTCTAGCTGTAAACAATGTATTATGGAAGTTAGATGTCCTTTACAACTGGTAAAAATGTTATCAATGTCATTTACACCCGTGACTTTTTTGGGCATTTGGAAATGATGGGGTTGTAAATGACAATCTCAGATGACTTTATTCCAATTTTCGGGCGTAAAGTTAACAGCAATGTAATAAAAATTGACAGTTTTCAACTTAGTTTACCTTAAAGAGACTTGAAAAATGTATAAAAAGATGATGAATTCAGCTAGGCATAATAACTACTATTAACGACGGGATATTTACCATGTATGTTTGTTTTTGTGAGTTCCCGATATTTCGGCACTGTTGCAAGCGCCATTATCACGGAGTAACTGACATGCAGCGAGTTTTTAGTTGTAGTCTACCCACACACCATAGCGATCTACCCTCTTTCGGGTTCGCTTCGCGTTATTCATACTACTACCGTCCGCATTCTCACTTGGAACTCGATCACGTTCACGACACACAACACTTACAGTATCACTTCGCGTATTTACTCCTGAACATGTCTTTTTTCACTTGGAGAACTTACGGATCACTGGATACCAGATGCTCGACAATTGAAACCCGTCTTCCCGGTTGAAATTTTTATACTTGAGGATTTTAATAGCTTCCTTAACCATTCTGGGTATATAGTGTTTTTCTGTGGAGCGAGAGGATCTATGGGTTGTGCAACTCAATCCAATCGTTTCCGCGTTCAGAAGATGTTCAGCGATTGCCGATTTCCGAGGTTCGTTGTTTTTAAACATTCGGATGTGCTCCTTTATACGGCATGAGATAGTGCGCTTATTCTGACCTATGTAAGAGCTACCACAGCTGCAGTCAATTTTGTAAATACCTGGGCATTCAAGCGGAAAACGGTCCCTTGGCGTACGTAGATATTGTGCCAGTTTTCTGTGGGGAGTGAAGACAGTCTTCACCAAGAACTTCTTTAAAATATTGGCAACTTTATCTGTCACTCCCTTTACATTTATGGTAGGTGCTTAGGCAAAACGGTGCGTCTAGGTGGTATAATCCGCCCATTATAACCATTTCTCTGTAGAACGTTCTTTAAATGTGTCAATTCACTACCCAAATGATCCTCGTCACATAAATTGTATGCGCGGTCAGTAAGTGACGCTACTACAGAGTACAGTTGGCGAGGGTGGTGGGATCATTTGGGTAGTGAATTGACATTTTAACGCAGGGCAGCTTGTGGCGAGCTGTTAGGGAGTAGCGACCCCACGTACCCGAGTGCTCCTGGGGGTCCTTAGGGAGGGATCATGGGTAAGAGTGTAAGGACCTCCGCCTCTGGCTTGCCTTAACCGGCCGTCCAGAGTGGAGTCGCGAGAGCTATATGCTCCAGGCGTGGAAGTGTTAAAGGGCATAACGCCGCGAGTACCCTCGGAGAAAGCGCAGCACACCTCTCGACACCCTGCAGTCCTCGGCACCGGTGTTGCCCCTAGCTAGGCCATTGCTCATATGTCGCTATTTATTTAACAGGGGCCCATCAGCGGAGGGCAAGTCACGGTCTGTCAGTGCCACGAAAGCCACGAGACACTTTTCCTGACAGGCGCCGTCATGTCTCAATCCATAACCCAGTATTTAGTCCATATTTCCACTGCCATAGCCCAGTAGAGTTAGATTCCATCAATCAACAATAGTCCTTGCATCTGGCGGGGACTGTCTCTGCATGCGTCCCATGACACGGGCAGGGACAGCATCCGCTGGGTGTATACTTTGCCTTTCATTAAATTGTCGAAAAGGCCTCTACGCGTTGGCTCCGGCTCCGCGCACGCCTCCCAAAGGGCCGGGACACCATTGTCTCGTGTACGGGAAAGACATACAAATAATAATTTATTTATTTCCGGCATCAAAGGCCCATAGATAAATACCTTACAAACTAACATACATATCACATTACAAAATAAACTTAACAACTTAATAATGTCCTACTAGTGTTTTACTCTCTTCCAATAGCACTAAATCATAATAATGGATGTGACATAGTGGCTAATGATTATCGACATTAGGATGTCAATCCTAAGGACGAGTACGTAGTGAGTAAAACACTGTTAATATAAACAATAAGTATAATAGTATGAAAAATAATGAATTCATCACCTTTTTCTACATTTTTCAAGTCTCTTTAAGGTAAATTAAGTTGAACACTGTCAATTTTTATTACATAGCTCTTAACTTTACGCCCCGAAATTGGAACAAAGTCATCTGAGACCGTCATTTACAACCCCATCATTTCCAAATGTCTAAAAAAGTCACGGGTGTAAATGACATTGATAGCATTTTTACCAGTTGTAAAGGACATCTAACTTCCATAATACATTGTTTACAGCTAGAACTGCCATCACAGGTTAAAGATACGGGCATTTCAAATATTTTTCATATACATGTCGAAAGTATAGGTCGAGAAACCAAAATACTGTAGCCATTTTTTGTAAAATAAAACTGTTTTTTGCTTCTCCTCAAAACCAGCGTTTTGTCCTTTACGCTAATTGAACCCAATTAAAGGTATCGATAGTTTAGACCTTTACGATTACGTAAATTGCTTTTATTTCAGAATTTAGACACACATTTGTGGCAATAAATGCCAAAAATAAAGGCTAATCCCTATACAACCCTGCTCTTCTTTAAAAAATGTGCTATAATTAGATTTAAGGCAGGTCTTAAAGGACAAATAAAAGACTACTTGCCCTTTACAGCCCTGTTCAATTTATCAAATTACGGTATGTAAACAAGTATAATAATTTGAAGGCAGGTCGTAAAGGACGTGTAAAAGAATACATGCCCTTTACAACCTCCTTAATTCTATCAAATAATGGTGTAATCATTTTTTAAGCAGGTCGTAAAGGACGTGTAAAATAATACCTGGCCTTTACAACCTTATTCGGTTTATCAAATTACGGTATTATAATTTAAAAGCAGGTCGTAAAGGACAAGTAAAAGAAAACATGTCCTTAACGCCCACCTCGACTATGCGCTTATGGAAAGTAATCATGAGAAATGAAGGGCTTAAAGGACAACAAGAAAAAAATAGGTCATATACGACAGTATTCATATTTACCGGCGTACTTTACGATACACCTTTTAATTCGTATTTTATAACTTGACACTTACGTCCCTTAACCTGAGCTAGTTTTGCGAATACGATGAATAAAAACTGGGTCGTAAAGGCACTTTTTTTAAAGATATCGAAATTTTAACTACACAGAACGGTAGGGCTTGAAATTCTGAACAAAACTGTATATATAACTCATTTTCGCCAAAATGTCCTTTACGCCAATTGAACCCAAAGGTATCGATATCTATACGGATGGAGTGACAAAATGTTCTAAAATGTCAATTATGTCAAGGGCGTAAGAGCGTATAGATATTTTCGTCGCCTTGGTAGCGTATACCGGGTGGAATGAAATGAGGAACATTCCTGAAAATATAGCGTCATATATTTGATGTAGAATCGACCTGCAATAATTAATTGCTTGTAATAATAAAGAGAAACAATACGCAGGGCAGCTTGTGGCGAGCTGTTGGGGAGTAGCGACCCCACGTACCCGAGTGCTCCTGGGGGTCCTTAGGGAGGGTTCATGGGTAAGAGTGTAAGGACCTCCGCCTCTGGCTTGCCTTAACCGGCCGTCCAGAGTGGAGTCGCGAGAGCTATATGCTCCAGGCGTGGAAGTGATAAAAGGCATAACGCCGCGAGTACCCTCGGAGAAAGCGCAGCACACCTCTTGACACCCTGCAGCCCTCGGCACTGGTGTTGCCCCTAGCTAGGCCATTGCTCATAATGTCGCTATTTATTTAACAGGGGCCCATCAGCGGAGGGCAAGTCACAGTCTGTCAGTGCCACGAAAGCCATGAGACACTTTTCCTGACAGGCGCCGTCATGTCTCAATCCATAACCCAGTAATTTAGTCCATATTTCCACCGCCATAGCCCAGTAGAGTTAGATTCCATCAATCAACAATAGTCCTTGCATTTGGCGGGGGCTGTCTCTGCGTGCGTCCCATGACACGGGCAGGAACAGCATCCGCTGGGTGTACACTTTGCCTCTCATTAAATTGTCGAAAGGGCCTCTACGCGTTGGTTTCGGCTCCGCGCACGCCTCCCAAAGGGCCGAGACACCATTGTCTCGTGTACGGGAAAGAGAAACAAAACTATCAAAATAGTATTGTTTTACATTTGTACAACCCTACTGCTTCTATGCCATTGTTTACATTTATTATGTTTGATATGTTAGTTGGAACCACGCCGGAACATCTTTGTTTATAACGATGATCCCCGTGGTTGTCAGTCAATGTGTCACATTAATTTACCTACGCCGTTTGTGAAAAGTTCTTTTAGAAAAAAGGTATCAACCGTTTCTTGTTGTCTCTTAAGTCTAAATTAGGGTTGAAAGACGCGATTTTTTGCATGAAAGTTTAACAAGCTGTAACTTGAAAATGGTGACCGATATTAACATAGTTTATTTGGAGAAAATAATGTAGGAAGGTTGAACAATGCCACATTTGCAGGAAAGTCCCTCGTTCTATTCCACCCTGTATATATTTCGGTATGATGTTGACTGTATTTAAAGTTTTACTTTCAAAGTAAAAGCCATTCCCGGAAAAAGCAATTAATCAATCACATGATCTATCCAACCGAATGCAGCTCGTCGCACATGGTGCTCAGTATTTATTGCCATGCTATTGCAATTGGGTAAGTGAAGTTCTTCAAAGGTGTGTAATTTTAGTACATTCCACAACAGTAGCGTGGCGCCCAAAGAACTGGATTCCTACCGGCTTGCCTAATATCAGACATTTGAGCACCTTATTCTACAGCTCCTAAGGCAAATGTACGCCAAATCTGCACCGGCTTGCCCAAGGATATCGTTTACGCCACGCCACTGACACAACTAGGGTGGTAAAACAAAGAAGATGTTTGTGGCCCGAACTGCAAGCGAGGGACGTAAATATGCGATCGAAGGCTTTCTTTATTACCTCCCGTGTTGTGGACATCATTTTATGTCTACACTTGGCCAGAACAGAAAGCAGCTTTTTCCGTACGCTTAGCGTGCGGCAAATGCCACTTTATGGCCAGGTGTGGCATAAATATATTTTTTTGATAGTTCCCGACGTAATGATCTAGAAAATACCGCTATTGCATTTTTAGGCATAAAACCACCTACCTCTTCGTTATGAGTCCATCGAATGGCGGGAGGTGGCTCCGGAGAGTGCTGCACCACGCACGTGAGGTTGATAGTGCTCCCCATGTTGATGAACAGGTCTGGACCCCCCAGAATCGTCGTCAGGGGCTCTGTTGAAGGAAACAAGAATGTGAAAATGTTTAAAGGGAAGAAGAATAAGAGAAAGAAGAGAGAGAGAAAGAAGTCTTAAATGTTTACTGATTGTTAATAGTCATCAGCCGAATGGCGTCTACTCCTGTATTGCATGTACTCGTATAACATGATCCAATTTGTTAGCAATCTTAAGTATCTAAAATTGTTAGTAACTTATTACTCATGGGTAAGGCCGTAAAAAAGGGATGATTTCGTGACTTGTATTACGAAATATATTGTTTTTACGAAAAGTAATTACAAAATTTTACTTTTTTAATTTTCCGTGCAAAATACAAAACTTTTTCTACTAGTTCTAGTCCACTAACAAATGTAAATCTCTGTGTTTGTATTCCAATTTTTTTTTCTTCTATGCAATTAGGGGCAAGTGCTCAACCTGTGGACACTTTCCAGAATTTGACTTTTAATCAGTTGTTAGACAAAAACTACGCGTATTATAAATGAATTCTTTATTTTGTTTTAATCACAATTAAACAATCTTCAAAGTCCACATATGTTTTCTACGCTAGCTATCCGCAGATGGCGGATAGAAGCATTTTAAAAAAAACACTCATTTTGTCCATAGGTACATCTACTGTCTGTACCTATGGACTCCAAAAACGTACCTATGGACGGTAACGTACCTACGGACATTAATCAACAACATACTTTTAAACAGAATAAACTTCTAGAATAACGTAATTAACAACATACAATTAAACAACATGTAATTATATGTTGCTCTGCATATCACAGTTACTTTTTTTCTTCTTGAAATCTAATATTCTTAGCAAAATCTCAAGTATAATTATGGGATTTTAAAATGCCTCCATTGTCAGCAGAAGAATATGCTGTGTGTAGTAATGCTGCTTTTTTAAGTAATCATATATCTGTTGCTCCTCAGTATCGCTAAATATCCTCCTGACATCATTTTTTAGGAGTTCTAAGCCTTCTTCACCAATATTTTGACAGTGATTTAATTTTATGTTTTTAAAGATTGTCGATTTTGGGATTTTAAACTTCTCTGCGGCTTTCCTTACTGAACTTCCATTTTCTACTTCCCAAACAGCTGCAGTCAGAGTGTCTAGGCATATCTTGTCTCTATTTTTCCCAGCTTTACTACGAGGCACTAAAACAAACAAAAATATTGTATATTAATTTTACTGTCCACAGGAACATTCAGTATAACTGTACCTATGGACAGTCCACAGGTACATTCACGGAGGTATCCACAGGTACAATTTCGGCGGTTTTTATTTTGAATTCATACCGGTCACTATAAATGCTACCTACGATTAACGAAATCTTGTAGAAATAACGTTTACATCATATAAATTAATATGCCATTGCAAAGACACCCGCAACATTTAGAGATTTTACATAAAACATGCTTTAAAAGAAGGTAAAAAATTACTTTTTGTCACAAAAACTTTCGGCAGCCTCAAAACACACAGTTTCTGTAATCAGTAAAGATGGCGATTAGCTAGTGTTGCCATATGAAAAAAATACTTTTCAAATAAGTGATTGGTATTTGACTATGGTTATTCGTTTTCTCTGTATGAGTAGTGTCCACAGGTAAAACCGTCCACACGTACAGCACTTGCCCCTACATCGATTTCCATACAAATAAAAATGTCCCAAAAATGTTCCTGAAAGATTGTAATTTTTGTTTTTTAGTTTTGTGATAATATACTGATATGTTGGAGTTTTTTTATAACTGTCATATATTAATGCAACGTTTTTCGAGCTTTAACATTAGCATTGTCCATTTAAAATAATAATTTACGTGTAACATAAGACAAGTCAACATATTGAAGCTTTTAAGTTACTTAATTTAAGTAACCGTTCTGTCTTGCTATTTTAGCAGTTGATTTGCGTAATTTGATTTCATTATAATGGCAACACTATTTATTCTTTAGTCGGTGGTATACCTCTCACTGGTCGGCCATTTTGTGGGTAGTTCAGTGCGTCGATTCAACTTGTGCCGAGGATTTTTTATGGAATTTAAGAGTTACGAGTGGATTTCATGGTAAATTTGTTCTGTTTTGTATTACGTAATACATTATTAATATAATCTTCATATTAGTTTATAGCTAGGTGTCGTGTTCGAGTTAATATGTTTGTTATTGTTCCATATAATGCAAATGAAAGTGAATAGAGGCTAACTTTTATGTTACTTTTAAGTTACTTATGTTACCATTTTAATTTATTTTTAAGTTACGTAACATAAAAGTAAAGTAAAGCTTTGTTCACGCTTTCTTTTCAGTTACAAGTTCTTGCAGTCGGGTTTTTGAGTTTAAAATATTTGGTTTGTTTTAATTTTTATACCCAACTGCGCAACACAAAGAAGAGTAACGTGTTTTTTATTTTATTTTACATAATTACAATGATTAAAACAAGTAATCCGGGGGAAAAATATGATTTAATTTTATTTGTGAAGACAGCTTTTGTGTGGCTATCAGCCTTTAATTACTTATTCATCTTTGTTCAAAAATGTACCAAAGTATATAAGGTCCTAATTTATTAGTTGCAGATATTTTAACACATTATACTTTACATTAAAATTATTTACTTTAAATAGAAATTAAGAAATCTTTTCATATAACTTTTCTGATTTTATTTACCTAACAAAAAAAAATATTATAATTTCGTCTAAAAAAAATCATCATGTGCATTATCACATGTCACAATAACACTATCTGTCATATCAACAATTTTTTGTCGTAAATGTCGTAACGGTTCGGCGGGAAAACTGCAAATGTCATTTAATTTATCTACGTGAAGTGGCCAGTTACAGTTAAGTGGTACGTAAAAGAGCAACTAGAATCTTTTCAATGAGTTTTCATTTAGTAATCACATTAACAGGGTGTTATAACGTAGCAAATTTGTTTTTCCTTTTTCTCCAAAAAAACATGGTAAAAGCTATAATGTTTCATGCTTTAATATACCTACTCCAGAGACCGAGTACTATCAGCTGTAAAAATATCTGCAACTAATAAATTAGGACCTTATATACCTATTTGATCTCTTAAATAAACACTTAGTACAAAAAAGTGTTTGTATTGTAGACATTGTGAATATCCCTTTAGAATACTTTTATGTAACTTAAGTTACTCAGCAACATATATTTTTAGTTACTTTTATGTTACATAAGCCCAATTTTTCAGCCTTACCCAAATATCTAATTGTTCTTTTTCTACAAAATATATTTTACGAAATATAAGGTGTGTGTGCATGTGAACTTTGATCATTCAGCTTTATAACTTGCCTCAGCGAGTAAGACTGAGATTCATCTTTCTTAACAGTCAGACATTTCATTGTTTCACCGGAGGAACTATGTTTTAACTCCGGAGTTAAAAAGACGGGTTTTATAAATGGCAAAAGTTTGAAGCTGTGGTCGTCAATCCGTAACTGTGGTCATAGTATAACCAGTAGTTTAACGTCTTAGAAAGGTACATTGCGCGACAAGAATGTGTGCACGGCATTACGCGGCAACAGGAGCGTATCACGGTTGGCAGTAGCGCACATCGATACGCTATGAGTAACTATGGCGGCACAGTTCGGATCGTGCCGTAGCGTCTCGCGTAATTTCCTGTCAGCACGTGTGTTTCCGATAACCTGCGACCTAGATGTTTTTAGGCGAGAGTGAATAGGCATATTTTAGGTATACGTACTCCATAATAGACCTTGTCCCCACTCTTCATCATGTGAGACCAAAGTCAAACGCAAACCATAAGCATAAACACATTTACCTAAGCACCCGGAGTTACACTACTGGTTATGCTGTGCTGTGGCTTCAGACGGATGAATGTCTTGTGCTAATCAAGATATTTTGTTTGAATTCGTTGGTTGGATGAAACAGTCATTGCTCTTTTGGTTCAAATTTCTCGGAGTGGGCGTCAAGATGAATTTATGCAAAAGCAAAAACATAAATAAATACTTAGGATGTTAGGGTATCCAAAACCCACTTAAATTGATTCGAGTCTGGTAGTTCTCCATACAAAAAGGGTCATCATTTGCTTCCACGTCATCAATTGTGTTTTAAATTTGTGTCATTTTATAGCCTGATACATTTTGTCTGCACGAAATGACATAAGCACTCTCAAAAAATCTGAATTAACCTGCAATTTGCCATTTGAGATCAGCGCTAGGGAATTACTCAATGTACCTGTAACCTGCGTAACTGTCTCTGTATCATTAATTATCTCCAATACTATTAAATGGCTCACCACTGGAGAGAGTGGAAAGCTTTAAGTACTTGGGCCATATGGTTACATCAGACATGAAGGACAATATGGATATAGAGCGGGAACGGAGGGCCCTATCTGTCAGGGCGAACATGATTGCCCGTAAGTTTGCACGATGTACAAAGGAAGTTAAAATTACATTATTCAAAGCCTATTGTACATCTTTATACACGTGCAGCTTATGGAGGTATTATACGCAGAGAGCCCATGGAGCCCTCCGGGTCCAATATAATAACGCGTTCCGGGTGCTGCTGGGGCTGCCCCGCTTCTGTAGCGCATCAGGGATGTTCGCAGAGGCGCATATGGATTGCTTCTATGCAACCATGCGCAAGCGATGCACATCCCTGGTGCGGCGGGTGCGGGCCAGCCCCAACCCCATCCTGCGCTCAATTGCGGACAGGTTTGACTGTCCATACTTGAGGCACTGCTGTGGGATGCATGTTTCCTGCAGCCTATATTATATATAACGAGTACTAACATTAGAGATAAGAATTTATACTGTAAACTAACAAATTTGTAATGTCATTTCTGTGAGTCCAAGTTACTTGAAATAAATGAATTTATTATTATTATTATGTTTTGATAGGATTTCCGCCGTAGCTCTACTCTGAGATATGCAATGAAATAAATTAAAATCACTCCAAAAAATCAAACTTTATTTACTAGAGACATTAAAAGTAAAGTAGACAAAGAATAGAATTACAGAATGAAAAATTATCAATTTCCTTTCCCAAGAACTCCCGCGTTATCGGCCCAACTTACTTTGAGCGTTTACCTGCCGATCTCAGGAATGAGCCATCTGCCAGAACAAATAGGCGTCAACCTTTTGTTGGATAACCGTCTGTACTCAGTAAACGAGTACATGAAATATTTATTTTAATAATTTGTATTTGATTTTTGTATATTTTTTGTTTTAATTTTTATTGTTCCTATTATTATTACATTATTTGCTAATTCTGTTTTATATTTTGAAAATGTGTCAATTTTTACTTTTATATTCTCATTTTGTATATTGACGATCATGACGTGAATGCTTGTAACTTTGTACTGAAAATGTATACTGCGATTTTCTCATGAAATAAATGATCTATCTATATATCTATCGCTAAGGAGAGATGTTTTGATACGGAAACTGATCACATGCAGTTAGTGTACACAGCACTAGTCTTCCGATTCCCTAATTCATCCGTCCGTACCGATACTGAGTTTTAGTTATATCAACAGATTGTTTGACAATGCATACTAAGCGATTTCAATATGCATTCAGCTCCACGCTCTGCAAATATCGCGTTAGAAATGCATGGAGTCATCACTGATGCAACACCAACGACGTGTTTGTATTTCTGAATGTAAATCAATGGCCGACCAAGAATCTAGATTGAGTGTTGGCATTTCTACTACCTTAAGGTGACTCGTATCTCGTATCGCCCGGTTTGGCGACAATATTGGTTGAAATGCGTAGCAAATTCAGAAGTGGGGAAGTGTTGGTTATTAAGATAATCACTAAGAAGTTCACTTAACTTGGGTCCTTGAAAACTATACCCCCCCCCCTCTTTTCTATGGATACGCTACTGTGAGTGACGTTTCCAGTAATAAGCTACATTTTTACTGGAAAAGTCACTTTTAAATGCAATATTTAAAAAATTTACAGAGGCACAAAATGCTAACTGTCGTAGTAATATGTAGGTATATACTTGTACAATTATAACTATGTGGGTATGTCTAAATAAATCTTTGACAAGCTTAACAGAGCATTTCATTGCTATCGACACCTGAATACTACATGGTGTTAGGTGTGGTTATTTAAAGTTTTCATCGCGTGTGAAGGGTTGCATAAAGTGTAAGATCATGCCTGATCAAAGTGCGAAAGTAACTCCCGGCGGGTCGGCGCCGGCCGCGGCTGTGTACTCGGCGATCCAACAACCGGCCGCCATGAGCGAGGAAGGAAACGTGGCATGCAGCTGGCGAGAATGGAAATCTGCCTTTGATTATTACTTAATTGCATCGGGCAAGGAAAATGCACCGTCGCGAGAGAAATGTGCATTATTTTTACATGTAATCGGAAGACGAGGGCGAGAAATTCTCGGAGAATTGGATCTGTCAGACGAGATTAAAACTAAATACGAGGCATTAGTGTCGAAATTTGGCCAGCATTGTGACCCGGCTCGTAATATCAATTACGAAAGACCGAAACTTATCAACAAGAGAACGGATTTGACAAGTTTTTAAGCGACTTGAAGATTAAAAGTAAATCATACGAATTTGGATCATTACGGAGCGGTTTACTTCTTACACAATTGATCAGAGGATTAAAGGACCCAGCATGCGTGAGATATTGTTGGCAAAAAGTACATTGCAATTAGACGAGCACTTATTCAATGTTCAATTGATCCATTTTCAGCATAAAAATCGAGTGGGGCTGTGTCGGAACACACGGCCGTTGGTTATAATGTGAAACGTCTATGTTAGGGAGTCAGCACCGTTTGTTGAGCGCACCTTGACAGCTTGTAAGTGCTCCCGAAACCGCCTCGTTCATTTGGCACCGAAGATCTCTTTCCGATGATATCCGTGACTTATATTTCTTGCTGGCTTTTCCACAAACTGAGGCCGATATACTGAATTTTCCTATTATTTTTTACACTTTCTACTTGTTTTTAATGATGAACATTGTCCAAATTACAGTTATTTCTATGGGAATTGATTTTTTCTAATAATTTTCTGTTCCTTAAACTGCAAGAATCACCGCGCTATCACATATAAGTCGTCAGTTATACCGAATAGAAAAAAGCGAGTGAGTTTCGTTCATTCTATATGTCATAATGTCCTTCCTCTACCGCTCGTCTACCCTCTTTGAGTTTTCATTGGAGGCGTCCAATGAAAACTCAATGTTATAACAGCAAGCTGACTATATAAGCTATAAACATAATGACACTAAATTTATGATTTTAAACCTAATAGTGTTATAGTGATTCTGCCCCCGGTAGTTAAAAAGGCACAACTATACAGGAAATCTGTATAAGACTTGCCCTTTTAAGTAATGGTGGCAGCATTAAGATAAGAAAATATATACCCTTTCGTCACTGTCTTGACCAGCTACCAGTATAAACGTGTGACACCACCTATTGAAAACCTCAGACCCAACTGATTTATATTATTCTGAATTAGTCTACAGTATTTGTTTTTAAATCCGTGTACTATTGCCAAATATATTAGTGCGTTCCTTTTTTTTAATTCTAGTCGATTAGTAACTCTACATTTGTTGATTACGTGTGAGTGACGTAGGTAATCCCACCGAGACACAAACACTTTGACAACACGTGACAACGCCATCTGTGAATAGTAACACAGTCGCAAATGTTGCACTCGTAACTTTTAGACTGGGCAAGATAAAAAGAGGAAATTAAAAAAAAACATGTATTAAAATATGATGTAATCGATTCTACTCTTCATTCTGAATTAACAGTTTTCAGGTTTTCAGTTGGTTGGTAACACCTCGTATTTCAGTGTGATTTTAAAAACGTCTCACGTCAAAGACGGCAAATAGTACATTACACAACTAGGGTGGTAATACAAAGAAAGCCCGAGATCGCAGGTGTTTCCGGCCCAAGCTGTAAGCGAGGGACGTAAATATGCGATCGAGGGCTTTCTTTATTACCTCCCGTGTTGTGTACATCATTTTATGTCTACACTTGGCCAGAAAGCGGCTTTTTCCGTACGCGCAGCAGCGTGCGGAAAAAGTCACTTTATGGCCAGGTGTGGCATAAATTCTTTTTTTGTGGGTGGAATTATGTTACCCTGCTGGACTAAAGTAACCCGTATACGGCATGTTTATTTTTCCTGCGAACGATAATACATTTTAAAATTTATTTTAGTACATATCGTCGAATTTTTTAGTTTCCCAGAATCCATGAATTCTGTTTGCCCACAAAAGCTCTTTATTTTTCTATTTCTCTCAAATTGTTAGGCAACATACATAAAAATAAAATTGAACAAAAACAAAAACCGCGTGAAATTTTGTAGTTCGACCAGAAAATAAAAATTGAACTTTACCGAGTTCAATATAGTTCTTTTCCATATTTTCAGGAATTGATTGGGGTAACATGACATTCCAGTGCATGTATCTATTTTCTATTCCATCCACAGGTCATATATGAAAAGCTTAATTCCCTTTTTTGACAAGCTCTCGGCTACTATTTTAGATTTTTAGAAGTTGAGGCGATTCGAGTATATAGTTTTTTATCATGCAAACGAAAAGAGAGCTAAAAATCGACATGGATAGTTTTGTATTATTTTGCGCTTTTTTTTGTTTTGCGCATAAAATACACACATTTAAGAGAGCTTGTAATTTCCCTTTCTGTGATGATATCAGATTTATGCGAAATATTGCCTGTGGCTAGTGTGGAATTCTACAAAGTGTGGTTTTGATACGTTTATATCTAGTTTGTTGTTGGTCATCCAATCAATTATGCCACTGAGAGTGTCGATTATGTCATGTTCGTACTGATCTGTAATATTTCAACATTTTATCAAAGCACTGCTGGCATCAGCGAAATGTACCACTTGATTTTTAGTTTGCCTAAGCAGATCCTTTATGAAAAACAAAAACATCAGCAGGCCTAGTCCTTGAGGTACGCCTCTTCCATTTACTCTATAATTGGATCTCCGCTTCGCTTTCAGTTGAAACATCGATAGTGGTTTGCCATACGGTGCCTTTCACTTTCAGATTCAAAGAAAATAAATCATAACTCAATGAAAAAGTAGACGGCTTAATGAACGTTTGTGAAATTGACCATAAATCTCTTTAGCCACAAACAGAACCATTTATTGCGTTAGGCGAGACGAGGGTTTGAAATACATCAACATGTTTATTTGTGCTCATGATATCGATCATGCCATGGCGACACCTATCACTGATTGTGACAAATGAGGTGTCAACCCATTAATTGCGCACCCTGTAGCATGTGGCGCCCTTAACAGTAATATATACAGTCCTCCTGCAGAAGGGATAGTTAAAATATGGTATAAACGTATAATTATCACAGTACCTATAGTTAAAGTAACGTATACAGGGCGACTTCAAATTGGTAATACAAAACACTTGATTATATCTCAGTTAATGCCATGTAGTGTAACACATTAACCCCTATGTTAAAATTTGCTGTATTTAATTATTGCTAATTTTGTAACAAACCAAATAATTAAAGTCCTAAAGTGTGGTCACACTCCATTAAATACCTAAGGGTCATACCTTAGCACCTTATTTTTTTTTGGCAACTGACAATTACTAATCAAAACACGTTTTCTTCATAAATATTGCGGCATGTGACGGATAACCAAAGAGGAAAGTGTTCATTTGAAAATCTTTAAACCTCTTTGTTTATTATTATGGTAGAATAACCATGTTAAGCCAACAAAAAAGGGATAAATTAATAATTAAAAAAAAATACTTCTGATTATTTTAAAAGTAAAAACTTAATTGAGGGGCTAAGTTTAGGGGATATGTATGTAAACATTCATTTTGTATTACCAATTCAAAGTCACCCCGTAGGTGCTGATATGAGATTTGTGTGGGCCGGTCAAAACCGTAGCTTAATCCTATCATCCCCGTGTCCTAAACGCTGAACGCTGAGGTCGCTGTTTTAAAAAATGATTTGGCTAAACTATAGGAAGTAAAAATGCGAGGGTGGTTGTTTCTTGATTTTTACCCAGCGGCGAAGCCCAAAGGAGGGTTGTTGAGACACGGACTATCCCGAGTTCCTAAAAATAATACTCCAGCTTGACATGATTTTTATTCTTTAACTCTAGAACTCTACTAACATTACTGGTCCTACGAAAGAATGTGAACTTTTGGCGCTCCAGACAATTTTCTCAATCTAACCTACAATAAACTATCATCTTATTATCCATTACCTAGGTGATCAGTAGGATGCTTGACAATATACTGTAGGCATGTACAAACAGCAACACAGTTAACTATACACTTCAAAAATGGGAAATACTGCAAGAAAGAGAATCACACTTGAAGGCGTCGTGTTATGCATGTGTGCGTGTGTTTATGAGTATAAATTGGCTATTATTCAAAAGAGTTTTGAAACAATAATTTTTCTTTTATTGCTGATCCAACGTCATTATTGACATTAATGCCATATTATTGAATTCGTGGAAAAAAATGAATGAATAATAAATATAAATTACATTATATTGGTGCATCATATCAAAAATATGAAGCACCAATAAAAGCATTAGCAATATAATTAGTTTATTTCATCCCAACGTTCGTCTGAAAGCTAAATCATAATTTTGACAAATTCACCTGTCTTGTTGAAATAAAACCTTTATTTACAGTACCTATGGAAAAAAAAACTTTGCCCAAACAACTACAATGACAAAGCTCAAAGGCACATTACACATACGCAAACGTTATTTGATTTGAAGTTGACATAATACAAATATATATATCTCTTTCAATTGTTATCATTTTCTCTCTGCTCTGTCTTTAATGGGCAGTTAAGTGTGTTGCTGTTTGTATGTGACTAGTAGAGAATTAGTTTAGTTTTGCGCGATAAAATTTAAACGTTTATATGTCAAATATTTCCTATTGATTATATTTATTTCTATCCTTGTCTAGGCATACAAATACGAAGGACGACTTCCTCATAAAATTGCAGCTAACAAAATAACACAGGCGGATGTTAATCTAATTTAAATTTTATTAAAGTCGGATGAGCGTTCAAAATTGCTTGCGTGAGTAAAACTTTGATAGGTTTTGTGCAAGTATAGTGGTATTTTATGGCGCCATAGCCCATTCGGGTCCCTGGAGGGTTTGAATGGGAACTTTATATTTTGTTGGGAAATTGGAATGGAATATCCAAATTCGTATAATGCTGATGTTTTGCACGCAAAAGTTGGAGTTGTTGGATTAAGTTTGTTTGAGTGGCATGTAAGCGTGAATGTGGATTCTATAGTAGTCTAAATTTTGCGGTGTATCAAGGTTATCATACTTTTTTGCCTTGAGCGTATATTTGTTTCAAATCTTGCGACAGCATTTTCAACTAATAGAAGTACTAAACCGATTGATATAAAACTTTGCTCTTAAATTAAGTTTGGACGTGGGGTGGGGCGACTTTTCATTAAAAACTTGAAAATTGTGTGACGTAATTTGTGGATGACTTCTAAAACTATTTGAATATAAACTTGTAAAAATAAACTTACCGACGACAGAGAGATACATGCGGTGCCCGATGGGCGGGGTGGTGCCCACTTGGCACTCGTAGATGCCGGAATCACGCCGCTGCGGGAATCTTATCTAAACAAGAAAAACAACAACTTAGTCGCAACGCAACTAGGGTAACTATCTTAGGATTTATCCTGAGCAGACATCGAATTTTGGGAATACCTATATTTTCCCGATACTTTTCTATACTAGTGATCGCTCCTAGCTTAGTTTGTAGGTGTATTTTTTTGCCAGTTTTTTTGTTGAGTTCATCAATATAATCTCTAGCCGTCAATTCAATTACGCTCCCAAAATTCTGATGGCTGGTCCAAAAAATATTATACAAATTACAATTTTTTTTTCAGTTCTGACCGGAATATAAATAATTTAGTTGTATAAAATTAACGCTGATACAAAAAATGTGCAGTTAGTTTGACGGATATATAAAGTCAGGATCGGACATATTTTGAAGAAAAAAAAATATGTCTAAAAAAAAAACTGAAAGAAAAACATTGTTTGCTTTTTGCTTTAGCTACTTTATTTCATTTTATCTTTCTTTATTATGTTCTTTTTTTGCGTAAAACATTCATAGTAGCTTCCAATTTGCCTGTGACTAAATTGTCTATGTTAAAAAATAGAAATAAAAACATATCGGGTTACCCTAGTTGCAACTAGTTCGGGAACTAGGTTAATATTTATTTGTACAAACTCGGCGAAGTATTGGGAAAGTGGTATTAGCGTTGTGTGAAGCTAATGATGATGAGGTTGTATGTCGGGCTAATAATGCTTTGTTTTTGGGTAGCATGTTACAAGTATTCGCACGCAACGTTGGTTTTGTACAGAAAAACCACTAAATAAATACTGAACTTTTTATTATATTTAAAGACACGATTAGCTTAGTGGACTCTACCTATGAAGCTTAAGGTCCTGGGCGCACATTCTGGTATGCATCCTATGTTTTAATTCAGGGATTGGTCTACATTATAATCGCATTATTTAGTAAAAAAGAAACGGGACAAGTGCGAGTCGGACTCGTCCAAAATAAATTCATAATTCTCGATCAACGGAAAGTACCCTATGAATTTCGGTTTCCTTGACAGTGTCCAAATATTCGTTTTTTGCGACATAAACAGCCATATCTATTTGTTACGTTAACTTAGAAGTTTTATTTTTTCACAGCTTCAAGGGTCTGTGAACCTGAGTACCTTTATGGTTTTATTTTCAACTCAATATCGCCTGCGTGTGAATACGTGTCGTGCGCTCCTAAATGGCCGAAGTTGGACTACTTGTTCGTCTTTGGGTTATTCTTCAGAAATATGTCTGCGGTCACCTTATTCCTCTGGCCCTTTTTCATACTAAATGTATGGAGACAGAGGAATAAGTCGCAGACATATTTCTGAAGAATGACCCCTGTATAATTTGACGTTATTATAGACACAACTTACTATGTTTGACATGGATATTTATAACCAGTATGATGTCATACTGGTTATAAATATCAATGTCAAGTATTTTTCAGGCCTGATAAGTTTCCTTTTCTGACCGCATAGTGTCTCTTTTGTCGATTTAGTGCTGCCACCTATCTGTGGGTCTAGTGAAAAGTGGTACAAGTCACATTTATACCAGGAACAAAAGGTCACAACTCTATTGTATGACTTAAGCTCTTTTGCTCCTGGGTTATATGCAGAGCTCGGAATAGGTAATGCCTATTTACCTAAACTTCGCGGAAGGACATAACTAAGAGTGGTTACAATCACCAAAAATAATTATTTAATTTTATTGTACGCGGGCTTTCCCAGGATTAATAAGAATACATAATCCACATAAATTCATACTCGGGGTCAAATTATTAATGAAATACAATTGTTTAATAGTACGAAGGGCCATTTGTATGAAGTCGATTTTTGAGTTCTCAACGTATCTATTTAAAATTTTTGTATTAAACAGTTGTATTTCATTAATAATCTAACCCTGAGGGTGAATTTATATAGATTCTGTATTATTGTTAAACCCAGGGAATTCCGGGTTCAATAAAAATATATAATTATTCTTGGTGGTTGTAACCACTCTTAGTTACGTCCTCCCGCGAAGTTTAGGTAAATAGGCACTACCTATTCCGAGCTCTGGACTTATATGAGATTTGTACCATTTTTCACTAACCCACAGTTTCTGCACGTTCAATATAGAGTATCTAAGTACTAAATTAATCAAATCCCTGTTTGGACCCAAATTATTTATCTAAAGGCCTAAAAGCGATGTTTTCACCCAGATCAAAGTCAGATACCAGTTGTTTAAATAGAGAAAGTTTAGGGACCGAAATATTTGCCCCGAGTCTATCCCGGTTCGCCGCTATCTACGTGCCCTAGATGTGTTTGGGATGGATTGTGTCCAGCTTTTTGAGCAAGTACGAAGATGGATTGTCGTCTATATAGGTAATTTTAAAAATAGATAACATGCTGAAATCATAACCGTCTTTTTGTTTTGCTGTATACACGTATATAGACGTATATAGGGTAGACTAGCTTTTGCCTGCAACATTGTGTACGTGGACTTAAGAGTTATAAATTCCTTTCTGGAAAATGATCGTTTCCTTTCTGGAAAAATAATTTTTATCAGTAAGCGGTCCAGTAAAAAGATAAAAGACACACAGACAGAGGTAATTTTGCTTTAATTATTTTGGATCTAAAGTAGACTGAAATTATTGGACGCTTATCATCAAATTCTATTTCCAAGCATTTTTAACAAGTTTTATGCCACACCTGGCCAAAAAGTGGTTTTTACCGCACGCTGCGCGTACGGAAAAAGCCGCTTTCTGGTCAAGTGTCGACATAAAATGATGTACAGAACACGGGAGGCAATAAAGAAAGCCCTCGATCGCATATTTATTTACGTCCCTCGCTTGCAGCTCGGGCCGCAAACTTCTGCGATCTCGGCCTTTCTTTGTATTACCACCCTAGTTGTGTAATGTACTATTGTGATGCACACATAAACATTATCATTCACTCGTTCAATCCATTCGTGCCAGCTCTTGTGAATCGACCTGTAAGTGCCTTATCACAATTGCGATTTGCGGGCCAGGACGACTTGTTTTGTATGGAAACTCGCCCGCAGCTCGCCCGCAACTCGCAAGTGTGATAAAGCCTTAAGATCACAGCCATTTTGTGCTAGCTGTGCTGATTCACCTCTGTTCCGATATTCATCGTCGTCGTCGGCGTTCCAGTCAGTCCGAAGCAGGGCTCGGATACCGGTATTCGTTCCATACAAAAATACCGGTATTCTTTCCGTTCTTATCGTTCTTTGGTTTCTTATTTCGTTTTTTAACCAGACAATCTAATAATACGAAATCATGACTTAAATACATTACTGAGCTCTACATAAAAAGCATAAAATAATTCAAAATATTGGGCTACTTCGGGGTTTTTGCAAAATACCGGTTACGAGCCCTGGTCCGAAGAATGTGCAAGCTAAACTGGCAGTGGGCCGGTCACATCTGCCGCGGAATCGACAACCGTTGAGGGCAAGGCTTGGCAAGCGTAGTGTAGGACGCCCTCCAGCTAGGTCGAGCGATGACATAGGAAAGTAGCCAGCAGCGGTTGGAAAGAAAATGCTCAAGACCGAATTCAGTGGCGTGCCGTGGGAGAGGCCTATGAGCGCGGTCCCATGTCCACGGCACGGTGCCGTTCGACTTAAAACGGCGCGGCGCGCGCCATAGAAACTGTATGGGGGGCGCCGCACCGTTTCACGGCGTACGGGGCCGTGCCGTGGACATGGGTCCGCGCCCTATGTTCAGCAGTGGACGGAAGTGGGCTGATAATGACGATGATGTTCCAGTCAGCGTTTTATATCTACTCCTATACACCTACTACTCACTCATTTATTTATATATAGTTGTTAAATATATTCTTTTGAACGAAACCAATTTAATATTGTTAAGTTTGTCGGTGCTAATTCCCACGGCGGCTACAATACCAATAACTACACATACATACTCTATAGCTGTATAATCCTTTTTTTTTAAATCCTGAACTAAAGTCAATAGTTTCTATAAAATTGCAATACATTCCTTGCCTCTAGTAATTAAGCTGTCGATGCTGCTCCCCGGAGCTTCAATTTATTATTGTGGAGATTTTTCTTCTTCATCTTTTATAATACAGAAACAGAAAATAAAAAACATAGCTATTAGCAAAGTATAAGGAAAGAAAAGTAGCCACACTCCGGCCTTTTAGGAGCGAGCGATAGCTATTCAAGGTCAAGGCGTAGGGCTGCCGGCCATAAGTTCTTTTCGCATCCGAAAACACTGCAGTATGTATTGTAAACGTGTGTCGTTTACGATACATTTCGCGGCAGTGAGCGCTGACATTGCGGACAGGGACACTAAGCAGGCGGTGAAGGAGCGCGTCTTCTGTCGCCTGACAAAAGTACTTAACAGTATCACTGATCGATTGGCTACGCGACCACAACGCCCGGATCGCCACCGTACGCCTCCGCGCCGCCGTAAGGCTGGCCGCCGCGCGATCGCGTTTTCGCGTCCCACTCGATCGCCAGCGCGTTAAATCACCCGCGCCACAACAACACCACATAAGAAGCCTCCTCTCCACCCCCGCCCTGCCCGGGCTAGGCGGGGGATGGACGAAAATCACAAGAAGAGGACTATCACCAGAAGTAAGAAGAACAGACTGCCGAAACCACACAGAGCCGACCGCGGGCGCAGGATTCCCGCACGCGGAAAGCAACGCCAACAACCACCAAGCATCCTATCGCCGAAGCACTCATTTACCACGAGCCCGGTTCACGGCAAGAATAACTGCGCCACCACGTAGCAGCAAGCGCCCTAGAGGCAGCAGGCGCTCCGCGAGGCAGCCGGCGCCAGTGAGGCTGCAAGCGCCCGCGCGAGGCCGCTGTGATATATGTATGAATATTGGGGTAGTCATTATAATTATCTATAAATGTAGGTACCTATCAACATAGCATATGTCAACCAGTTCGAGAATAAACGCCGTACGAATTACATCGTGTTTCGTTTCCCTCATCGCCCGTGATTCCATATATTATATTGGCGACGACTTCGGACCTACGTGACATTGTTTTTGTGTTTTTTTACAACTGCGAGATGCCGATCGGAAAGATAGAAGCGTTTAATGTCGAAACAGACAGTTGGTCGACATACGTGGAGCGATTGGAGCAGTACTTTGTTGTCAACGAGACAAAGGAGGAGCACAAAGTACCGACGTTAATAACGGTAATGGGGAATCAAGCCTATGAACTCCTAGTTACACTATGTACGCCCGACAAACCGGCAAGTAAAAAGTTGGCTGACCTTGTTAAGGTCATGAGCGGCCATTTACAACCTAAACCGAGCGTTCTAGCCGAGCGGTATCGGTTTCGTAACAGGAAGCAAGGGACGGGCGAATCGGTGGCGGACTTCGTGGCGGAACTCAAGAAGTTGGCGAATCATTGCGATTTCGGAGCCGGACTGAAGGAGAGTTTAAGGGACCAGTTTGCATGTGGGCTTCGTGATGAATCGATAAGACAGCGATTGTTTACGGAAGACAATATTACGTTTGACCGAGCGTTAAATGTGGCGTTAGCGATGGAGGCTGCACAGGCGAACGCGGCGGCAGTGGAAGGTCATGCGAGGGGCTTCGAACCCGCCCCGGGTACTTCGACTGGTTGTCATGCGGTAGCGGCGCAGCCGTGGCGCGGCAGGGGCGCCGGGGCGTCATATCGCCCGGCTGGCGGCGGTACCGGGCGCTCGCTTGGCAACAATCACACGACGCGGCCGACAGTGCCGACACCAAAACGTTCGCTGGGAGCACGGGAGACGCGGCCGGCGGGTGCGCCGCGCGCTTCGCATGCCGCGGAATGTAGTGTTTGTGGTCGTCAGCATGACTCTGCGCGGTGTAAATTTATAAATTATGTGTGCCGTGTGTGTAACCAACCGGGGCACCTGAAGAAGATGTGTCCGAGGTTGCAGGCGGTCACAGGCACATACAGTACCGAGGTGCGGGAGGAAGTAGCAAGCGACTTTAGTGACGAGGTACCTTTTAATGTATTTAATGTAAACAATATTCACCAGTTTAAACCATTTATGTTATCGGTGATGTTAGATGGCCAGTTAGTAAATATGGAAGTAGATACGGGCAGTGCGATATCGTGCATAAGTCAAGAATTGTATTCTAAATTGTTTTGCAACTTGCCATTACGTAGTAGTAATTTGGTCATGCGATACTATACAGGCGAAAAGAAACATCCCGTGGGGAAAATTGCAATAGATGTAACATTTAAAGATATTTGTAAAAAGTTGGAGTTGTATGTAGTAGATAATGGCAATACGCCTTTGTTAGGTAGGCAATGGTTACACGAATTAGGTATCGAGTTAAAGGAATTGTCGTGTCATGAAGTAAGGATCACTACACAGTTTGATTTAAATGCGCTTCATTCCAGATACAGTGAGGTGTTTTCGGAAGGGCTTGGTCGGTATACGGGTGGCGAGGTGAGTCTCCGCATACGCGAGGGGGCGCAGCCCGTGTTCCTGCGCGCGCGCCCGCTGGCGTACGCGCTGCGCGAGCCGGTGGAGCGCGCGCTGGACCAGCTGGTGCGCGACGGCGTCATCACGCCCGTTGATTGCTCGGACTGGGCCACGCCGATTGTACCCGTCGTTAAGGCGGACGGAACAATTCGGGTATGTGGAGATTTTAAGTCTACACTTAATAAGTGCCTCGAGATAGATCGTTTTCCGTTGCCTAGAGTGGAAGATTTGTTGGCCAAGATTAATGGTGGGGAAAAGTTTACAAAGATCGACTTATCGCAAGCATACGCTCAGTTTGTGCTAGATGAACGTTCTAGACCATATACTGTGATAAATACGCACCGGGGCTTGTATATGTATAATAGATTAATTTACGGCCTGTCGTCTAGTCCGGGTCTCTTCCAGCGGAAATTGGAGCAAATGTTTGCTGATCTCCCCATGGTAGGCGTGTTCTTAGATGACGTGATATTGACAGGCAAAAACGATCAAGAACACATAGATACGTTACATAAAGTTTTAGGTAGGTTACAAAAATTTGGATTAAAAATTAAAAAAGAGAAGTGTACTTTTTTTTCAAAGTCTGTTACATACCTAGGGTATGTAGTGGATAAAGCGGGGATCCACACGAACCCGGATAAGATAAAGGCCATTGAACAGGTACCGATTCCGACATGCGTAACCGAGCTGCGCGCTTTTTTAGGTATGGTCATGTATTATGCTAAGTTTGTTCAGAATATTAGTATGATTCTAGCGCCTCTTTATGCGTTATTGAAGAAGGGGGCTAAGTTTGAATGGTCGAGTGAATGTAATCAGGTATTTGGAAAAGTTAAAAGACTATTGGGTAGTAGTAAGGTATTAGCTCACTATTCCACGGAGTTGCCGATTATACTTACGACAGACGCTAGTGGTGTAGGAGTAGGGAGTGTGATTTCGCACGTGATGCCTGATGGTATTGAAAGGCCGATCGCGTATGCCTCTCGTGTACTTAGCTCGGCGGAACGGGGATATTCGCAAATAGATCGAGAAGCTTTGGCTATAATTTATGGAGTAAAAAAATTTCACCAATATTTGTATGGTCGTAAGTTTCTTCTTAAGACGGACAACAAGCCTCTTGTTGCTATTTTTGGGCCCAAAACAGGTATACCGGTGATGGCGGCTTCGAGAATGCAGAGGTGGGCAGTAATTTTATCAGGCTACGATTATGATATACAATACGTAAGCACCAGCCAGAATGGAGCCGATGCATTGTCGAGGCTACCGCGGCGGGGGGAGGTTGAGGAGAGGCAGCCGGAGTACACTTATATTAATTTAGTTAGAAATTTTTTACCAATTACCAACCGACAGGTTAGTGAAGAGATTAAAAAAGATTCGTTGTTGCGCAAGGTCGTGTTATGCTTGCAATCCGGATGGCCCTCTCATAACTCAAACCCGGAATTACAACCTTATTTTGTAAGACGGAATGAACTATACCTAGATTCGGAGTGCATCATGTGGGGTTATAGAATTGTTATTCCCGGCGTATTTAGGGAGCAAATATTGCAAGAAATACACGTAGGACATTTAGGGATAGTAAAAATGAAGGCTGTTGCGAGAAGTTACGTGTAGTGGCCCGGCATCGACGCTGACATTGAGCGCTGCTGCGCGGGATGCCACACGTGCGCGGTGGAGGCGCCGGCGCCTCCCCGCGCGACCGTGCAGCCTTGGCCGTATCCCGCAGAGGTATGGTCGAGGGTACACATGGATTTTTTGGGGCCATGGCATGGGAGAACATTTCTCATATTAGTGGACGCGACATCTAAATGGATCGAGGCTTTTCTCATGTCCAGCACTACGGCGTCGGCCGTTTTAAAAGTATTAAGGGAGGTATTTGCTCGTTTCGGTTTTCCACAAGAAGCAGTTTCGGATAATGGGCCGCCGTTCACTAGCCGAGAGATAGGCGGGTTCATGCAACATTATGGTATCGTACATACATTTACGGCCGCGTATCATCCAGCATCGAACGGGGCAGCCGAGACAGCGGTAAAGTTATGCAAAAGGGCCCTTAAGAAAGCTATGAGAGATCACGACGATGTAGAGGAAGCCCTTCAAGAATATTTGATGGTGTACAGGAACACACCACACAGTACCACAGGGCAGTCGCCGGCCATGCTGCTGCAGAAGCGGCCGTTGCGTTGTCGCCTGGACATGTTGCGGCCCGGCCGTGAAGTCGAGCAACGGGTAGAGAGGGCGCAGCGCCGGCAAGTGCAGTACGCGGGGGGGACGGACCGGACGTTCAAGGTAGGGGATCTGGTGTGGTTTAGGGACTATGGGTCGGGGGAGAGATGGGTTAGGGGCCAGATAGACGGTATAATAGGCTCTAGGAACGTAGTGGTGGCAAAGGAAAACGATTTATCGGTTAAATTTAAGAGGCACGTAGACCAGATCAGGTTAAGAGCTCCGATTTCCGCATTGGGGTGGCCCAGTGCGACGAACAACGGCCACATTCCACCACCACCACCAATGCCACCCGTACCGCTGACTGTGGCTAGACCACGCCGAATTATAAAGCCCGTCGAACGTTATGGTGATCCCTTATTGTATTAAGTTATAGGATCTCTAAATAAAATTGTCTGTTAAGAGCATTCTGGTTAATTTGTATAATTGTTAGTTTTGTTGTAGGTTGATTGAGATGGTTTGAATCTCGGCGCAAGAAAGCCGACCTTTGTCATCTATTAACCAATACTACTTATAGGTATGTAACATATTGATAGGGCCGAATCAAGGCATGCCCCTAGTGTAGTTAATTAGCCGTAAGTAAAAGTTAAGTGGGGGGGTGTGATATATGTATGAATATTGGGGTAGTCATTATAATTATCTATAAATGTAGGTACCTATCAACATAGCATATGTCAACCAGTTCGAGAATAAACGCCGTACGAATTACATCGTGTTTCGTTTCCCTCATCGCCCGTGATTCCATATATTATAGCCGCGACGCGCCCTGAGAGGCAGCGATGCGCCCGCGAGGCCGCAAGCGCCCGCCAGGCAGCAGGCGCCCGCCAAGCAGCAAGCGCCCCAGGAGGCTGCAACTACGCGCTCGTGTGGCAACAGGATACACCCCGAAGAGCCAGGCTACATGATGCAGCAACCACCGGCACACGACACCACAACAACACCCAAGACTCCATTACAACATCTTCGCGCAGAGCTTCTACGCCCTCACAACTGCAGCGCAACCGAATCATGGACCAAATGTGAGGGAAATCACGAAGCGACCAGCACCACCAGGCAGCCACAGGCGCCGGCACGCCGAACGCAACGGATTTCCTCACCAACGAACAAGAATGAAGACACTGCAGCCTGGGCACCTCCACTACTCCACGTCGAGCAGTCAGGACCGTGCCCAGTGGCAAGGACGCTGAAGACCCCTCTCCCAGCCTCTGGCTGAGCGTCGCTCGCTGGGCCTCCCGCAAGGGTCTCACCCGGCAGGGCTGACCTCGCCGAGGCGAGAAGAAGAGAGGAGGCATCCGCAGGGCCCCCTAGGAGCCCGCCCCAACCACCGGCTGCGGTAGCCCCCGCCGAGGAGGGCACATACGCCCTGAACGGCTCCCCCAACCGCCTGACGGCGGTTGTGAGACGACCCGAACGATACTTAACAGTCTTTTGTCTGGCGGCAACAAGGTGCAAGCCTTCAACGCTTGAGTGATGCCCCTGCTCCTTTGGCATACTAAGGTGGACTCAGACCGAGCTGGACGCACTGGATAGGCGGGTCCGTCTGCTGCTTATGAGACTGTACATCCCGCGTAAGTGTCGGGGCCGTGGCTTTTTAAACGCCAAAGACCTCCATGCGGCGACGGTCCGACCCCGACTTGCGAATTGCTACGCATTTCTAAGTTTGCTTGTAGTGAGTTCGTACATGGGGCGCACACATGCAAGCGCTGCGATGTACCTTTTGTCGAAAGAAATATTGTTACTGCTATTATATTGCGCTATTGGCCTGGCTATGTTGTGTTGTGGGCGATTGCAGAAGAGAGCTTATTGACCAGCGTGAAAAATGTCAAAGTAAATTAGGCAATAACAGCCTTCAGCGGCTCAACCATGAATGTCTTTGTTCAAAGATCATCTCGTGCCGTCCCTTGTACGAACTTCGAACAAAGCATTTCAGAAAGTAGGTATAGGTAGTATGCGCAGTCCTAAGCTACATTTTTTTACCGCGGCGTGCGCTGCGATCGTTTACTATTCCATGCACTTCACACATAGCCAATAAAGTATAATTTCAAGCTGCAGGATTGCCGGTCACGGTCGATGCGACGGTCATGAGCATGTTTTTTTATTAAAATAATTCGCACCAACCACTTTTTAATGTCGGTAAATGCTTATTCTTATGTAGGTGCCGGACAAAATGTCAGTGAGTGGGTACTGTCTATAAAATTCTTACTTTCAATATCCAGTCTTCTGTGTGAGGATTGTGGACACTGATGAACCTTTGGTCAGAGGTGTAGGTCATCCTCCCGGAGGTCAGGAGGTGGATGTCGCGGTGCCGTATCCATGACACCTGCACAAACATAAAACATAAATAGTATAACTATTGTTCAGACTAATCTGAAGGGTGGAATCGGAGACGCCAATCCCTAATTCAGGAAGTCACGATACATCCATTGAAAGGTACCAGGAAGATCACATATAATTAAAACCAGGACAAAGTTGCAGTTGCTGCAGTTTTGTGCAAAAGCACAAATGCACCATGAAAGCAGCTCTAAGAGAGGAATGGCGGCGCAGAGTAAAGCGTGCCACTAACACCTGAACTAACAGCCACGACTACTCTGTCAAGTGATACCGACGAAGAAGAATAAATAATGAGGACGCTCACCGCACTATCAACCAAGAATTAGGTGCCGAGTAACTAAGGTAAACAAGCAAGATTGATGGTAAACGACCTAGAGCCCGTAGTCCAATTAGATGGGCAGATCAAATCAGTACCACTCTGGACACTCCGCTGCACGTCGCACTACACGATGCCAAAAACAGGCATAGATAGCGGGACACCGTCAGAGAGAAACTGATTCCACGGGGACGACCCACCCCTCAGCAATGAGGAACGAGACGCGAGGAGGGGGAGGAACTAAGGTATACACTCACCGTCCTATTTCCAAGATCATGGACTCTGCAGTTCAGCTGTGCCGTCTTCCCGACCAGGGCAGTGACATTTCTGGAGTACGCCACGTCAAAGTGTGGCCCGCGCTGCGTCAGCCCCAAGTCTACATCAGTGTAGTCCAGCTCTTGGACGTTGTCCGTGTGCACTCCATTTGTGTTGTCTGTGCATCCTGTGAACAAAGGTGTAATTTTATTTAACGACGTGCAGTCAGCATCATCAGTCAATCAATAGCCGTCAATCATATTGAAATAGCCAGATTGTCACACATCTTTGTACTTATAGTAATAAAGATGTGCAGACTATTTGATGATGATTGTGCATTGTCAAAGTGATTTTTGGTAAAAATCCGTTGATCACGCACAATAGGCCCCATTTCGACGGGGCGACAATTCGTGTGCGAGTTTGATTACATTGCGAGCTACCTAGGTACGATGAGAACTATGTTTGTTTTTATGAGTTCTCGATATTTCGGAATGCTAAAGTTAAGCTTAAACTTATTTGTCTGAATCGGGCTTTTCTAGCAAGATGCTAATTTGAAATCTTTTGCTTCAATCCATGTAAAAATTTAAGGTGGTTGCGTTCCCATACAAAAGTTGGTGCACCTTCATGGGCTAACGGCAGGGTATATTAAGAAACTAATTTGACAAATATCAATTAATTTACGTTTTATTTTGGGCAAATGCATAAAAAATGGTATATTTTCACGCTAAATACCATATTTCACCGATGAAAAACTTGGATATTCTATCACTGTGTGCGAATCACCTACAGGTGGGTAACAAAACTCACGCAAACACAGGCAAATGGTGTATGGATGTGTGTGTGACTTATCTATTGACACTTCAAAAGCGATCTTAATTTACGCACCGTTTGAGTGTGCATCCGTAGCCTTGTGGTCTCAAGCTGTTACTTATGGTTACGTTTGATTGTGGGTTGTAATCCCGAAATAATTTTATTTTTTCTTTTTTTTTCGTCTTTATCGAATACTACACGCTCTAATTAATTTGGAAAGTAAATTTTTGGTCAGCCGTTATTAAAATTGATCCGCAAAAAAAAATAAGCAGTTAAATCATTTGGGCAGCATACAAAGATTTGGCTGGCAATAAATCAAATCGGGCGGCAACTCATGTTCAGCAAACAGTTTAAAAACGGTTAACATTTTAACCAATATTAATCTGCTTTTTTTATCATTTGGCTGCCTAATAAACAGTCGAGCTGCAAAATAATTACTTGGGTAGCAAGATTTTACAATTGGTCAGCAGAGAGTTTAATTGAGATATACAGGGTGTCACTGTGATATATACTGGGTGTCACTGTGATATATACAGGGTGTCACTGTGTTATATACAGGGTGTCACTGTGATAGATACAGGATGTCACTGTGATATATACAGGGTGTCACTGTGTTATATACAGGGTGTCACTGTAATGTATACAGGGTGTCACTGTGATAGATACAGGATGTCACTGTGATATATACAGGGTGTCACTGTGTTATATGTATACAGGGTGTCACTGTAATGTATACAGGATGTTACTGTGATATATACAGAATGTCATTGTGATATATACAGGGTGCCATTGTGTTATATACAGGGTGTCACTGTGATAGATACAGGATGTCACTGTCAGCAGAGAAAACATGTCTGTAAGCAGTTTAATTGAAATATACAGGGTGTCACTGTGATATATACTGGGTGTCACTGTGATATATACAGGGTGTCACTATGTTATATACAGGGTGTCACTGTGATAGATACAGACACCCTGTATATATCACAGTGACACCCTGTATATATCACAGTGACATCTGCTACTTGACAGCTGACAATTACCGAATGACAAAATGCGCACACGATTGGCGGCAGAATAGTTGCGCCCAGTAAGATTTTATTGCCCCCTTTTTTTTGATGAACAAAATGAAATATTTTGCTTACCTACTGATTGCTTACCAAAATTTGATTTACCGTAGATCGCTTAATGCAGCTCAAATATTTAATTTGCTGACCAAAATAATTTAGAGCAGATCAGTATATCGTCGCTGGAAAGCAATAATGCTGTAACCCGCACCACCATCGAAAATGCTTTTTTTGCATATTCGTATTCAGTTTTTTTTTCTGCGTCGGCTGGTATAGTTATTATTTGCCTGTGATGATAAATAAAATGTATACAGCATATATTTTTTCACCTAAATTTGTAATCACGGAATGAAGAAACGCTGTAACCCGCATAAAATCCCGTGTTTTCAACTGCATTGTGGTTTACAGCAAAATGGTTTCCGCAATTAGGTCTCCGCCATCACGTACAGCATTTTTGCTTTCCGTAAATTTCAACTTTTGACCAGTTTTTGTCATTTACAGCATTTTGTCGGGAGATGTTGTGAATAAACTATGGTGTACAGCATTTTAAAGATACAGTAATAAATGAATAATGACAGTAAAAACATTTTAAAATTTATAGTAAATTTGTATGTGTATATTATTGAGGGTCGTTTTTATTTGTAGTTTGCTAGTTTTCGTTTTTTAAAAGATTTAATCATGATTTAAATTAAATATAAATGTTTACAAAGCTTCCTTTGGATTATAGAGATAATATAAAAATAACCTACTTCAAAAGAAAACCATGTTAATTATTTTTCCGTTCAAACTTTAATGCATGTAAACTAAAAGTGTATCACAACTGTTCTGTAAAACAATCTATATAAATTTTTGAATTGACTTGAATATATTTATCGATTACCTTTTTTTGAATAAAATGACACGTCAACCGTCCACGATTTTTTTAACTAGTCTATTTGGTGTCTCACTGCTGTGCATTAGCCTCTCTCCCAATAATTTCGTCTACCTCTGAAGTCCTCCTGGATCTTAACTGGGAGCCATAAGTCAGAACAGAATGGGTAGAATGCAGCAAATCTCAATGACCTAACATTTCAGTTATAGAAGGGGTTTCCCACCATTTGTGTTTTCATCAACCACAAGCTCCTCTAGGCGTTTCTGATACGTATTTAGATTTATTTATTTTGTAAAATAATGAGTTTTTTAATACTGTGTATAGCCTCATAAATACCATACTTCCGCTCTCAATCATCATCCAAACCAAATTATTTAAATTTCTTTACGCAATTGTATAGTGCTGCTGCATCTAATATACATACAGTCCAACAACATAAATATAACAATACCTAATGATAACTTTGTAATAGCCAAAACATAACATTTTCAGCTTAATATATATGTATGTGTGGCATATAAATTAAGTAGTTCAGAAAATATTACTACAGATCAACAATTATTTACCAGTGACATTTTAAAATGGATTAATATTAACAACCATTCGCACTTACTCTACTTCATTTATACCTGTTTCCTTTCATTCATTCAGTTACAGCAACATTGCAGTACAAAAATCTTGTCAATTTAAGTTTTCATGGCCCAAAAAATGTATTACGAACCACATCTTAGACTAACAGCATTTTAAAACGACTGTGAGATTTGGTAAAAATATTGTTTCCATACAAATTTTTTGTAAGTTACAGCATTATTGCGCGCCATGATTAGAAACATCGAAATGCTGTAAACGACAAAAGTCATATTAAAAACAAGTTTATATTAATTTTACCACTAAAATTATACACTTCGATTTTTTTACAACATGTGTACTAAAGGGGGTTTTATAATCTCTTTTTGTTTGTGAGTTATGAATTTTTCAAAAAAAGTGCAAACGTTTTTTGGCTCTAGTGAAAAGTTTACTTTTTGAGGGTTACAGCATTATTGCTTTCCAGCGATATCATTAAATGCAGCTAGAGATGGGCGCTCGTGGGTATTTACCCGGTAAATACCGGGTAAATACCCAATCCACCCGGTATTTACCCGTTTCTACCCATTTTGGTGGGTAGAAACTACTGAGGGTCAAGATAATTAACAATTGAATAAATTAATGTGTGCAAGGGATAAAATATTAAGAAAAATACATTTTGTCGTCATCGGAATGATTTAATATAACTTGGATTGTTAGATAATGCACTGTTACCGAATATTTTCTGCAGGCTTAGCGTTTACATCTGATTTGATTCGATCGTACCTAATAAAATATGTTTGTTTTATGAAAGGAATGATATTGAGTTTTTCTGTAAACTTTCGAAGTCATATTTTAAATTTATTTTTTATATGAAAAAAAAATATATATATAAGCTTCCCGTAAAGACTAGTACTAGTCCTCTCATCTCATGCTGGTTGTATGAGATTCAAAAGGTTGTCCAATAATTTTATTTCAATTTCAGTAAAGAAGTGAAGTTGTATAATTATTAAGACTTTATTAAAGGGTTTTTATAGTTTGGTGAAAAATTATTTCTACGAAGTGTCTAAATAATTTATCGTTAACTTTTAGAATTTTTTTGAGGACTTAATATCCTACGAGTACTCTAGTAGTGTTAACACAGTATTTTAAAGTTTTCAGATTCCTAGAAGCTTCTAGAAGATGTCTAGAAACGTCTAGAAGTTACATTAAAGTTTCTTCACGTTTTATGAATTTCATAGAAGGTTTAACCATATTTCTAAAAGATTCTTTGATGTCCCTAAACGTAGTCTTGAAGAGAGAAACGTAATCTTCTGGATGGTTCTATAGGGTTTATACAAGATCCTACGAACTTCATAGATGGTACTACAAGGTTTTAAAGAGATCTAAGATATTTCTAGAAGTTTCTAAGTTTCGTTTATAAAGTCTTTAGAAGCCTACAAATGAAATAATATTATTAAATGGTATCTCTCGTCATGTTTATGAATATCCTAGATGTACAGTAGGGAACTAAAAGGCCTCGTAAGGTTTCTCGAGGCTTCCGTAAAGTTTTGACATGGTCTTTTGAAGTTTCCAGCAAAGAATTCAAAATCTTCTGTGGTATCTCTTGTCATTTTTATGAATTCTAGATGTTACTATAGGTGACCAACAGAAGACTTGAGGTTTCTTGAAGCTTCTTTAAAGTTTTGACATGATTTTATGAAGTTTCCAGAAGTCTAAAAAAAATATATCTATATGAGATGTTAATAAGATTATCAAGTTTCCCAAATGACATAAGACATCTGGAAGTCTTTAAGTGGTTTTTACAAGGAATCCAGAATCTTCTTTTGTATTTATAGCCACGCTTATGTGTTCCAGATGTAACAATAATACGCCTCAATGTCCTGGTAAGGATTTTTGAAGCTTCCGTCAAGTTTTGAGAAGATTTTATGAAATTTACACGGTCTACAAAATAAGCAATATACAAAATTATCAAGTTTCCCGTCTGTTTTTCGACATATCTAGAAGTTTCTAGGTGGTTTTACTAAGGAGCCAGAATCTTCTGTGATACATTATAGTGTTTATGAGGTTCTAGATGTTAAAGTAGGCTTCATAAAGGCCATGTTACCATGTAAGATATCTAGGAGTTAATAATATGTTACAAGAAGCTATCTGGGTATCTATGATGGTTCTAGAGATTTCGATGAGATTCCTAGAAGATTCTGTGAGATTTTTAGAAGAATTATTAAAAAAAAATTTGAAGTTCATAAAACCTTCTAAAAGAGTTTTGTGAAAGTATAATACATATTCTAGACTTTTTTGTGATTTTTCTAGATGGTTTTGTTAAGTTTCTAGAAGGTTTTTAAGGTTTTATGATCATATTTAGATTGTAACCTTCAATTAAACTTAAAATTGTCAGCGTCTCGACCAAGACAAAAATCAAAAATTAAAGATGAATAAAAAGCAGGTTTGCGAAAATCCAAACTGACTAATACGCATACTAATTATGTTTGTTACGTGCTAAAGTGCCCCTAAACCAAAAATCAGCTCATTCTGTGTATGGGAACCCGTGCCGACTTCATCCTAAATTTTTCATATTAACCGGTTGAGCTAAGTTTGCACCTGGTTTCCTTCGCACCACATACTAACCAGGTGCAAACTTAACGCAACCGAGATATAATAGATTGAGCTTCTGCTTTGACTTTTTTTGTTTAATTGTGACGAATTTCTATAAGATAGTTGGTCAGACAGAATCAGAGTGTGCAAATACATGAGTATTTCAAGCTTTTCATTTCCAGTAACTTCACAAATATGAAGAAATAAAATCGCTGAATTTTGAAAATGCAATGCGGTATTTTATATAATCTATTTTCTAGCTCTTAATTAGTCGCCATCTTTGGTACAAAATAATAAAATGCGATTTAATTATATAAAAAGAGCCACAATAGTTGCGCCCTTCAATCCTGGTTGCGTTAAGTTTGCACCTGGTTGGTATGTGATTCGAAAGAAACCAGGTGCAAACTTAGCTCAACCGGAAGTCGGCACGGGTTCCCATACACAGAATTAGCTGATTTTTGTTTTAGGAGCATTTTAGCACATAACAAACATAATTAGAGGGTATGCGTTACTCAGTTTGGATTTGCGTAAAATCTGGGACACCCTAATAAAAAGTGTATCATTACTTTTGTTGATGTAACGTAAGATGCCTATTTCGCTATCCATAGCATTTATTCTTACTATACGTATACATACTGTCCCAAAACTCAACGATAAGCCGGCACCAGAGGATGGAGCTACTTATGATTAGTCGAGAAAAAATAAGGAAAAAAATATATCTCAATTATTGAGATATATTTTTTTCCTTATTTTTTCTCGACTAATCATAAAAAATAAGGAAAAAAATATATCTCAATAATTGAGATATATTTTTTTCCTTATTTTTTCTCGACTAATCATAAGTAGCTCCATCCTCTGGTGCCAGCTTATCGTTGAGTTTTGGGACACGTTGTATATATCAACAACATTTTTAATGAAATTTGTAAAAAATAATAAACAAATAGTTTATACCCACCAATTTGGGTATTTACCCAATTTACCGGGTAGATTGGGTAAATACCCGGGTATTTACCCGGTAAATACCTTGGGTATTTACCCACCGCCCATCTCTAAATGCAGCCTGATTTATAAATGTTTGCTTACCATAAGTTGCTTACCAACTAGCTATTTTGGCTGACCAAATACATATTTCTGCTGACCAAAATATGAATATTTTGCTGATCGATTAAATGATACCCAATTAATTTTGTAATTTAGCCTGTTTATGCCAAATTACTAATTAAATATTTTGACTAAATTTATATTGTGAAATATATATATATGTACCTACTAAATATTGTTTTGTTTTACTTTTTAAATCAGGATACTTAAATAAAGAGAAATAATAATAATACGGAGGTAAATTTTACAAAAACAATCTAAGCAATGCTTATTAGGGTAAAAAATTACCAGGATTTGAACCCGGGACCTCTAGCTTAGTAGGCGGTGTCACTCCCGCTAAGCCAAAAGTGTCGTCGATCGTTAGGCATTCATAGATGTCTGACAAACGGTGACAGATGGCAACGTCGCATGTCACGGTGACAACGCAACGTTGCAACTCTGGGCAATTTTTTGATTCACGCAAACTAAAATACGAGAGTCTAGTAGTCAGGGACGTTCAAATACTTTTCGAGAAAATTTATATTGTACCATCACCTTATAACTTTACCCATCTTATTGTTTTCTAATAAATACAAGTGATGTGAAAACACAAATGTACTATACGAGTACAAAATTAATATTTGACATTCCATATTTAGGATTCCACAAAATAAAGAAGGTTTCGGAACATTACGCTGTCACCAATAATGCTGTCATTCGTTTTGTTTCTAAACTAAATTTTCCAATTGGTGAAGGGAAGATGCATTTATCGTAGAGAGGATGCCAGAATTGATTTGTTCTTTAAAAAATATGTTTTAGGTACCTGAAATCGTGACGCGAATCGTAGAACAAAATACTAAGTTCCTAGACCTGAGATGCACACATATAAAAGGTAGTCAGTTAATTTAATATTAGACTGAATTACTAGTGTTTTGCAATGATAGTTTTATTGACTTATAGTAACATGGTACTTTATTTATTACAGAAGAACGACTGACAGAGTCAACTCGCATCAATCTCTGTATTCGAGAAATTTGGCGTCCCTTGGCAAACTTCAAGTAATGTGCTCAATGCCAGTTTACTTGTAAGCCTAGAAAATCAAGAGTTCTCTCAATAACACATTGAGTGAGTCTGAGTCTGCCTGTTCAATGTTTATACAACTTATAATATGTTATTGGTCCGTAAACTTACGGCCCTAAGAATCTATAAAATATGGAGATCGGCTTCGCCAAATTTGAGAATAAATATATTATGAATAAAACTATTTTACTCAGTTATACGTCTTATTCCATTCAATATATTCCCATACAAAAAAGAGCTGTACAAACGGTTGCGTTTGTTTCACAAATTTATTATATTACCCAGTGGGTAAAATAAAATTGAGCAATACCCATGTGGGTATGAAACTAGGTGGTAATTACAAAGTTATTTTTTGACCGATCAAAAAAAAAGCTACTAACTATTTTACTCAGTTATACGTCTTATTCCATTCAATATATTCCCATACAAAAAAGAGCTGTGCAAACGGTTGCGTTTGTTTCACAAATTTATTATATTACCCAGTGGGTAAAATAAAATTGAGCAATACCCATGTGGGTATGAAACTAGGTGGTAATTACAAAGTTATTTTTTGACCGATCAAAAAAAAAGTGGGGTAGACAAGGGGGAAAATCGGCGTTCTATATTTGTTTGTTCGATGGTAACTCGAGAATATTGTTGCTCGAGTACCTACACTTTTCTTTATTTTACCTTCTAAATTACATGACTATTACCCGAGTTTCTGCTAATACGGGTTTACACAATAGCCGGAGCGACGGAGCACAATAGGCGAACTTACAAGTTAGAATCTCTGTCAATAGATGTCACTTTTATCAATGATTTTGCTTTAGTGTGCGTGTATATTTACCTGTCAAAGTACTACTCGAGTTTCATACTGTGACGGAACGTAGCCTCGTCAACATATTAAAAAATAATTTACAGTTCATTCAGAATTTGAAACTTCAGTTGCAATCTTCAGTTACGGGTTTCAGAGCTGGAAAAATTGTAAGCTTTATTTCCTAGGAGATTTTTACAGAGCGATGGATAGATTCGAACATTGCTCAAACAATTACGTTAGGCGTTTGGAAAAACATTATATTAGGAAAAGATATGAGTGATTTGCAATCTTACCTAGTATAATTATCCATGGACGTTGGTGACGAAAGCACTCAAGGTAGGGTATATTTACAACCATGGCACTTATAAACATAACATAGGACAGATGCAGATTATTCCAATACTTAATTAATTTTCTTCGCCACGTGAACGTAAACAAGGAATGATATCGAAACTGACCGAATGAATTCAAAGTGATGTAACGAAATACGATCGCGTAAGTTATGGTTAAGGGAAAGTTATCGGAATTAAGATAATGTGTTAATTTAGTTTAATTATATTATATAGATTAGAAAATTAAGAGAAAATTATTGGTGAGTTTATGAAAGTGATTTGTGATAGCTAAATTAATAATATTATTTGCGGGTTCGAATGGGAAAACTTAGTTAATACAGAACTGATTGTCTATGGCAAAGATAAATAATCGAAAGTACCCGCAGATAAGATTCCTAAGGAATAGACCTTTTGGTCTTAGACATAAGGTTGATTTTGGGAAAACCGTAAAATATTGGCGCCTTTTTATGGACCAATCACAAAGCGTCCCAATGATATGCATATGTGTGCAGTGTTCTTGGACTGTTGGATTATCGAAAAATGTTGCCAATTACTGGAGGAGCAAATTGGATTGGAGAATAATTGTATGATTAGATAATAAAATAGGTAGACTATAATTAAGCTTTCTAGTAATTAGAAAAGGACATTAAAAGGATAATTTATTTATGTGTTATTATACGTTAGGACAACAGTATTTTAGCATAAATGGGAAACATTCGGGAATTTATGTTTCAATAATTGGGATCACCGCTTACGAAACGGACGGTTATACGGACTACCCTCGGAATAAAATTCCTCAAATCAAACAAAGAAATAGGCTGTATGTCTTTAGTCATAAGGGCGATATTCAGCCAAATGAGAAAGTGGCGTGATCTTGCTTCTTCCAATCAGAGGATGTCCCGGAACTATGAATGTGTGAAATTTACCCTGATGAAGAATCGTGCATAATGAGACTGAGATATCGAAGGATCGACATAAGGTTGAAAATCATGTACATACGAAAAACCGGGAGAAACGTCTATAAAACCCGATGTAACCAGTATTTCAGCGTTCAGTCTCGCCTCGGCGACACTGAAACCAACCTCAGCTCTCGCGAGCTGCCATCAATAGTCTACGTCGTCAAACCAGCCCTGGAGGCTGCCAACATTTAGTCGCCGATACTAGATCTCTGCGAAAGCTGTACAGGCCGGTACAGGCTATGTCTAGTGTTAGGAAATAACTGAACCTTTGCGAAAATCTTTCGAGATTATGTTCAGTTATTAGTCAGATTAGGGATCTCTTCAATTATTCTCATCTGCGGCTTGCCGACGGCGGAGCCCTGCCCATTTTCAGCCAGAATTTGGGACTTCTTCAATTATTCTCTTCTGCGGCTTGCCGACGGGGGGGTTATCGCCATTTTTAGCCAGAGTTAGGGACTTCTTCAATTATTCTCATTTGCGGCTTGCCGACGCGGAAGCTATGCCCAAATTAAGTCAGGTTTTAGGCACATTTTAGTCACATCTTAGTCGAGGGTTTATGACCAAATTGGGGAAGGCCTACATCCATTAATTAGTCCAGGCTGGGCCTACGCGGGAGCCATGCCCATTTTTAGCCAGATTTTAGGCAGATTTTAGTCTTAGTTTAGTCACATTTCAGTCAACAGGTCCTATGTTCGTTAAGTTAGTCCAGGCCTACCTACAAAAGGGTCATGTTTTAAATAGGAAAGATTTATGTCCATTTTCAAAAGTTCTGTCTTGCATACAAGGGGTTCTTGTCAAAAAATTTAGGGGAGACCTACGTTTAATCTAGGCCGACAGTCGGTAAGAATCCTGCGATCATAGTTTGAACCATAATATGAAACTTAAATCCACGTTACAGCGGAGGGAATCGTCAATAATCAACGGCGGGGCAGCGGGGAGGACACCCTCGGCTTGCCCGTGCTCTACGGCGTGCACCTGGTCCTAGATTGAAGATAACAAAGACAAACGAGCAACGGCGCCGCGGAGGGCTGGCTGGCGGTGAACGTGCAGACCACGGCGGCGGCGTGTTCCTGTCCTTACAGCGGAGGGAATCGTGACTATCGGCGGCCGAGCGGGTCGGCGGCGGGCGCGTCGTCCTGGGGCAAGATCCGGTTCCTGTTCGTAGAGGTTTGAAGACATCGAGGGGTAAGTGTTTTATTTTATCACTGGTAGGGCTATCCGTGTGGGGGTTGCTTGTTTTGGGAGTCAGAAAGTCATAGGCCTGTTTGGTCCTAGAATTGTCTAAAGTTTACTAAAGTTAGTATCATATTAAATGCATTTTGAGTCAAAGATAGCAACAATTTCGGTTGAGACGTCAAGCGAAATTGTTAGCATATTTTTTTTGATCGAGCATAGGCGAGGCTACCTAAAGGTTCTTTGTGCATGTGAATCTTTGTGTATATCATCATTATGTTACTATTTTCCTACTGAAACCTTTTATGACATTGAACTATTGTTTGTGTAATGTGTACCGAATATGAATGTGTTTATACCATTTTACGAATTTTTCCTTACGATTGTTGTGTATGAAGGTATTTGTGCAGAACAAATTAGTGCGCGTCATATTATTTAAATTACAGCTAATTAATGCGATAATTTCCACTCGGTTTATGGGGATAGTGTGTGTCTATATATGTATGAATAGACTTAGGTCGGCTTCTACATTTTACTATGCGGATTTACATAGTTACCTGCTAGCGATCATATGTCTTATGAACAGGGCGGATATGAGTTTCGTACACGTATGAATAGAATTAAGTCGGGTTTTACGTTTTACCTCACGGTTTTACATAGTTGTAAGCTTGCGTTTAATTGTTGCGTAAACTACCATTTGTTTATGAATAATGAGTTTATGAGTTTCGTACAGGTATGGTTAGATTTAAGTCAGGTGGTACGTTATCGTATCGTGGTGTGAATGTGCGGTTTCTCATGAATTTTATAAGTGTTCATTTATCTGAACATACATATTTTCTGCTGCGTATTTGCGTGTGCAATCATACCCTCAATCTTTACTATACTGAGTTATGTATGCAACTTACTTCCTAGGAAGTTTTATTTACGAATCTTTAAGAGTACGAATTGGAACATATTCAAAACACCGAGACCTTTTGTTGGTTTCACTGGGATTTATTTATTTTAATTATTATGCATTTATGTGTTGTGAATGTGATGAGACGAATCTATTGTCGGATACTTGCATGTAATATATTGGGATGGTTTTGTTACTTATTGCATTTCTATGAGTGGATGCTTTTATATTTTATGATGATAATCCCGTGTTCAGGCAATTATTACCCGATGTTTATTCATGTTTACATAAACTTTACACACTCAGTCACACATACTTGCACATTAATTTAGTATAGGGTAAGTTAGCAGCTGATAGTCATAAATTTATTTATTACTTATAGACAACTTCAAGCATTCTTTTGGGAACCGAGTAGGTAGTAAATTGATCTTAAAAGGGGGGAAAATGAGGTCAATTTAATAGGTGGATAGGGGGTGTATAGTTAGCAATAGATATATCATTACTATATGATATTAGGTAGGTGCCGTGGTAATCGGGGGGAGACGGTCTGTCTGCCATATTGCCATAATGTGACAGGGGAGCGGTCTCTGCCTCCGGGCTGACTGTACTTACGAGATAGGCTAGTAGTTCTGGGGATAGGTTTCAGAATTGTACTCATGCTGACATGAGTCATGCCGGCAAGGTTGCAGTTCCTTAGGGGTTACTGATAGTAGAGGTTATTGTCATTAATATTGATCCGTAGTTTATATAGCTCATCCAAGCATAGTCACGCCGTTTGTGGACCCATGGGTAACTCAGGCTGACGTGAGTGTCTACTGTACTTCCCCCTAATGACCGTGTGACTGTGGGAAACCCTAGTGTGGTTATGTGTTCTTCACCGACGCATGCCATACAAACAAGCTTGCTTGTCCGGCTTTGCCGAGCATTTGGCTGATGGAGGATTGTTGGCCTCTCCTCGGAGAGTTGAGCCCTGCCTAGCGGGAAATCCGAAATGCAGTCATACCCCTGTTGTATACTCGAGCTTAGTTCGCGATTTGTTTGACCCTTTGCTATTAGTGAGCCATGGGTATCTTGTAGGGGGAGCTTAGTTCAAGGAATACCGACCAGAGTTGATTTGTAGTATTACCATTTCTTATATCGTCACGCCACATTATTATACAATCCCGGGGAGGTCAGAGTCCATATCCCCGCAAATGTTAGTGGGAGTCATGCAGGTTACGACCGGTGTCTGTTGAGTATGTGATTTTGAACTCTTTAGCGTGAGTGCTTTGGGAGCTGTATTATAATTGGCTTAGGGAGAGTTTACTCTCAATTACATAACAAGTTTGAACACTTGATACACCACTCTTATTCGTCAATAAGAACCAGCTCTGGGAGGACCCTTGGTAGCTATTCGAGTAGGGATTTAGGTACACTGGTTTAATCCTAGGTTCCCACATACCGACTTTTAAGACATTAAAGTCACACTTAATACATATCACATTATGATTTAGGCTTTATTGACTACTTACTTTTGATTTGTTCTTTATCATATTATGAAATAGGTTTGACTGACTGACATCTTAGTATAACTAGGCCAAGATACTTGACCGTTATAGGGTTACTGACATCCTGCCTTTGACAAGACTACTAGACTGAATACTATGACTAGACCCTCTACATACAGTGACTGTACTGGTAGGTTAACTGACCGGTGGATGGTTATTTTGCGACGTTTTTTACCATTCGCAAAGCCCTACCTTACAAAACGTTGGTAGTTTCATGAATTGTGAAGATTGAGCAAATTCCATAAAATAATCCATCTTTCACAATTCTTCTTGCCAGGTATTAGAGCAGAATCAGTCTATAGATAAGCCTGTATCTTAGCTTATGTTGTCCTGCATGTGGGGAGCTGGGACTGACATATGCTATAGATACAGCACCTTAGTTATAACACTACGTTATAACCTCCCTATTTGCTGTCCTCTCAGTAATATTGGCATCTGAGCCGATACAAGAATTTCCCATAAATGTTATATGCCTCCTGGCTTTTTTGTGGAGGGGGCTTATCGTCTATGGCCGGAGCTACTGGTGGTTGCGGAGGTAGGAGCGCCACCCTTGCCACATCTCTAATACCTTTTTTATACTATAATATCAACGACTATAATCATACAAAAAGACTACTTCAATTGACAGACAATTTTGTATAGAATGACTCATGACTGCCTTCCCGCCTCTCTAGAACCTTCTATATAGTCTAGAATATAGAACTCTAACATGATATCATCTCTTATTAACATTACGCCTTTCTTACATAAGATAATAAAAAGTTAACTCATATATTTTATATCTACCATACTTACATTTCCTTCAATCAAGTCAAATATTCCTGCGGAGTCCCTGTCTTATCGAAAAGAGTTCTGGGTTATCTACATCACAACGAAGGGTCCTACCAATACTAGAACGATCACGCCATGGCCAAAGACAAGTTTAGATTATTAATGTAGGTATAGCACATCAACCATCCAGTAATAAGTATTATAGGAATAGTTCAGTATTAACAGCCTTCAGTACCTACACTAGAGTCAGAGAAAATTACCAGAAGTTTCAGATTCTTTAGATTTTCATTCAGTACTAAATTTCAGTAGTATAGTTTCAGCTACAAAATTCATCGTCATGTAATTTCAGTAGGGCAGATTTTCTAGGGCGAATTTCTAGGGCGGGAAAGAAGATGTAGAGTAGCGAGAGTACTAGTATTTAGGTAGGATAGCGAGTTATTACAATATGTGATGCCGTGATACCAGGATTAGTTAAAAGCTAGTTTAATCAGAAAAGTTACATTTATTATCATAAGCTTGTCTGTAGTAACCCAACAATGGGTTACAATTTGTTGTCGTTAATGGATAGAAAGACGGGGGGCCGCAGGGATTTATTGATTAAATTATGTGTATTTCAAAGTCTTCATTAATAATTAAACCAAATTTAGTCATGAGCACAGGGCAGGTATCACTTCTATTAAAATAACTGCATAACTGTTTATTACCAAGCAGGAACAACATTATTATCTTTTTGCCAACACTTCATTATCATGTATTATCTTTTCACTCCACTATTAATCTGAAACAATAGAATAATTTATTTTCTATTCATTTCATCCTCAATTAAAATCACAGAATTATTTTTAAAAATTTACAGAGTTTATCTTACTAAACAGGTGGTTACCTTAAACCATGACAATAGTTATAGTTAGGAAATAATCAGAAAATCATTTCTCAAAATTACCAACAATAATTATTTGTTTTATGACTCAAGTAAGAAATTGAGAAATTAATATGAATATAAATAATAAAGCAGAAACGTGCAATTAAATTATCAATTAAGGATCATACCAACCTTGTTTTATCAGTATTCATCACTGTAGAAAGAAAAATCCGTGTTTGGAAATTTTCTCCGGAGACTCTCAGAAGACAAATTATGATTTCTAATCGAATTGTATTCTGAGATGTAGTTATGTTGTAGTAGACTCATCATTAAGCTGGGCTAGTTATGATTAGTAGATAATAAAATCCACAAATAGGTTCCCAAGCACTTTGCAACTCTTATCTTTGCTTTATGAAGGAGGGGTCAAGGCCGACGGTCACCGACATCACTTAATCATTAGAAAAGTTTGGGTTTGCTTGGTGATTCCAACCGGGCACTGCAACTCTTCGTGTACAATGATAGTTGAAAGCCAGATTTCAAACTATTTTTCAAATTAAAGGACATGTTTTCATAATTAAAGAAACCACTTTCATAGGTTATGTTTCCAAAAAAAATATTATCATGGTTTGCAGTAATGTAAAGCTTGCTGTTTGTACACTAACATAATTAACTCACAAAACAGTTCATTGGTGTACATTTTCACACTCCAATATGCTTAAAATTTTAACATTTTTTTTTTATACACTCACTAGGTTATATTTGCTTTGTATTATATGATTCATTGTTTAGCATTTACAAATTGATACCGGTAACCTGTTAGGATACATGCCCAGTCTTTATTTATCACACTTGAGAAAAACCTAGGTAGCGTTATGTATTTTTACTACACAATAGTCAGGCAATTACAAGGAAAATAGGTTATGGCACTTGTGACGAATTTAACACTCCCGACGCGTTGTCATAAATTAGGAGGGTTTGTCTTTCTAAGAAAACATCGCTGTAGCAATGAATGACTTTGATAGCGATAGTGATGAGAAACTTCATGTCAGTGTCATCACAATAGGGTACTTTCCTGACAGATCAAAGCAGTAACTTTTTATGAATTGTCAAAACGCTCGGATAGTATGAAGTTTCTATGAGAAAAAGCATAATGACGTCATTGTGCTCAAACATCAAATAATCTCCTCATTTATAGCTTTTGGTCTTTTAAAAATCGTATAAAACGTTAAATAGGTGAAATTTTAGTTGATTTTTGCAAATTTTCGAAAGCAGATTTCAAGGCTAGCGTGAAGTAATAAATTACTTGTTGATTACAGTACATTATTGACTACAGGCAAGTACCCTATTAGAATGTCATGCGGCCGCGTGATGGCATTATACGTCGTTCAGTAGCGAGAAATATAAGCTTAGCTTGAGTAACAAGTTATATCTCGTGCGGTACAAAAACAGACTGTATTTATTCCATTCGTGACACATAATTATAAAGATATATTTGGCACTATTAGGGCATTTATGTTGAGAAAGTTCGTGATGATGAAATATTAGGTTAGCTGTAATTATGCCCATCCTACAGGAACATATAGGTAGTCGATTAATTATATTACGGGAATTTCTTAACGTAATAGTATTTCTTGTGCAGCCTTACTTTATGACATAACTATAGCTACTTTCATAAAACATAAGTAAATCATTGATAGCTTTAATTGTCCAGTAGTAATTTTATAATACAATACTTACCTTTATGAAAAAAAAAATTTTAAATTACAAACAGCATACAGAACGCAAAATTTTATTTAAATCAGTGTTTAGTAAAATCGTGATATTACATTTTTGAATATGAAGTGACATTACTAAAATTGCAGTCAGTACATCCCTAGGTAAGGTGACAGATTATAGATAGGAAACTAAAAGTCAAAAGTAAAAATTATGTATTAGGCAGATGAAGGGTTGAAAATTGTTTGAGTTATGTCATCGTACTTCAAGCGAATTTGTGGGCGTTCATGTGCCATTTTCGTCACAAATTAATTCTCCTATATTAGATAGGTTATCCCCAAGACCTGTTTAGTTAAAATTGTCAAATCAAATTATTTAACAGCCGAGCAGTAGGGAGCGTGCACGGCGAATACACCGCCAATCCAAATCTTGTGAGGTCACATTGATATAAAGTGTCAATAATATGACTTGTATTGGTATGACCACGACTTACTGTATTTGGAATTGACAATTGTAGATGGTATATGATTATTCAGGCCTGCTAAGTTACCTTTTCCATTCGCATAGACCATTGATATTGCTTCTAGGTCCCTATAGTAAAGAAAAGTTATGTAGTCAAAAGTAAAATTGTTTTTTTTGATACGGATATTTCTAGAAAATAAAAGGGAAACCAACAACATGATACTTTATTATTAATAGAATATTTGCTTAGATAATTGCGGTTAAAACATTGAGATTTATTGTTTGAATTCTACATCTAGACAATTAGGACAAAGTCATGAGACAATCAAAAATTAAATAGCCATTATTTCAAGACATTACTTCAAGAATATAAACATTTTATTAGCTAGTAACTTCTATGGAACAAATTACATCTTTAGCACAGACCTGCTTTACAATTAAACTTTATTTTAAGGAACCAGCCAGTGGATTTAGGATAGTTTAACCAAACCTCAATAAAATTGAATCAACAATTACACCAAAGTATTTTAGCAGCTGCAAGTTACACAAATGACGGGTAGACTATTGAGAAGGAACTTATTTATAAACGTATTTGTCCAGATCAAATTGCTTAAAAAAATAAACATTCTAGTAGGGTCTTACGGCTATGATTCTTTTAAGTGTAGCTTACTTACTAAACACTAAGTTGTGACGCATGTAGTATAGTACCGGATATGACTCATAAAAATCAAGAGAAAAAAAAAAAAAAAAAACATTTGTTTCTGTAAGTGGGTCCTCGGGGGCTCTTTTACATGCCTTATCTCTAATTCTTTTCTTTGGCGCCTCGGGTAATTGACCTTCTGGTGAGAATAAGCGCCGGAAGAAACTCACCAGTTTCTCTTTTCGACCAAGAAATATAAGATTAAAAACATAATTAGTATTGGATATTAGTTGCAATACTGAAAGGTTCTAATTGATGGTACTATGATTTGTCCGCAAGGTTTCATTTGGTAGTTGACAGCAGTAGGAAATTTCAATGAGTCCGGGAAGTGGTTCTCGAGTTCAACAGTTAGAGGGTCCGGGGGCCGCCTGAAAAGTTTAAAATTAAATTTGGTAAAAATAGTTAAACAACAAAAAAAAAATAGGGAACGTTACATAGGTAGACTGTGGCACGGGTTAAAACTAGGAAACAGAAAAGAGAAAGTTCTGACACCTTATAGTATGTTATTATGGTTCCTTACTTATAATACTAACAATGATCGCTGTCTCCGAACCATAAATGATAGTTTATAGCAATAAGCTCTTGCATAACAAGATATTACCCATCACCACTATCTCCCATTATAACAACCATTCTACACATATAGGCAGTATGGACGACCGTTAGCGCATTTGCCCATTGCTCGACTCTCCGTAGATAAATTATAACCAAGTTAAGACCAGATAGGGTGTGTGTTAGGCAGTGGTCATTTTATCCAGTCAATTGGTGGAATAATGCATAGGCATTATTATACTTATAGACTGAATTAGGATTAGCAGACAGGAGAAATAATACTTACAATCATGCTATTCAATAAACCGGGTCCGACATCTGGCATAGCTTTTTAACCATTTATTTTGTTTAGATTCCATTTACTCATGTTCCGATTATTAAATCGACATAATATATAATAAGCAACGTTATGAGTATTACTTTTTAAAGAGTCACAAAGAAGTCTGGTAACGTTGAAAACCTGTAAAGATACAAAATTACACGTTAAGCTCAGTAGGAAATATTTTATATTATATCACTGGTAGCAACATTTAAATGTGGCCTAACAAAGGTAGTATTATAAAACTTACTTAGAATTTCGGTGCCATAGAATCCTTTGGCGTTTCCATTATATTATATGTCTAACATTAACTTACTTGTATCACATATACTATTTGCATACTAGAAGTAGTTAACTAAATTATCCCTTCATTGTAAGTTCTCTTAAGATATGTCCTTTGCTTCCTGTGAAAGATTTTAACGATGATTACAAAGTCAGTCTGCTGGTGTAGTTTCATGAACAAATATAGAAGATAGGCATTACACACATACTTACTCTTTTATACGTCATAGTCAATTCATCCACTAATTACTATAATATACCACGAATCCATTGGTAAAAAGTTAGTTATATTCTTCTTGTGGAATATTATGAACATTTTCAAAAGAGCTAATAGACAGCCGACTACTAGAGATGTCAAATGGAACTATGGAACCGCGGCTGAGTAAAGCGACAGAATTAGATATCACACGCAGGTAGCGAACTTTAACACTGGTATTATCCTATCAAATTTGGTCGGATTAATCCATTACCATAGAGAATAAACGTAAAGGTGTTTACACACTTGAACGCATGGAATTTTGCATACTTTATGGCTTTATATCCAACTTGAGAAAATGAAAATAATTACGATCACGTATTATCGTAAAGGTCCTTTGAATGCAAATCATTTTAGATTTATTACTTTTAGGTAGATTAGAACTATCGAGGTTTAGTTTAGTCTTATACGTAGTTTAATTGTATCAGTTTAGGATAAATTTTAAGTCATTTTACGTTTTCTATGATCTTGTTATTCTTTGAATTGCCAATTAAATATATATATTTAACGTTTTAGATTTTAACATTTATGACAGGTTAAAAACGAATTACAATTACAAAATTATGGCACTAAAAATCCATATTCAGCGTTTTTTTTACGTCGTTTTATTTTTATCATTACTACTCAGAAAAAAATGTTCAAAATCAATGACTGGAATTGACTTTTTTTTATGAAACCGAAAAACAGTCCCGAGATAAGTATTATCAAAGTTGTCACGATTTGTTGTTTCGTTATAACAAATAATCGTCGGACAATAGAGATTGTCAAGTCGCGTGGTTGAAACGTTTAAATATTTTAAGGATTTTCCGAACTAATCAAAGCAATAGGAATATTTCACATTGTATCCAATATCAGGTTAGGAAGTCGGATACAACTCGTACATTCTATCTAGTCAGTAGCGTATCGGAGGTTGGAACCGATATCAGGTCGGGGCATGTGAGATCCCTCTAGCCATTGACAAAATATATTTTGATTGTCTGTGAATATTAATAGTTACCATATTTGAAAAAATTGGGACCCTAAGTGTTGCCATATATTACGGTAAAAATTTATAAGCTGAAATTAAAGGAAAATTAATAACCGACCAAATCGGGTGTCAGACGTGGGCAATAAGTTTAGCATCATGATTGAATTTGACATTCTGCCAGGTTGACCAACTTTGAATTAATAAGAAACTATAAATTGTACTCACAGAGTCCACCATTTGACACCTTATGATTGTATAGAAGAAGTGTTTCTGAACGTACCTAGAGTTTAGCCGGAGTTGCCAATGTAATATAGTTTGAGCTGAATAGGATATTTTGGTAGTAACATTTTCACATGTCAAAATGACAGAACAATTTTAAGAGTTAACAGTTATACTTATGATGAGATTGACGAATTAATCGGAATTTGACATATTTTGAGACGGTTTGTTGGCAAAATTTACTTGCGAAACCATTGAGATAGTAATTAATTAATATGGACTAGATACTATTAGAATAATTTTATAGAACGGTGTTAAGTATTCAAAGTAGTGCGACACAGTCTGTTTGGCTAAATTTAAATGACGCAAGCAACACTGAAAGATAATTGTCATTGTCAGATGTAACCGCTAAAAAAAAATATAAATTATGTTGTTTGAATCATGTTTGCAAAGAAACATAAAAGTTTTATCAGTAAAATTAATGGTGATTATAGTTTTGTGTTAGAAAGATGGTCAAGTTGAAAGTGAGAACCAGAGTGATGAGTTCATTTTTGTGAATATGAAGTTAGTAATAACAATCCGATCCGACTCGAAAATATAACACCCTAAAGGTTAGTATAATTTTGTCATAATCATACATTCTGATAAATAGACTGTTGAAAATTAGGTAGAAACATCGCGTCCATAGGATACATTCAATAAAAGATGCGGCCTTATCAAGAATGAATGTTATAATGATTGAAAAGAGATTTGACAATAGTTGACAATTAATATCAGAACTAGTTGATATAAACATTTTACCATCCAGATAAACGGTTTACAATTAAAATAGTAAATTTACACACTAATTTTGTCGAGGAATCCTTCATGTGTTTAAGGTTCCTCTGCGAAACATTCCGGAATATCAATAAATACAGTACCTATAAATGTTTGTCATTATAACATTTTTATTCTACATATGATGACATCGCATAGAGGTAACTAAAATAAACATCTTTTATACGGACCACTTTTCCCTAAAATCAATATTTACCGAGTTATTAAAATTCAGACCAAGCGAGCCCGAACAAATTTTAAACTTAGAAAATTTTTGAATTTTTTTTTTATGTCAGTATAACCCTCTACTATTGTCACTAAATCTTATAAAACATGATAAAATAAGCATGTTTTATTATATAAACTTTTTCCCTTAGATTAGTATTTACTGATATATTGGGGTCAAAAGGTTATTAAATTTATATGGCCCTAGAACTTAGAAAATTTTGAAGGTAAATTTTGATGTCAACATAACCCTACATTTTTGTTGAAGAATCTTATAGAACATGATAAAATAAGCATGTTTTGTTATATAAACTTTCTTTCTCAGGTCAATAATTATGAGAGTAGAGGTGGTTCAAAATTACAAACATCCGAGGACATTTAAATTCTACTTTCTCTTCCTATAATTTAGGCTAGTCTTTTGCTTAGTCATAAATATAGAAGCATACAGGGTATGAGTACAAAGTAGGCTGTTAGAAGTGAATTTTGCCTTCAAGTATGACGGGTGGATTTAAAATAATGTCATCTCGCTCATAGGTCAAACCCACATTTACACCTGTAGGAGCTCCTTTAATGAAGATCAATAGATATGAATAAGAAAGATATATACCATCATGGGATATCTTGATGAAGTTCTTAATTTATTATCGCAGGTAGCAGCTAGTAGCGTTCGAGTATTTATCTCAAACACCCACAACAATGTACGCAATCACATAAATATTTATAGTAGACGAATTATTGTTAAAAACTAATACAACTCGCTCCGTCCAGTAACGGGTACTAGGGCTATCTTAGGTAACCCGTTAATTTGTAGATGACGCTGGCGTTGAAATAGATCGCGCGTTTTCAAGTACAACCCAGAAATACCAATTTGAAAATTCAAGTATTATGTTGTTTAATCTCATAAACCATTAAATGGCGGCAACATCAAGATAGATCTCATTATCGTTTGTTTAACTTGGAATTCGTAAATAAGGTTTAAGTAATTTTGTTCTATATCAAATCTCAACTGGCGACTTCATGTGAGTGCAAATTAATTTCAGTAGCTCAGGTTAGTACGGAGCCATATTTAAGAAGCCTTAGGAGAATAACTAGTTAGCCAATCGAAGTTAGTACCTAGTAGAGGTATCAACTGGTCTTGTTGGCCTAGGGTAGCTCAGGGCCCTACTTGTTTGTTATTAAAATTATTAATGTAGTTTTAGGGTTAAGTCGTAATGAAGTCCTTTGGTCACTCGTTCTCTACACCAGGGTTCCTGCCGTTGCGGTATACACTTTGATGTTACCTGCTAGAACGTTATAGTAGGGAAGTTTTCACCCATCATCATCATCATTAATTCTTAAGGGCGCTTCATTTTTCTCTTTCCGTATAAGGGTAGTTAAACTGTTACAAAACGAAAACAAAAATAAGACATTAATCGTTAGCTACTAAGGAAATGGTTGCCTGTATTTATTTTGTTGCATCGGCATTAGTTGAAAGGACATTTTTCCTGGAAGAAAAAAAAATGATTAGGGTATTTATGATATTATTAACTCAATAACTACCAATGATTATTTTCCATATTTTAGACTGCTAGTCATTTATAAGTTATTCAAATCAAGGTCATGCCTATACTTTTATGATTATTTCATAGTATAACTTTTGGAAGTTTATTATCTTTTGAATTTCGCTGCATTTTATGAGCTACATATTTGCTTAATTAATTTGATGCTATGCCATGAAATGGAACAAAGTAAACGGATATGTACTATTTTAAGATAAGTTAAAGAAGAAGTAATCCATGTTAAACCTTGAGGGATTAATAGGGGTTTTAAAAGGGTATTCATTGATTTCCATTTTACAATGTAGACATTATATATTATATATTTATTGATATACAGGATGACTCTGAACATTGCAAATATAGGGGTTAAAGATCATAACTATGGAATTAAAATTAAAGGTTCCAATTTGGAAAAAAGTTTTACTTTTATCATAAGTGGTGGTGGCATTATAACTCTATCATTATAGTTTTAAGTCTTGAGAGAGGAACCGGTATTATGTATCTTTTAAGGTATATCACAACATACAAAGGTATGTTAGATATTTTTTTTTTATTATTATTTCAGGCTAAGGACAGTCTGTGCTGAAAAAAAATTTTTTATGAATCATTTTTAATTTTTTTTTTTATAGTTTTACTGGTAATACCTTGTTTGGTTGTATGAAATGAAAGTAAAAGGGGATCCCAATGAAAGATAGATGGTGTGAACTTTATTAATGAGATGGTGAGTAAGGAAGAGTGTGTGGCTAGCTGTGAAGGAATAAAAAGGAAGGGGGGGGGGGGATTTTTGATATGAGATGAATGTCTATGTGATGTGGTGTATGATAGTGATGAGACAGTGAAGATTGCATTTGATTAAATGGGTTTCTTCAACCGGACAAGGCTTTGCTGTTTAACTATTATTATAAGTTAAGATTTTATTTATTTAAGAGGAACTATTATTCTACGTTAGAGCCGAAGGCGACCACTGCGCATAATAGTTGGGGCCGGCTGTGACGGAACGTAGCCTCGTCAACATATTAAAAAATAATTTACAGTTCATTCAGAATTTGAAACTTCAGTTGCAATCTTCAGTTACGGGTTTCAGAGCTGGAAAAATTGTAAGCTTTATTTCCTAGGAGATTTTTACAGAGCGATGGATAGATTCGAACATTGCTCAAACAATTACGTTAGGCGTTTGGAAAAACATTATATTAGGAAAAGATATGAGTGATTTGCAATCTTACCTAGTATAATTATCCATGGACGTTGGTGACGAAAGCACTCAAGGTAGGGTATATTTACAACCATGGCACTTATAAACATAACATAGGACAGATGCAGATTATTCCAATACTTAATTAATTTTCTTCGCCACGTGAACGTAAACAAGGAATGATATCGAAACTGACCGAATGAATTCAAAGTGATGTAACGAAATACGATCGCGTAAGTTATGGTTAAGGGAAAGTTATCGGAATTAAGATAATGTGTTAATTTAGTTTAATTATATTATATAGATTAGAAAATTAAGAGAAAATTATTGGTGAGTTTATGAAAGTGATTTGTGATAGCTAAATTAATAATATTATTTGCGGGTTCGAATGGGAAAACTTAGTTAATACAGAACTGATTGTCTATGGCAAAGATAAATAATCGAAAGTACCCGCAGATAAGATTCCTAAGGAATAGACCTTTTGGTCTTAGACATAAGGTTGATTTTGGGAAAACCGTAAAATATTGGCGCCTTTTTATGGACCAATCACAAAGCGTCCCAATGATATGCATATGTGTGCAGTGTTCTTGGACTGTTGGATTATCGAAAAATGTTGCCAATTACTGGAGGAGCAAATTGGATTGGAGAATAATTGTATGATTAGATAATAAAATAGGTAGACTATAATTAAGCTTTCTAGTAATTAGAAAAGGACATTAAAAGGATAATTTATTTATGTGTTATTATACGTTAGGACAACAGTATTTTAGCATAAATGGGAAACATTCGGGAATTTATGTTTCAATAATTGGGATCACCGCTTACGAAACGGACGGTTATACGGACTACCCTCGGAATAAAATTCCTCAAATCAAACAAAGAAATAGGCTGTATGTCTTTAGTCATAAGGGCGATATTCAGCCAAATGAGAAAGTGGCGTGATCTTGCTTCTTCCAATCAGAGGATGTCCCGGAACTATGAATGTGTGAAATTTACCCTGATGAAGAATCGTGCATAATGAGACTGAGATATCGAAGGATCGACATAAGGTTGAAAATCATGTACATACGAAAAACCGGGAGAAACGTCTATAAAACCCGATGTAACCAGTATTTCAGCGTTCAGTCTCGCCTCGGCGACACTGAAACCAACCTCAGCTCTCGCGAGCTGCCATCAATAGTCTACGTCGTCAAACCAGCCCTGGAGGCTGCCAACATTTAGTCGCCGATACTAGATCTCTGCGAAAGCTGTACAGGCCGGTACAGGCTATGTCTAGTGTTAGGAAATAACTGAACCTTTGCGAAAATCTTTCGAGATTATGTTCAGTTATTAGTCAGATTAGGGATCTCTTCAATTATTCTCATCTGCGGCTTGCCGACGGCGGAGCCCTGCCCATTTTCAGCCAGAATTTGGGACTTCTTCAATTATTCTCTTCTGCGGCTTGCCGACGGGGGGGTTATCGCCATTTTTAGCCAGAGTTAGGGACTTCTTCAATTATTCTCATTTGCGGCTTGCCGACGCGGAAGCTATGCCCAAATTAAGTCAGGTTTTAGGCACATTTTAGTCACATCTTAGTCGAGGGTTTATGACCAAATTGGGGAAGGCCTACATCCATTAATTAGTCCAGGCTGGGCCTACGCGGGAGCCATGCCCATTTTTAGCCAGATTTTAGGCAGATTTTAGTCTTAGTTTAGTCACATTTCAGTCAACAGGTCCTATGTTCGTTAAGTTAGTCCAGGCCTACCTACAAAAGGGTCATGTTTTAAATAGGAAAGATTTATGTCCATTTTCAAAAGTTCTGTCTTGCATACAAGGGGTTCTTGTCAAAAAATTTAGGGGAGACCTACGTTTAATCTAGGCCGACAGTCGGTAAGAATCCTGCGATCATAGTTTGAACCATAATATGAAACTTAAATCCACGTTACAGCGGAGGGAATCGTCAATAATCAACGGCGGGGCAGCGGGGAGGACACCCTCGGCTTGCCCGTGCTCTACGGCGTGCACCTGGTCCTAGATTGAAGATAACAAAGACAAACGAGCAACGGCGCCGCGGAGGGCTGGCTGGCGGTGAACGTGCAGACCACGGCGGCGGCGTGTTCCTGTCCTTACAGCGGAGGGAATCGTGACTATCGGCGGCCGAGCGGGTCGGCGGCGGGCGCGTCGTCCTGGGGCAAGATCCGGTTCCTGTTCGTAGAGGTTTGAAGACATCGAGGGGTAAGTGTTTTATTTTATCACTGGTAGGGCTATCCGTGTGGGGGTTGCTTGTTTTGGGAGTCAGAAAGTCATAGGCCTGTTTGGTCCTAGAATTGTCTAAAGTTTACTAAAGTTAGTATCATATTAAATGCATTTTGAGTCAAAGATAGCAACAATTTCGGTTGAGACGTCAAGCGAAATTGTTAGCATATTTTTTTTGATCGAGCATAGGCGAGGCTACCTAAAGGTTCTTTGTGCATGTGAATCTTTGTGTATATCATCATTATGTTACTATTTTCCTACTGAAACCTTTTATGACATTGAACTATTGTTTGTGTAATGTGTACCGAATATGAATGTGTTTATACCATTTTACGAATTTTTCCTTACGATTGTTGTGTATGAAGGTATTTGTGCAGAACAAATTAGTGCGCGTCATATTATTTAAATTACAGCTAATTAATGCGATAATTTCCACTCGGTTTATGGGGATAGTGTGTGTCTATATATGTATGAATAGACTTAGGTCGGCTTCTACATTTTACTATGCGGATTTACATAGTTACCTGCTAGCGATCATATGTCTTATGAACAGGGCGGATATGAGTTTCGTACACGTATGAATAGAATTAAGTCGGGTTTTACGTTTTACCTCACGGTTTTACATAGTTGTAAGCTTGCGTTTAATTGTTGCGTAAACTACCATTTGTTTATGAATAATGAGTTTATGAGTTTCGTACAGGTATGGTTAGATTTAAGTCAGGTGGTACGTTATCGTATCGTGGTGTGAATGTGCGGTTTCTCATGAATTTTATAAGTGTTCATTTATCTGAACATACATATTTTCTGCTGCGTATTTGCGTGTGCAATCATACCCTCAATCTTTACTATACTGAGTTATGTATGCAACTTACTTCCTAGGAAGTTTTATTTACGAATCTTTAAGAGTACGAATTGGAACATATTCAAAACACCGAGACCTTTTGTTGGTTTCACTGGGATTTATTTATTTTAATTATTATGCATTTATGTGTTGTGAATGTGATGAGACGAATCTATTGTCGGATACTTGCATGTAATATATTGGGATGGTTTTGTTACTTATTGCATTTCTATGAGTGGATGCTTTTATATTTTATGATGATAATCCCGTGTTCAGGCAATTATTACCCGATGTTTATTCATGTTTACATAAACTTTACACACTCAGTCACACATACTTGCACATTAATTTAGTATAGGGTAAGTTAGCAGCTGATAGTCATAAATTTATTTATTACTTATAGACAACTTCAAGCATTCTTTTGGGAACCGAGTAGGTAGTAAATTGATCTTAAAAGGGGGGAAAATGAGGTCAATTTAATAGGTGGATAGGGGGTGTATAGTTAGCAATAGATATATCATTACTATATGATATTAGGTAGGTGCCGTGGTAATCGGGGGGAGACGGTCTGTCTGCCATATTGCCATAATGTGACAGGGGAGCGGTCTCTGCCTCCGGGCTGACTGTACTTACGAGATAGGCTAGTAGTTCTGGGGATAGGTTTCAGAATTGTACTCATGCTGACATGAGTCATGCCGGCAAGGTTGCAGTTCCTTAGGGGTTACTGATAGTAGAGGTTATTGTCATTAATATTGATCCGTAGTTTATATAGCTCATCCAAGCATAGTCACGCCGTTTGTGGACCCATGGGTAACTCAGGCTGACGTGAGTGTCTACTGTACTTCCCCCTAATGACCGTGTGACTGTGGGAAACCCTAGTGTGGTTATGTGTTCTTCACCGACGCATGCCATACAAACAAGCTTGCTTGTCCGGCTTTGCCGAGCATTTGGCTGATGGAGGATTGTTGGCCTCTCCTCGGAGAGTTGAGCCCTGCCTAGCGGGAAATCCGAAATGCAGTCATACCCCTGTTGTATACTCGAGCTTAGTTCGCGATTTGTTTGACCCTTTGCTATTAGTGAGCCATGGGTATCTTGTAGGGGGAGCTTAGTTCAAGGAATACCGACCAGAGTTGATTTGTAGTATTACCATTTCTTATATCGTCACGCCACATTATTATACAATCCCGGGGAGGTCAGAGTCCATATCCCCGCAAATGTTAGTGGGAGTCATGCAGGTTACGACCGGTGTCTGTTGAGTATGTGATTTTGAACTCTTTAGCGTGAGTGCTTTGGGAGCTGTATTATAATTGGCTTAGGGAGAGTTTACTCTCAATTACATAACAAGTTTGAACACTTGATACACCACTCTTATTCGTCAATAAGAACCAGCTCTGGGAGGACCCTTGGTAGCTATTCGAGTAGGGATTTAGGTACACTGGTTTAATCCTAGGTTCCCACATACCGACTTTTAAGACATTAAAGTCACACTTAATACATATCACATTATGATTTAGGCTTTATTGACTACTTACTTTTGATTTGTTCTTTATCATATTATGAAATAGGTTTGACTGACTGACATCTTAGTATAACTAGGCCAAGATACTTGACCGTTATAGGGTTACTGACATCCTGCCTTTGACAAGACTACTAGACTGAATACTATGACTAGACCCTCTACATACAGTGACTGTACTGGTAGGTTAACTGACCGGTGGATGGTTATTTTGCGACGTTTTTTACCATTCGCAAAGCCCTACCTTACAAAACGTTGGTAGTTTCATGAATTGTGAAGATTGAGCAAATTCCATAAAATAATCCATCTTTCACAATTCTTCTTGCCAGGTATTAGAGCAGAATCAGTCTATAGATAAGCCTGTATCTTAGCTTATGTTGTCCTGCATGTGGGGAGCTGGGACTGACATATGCTATAGATACAGCACCTTAGTTATAACACTACGTTATAACCTCCCTATTTGCTGTCCTCTCAGTAATATTGGCATCTGAGCCGATACAAGAATTTCCCATAAATGTTATATGCCTCCTGGCTTTTTTGTGGAGGGGGCTTATCGTCTATGGCCGGAGCTACTGGTGGTTGCGGAGGTAGGAGCGCCACCCTTGCCACATCTCTAATACCTTTTTTATACTATAATATCAACGACTATAATCATACAAAAAGACTACTTCAATTGACAGACAATTTTGTATAGAATGACTCATGACTGCCTTCCCGCCTCTCTAGAACCTTCTATATAGTCTAGAATATAGAACTCTAACATGATATCATCTCTTATTAACATTACGCCTTTCTTACATAAGATAATAAAAAGTTAACTCATATATTTTATATCTACCATACTTACATTTCCTTCAATCAAGTCAAATATTCCTGCGGAGTCCCTGTCTTATCGAAAAGAGTTCTGGGTTATCTACATCACAACGAAGGGTCCTACCAATACTAGAACGATCACGCCATGGCCAAAGACAAGTTTAGATTATTAATGTAGGTATAGCACATCAACCATCCAGTAATAAGTATTATAGGAATAGTTCAGTATTAACAGCCTTCAGTACCTACACTAGAGTCAGAGAAAATTACCAGAAGTTTCAGATTCTTTAGATTTTCATTCAGTACTAAATTTCAGTAGTATAGTTTCAGCTACAAAATTCATCGTCATGTAATTTCAGTAGGGCAGATTTTCTAGGGCGAATTTCTAGGGCGGGAAAGAAGATGTAGAGTAGCGAGAGTACTAGTATTTAGGTAGGATAGCGAGTTATTACAATACACATTCCTGCGCTTGGTAAGCACGTACATAAATTATTATGAATTATAAATCATCGAAAGGGACTCAAAATATTGGGCTAATTGATTCTCATACTGGTAAAATAAGCAGATATCATAATATGTGACGTTCCACGGGAAAAGGTACCTTATGGTTGGTATTGAGTTAAGCACAGATCCTAAATCTGTGTTAAATAAGCTATCTAATACAAAAAGAATCACGACCATAAGTCCCATACTTTTTTTTTAAAAAAACATCAAACCTGCACATGCTAAAATTGCACTTTTGAGAAATCGTCAAAAGAAGTTTGAAACTAATTTTAAGTATGTTACCGTTGGAAGTTATGGAGATGATGATTGATTATGTATCTCAAGGTATTTTTCTTTGGAAATCAGTAATGGTTTTTTTAATCTGACTTCCCGGTCGTGAAAAATCAGCCTTTGATTAGAGCAAGTCGGTTCTGAGAACGAAATTAAAAAAAAAAAAAATTCGGCCTGTTCTTTAACATATTGTAATCTGAACCATTGTATATAGTTAGAGATATTAGACTGCACATTTTGGGATAGAAATAAAATCACATTGTTAACGAAATATTTTTATATTTATTAAAATGTCATTTTTATTATATGTTTCATCATTCCTATAATATTCACAATTTTCGTATAATGAGTTCTAAATTATATTTAATCAGTCTACACAAGTATCTCAAAAGTGTCATTATTATTCTACAAGTCGTATTTTTTTATTTATAAACGATTGAAGTTACGTAAAAATCACAAATTATTCCCATACATTTGAGAAAAGGTACCTTATGGCGGGCCATAAGCAAAAAATATTGATAATTACAGTATGGCACGATATTTACATTATTTATTGACAAATCTTGTATTAAGACAGAAAACTGAAGAAAAAAGGTTATTAGAAATTTACTTCAAATCTTGACCAATGAAGAGTAATTCTCAAATGTGACGTCTTACGTGAAAAGGTACCTTATGAGGGTTTCTAGTAACGGAGATATTCAATGTTGTGTAAAAATTGTGTTTTTTTTATTATGTATTTCCATTTAGTAAATTATATGTTACGACACGTCTTTGCCTGTCTTTATTTTTGTTATAGGCGAATTAAAGGCTGAATAATATGCTTCTACAGTTTAGTACAAAAGGTACTTCATGGCGGTGTAATTTAAAAATGTTAGAAATACTTGTCGTAACTTGCTCAGTTTTTGTCCTTCATACCGCCGTGCCGTGGTATTATTTTGGCTACACCGCCAGTACCGCCACGCATCTGTCCTACTCTCACCAACACTTTACGTATCGTTCTCTCTCGGTCTTTCTGGCCGCTCGGAGTCTCAGCCGGCCGGCATGAGCAGTATTTGCTTACCTTTTCGTTCGAATAGTTGTGAGAAGTGTTCGTCGTGGATTTTAGCGTGTTTTAAATTAAAAAGATTATTTTTCTTAAGTGGTCAAAAATTATAGAAACCGCCAAAAAATGTCTTTTTTCGTAAAATAAAAAAATGAATAAAAACCTTTTTCTAAAATGGTCAAAAATGATAGGCATTCGCCAAAAAGTGTTTTTTTATTTTTGTAATTTTTTTGAGAAAAAAACAAGGTTTTTCTATAATGGTCAAAAAGTTTCACGATTCACCAAAAACACGTTTTTATGTTTAAAAACAAATGTTTTTAAGACTTTATCTAAAAAGGTTGAAAGGGAAACATGACAAAGTGGTAAAAAATTATAGAAACCGCAAAAAAAGTCTATTTTTGTAAGTTTTTTTGAAAAAAAAAATTAAAAAACTTTTTCTAAAATGGTCAAAAATGATGGGCAATCGCCAGTGTTTTTTTTTATTTTTGTCAATTTTTTAAAAAAAAACAAGGTCTTTCTAAAAATGGTCAAAAAGTTATACGATTCGTCAAAAACACTTTTTTATCTGTTTTAAAAAAATGTTTCATAATTAAAATTAAAAAAAAAACGACATATAAATGTATTTATTTTTATTTTTATTTTTTTTTCAATTCCGAATCTGTGGCACCCAGTGCCAGTTTCCTTCCAAATTTTCAGCTTTCTAGGATCATTTCGAAAATTTTTGCTTACCATTATGCAGGCCGCATGCTTGTTTGCCACCGTCGTGGTATAAAAAATAAATAAGCAAAAGTTGCTAGTAAATTTTATTAATTAATTTTATCAACAGCTTTATCATTTTTGTATGTGATCCGCCATAAGGTACCTTTTCTACTAAACTTTGAACCCAATTTTTATATAGAAAAAATTAACGTACAGCAGTGAAACCAAGCTACAAATACACGTCTATTCCTATATTTTTCAATTTTGCATAAAAGAAAAAAATGATGATTTTGAAGGATTTCACAAAACCGTTCATATCTCCGTTACTAGAAACCCTCATAAGGTACCTTTTCACGTAGGACGTCACATATTGTCTTGAACATTTGGTCACGTGACCAAGACAGCGCCATCTCTGAGCAATGCTGCCCCGGGTCACCGTGCGATACGCCCTTAATACACTTTTCTTAGTTTTGCATTCATACAAAACAAGTTTGTTACTTTTTTTATTACTTTTCGCTTTGTTCAGTGATTTTTTTTATTACCATTGATATCTCCGTCTTCCTCTTTTTCTACTAAGCAAGCAATTATTATTTGGCCCTGATAGTTTCATATACTTTCCTAGTTTTTCTTCTACACTTCCTTTCCTTAACTTTATTGATATCCTATCCTACTTATATTACGTGTTTGACGAAGCCTGTTGCGGATTTCTTCGTATTTATTTTGACAAAGCATGTTCCGGATATTTGTCATGGGAATTTCGACGAAACCTGCGTTGTGGATATTTGGTTTGTATTTGGTACGTTGCTTTTTATAGATTAGAGCAATTAAAGTCTTAATGGTATTTAAATGTGCATGTTACGTTGGATTAATATTATTAATGTGAAGTTCCGCTCGCTTTCCGGCTTCTGATCCATTTTGATGGTGCCATTAAATAAACTGCTAAATAATTCACAATGAAAGAAACGAAACCTTTTATTTAGGTCATTCAATATATAATTGCGAAGTTTGTAAAAATATTTGGGTGTTAAAGGTAGACCAAGGATCTTAAAATAAATAGCCAGACGGTCTCCAACTGAAGCATTTCTAGTGCGCCGGTTGCTTTGTACTTACGAGCCGCACGCACACATCAACAAGTTTTTTCCTACTACCCGCAGCACGCACACATTGACCTGACCTACCACCGCTAAGCAACCGGCGGACTAGATGTGCTTCAGTTCTTTGTTAGCGATGCTACATCCGGCTATTTATTTTAAGGTCCTATAGGTAGAACAAGTCCTGGATTGAAACATAGGAGACTATATCCTAGTAGGGAGTTACTTTTAGGTTAGTAACGTGAATAAAGCAGACGAACCCGCGGGTAAATGCTAGTTCCTTTAAATATTACCAAGCACTAATTGAGAAGCAACACATGACCTAAAACTTTTGAACAACGGACCCATTTCATTCCAGCTTCCCATTCAAGCTCTTCAGCTTTGCTATAGCAATATAAAGGCCAGTTAATTTCCCAACGCACTTTACATGCAAAACAGCTCTGCGTAATGAAAAAACCTGGTCCATAAATACGCTGCAAGATTCCAAGTTTAATATTAAAACAATACATAGCTTGGGAAACGGATACTTTTGTGTAGGCGGGCTATTAAGTTGAGGATACACTAGAGCTTTCAATACGAATATTTTTTTTATAGAAGTGCTGGAATCTTTTAGGACATACTGGAGTTAGAAAATGGTGTTCTCAAGGAATACGTATCAAATATACACTAAAACTGTAAAATAAGGATCAATTGATACAAATGTACAACTGGCTCTGTAGACCTCGCCACCATTTTGAATAATTTAAAATGATAATTATACAATTATCGAACTTCCTCACAAAATGTCACGAGCAGTCGAGCATCGGTTAAAAAATTCGACCCGTAGAAAAAAAACAGCCGGACACCCGTCGTCGGTCATAAGAAAGCATTTTTGGTCATATCGAAACGAATACCCTTCGCTCGCTCGGTTAGTTAAAAATAGTTGTTAACAAAGCGGAAAAGTTGTACGTTTAGTCAGAAAGTATCACGAATGCGGGATTAGGAATGACGGGTTAGACTCACAAGGACTAGATTGCATATAGACTAAGTAACATTGGCGTGGCGTTGAAGAAATCCTTGGGCAAGCCGGAGCAGCTTTGGATTCAATTTTCTTTAAGAGCACTAGAATTAAGTGCTGAACTGCCTAACATTAGGCAAGCCGATGGGAATCCAGTTCTATGGACGTCACTCCACTGCTAAGTAAACAAAACGTCCTAATTGCATCGTGTCGCAATAAACAAAATTACTGTTTTGAACAATGACCTGGTGAACAATATGTCTAGTTGCATGAAGGCCATTACAACAAAATACCGTAGTTGTACAATGACTAATTGATTTAATACTTTGGCAATGAGCTCCTAAGGAGCCATATGCCGCTGATGCAGGCCCAGGGATAATAAAAAATACATTGATCCCTACTACTCTAGTGTACCGCCACCCTAATGTTTCCTTTCTCCGCAACACAAAAGCGTATCTATTGAGAAGTTCCAGTCGCTTATATCCTTCTCTGAACCGCGGGTATTCATCGCAAAGGCCATTGTTTCCACTTTGAGTTATGGCTATACGTCTTTATATTGGGTGCTATCGGCGCGCACAAAAACTTGAGGACTTTAAGAACCCCTTCAAACTCTTGAAACTACGTGTACACCCGACACCAAAAGTAGCGAAACTTTTACAGTAAGAAAACGGGGAACTAAGTAATGATGATGTATTTTCCATTTGATATTTATTGATGACTTTCCTAGGTATTTAAAGTAAACGTCCTAGTTTTTGACACATTAATGCTCAATAGTTGACACTCGCTTGCGGTGAAAAGAGAGTGTTAACTATTGAACATTAATAGTCTATTGCTAATAACTTAGCATTCAAGATGGCAACTACTGGGACATCATAGGTAGGTATTGTATATCGAAATGTTACTGTCCTTCAGTACATTCCTTAATTTGGGTACAAACAGCAACACAGTTAACTATACACTTCAAAAATGGGAAATACTGCAAGAAAGAGAATCACACTTGAAGGCGTCATGCTATGCATGTGTGCGTGTGTTTATGAGTATAAATTAGTTTATTTCATCCCAACGTTCGTCTGAAAGCAAAATCATAATTTTGATAAATTCACCTGTCTTGTTGAAATAAAACCTTTATTTACAGTATGGAAAAAAAATCTTTGCCCAAACAACTACAATGACAAAGCTCAAAGGCACATTACACATACGCAAACGTTATTTGATTTGAAGTTGACATAATACAGATATATATATCTCTTTCAATCGTTATCATTTTCTCTCTGCTCTGTCTTTAATGGGCAGTTAAGTGTGTTGCTGTTTGTACCGTCGTCGAACGTGTTAAAAGCGGAAAATTACTACACAGTCACAATTCCGTATATACTGAAAAAAATTGCCTTTCCCAATCTTGCCGCGACTTCGTTTCCTACGTCCAAACTAAAGTGTGTCAAGAACTCTTTACTTAACTGTTCGCGAACTCGTCATAGCTCGGGGATTTAACGGTCGCTATCCCATGTAAACGTTAATTTTATTCTTAGTTTTTTTGAGAACAAATCTCTAAAGTTAGGTGAAAGATTTTTAAGATATCTCATACCAAGTTTTGTCTCTGCTTTGTTACTTTCTTGAAGTTCACGCTAGAAGTAACTATTATTGTTAATCATAATATTTAAGATATTTATTAGAAAAACCAGTTAACATGTATTAGTAAAACCAGTTTACATCATTGGTAATATATTTATGTACATACTTTACATTAAGTAAACGGATTTTGGGTGTCACTGTCATCTGGGCATTTTTATTTTAAAATGTACGAGTACGGCTAAGCAAAACTTAAGCTATGTTCAAATACCGTACAACCTGTCAGTCGGTAACGAAATATATGGAGTTTGACACTAATCGCCAGTTTTGTGACGATGTCTTAACTGCTACATAAAAGGACATTTTAAATAAAAACTGTAGCAGTAGCAGGACCGACTCACTCCGCGATTCGGTTGCTCGGTAAATTTACCGCTTGGAAGCGGAAAAAAGAGCACACGTTTTGTATGTGTTATGCGATAGAGAGAGACGGTCGGATGACGGTCGATCGACGACCGCTCATCCGACGCGAACGGCAGTTTAGTTATTGAGAGAGGTGCTGTACGTATACGTAGTAATAACCCCGTGTGACCCCGTAAATCCCGGAATTAATTTTTGAAAATTTACGGAGCAGCAATGTACAATATGCATGTTATGACATTAAGAGATACGAGATTTTTTAAAGTAGTTGTCAACAAGTGTTGACACTTGAATATGTGGCATACGTTACATTGCAGGCCGTATTATTTTGTTTGGATAATGATTATTTTCATTGTAATTTTAAGCCAAATTTATCTAAACCCCTTAGGCCCTATGCTAACCACCGCTTAAAGATTCACCCCTATCGGATTTACACACTGTATATGGATGATCATGGCTGGTATGAATACATTTCCGCCATCGACTCCAGTCTATCGTGATCCCACTATATCATCACCTACCTTTTTATAGGCTTATATATGTATTAAACACAATATAATCATTTTAGGGCAGCCGGCATGCAAGCTGATACTAGACTGTCACAACTTAACAGTCCATGAACACTTGACCCCAATGCGTTTAGTGCTCGCGCGAGTCCACTCGAGCAATTAAAACCCGGCACAATAACCGAGCGGAGGATTGTATACTCCGACATCTACTATCTTTAGTAGCATGTCTCTAACGTTTGAGTTTCTCAAAAGATGGCGTTAGTCACATTTAATAGGCTTCTGTCCTGATTTTTGTTTCATAATCCATCAGTCAGATTATCATAGAATATTGGACATGTATTTTTTCTTTTGTGAAATAAACAAAAAATAAAACCGGTCAAGTGCGAGTCGGACTCGCGCACCGAGGGTTCCGTATAAACTAATAAGTAGACCAACCTTACGACTAACAGCAACCCTGCCTTAAACCCGCTTTAGCTCTATTCAACCAGGAAAAATCTTAACAGCGCGATGCAGCGTATGCTACAGCGACATCTATTGATACTAAATAGCGCGTAAATTTTACTTGTAATTTAAATTTAAACGTTACTTTTTGTTATTGGCTGATTGAAATCATTGTTTGTCAACTAAGTTAGTTCTCATGTATCATTTTTAGCCACAAGCTACCTTATTTTAGATTTGTGTCCCTAGATGGCGCTAGTGGTATTTCATTTTTATGGTATTTACTAGTGTCAACTTTCCTAACATACTCCTATTATAGAGTTTTTAATAATTATTGTTACTTTATGTTTTTTTCCCGATTCCTGATGAGTGATCATTGTATTTAATAGACATTTTTATATAATCTGAAATAAATCATCGCTTAGTTTTGCTACTCTCCGCTAGATGGCTCTCGTAGGGAGGGTAGAACTAATATGTTAAGATTTTTGTAATTTTTTAAAAAGTATTCAAGTTAGGAAGAGAAAATATAACGGTCTTCCTAATAATCATAATAATCCTAATAAGTAGATACATGAATAGTTCAAGAAATCTGTATGGCGATTAGTTTAGTAGGAGCAAATAAGTATGTGTTATGATTTTTGCAAATTTCTCAAAAACGGTGCAAGTGAGGAAAACCGTTATATTTTTCCTGTAATATTTAGGACGACCTTAATAATTGGTAATTATGACACATTTTTCTGATCAGTAACTTCGGAGATAATAGGGGGGGAATGGTATTTTTTTTAACTTTTTTCGCCATAAATCAAAAACTATTTATTTAAGAAAAAAAATAAAAATAGTATTTTAATCTACAAATTAAGCTCTTTCATTTGATACGCCACTCGATATATAAGCTATAGGATAGGTAAGTTCCTCATTGTATAGCAATGCCAATCCGTTGCGCGAGGAAACTGCCAGCCCTTCAGTCCCCTGTGACGTCGACCAGTTTTTTGGATGGTTCTTTGAAGAATTGACAGACCTGGCATTTAGTGTAGTGTTTTAAATTTACCTGTACGCCCCACTAGAGCCAGGACGCCCAATGCCCCGAACAGAAGCGCCATCCCTTCAGTTCACGTGCCTTCGCATAATCTCACTTTCATGCTCCGTTACCCGCCACCTGTGAACAAAAATCAACTTTAACACCAACACCACAAAGTCCAATAACCAACAATTTCCCTAACATCCTTAGTCCACGCGACAAACGATTATGAGTTTTATTGCGGTCTTGACACGGTCCAGTTTAAACTGGATCCGAATTTGCATAAGTGGTTCATGTGTTACAATATAACGCTTGTTTCGGTATATGTGAGGTTGTTAACTCTGTTCGGATATTATGAAGGGGTTTCGGAGGATGCTTTTGAAGATTCAGCGTTATGCTGTCGACTTAAGGTTTAATTTTATTTGTAACTGGTTGGGATGCAGTGAATAAGGTTTTTGCGATGATTTACAGGGCAATGTGTTCTGATATGGTAATACTTGTATGAAATATGTAAGCTTTGAAGAGTTGAAGGTTAGACAAATATTTAAGATTAGCCTATGCTGTTTTCTGGACATCATTTCAGTATCGTTTTTGTTGTGAAGTACAATAAAATCAATCTGAAGTACAAAAATACTGATGCGATCCAACCGTGTCTTTATTAACCGTGTCTTGTGTTTTCTGCTAAATAAAAACACTGATAAAAGAATACCGACATACTCTCATTAAACAGCCATTCTCCAGAAATATGTCTGCGTCTAATTCAAGCGTCTCCATACATTTACTATGAAAACAGCGACGCTGTAATTAGGTGACCGCAGACATATTGCTGGAGAATGACCGTAAAATATCATTTATACCACACCTGGCCATAAAGTGGCTGCTTTCTGGCAAAGTGTAGACAAAATTATGTACACGGGAGGTAATAAGGAAAACTCTTGATCGCATATTTACGTCCCTCTCTTGCAGCTCGGGCCGCAAACATCTGCGATCTTGGCCTTTCTTTGTTATACCATCCTAGTTGTTAATGTTACTATTTTAGTTTGATTTAATCAGGTCTGTGATGCGTTTCAGAGCGACTAACCGTTCAAGAAAATCCCCGATTAAATGACTATAACAGTAAGAATTCTGTTCGTATATGATATATTTTGATATCAGTCCTACAATCGCCAACTTTTTTCTAAACAAAATGAACGAAAAGTTTTCATGTTACATACCAAATACGTTTTTATGGTATCCAGGCCTTTAGTGTACACAAAAGGATAAAAAATTTAGTTATAGAAATTACGGTTTCTATTTATAAATTATCTTACCAACTGCGCCAATTCGCCAATTAAGAACCTTCAAAGGTGTATTGAAAATTTAAATTTGGTATCCGTTAACTTAGCAAAGTTTCTGTGAAATGTCTTGATACTTATTAGTTCTATCTCGTCAACTTGTTTCTAAATAAAATCGGCGAAAAGTTTTCATGTTACATACAAAATGTGTTTTATGGTGACCAGGCTAGTGTAATCTGAAGGATAAAGAAAATAATTATAGAAATTGCGGTTTCTATTTATAAATTTCCCTACCAACTGCGCCAATTCGCCAATCAACAACCTTCAAAGGTATAATAAAAATTTAAATAAGGTATCCGGAAACTTAGCAAAGTTTTCAAGCCTTCACAGGCTTACAAGAAAACAGGTACACAATATTCGTATTTCAATATAGATTGGTAATTAAACTCTTGAGCTCGACACGATATTTGTTAAGAAAACGTTCTATTTCATTTTACGCCTTACTGCAGTCTTAAATTTTGGAGAGATCAGGGTGATTGCAGAAGTCTAGCGCTATAAATGCGCTAGACTTCTGCAACTTGTGCGTTGTCACAGCAAGAAAAAGCCGTTTGATGTTATTATAATTATGTATGTCGCAGCGACGGAGTTTCGCCTACGAAGGAATGTCAAGTTTGTCTATGCTTGAGTATGTTTGGTTGTGATACAATTACTTTTATTCAAAAATTGACTTAAATAGTTCTTGTTGATTTGTCAATCTATGGCATATCAGAAAAATGGTGAATTGTACTGGATAAAGAATAGGAGTCAGTGGTGGTTGAACTCAGCTTCCTGGGTGAAGAGACATGCTGTTTTGTATTACAGCCGACCTCACTGCATTCCCTCGTTTATTATGACTATAGCTGTGCCTACGACGCGTACGGTGGCACACAGAAACTCGCCGATCCTTCGTGTCCTGACCTTACTGAATGCGTTACTGGTATCAGCACCTGAGTGTGATCTGCTAGCGTAGCGATGGGCGGCTGTGTGTCGGGAGTGTTTGAGATTTTGCGAGGCGATGGATAATAGGCAGTCTAGTATTCCTACATGTTAATGTTAAGTTTAGTTACCTACTGTTACTGTATGTAGTTCCACGGTGTATTAGTCTTAAGACTGTAATGCTGTGTAACATTAATTAATAAACAATAAAAAAATTACTAGCTAGTTGATACCAATGTGCTCCAACTGATGGAAACCTACGCACGACTGAGAATTACCAGCTTTCTGGCGTAATATCCTGACTGCCTCCTTTCCCATTTCGACATGTATATATCACAGCCAACTGGTTTAGTCAGCCAATTGATTGAATGCCTAGCATTTTCACTAAATTATGACCCGGCAACAGGTTGACGAAGCCATGCTACGCGGGGCTTCTATTTCTGCTCTGAGGGACACAAGCTAACTAACAAACCTAACCTAAAATTAAAATAAAAAGGCTAGACAGTTAACTAAATGGCTAATTAAGCTAGTTCGCGGTGACATATACACAGGCTAGCTCCAACGATGGGGCTTTAAATGTAAAGTTCGATTCTTTTCGCCAAACTGAGATACTTTTGTTTTGCAATATCTCAAATAACTTAAATTAAGATAGCTAATTCACCTTCAAAACTCAATTCTGAAAGCAGTGAAATCTTTATTTTCGTATGTTTGTATGAAAAAAGTAAAATTAGGATTTGGCGTATTTTTAAAAAGTTGCAAAACGAAAGTAGCTCAGACGAAGGAGTAGAAACGACCCTTTCATTTAGTCCCATTGTTAGAGGCACCCCGTATTAAGTTGCTCCAAAAATAATAATATAGGTCTCATTATTTTCTTTGAAGATCATAGGTAGTATTTAAAGAACATAAAATCAATCATTATAAAAAAAGCGAAGACATTTATTATGTAGAAAAAGCAAAATTATTCGTATAAGAAATATAAAGCTAAGCAATGATATCATAATCCTTAATTTTAAATACCTGTGTTTATGATTACAAAAATAAAATAAAACTTTGTTCAATTTGATAGAATAAATAGAAAGGCATCTTCTAAACAACCTATTTTTATTTACACTGTAAATTTAAATTTAAAGACCCTACTTACTATCCATACCTAATTACATTTTCTGAAACACGTTCCAAGACGTTATTCTGGAGAATGCTGAATAAGACTTTAAACCTACCAAGTCTAATATAGTCCGTTCTTTTAAAAGACTCAAGCGAGGGCAATGTGATTAACTTCACTAACACCAGCCCAATGAAAGTAGCCTCGGTTTAACTGGAACTTAGCCTCCACGCGGCTTTAAATAAGTGAGGAAAATGCTGGGAAAATTCTGCTTATTCACCATGAAAGTACAGCCAGGAAGGGAGCACTCCACGGCTACTAGTACAGTCGCCATCAGATATATCTGAGCTGTCAGTGTACTCATAAATATCTGAACACTGCTCTAATGCTATGAAAATAGAGCCGTGTTCAGATATTTATGAGTACACTGACAGCTCAGATATATCTGATGGAGACTGTACAGAATTCTGCCCCTCCAGAGGGCAACCAGCGACCAGAGAGAACTTTCCGGCATGTATCCTACTTTTCTACTACCTAATTTGGGAAGTTTGGATGTTTAGATGTCTATTAAAAGTCAAAGTCAAAGTACTTTATTCTTCATTTAGGCATATTAAAATGCACTTATAAATGTCAAGATTTACCACCGGTTCCAATGTGAAACCTCTGCCCCAATTTAGAACGTTAACGTTACTGTGTCGATAGATATTTAGTCCATTAATTATGTTCCATTCCACATAAGCAAACTTCATAGGTAATTATTATAGTCAAGGAATGTTCCCAAAGACCTTTCAATAAGCCTCACACACAACTCACAAGGAATACGCGAGCTGGGCAGTGTAGTGTCGCCCACAGTCGGGTGGGGTAGTCCTATGCTATCTAATAAGAACAATACAGTCAATAGTAAAAAACCGGTCAAGTGCGAGTCGGACTCGCGCACCGAGGGTTCCGTACAAACTCGTTAGTATAGTTAAAACCAGTTAAGGTTTCAATAGCGGTCATTGCCTTGACCTTTATCCCGAAATCGTAATTTTCTAGCGATAAATCATCTATCTATACAAAACTGTCGCAAAAATGTCATTGCTTGTGTTTCATAATACAGGGAGCAGAAATCTCAAACCTAAAATAATATAGTTGAGATTTTATTAGTACTCTTTCATAGAATAGCAAAAAAGGAATTAAGGTAAGCATTTGAAAGATAATTATATTTTTTATTTTTAAAAAGGCGGACCGACGCGACCGAGCGTGCCCCACCACTGACTCTCGACACTCATAAAATCGAAGAACCGGCTAAGAAACTCGGCGAGGCATAATTTTTTCAAAACAGTCTTACAATATTAACTTATATTATAACTTAATGACTACTACACAGCTTTTTTCGCACAGTAGGTGCACTTTAGGTTAAAAATTAAGGATTACTCATTCAGGAGGTTATCATTTTCAAATATCCCTGTCCAATACAAAGTATTTTATGTTATAGGCCCAAATAACGTGGTAATTATTGAACGGATTTAGATGAAATTCAGCATTCAATAAGATCAAGTCCTGGATAATGTACATTATTTTATATTTCATTATCATCCCAAGGGAACTCCCGGGGGAGTTCCCTTGGGATGATAATGAAAATAACGCGAATGAAGCTGCGGGAAAATACTATTTTAAATAACTCCTAAATCTTCTCAATGCAAATTTACTTAAACTTCCCTCAAATCGTTCCGCAAATACATTAAAATTAATCTTGCTACTGTTTCGTTTTATCTTTCACCTTTTTTGCACCATGTTAAGGTTCAGATCCGTTTACTGTATCGCCGACATCATTGTCTACTAATTTAGAATTCTGAACGTGTTCATTACTGCAGACTAACGGGAATTACTTACATTAACTTGAACTATAATGACGGCAATGAATAAATAAGGACGTTCGTGAACTATAAGCTGTCGTCAAAGTCTGAATAATATAGTCGCTGTAAACTGTGATTTAAGTGGCGGGCATGAAGTAACAAACTTAGTACAATCAACCCAAAAAAATGGCGCTGCCGCGCGCCCGTCAACATCGCAGTCCGTATTATTAAATGTTTAAAAATGTACACAGCAATTCCTGTAGTGAACCGACGTGAACAATAATACGTTTAGTGATCGTGTGCCAAATTAACGGATAAACACAGTGGTTCCAGTGCGAAAATAAACATATTTTTCAAAAAATATGAGTGCAACTGTCAAGTGAAGAAAAGATCTTTCAATGTAAACAAACACGGTGAAGTGGGTTTTATTCAGTTATCTCCGTCTTGTTCCATTGCCCTGCAACAGCAGCATAAGCTGATTTTGGATAGAAGACTTCATTCGGTGTAAAACAATGTGTTCAATAGTGGTTCAATTGGTTGTTCATCGTGCGGGTGAATTCATTATCGGCACAACATACCCGTCCGATTTGATATTAAGCACGTTACTAGCTTAGCAAATGATACACTTTTTCGACACTTCTGTTAAATTGCGGATGGTCCAGTGGTGTGCAGAGTCTCTATACGTCCCGGTGCGTCGCCAAGTGCCCGAGTTCTAATCCTGAGGACGACTATGAACATTTCTTCTTTTTTTTAATTTATTATTCATGTTTTTGTATTTATTAACGACATTGTTTTTATTATTGAATAATTTTTTGTATGAATTAACTCACTTATGTTTTTATTTTTAGATATTTTTTTGTTGTTTTCATATTTTTTTTTATTAATTTATTATTTAGGCATTTTTATACAATATTATACCTACCAGTGATCAATTTTAATTGTCAATTTTACGTTTCTGTGATATTAGTTAGGTTTACATTTCAACGTTTCTTTTTAATTATTTTAATTTATTGTATTTTTTCCTTTTATCATTAATATTATATATTTTTTGGTTTTTATTTTTTTATTCAGGCATTTTTAAACAAAATTATACCAATTATCAATTTCAATTCTCAATTTTAATCAATTTACGTTTCTGTGATATTACTTAGTTAGGGTTACATTTCAATGTGTTTTTTTTAATTGTTTTAATTTATTGTAATTTGTTATTTTATTTTTACCACCGTTTCTACGTCAAATTACTGTGCATGCATAAATGTTTGTTTTGTGGATATACTGTACTTGGTTTAATTTTTACTATAATGAGCAGTCCTTCTAAGGGCGTGTGTCCTTATTGCCCAGGATCACCTCGATTGTACGTCTTACCTAGAGGCCTCAATGTGCACATTGCTCGCGTTCACAAAGATGTTTTCTCGCAGATCCCAAGCACTCTGGACGTTCCGGGGCCAAGTACTTTGGCGCCAAGGCCCCACGCGCATGACATTGGGGATTCTTCACAGACATCGACTGATGAACGATGTGGTCTGAACTAGGGCTCCCGCTACACGTGCTACACGCCGAAACGGATACCCGTGTTCTTAAGACCGGCGGTACTAAGAACCCGGATTACACAAACCCGCCGGGTACCGAAAACGTTTCTCAGAAACGTTTCCGGTACCCGTACCCGTTCTACGTGTCGGCGGGTACACGTGTATTTAAAACCGGCCCGAACGGGTACGAACGAACCGAAACAGTCGGAGTCAAGGCACACAATATCTACTATTTAATGCTGACTTCAGATGAACTCTTTTGGCGTACGAATGTTTAATAATAGTTTGTAACCGTGTTGGAAAATCATATTTAGCCAACTACTTAAAATATGTTTTTTATATAAATCGAAGTAGGCATCGTTATTCTACATTGTCTGCTGTATTTTATTCTAAATCTGCTCGTTTTTAGTTTAGAAACTTTATTCTGATGTGTTAGGTTTTGATTTAATAAAATTAAAACCTATTGCGTCTTATCTAAGTCAATTAATTAAAAACAACATTTTATTTATAATGGCATATCAGATATGTGACGAATATGGTTTGCAGATATACTAAAATATCAATTAAAAATAACAGTTTAGAATATAATTATGAATTACTTCGCAAAAACAACAAACATCTGCCAATGGCGCAAAAAAGATAAACATAAGCGCCATTATCATGTGATTATTCATAACTGAATTTCACCCGAGAACCACAAAAGTCCATGTTACCTTAGTTAACTTGCGATAAGATTGCTTATTTCTTTAAGATAAATCCTAAAATTGGTAATCATTCAAGTTTACTTGAGTGACTTTCACAATAGAATTAAGGTAATAAACTTGAACGCCGAACGCCTTTTTGTCTGACGAAACGAAACGAACAAAGAAGCAGGTTCCCAAACCATCATCACAAGTACGACTACCAATTATAAGCTTTATGTCGTAGCAATAAGGTTAAAACTTATGCACCAAAAATTTCAACAAACCCCGGCAAAATCTTTAAAGATTAGATAAGTAAATGTTTTCTATTGATTTTGAGCCGCATCGCACTAACAAGTAGTTTACTATGAAAAAAGGCAGAGCAAAAACAATTAGAATGAACAAGAAATGGGTAAGATTTTGGAAATAAGGTACCTAGTCTAGTTGTTTTTTAGTACCTATGATTCCAGTTCCAGAGTAATACAGTTTCGTTGCAAGTTATTTTAAAATCGTTTTTTTTTTTGTTTAGTTGTGTTTGGTTTTGTTGTTATATACTGTTAATGCGATAGATTGTTATTAAATGTTAAAAAAATAGAAGAAATTGGGTGTGGAATTTTGCCACAAGAGTCGATGACAAAGCTTATTGCTCATTGTTCAATTATCGCACAAACAACGAGATTTCTTGTAATATTAATCAGGACTACTATATAGACGACAGGAGCGATTGGAATACATTTATTAACAATTCACCATAAGTCAACAAACCCGACGACCACCGAGTAAGTACAATTATTTAACTATTTTATTTATGTAAAAAAATATATAAACGTAACTCTATTTTGTATAAATAAATAAACCAGCCAGTGCGAGTCGGATTCACGCACGAAGGGTTTCCGTACCATTTCTGTATCTGTTGTTATAGATGCTACAGAAATACATAATCTGTGAAAATTTTAACTGTCTAGCTATCACGGTTCATGAGATACAGCCTAGGGACAGACAGATAGACAGACAGTGGACTCTTAATAATAGGGTCTCGTTTTTACCCTAAAAAGTGCTAGTATTTGAACTTCGAAGTCTTATATAAAAATGTCTACTCGTATTCTATGCAAAAACTACCTGCTCTTAAAAGGCCGAACCCTTAGCCCAATAGACTGTTTATTGACTTTCGGCTTTACATATTATACACCACGGAATAAGATATGCTCGAAACTTATACGTATTGTGTCTATTAATTTGTAGCTCGAACCACGATTTGTACCTTCGCTACTCGTTAAGGACGGATCCGGAGACACGGGTAGATAAGATCCGTTTCTTCGGGTACCCGTGTACCCATGGAAACGGATCTTAATTACACGTTTCCTAATTACCCGTGCGGAACGGGCCAGAAAACCGTGTCCGTGTTACTCAGAAACGGGTAATAGAAACGTTTACACGAAACCCGGACACGAGCGCGAGCCCTAGTCTGAACAAGTTGCCCGAACTTAAGGCCAAGGTCAATGTTTTGAAACATATACCGAAAGGGGCGAGAAGCCTTGCAGCAGGAAAATTGTGCAGTATAATTGACAACTGCGTGCAGTCCAACAGTGCGGAGGATTGGTTTTCTTTGCTGTCTTTTTCTTATTCTGCTCTAAGAGTTCCCAGAGGTGATACGAAAAAGTCTCTTACTTCTAAGGTAAAGGAGAATGTGGACGGCGCAGATTTATATTTTCCGGAAAGCAGTTCGCGTAAATCGGCTCCTTTATATAAGCGCATAGAAGGGAAGGTGCATGATGGCGATTTGAGAGGTGCAGTCCGTCTCCTCTTGTCGAATTCATCCCTAGCTCCTACTAACGAGGAGACTGTACGGTCACTGCGGGAGAAACATCCACCCCCTTCTAGGCCTCTAATTTTTCCGCCGGAGCCTGATGGTTCCCGTACCCCAATGTCGGTTACGCCTATCGAAGTGAAAGATGCAATAGGGTCTTTTTACAGTGGGTCGGCTTCTGGTCTGGATGGTTTGCGCCCACAACACCTCAAGGAGTTAACGTCTTCTTCGGCTGGCAACAATGGTCCGCGATTAGTTGAGTCTATAACAAGGTTGTGTAATTTCTTGTTACAAGGTTCACTCAATCGCGTGGTATGCCCTTATTTGTACGGAGCATCACTCTGCGCCCTCTCGAAAAAGGACGGTGGTATTCGCCCGATAGCGATAGGCTGTACACTTCGTCGCCTAACAGCTAAGCTGGCCTGTCGAGCGGTTAGGGACACAATGGCGAGTTACCTTCAACCGGTTCAAATAGGTTTCGGGACTGCCCAAGGGTGTGAGGCAGCTATACATGCTACTCGAACATTCGCGCGTGAGAATGAGGGAACAGATGCCGTTGTTCTCAAGATAGATATAAAAAACGCATTTAATACTGTTGAGAGGGACACTATTCTCGAGGAAGTTTCTGATCAAGTGCCATCGCTTTATCCATTCCTTCATCAGTGCTACTTCAGTCCTAGCAATCTTTTCTTCAATGACGCTTCTATAACCTCACAGGTCGGGGCTCAACAAGGTGATCCTTTGGGGCCTTTGATATTTTGTTTAGCTATACAAAAGGTTATCGCTGAGTTGGATTCACCTCTTAACGTCTGGTATTTGGATGATGGAACGGTGGGCGGAAGGCCGCAGGTAGTACTGGAGGACTTAAAAAAGCTTGTACCAGCTTTGAAGGCAATTGGCTTAGAGATAAACCCTAGCAAATGTGAACTGTTCTGTTGTGACACTGGCGAGGGGGATAGTGCTTTGATTTCTGAATTTGAATTGCTTTTACCAGGAGTACGGCGTCTTCAGAAATCAGCTCTGTCTTTGTTGGGTGCTCCCATTTTTCCTGAGGGCGTTAGTTCAGCTCTTGAGGAGAAAAGGTTGGCTTTAGTTGGGGCTCAAGAACATTTGCGTAATTTGTCAGCACATGTCTCACTTATTTTATTGCGGAGCTGTTTTGCGATGCCACGAATGTTGTATCTCCTAAGAACGTCCCCTACTTGGTTGCATGAAGACGATATAGCAAGGGTGGACGATACACTCAAACAATCTTTAGAGTCCGTTTTGAATGTTCACCTGGATGAAGCGCAGTGGAGCCAGGCTGCTCTGCCGGTTCGGCACGGTGGCCTAGGAATTCGTCGGTCTCGGGAAGTCGGCGTAGTTGCATTCCTTGCCTCGGCCCATGGGACTTTGGAACTTGTCACTCGCATCTTATCAAGTAATGGTGGCAATATCCAAATACCATTTCTTACAGAGGCTCTTTCTAAGTGGTCGACTGTTTGCCGAGGTAACGAGCGGCCGGAAAACCTTGGCTCCCAGAGGTTGTGGGGCGATATTTTGTGCAAGCATATCAGCACAGGTTTATTAGGCGATGCGGCAGGTTCCAATTTAGCGCGTCTTAAGGCCGCAACAAGGCCCGAGTCAGGAGCGTGGCTGCAGGCTTTGCCTTCTCCTCAGCTTGGCACGCTTTTAGACAACGATTCGCTGAGGATTGCGGTTGCTTTGCAGTTAGGTTGCAAGGTTTGCGAGGCACATCGGTGCATTTGTGGGGCCATGGTTGAGGAAAATGGCCACCATGGCCTCAGTTGTCAGAGATGCGCGGGGCGTTTTTCAAGGCATCACGCCATCAATGATGTAGTTCGCCGGGCTTTGGTGGCAGCCAACGTACCATGCGTCCTGGAACCTCCAGGGTTGTGCCGTACGGATGGAAAAAGGCCGGATGGTCTTACATTGGTTCCATGGCAGAAGGGTCGGTGTCTCTTGTGGGACGCTACGTGCGTCAGTACGTTTGCACCGTCCCATCTTGATATCACAATTAGGTCTGCTGGGTCGGCTGCGGAGTACGCGGCCAGGTTGAAACACACTAAGTACAATGCCTTGGAACCAATGTACGATTTCGTGCCAGTTGCGGTGGAGACAGCAGGATCTTGGGGTGCGGAGGCCAAGGCGTTTATTAGGGAAGTGGGTCGCCGTCTGAGGGATAGAGGTGGTGATCCACGCTCTGGATCGTATCTGGTGCAGCAAATTTCGTTGGCGATACAGCGTGGCAACGCCGCCAGCGTCATGGGCACTTTTGAGCCAGCTACGATTCGGGGCGATCCTTTTTAACGTAAGCTAAAGTGACGAAGCCTGTTGCGGATTACTTTTGTTGGTGGTAAGTGTGACGAAGCCTGTTGCCGATTTGAATTTGTACCCACCTGACGAAGCCTGCGTTGCGGATTTAATCTTGTGTGGTGATCTTTTATTTTTTCAATTTATTATGTGTTGATCAACCCATAGACTTTAATATGTTGCAATAAAGTTGACATTCGTTTACAAATACCAGTGTGTTCGATTGTACTAACGAACCATATCGTCACAACTTTGAAAAACCTCTTATCTAACACCGTCCTAGAGAAAAACGTCAAAAGCAACATATGAACTTCATATACAAAAATCTGTGATTGGTTGCAAACCTACTGACGTGAAAAATTCATTTGACGCAAAAGTTATTTTTTTAGCACTAAGTTCTGGCTCCGCTTCCGTTATAAAAAAAATTAAAATAATTATAGCACGTAGTCCGTGGGGCCGATTTTGAACATCAGTTATGCTTCCTATATTTCTATGTGACGAACGGTGCAATACAAGGCAGTAAAGCTGGCAACAGGAGTCCCTTTTAGGGGATCCCTATTTTTAGAGGTCTTTTCCTGGGTGCTTATCTGTTTGGTCAACAAATATTTTATCGAATGTTCCATTTTTATCCAATTCCATTTCAGCAAAAAGTTAAATTCATCCATTCTTTGTTTCGCGCACATTAAATGTACTGGTTGTGAAATTAAATTAAACACGTTTCAACCGAATCAACAACAATGAACGAATGAACAGGGTTCATGTTTTGGGACCTAACCTTAACCTAATGTAAGACCTTATGTATACGACATGATTTATGCAATAAATGAATTATGAATTTGTGAACTTTAAATGTCCTTAAAGCCGATTGCCCTCTTTGGTCTGTATACTTCTTGTTCGTCGTACAAACGAAGACACTGCTAACTGACCACTTGTCACCCAGTGGTCAGTTAGCAGTGTCTTCGATTGTACTTCATTACTGAAGGTCGTGTCTAGTTTGAAAGACCTTCACTGTGGTCTTCACTATCTTTTGCCATCCATTCCTGTCTTCGGCTTTTCTCCAGGCAGCGGTGACAGAAAGACCAGTTACACCGCCTGGTCTGTTTCCCTCCACTTTTCCTACCATCAGAAGTTTTGTAAATTCTGTGGATCTCTTCTCGCAACATGTCCAAAGTAGGTCAAGATTCTTTGGAAGCATATCGTTGAGTTCGTTTGTATGTGTGTGCTGAAATGAGAATGTTATATAAAGTTATAAAACATTTGTTATCGAACATGTTATACCTAATTACTGTGAGTTTAATGAAATGTTAGTGTGTTTAACTGGACAGCCCTCCCCCGACCCTCACAAGCAATGCCACCGACTCTGATCCATCTTGGGATGTGCAATTTCTGTAATTTATTGTAAACTAGCGACCCGCCCCGGCTTCGCACGGTGTTTCTCTATTATATTATGCATGTTTTATACATATAAACCTTCCTCTTCAATCACTCTATCTATTAAAAAAAACCGCATCAAAATCCGTTGCGTAGTTTTAAAGATTTAAGCATACATAGGGACAGAGAAAGCTACTTTGTTTTATACTATGTAGTGATATTATACTCTATACTACAGCTTCATTTAATACAACAATGTGTCGTAATTCAAGTACTGGCAACTACTGGGACAGTGTCAAGCACTCGGTTGTCATCTTTACAATAAAAAAACCGAACAAGTGCGAGACGAACTCGCTCACCGAGGGTTCCTTACAAATTTGTAGGTACATATAATAAAGTACCCTATAAATTTTGAGTCCCTTAGTAAAGTCTATTTTTTTGCGGCATAAACGGCCGTATCTTTTTTGAACTTTAACTTAGAAGCTTGATTTTTTCTTAGCTTCAAGGGATCGTACTATTGATTTGATTTTAATCTCAACTCGATACCCTCCACACGTTCCCGAGATAAAAGGTCTTGACAGACGGACGGACAACAAAGTGATCTTATAAGGGTTCCGTGTTTTTGCTTCTGAGGTACGGAACCCTAAAAAGAACAGGGAAAGAGTTTTTAAAAATATCAATAGGTCTTGAAGTTATATTTTCTTTACACTTCAGCAGGCTTATGATGCTACGCTTTGTCGCGCGATAAATAAATGATAAAGCATCCGTCACGTTCGGACAAATAGTGTGTGAGAGTGACGAATGCTTTATCATTTATTTATCGCGCGACAAAGCGTAACATCATAAGCCTCCAGGACAGACAGACTACAATCCACTAGGTACAATCCTCAGTCCTCAACGTTTCGTCTTGCCTCATTTCCACTTGTCATTCGCCTAAATAAATACTTGGGACTGGCCTTTTATTTATTTATAAAAAGGTTCGTCCCTATTCTTCCCAAATTATCCGGCTTGTTTATTGAATCGTGACAGCTGACGTAAAGAGAAATTGCTTATACTGAGCGTAGTAAAAAAAAGGCGGATGGGTTATATCAATTTGAAATAAACGTCTTTTCGATGGGAAAAATAATGATAGTCAATGATTCGCATTAGGTTGGTCCACAAAATACTTTTCTTTTGTTTTAGTGTTTCACAAGGTTCCCTTTATTCGATTCGAGTCTAAACGTTCTGCAAAATTTGAGCGAAATTTAACAAGAGGTCGCTCAGATTTACAAATAATTGCATGGAATTAATTTAGGAAGCTACTGAGCACGTGCGTATAGTGGAGAAATTTCAAAATTATCGCGAGCACAATCTATCCCTAGCTTGTTACTTTGTGTCACATTCTTCATTATTATTCGCATAGGTGTCGCTAGGAATTTTTTTTTTGTTTTTTACTCACAATGTTTCAAATCTGAGTGATTTTTGTATTGTTAGATTTCTCATTTATTTTTTAAGGACGTTTGAAGTTTTGTCAAATGAAGAAAAGGGCGTTGTGAACTTGTGAAGAGTACATTTCTTGAATCCTTCTAATTCGCATATTATGTGTCGGGGATCGAACGAAACGTCAAGCGGTGTCATATCTGTTATCTATCAAAACATCGCTTGGAAGTGGTCTTTGGCGGGTAGTTATTAATTATGAAGTTAAAAATCAAGATCGTCACTTACATACATGAAATAAATAAAATAAATATCAATGTCTTAGCATTCACAATCACTGAATTTTTATTATACAGGGTGTCCCTAGAACCAACATCGATACGAAAAGGGCTGATAGACCAGCTCATAAGACATCAGATTAAGTAAATTTGACTTCAGTAACACACACAGTACATCTCTTAGTGTTCGAGATATTGACGTTTTTGCAAAACTCGTGCTAACCGATACCCTGACACGGTGATTTGAGTGTAATGACTAAAATATCAAGTATTTTTCAAATCTATTTTTTGATATGGGTAGCCAAATAACTATGATATTGGACGTAATTCCTATTTCTCTTAATTTCTTCATGCTGTGGCCACAGTAGAATATCAAAAAATAATTTTCAGATCTTTCCAAATTTGACCTCTGAGTTCGAACGAGGGTGGTAAAAAAAAATTACCAACTCAATCTGGCACATAACGTAAAAAAATAGCGCATTTATTGTAGTTTCTAAAATGGTATAATAATATTTACTAAATACTGTAATAGTTTTTGAGATAATTATATTTTGTTACAAAAATAACTTTTAAGTGATGTAGTTAATTATTAATATGTGCAAATAATTGTACAGCGGGCTAATATTACAAGGGAATTTCTTTAATAGCTGGGCCTGACAGGTAAACCTCGTTTTGTGCAAAAAAAAATACAAGGGGTCCGAGGAGGTTAAAACATTAAATACAATAGGTATGCCCTTTAGTTTACAACTAGTTGTTTTTTCTCCTCGTAACCGAATGAGAGCAAACGAGGATATTTATGAGTCTCCTTAAATAAATGGAGTAAGTTAGTAGAAGAAACTCTTTACATATGACCTTTCGTAAAGAGGGCAGCGTGAATAGAAGTCCACTTACGCGGTAGAATATTTGCCCCTTTTTTCAAAAGCTTAATGATAATGACGCACTTAAGTGAATGTTACGCTAAATACTATCCGTAAAAATAGAACAGGGTACCGCTAAGCATGAAAATAAATTAGTAAGTAAGTAAGTATTTATTTGTGATACACAGGTACAATACATAATAGGTGACATTGAAATGTGGGTAGGTCCTCTGTGATCTACCGTGAAGGTATACAAATATTTTGCCTTAAAAACTAACATGAAATTACAACAATAATTAATTAATTATTACTATACATTTAATTATTACTATACATTTAATGAAATTTCATACAACATTGCCGGCCTAGGTCTGCAATGTGTTTTTTTTAATTTCTATTCCACATTTATTTGTGAAACGGCATCACAGCGTTCAGCCATTAAAAAAACAATAAACGATGTTTGCTATATTTTGCCATTTTATTTATAAAAAAATCGACATCAACATAACATCGCCCTGTATACGTATAAATATTCTATAAGTTCCATTTTACAGTCATAAAATCCTAAAATACTCAAAGTTGTCAACCCTACATCACGCAGATTCTCAAACCTCTATTTAAACTTGTCACTTAACAAAATTGAATACAAATTAAATTGCCTTTTTCAAAAGTTTTCAAGGGCCCTACACCCTGACATCGTTCGGCCTTTTACAATAAATTGAATAACTTTTTTTCACTGGGATTTGTTGTGCGAAAAACGATTTTCATCCGGTCAAATGAAATATTACGAAAAATGTTTCAAGCACCCGAATAGCGGTTTTCTACATTTTTCCTTCACTTTGAGACTTATCACAAAATAAGACTTTGAATAAATCTGTTTTAGTGGAAGTTTCGGAAGTACTTAAAGGGTAACTATGTGTTGGCAAGTCCAACTAACTATAATTATATTTATTGTATTAACCCTTCTTGTCCTAACCTAGATCACTATCTATCTGTCCGCCTCGGATGTCTATTGTTGGACATAGGCCTCCCCCACAGATCCCCACAAAGTTCACCGGCTCCCGCTACCTTCACGAGGTCACGGTATCTCGGTCGCTAATACACGGATTTCCAGTTAACACGGATATCCAGTTTTTTGCTACTACTGCCTTCTCTGAACTGGTGCTACAACCCTTGGTAGCTCACGAAACAAAATGTTCCTTTGAACCGGATCTGACCAAGTGACCGTAGACCCAGTATCTGTAGATCTGCAGTCCAAAATAAAAAAAATCTTAACAAACAGCAAAAGTCTAACAATATTAACAAAAAGTAAAGATTTGTACTGTCTGTTAGAAATTTTTATAATTTTAAATATAGAAAAAGTGTGTAACCAAAAGTACAAAATTTTACTCCACGCTAACAATTTGTTAATAAGGTAAACGGGAGAATAGAAATGCCGAAAAGAAAAATGTAGTAAAGTACAATAAAAACTCGTCGAGTATACTGAACCAACCAAAGAATTCCCTTGCGGCAAAAAATGTGAATATGGACATTTTATGCTAACCAGTTTTTCCGATAAAATTCCAATAATATTCCAAAATCTTACCCTATCGGGTCAGCGGGGATAGGAAGGTTGGAGGGTAAGAACCCAATTTCCCATAGCGTTTCGTTTCACGGCTATAGCGGTGTATTTCATGTCCAGAGAGGAAATGAATTCTTCAAGCTGACGGTTCGAGATACCCTAGCTGTAGTAATACTGCTGTTACTAGAGAAAGAATTTTAAGGGTTTTCAATTTAACTTAACACGTTCGAGGCGATATCGGGTATCACCGCGACCACGCTATATAGCGGTGAGGCTAACGCAGTGACTATTCGCGATTGCCTATAAGTTAGTACGGTGTTTGCCGATCAAAACCTATATCAATATTACGGAGCAATTTTTTACTGTCATGGGGCACAACAACGATGACACTACTATCGAAACAGAGTGTAATCTCAAATTCGAGTTTGACTCTGACTGGCACAGATGCAACGCATCTGTGTAAGTCAACACTTAAGAGGAAACAGGAGGGCAGTTTTTCCATACAAACGTAGTCCCCTGTTTCCTCCCTAGATAATGCCAGGAGAGCTATAATTTTTTCTCCAAAAATCTATGGCTACTATTGATAATTATGTTCCTATGTTTTCCTTTTTACGATAAATTGTTTCTGAAAAGAGATATTAACCTTCAAAAACCTAAAAAAAATGCCAGATTTTCCGCTGTGTTCACACATCCAGAAAACAAATTTGACTAGATTATTAAAAAAAAGGAAAACATAGGAACACGGCCAAAGCCTTTTTTTAATGTTTAATGAAAAAATTAGTTAAATAGGTTAAGTTTTGGGGAAGAAATCAGGGGACTACGAAACGTTGTTTTCATGAAATTTTAAAAGGTATTTTCGGTCCAAGCTGCAGTTGTCTCTATCGCGCTCTGCAGGTGAGAGGCGGGCAGTGCGGGACAGCGACACATTTTACAAGTACCTAATTTTCAATTCTCTCCACCTTACTGTTTCCTCAGGCGAGGTGAGACCAGAATCGGGCACGGAAGCCTAGTTTCCAAATCATTTTTCGAGCACTTATTTGACTCTTAGGTCACTGTAAAACATATATAATAATATTCAGAACTGTATCTAGGGCTTCCTCTCACTTAGAACACGATAGCGAACACTTCGCTCGATAGAAAAGTAGCGCGAAAACACTATAAAATAAAGTATTTTTTTCATTTTTTTTCATTTTGTTCATCACCAGTTACCTTTTCTGACAAAATTAATACCTGACAATCATGATTTCACAGTCATGCAGGGCATCCTCTCATGTTTGGGTTGATAACGTATACTTTTATGTTAGAAATCGAAGATAATCTGCAATAATCTGCATTCCGCCCGACCCTAGTTTGTATGTGAAATGCGAGCCAGGTCCTACCGCGCCTTAAACGCAGTATGGCGCTTGCCGCTGTCGTTGTATAAGATCATAGGTATTGTATGGAGACATTTTACTTTCATTCTAGTACATCCTATAATACCGCCCGTGATGTTAAGGTAATTTGAGCCGGTTTTCGATGCAAACATAAAGAGAGACATTGTTTGCATCTGTAGCGGACTACAGCATGAGAAAATTGAGGATAACGGCAAATAATTCGTGTAGTTCTGAAAATGGGCACAGGGCTTCTTTAGGCTGTCAAGATATGAGCCCTAAAATCCACGGGTCTAGAGGGTGAGCTAACGTCAGGATTGTCATTTAAACGTAAATTTTTGCAGATATTTGCTTTTATCTCGAACGCGGATGCTAATTTTGGAAAAGTTGCTGCAGTACAAATTAAATACATTAAATTTGCTATAAATTAGGTTTTATACATTTTTACTCTAGGTATAATAGTCACAGAGAATTAAGGATTTGAATTTGATGACACTCCAAAAAACAAGGGTGCTGTTTCAAGCTTTGTAGTTAACTTGCCCATTTAGATCCAGAGCTGGATTGGCGCTGTTATTTTTTTAATAGTCTTGAGTGCTTTAACATTGAGATTATTGAGAACCATCAAGAAACCACACGCGAGTAGGGGAAGAGGTGAAAAGTCCGATCCGATTTCGGAGCATTCCACGAAATCATCTACTCTTTTTCCCGCACGAGACAAGTAAAATTTTGAGATAATTATCATTGCGACTCGGATGTTAATTACGGAAATCGGTGGGACTCGAAAGTTTTCATGTAAATAACAGTATAAATTGATTTCTGCCGCCTGCCCGGAGCACTGATAATTGGTTATTATTTATTACAATCAAATTACCTTAGCCCCACCAAAATTTTCATCATTTATTAACCGTCAAAGGGATGTTATCTCTTTGAACATTGTCACTTAATAATTCGGTGAATTTGTCTATAACAGCATAGTAAACATAAAACACAAATTCATACTTTATAATTAAAGAAGTAAGTAAACTTGCGACTGGTGTAAAAAACGCGACGTTGCGAGTATATTGCGAGCATTTATCTCGCGACCCCACGGGTCAAGTGGCCTACGTTTTGTGGTAAAAACGACTTAAGCGCCATAGAAACCTCTATAAATTTGCGCCTTTTAAAAATAATCCCTTTTATACATAAGAGCGTAACCGACATGACTTTCCTGCTGAAATACGCCCTTTTGTATAAGAAGGGCGGGATAAGAAGCCTTTCCCGTGTTGCCTTTGTTTGCTAAGGGTTTGCTAAAACTCTGTCGTATTATTCTCTAATTCTGGACTTGAAAAAGTAATTCCTTTGTTCACCTAGTAACCGATTTCTAAAACAGGTGACAGCGATTTTAACCTCTAATTGTATGTTTTAGTTTATAGTTGTCATCACTGTATAACACGTTGTATAAAAAATCTAATCTTATAAATAAATAAGGAAATATGTCTCTAAATCGTAGTGGAGCAACAATATCAACATCCCAAGAATAGCAAAAAAGCAGACTTCAGAAACTAAATGGAAGAACTGATTTAGTTCATCAATGTAATTAACCTACTTTTTCCAAGTTAAACCTACATAGGAATTTCCTTTTTTACCAACTGCAGGCTTTTGGATTGCCGCCAGGGAAGTTTCTGTCAAAGACTAACTGGGTATTTGTTAGTTCATTATTGTTCGCAAGTTCATGTCGGTTTTAGTTGGTTAAGTAAATAAATAAAATAAAAATCATTTGTTTCCGAAACGGAGATGGCGGGACGACTTGGACACATTTCGCAAGGAGTCCAGGAGGATGCACTGAATAGAGACGACTGGCGAAGAAGTAAGGATGCCCTTGTTCAGCAGTGGGACACCTAGACAGGCTATATAATAAAGATAGATAGATGATAAAAACTTTATTCATCCACAAACTTACATGACATAGAAAACACAAATAGATGTTGAGAAATTCTAGACAGAGTATTTTAGAGATCACACTTTAAGCTTCCAATAAGCTAGAGTAACCAAAAAAGAAATGAGATAGGAATCGACAGGTCTACAAAATTTTAGAATAGCCACCAAGAGTCATGTGTCCATCATTTAGCACGAGTTTTGAAAAAATCGTCAATATCTCAAAAACTAAGAGATTTGCTTAATCTGCAATGGTATCTAATGGAATGGTCTATCATCGGGACATCCTATATATGGCAACACATCTTTATTACCAGACCTCAGAATCCAGGGGGCAAAATTAAATGACAGCTATGTATTTTGTATGTACATACAAAAAAATACACACATACAAACAATGCTGTGGACGATTACTAGTACATGGGAGAGGCATCGATAATTGAGTTTATCGACATAGACGATCCCTAGCTGTCATTTAATTTGGCCGGTTTATTACTATAAGCAAAATTATGTGTGACAGTATATCTGGCGCTCTGTATGTTACTGACTACTCACGGCGTGTAAGAGAGTCTTCAGATCGCTAGTGCGCTAGGCGAATATCCGCTTGAGTAACTATACCCTTTGAAGCTTTGCAGGGAGTTTTATCGAGAATCTGTTTGAGACGTGTGTTAGTCGACTGTGAGTTTTGTCTATTGACAGAATAGTTTGAGGCTGTCTATGTCTAGTTTACTTTGCCTCGGTTTATCTCAAACGCGTTATGTATTATGCGATTTCAAGGAATACCATTATGTAATTGGAAAATATGAATCGTGCTATCTTTTTAAACGTAATAAGGTACTAAGAAAGGAAACGTAATACAAAATTGCCCTCTGATATCCTCGGAAAGATAACAAAATAAGGCAAGAAGTCGTTAAAATTCCAACCTAAACCTATACGTGGCATAGTTTGAGGCTGTCTAGTAGATATACTAAGGCAGACGTCCGAACGCTCGACACTGTCCCAGTAGTTGCCATCTTGAATGCTATCTCATTAGCAATACAAGGACAGGAGGGTGTTGACCACTAAAACGTTTACCTTAATCTTGAGACGTATTATGTTGATCTAAATTGTCTAAAGTGGTAATAAATTTGTTTAATCAAAAAATGGAGTTAAAAAAATTGGCATACCAATTCAATACATAAATAATATATGTGTGGATTAGGCTGCCACTCCACTGAGGCGGAGACGACCGGAGCGGAGAGGAGACGTCTAGGGATCGACCAATCACATTTAGTGTTCGCTGTTTCCATTGAAGCGTAGTCGACCCTATAGTCTGTACTTTTAGGTACTTAAAAAAAGGTAAACAAAAAAACCACGTGACTCGGGTCGTTCAGCCAATTGAAGTAACGTTTTGTATCTGTGGCACAATACCATTGGCTGAACATAAATAAATAATAAGTAAAATAATTTATTTCTGTAAGTAGGCCCTCAAGGGCTCTTTTACATGTCTCATCTCTAATTCTTTTCTTTTGGCGCTTCGGGTAATTGACCTTCTGGTGAGAAGAAGCGCCGGAAGAAACTCACCAGTTTCTCTTTTTGACCAACGAGTATTACAACAATATGTCGTTAATATAAGATTTCATTAATACATTACATTAAACTTAAAACTACATTTATAGAGATGTAAAGGGTCTCTCTATGCGTCCAACAATACAAATAAAATTATAGAAAATAAATTGATAGTACGACCCGAGTCACGTGGTTTTTTGTTTACCTTTTTTTAAATACCTAAAACTAAAAGTACAGACTATACACGTCTTCTCTCCGCTCCGCTCGTCTCCGCTTCAGAGGAGCCGCAGTCTTAGTATAGGTAAATTCAACATTTTTGGATTTAACATAGTAGAACTCAACTTTTTGGGACTCAACTTTTTTGGGACTCGACATTTTGCAAATTCAACATTATGCGAATTCAACATTTTACTATTAGTATGAATTCAACATTTTGCAAATTCAACATTACAAGAATTCAACATTTTACGAATTCAACATTGTGGGCCGGAAGGCATCCAAGATTGACTTATCCATACATTCATTTTAGAATTTTAACCGTTATTTTTGCCCACATTTCTACGTTTTCCGAGGTCATCTGATATCCTAAGGTAACGAAATATTTTGTACTAATTTCACTTATTACGTTGTATTGAGAGCACAACATTTTTTTTGGTTTCATCAAGGACCATTAAAATAAGAGGACCGAGGACTGTCATTCTCCATACTTTGGATCGTATCCCGACCACAAGGGGATATCCAGGCAAAAACTAGATGGCGCTAAAAAACTAAACATTTAACGATGTTATAATTGAACAAAGAAACATAGTACAGTAACAATTAGTTCGTAAACAGCTAATAAGAAATAAATTCTAACATTTAAATACTGTGTCACGCTTGCAAAGTTGAATAATTGTAAATAATACAATTCTTATACCAAGCTTATACATACATCGCGTTGTAAATATCGGGGAACAGTTTTTTGTATGGAGAATGACAGTCCTCTTGTTTTAATGGTCCTTGGTTTCATGATGGTTTTCTTTGAAATGGCATGACACACAACGCACAGTTATCCTAATCAAAAATAAAAAGAGCTATAATAAATTATAATGTAACATTATTTTTTATTCTAGAAAAGGAATTTGGAAACTATTTTTCAAGCAATGAAGACCTAAGATTTTTGAAAGTATAGTCAACCATTTTGAAAATGTGACAGGCGTGCAACTTAATAAAGAATGAATGAATGAGAATGAGAATGAATGCTTTCAATGAAGTTGTACGCCTATGTGTGAATGGTTGAATTTTTACTAAAAGTCGCAAATCACAACCTCAAGTGAAAGTTTATACACAATTAACTTTTCAAAAATAGTTCAAATTATTTGCCTTCTAAATTATCTTGTTGAAACATGACGCCGAAATGAAATTAAATTTTGCTAAAAGTAATTCGTCTTGAGATTTCAAGAAATTCTGAGAATTTATTTACAATTCTGATGTAATTTTGGCTGTGAACGTGAGTAACATTTTGAAGTAGATTACGATTAAATTGTTTAAAGCCTAAGATTAGGTCACGTTCAAGGGAATTACTGAACGATCTGTGACCTTATGAGGTTAGGACCGTGTATTCCGGGAATTAATCCTACTAATATTAGAAACTAGCCGTCCCAGGGCATTTCTTCAGAAATATGTCTGCGGTCACCTCATTCATTTGGCCCTTTTTTATACTAAATGTATGGAGACAGATGATGAGTCGCAGACATATTTCTGGAGAATAGCCCCCCGGTGAACTTTGTTCCAACTCAATTTTTTTAATTTTTAGATGGTTTAATAGTTATTCTGTTATTCGGGGCAGAGACAAACTCAAAAAATGTAAGATCATAAAAATCAGTCTACCAGTTCTCGAGTTTTAATGGTGTAACTCAACTATAATAAAATAAAATAAAATAAAAATAGTTTATTTCTGCAAGTAGGGTACATAGATATGAATGAAAGGTAGTGGTCATGTTTGATGACCCGTCACTATAACTTTATCCTATAGTCAATTCCAGTAGGCTTATGATGCTACGCTTTATCGCGTGATAAATAAGTGATAAAGCATCCGTCACTCTCACACACATGTTGCCAGAATGTGACGGATGCTTTATCAATTATTTATCGCGTGACAAAGCGTAGCATCATAAGCCTACAGGACTTAACCTACTTCTATGTCAAATTTCCTCAATTGATTCAAATTGTTACCGCATTATTTAGTGCCTAACAAAGATCCAGACATTCAAATGTTTAAATATCTAAGCATCTTCACAAACATTCACATGTTTTGTGTCTGTAAGCAGTTTCCAAGAGAGAAATTCGGCAAAGGCGTGGGGTGCTAGTAGGTAAGTTGATGAACAGATAAATAAATGTGTAATTAAATAAATATTAGGGGACAATCTTACACAAATCGAACTAGCCCCATAGTAAGCTCAATAAGGCTTGTGTTATGGATACTAGACGACGATATATTTAATAGATACAAATACTTAAATACATAGAAAACATCCATGACTCAGGAACAAATATTCGTGTTCATCACACAAATAAAGGCCCTTACCGGGATTCGAACCCAGGACCTTTTGCTTCGTAGGCAGGGTAATTAAATGGATAGAAAACATTCAAAACTCAGGAACAAATACTCGTGCTCATCACACACATTAAAATCCTGGCAAGGACTTGAACTTGGAACCTCTAGCACATCCAACAGACTAATAGGTAAATTTTCCGCTTTTAATAGTGCTCGAAAGATTAATAAAATCCACACTGCTTTAAAACAGCTCTACTTGCAAAGAGTATGTTTAAAATGGCACCAAAAATCTTTAACAAAGTACGAAAACATAATAAATCCATGCCAGAAAACATAACAGCGTACCTAAAAAAGTCTCTACTGTATAACTTTTCAGTACGAAAAGCATACTACTCAACATCGGAATATCTGGTGGACATACAATTAATTTAATAACTCAATCTTTAGTTTAAATTTTTCATTCAATTTTGTTTTAGTTTTTATCATGCGTGCCCCATCTTGACTCAAAAGATTTGTATGCCCTGTGGCGTAACATAGTAATCTTTATATAATTATAACAATTTCAATATAACATCTGCAAACTTATCTTCACAAATAAATCATTAGACTTTGACTAGCTTCGCAAACGGTGTCACTCCCACTTACAGATGTGTACGTCGCAGGACTTATATAAAAATTTGGAAAAGTTCCCAGAAATTTCTGAAAACTTTTAATAAAAATTGGAAGTTGCCATTTTAGTAGCACTATAGGACATTTTAGGTAATTTCCGAGATTTTTCCATGTGGAAATTTTCGCAGTATTTGAAACTTTCCATTAGCACGTAACCCTTAAAGTATATACTGATACGATCGTGCGTTCAACTTTGACAAAATTTAGCTTGAACAATATTCAAGCTTGCCACGTCAACACGGCAGCATTTAGACATACACTTTTGACATTTTAGGCGTTACCGAAAATGTCTGTAGAGTTATCAAGAATTCGGCCTTCTAATGCGATATATTTCTGTTTATTAGTTCGACAAGGTCGGATATTCAGCGCCAAAAAATAAACATAGTCATACCATTATTTAAAGGCGTTATTTCACAACGATGATTTAATTTAGACAGCTTTGTGTGGGTCGTGCGTGCACTCATTTATTATTCACTTTTCATAAAACCCGCGTGGCTTAGTTTCTATTTGGCTAAAATGCAACTGTTAATCAAAAAACCAAAAAAAAGTGCTGTTAATGGGTAAGTACTGCCACTAAACTAAACGTGTCCTCGTAATTACTTGAAATGTTACTCAAATTGTAAACAACAAACGGGAATGAAACGGTGAAGTTACGAGTACAACTCTGCAAATGCCAGACGACTATCCAATGTAGATTCTGTTCCGTACGTGTTTAGGTGCTTTTTGGATAGTATATAAATCATGAAGGCTTTAAAAGTTAAGTCACGTAATTAAGGAGTCAAGATTCTGAGGCAAATTACTTCGGAAAAGTACACGTTAGGTTTCACGTGTACTTGTAATACGATCCTATTTTAAGATATTTACCTACGCTTGCTTAAATATGTTTGAGTTTAGACGACTAATTGCTACACAGGAGCAGGGATTCTACATATTTTCTTATAACAATTGATGTTTAGAAGTTTAGAACACAATCTCGTTTTGCTTCAAATCTTGTTCAGAATCTATTTTTTCTTCCATCTAATCTATACGGAATAGAGCGTAAACCTTATCTTTCTGAAACTTCTTTCATCATCATCATTATCATCATTTCAGCCATAGGAACTGCTGCTGGACACAGGCCTCTTCAATAGACTATCACATAGGCCGGATCGAAGCGACCCGCATCCAGCGAGTCCCCGCAACCCTAACCAGATCATCCGATCACCTTGCGGGAGGCCGTCCCACGCTGCGCTTGCCAGTACGTTGTCTCCACTCGAGAAACTTTCTGCCCCAACGGCCATCGGTCCTTAAAGATATGTGCCCTACCAACTGCCACTTCAATTTGCTTACCCCGTTTGCTACGGTTTGAAACTTCTTTCAATTCAATTGAGTTCATTTATTTTATGCATCGGAGTCCGCATCTGCGCTCCACACCGGTGCCCCTGCGGCAGCGAAGTCGACCAGCTAGGACACCACGGGCTTTCATGCTCGAAAAGCGCTGGCCGCTTTTCTAGGCACGCCGCACTTAACGATATAATCTGCAGGTCTCTTGCCACCGTCAACGTGCCGGCTCTTCTCGAGCCGACTGGCATTGCCAGAGACGATGGCAAGAGACCTGATGGGATGTCCCTGATTCCGTGGAGGTTGGGCAGGGTGCTGGTTTGGGACGCTACTTGCGTCGACACACTGGCTCCCTCCCACCTCAATGGAACCAGCACCCAGCGAGGTGCGGCGGCCAAAGCGGCCGAAAAATTAAAGAGCTACAAATACAGGGGTCTCGGCTCCGAATACATTTTTATGCCATTCGGCGTCGAGACCCTGGGCCCGTGGGGTCTCAGCGCACAAGCACTTTTCAAGGATCTCTCCAAAAGGCTGGTCGACTGCACCGGGGACCGAAATGCTGGCAGCTTCCTCGCACAGCGAATAAGTATCGCCATACAGCGAGGAAACGCTGCCAGCATATTCGGCACTATGCCAAGGGGGCCCAATTTTTTAGATAATTTTTAGTTTTAATTTAGGTTTATTTTAATAGGTTTAGTTTAATTCTTACTTAAGTTTAGTTTACTAAGTAGTTATATTTCATTTGTATATGACCCTTCTAATAAAGTTTTATGCACAACATGTTCGCATGATGTTACAGGTATAAAGTTCAGTTCTGTGGGTCTAGTGAAAAGGATTACAAGTCACATATAACCTAGGAGTAAAAGAACTTAAGTCATCCAATAGAGTTGTGGCCTTTTGTTCCTGGTATAAATTTGACTTGTTGACCACAACATGAACCCTACTAGGGCAAAGCATGAACGTATACTACTCGTATTCTTTAAAACTGGGTTACCATAATTTAGCACACTCAAGGAATTCGACTGATTAGCAAGTAAACTAATACTGAAATTGGTCAAGTCCGGCGTGACCCGACCGATGCCGAACCACGAACGAGCTTATAGGAAAAATTAAGAAGATTATTATTACCTTGAGTACATAATACTAGCATTTTCTATAATTTGCCATACCTACACACTTGTTTTACAAAACTAGCATCGTCCCAAGCACATAAATAAACTTCGTCAGTAGTTGAAAGCTAGGTCTATTCTCTGCACGATTCAAACAAAAACTAGACAAACACAAAACCCGCCAACGAATCAGTTTTAAATTTGATCCAGGTTAAGCCTACAACTTGAGGGGCGCAGACGTTCCGATCCGTTCTCGCCTAGTTATCGATTGTAGTACAGTAGGCTTATTTAGAATTTCTCGGATAATCTCGTGTTTAATATAATGTGATCCGTTAACTAGTAGAAACAGGTCGTAATCGGAAGTCATGATGAATATAGTGACCGCCCGATTACTAATTCATAGGTCAAATCGTAATAAAGAATGACTACGCTCTGGAGTCCTCCGTTTCACCACAGTATTAGCAGCAATTTTTTTTCCGATAAAAGATACATCGCGCGCTAGTGTGTGTGCACGCCGTGTACGAACGCCAACATTTAGCACTGCGTAAGACTGCTGGGCATTTCTCCAGAAATATGTCTGCGGTCACCTCATTCATCTGGCCCTTTTTCATACTAATTGTATGGAGACAGATGAATGAGTCGCAGACATATTTCTGGAGAAATGCCCTGCTCCAGTATTGATCGGGCGCCTGTGTGAGCGCTCCTAAATAGCCGAAGTTGGAGCACTTGTTTGTTTTAGGGTTCAAAAGGAGAAAACGGAACCCTTATAAGATCACATTGTTGTCCGTCTGTCTGTCTGTCCGTCTATCAAAACTCTTTATCTCGGGAACGCGTGGAGTCTGCGGTCCCTTGAAAAAAATCAAACTTCTATACCCTGTCTACGATAACGAGCTAGTATAGGGACCTCTCTTTCGCACTATTGTATGCAGATAAAAGGGACAAAAAAGGGCAGTGGGCGTAAACATTAGCATCCCGCTCGCAGGCTCGGCTTCCATGCCGTCGCACGGACTATTTCTTTTTAAAATTCTAATGATTATAAGTTAACAAGCATACATTATGCAGCGTAGGTCATCGTCCCGCCCGATTGACTGACGATTAAACATTAAAAGTTAGTTTAATAATTTCGGGAATATCGTACCTACTTTAGACAGCCTTTTTTAAACACGTATCAATGTTTTAGACAAGCAAATGAAGTCGAAATTATTTTTGTATTGTTTTTAATGAAGCATGAAAAGAACATCAGGTGCCCTTGTCATGAGATTACAAGTAATTTAATCGCAACAAAATAATTACGTGGGGTAACGCAGTCACGTAAATGGGCCAGAATTATTTTTGATTCCTAGTAAAACGTCTCACGTCAATTTAGCTCGACTCATATTTACTAGTTTCAATAACTAAATATTTTTACTAAAAAAAACCCGACCACGGTGCACTTTAAAAGTGCCCAAAATCCGGCATTTTGTTTATTTTTAACTTTATACCCAGTGACACTCGCGCCATCAAGACGAATCTAATGATGTATGATTTATCAAGTGCCGTTGAGTAGTTACAAGTGGACATAGGAACGGACATACATACAGGTCAAACACATAACCCTCCTTTGGGCTTCGCCGCAGTCGGGTAAAAAGGTTTTCCTAGAAATCGCATAACGGATAACGATTTTTCAATCTAAAATAGAACTATAAGCTTCAACCTATTTCTATTAAAAGAATATCTCTTTTTACCTTCCGATCCATCGCCACGATTTCTTTTCATACCGCACTAATCTCCAGACAACTCTTGATAACAACAATGCAAAACCAATCTAGCGAATGCTCAGTCTATTGCGAACCAGACTAAAGCAGACTTAGGATCGAATTCCAGCTGTTCTGATTGCATTCGGTCTTGAGATGCCCTAGATTAAATTCTATTCAAAAGTCGTTTCTATTTAAAATATATTGTTTGGGTTATTATTTTGGACATATCAAAAGCCACGTTTTTGTCGTAATTCCGGCAGTAGGTATTTTATGCAATTTCAAGGTATTTTTAGCAGTCCTGGATATGTACCGAATAAGTAGTTCGATATGAGACTAAAATAAAACGCGGGTGAAACGTTTAAATAATGACCCGTTTATGTAACAGTTTAATGGTCTTCTTAATTTACTCGTTCGTGGTTCGTCATCAGTCGCGTCGCGCCAAAATATAGTAACACTACTAATTTTAGAATTATTTTAACCTACTGAACATTTAAATTCCTTGCGTGTATACCGGGTGTTGCCTGTAACAGGAGCAAATAATTAAAACGTAGATTCTACTCATCAAACCATAAAACTTTCGTTCAACAACTTTTAAAAATGATGAATGAATCTTTTTCATAAAAAATTAAATAGTATTTTCAAAGTACGTTAACATCAGCCTAATTTACGTTGCTTGTCACGCTACCAACATTAAAAACATCGCAATACATTGCGGTTTCAAATAAACTTCAAAGTGTACTAAAAATTAAAACATAAGTTATTTTTAAATGTCGCTGGAAGTGTTGTTCAGTTTGAGGACGGCAAAATAGACTATGTCTCAGATTGCAGAGTGTTTGTGCCCTTGTGGCCATAAAGTGTATGGGCACAAAAATCAGATCGCATATCGATCTAGCCGTAAGAGACATTTTTTCCTTGTTGCGCTTGGCTTCCCCTGGCCAGGAAGTGTCTTTGCGTAGCAGGCAGAAAAGTCATTTTTATGAAGGATGTGGTCATTAACTGGACATATTAGTGGCCAGGTATTGAAGTAATACTAATTAGGTACAGTACATTACAGTGCATTTCCTGCATACAAAAACCGATGTACCGTGATGGAAGCAGCTAATGGTCTGACACCGAATTCATTTTTACCCGACTGCGGCGAAGCCCAAAGGAGGGTTATGTGTTTGACCTGTATGTATGTATGTAATTATGTATGTCCGTTCCTGTGTCCGCTCGTAACTACTCAACGGCACATCCGATTTTGATAAATGTTCAAGAATCAGAAAAGCAATAAAAGGGTTCGCCTGAGGCTCAGAAATTTCATAGCAAAGGCCAAACCCATGCCAAAACAAATACTTATAAAATATAAAATATTTATAAGAGAAAATATTATTCGCAGCTCGTCTCTAGACGAGGCCTGGTCGCGTTAAGTTTTTACTTGCGTCCTATAATCATCATCATCAGCCTATTATCATCACACTGTAAGTAAGTATGGAAAACAATAAGACTTACAGTGTTATGCTTCTCAGGCTGTCTAGCGCAACTGCCCGCGACTTTCTTTGTCGCGCGACAGAGCATGACCTGTCACTGTCACACTATATTGAATGGAAAGAGATAGGTAGTATTTGTCGCGGGACAAAGAGTCGCGTGTCACAGTCGTGCTAGAGGTACAGTTACAGCTATAACGTCCCCGGATTGTCGCTGAAGCTACGCAAGCTAAAGAGGCCACAGCTCCGTCTTCTAACTGGAGCTATCACTGGACATGCCCTATTAAACAAACACTTGTTTACTCTAGGTGTTACTGACAGCCCTCTGTGCAGAGCCTGCATGGAGGTGGAGGAGACAGCCGCCCACGTCATTCTCGAATGCCCGGGAGTGGCCAAGCACACCACCTCGGAACACCGAGGTCACTCCCAGAAGTCGTCGGCAACGTCAAGGGTCTTCTAGGCTTTCTGGGAGTTGGGTCGGCAAGAGTAGTGCCATCAACCCATCACGCAAAATAGGCGCATGTTTGCCGTCGAGTTGCGGAAAATAAGCCCGCGTTAACCTCTAACCTATACAACGTCCCACTGCCGGCACAGACCTTTATTCGTCTTCGTAGCAACTGGCCGCAAAACGCGACCAAGCTACTAGTTAAGAATTAAAACAAAAAGCTGACTCAGACCTCTCATAGATGAGAGTGAATGGGCTGTAGAGCTATTCTTCAGAAAATTAAATATGTATGCGACTCATTGATCTGTCTCCATACATTTAGTATGAAATGCTAGGAACATGCTAGGAATTTGCTCCTTTTTGAAGTCGATTAAAATAAGAAACAAGCATTACAAGAGGTAAAAATAAACTAGAGAAAATAGTACTAAAACTAAGGGTGTGTATGAAAATATCACGAGCTCAGTCACTTAGTAGAAGCTATTGATTTGACAAAATAATACAACGAAACTAAATTCAATAACCCTGTTATAATAAAGCTGACTGAAATAACAAAGACTTCATTGCATCAATTTTACTCCTAACTTTTATCCGGGATAATATTTATCCACGACAGGGACAAAAAACAATTCACCCACGGACCATTAGCTCCTGTCATCGCGGTACAGCGGTATTTGAATGCAGAAAGTGCACTCTTGCCTACTTTAAGTAGTCTATTGTCAATTACTGGCTACTGAGATATTCAGTTATTGACCACATCGTTAAAATGTTAAAAAAAACTTTTATTTATTTGGGACACCGACAGCATCAAATACATACAAATCAAAATGACAACACACAAAACTAATTACAGATGTCCATCGAAATACGTATAGTGGAGCCAAATCATAAATAAATGTTTGTATGAAAATATCACGAGGACATCACTTGGCAGAAGCTATTGAAAATGGTAAAATAATATGACAAACCTCAGCTCAATAACACTGAAATAATAAGGCTGATTGACCTGAATTAATAACAATGAAATAACAAACATTTCATTGCATCAATTGTACTCGTAACTTTTATCCAGGATAATATTTATCCACGACAGGGAAGAAAAACAATTCACCCTCGGCCCATTAGCTCCTGTCATCACGGTACAGCGGTATCTGTATGCAGAAAGTGCACTCTAGCCTGCTGTAAGTTTAGTTCATTTGTCAATAACTGGCCACTAAGATGTTCAGATATTGACCATATGGACGTTGAAATATTAGGACTAAAAATACCTAAACAATACTTCGGGTCTCAGGATTTATTTCATTTATAAATATTAATAAAACAAGAATTATGATAAAAGAAAATAATACCATAATATTAAACTAAACGTTGTAGGATTAGGTGTGTATGGCCTGTTACTTAAGAATGACCAGTTATTTGGCATATTACAAAATCGGCATTTCTCCAAGCATTTTTGTCACCTTGATATTAAAGCTGCCATAATTGCTAAAAATGTTCGAGATTTTAACGGCAATTTCATCAATATTATTATTTAGCACATATCGCATGAAAAGCAAGTAAAAGCGTAGGTGTAGAACCAACGAATACAATTTTTAAGGTTTCATAACAAAATATGTAAGTAGCTAATTTACCAATTAAATATTCACAGAAATATAATTAGCACGTTATATATAACTTTAAAACTGTCATACCACATGAAACATAACATCTTTTGTTACAAATATTAGAACTGAAGAGACCACATATTTTACAACCTCTGCACTTCATTGTGTTATAAAATAAAGTTGAAGGTATCATAAAATTGGCGACTTCCTTTGGCTTAAGTGAACGAACTTAACATTTATAAGGTTTTATATGAGGTCGGAGCGCAGTTGTGAAAACGGAACAGCTATTGTTGAATTTCACGTCTTTTATTTTTTTATTACTCTTCTTGGTTGAATTTGTCACTCGAGGTTTTACGGCCAGCCTTTTTAGTGCTTTCGCTATTGAAATTTTTAAATTTCCTCATTCAACTGCGCATTTATATTTTGCTGACGTTGTTGTTGAGTTTGTACCTATACCTCTGAAATAAATAATTCATGTTTGAATGCTTATAGGTATTTTTGAGAACGTACGAGAAAGTACTTTAATCTGTGATTATCAGTGCAGTCCGTAATCCAATATCTCTAGAAAGTATATGTAGTTTCAGGAGAGTTGAGGCCACGCACACAACAACACTGTCATGAAATGACAGCGGGATTTTGAAATTACTGTTCTTTTTTCGTACCGATAGCAGGTTCAACAGTGAATTGCAAGATAGACCAAAAAGTTTGTTTAAACTATAGCCTTGTGTTTATTTACTCACTCATTCATTTCATTCATTCACTTTTTTTGCAATGAGTACTTCATGTAGCTGTGTGTGTAATCATTCATCTCAACTCTCGTGAAACTATCTATAAGTAAAGTCGTTTGCCGGTGGTCATAGCAATTAATACACACTCTATAAAAAATTTACTGTTTATATTTTACAGTTCAGAATATATATATACAGGGTGGGAGGGACTATACCGACATACTTTAGCCATGAATTCCTGGTGGTGTGACGAGTAAATAATGTTATATCAACGTGGGTCGAATATTGTCATTTTACATTAATAGTCTTATGAAACAAAATAAATCAGTTAATTAAGCCCCTCGTTATAAACATGTCCTTACTGGCTGAAAAGTTAGGTATCAAAAAGAAAAAAAAATCTAAAATGGAAACGAAAGGTCAATTTTTTGGCCTCGTAGTCGCTTACCATCAAATACTGCGAAGGTTAATTCCTGTTTAGTTAAAGGATTTTAAAAAAATAGTAAAGGTATCTTAGTCACATTTATTAGGGCTTGTTACACACTTGGGATTTTTCATTTACAAAATAATGAATATCTCGGAAAGTAAGCGTTTTTCGACTATAATAATTAATAATTAATAATTAATAAATAATAATAATAATAAAATAATAATAATAATTAAGCCGTTTATTCCAACAGATATACATATTCATCATTCCAATTTAGACATTTTAAAGTTAATTACATTATACATGCATTTTACATTAAATATTGTTATTTTCTATTGTATTCATTATGATTTAATTTTAATTAAAAAATTTAAATTGTTTATACATTTACATCTAACATATAATTTCAATTCACAAATATTATTAGCTAGTCTAAGTAATTTCTTAAGTATCTATTGGGCTGTCCATTTGTGGACATAGGCCTCCTCCCTCCTATTCCATTCGTCTCTATCGGTGGCTACTCGGGTCCAGGTGATGCCCGCTACGGCGACGATGTCGTCGCGCCAGCGGCGGCGCGGGCGCCCGCGCGGCCTCGCGGCGTCGCGTGGGTACCAGTGGAGCAGTTTCTCGCTCCATCGTCCGTCTGTGGTGCGAGCCGTGTGTCCTGCCCATCGCCATTTTAATCGGCACGCTAACTCCGCAGCGTCGATTACCTGTGTTCTTTTTCGGATATCTATGTTTCTTATTCTATCTCTTAATTTAAGGCTCAGCATACTTCGTTCGGCTGCTCTTTGAAAAACTTTGATTTTGTTTATAATTTCCTTTGTCAGCGGCCAGCTTTGGCATCCATAAAGTAAAGTAGGTGTAACTACTGAGTCCATTACTTTTTTCTTTACTTTTATATCCATTTTCGATTTAAATATATGTTTGAACGACCAGTATGCGCCCCAGGCCTTTTTAATTCGTCTGTCTACTTCTTGGCCGGGAAAGCTATCCTGAAGAGATATGTTTTGACCGAGGTATATGTACTCGTTAACGTATTGGATGTGTTGAGATCGTATTGTAGTTGGTATAGCGTCGCAGTTAGTGATAATACATGTTTTGTCAGGGTTCATCTGTAAGCCGCATTTCTGACTTTCGTGTTGTAGCGTTTCCAGCATGTATACGAGCTCCTCGTGATCGTTCGTCATCAAAACAATATCATCCGCAAACCGTAGGTGATGAAGGCGTTCTCCATTTATATTAATACCCATGTTTTGCCAGTCTAGTCTTCGGAATACGTATTCGAGCAGAGCAGTGAACAAGTTGGGCGAGATTGGGTCACCTTGTCTGACACCACGCTTTATTCTAAATTGTTCACCTTTCTTTTCTAATTTAATTAGCGATTTTCCTCTACTGTATATTTCTTTCAAAACATTGATGTATTTTAGGTCGACGCCTTGCTCTTCGAGTGCTTTCCATAGCTTTTGGTGCGATATTGTATCAAAAGCTTTTGTATAGTCCACAAAAGCTATGTAGAGTCGTTTACCATATTCTCTATATTTTTCAATAACTTGTTGTAGCGTAAAAATGTGGTCGATTGTTGAGTAGTTCCTTCTAAATCCCGCTTGCTCTACCGGTTGTTGAAAATCTAGCGTTTTTCTAATTCTGTTTAAGATAATACTCGTAAACAGCTTGTATGTGGACTGCAACAGACTTATAGGACGGTAGTTATTTAATTCAAACGGATCTCCTTTTTTGAATATCAGGCTAATTACAGATGTCTCCCATTCTTCAGGTATTTTTTCTTGTTCTATTATTTGATTAAATAGTTGTGTAAGTAGAGGTGTTAATGGTTCACGTATCGCCTTTAGGATGTCATTTGTTATACCGTCTGCTCCAGGACTTTTCATCGTTTTTAATGTATTTATGGCACTGTCTATTTCACTTTTTAATAGTGGCGCTATGCAGTTGGTGGGTGATTGACTCTTCCTCAAATGTCGAAGGTCTTGGTTTTCGGCGTTATATAGGTTTTCATAGAATGATGTGGCCATTTTCAAGATGTTGTGTCTGTTTGTATGTAAGAGTCCTGAGTTATCCTTTAACGATGGTATCCAGTGTGTATGGTCCTTTAGGCGTTTATGTCCACGTTTTGCGGATCCTCTTTTTAAAAGCTCCTCTTCTATGATTTTCATTCTGTGATTAAGTTTATTTCTTTTTAGTTTATTGCGAATTTTTGAGTATAAATTTTTGAGTTTTCTTTTCTCAAGGGCTGATTTGAATTTCTTGTTTTTTAACGTGGTTCTTTTGTTTATTAAAATTTGTACTTTTTCTGTTATTATAGGGGACATCTTCTTTGGCGCAGTATTAACTGGCAGTTTTAAGGGGCAGTTCTTAATGTTGTTTTCTATATCCGTATAATAGTCTTGCATGTTTGTATATTGGAGTGACTCTACTGATTCCATAAAGATGTTCTTCAAGGACTCTTTTTCTAGTAGGTGGAAATCTTTCTGTTTTCCTTTGAAGGTTATTCTGGTTTTTTTACCTCTTAGTGATGTACAGTAGGTCACCCGTGCTAGTCTATGGTCAGTTGGGTGTGTTGTATTTAAGACTTCAAAATTATGTACAGCTTTAATGTTTTGTTTTTTGGTTAAGATAAAGTCTATCTCATTAAATATCTTTTCATTTGGTGACTTCCACGTCCATCGGAGCTTTGGCTTTTTCTTGAAGTGCGTATTCATTACATAAAGCTCATTTTCCAAACAGAAGTCGATGAGGGCTCTACCCCGGCTATTTCTTTCTCCATAGCCCCATGGCCCCATAACAGTACTGTCTTCTGGAGTGGGCTGTCCAATTTTCGCATTGAAGTCACCTATAATGAACATATTACAATTAGTCTGTTCTATTGCGTAGCGTATATCATTGTAGAATGTCTCCATATGTTCTTCAGTGGCTTTTTCAGTGGGTGCATACACTTGGATAATATTTATCGGCGTATTATGTACCATTAGATCCAATCTAGCTACTCTGTCCGATATCGGTTTAAAGTCTTTGATGAATGGTTTTATTTCCTGCTTTATCATAAATCCCACGCCGTTTTTGCCGCTTTTTTTGCCCGTATGCATTAGTATGTAGTCCGCGTACTCTTGTATATGGGTACCTTCTCTTTTGACTTCTGAGAGTCCAAGTACATGCCAGTTAATATTCTTTAGGGAATGCTCAAGTTCTTCTTGGCGTCCTATGCCTACTAAGGACCTTACGTTTAATGTTCCAATGTAGAGTTTGTCAGCAATATGTTCAGGTTGATTTGAGTTTGGAGTGGAGGGTAATGGTCTGACACTCCCGCGGGGACCAGCCGTATTGGGAGGTTTGGTAGTTTCCATCATTCTGTGTGTCTTAGATATGGGTTGGGAGGGGGCCACTGTATTTCATGCAGGTATGGTGAGATCTGTTACTTCAGTCGTTGTCATTTCTGTAGGTTTCATGTACTCAGTGATGAGGTTGTTTCCCTTGTGTTTTTTAGTCAGTTTAACTGAGTCTCTCGTTTCAGAATCTTCATCTTGTGATTGGAGGGGGGAAGACGGTAGCGCTCGCTTATTTCCGTGTTTTTTACTTTTTCCTGTTACTACAAGTTTATCGTAGCGTATGAAAGCTTCATTTCCTTTTTCTTCTTCCAACTGTTGTTGTGTTTTTAATTCTTTCCTGATTTTTAATATGTTTTGTGGAAATTCATGTTTTATATAAATATTTGAGCCTTCTAAACACTTTTTGTTTTTTAAGATTCTTATCTTTGTTCCCAGAGTAGTAATAGTCACGGCTACTGGTCGGGCTTTACTTCCTTTTTTCCCTATTCTTCTAACTACTTCAATTTCCGTTTCTGAGATCTTTAGTTTCATAATTTCGTTAATAATTTTAAACACCTTCTCTTGTAATTCTAGATATGAATTTTCTCCTTCTTTTATCCCGAAAAACACCAAATTTCTTTGCACTGCTCTCTTTTCAATTTCATGCAATCTCTTTTCTTGGGTTTCTGTTTGCGTGCGTAAGGACTCTAGTTCGCCGGTGACGTAGTTGAATTTTTCATTCATGTTATTAATAATATTGGTTGTGATTTTTTCTTCGGACTTGACAATGGAGTTTTCTATATTTGCAAATCTTTGCTGCATCTCATTTCTCATTTCGAGTATTAATTTTTCTAGTTGACTCATTTTGCTTATATTACCGCCCTCTAGTCGTAATGTGGAGAAGCTGTTGGTGGTTTAGTCGATTGGTAAGACTTGTGTGAAACCCTTTACTATGATGGCAGTTGTCGTAGTTTTGTTAGTTGTCGCTAGATGGCGCTGATATCCATGCGATTACGGCGATGACCGGCAAAATGTTATATTTTTAGGTTGTTTTCAAGTCCACTCTTTAAATCACTATGAAATATATTTAGAAAAATGTCTCGTTATTATAATGTCCAACACATCACTTTTTATGGCACGTTCTAAGTCCGTTATTTGTATACGTACGATTTTGTCACTATCGTATTTAGTTCAATTTCACCACTTATCACTATTAATTTCATAATGTCTATTTATTCACACGATTTATTGTCTGTTTATTGGTGTCCTATAGCACTTTTTAACACTTATTACTCGCAAAGAAGCATTTATTTGATTTTAATTACGGGAGCGATGTAAACATTGGCACAGTGGCGCCATCAATCAGTCAAAGTTTTTCGACTATACATCACATAAATTTTTTTACTCCTAATAGTTGTTAAAGTTTGTCGGTATAGTCCCTCCCACGCTGTATATACCTGTGATAAGCAGATGGAAGAATATGGACCCACAACAGAACTTTAAGACATCGTTGGTACATTTTAAGAACGGAACTTTGGGACCGTAATTATTTACTAGCATTTAACCCGCAGCTCCGCCCGCGACATTTCCCGTTATTATCCCAAGAGAACGCTTTACCTGGATATAAATATTCTATGTTTCAATCCAGGACATGGTCTATGTGTATGCTAAATTTAATTTCAATCCATTCATTTGTTACCGCGTTATTTAGAAACTAACATCAAAACATCCAAACATCTTCACAAACTTTCGCATTTATAATATTAGTGGGATTAGGATAGGATTTAAACTTAATAGGTAGCACAATAAAAAAACTCATCGTACAAAAGGCGAACTTAAGGCTATCAGGCATTCTCTGTCACTTCAACATGGGCAAAGCAGATAGCTTGCGTAATGCAGGAGTTATAATATCAGATTTTCTCATTATAGGACCCGGCCATTCTCACGAAGTATGACTGCGTCTAATTACCGCGTCTCCATGCATTTAGTATGAAAACAGCGTCGCGGTAATGAGGTTATTTAGAAATCAGAAATCCACTAGCTGGCAGCAGGGTGGCGAAAGGTCTATTTGGCAGTAGCTGTCAAAATCAGGTGGTGTGATTGGTGGATCTTGACGCCTACTGTCAAAAAGACCTTTCGCCACCCTGCTGCCAGCTGGTGGGTTTATGATTTCTAAACACCCTCATTAGGTGACCGCAAACATACTTTGCGAGAATGGTCGGACCATAATGTACACAAAATAAGTGGAAACATCTCTCTGCGTACTTTTAAAAAATGTGTGATGTGAAGTGAAGAAGTGTCGAAGTGTTTCGACCACGATGGTTTTATTTAATTCCTGTTAAAACAAGCAAGTGTTTGTGACCACAGTTAACTTTTATTTTAAATAATAAACGGTATCAAAGCTACACATGATTAAGTCAAAAGTTGTCGTCACTCGTTAGTGCTTCGAAGTAAAAATCGTCCCTAAAAATACATCACGGAAAGCTTATAACTCTACACACATGTCAACCTCGCTACAAAGTACTTAAAGCGCTCAATATGGGCCAGCTAATTCAGATTCACTTCCTAGCATAAAACTGTCGCTCGGCAAAACAGGGATGCCTATATTCCAGGCAAAATGTATGGTGGAATAAATCTAAATCCTCGGGCAAATTCACCATAACAAGCATATGAAGAAAAGTTTCTGTGGCAGTATTATCGATAAATTTTATTTATATCTTTACTCGCCCGCTTCGCCCTATTAGGTATGGGTAGGGTCTCATTCTGAGCGAGCAATGCAAACTAAACTTATTAATTCATTAAAAGAATATTTTACAACAACAACGTGAATTATGCAGCTGGTTGACAAATGGGCATTTTTATTTCATAACCCGTCATTTACCGTCAAGTTGCACGGCCATTTTGCGCGAATTTCCCTCAAGTGGCAGGGGCCACCATGGGTGGTCACCACGAATTGGATGCATGTTAGAAAAATTACCATTATTCAAAGAAACATTATGGAGGTTATATTATTATCTTATATTGCTGGATTCAGCATAAAATTGCGTATCTAAATATACATATAATAATGAAAGCCGTACCATATATGTGAAATTTGCTACTTTTGATCAAATCTCGGAAAGTTAAATTTTTTCCTTATTCTTGTATATAAATAATTATAAGTGGTTGCGCGCGTAAAACAATGATTTTTTGAGGTTGCAAAATGAAGACTAAAATTAAACCGATCGAAGGACCTTGCGTAATTTGTCAAAGCGTGAGGAGGCGAGGATTACGAATGTCGGAATACACGGGGAGGAAGGAAGGAACGCATGATAAAGCACCATACCTGGATAGCTTCTGGGTACCGCCGAAGTCAGATTCCCTGGCCAGGGATAAAGTTCTTCATTCACTTAAGATGGCTGACGGCGACGAAAACAGCTTTAGTCTGGTTGCGATCGTCCGAGCACTGCTTAATTCTACACTATAGCACAAATCACCTTCAGGTTAATAAAGTAACAAAATTCAGCACAAGATAAGTCTTAAAATTATAATTATTCACAGAATATATGCGGAGCGAACTCGAGCGCAGCGCGGTTGTAAAGGTCCGAACGGACATTAAAATCATTTCCTTCCGTTCGCGTAGATTTGTTCCGGACACCCAATCGTCTTCTTCTAACACAGGCGGCGCGTCATGCGTGGGAGAGGGAAGGGGAGTATAAAGGTTCTTGGTTGTGGGCCTAAAGTAAAGTTACTTCTAATGTTGACCGCTAGATGGCGTTACGGGTAACGAATTAAGTTACGTGGCGTAAACATTACCCCCCCACTTGAAGGGAGTCCTTCAAAGAGAAAAATCTAACAAATGGACTATATACAAGCAAACAATCAAATTGAAATTAGCTATAAACTATAATACAATAAGACGGTAAAGTAATGTCATTATTGATTAGGTAAGGGACAAAGACGAACTACTGGACGCAAGAACGATCCAGATACGGTTCTGACTTTCGCAACTCTCACGACGCCGTCCTTAGCCGGGAGAACCTCATCGATTACACCAAGTGGCCAATGAAGCGGGGGCGCATTCTCCGTTCGAACAATAACAACTGTTCCCACCGTTATAGGAACTGTCGGAGTGTTCCATTTCATTCGTGTTTGCAACGTACTCAGATATTCGCGGTGCCAACGATTCCAAAATGACTGAACCAATTTATCTAAGAGTGCATGACGCGATAAAAGGCTGAGTCTATCATCTTCGATCTCACGAGCTGGCAAGTACTTTAGGGGGGTCAAAGTCAAGAAATGTGCAGGCGTTAAAGCTAGAGGCTCGGCTGGGTCAGACGATAACGTCCTACAAAGAGGTCTGGAGTTCATCACAGCCTCTACTTGAGTGAGTACCGTATTCATCTCTTCTATGGATAAAATTTGATCACCTATTACGCGGAAAAGGTGTGTTTTTAGGCTTTTAATATTGGCCTCCCAATTACCCCCAAAATGAGGCGCCGCTGGAGGATTCATGTGCCAATCTATACGATTATCAGCGAGAACACGAGCAAAATCGGTGTTGAAGTGTTTGGAGGTCAAAAGGACATGCAACTCGTTAAGGTATCTTTTCGCTCCAACAAAATTTGTCCCATTATCGGAATACAGCCGTGCTACAGGACCGCGTCGAGCTAGAAACCTTTTAAGTGCGGATAAAAAGCAGTTCGTACTCAAATCAGATGCCAACTCAATATGGATGGCACGGGTAGTCATGCAAACAAAGATACAGACATAAGCCTTTTGAGATCGGATGCCCCTACCTCGACTGGGCGTAACCTTTAAAGGTCCAGCAAAATCTACCCCGGTGTGGATAAACGCTTTGGCAGAACGCACTACCCGACAAGCCTTATGATCTGACATCTCTGGACAATCCGATTTCGGACGCAAGCGAAAGCACCGTAAGCATAGAAATATCCTACTGCGGACAATATTTCTAGCAGCAAAAATCCAATAGCATTGGCGTAGCACGGAAAACAACTCATCTGATCCAGCATGAGAATACACCTTATGAAAGTAATCCACTATGAGATTGACTATGTGGCCCTTCCTTGGTAATATGATCGGATGTTTCTGCTGATAATTCAGCTCAGAGGCTTCAAGCCTACCTCCAACTCTAATAATGCCGTCTTGGAGAAACGGTTTTAAGCGCTGAAATGCTCGTGAGCATAACTTGCCTGACTGTAAATTTACGAACTCCTTCGCAAAATGATGTTGTTGCAATGCACGGATGATCTTGGCCTCCGCAAAATCAAGATCTGAAGCAGAAACGTATTTCCTTCGAGGGAGTACTCGTCCAAATCGATAGATATAGACTAAGCATCGTAACAGCTTCGACCAAGACGACATGCGATCAGCTAGAGCGATTAATAGCGGCAATTCAATTAATGTGGTGGAAACCAATGCATGCGTCTTCTCTTCAGGCGGTTTAGATATAATCGAGGGGTCAAATGACGTTACAGGCCAATCGGCAGGATCCCGCTGCATCCAGAAAGGTCCTTGAAACCAGAGAGGATGATCCATAATCTGCGAGGGCGTTAAGCCACGCGAGAGGCAGTCCGCTGGGTTTTCAGCGCCAGAGACGTGATAAAACCGATCGGCTGAAAGTGAGGATTGTATTTTGGCTACGCGATTTGCTACAAACGTACCCCATCGGTGGGGTGACGAATGTATCCAGCATAAAGTTACAGTGGAATCCGAAAATGCGTAGACGTTATCGGTATTAATGCGAGTGCCCCATGTATCCATCACAACGCGTATAAGTTTGGCTAGAATAAGCGCAGCACATAACTCAAGACGAGCTAGGGAGACCGTTTTAGTCGGCGAAACGCGAGATTTTGAGCACAAAATGTGTGTATAGATAACACCATTAGTATTTACATGAACATACACTACCGCTCCATAGCCGCGTTCACTAGCATCCCCAAATCCTACGATAGTAACGACACTATTCGCGACTACACCAACATGACGCGGTATTTCCAATTGATTCAACAAGTGAAGTTCATTGCGAAAAGTTTTCCAAAGCTTTACGATAGTGTCCGGTGGCTCATCATCCCAGTCGCATTTTATGAGCCAGAGATCTCTTATTAGAAGCTTCGCGAATAAAATCACTGGTCCTATGAAACCCATCAAGTCCCATAATCGGGCTACGCATGAAAGGATTGAGCGCTTGGTGCATTTTTCCACTGGTTGTGAAACATCTAATGAGAACGTGTCGGCCACAGGAGACCAAGAGAGGCCTAAGACCTTTTGATTTTCTCCCTTGTCAAATTCTATTACCGCTGCTAATCGATGCGAATGTGGTATAGTATCTAAAACATTCGCAGAATTACTATTCCATTTAACCAAATCGAACTGTCCCATTTTCAATAGAGCAATGACCTCCTTAGCTGTTTCTATACCTTCGATTTCTGATTCTACACTATAAACATAGTCATCCATATATAGCGCATTTTCGAGGGCTACCTTTGCGAGCGGAAATTGATACCCTTCATCCTCGATTAGCTGGCGAATAGTTCGCAATGCGTGAAATGGACTTGACTTGAGTCCAAAACCAACGCGTTTGAACTCGAAGATAGTGGGGGGATCAGCTGGATCGAATCTATACAAAATACGTTGGAACCGACGATCTTGTTCTTGCACGCCTATACAAAGGAACATTTGACGTATATCAGCACACAATACTATTTTAAATAGGCGAAAATTCAATATAATCTCGAACAAGTTCCCTTGAAGGTTTTCACCACCATGAAGAATATCATTTAGAGAAACGGATGTACTGGTTTTAGCGCTAGCATCTAGGACTACGCGTAATTTGGTAGTCGATTTATCCTCGCGAAGTACTCCGTGATGCGGTATAATATATGAAGACTGTGTTGCAGTTTCATCGGTTTCGGGAAGCGTCGGTGTAATGTAATCCTTAGCGAGATAATCCTTGATTACGTCATCGTAAGCTCGTTTAAATTCAGGCACTGCCTTCATTTTACGTTCAAGACAGAGGAACCGTTTCTCAGCGCATGCGTAGGAATCGCCTAAAAGTGAAGGATCATCCTTGAAAGGCAAAGTTACCGTATAGCGTCCGTTCGATGGGTCACGAGTAGTCGTATTCTTAAATATTTCCTCACATGCACGATCGTTAGGGCTCTGAATGTGAGGGATGTCAACCTCCTCTAATTCCCAAAATTTTTGCACCATTTTATCTACGCAGGGCTGCACAAGGCAACAGCATGAGATTGATGAGGTTATATTGATGTTCGCGGGAGCATTGCCTATAATTACGTACCCAAGAACGGTGTTTAAAGCGCAGGGTGATTGACTGGGACCTTGAACCCTATTACCAAGTAACAAGTGCGGGAACAACGACGCACCTATCAGCATATCGATGTCACCTGTCACAGAGTAAGTATCGTCAGCTAGCCGAAGCGAATCAAAGTATGTAAGCATCGACCTATCTACCTCCACGTTAGGTAAACGATCTGTCACCTTATCAACAACTAACGTATCAAGTTCGTAATTAATGTTTCGATCGAATCGAGAGAAGAATTTCACATTCACCAGCGAGTTTACTACCTTACTCGACCCCGCGATTCCTCTAACCGTGATGTTTCTCTGATAGGTATTTAAACCCAATCGATCACAGCACTCGCGTGATATGAAATTACTTTGTGATGCACTATCCAACAAGCAGCGTACTAAACACTCTTGACCCTGAGAATCATAAACTATCACACGCGCTGTTGCTAATAACACAGTAGTAGGCAAATTGCTAGACGTAGTATTGCTGCAATTATTTACTGAAAACTGCATGTGAGCGCTAGTAGCTGGCTGCGGCTGCGGCGTGAGATTCGACGGCTCGGGAATAGAAGCGTCCGCACTTGTGCGGGTAGACATCGGCGGAGCAGTCCAGCTCAATGGCGGTGTAGTATGGAACGACGCTGGGGTAGGATACCCGGGATTCATATTACATTGTGAAGTTGTCCATGCCTGCGGAGGTTGAACGAGACCGGGGTTGAAACTAGGCATTAATTCACTTGGAGGGTTAGGTGGTGACCACTGACCATAAAATGTGTCCTTCGTCAGCGCAGGGGCTGACACACTGTTATCAAAATGTAACATCGAGTGATGTTTGTTGTTGCATTTGCGGCACGAGCTATTAGAATTACAAGCATTAAGTTTGTGTTTGTGACTTAAGCAGTTAAGACAATAGTTATATGTTTTCACATAGTTATACCTGTCGTGAGGTGTCAGTTTTTGAAAGCCCGGGCACCTATATAGTTGTTCATGTTGTGTAGGTGCATTACATAGCGAACAAGTATCGGCGCTGATATTGCTATTACCGGGTCGTGGCGCGGGCGTAACGTGCTGCGAGGTTGCGGGCGGACCTTCATTTGCCACATTAAAATATGCGACAGTGTTCTTTACACCCTTAGCAGAATCAACGTATTCAGAGGATTTTTTGTAGGCTTGTGAAGGTTTAGTACTAGAGGTCCGCTGTAATATTTTAACCTGGCCGCGTAAGAAGGTGATCAAATCATCAAAGGTAGGTATTTCGGTACCTCGACTATCCATTTCAAAAGCGCGAATTGTATCCGCGTCCAACTTTTTCGATGCAAGATGGAGTAAAATAAAATCACAAAGGTCAGTCAATTTTAACCCTTTAAGCGCTGCGACTGAGGACGAAAGATTATCGACAAAAGTATCCAAACTTTCAGAGGTGATCGCATTTATAGGTTTCAAATTTAGAAATTGATCCAAATAAGCAGTGCTTTGCAATCGTTTGTCGTCGTATTTGCTGACTAAAGTTTTAAATATTATGGCGTAATTTTCCGCGCAAGGGGTTAAGCCAGCGCAAACTGATTGCGCTTTGCCAGTTAGTTTACCTATCAGGTAATAAAGTTTTTCAGTGTCACTGAGGCTATCATTTTCGTGGATTGTTGTTTTAAAACTAGCGTAAAACAATGGCCAAGCACGTGCATCTCCATTAAAATCTGGTATTTGTAACGCTGGTAATTTAGGACCGGCCGGTTTAATGTCAAATGCGTGTTTAAAGTAACTAATGTCAGGTTTCACCTCACGCGGAGCAGTCAGCTTAGAGTGTTGTCTCTTTATTCGGCAGTAAATATCTTCGAACTCTAACCAAGCGCTAAAACTAGGCTGAGCGTCCGGCCTGATAGTCATTTGCAACTCGTTTATTTTTTCGATGATTATCAAATAATTATCCCTGATAGAGTCTAAGGTTTCAATATTCGCAAGAAACTTTTCAACATTAGTTTCATTATCTAGTTGCTGAGACAGGGCTAAAATTCCTTGCAGTCGTTCGAAAAACGCGACGCGTCTCGATTCCATATTTTTCAATTTTTGTTCAGCCATTTTAGATTTAGCACGAGTTTTAATTGCGGACGAAATTATTGCGGCTCACTTTATTATTTAAATAAAATATAAGTCTACACTTACTACGTTACGCGTAATAATTACCTTACAATATTACCTTATAAACAATTCGACGACAAGCAAACACGTACGAAATGAAACGTAACGCGCCCAAACGCATAGATGATAAATTTCCCACTTATAGGTATTTAAACTTACACACGAAGCGATGAACTAAACTATTAATTAACCTAACAATAACAAAGCGGTGCGTTAGTTATTAGAACCTACCTATGGTCGCGAGACAGAACATAAATGATATACCTATAGATATTTATAGGCGCGAACTGGAGCGATTTTCACTTAGGCACTAAACACACACGAAACAATCTAACGAAATGCACGAAATAATCTAAGCAGGTTCTAACAATTACAAGCAAAATTGTCAAAATAATAAATATAACTTGGTCAGCTGTTCAAAATACTTATACACAATTAACTTTCTATGTAATGTACCAATTTCTATGTAGATCGATGTACGTACGCGATTGATTACAAAATACAAACACTGATTAACTATTGAAAAACTTAGGTATAAGTAGCGTGAGTCGACCGAAAATAAGTACCTATACTGTACACCTATTGTAATACTAAGCGGAATAGAATACCTACCTACTTATATGTCGTAGTAGGTACGCGCGGTGCGATTGACTTACGATGCGAACGGCTGCGAGATAGAATACCTAACTTACTAATAGTTAGGTAAACGCGACACGATACAATCGTGCGATTGCGACTATAATGCGGGAGGAATAGAATACCTACGAATATAAGTAGGTAAGCGCGGCGCAGCTTTATATTCGAAATAAACACGCGGGCGGGAGTAGAAATGGATTACCTATTTTACTATGTATTACTTAGGTAACCGCGATTATAATTAACTTATTATTAAGATAGGCATTACCGCATTAGGCACTTGGCGTGGTTCAAAATCCGGTTCGATCCGGACCATAAAATGGTTGCGCGCGTAAAACAATGATTTTTTGAGGTTGCAAAATGAAGACTAAAATTAAACCGATCGAAGGACCTTGCGTAATTTGTCAAAGCGTGAGGAGGCGAGGATTACGAATGTCGGAATACACGGGGAGGAAGGAAGGAACGCATGATAAAGCACCATACCTGGATAGCTTCTGGGTACCGCCGAAGTCAGATTCCCTGGCCAGGGATAAAGTTCTTCATTCACTTAAGATGGCTGACGGCGACGAAAACAGCTTTAGTCTGGTTGCGATCGTCCGAGCACTGCTTAATTCTACACTATAGCACAAATCACCTTCAGGTTAATAAAGTAACAAAATTCAGCACAAGATAAGTCTTAAAATTATAATTATTCACAGAATATATGCGGAGCGAACTCGAGCGCAGCGCGGTTGTAAAGGTCCGAACGGACATTAAAATCATTTCCTTCCGTTCGCGTAGATTTGTTCCGGACACCCAATCGTCTTCTTCTAACACAGGCGGCGCGTCATGCGTGGGAGATGGGAAGGGGAGTATAAAGGTTCTTGGTTGTGGGCCTAAAGTAAAGTTACTTCTAATGTTGACCGCTAGATGGCGTTACGGGTAACGAATTAAGTTACGTGGCGTAAACAATAAGTATGAAATAAAACAGTTAAATGTAGAAAATACCATTTATTGACAAAAATATACATTTAGTATCCCTTTCCATAGAATATTTTTATATTTTTAGACTACGAGGTTTTCAAAAACTAGTCTCAAATCGGACACACGCGCGGTCGAAGAAAATTGGGTTTGCAAATTTGATTTTTTTAAAGATATTTATTAGGAAGTGTTGTCGTGCTTGCTATTGTATGATATCTTTATCTATTCACGAATGCATCTTGCAAGAAAGAGCAAGACAGGTGTAGATTTAGCAGCTCATTTTATACGTAATATACCATTAACTAACCCTCCGGATCAAAACTGACGACATACATATATGACGACGGGTTTAACCGTATTTTTTTACTAAAAATGCTCATCTACAGTAAATAAAAATGTCACTAAGTATCAACCAGTTTAGTCAATTATGTTGTTTTTGTAAACGCCCCTCCAATAGGCTATTTGATGACAGTTCAAATCAGCTTCTTTTTATGAAGTGTCAAAACGCTACAGATAAACAAAACAGCATTTTAAGTTTTGTCATTTTAAAATCGTTGGTGATACGACAGTGAGTTATTGATTGTATTCCGGCAGTTTTGGAAACGTAATTTGATGGTTAGAGTTAATTAATTTACGTAGATTGTTGTAAATACACTATTCATGTGACTGTCGAGCCATAACTCAAACGAAAATCAATAATATCTAAACTTATTAGAAAAATATGTTTATTTTTCCTTCCAGTGACAAGTAAGCATGTTGTTTACTTGATAAAAGTACTCAATAACTGACTACTTTAGAAAATATCTTTTCGTAACTGGCCAGCTATTTTGCACGATTTCAGTAACTAGCCAGCAATTTTCCACGATAAGTTAATGTGACTATAGTCCAAGTACAAAACTTTTAATTGCACATATTATATTTATAAATAGCCTTCGCGTGACACATTTTTTCTAAAGCCGCCAGTTATAGATTGGTGAACGATTATTGCCAACCAAAAGAGTATAATTTCTATTACTTCTTACCCGCTTACACTCATGCCTTAAAAAACTCTGACCCCGTTTGTCACATAACGATAATAAATACACCGAACAAAACGGAAGTTGGAAATGTATTTCTGTTTACCTAGAACGTCCAATTTGGAGATTAAGACTGAGCTGAATCCACTTCAGTTTATCTTTTTACTTTGACGACTGTATGTCTGGTACTTGACGTAAAAGGCCCTTTTGAAACCAATGTTATATACAATATAAAGGACCATTAAAGCAAGAGGACTGTCATTCTCCATACTTTAGATCGTGTCCCGACTGCAAGGGGATATCCTGGCAAAAACTAGATGGCGCTAAATAACTAAACATTTAACGATGTTATAGGTAATTGAACAAAGAAACATAGTACAGTAAACAAACAAAGCCTACATTTGATTTTATCGAGTTAAGCTGAATACGACAGAGCAAAAACTGCAATTTCAGCTACACTTATGTTACAGACAGATAACGTTTCAAAATGAAAATTAAATAAAATCATTGTAATGAAACAACTTAAACGGATTACATCGCGTAATCATGTTCGTGTCTACCCGCGACCACGAACGGTGAAAACGGTTATGAAACGTAGACGTAAAAATGAATGAATATACGCTATTTAATCAATCTCAAAGATGAAACAATACCAAGACTTGTTTTTAATCATAGAGAAAATAGATAAACCTTAGAGCATATAATATAATATGACAGGAGTCGCCATTCAGTAACATTCTCCTTTGCCGAAAACCTTGCACGATGTGTAAAAAATCATATAAAGACAATTTCACAATCGATTAATAGTTATTCATAAAATCGCTTCACAAGAACACCGATCATAAAAATGTCCACGTATGCTGAAGCACAAATAATAAACGTTCAACCACTGCAAGCTTAGAAAAAGATGGTATAACATTCCATTTGTAAGTAATTTTACCTCCCCGCAAAATTCTGCAGACTATTTCGCATATAAGGCTACTCTCCTGTACTATATGCTCTAAAAGACAAACCTATGAGGGTTTCAAACGTCTGTTAAATTATAATACTTAATATTTGTTTAACTATAGAGAGCACCAAACTAGCTGACGTGGGATATCAAAGCCAGAGGTCTGTTTGCCAACAGTTACGCTCCCACTTTCTAAAACCAATCAGCATGTATTCGAAGTGATATCGTCCGCACCGAACAGCGCAACTTCAAGTATTTTACAGATAATTTTATTTGCATTTAGAACTGAAGCGTGAAATTAAAACAACTCAGGGTACGCTCATTAATCACGTAATGTTTTTGGGCACGTTAAGTTTTAGACTGACACTTCCCCTCCTAACATGATAATAATATGTCCGAAATAATATGCAATGTTTTCTAATACAAAAAACTTACAAAAAGGGTCAAGTGTTACCAGTCTATAAAATTCACATAATATTACGCAAAAATTACTAAGAGCGCATACACAAATTAAGGATTTAAATATTTAATAGGTTAGGTAGGTCTAATGGTTTGAGGAAAATTACACTCTTACTTAACGTCATCACTCGTGGTTAATTTCCGACTTCTACCCTACCCAAGGCTCGCGTGATGAATGAACAAACCCTAGACTACATAACACCTCTTAGATTTAGAATTAAAGCGTGAAATTGAAGCACCTTATGTGCACCGAATCTCAACTTGCTAGTACCTATTGGACGTGTCCAGCTGAATCTGTATGCATAAGATAGTTCTAGATTGAGTTGAGAAAGCCAATTAGTGGTGGATAGAGTTGGCCATGGACACTTATAATTGCTGTTCGGATTGCAGAGCGGAATGTGACAATAAGGTGTTGAATTAGATTTGACAAGTGGAGGGAGGCTGCATTAGGAAAGAAAGAAATACATTTATTTATGACAGACAACATAAAAGGAAAAACCGGACAAGTGCGAATCGGACTCACTCACTGAGGGTTCCGTATAAATATTTTAAATAAAGACTATTTTTTGTCATTTAATTACAACACCACCAAACACGGTTTTGGTATCCGTGAAAGTGTTAATAAATATGTTTTTTGCGGCAAAAATGGCCATATCTTTTTTGTAGGTAACTTAGAACTTAGACTTGAATATAATGGTTTAAATTTTAACTCGATACCTCCACGTGTTCTCGAGATAAAGGGTTTTGAAAGACAAACAGAGAGACGGACGGACAGATGGACAATAAAGTGATCTTATAAGGGTTCCGTTTTCCCTTTGGAGGTACGATACCCTAAAACTAAACTGCGAGAAAGTTTGCGCAGAGAATGTGTAATTTCGGTATCTGACAGAAATATTTCCAACTGTTCTAAAAAAGTCTGAAATCAAATAGTCGTGGTTCCACATATAAACGCAAAGATTTTTAATTTAGTTTTATCTCCTAATAGTTACTGTTTTTATATTTTATCTTTTTGTTTAATGCAAAGAGTATTTTGTTATCCCGAACGGTTGTTCGAATGAAACTTTTAAACTTAAACTAAGCTGAATAAGGAAAAGCAAAACTGATTTCACATGAAATGCTATTCGGCAATTATAAAATTGTGATTAAAATTTCCCGAACGTGATAAGTTCTCGTCGACGGCTCAAGCTCGAAGAAGACATTTTGCTGAAGTGCAATTTTAGGTTCAATTAAGCGCACCGTGAATATTTGAACTGAGTTGGTAGTTTTTTAGTTCTTGCTCCGTTATAGATTGGATCAAACACAAACTTCTTTTTTTCGAAACTCTAATTAAAACTATAATAAATTATAATAGACCAGCATTTTCCCGCGGTTTCCCCCGCTTTGTTCCCGTGTATGTTACAAGGGAAATCTTTACCGGAATATAAATCCTATGTTTCAATCCAGGTTTTGGTCGACTTGCTTGTCAAATTTTAGCTCAATCTATCCAGATGTTACCCCGTTATTTAGTAATAAACATTCAAACATCCAAATACCCAAACATCTTCACAAACTTTCACATTTATAATATTAGTGTGATATGGAAAGCAACCGGCAGCAGTTGAAAACAAAAAGCAAAAGCCCGGGTTCAATGTCATGCCATGAGAGAGGCCTATGTCCAGCAGTGGACGGAAATAGGCTGGTGATGATGATGATGATAATAAATTAAAGATAGGGACAATTTGGTATTAAGCGTTCGTTTCCAACTGTCCAGTGTCCAGCATTCAAGCCAGCCCGGCTTGAGAGCGGGAGGGTTCGCATACGATGATGTTGAAATGATGATGATGATGATGAATGTGTAACCATGATCCATTGGTCTGGTTTCTCTGACGCAAGGGCTAGATGGCAGTCGCTACATTGTAATAAGTGGACGTGTCAAATCTGTGTCCATGGACAAAGTGTGTCCAGCGACCGAGAGGTACCTCTTCCTACAAATGAAGCATTAAAGCGGGTTATTCTCCTCGTGGCCTTCGTCAACCGTCCCTCGTGGCCGGTCAAGCCGGGCCATGGCCTTTGTGCCTCTCGTGATTGCGCCGGCCGGGCGTTCCGGGCCATGTCTTTTAGTCTCTAGAGCAAGTACGCCCCTGTACATGACCTAATGAGCAAATAAAGAATAATATTTCCAAAATATGAAATCGTTATTATTGTAAACTTTTCCGATCTTTGGACCACCCCTTCCACATATTCTATGCAAATAACAAAAAGAAAATAAAGAATTGAATCTAGAGCAGAAAATAGAAAGATCTCTTAAGACCGGATTAAAGCTATTGGAACCTGTAATCCTTTACCGAGTGTCGTCTTGAATAAGAATAAATCTTGTACATGCAGCCACATGTATACTTACCGTCATTCAAGGGTGAAATCCTTGAAAGCTACCTGGTAATCGCTCTTATACCGAACAAAATAGAGTCGAAGTCTTGGTTTACGACACCAAAAAGTATGTGCTGAGTGCTGAGGGTATTCGTAAATACGTTACAAATCCAGAAACTATCTTCCTTGTGGCAAAAAATTGAATTGTTCGGATTGGATAGGACGTGACGACTTCCGCGTAAAATGGATCACGGACCAGCATGCATACTCGTATAAGTGCAAATAGTAGGATAAACAGAAGAGAACATGTTTGCTACATTCCATCGAACACACTGTTTTTATATTTGTAAACGGATGTAAACTTGATCGTAATCATCGTGTTAAAGTTATGGGTAGTCAGTTAACAGTGGCTCCGTTTGTACACACTTCATGAACACAAAAAATACTACAATGAGTGAACAGTTTACTCATTGTAGTATTTTTTGTTCTTCTTTCTCTCTCTTTTCTTTTCTTAATAATTACAAAAAAGAAAAGTGAAAGAAATCTTAGATCAGAGATGTCAGCATGTCATGTGATGAAAGATGTCTGCAGCAAACGAGACATGTTTTTTATGTTTTAAGATCAGCTGTGGGCCTTCTTGGGCTTCGTGGGCTTCTATGCTCGATATCATAGTAGGGATTCGTTCACAGCAGAAAAACTGCTTACTGAGCAGCTAAAACCTCAGTAGGCCTAGGTTTTTAGAATTCCAAACCTCGAGAGAGAATAAAGTATAAACTGATCCCTTACAGGAACACGATCTATCGGTCTGTGTCACAAAAGACCCCTTTTTTCAGAAGTGGGATGAGATAGGTTGTTTAGTTAGATCACGTGTCCAAATTCGCACTGTCTGATAGTTCCAATAATAGTTGCTATATTGTATGGTGTGGTACTTACGTTAAAAACCGGATTCACTTTATGACCTGGAACAAGAGAAAAATATTGGTAAGTTTATGTAAACTTTAGGTAAAAAATAATGATACAGAAGTCAACATTGATGACGAAATAGGAGGCACTCGCTGACTGCTCCACTGTTCTAATGGTGTACTTGATTTCTTACAAAAAATTATAATTATGACCTGTTACAACCATTGTGACATTCATTTAGAATAATGTATTAATTCTTTAACTCAGTTTAGTCGTAAGTTCAACTTAAAGCTTCGTTTGAGCTGAATAGTATTGAACAGTTCAACATTAGTTAGAATGTCATACCAGATCAGAAGGACATTCAAAATATAATGTTAAAGATGAAACGTTTGACAGCTCGAAGCCCTTTTTTTGACCTACGAGTTCTGACTCTTGGCTAGGAATCAGACCAGATGGGTGCTTACTGACTGCAAGTAGGTTCGCTAGCCGTGACTACCTTGAATTTTCACTGATTGCTCAAAGTGAGCAATGGACCAGCGGGAATGTTTGAAACGGTTCAACCAGCTTGTATGTAGAGTGTGTGATTGAGCTACTAAGAGTTTTAGCTGTCTGTCCGCTACCCCTAGCCCAGCTTAGAAGACACCGATAAGAAGCTTAACAGAGCCCAACCATGTTGGAGTGAAGTTAATCCAGAATATTCGGATACTGAGGCAAACCGGGTTGCGGCCCTTATGTGCTAATGTCGCTATGAGGTCGTCCCCGCCGCTGGCGACGTTTTTCGGTAACAAAACAATGGTACTGCTTTAAACGAGTGCAGACATGGGGCCTATACGGTGCCTATACGGATGCAGCTAAGGTAGTAAGGCTTTTAAATAAAAATTACACAAAAGGCGCTAGTGACCAAGGTTATATGTACATCGAGAAATGCGATGTGACATAAGACTGCTGGGTAGTGGTGGGATTTTTACACTACACCATGTAATCTCATTATTGTGGTAAAACAGAGACGCTGGGTCGAGTCCAGTTTCAGCTGCAGTGATGCGCAGTTGTTTTCAATTATTCGGACCACGCTAAGTTTGCAGAGGTCAAAAGAAGGTTTTATTTAAATAAATCATATGGCAACATCACAAGAAAGAGGATTTATTCGTCTTGGTACTTGACAAATATCTTCCCGTTTAATAAGTAATGTGTCTACAAACCTACTGAAAAAAATATTCAGGAAAGACTTTCACAAATCGATCTAGTGCCAACAAAACTAAGCAATGCTTGTTTATATACATGTAGGTACATATTGAAATATACTACTTAAATACATAGAAATTATCCAAGACCCTGGAACAAATCGCTTAGTTTGGTTGGAACTAGTGGGATGAGTGCAAGACTGACCCAGATATCTATTTCAGTAAGTATGTAGACACATTTTGTAAAAAGGGAAAAAAATATTAAGGATTAAAAATTCCTCGTGCAGTAGTTTATATATATATATTTTTTTTTTAATAAAACCTTTTTTCGACCTCTGCAAACTTAGCGTAGTCCGACTCTAGCTGTCTGTAACAATTATGTATACCGAAACTTTTCTCAAGTATTCGAGAACATCTCAGCGACATGATTGCAACTGCCAATTTTACAGTAATATGACGTTCAATGAGAACATTAATATCCACCCAGTACCGCAATTGTGCTCAACATGCCGTGAATACCGATCCCTCCCAGTCTAATAACAACCCTATAATTACGACATGTAAACACAAATTCGAACGCTCGCACGCTCGACTTAGGGCAAATAGAACAAGGGTTATTACAAGCCTGGAGCGCAGACGTATGCTCTTTAATTAGAATACGGCCAAATCTAATTGTGCAGAATCAATTATGTGTTTCTACGTGTAGGATATTGGAAACGGGGGCATAAACGGGGACTATCGAAGTTACTCGCAAAACAAAAGGAAGATGAATGGTCTGTTATAGCTTTAGGTTGGTGGTGAATTTCATTTTAGACCCCTTTTCAGTAACGGACATCCAGGCATGGGAAGCGACTTCATCCTTACGTTGTCGATATTCGATTCCATGCAATTTGCTTAATCGTTTTAACGTTTTATCGTTTTAATGTGCAGCGCCAAGAAATTCTTTCGGCCTCGTAGTCGCTTAACATCAGGCGTAGAAGATTGTAAGTTAGTTACAGAATATAAGTGCTTATACAGATAGAAAAGTTCCATGATTTTTGCTCGTTATACGACATTAGCAGGTCCACTAGCTTCATAGGAGTTGTCACTCCGACTATGCTAAACGTGTCGTCAAATATCGATTAACTGTAGGAGCCGCCCCGCGCCTCACGTAGGTATCTCCTGGCTCTGAATTAAGTTGTACGCCTTTAACTAAACGAACCTACGAACGAACTAATGAAGAGAGAACAACAGTAATATCATAAATTCCTTAATTCCCTTAAGACATCATCATGCGAATATTACGTGATTAATTTGGGAGCTCGTTCCAAATAATTCAACTTATAAATTGTTTGTTCATTTTAGGAGAATTAATGATGAAATACCTGTAAATATTCCGACACAACATTCAGGTAATTGGAGAAATATTTCTCTGCGAACGTAGATTCTCTGAAATCTCTAAAACCTCCAAAGAATATTTTCTTGGCAATATTTTATATTAAAATTACATTCTTCGGCCATAATTTTCCGAAGTTCCTTTTGAACAGCTTGCTTATATGCAATAATTCTCCCTGAACTTCTGCCGCATAATACTGTCGGTATAACTGTAGGAGTAAAACTTAGCTGAAATTGCTTTGGAAGTGTTCGCCAAAATTATTAGTGTTTGGAGAGAGAGAAGATAAGTGTTTCTAGTTTTTCTTTTTCTTTTATAGCGTGGATTTGGTATCAGGGGAGGCGCGTGACAAACGCAAAGTCATTGTGTAATGTACGTACCTAATAAATTTTATATTAAATGTCAGAGCACGCACTATCTCTGATAGAAATAATGATACACATTAGAGGTCAAAGTACCAAGTTGCATGACAGTAATGAGCAGGTTATTATGTTAATTTGATGGATTAGGGTTTGAGTAAGTTTTATTAACATTAAAAGCCAAGTTCAGTGGATTGTATAAAGAATAGGGATGACGACTGGGTTAAAAATATATAATTCTATTTAGTCCGTCAGTTAGATTATGGGAAAATATGGGACACGTATTTTTTGGTTTATCAAAATATTAAAAATCGACAAAGTTATAGATCATCAAAATTCTGGAGTGGGGGCTTGTGACGTCACTTGTAGGTGAAAATTGTACCTAGGAGTGACGTCAATCGAAACTTCTAAGCACTCTATCTTCGTCATTTTTTGTATGTCTAAAAAAAGAAAAAATACGTGTACAATATTTTTTAATAATCTAACTGACGGACTAAACAGTTTTTTTTTTGTCGTCTAGCCCCCACACCTGCCCAGAAAGCGGCATAAGCCAAGCGTAGACGTAAAATGATGTACACAACACGGAAGGTATCAAAGAAAGGCCGAAATCGCAGATGTTTGTGGCCCAAACTGCAGGCGAGGTTCGTAAATATTTTATGCAACAGTTGTATAAGTGCGATACGAGCCGCGAACGCGGCGAGTATCGCAAATAGAGACGCAAAGAGCGTTTTTTGACTTAATTATACAACGTTGCATACAATACTTTTTCTACGACGAGGTTTTAAATTATAAAATACAAAATTAATCATAACCTGGAAACAAGGCAAATATGACGTTGGACTGACAGTATGTGTCTATGGTAAACTTTTTTTTTTTATTTAAAATATACTTAAATTAGAAATACTTTTTTTATGTTGGCATCAATGAATTTAGTTCGGAAAGTTTTGTTTTTCTTAAAAACCGTAGGAATTTAATTGTTTGTTAAGTTGGTAGTTGTGCATTTTTACCGTAAAGTTAAAATTGAGCGCTTAATCCTTGACCTAAGTTTAATCTAGATTTAGAAGTCTGTGGCTGCTAGCAATAACGTAAAGTGACTATAACGACACTAGTGCTGTTATGGGGAATAGAGTATAGACTTCTCTGAACTCATATTATGTATGTTCTTATATTAGTGTTCGTGACCAAGTAAAAGACAGATAACAGTACAGGAGTGGAAAAACATTAAAAACATCAAAAAACCTTTTACCTAGTTTAGGCACCGCCTAATATTTACTTGTCACCGTTATCTTTGGTAGAGCGAGCGAAAAAAGCCCTAATGCAAAATCAATACGCATAACCGAGCAATGTTACGTACGACACGATCAAAGCAAATAATATTTCAAGGCAAAATTTCCATGCGACTAATGTAAGTGATACATAGAAGGGTCCAAGGATCGCTCCTTGAGGGACCCTTTTAGTGGTAGCAATAAATCAGGCAGTAATGGAGTGTGTCAGGCCCTGCAAGGGACTGGGCGCATATTTCGGAGTTTTAGACTGACCAAGGGTTAGATCAGAGGTGGAATACGGAAAATATTAACTGTTGTACTATGTTGATATTATCAAAAGCTTTGGGATGATCCGGTTACGTGGGATTAAGATCTTTTGTCAAATTGTATTCATTCGTTTGATCGTTATGCGTAAAAGAATATTAAATAAGAACTTTTATGGGATTTTAGGGGTATCTCGCAGAATAACAAATGAAATGGAAGTCCTTGATGACCCTTTTTAATGGAATAAACATCATTTTTAAAATATCTTCAAAATTAATCTCAATAGCATTTACATCTCAAAATAAACCTTATCTAATTTAATCGCTCTGTAGATAAACCTAAAAACAAATCCAGCTAAGTTTATCGGAATGTTTAATCGGGCGAGTAGTTATCACAACAGACGGAGTGGCAGGTTCGGCCGCAGCGAATGCGTGCTCCGCAGTCGTAACAACAAGAATTTTCATTAGCATAGTTTGCAACTCAAAATCGTTGAATGTTCGTACGTAATGCTTGATTAAATGTTTGCATTACTGTAATGAATGTAACCCTTTATAATTAAATTAAATTCGTTAGGTACCGTGGTTGTTTATTTAAGGATCTCTGTAATTTTATGGTGTGCAATAAGAGTATTGTATTGTATTGTTTATTTTGTACTTGGTGATAATGTAAGTAGTTATTAAATTATAAGAGTCTGATATTGTAAATTTATGAATGATGTATGGCTGTTTTGACAAAACAATACTTCACCGAGTTTCTTACGCCAGTTTTTCTCGGGCAAAGGTATCACCTTCGAAACGGTGGTAAATTATCACATTCATAGGTACGTTTTACAATACCAACATTGAAGAATAATGAACTTTGACTTTCGTTTTGTCGCATAATGTTTTGATGTGTATTCTCAAAAGATGAAGAAAATCAAAGCGTTATAAATGTAACGTATTTATTATGATGCTTTTCAAAAATAACCCATCTAAGCTTCATTTAAAATAAGCGCATTAAAAGAAAACAACTAATATTGTATAATTCTAGTAAACAATTATAAATGGCAACGTTTTTCGACTGTGTTGAATAATTAATTCGCATTCATAATAAGCTACTGGCGTACTTTGAGATATCAATAAACTGAAAACTAAAATTTAAACAAGGTTTTTTTTAAGTTCGAAACTTGATTTTTTACTTAAAAATATAATGATTGATAATACTCTACTAAATATGAAGTTTAAAATGATAACGCGGAACATGAACCACTAATTTGGCTGATTAATTTCAATCATATTGGTTATTGGCTATGATGCGAAGTATTTAATTGGCTTAAGTTGTCGATCGCAATGACATTTGACAATAAATATGCGAGATATAGAAAAATGGAATATGTCTGAGACATTAAACATACACAGAGAAGGATATTAAACAATCTTTTTGGCCAACAATTTAAGAAGACACACATATAGTAAATATTACTAAATCATGAATGATTATAAAGTAATGTAAAATATACGTTGGAAACCATCATGTGAACTTCTTTTAAGTTATCCAACCAATTGTTTCGTACCTAACAAGGAAACAATAGAAAATAACACTCCTTTTTGGGTAGTCGTGTAAAAACCAAATTAACGTCAAATCTACGCTCCTAAAACTAAAATCTGCCCAATCGAAAAACTTTGCGGCGCTCAGAAAAAAAAGCGTAACGGCCGAGACAAGAAACGTAAAGCGACAATCTCACATAAACTATAATCTCTAATCATGTCCAATATTGTTATCACGCTTGTAAAAGCCCATTTTACCGCCTTTCCTCCTTAACTGCCCAAGTTTTCATATAACAGCACATCCACTTAACTTAACCCCCTACTTGAAGCGATCGTCCCGGGAGACAGAAGTTTTTACCCCATTGTACTTGGTTTTTAAACAACCGGGCTATTGGGCATTGACCCGAAGTTCCGGGATCTGAAAAGCCTTTTCATTAGGAAGAGAATGGTTGCCCGCGGAAACTGTCGGCTTAAAACAAAACATAAAGGACAGAAAATACGCAGAAATGAGGTCTTTGGCAATCAAAGGAATTGTTGGAGTCAAATTGAAATTTCGTAAATGGAGCGAGGAATCACCTGAAGTCTCTGTGTATAGAATCACAATTTAAAATGAAACAATACAACACAAACACACCAGACAAATCATAATACAAAAGCCACATAACAAAATCAAAAGAATTGACAACAGGCGGTTTGACTTTAAAATAATGTTATAAACTACTCGTAATTATTACCATTAACCTAAATCCATGGTACATGAAAACAAGGTTTGTTTTTCCCGAGACCACAGATTAGAGAATATAAACAGATATAGATTTCATTGTCGCTCGTTTCCGTACAAATATCAGGAATTCGAAACAATAGGTTTCGACGCGAGCGTGGGAAATCCCACCGCCACAGCACGGAAACATCGCACAGTACAACATAGGTCTCGCATAGTTTTCGGTGGCGGCGTTCGGCCGGCATTAACCGCGTTTGCGTACTGTCACGTCAATTATATTGTGCCACAGTGACGTTTCGGTTGCCGGCGACCGGATCGGCTATGCCCACCGCGCGGGAGGCCAAAATCGAGTGAGGTGCACCTGCCGAGACTGACAATGATAACATTGATGACCTCAGTTTCAGACATGCTGACGTCACAAGCATAATATTATGCAAAAAATATAAAAGCAAGTAATTTCGCGGACCGGTAATTTATACCTAGCATAAATGATCATGGGTGATAAAAATATTTAAACTAGCATTTGCCCGTGGCTTCGCCCGCGTTATACCCGTTATTATTCCAAGGGAACTCTTTACCGGGATATAAATCCTATGGTTTAATCCAGGACTTGGTCTACTTGCATGCCAAATTTCATCTCCATCCATTCAGTTCCTACCCCGTTATTTAGTAACAAACATCTTCACAAACTTTCACATTTTATAATATTAGTGTGGTGTGATTATTGAAGTTCTTAATCAATGGCAACAATGAAAAGTAAATTCCTGATATCCTTGTACCATGCCTAAATTAATACACCTACTAAGTAGTCCCAGCACAAGAACATTTTGTAGATTTATCGAGAAATATCAATTTTGCAACATAATTACAATATTATTGATGAGTTTACATTTCCATGTAAATTATGAGGTTGAGACGGTCGTTCTTAAGTTATAAGTACTTCCAGGACAAATCACTTCATAAATAAATCATCAGTTTTCCCTTAACATCATAAATTACACGGAACTGTGAACTCATCAATAATTTTGTAATTATGATGCAAAATTGATATTTCTCGCGGATCGTACCTTTCATTATACAAACACAAATGACGAGCTGAGGTTATGTATTTTCAATAAAATATTGCATTCATTAATCTTTTCCAGCTGAATGTTTGATGACACCCAGATATAAACATGAATTTCACAAGTCAGATAAACAGATATTGCATGATGAACGGGTGACGGAAAGAAAATAACTTTCGAAAACTTGATGAAAAGCTTTTCAGAAATATTTCGTAGATAGAGATATATCAAAAGCCTTATATCACCAATAAATGCTATCCATTTTTTGTAATGTGGTTTCTTCTAATGTGCAATAAAGTGTATTGTACTGTATCAAAAGCCACTAGTCTTCTCAACTCAACTACTTCAATATTATCAAAATCGTTATTTTGTTTCATTCTTGCGCACGACTCAGCATACTGATAGCCAATGAGCACGCGTATGACCAAACTTTTTTTGTATAGAAAACGGACCAGCTCGAATCACCTTAAATAATCTTAAGGCACGGCAGTGCCCGCGCCAAGTCGAGCAAAACAAAGGCACGGCCGTACGTATAGTCGAGTACATCATTATTTGAGCAAAGATTGGACCAAAAACATCTGAACAAGACCCTATTGTCAGAAGCATAAGAACTAGATCAGATATTTTTGATCCGTTCTTTGCTCAGATAATGATGAACTCGAGTGTACCATCCTTTTCTCGATACATCTTACGCAACAAGAAATTGATATTTTATAAAAGATAACCTCAACCTTTTTTTAGCTAGTTGTAACTTTATAAGCTTCGTAAAACATTTTCCATTCCCCATTTTTTGTAATATCCGTTTTCCTAGGTTTACCTGGAAAGCATTGAAGTTAAACCTTAATTTAGGCCACTTACCTAGCGGATAGCTTCACTCTCAATTGTTCACATAATAAGGGCCGACGTAATTGGGTCGGACACTCTGACAGAACCCTAAAAATGGTGAAACCATTCGGTTTCAAAAGTGGACGCTTAGGTGATAAAAGGAGAACATTAACTTAAAATCCGAAGCTTCTCTGAGCCTGACGATGGGGCCCTTACTTTTTATTTTATAACTGAAGGTAATTATGAGACTTTGTGTCAAACAATTGCTTTTTAGTAAAGGCTGTAAAGTTGTGTTAGTTTTATCTTTTGAAAAGCCTTTAGGAGATCTTTAAACGTACATTATGAAATATTTTCTTAGGCTGCTATTTACTTAAAAGTTAAAAACTGAGACCTTAATTTTAAATACATGCCTACAATAGAAGTATTTATTTATAAATACAGCACATGGATTAATAAGTCCGAAATAAAAGCTTTTCATTTTTTATAATTCATTACTTATTACAGTTTGGGTTAACTCTGTCCTCATTCCCAATTCACTCACATTTCTGATTCATCCACATGCCATTCTCATTTCATCCACATTCCTGATTCGACCAAATACTATTCCATTTTGTCCTTTTTTTCGATTCATCGACATACCATTCCCATTTCGTTCTTATTTCCGATTCATCGACATGCGAGTACCATCTCAATTTCGTCCACATCCCCAAGAACCACAAACCATTCCCATTTCATCCTCATTTCCTACATCATTTATTTCATTTCATCGTCATCCTAGTACAAGCTTTGCTTAGTTTGGGACTAGATCGATTTGTGTAAGATTGTCCCACAATATTTATTATTATTATTTCCGAATATATTTATACCTTTAAGTCTGGTTTTTTACAACTATACTAACTACAACTATATAAAGTGCAACTATATAAAGTATACAACTATATAAAGTTAAATACAAAATGCAAGAACACATTGAATAAACTTAACCTAGGGTGCCGCCAGCAGCGAGGCAGGCCCAAGCTACCGGTGGTTAGGGCTGCGCAGAGAAAGGAACCTGACAATGCGCGCCGTGTCCAGAAGTACCGTCTTTTGTATCTGGCCCTTGATCCAGCCATCTAGCGAGAGTCTCTTGTGATGGTGGTCGAATTCGCCGATATTTTATTATTATTATTGTTATTTTCGATTCGTCGGTAGAATTAAGTAACTTAAATTGCAAAAGGCAAGGTTATAAGGGCTCGTATTAAAATAAGTCATTTCCACAAGAGTGTGTTAATAAGCTTCGATATCTGGGGGCACAGCAGTGCCTCCGCCAAGTCGAGCAAAACATTTCCCATTTTCTCAAAAAATCTTTGAAGAAGGAAATAACTAAAAGAAACTTCATGAGAATAAAGGCAAAAACAGCATGTTTTTCTATTAACAAAATAATATCAGAGAAAATGTAAAATTCTTTATCCCACAGAAGAAACCATTATTATGAACTCTGCAAGGGACTTAAGCAAATGCGCTGTTCGATTATATTTGTTTGCAAAAATAAATCCGCAGTTCATTATACGAACTACATTTTGTAAGAAAACCAAGAATGTTGAATACAGGTTTCGTATTGAATATTCTTATTATCATCACTACTACTCACTGTAATGGAAGAACGAATGAAGAGATTTTTTTTTATTAAGCGGGGCAATTTTTTTAAGATTTACACTAAGTTTTTTTTAGATCTGAGAAATTTTACATCATTTCTACCCAGAATCACGCGTACTATCATCTCTGATAGAAGAAAAAAAGTATCCCAAATTTTTCATACAAATACCGCTCATCCTTTCCGTTACCGCCATACAAGTGTACACAATTGTACAAAAAGTTAGTGTACAACTTTAATAAAAAAATGGCACAAGTGCAACAAAACAATAATAGGCAATGTGCCTTAAGTCGCAGAATAAGTAACAGTACTAAGAAGTTTCTCTTTCTAACAAAACTGACGTTCGAGCCCGACCCCTGGACGGAACTCACTGGATCGGATCGTCTTTCTTTATCGCATAACGCGTGCTCTTTTTGGTCGCTGGCTAAGCCCCTCCAGAGAGGCAAGATTTGGTGCTAGGAGTCACGCGGCGAAATCGCGGAGTGACCCACTCCAGTACCTCTAGCACAACTGTGACGCGCGACTCTTTGTCACGCGACAAATGCTACCCATCCCTTTCCATTCAATATAGTGCGGCAGTGACAGGTGATGCTCTGTCGCGCGAGAAACGAAGTCGCGGCCAGTTATGCTAGCCTGGCTGGTTACGAGTATGTACATACGTACGCACTAGCATTTTTTAGCGCACCCCATTTTGGCTCGGCAACCCGTGATTTTTGGTGAGGTCCTTAGGGACTTAAACTAAATAAAACAAAATTAAACTTCTGAAAACTGTAATGGGTAAAGAGACAAAGGTAAATAGAGTCTCGATTCTTCGTACAAACGTAAAAAGTGTTAAAACTAACTTTTTTTAGGTTAAATATTTTCATTTCAACGAGATTTGGTTGAATAGTTTTCATTTTCTAGCTTAATACAATTTGTCTGCACAGCACAACAGAGAATTCGCCTTCGGCTCGGGTCTTAAACAGCTGCGATCTGGGACTTTTTTACTACCGCCGGTGTACAACATTTTACGTTTCTAGGCCCCAAATGGATTTTTTTTCCCGCTGCGCGGAAAAAAACACTTCCTGGCCAAATTTATGTAAAATTATGATGAGATCACGAGAGGTAATTAATAAAACCCCAAATCACATAAATATGCGATCCGGGGCTTTACTAATTACTAATGATCCGTACCTACACCGAATTATAATAACACGCTAGGTGTGTAATCACATAAATATGTCCAAATAGAAGGATATAGATCGTCGATTTGTATGGGAAAGCATGTAACGTTTTTCGCTTGGCGTTTTACGCTAAAAGTGTAAAATTTTGTGATGGAAAACCTAAATTTTCCATTTCACTTGGTGGTATTTGAACAATTAATTATACCATTATTATCAGATTTTCATATATGATAATAATATTGACGGCAACTGAAGTTAACGGCATGCAAAGTAGCTCGCCGCCTCTTCTTTTTAGCACGCAAAGTACATACACTTCTTTCCTTCTACCCCAATATATTTCTGTGCGTGTAATTATACTGTTACATGTCCTCCAGACTAAGACAGTCTGGAACAACATAATCTATTATAACAGGATTTAATTACATATTAAATGAAGTATTGCTGGGTAATATTGAATATTATCACCCAGCTTCACTACATTAATTAACACTTTATGTTTAAGTTATTACTTCACAAGGTTTCTCATAGAGGAAGACTGTATTATATATCCCAACTACGTTATCAAGATTACGAGTAATTTTCGACGGTCGCTCCAGTCAAGCATTCGCAAACGGAAGATCATTAAACTTTCAAAGCAGACTTCAAAGGTAATTTTCCCTTATTTAATGTATCAACAACATACAAGCTTCGTATCAATTTGATGACATTCTGAAATTCGCAAGGAAATATAATTATAATATCAATGAAGACAATTTTGTATGTTGATGGCATAGCTACTTGTGACAAGCGCTAAGTATAGGAAACGTGCACGAACGACAGCACTAAACGACAAAAGAGTCACGGGTGGACAATAAAGGAAACTATCACCCCTGTCAAATCAAGCTGTCAACATCAATGACAATATGTAAGTGTCAATGTCAAATATAGTAAGTCATAGCTACACTGACGATAATCATCCTTCATCGGGATTAAAATAACGGCGTTTTCGTCAATGTGGCCCCAGCATGAGAGGGTACATGATTTAGTTTGGCGGCACCAGTTGGTAGCACCGTCGTCGTGCTCGTTTCCTATACCCACTGTCACTCGCGCGATCAAGACGAATCTAATGATTTATCGAAACCGGGTGTGTCGTTAAGTAGTTACGAGCGGACATAGGAACGGATACACTTAAATACAGGTCAAACACATAACCCTCCTTTTGGGCTTTGCCGCGGACGGGTAACCTAGATGAGGTTGAAATGCTTCATAATTTAACTAAAAGATATCCCTTTTGGTTGTGCTTCAAAAGGAGCGACGACAACAGTCGGTTACATTTTCCTCTTTTCTCAGACTACAAGATATTCAGACCGAAAACGTTTGTACATTTCCCGAGTCCCCTCATTAAGCCTGTCCTTCACCAGGTAACCGCCTAGTTAGGTCGCCTTTGTATCACACCGAAAACATGTAAATGCGACACCATTGTTTGTTCCCAAGAGTGTCGCCAACTAATTTCGAATGGGACTTGCGACTTGATTAACATATAATGTGGGTTGTGGGGTAATTGCGGGAGGGAGCGGTTTGGAAACGCAATTAATAGTTACAGTTTAGTAAAGGAGAATAGATTACAGATTAAGGGAAATGTTTTTGGAACTACTCGAATTTATTATATGCGCGACTGCAGAGCCGCGGAGCGTTCGTAACCAGAGCGGACAGTCCATGACGATGACAACCACTACTTCAGGGCCTCAACTACGAAAATCTTCGTTCGAAATTCATCACGTGCAGTCTTTTGCTCTTTCCTTGTTAAACACTTACGTGAATGAGACAGTAGGATACGAATTTCAATTGAAGTGATTCGGAGCATAAGCCCAGCGCTCCTAAGTTATTTTTACCATGGCGTGCATTGCAGTCGTTTAGTGCCCCAATCATGCATTTTGCACATAGCCTGGAGCAGCTAATGAGAACGTTTTGCGAAGCATTCTGGATAACGTGGACAGTACAGAAGCAATTGCAGTGGCTTGAGTTGAGTTTTACGCCCTGAGACTGGGGTTTCCAAATTTCTCCAGGCCACGGTGCGCTTACAGGTTTAGTATTTGTCGGCGCCCCAGCTAGCTAGTCAAAACAGGGTTGAATGATACTGGGAAGACAGAACAGACATACAAATTATTCAGTTTATCGAATATATCGCACAAATATGCTAGTTTTAGCGAAAAGTCTGTTTCGGAAATAAAGCTAATAGTAGGTCCTTCTTCGTTTTTGCTGACAATGAATTGGTTCCCCCTATAATTATCTTAACTATGGTACAAGTTACTCAGTTCCTAATATATTTCAATTGTCATTACAATATTTAATACCATAACGTTATGGTGACTTAGCTTTGCATTTTATATTTTTAATTTACTCGCTTTTTCAAAATTAGCGTGACAGGGGCGTTATTCTACACCTCTGTCGTACATTTAGTATAGATATTTATCATCAATTATCAGTTATCTATGCTTGGTTCTATTTCCTATTATATTGAAGCTATTCCTGTCCTCCCTTGTGCTTGTACCATACACAAAAGGTCTCGTTGGACACGTGGGTGACAAGCGATGGCCTAAAACAACAGCCTCAACTCAGCGCTCCGCAAACTACGTACACAGCCGAGGTCGGCATTTATTTGTGTTTAGCAACGCGTTAGAACACTTTGTGCTTAGAACATTCCGCGTAAGTACAGAAAGGTGTAGTTAGTTTCAAGTCTTTGTATTAAATGTATGTATGTGCCTAAATACCTTTATTTTAATTCAGTTTTTTGAAGTGTAATTTGCAATAATGTAATTTTGACACAGAACATTAATGTTTGTCTCGGTCTAACTGCGACCGCGATCAGTTTATTATTGAAGTAGTCTACAACATGGACATATTAAAAAAAAGTGGCGTGGATAGCTAATAATTGAATAAAATGGAATCATGTTCTTCTCTCAGAAATACCATATCCAAACATTAAGGATCTTTGTAATAATAGTACATTACGCAACTAGGGTGGTAAAACAAAGAAAGGCCGAGATCGCAGAAGTTTGCGGCCCGAGCTGCAAGCGAGGGACGTAAATATGTGATCGAGGGCTTTCTTTAATACCTCCCGTGTTGTGAAGCCACTTTATGGCCAGGTGTCGCATAAAACAACTTAAACGGATTAAATCGTGCATCTTATTAATTTTTTAAGTTGCTAAAAAAATTAAGTAAATGCGAAGTTAATCCGTTAAGTTATTTTATTACAATGAGTGATAATCGACAATAATAATATTAAGGATCTTCATTCATGAAGCTACGACCACAGAAAGACAACATACACCTTACTTAAACCTGTATATATCTGGAAAATAATATACGATCCTTCATGTTATAACTCTATGTAAATGAATGAATGAATAAATGAATCAATGGAGATATGATTTAGTGAATCAACTAATGAATGAACGTTTATTTTGCATACAAATACCTACATGTTGTATTTTCACTTTAGCCCTTCGTTTTCAGAGTGCCATTAACATCCTAAGCTACATCTAATTTCTGGCGAAATGAATTCTCATTCTGTTACGAAAAACGAGAAATCCAATCAACTACAGGCATTAATAATATCCTAGTTAATGATTAACTCATTTGATTACTTTCTATTATAGATTGTATGATGTTAACGTAGCTACTGTGTTTGATTTTCATCAGATGGCTTACATATTTGTCATCGCTTAGTTTGTAAAAATTATATAACTTTACTTTTCTCCATGCAGTTGTCTTTAATCAAAAAGAAAAAAAGACGAATAATATTTGGAATACAGGTCACTTCGTCGACAGAAAGCCAGCAGAATATTCGCTTTTTTAAAGGGATTTTTTCCTCCCTATTCTCTTATCTCAGAACGCCAACGTTGATTCAGCGAAATGAGCAAAAAAGTAGTGCTTATTACATTTATAATATTCCAAGTGTTAGTTCAAAAGCCTAACAAGCTAGCGGACAGGGTGCTAAAAAACTTCAAAGAAGGTATTCGTTTCCAGTTTGTTTGTGAAGTATTTTACAAAGGCCTGTTTGCCGTGAAAAGAAATAGGAAATTAAAAGGATTCTCAAAATTAATTTCGAGAAGTGATGGAGGTTAAACTTGATACACCAAAGAATTGCAGGAACGAAGTAAGCTCAGCGATGAATGAAAGAAATCATTAACGCGAACAAATACAGAAGTAAAATAATTTAGATTTCCCTCACAACTTATAAAATAATCAAGAGAAAAGCATGAAATTAAACTTGGCAGAGTTTCTTTGGAATAGAAAAATTATTATTAAAATTTGTAGCGCGCTAGTTGGCTAGTTGAATATCTAGGCACGCGGCAGCGTGTCAAGCCAAGTTCAAGCAAAACTGGCTAGCCAGCGCCGAGTGTAATATTACACGAACCACTTGGTGCCACTTTTGACCCTTCTATAACTCAAAACCTCTTAAACGTAAACACATAAAACTACGTGTGTTTAATTACATCCGACATCTAGAAGCCCAAATTTCATGAAGCTAGCTCAAACGGTTACAAAGATATGAAGGTCAAAAAGTCGAAAATTTTAGCACTGACTGACTGACATATAGTACCTATAACTTACTTCCAGATGACCTAGAAGGATGAAATTTGGAATCCAGCTCGGTAATTGTGTGTAAGCCTAGGAAAAAATCTAAAAATAAAAAAAGTAAAAAATAGGGGGGGGGGAGGAGATCCCCATACAAAAAAAAAATTTTGTAGTAATGTAGACAATAGCCTAAAAAAGAAAACCATGCAGCGGAAACGCAAGAAAAAACATTAAATCTCAATACCTGCCTAGTTTCCTTTACAAAAAGTAATAATATCCCACCAAAAACATAAATGTAAAAAAGGAGAGCCAAGTTCAATACAAAAATTATGCTAGGCTGTGGGCTTTGCCGCAAAAAGAATGGAGATCTAAATGAGTGCCAAGTCCTATAAAAAATCCAAATATGTATTTATAGGAACAAAATAACATTATGAACAAGTATTAAACTCTATTTCTTTGCTTTATTGGATACCTATAACAATTGCTGTTATTTAAAAATGTGAGATCTTAAAGTAGGCTAGCATAATTTTTGTATTGAACTTGGCTCTCCTTTTTTACATTTATGTTTTTGATAGGTTGTAGTTTTTTTGGAAATTTGACCGAGCTATCCCACTAATATTATAAATGCGAAAGTTTGTGAAGATGTTTGGATGTTTAGGTGTTTGAATATTTGGATGTTTGTTACTAAATAACGGGGCAACGACTTGATGGATTGAGCTGAAATTTTTCATGCAAGTAGACCAAGTACTAGATTGAAACATAGAATACTTTATATTCCAGTAAATAGTCCCCTTGTGACAGTAACGGGAACAACGCGGGTGAAGCCGCGGGTATATGCTAGTAATTAATATGCTACTAACTCTTAATTAAATACCTATTAATATATAACTAGATGGTGGCCCGCAACTTCGTCTTCGTGAATTTCGGACCTTTTCATACTACCTTTGAATTCGATATGTATTTTAAATTTTAAGATCACGACGACAACGGCCTTTCTCCTGTGGTTTATCCTGTATGTTGTATATCAATACCTTAGTCATGAAACTGTTTATATGTATGGATAAAAACGGTGTTTCAAACCAATACAATCAGGAAATGGACATGATTAGGCAACAGAAATCTAAGACAGTAAGCACAACTCAATTATAGAATAATGTGAAAATAACATAACGTGAAAATACAGATAGTCAGAGTAAACAATATAAGGAAAACGAAAACAAAGATTTCTGTCGCTAAATGAACAATAAAAATATTTTGATCCCGACGTTTATTCCCAATCTGAAAATGAATTTTATTGTGTTTTTATGAGAAGCTCAGTTCGGATTAACTTTTTGAGACGCAATTAAATTAATATTTCTTTATTAATCTCGAGCTGTCCAGGAAACGTTTTTAATAACGTTTATTTATACAAACATATAGAGGGTCATTATTTGGTTCCACGTTATATTTGTAATGAGTTTTATTTTATAAATTGATATATTTTATGTGCGTGAAATGAAATGAGAAGTCTCACAAAACACAATTTAGTCAGCGCCATCTATCAGGATAATTGGAATCAAAGTTTTTAATTAATTAAAATATACTGTTTTGGCTTTTGATGTTTTACGCAGAAATATTGTAATAAACTATAAAATTAAACCCATTTCAACCAAATTTGATTCCTTCAACACGTTCGCCAGCGGTGACGGGTATCACCGTAAAGTATAATCCTCGCTATATGAAGGTCCGGCCAATGCAGTATTTATTCGCAACTAGCATTTTCCCGCGGCTTCGCCCGCGTTGTTCCCGTTATTGTCCCAAAGGAACTCTTTACCGGGATATAAAGTATCCTATGTTTCAATCCAGGACTTGGTCTACTTGCATGCCAAATTTCAGCTTGATCCATCCAGTTGCTATCCCTTTATTAGGTAACAAACATCCAAACATCTTCACAAACTATCGCATTTATAATATTAGTGGGATTATTCGCAATTGCCTATAAATCATTAGCATGCTTGCCGTTCAAACCCCATAACATTATTACGGAGCAAATTTTTACTGTCATGTGGGGCACAACAACGATGACAATAGGTACCGTAGAGACAGAGTTTAAACTCAAACTTGACTCTGTGTAAGTCAACCCACACACGCAGTACGGCGCTTGCCGCTGTCGTTCTATAAGATCATAGGTATTGATTGTATGGCGAAATGTTACTGTCATTCTAGTACATTCCATAATTTGGGTACCGCCGACGAACTTGTTAATGTCGGTTCTTAATTAGGGCATTTCTCCAGAAATATGTCTGCGGTCACCTCATTCATCTGGCCCTTTTTCATACTAAATGTATGGAGACAGATGAATGAGTCGCAGACATATTTCTGGAGAAATGCCCATTAATTCTTTTTCATTTCTATGGAGAGCTAAGGGACACGATTCACTTTCAGCTTTATATTTAGTTTGTGAATAAATTACAATGATATTGTTTCTGGGAAAAATTTTGATTACCTTCAAAACTTCATTTTCTTTTGATCTCCTTTCATATTTAAATTGTGTAATACTGAAAGAGTAATAAAACATCACGCTCCATTTCAATTCGTCGAAATTTCATCCGAAATATTGAGGCCTAAAAGGCTCACTTAATAAAGTTTTGAATAAAGACACAAAAGAAATTAATTCTGATTCGCCGTATCGCGTAGCGAATTGTTTTGATTTCGATTCCATTATGAATAGAGTAATCTTTTGAGGAATCATCATTTTCTCCTGAGAAGTCAGGTGCTTAAAAGCAATGATTTAAGAGTACTATCTTTTGTTTAAATGGTGACGCTTCTATTTTAAGGACTATTAAAACTAGTTTACATGAATCAATAGCATAAACATCAAAAAAATTATGATAAACGATTTTAATTAAATAGGAACATTCCGAATGCATAATTATTCCGATATTTCAGAATTCCGAGCGTTGCTTTCAACGGAATTGTGATTTTGCCGTCGACGGTGTAATAGAAAGTATAATCAAAAAAAGGGTTTCGTTTAGAGTATAGGTTCCCAAACTTTTTTTGACTTGCCGCCCACTTAGGCATTACAAAAATCATTCAGCGTGTGGTGGCACACGTGTATACCTATATTTTCATTTAATTATATGTGGTAAATGTGGAGGTAAATGAGTATTCAATCCTTAGAGGCGTGTGAAAAATAACAGCAAATTTACAGAAAGAATTTTAAGTTGCAAAGACACTAGTGGTCGCAATAAATTTAGATGTCGAGTCTCATAGCACAAAAAACCAAAAGCTTAAGCTTTTGTCTATTACAAAGAATCGTGTTTTTAAATGCATAAGAAATGCGTTAATTGCTTTTAAGACAGATTTATTATTTCAAGATGGAATGGTATGGATACACGACACTAGACAACTAGATATGGTCAGAATGTACAAAGGTGACATGTTGAGGTTTTGATGCAGAATATTATGGTTCTTAAACCTAATGGTCTAAGGTACAATAGTGCAAACATGAAACTATCTTTTCGAAACTTACGCATTCCAGGCAAAACCCAAACACGTGTTGGTCACTTGACGAGGGACGCGTAGCCGCTTGGTTTGGACGAGCCACGCCGACAGACGCACGAGGCGAGGTTGCAATGAAAGAAAAGGACGGAGGAACCTTTTGCTACGAGTGGAAGCAGCACGACTATGTCGCGGGTGCAGGGAATGACACGAGGCGGAGTAGCTTTGCGAATAAGAACTTATGTCTAAGAACATAGATTTTATTATTGTTTGTAAATAAAGAAAGTATAAGATAGTTGTTGTTGTGTGGGTGTTTAGACGAGACGGTTGGCTTTTCAAAAATGTTAGAGATAGTTAGAGAAGGGAGGTGAGGCACTTGATCTGGAGACGAGACGAGAGGAGGTCGACGGTGCTTGGTGGCCGAGGAGATGAAGTATCGCTAAAAACATAAAAGCACCAGTGCTTATAGTCGCGAGTGTATATTCTATTATAACTATGTCTATCAAGTAAAATAGATTCAGTGTACTTCAAAGGCGATTCCCGTGTTAAGTTAAGTACAATCTCTTAAACCACGGTTAAAGTTATTTGGAAATAAAGTTTAATGTAATTTAGCGATGACTTGATAATAAACGTTATAGTACAATCAGAAGTATTGTCAGATGTTCGAAGAACTTGTTATCCTGGATAATGTATGTATGTATGTATGTATGTAAACACTTTATTGCACATAAAATCATACAGAAGCAGTACAAAAATCAATGGTTATGTACAAAGGCGAGCTTATCCCTGTAAGGGATCTCTTCCAGCTAACCTTTGAGCAGATAATTTGATAATTGTTCAATTAATAATTCCAAATAACCGCGACTGATTCTTTTATGGAATGCTATTGTGATTTTAAAGGGATTTTATTTGTTTAATATTTGGGTTCGAATCCCAGATAAAATAACAAATACGTTAGAAAAGCTGACGGGTTCGATTCCCGTATGTAGTATCTACAAGATACTAATTCTATAGCCAACTGCTTGTGAAAATTATGGATTTTATTCCTTTAACGGGTTCGATCCCTCGTTGAAGTATGTATTTCAAATAAATACATAATTATATTGATATCAGAGCCAGTGCTGATATGTGGCACAATATTGTATTGATTGGGCTTTCATTATTTGTAAATGAGAGCGTTGTATTGTGGTATTTTTATAATGTTCATAATTAATTTGTCCTCTCATCCATCTCTAAAATAATGGAAAAATTGATAAACAGCAGGTTAATTAAATATCTAAACAAATTCGATCTTTTATCTCATCGACAATTTGGTTTTCGCGAAGGCAAAAGTACGGAGGAAGCGGTATTTGAATTGACTAACTCCATAACTAAGCATTTAGAAAATAAAAGAAAAACACTTTGCATATTTCTCGATATAAAAAAAGCGTTCGACACCGTCTCTGTATCCATCCTTATTCAAAAATTAGAGGCTTTGGGAATTCGGGGACAATTTCTAAATCTGATCTCAAGTTATTTACGTGACAGGACGCAGCGAGTCAAATTAAACGATCTATATAGCGCGGATGAACTTTCCACAGACTTTGGTGTTCCACAGGGTAGCGTGTTAGGGCCGACCCTCTTCCTAACCTACATTAACGACCTTACCAATATCCAACTTACCAATGGGCTGGTGATATCTTACGCAGATGACACTGCTTTGCTATTTGATGGTGATACCTGGGAGGACGTGTATGCTTATGCTGAGGCTGGCCTATACAAAGTTATAAAATGGTTGCAGACCAATCTCCTTACTCTAAACACAAAAAAAACTAATTACATAACGTTTTCCATGCTTAATAGTACACAACCTAATAATGAATTAAGATTGACTGCCCACACCTGTTTACATCAAACTACTAACAACTGCACTTGTCCCAGTCTGAACCATGTTGCCTCCACTAAGTACCTTGGTGTCCATATAGACCAACTTCTCTCTTGGGACCAACAAATTGAAGCAACCGCCAACCGTGTTCGAAAACTGATATGGCTTTTTAAATATATTAGACTACGCACAGACAAAGAGTTATTAGTTTATATATACAAATCTTTGGTCCAATCTATTATAATTTACTGTCTGACTATCTGGGGTGGTACTCACAAGCATAAACTTATAGTTCTTGAACGCGCGCAAAGGTACATTCTTAAGGTACTGCTAGGTAAAAACATGAGATACAGTACAGCTGATGTTTACCGAGATGTGGATGTACTTACAGTTAGGCAGTTATTTATATTAAATTGTACTCTTATAACTCATAAAACTCTTATACCTGATCCAAACTTATTAAGAAAACGTAATCTTTACTGTGTAATTAATATACCAGCAACTAGGACTGCCTTTGCGAGGAGACAATTTAACGTGCTTTCGAAAAAGATTTATAATAAAATTAATAGGCTAACAAATATCTACACTAAAAGTTATAGTGAATGTAAGAGATATATCTCAACATGGCTAAAAGGCAAAAGCTATGATGAGACCGAGTTACTCATTCAGTAATGTCAGTGTCTATGTGCAGTCGAGGTCATAGATACGTTTGCACTTTTGGACCTTATTCCAAGGAAATAAGGTCGAAAAGTGTAGGCGTGTTTGTGGCCTCGACTGTACATTGTACTTTACTTTAAGTATTGTAATCTTAATTCTATATAGGTACTGTGTATTACTTCTGACTTTTTCTATTGTATTAGTAAACCCCTAATTGTACTGTTACTGGCCCACAAGGTACATAATCATTAAAGATAGTTTTTAAGTTGATAGACTAGTGATATCTGAACTTTTATTTAAACTAAAACTTATATTTAACCTGCCCCATAAGTTTGCTAATTATTAATAAATTTTGCCACTCCTGGCCATAAAGTGGCTTTTTCCTCACGCTGCACGTACGGAAGCGGCCCCCGCTTTCTGGCCAAGTGTAGACGTAAAATGATGTACACAACACGGGAGGTAATGAAGAGAGCCCTCGATCGCATGTTTGCGTCCCTCGCTTGCAGCTCGGGCCGCAAACTTCTGCACTCTGCCTTTCTTTGTATTGCCACCCTAGTTGTGTAATGTACTATTGTATAGCTCAGTTATTTAGTTATTTAGTTAGTTATTTATTTTTGACCTTGTATAAAACTTGGATGAAGGAGCGAATTCTCCTAACACAAGTTTAGACTTAAAAGGAGAATTCGACACACTTGATATGACTGTTGAAAATAAATATATTTTTGATTTTTTTTTGATTTGATTTGATTGAATTAATATACCCGGATTCGACTTCCGTGGTAGTTAAAACTCTATGTTTGGAATGTGAGATAAGTTGAGTTATTAATGTGTTTAACTCTGATATAATTGTGGAAGTCTGGCCGCGTAGAATACCGTATTTCGCCTTATAATTTGTCGATATGACTTGTGTTCAATTTATTATATGTTTGAAGGAATTAAAACATTATAATGTGTGTCTTTTGTCTGAAAGCTCATTTTTTCAACTATGTATAAACGTATGTAACTAATGTTGACGTATCTCCTCTCCTTATTTTTATAAATAACGTAATAGTCGTTATATAGTGAACTGTAAATCTAGCTTTTAAAACAAAGGGCGTGAGGTTTTTCTCTTTATCTGTTCTGTTTTTCTCCTCACAGTGGTTTTGCCCCAGGGAATTAGAACAGATATCAAATAAAGACTATTAATTAGATTTATTTGATTAATTAGTCAAAGTTTCGATTAAACTCAGTGAAAATATAACATTATTGGAGTTTACGAATAATAAATAGATTTTAACTCCTTTCTGTATTTTATTACTGGCATTATTTTAGTTACCCTTTACTCAAAATCCCTCAGATCAGATTTTAATGTGTGTACGTACGAGCCTTCGATTGGTTCGATTATTTTATAAGTCAGAGGTCTTATACCTATACACACTTATACATACTCATATACTATTAATTATATAGGGGGGGGGGGGACCCCTTACAAGCGCCCCCCCACGACAGTAAAAATAGTTTGTAATATAAGCTAGCGAGTCTACATTGGCAATGATGTTCCTGTCGATACGTGATTGTTTTGAGGACGTAAACTAAATCATGTCACCATTATAGTGCAATAATGACTATTTCAGTGTTGCTACAATCGATTTAATCATATAGAAATCTATTTGTAGTGTAGTTGATATTGTGATTTAAGTTTTTATTTTCAAAAGCGACAGCGCCCCCCCTGGATAGCATCAACGCCCCCCAATTTTTTCCAAGACCCCCAAAATAATCATCAATATTTCCGTCCACATAACCTTCTGTTGAATAAATTTAATGTCTTTTTACTTTATCCCCACTTTGCTTGGTCCTGTGCTAGTTTGATTGGATCTCCTTGTCTCAGCATAATTTTATTGGTTTGAATGTTCTACTTGTCCGAATACTCATTACGCATAATTGTTATTTTACAGATACCCTTGACTTTTTATTTTATTTGCTGAAGATAAATTATCGGAAATAACATTCGGGCTAACATTACCTTCGGACAAATAAAACGTATACCAAATAGAAGGAACCCAGTTTGATTAGCATGCAGTAAATATACCACACAAACAGGCAATAAACTACAAACCTATGAATTCCACAGTAATTCACACAGACAGTATGTGTGACAAATTTTGTTAATAGTCGAAATGCGGTCGATTGCTCATTAACAACCAGCATGGCCCAATTTAAATTGCCCGCCTCATTACTTTCTGCGATAAATGGCAATGTTGTAATAAAATCATCGAAAACGAACTAACTAGTCACTGATATTTCCAATATACCGTGCGGCAGTTTTTCAGCGACTTCGGAAAAAGAAAGAAATTTCCAATTGCGAAATTTCTTTACATTCGTGACCCCAAATTGTGAACCATTTGAATATAAAAATGGTTTGCTTTCTGCTCATTTCAGTATTTTTAAAATGTACTGTTGATTTCCTTCAACTTTTGTTAACAGCAACATGAGTTCTATAAATAGGATTATTAGGAAAACGATTTTAGGCTTATCTTATAGACGTGACTAGACATTATAAGCGACAAAAATAAGAATGACCGAAAATTAGTTTTTTTCTATTTTAATTAATTAAAAAGATAGACCGTATATTGAAATTCATAATATTATTCTTGACAATACTTATACAATCTTTTTGCTGCGTTTTTTTAAAAATAATTTTTTCGACGATTATTTTTTAAGAAAACACTGTGGTTGTTTTCCAAAAATAGGTAAATAAACAAATTAATTATGAAAGTACAAACCAGACAGATGTACATACAAACGACAACCACGACGAGAAAGATATTTAGATTTAAAAATGCAGTCTGATTTTAATTCTAACATAAGTTTCAAGAATTTATTTTCAGCGACGAATGAAACACTAATTCGACAAGAAATAGGGATGATGAATGAAGAAAAACTTGAGACAGGCGAAAGTAAACGAGGCCTAGGGATAGAAGATAATTGAAAGAAACGCGGCGCCCAAGGAAAGCCGTATCGATCTGTCTCGCGTAAATTAATTTCGTTCAAATTTGACGCCAGCTTCTGTTTGAAGTTTAGAGCTTTGAAGGGAGTATTTTGGATATTTTATTTAGTAACGTAACTTCACAATAGAATCTGCGCTACCGGTTCGTTAGAACCAAATTTCACACTACCTTATTTCCAATACAACCAGATCCCAAAAAGCCCTGGTATCAAAACACAATTATTCTCATAATGTCAATTTTTTCTAAAACCATTTACCGTTCAATCTGTATGAAGTTTAAAATGTTATAGGGGCGACGGATCGCCTGATGGCAAGAGATTACCACCGCACAAGTGCGTTATCTGCATTTCAGGATGCGATTGGTAAAATTCCGGTAAAAAAACTAAAACGAAATAACACATATGAAAGAAACATTATGTTTCTTTATTAGATTTTTTAACGCGGGTAAATTACACCACATTTTATGTATGTAAATATGAATATAGATAAAATAAACTTGCTTACTTGCTGGGTGCTCCGGTGGACAAGTGGTTAAGGCGCTGGGCCGGAAAAGCAGAGGTACCGGGTTCGATTCCCGGTCTGGACCACAGGTGAGTGCCATTTAATTTTTCTATGTACTTTGTTTTCTTGTATCTATATATGTTAAAAGAAATAACTTATACGAATACAGTTCACAATTGGTAACACACACAATTCGTACATTTTATAATCAGAGGTCGCGCTGTGGTCTGTCAAAGCCAAAACGATGAGTGGATCCATATGTTTAGAACCCTGATTGCGAACTATTAGAACTAGTACACAAGTCAAGTTATATTGGGCAAGAGAGAGACAGCGAAGTTCTGAACTGTTCCACTTATCAAAATGTTTGACATTTTATAATTTCACTTTAACATTATTGAGATTCAACTTATTAATTTGAAGGTTATTTGAAATAAGTTTATGGATAATTTTGAAATGGAATTAAGGGCGTCTGAAAAGTTTGGGGCCAGGATAAAATATAAATGTCTCTTTATGATAATTGCGATACCGTATTCTGAGACTTTGACCAACCAATCAACCACCGGAGCACCCAGCAAATGCCCTCAATTTTGCGATCTACTTTGACTTTTGTATCATTCTGGTTAATTAGGTTTTTAACCTCAACGGCATCTATGAGAACACGTATTACACGTGGTGTAATTTACCTGCATTAAAACCTAATAAAGAAACATCATGTTTCTATCATATTCATAATCATCATCATCATCATTTCAGCCAAAAGACGTCCACTGCTGGACATAGGCCTTCCCCAAGGATCTCCACGATTGTCGGCTTTGTGCTGCTATTATCCAGCGGCTTCCCGCGGTTTTCACCAGATCGATAGTTTCTTTCATATTATAGTAAGATAAACATATTTCACGGTGGTATGGAGGCGCAGTACACCTATTAGTAATTTTTCTTCCTTCAAAAGGTACATCACGCGCTTGTTTGTGTGCGCGCCGTGAATGAACGCACTACAAGCAAAGTTTTACGAATGCGTAAGAATGCTGCAGTACGGATCGCACTGTATGCGCCTTGACCTTGAATAAATATCGCGCGATCCTAAAAGGCCGAAGTTTAAGAGGAAACAGTAAGGTCGAGAGAATTGAATATTAGGTATTTGTAAAATGTGTCGCTATCCCGCACTGCCCGCCTCTCACCCGCAGAGCGCGATAGAGACAAGTGCAGCTTGGACCGAAAATACCTTTTAAAATTTCATGAAAACAACGTTTCGTAGTCCCCTGATTTCTTCCCCAAAACTTAACCTATTTAACTAATTTTTTCATTAAACATTAAAGAAAGGCTTTGGCCGTGTTCCTATGTTTTCCTTTTTTTTTAATAATCTAGTCAAATTTGTTTTCTGGATGTGTGAACACAGCGGAAAGTCTGGCATTTTTTTTTAGGTTTTTGAAGGTTTATATCTCTTTTGAGAATCAATTTATCGTAAAAAGGAAAACATAGGAACATATCAATAGTAGCCATAGATTTTTGGACAAAAAATGATTGCTCTACTGGCATTATCCAGGGAGGAAACAGGGGACTACGTTTGTATGGAAAAACTGCCCTCCTGTTTCCTCTTAAGATACAAAAATTGTATAATGGGTCATGCTCAAAAAATGATGTCTGTAGTTAGGGCTTTATAAAACAACCTTTTAATCCTGTTCCTTTATGTAACGAAAGTTAACCATATAAATTGTATGGTAAGTTTCGTTACACAAAGGAACAAGATTAAGAGGTTGTTTTATACAGCCCTAACTACGGACATCATTTTTTGAGAATGACCCTAATCAGGGGGCTCATTGTATCGTTTTTTCGTCCCTTCCTGTTTATTTTGATATTAAGGCAGACCGGATCAGCAGGGGTCCCCAATCTTTCTCAGCTCGTAGCGCACTTACAAGTTTAGTACTTCGTCACGGCGCCCTACCCTAGTCCGCTCAAAATAGGTATTGTTGCTTTATTAGGTTTAGGTACCCGCAAATATTTGTGGTTTTAAATAATGATAGAGGATCGACTCACGGCGCCCCTCTTTACTTTCTACGGCGCACCAAGGCGCCGCGGCGCGCCGCGTCGCACTCTTTGGGAACCCCTGATCTATAGCAACGTAGCATGGCACATTTCTGAGGCGGATGCGTTCATATTAATTGCTTCACATAATATAGCACTGGTGAAAATAAATAGCTTTAACATCCTCGCTGCATAGCTGCATAGCACATGTCTGGTGGAAAACCTGTGGCAAAGTATAAAGATAACCAAGTTGTACGACTTCCGCCGTTTAGGAGCGCGCGACACGTATTTACACAGACGCACGATCGCACGTCCACACTCCACTCCATAGGGAACGTGCACGAACTACGAGTGGTACTAATCGTTTAGTGCTCGTCGTCGTCGTAGTCGTTTAGCTGTCGTCAAAAGAGACACGGGTGGACAATAAAGGAAACTATTACCCCTGTCAAATCAAGCTGTCAATGTTAATATCTAAGTGTCAATGTCAAATATAGTAAGTTGTAGTTACACTGACGTTAATCGTCCATCATCGCGATAATTAAGCGGCGTTTTCGTCAATGTGGCCCCAGCATGAGAGGGTACATGATTAAGATTGGCGTCACCATTTGGCAGCACCTTCGTCGTGCACGGTCCCTATACTGGGGAAGGGGCGCGCAGGGGCAAATGCTTGCCTGTGGTGCGTCCGTACACGGCGCGCACACATGCGCGCTCCCGATAAACCTTTTGCTGGAAGAAAACTACCGTATCTCGTTGGAAGAAGAAGACAGTTACAGCAATTTCACCACAGATGGCGCCTACATCAACGCCCATACAAACGGCACAATTCTCATAATGTTCTGCATCGCACTACAGAACGTGTTTATAACATTAACACTACAGCATACTACACTATAACAATTCCAACCAACTTCCTCGGATTGACTGCCGTCCTGTGACTAAAACTAGACTAACCTCTACGGAGTTGTATAGAGGTTAGTCTAGTTTTAGATATCGGATGGCAGAGTTCGGTCCCCAGGCACAACACCCGCCTGGAGAGAGATCTCTCTATTGTCCTCTCTTCCACACACCCTTAAGGTACGTTCATCAAGAACGCGGAAATTCCAAAATTAAATTTTTGAATGATTAAAATTTTTCAAGAAGCTTTTTTCCTTAAAGTGAAATGATTAAGACAAAAATTAATTAAGTGAGAAACAGACATGAAATATAGAAGCTTTAGTATTCCTGCATAATGCAACGCAAGCGGGATCTTGAAGCAAATAATTATGTGACGAAAGAAAAAGACAACCCGAAGATTAAAAACACTTCAGTTAATGAAATTAAAAGACAATGCTAATTAAAATACACAATTTAACATCATAAAAAGAAAAATGGCGTCCCTAAGAACCAACTGTGCCGTTTAGCTTCCAAACATTTTTCTAATAAGACATTTGATGGGTACACACCTACCAGAGCGGTTCCAGAGAAGTGTCAAATGATAGTTATTTATGATCTATGATTTATCACCGCCAAATACTTATTCAATAATAAGAAATGCTCGAGAAACTATGAAAAATACCAAAATCGTTAAATGTGTGCCTATAATATTTGAAGAGTTCCCTCAATTTCTCCAAGACCCCATCATCAGGTCCTGATTTTGTTGCAATAGGACCATCTCTGAAATATACCCTTTCAAACAAAAAAAGAATTTTCAAAATCAGTTCATACGTCTTCGAGTAATCTGTGAACAAACACACAAAAAAACATACAGACGAGTAGTTTCTATAAAAAAAAATGTATACAAACTTTTTGTTGTTTTTATACTAGTACTAATTACTAGGTAGTACTAGTTTTTGTATAAGTGATCCTATGGTCAACTTCCTGTTTCATCGTCAAATCAGCTCCATATCATAATAGTATTGCATTGTTATCCGATTTATATGTGCATACAAAATTTCAGCTAAATCAAAATCTGGAAAGTGGGTCCAATTTAAGTTACAAGATTTAGATACAGTCAGGTGAAATAAAAACAATAATGTAATAAAAAATAGCTGAAATACGACTGGAAATTAAAAAAATGTGACAAAATAGGTAATTGCTCTATACAGCCACCCTATAAAATTAAGAATTAACAATTTTAACAAAGTATAAAATATAGTCATTATCTGTTAACCCTTAATTTGACGGAATAAAAAAAATGCAATAATTCAAACCGCAGCGAATAAAATAGTCCCAAAAATGTTAGGTTAAAAAATAAAAATAAATAAAATAAGATAAATATAGAAGTTTAGTTGGTCAAACACTGGCAAATTAAAGGTTGATAGTTTTTTTTTATACAACTAGGGTGGCAAACAAGCGTACGGCCTGCCGACTGGTGATGATAAGCAGTCACCGCAGCCTATGGACGCTTGCAACACCAGGGGCATTGCGTGCATAGTAATTGTTACTATAGCAATTGGTGGAGGGTTTTTAACCATTTTCGCTGGCTTGTCTTAAAAAACCATGCGGTGTGTGTGCACCCGTGTTTTTATGCAAATTCGTTATCGCCAGACTGTTTATATGTCGCCTGGGAGCCTTTAATGAAATTTACATAGTGTTTTTATATAAAACGTACAGGGCAACATGCATACTAATGTGCTTAACTTATAAATTACAAATGTTCTTCGCTTTGAACTTCTCTTAGATAATTTTAACTCGAGAGTATTTATTTTATTTAAAAGTTGAACTTCACTTAAATTAATTAAACTCGTACCACCATTACATTTTTTTTAGTAGCACTCTTGTTTAGATTAAATCTGTTGATTTTGTTATTTAATCTGTCCTTAATTTCTCATTAAAGAAGGAACGATATATCAATACCTTTAGATTCAAAGGGCGTAAACGCCGTAGGTTCTAATGGCGTTTACGCCCTTTGAGTCTACAGGTATCGATTTTTATGTTTGGTTTTTATGTGTATTCAAAACTTGCCCTATTTTATTTGTGTAAGCAAATGAATGAAATTGGCCAGTTTGTCTATCGTCTTTGATGTTAGTTATCCTTTCTCATTTGCTCAAAGGTTAGCCGGAGGAGATCCTTAACAGGGATAACCTTTGTACATAATCTTTGTACTGTTTATGTATGACTGGATGTGCAATAAAGTGTTATGAATACCAGTGGCGTGGCGTCCAAAGAACTCGATTCCTACCGGCTTGCCTAAAATCAGGCATTTGACTACCTTATTCTACAGCTCTTAAGGAAAATGTACGCCAAATCTGCACCGGCTTGCCCAAGGATATATTTTACGCCACGCCACTGATACATGCTAAAACTAAACAAACCGTCATGAATTGAAATCTCCTCATCGTTACTCAATTTCCATTCAGCTGGAATTGAAATATCACTCAAAACATATCTACTTACTATCCACCCCAATCCGATAGCCAAAAATCCCTTCCATGTCTAAGAAACACGTGACTGCCATTCCAAGTTGATATATTGGGGTCAGTCCCTCCAGGGAATGGGTCGGCAATCGGCATATCTGGGTTACGTTTGTCATATTTGAAGACTGACCATTGGATTCTATTTACTTTCAAGTCTATAAAATTATAAAAACTTCAAAAATATTTACAAACTTCGTTGTTCCCGTTAAGTACTGTCACAAGGGAACTCTTTGACGGGATATAAAGTATTCTATGTGTCAATCCAGGACTTGGACTACTTGCTAAATTTCAGCTCAATCGATTCAGCAAATCTATGAGAAATAGATAAAATTTCACCCGACTGGGGAAAATATTCTGCTATATCTTAAAATGGTTGTATTTCTTCAACGGACAAAAAGATATGGCTGTTTGTGCCGCAAAAACGTACATTTTGACTCTCTCAGGGAAACCAAAATTTATAGGGTACTTTCCGTCAACGGACAAATGTACAGTTTACAGATTTCTAGGTCAACCCAGAACTATGAAATTTGGCAAATAAAAAGTCTTGTACTACAAATACAGGAAAAAATCTGAAAACTATACATTTGTAGGTAATTAAATCATAAAAAATATAGTATTTATTAAAGAATTTGTACGGAACCCTAGGTGGGCGAGTCCAAATCGCACTTTTTGAACAATTATTTATCAATTTGTCCATTATTGTGTTCATATGAATACGATGTGCGATAACTTTGATTTCTATACAGCCGGAGAGGCCATGCGGGTGTAATTTTGAGTAAACATTATCGAGGTCAGTCCCTCAAGGGTTCACTCTGGGACCAATACAATATAGGCTATGGTAGGGTTGCCACTTGTGCTAGTCAACATAAATTTGACAAATCGATTGAGTATTTCACAAGCATACAGAATAAGAACAGAATGGTAATTTTTTTGTTAAAGTTTCCGTTAGTGATTTATTTACTAATTATCTGTGGATCAGTTTCTATCGATAGCAAAAAAATCTACCCTTACGTTAAACTTAAAAGTATTGACGTCATGATCCGAGTTGTAATTTTAATACTGTACACGGCCACATTTAATAATAATACACCATGTTTTTTCAAAAAGCTTGAAAGAATTTATAATTTTTAACTTCTTTTGATTATTAATGAAAGCGTTTGTAATCGTCCATCGGGCGTTGGTCGGTTATAAAAAGTTGCATTAAAAATTGATTTAAATGGTTTAAAAAGGCAAACTAGTATTTTTTTTATAAAATGCAGATATCTCGAAGCAGCTTAAGCAGTTAAAGAGCCCTAAAATAGTGCACTATATTTTTTTCGATATGGTAAGTGGGTCGTTCTCAAAAAAAATGACCGTAGTTAGGGCTTTATTAAACCAAGTGTGATTTTTTTCTTGTGTATAACGAAAGTTAACCGACCATATAAATTGTATGGTAACTTTCGTTACACAGAGGAACAAGATTAACATTTTGTTTAATTGAGGCCTAAATATGGATATCTTTCTTTAAAAACAACCCAAGTAGCGCATGAGCAGACGAGCCTCTTGTTATCGTCGCCCATAGATAAACATTTGAGTTTAATTAAGGGAAACAAATATAGGGGTCTCGGCCCCAAATATAACTTCGTTCCGTTCGGAGTCGAGATGTTAGGTTCGTGGGTCCCAGTGCCCATAGCATTTTGAAAACCTCTCCAAATGGACATTGCGTTGCGATTTAGCGAGGAAACGCTGCCAGTGGAATACGATGCCGCGGGGGCATAATTTTTACACTTATTATAATTCTGTTTTTTTTTTTTGTAGTTATCGACGCGACAAAATGAGCAAATGCGGGCAGGCTATGGGTGCGAGCGAGAAAGAAAGCCGCAATTTGTTGCGGCGGTGCGCCGCGTGTTTCACTCGACGGCGGCGCGGCGCTCATATCTACCGTGGATATCACTACCGTGGGTCTTATTAGGTACTATTTCTAACTGATCAAAGAAAATGCTGTCATAAATTAACTAATCCATGTGATAAAAATAATTCATGATAATATGAAGGTTAGGTCAAACGATTAGAGAAAAACAATTAAAGCCACGGTAGTGACTGTGTGCTCAAAAATGAGAATGGCCCATTAAAGGATATCAGAAGTGGGATAGAATTTATAAGGAAAATCCGCTGAGTACAAATTATTTTCTTATTTTAATCAACAATAGGCTACAATTTACAATTTCAAACAATAGAACGACTACAGAGCTTTATAGACAACCACACCGCGTCAAGTGTCGAATCAAAAGTGAGCATCCGAGCCATGGAAGGCAGGCACCTGTCCGTTACTGGAGTGAAGTTGTTGCCGTCCGACGTTGCAAACGGTCCGATGCACCGATTCTTGATGATTTAACCGCCATCTATTGAAGCTTCATTCCAACATTATCTTATAATTTTTAGTTTATATTGTTTATAACATTAACTTAAATATTTAATTTTGTCAACCCTAAATCCGTCTTCATATGTTGTGCAAGCGGAACATGTATCCAAATTAATATGTCCATCCCTATTTATGTCATCTTAATGATCACATTTCGGCTCTAGGGAGTAATCATTGTATTAGTTCAAGTCTTAAAGACAAAACGGTACAATATAGTAACGGTAAATTACGTATGTAAATTCTAGAGCTTCGGATATTGCCTCTTGGGAAACTGAGGCATTAAGCCAAATTGACTGAAAAATGATCGACTAGCGTTATTCTGTGTGTGAATAGAATATTAACTGTAACATGTAGTGTTTTCAAAGATGCCTACTGAACTAGAAAATATAAAAGTATGTATCATAACAAAATTTAAAAGTTACACCTACATTATTATTCATGATGGTTTCTTTAAATTAAATTAAATTACTTGCTAAGGAAAGTAAAATTTATGTGTATATATATTTGCTTACTGAAATTGAAATGGAAAAATAAATTTATAAAAATTAATGTTAAATGAAAAAGTAAAATGATTCAAATTCGTTAAGCAGCAAAATAAAGCGATCATACCCAATACATCTATTTTATCTCTAAAAAATTAGCAAAACCGCTACTTGCATATAGTAAAATTAACTTCAAATGCTACGTTGAGGTTTGTTTTAGTTATTTAGAAATCCGTAAACGCATACAGCTGCAGAATTGCGTTCTAAAGCGAATATCCGAGTTCACTAAGCAAACTTACATAAAATTCTTAGTGCGCCTCGCAGCCAACGTCCTAATTTTCGACCAGTTTCGATCGATAGCCTTACTAGAGCGTTGACGTAACCAGACCTCCCTTCTGATCAAATATGCTGACGACTGTACCTAATCCGCTATAGGAAAGGCTTACTATGAGGAAATATGATCACTAGATATTTTAGTAAGAGTATACGTTGAAGAGCAATCTGTTAGTACACTTTATTCCGTGTACTAGTATAAGAAATGAGACTGTTTTGCTATAAAAAGCCCAAAATATTCAAAATAATTCATAATAAACCTTGAGACCTGGTTGAGAACTAACTTAAAACTATACTAAAAACATTACGAGGCATCTGCAATTTCGTAAAGTGACTTACATCTTCATTTTAGGCAATAAAAAGAATTTTGGCACTACTATCCAAGGTAAGGAGGAAACAGAAATAACGTAGACAAAACCCTGGATAAATTCTAGGTCTCTATAAATAATAGAACAATACTAGTCCAATAATCTACTTTGTCATTGAGCACAATTGTATGGACAAACAAATCCGTTAACTGGATCTAGCCCACGCATGCGTGAGGGGCAGATGTGTTTGTACAAGGGCTTAATTAAGCTGGATGTGGCCTCGTCTTGTAGCATGTCTGCGGTGGCGCAAATGTAGGGTATTATTACATGCATGTTGAGAAGCTAACTAAGGACTATGTACATAGTAAATTAGTTTAGAACTTGATTTGGTAGAACATTATTAAGACCTTAGACGCTCGAAACACTCGATTCAGGTAATTTTCTCTATGAATCAAGTCTTGATGTTTTTTCGACGTCACATGTAGGTTATTCGGACGGTCAAACGGTCGGACGTCCACCAACAAGATGGATAGATGATCTGGTTAAGGCTGCTGGCTGACGGTGGATGCAGGTTGCTTCCAACCGAACTAGTTAGAAATCTATGGGGGAGGCCTATGTCCAGCAGTGGATGTCCTATGGCTGAAATGATGATAATGATGATGTTCGAGTAGGATATTTTCTCTATGACGAAAATAAAATGAAATATCTCCAAAGGAAACCCTTGGTGGTTACTACATTTCCGCTTTTTGCCATCGATATGTATTTTATTTATTTTTAATAAGCATTTTCCCGCGTCTAGGACAGCGATTTCATCAGGCTTTGGTTTAATGCAGTCGCGGTAATGGCGTCGAGTAGTAAAAGACTACGACCGTGTACTATTACGGAGGTCTTGGAGATCGATTTCCGTTAAATAAAGAAGGTAGAAAGTCTAGAGTGGTGCTGTGTGTTCTCACTAAAAATGTGGTGTGCTGCTGATATAGAAAAGCACTTTCAAAAGCAATATAATAAATGGTAAGTAAAGGTTTCGGAAAAATCCTAAAACTTTTCAAGTCCGGCCGCAATCCTGATAAAGAGCATAAAATCCTGTCATTGCAGGACAGATCCTGACGTATGGCAACCCTACCAGAAGTGACTCAGTCCACGATTGTGCCACGTGGCCTTGAGGCTACCCGCAGTTGGTATTTTCTTCTTCTTACAAGGAAGGGTACCCAACTGTTCGACTCCGATTTGATTCACTTTGATATATGTTATAGAGTAGTCTAAAATAGCAGACACGTATTTTTTTAGCTGCCCAAGTTCAACCTTTTAGGAGAAATTGTCCTTCAAGTTCTGAAAAGTGACTAAACCCTCCCACTTATACAGAAACAAAAAACTAGCAAGTTGCTAGTTAATTAATGATTTGATATTATGTTTGAGAACATGAAAAAATAATAGGCACGTGTTTCGTTATATTGCCTGAAACTCATATTTTCCTAAAAAAACACCCTTCAAAGTTTGAGCCCTTTGAGGGTGTTTTTTTAAGAAAATATGAGTTTGAGGTGAAATGACAAAACACGTGTCTATTTTTTTTTCATGTCCTCCAACATAGTGAAACCAGTAATTAACTAGCAACTTGCTTGATTTTTTTTTCTGTAGAAGTGGGAGGGTTTAGGCACTTTTCAGTATTTTGAAGGACAATTTCTCCTAAAAAGTTGAACTTGGGCAGCTAAAAAAAAATACGTGTCTGCTATTTTAGACTACTCTATAACATATATCAAAATGAGTCAAATCGGAGTCGGACAGTTGAGTACCCTTCCTTGTTAGTCGCATCCATCATGACTGATGATCGTGGTTGGTGGTCTTCGTTTTGGCACCGCCATCGACTACGACCAAGGTGGTGTTACCCAGCGACCAGAAAGATTATTAGAACTCGGGTGTGCAGAACCGGGAAATTGTAGTATGGCAGTACCGGGAATTCCCTGTTCTCTCATACAAAAATTTCCCGGTACTGCAAACCCTAGTTAGAACGCGTTATGTGATAGTCAGAGACGGTCGGATTCGGTGAGCTGCGTCCGGTCGTCGGACCCGAACAATAGTTTTATTAGAGAGAGAAGCCGCTGTATGTAGTACCAATACTTATTCTGTGACCCTATCTACACGTCTATAGTGAAATCCTCAATAGGTGTTTCGCCTCTCTATCAATTAACTAGACTCACTTCAATATTGTCTCTTCTATTAGAAGTAATTCCGCGCTTATCGGCCGACTTCGAATTTGATTACGACCCACATTTATCTGATTTTGAATGTTGGGTCTGTTGTTCAAATTAGTTTTGGGTATTTACCTAAACTGTTGTATTTACTTACCTTAAGGAATACTAAAACTATCTAAACGATATGAATACTATGGTTAGGGGTCGGGTTGCTTCAAGTTTAAGGTCATATTTTTGATACGCATACGGGGATTTGTCATACTCATCATTACGCATAACTGTAAATAGTCATACATTTATGCGCATAACGTTTTTAATCATAACGTTTAAGAACATACTGTGTAATGGGCATAAATGAGATGCACATAATTATTTTTAAGGATACTTTATAATGGACATAAATTGGTTGCTCATAAAACAATTTCACCATACTGTATAAACGCATAAACTGCAAAACGCATAAGCCTGTTTTTAGTAGTTACTTTTCTTTATTCACAACATTGCTATTACAGTTTTTTTTATCTTAGACAGTAAGTGGGGTATGTTGTGATCGCAAGATAACTAAACACTCCTCCTCGCTTCGCTCGTCTTCGTACCTAACTGTGGCTCTGTCATAGTTTTTTTTTATCTTGGACAGTAAGTGGGGGTATGTTGTAATCGCTCTTCACTAATAATCGTACCTTAAAGTAATTATAATCATCAATATTATGGCTTGATAAATGTATGATATTTGCAATTATTACTAAAAAACATTATAATTATCAGTATTATGACTAAATAAATGCATGACATTCTAAATTATGGTTAAATTAATTATGACTCCGTACAATTATGACAGAGAACAATTATGCCATAGTACAATTTATGCAAAAAAAAAATGAGCATCAATTTTATGCTTTATGTCGTATCAAAATAAAATAACAACTGTCTGATTGTTAGCTTGGATAAAGTTACACCGAGGGCGCTAGTTATTAGTTATTAGCTAGTCCTAGATCCTTTTTGAGGTTGGTTATGAAATGCAGGCAGTAGTAGATTAGAAAAGACAAAATATGAAGTTGAAAGATGAACTGTCAGTCTCCTTTGGAAACATAAGGAATTGTGCTGGTCTCTGCGAATTTATCATGTAACGATATTTTGATTGAGTAATCAAACTGGTGTGGATATTGGATTATACCATAACAATCGAAATGACCAAAGGTGACCCGGAACCCGACGGTAATGTTTGTAGACCTTCCTCGTCATATACAATAAGTTTTTGACAAAAAGGCATTTTCTATTATCTAAGACTGCACCTAGTTTTGTATAATTGCATATCAAAACTAATCAAATGAGCCTAAACCTGTCCTGGATATATCATTATGTAATTTAGATGATCCTATGGTCCTCCGTCTCTATCATCAGCTGATCACCATTGAGCTGAGCTCAGCTCAATGGTGACGTAATATTGCATAGTCATCGAAACTGAACTGAATCTAAACTGTTTAACGAATTTGCCGCAGACAGAATATCAATTGATAAATATCCCAACTAGTACAAAAGCTGCTTAGACAGCCTTTGTACAGCCTAAATGCTGTGCAGGAGCTGTTCAAGCGCTGTATAGTTCTCTCTATTGAAAACTTATAACAAATAAAGAACGATTAACCCTTTCAGAGCGGAATGACGCCACACACCAACCTTCATAACACGCCTGTCGTGCCATCCGCAACGAATCAGTTATATATATAATATTCATTGAATTCGTTAATTAGATTACTCTTATACTGTGCTATATTAACCCATAAATGTACACTAACTTTTGTATAAAGCGAATTTTCCGCAAAAATACAGGGAACCAAAAGCTAGTTGCACGGAAAACTAGTCTAATGCTAAAATACACATCGATGCATATTTTATGTTTCGACCACTGAATAAATATTCTCTTTGATAATTTCCACATCCACTGGATTATCTCAAAAACACCTTTTCCCGGAAATTCTTGAATAAAACGCTCTCTGAGTGTCTGTCATACATTATGTATTGGAATGGTGGGAAAAAGCTGATGTATTTTTATGAAATATAGGTATTTTTCTATTACTTTTACTCGTACCGCGGCATACCTCTAAAATACGATTCTTGCGAAAAAATTGCGAACACCGTTAGTTTATAATCTATCTCGTCAAATTATAAACTGTCGAAAAGATGTAAACTGCTTACAATATAACGCTTTAATTTTCGGTAGTTTATAATTTATCCATCGGAAGCCGTCAAATTGCAACCTAGAACCTAGAATCAAGCTGGATCGGAACGCACCTTGCTCGCTGATTGGTTGAATTATGTGTCCCGCGTCGCCATCTTTTTTAGTTGTCATTTGATTTTTTTTTTGTTTGAAAACATTGGGTTTTCATGACGATTGAAAATATAACTTTGTGGAACTCATGAGGTTTGGTTAGGTTTGTTTAATTACAATTCTGAAAAGTTAAAGGTTTCAGACAAAACAAATAGGGTAATGACAAATGATACATTATATTATGACAAATATAACATTAGGTACATATAACTTCTCATCAATACTATTTTATTAGTCATATATAACTATTTTATTACGTTAAATAATACAAATAAACAAAGTATTATAGACACAATTATATGGTAAAAAGAAGAGAAATCTAGTGCTCCAGGATGGGTATTCCACAGCCACCTTCGCATCCAAATCTTCCTATCCTTCTTCTGGTTCCCCTAATTCTAATAGAGACCGCTCGGATGATTGTTATTTGTATTTTGACTTTGGTCCAGTTTATTATTTGTGAGTGTGGCTTGGACCATTTTTCACATAGCTTAAGAGATTTTTTTTTTATGTAGGATTCATATTCAGTTCCGACAACGCCATCACAAGAGACCACAAGGGGTACCTATAACTTATTTTTATTTGAAATCCAATATGGATCCACCTTAGCGGCTAATTTGAGTATTTGGCCTGTTTTAACATTCCGTATTCTGTACGGTTAAATATAATAATTCTAATAGTGAAATCAAATAACTTTCCCAAATATCCCGGCCTCCACTAATCCAGAAAGCCACTCGACAGCCTCTCAGAAGGGTCCACTCGTTCCTCCGTACAACCATTTTCTGAACTTAATGCCAATTATAAAAATATCACTCGATAAGGGTTTCGAGGGCCAAATAAATCGGAATTATTACTTCTAAAGTTATTTACCAAGTGGTCTGGATATTGGATTTGAAATTCATATCGCAAGTTGCTTTAATATTTTCAGAGGTTAACTCTTAAGGTTTGAATCTTTTGATATAATATTCCAGTAATAATTTACATAACGTTTGAGTTATTGAAATATTGAAATACGTGGAGCTAAATGTATCAAAGTATGAGTTTAACCAAACTGTATACGTGGGTGATGTTACGCATATTGAAATAAAAACGGATTACTCACGTTATACAAAAGATGAGATATCTACTCGACATGTTTCGGGAGCATTCGGCATTCCCTTAATGAACTAAAAAGTGGAGTGGTAATGTTAAAATTGATTCTGAAGCCTATTTTCGCTTGTATTGTGAACTGATGGACTTTAATCATCATAAAAATATGTATTTCCGTGTCACGGGTATAACCCTAACATAACTTAGTTGCCAGTTTCAAAGGCTTCAAAGACATCGGTCTCGGGACGCAACCCTCAAAACGCCCACTTTAGAACTATTCCTTAATAATTCTCGTCTAAATGTGGCTTTGAGTGTCAAGTGTATGGACACAACATGAAAACATGACTGGTACAGGGTAGTATCCTGACTTTTCGCCGAATTATTTTTCCCATATGTTTCATTTGCCAACTGTTTTATTTCCTATTTTCTTCTAGTGCGTTTGCCTTCCACAGATCCAAGAATAATCTGTTTCTCTAGCGCATGCCTTGGTGACCGCATGATGTGCCCAAATAGGTAAGTGTGAGTCCTCTGTCGATACTCGTGCACCCGAACAACTAGTGTAGGCCCAATTTTGGCGAGGCATGGTAATTCTGAAACCATTTAAAATGCATTAGAAAACGCAAAAGTTGGATATCACTTTGATTACACTATGAAAGTTTTGACGTCACCATGTTTTGCTGCCCATGCTTCTTTTTGCTAGGTTTCTTTTTAAATGTGTTTTCTTTTAAGATATATTACACTTATTAGCATATTTAAGTCTACAAAAATTATCGCATTGACAACAACAGACGTTATAATAGTTTCATTTAAAAACCAGAATTATCATTGCGTTTACAAAGAAAACCAGTAGGTTTATGATGCTTCGCTTTGTCGCGCGATAAATAAATGATAAAGCATCCGTCACGTTCTGACAAATAGTGTGTAAGAGTGACAGATGCTTTATCATTTATTTATCGCGTGACAAAGCGTAGCATCACAGGCCTACAGGATTAAAAAATAAAGTTACAATGAATGATGACATCGAAATGACTTTGTAAATAATTAGAAAACCTACCTGTTTTAACCCAGACCTGAAGCCGCGAAATTAGAATGTTATATTATGCCTTTTCTTTACGATAAAATATAAAAAAATATGCATTTTTGGACAATCCCATTTGCTCTGTAAGCTTATGAGGCACCGCTTTGTCGCGCGATAAATAAATGATATAGCATCCGTCACGTTTTGACAAATAGTGTGCAAGAGTGACGGATGCTTTATCATTTATTTATCGCGCGGCAAAGCGTAGCATCATAAGCTTGGTATACAATGATATCAGCCGACAATATGTTCTTAGATCGTATAACCGTATGTATACAGGGGATTTGGCCAACTGTATCTTTTTAAACTGTGGTGCGGTTACGGTATATTATTAAGACATTATAATGCCGATCACGTAACCCGCGGTTATTGAAGGGAAACAGTGTCTCTCGAAGCGCCCTTTTTCCCAACTGTGAGCTCGCACGATTGAATTATTCATGTTATGCAGCAGATTAATGTTACGAGCAATTATCATGACTTACTCAATGATCGATATGATAATGTCTACCGTTCAGTGCTTCATTGAGAACCGAAGAATATGTATAGCAGTGGTTCCTAACCTTTATTATCAAATCACCCACATTCTCATCGAGATTTGTATTATTGCCCCTCCAAAAAAATAGGTATTATAAGCTTATAAGAAACTGCTCAAAGTAAAACGGCTAACATTCATGCGTATTACCCCTGAGAAAACTTCGTTTTACCCTTGGAGGGGTAATTGCCAGTGGCTATTTGCCACCAGGTTCGCAACCACTGGTGTAGAGCATGGTAAAAAAAGCAGGTAGGTTCTTCCCGAAATCAGACATGGTTACGTCACGATAACGTTGCCATTAAAAACTTCAATAATTTAGGAAAATGTATCACCCATATCAATTATGAAATAATATACCGGGCCGCGAAATTACTTGTTTTTAAGTGTTATTTACTTATTTGGGTGAAAAAAATACTACCATTCTCGTATGTCGTATGTCGTATACATACTACATTTATCGTGTTAGATGTCCTCTTGCAGCAAAATACGGAACAATTCGGAATTATTACGAAAGACCATTAAGGTAATTACTATTTCAAGTACCTAGTATTACTAATTTTGCATTTCCTAAATCAGTTTCTCACTAATTTTGCGTGCCCATTGCAATTTGCATGATATTAAATTGCATAATTAATGTAGCATCCCGGCCTAGATTGCTTTCCTGTCATATTGCAGGCTATATTGCTTTCTAGAATCGCAATATTTGCGTTATATAATTCGTGGAACAGTGTAGGCCTAATATAGGTCTAAAGGGGAGTTTCCACTCACGTGGAGCTAGGAAGAACGGAGGAGTTGACCAAACACACTGTTTTTACTGCCACGGAGTCACATAATTAATAATAGTACTATCGCGCGTCTGTATGAGTGCGATCTATACTGTGTAATACGTGTCACGCGCTCCTAAAAGGCCGAAGTTGGACTACTTGTTCGTTTTTACACTTTGCCAGAGGAGCAGTTGCAAGAGTTACATCTGTCATGTCGTAATCGTAATTAGGGATTGCAGCCAGACTCGAAAACCGAAAAACGAGTACTTTTCGATTAAACTCGAAAACCGAGTTCGGTTTCGATTTTTACTCGAAACTGTCTGAAGTAGTTTTAATTTTTTTTGTGTAATGATAATGATTAAATTAGTTTGTAAACTCGGGATTAAGTAGGGTAGTAGGGTAGTTTTTAGGGTTCCGTACCAAAATGGTAAAAAAGGAACCCTTATGGTGCGACTCCATCTGTCTGTCACAGCAAGATATCTCAGGATCTACTAATGCTATCGACTTGAAATTTGGAATAGTGTTAAAAATCGCTAACCCGAGGCTATTGGACAGTAAAAAAATCTTATACTTTTTTCCTTTTTTTTTTAAAGGGGACTGAAATGGGACTTTGAAAATTGAAAGTAGGGCTATTATATTGAACGGGGTATCAAATGAAAGGGCTTGATTTGTAGATTAAAACACCGTGTTTATTTTTTTTTTTAAATAAGTAGTATTTGATTTATAATGCCAAACGTTAAAAAAATACCATTCCCCCCCTATTATCTTCGAAGTTACTGAACAGAAAAATCTGTAATAATTATTAATTGTTAATGTCGTCCTAAATATTACAGGAAAAATCATAACGGTTTTCCTAAGTTGCACCGTTTTTTAGAAATTCGCAAAAATCGTAACACATACTTATTTGCTCCTACTAAACTAATCGCCATACAGTTTTTCTTGAACTATCTATGTAGCTACTTGAGTTTGTACGGAACCCTCGGTACGCGAGTCCGACTCGCACTTGACCGGTTTTTAATCTATCCATCAGAAACCGTCAAATTGTGAACGACCTTGCACTTACCGACAAAGAGTTTACAATCTGTCGGATTTCCTAGAGGATATGGCACCATAGACCACATACACAGTGAGGCAGATAATACAGAAGACTGAGGAGTAAAATCAGCCCCTGTGCTTAGCATTTGTGGACTATGAGAAAGCTTTTGATTCTGTCTGGTTCTGGAATCCTTGCAACGTTGCCAAATAGACTGGCGATACATCCAAGTGCTGAGATGTCTCTACGCCGTCCAAGTACAGAACCAGCAGACTAAGCCCATTCTCCTGCAGCGGAGTGTGAGACAAGGGGATGTCATTTCCCCCAAATTGTTCACGAATGCACTGGAGGATGTGTTTATGACGCTAGTTTGGGAGGGTCGTGGCATTAATATAAACGACGAGTACATTTCACACTTGCGATTTGCAGACGATCCCGTCATTTTGGCTTGAACTTTGCAGGATTTAGAATACATGCTGAACGGTCTAGCTGCTTTTTCTCAACACGCCGGTCTTAGGATGAACTTGGACGAAACCAAGGTTATGTTCAACGATATTGTTTTACCGAAACTGACTGCAGTGCAGGACGCCCTTCTCGAAGTTGTTCAGGAGTACGTTTACCTCGGGCAAGTTCTGCAGTTAGGTAAAAATAACTTTGTAAAAGAGGTTAATAGAAGAATACAGCTGGGTTGGGCTGCGTATGGGAAATTACGTCGAGTCTTCTCGTCGTCCATTCCACAATGTCTGAAGACAAGGGTTTTCGATCAGTGCATCCTACCTACCAGTCTTGACATACGGAGCCGGAACGTTGTCGCTCACAGGAAGGCTGAGTACCTACGTAAATTTAAGGTCACTCAGCAAGCTATGGAAAGGGCCATGTTGGGAGTATTTCAGAAGGATCGTATCCGTAATGATGTGATCCGACAGAGAACTAAAATCGGCGACATAGCCCAAAGGATTAGCAAGCTGAAGTGGGCTGGCCATATCTGCCGCAGAACCAACAAGCGCTGAAGCAAGCGTGTTCTCGAGTGGAGACTACGGATCGGCAAACGTAGTGTGGGGCGCCCTCAGACAAGATGGAGTGATGATCTTCGCAAGATGGCTGGCAGAGGTTGGATGCCAGTGGCCGCGGATCGTGCTCGATGGCATGACATGGGAGAGGCCTATGTCGAGCAGTCGACTAATACGGGTTGATGATGATGATGGTGGTGCGTATACACAACGTATTTCTGTCATTTTGCTTTTCTGTCGTTTCGCGTGTGTGTCATTTTGCGAAGTCAGAATATGTCTTTATCGAATTAAAGGCATTTTTTTATGCAGTAGTCAGTTATTACGTCGATTACTTACGTGTTACGAAACTTAAAAACCTATTTTTAAGGTTTACTTAAGTAAAAATATAAAAATCCGTAATATTATAAGGACGCAAAAAAACTCGAAAAACCGCGGTTATTAACCGAGTTCTATTTCGATTAAAACTCGATCGAGTTACTCGGTTAACCGAGTTTCGAGTAACTCGTTTGCAATCCCTAATCGTAATACAAGGCTAAGGTATGCAACTTCAACCTTGTTACAAAATATCCGCAATCACCTTCGTCGCTTATTAAAACTGGCAAATCCGATTTACATGAACATCACACGCGGGATCAATTTCGTTCATAAGGGCGCGCACACACGTGCTGCTATATCCGCGCTCTAAGTAACATAATTTCCGCTCGCTTTGATATTCTGCTGGAATTAAAATGGCCCCGGCTTTGAAATTCAGCGGGCACATTCGCCGGAATTTAACGATCGGAAATTTTCCTGGAAATTTCGCTGCAAACGGAAATTTGTGGTAGTTTGGGTTTTAATCATTCATTGTTAATGTTAATGATGGTGGTATTTTTGTTAAGTGCGAATAAAAATACCATTTGGTAAGATTGTCGTCAGTTTCTGCTATTATCACTTGTAAAATAATCGCGCATTGGACGGACACAAATGTCCATTGGACTAAATTGCATCGTAATCATCATTTCAACTCGAACTGTCTTCTGAATGTTGGTCTCCTCCAAAGACAATGAACGGTCGCTCGCTTTTGGTCTTCTTCCAATTCTTCTTGTTCTTCTTCTTTAGCCTTTTTCAACAATTGTGGTGCAGGCCTCCTTCAACTCTCTCCATTTTTCTCTGTATTGTGCCCTTCCAATCCCTAACCCCTCCCTTCTTTCAATTATGGCGACCTTAAACAGGTCATCGTAGGTACCATTTTAACAGAGTTAGCAAGGCTACCCTGCCTTGTCGACCAGATCGCAAGTGCGATCAATAACGTTGTATAGTAATAAGAAACTTCGTGATTCAATTATGGAATATAATTATATAGTTCACGTAATTACGAGATGTAATCCGGGGAGTTATAGATTTTTATAACCCAAGGGAGGTAAATCGGCTCGAGGTAGTCTATAAGCCCGCATGTTATAACACCTTTTACGAGCAAGTGTTGCTTAGTATTTTTCTTCTAATCAAAAGAGGTAATAAAACCAGTTTTTGAGAATCTATAAATGTAGGAATGAATGAGTCTGATGGATTGACAGCTGATCGAATGAAACAGATATGACGAATGGGATGAACGAAGGAAGGTATTGGGAGATCGACGAATGACAAGTTGGGTTTAGGACGGATTTTTTGGTGCGCTTACGATTTTCTTTCTTTTTGTAAATTTACTTGGGTTTTGGGGTAAAATAAACATCTTGCTATTGGGAAGCAGTGGTTTTATTAAAAAAGACGTCTACAGTTTTGGGGGCTCGACCGGGATTGAAGAAGTATTGTCGGATAAAGTTCGACGACGACGACGTGCTACGTTGCAACGGCGTGGAACAACGAACCAAACCAAGTAATACGACGTGTAAGCGTTACAGACGACGTTTAGAAGTTTTACGACGACGGCAACGACGAACATGCCGAAAGATTCGAGACGTGCCAGCCGGCAAGCGGATTTCGAAGACTGCGAAGAAGCCAGGTCTTTGTTAAGTCGGGGCCGCGCGACAATGTTACACCTAACGGAAGATTTGATTCCTAAGTTCACTGGCCAGGATAAGACGTATCCAGCCACCCGATGGATTGAAGACGTGGAAGACAATGCCGAGGTGTTTTCATGGAGTTCCAGTGCAGCAATTGTTAATGGCGCAGCGGTCATTATCTGGCACTGCAGCGCTCTGGTTACGGGCTGAGAGAACATTCAAGACGTGGGACGATTTAAAAGCGGGGATATTACGAGAATTCCCGGATACCGTGGACATCAAGACCATCCACGAACTCATGAGCTCACGGACGAAGAGGAATGATGAGTCATGCCTAGACTATCTGTTAATAATGAAGGAGTTAGGCAAGCGCGGAAGGATGCCAGACTATGTGGCTATAAAGTACATAGTTGAGGGGATTCGCGATGATCCTGTGAACAAAATGCTTTTATATGGAGTTACGACGTACGTAGATCTCAAAGAAAAACTCAAGATCTACGAGACTATCAAGAAATCGCGAAGTAACCAGCAACCACAACCTCATCAAGGCGAACGAAGTTATCGGCCAAAAGCAACTGAAAAGAAAAAGTGTTACAATTGCGGTGAAGATAATCATCTTTCAAGCGAGTGTCCGCATAAGAAGAAAGGGCTGAAATGCTTCCGATGCAACCAGTTTGGACATATTTCATCACAGTGTGCATCATCATCGGCGACGGGAACTCAAACGGCGACGGCGAGTTCGAATAAAAATGGCGGTTCGACGAGGCGAAATATGTGCGTTCAGAAGGAACGGCTGAACGAGACCGGAATCAACTTCACGGCCAACGAAGACGAGTTGAACACATTCGTCGGCGGATCGAATGAGTCGAACGAAATGGACTTCACGGCACGCGAGAGTGGTTCAAACTTCACGTCGAATGGATCGTACCGAACGAACAAGAATGAAGTTAGCACCGGTTCGGACGGGAGCAACATGGCGGCGACCGGCGTGAACGTAAACAATGTGAGCGGAACAAGTGACATGACGGTGACTCGTAAACCGATGAAAGACGTTGTTTTGTTTAACAAAAGTGTAAATTCGTTGATAGATTCCGGGAGTGAAATAAATCTAATATCGTTACAGTGCTACCAATCGTTAAACGCTCCGGATTACGTACGAAACGAAATTTCAATGACGGGACTTGGATCGACGCGAGTGAAATCGTTAGGTTATTTAAACACGGACATTACAATAGACGGTCAGTGTTACGAAAATATTAAATTATATATCGTGCCTAGAGACGCTATGCCATTTAGTTTAATATTAGGCCAGGAGTTTCTCAAAGATGTGACGTTTGTTATGGAGGGCAGTCGAGTTTATTTGTTGAAGTCTAGCGAAAGTTGGCTTCATAACTTTACGTGTGGTGTGTGTGTTTCTGATGTTGTAGGTTTTGTGGGCGACACGGCGTTACAGGACGAGGTGACGCAGCTTGTCGAAACATACCGGCCGAATAAGACGTGTGAGGCACCGATTCAACTACGAGTGACGTTGAAGGACGACGTACCTGTGGCCCAACGACCACGACGTTTGGCGATTGCAGAACAAAAGGAAGTTGATCGTCAGGTGAAAGAATGGCTTGAAGAGGGAATCATAAGGGTAAGTTTTTCTGAATATGCCAGTCCTTTGGTTCTTGTGAAGAAGAAATGCGGCGCGACGAGAATTTGTGTTGATTACAGGGAAATAAATAAGAAAATAGTTAAAGACGAGTATCCATTACCTGTTATCGAGGATCACATTGATAAATTAGTGACGGCAAAAGTGTTCAGTACACTAGATTTAAAGAATTGTTATTTCCACCTTGCGGTTCATGAAGATTCTGTAAAGTACACCGCATTTGTGACGCACAACTCACAGTTCGAGTTCCTGAAAGCCCCATTCGGTCTCTCGCTATGTCCGAAGGTTTTCATGAGGTTCATCAACTATATCTTCAGGGATTTTATAGAGAAAGAACAGGTTCTAATATTCATTGATGACGTGATCATTCTTGCAGCAGACGAGAGACAAGCAGTTGAGCGGCTAAGAGAAGTGCTGCAGCTAGCATCGCAGTACGGCCTAGATGTCAACTGGAAAAAGTCTCAGCTGGTGCAACGACGTGTGGAATATCTCGGGCACATTATTGAGAATGGTACAGTACGACCATCACCCGACAAGACGGACGCAGTGGTAAGGTTTCCTCAACCTACTAATGTCAAGCAGCTACATGGATTTGTAGGACTAATGTCGTATTTTAGAAAGTTTATACCAAACTTTGCTCTTATAGCAAGACCCTTAACAGAATTGTTAAAAAAAGACGTAGATTTTGTATTTGATACACCCCAGAAGGAGGCATTTCATGAATTAAAAATGAAATTGGCTAGTCAGCCTGTACTAAGGATTTTTAACCCATTGTTGTGTACGGAGCTGCACACAGACGCGTCAATGTTAGCGTTGGCTGCTATTCTACTCCAGAGATGTCCCGAAGACGGCCAACTGCACCCAGTATACTATATGAGTAAAAAGACGAGTGACGCCGAAAAGAAGTGGACTAGTTACGAGTTGGAAGCTCTAGCTGTCATAGAAGGAGTAAAGAAATTTAGGCAGTATTTGTATGGTATTAAATTTAAAATTGTTACAGACTGTCAAGCGTTCGAGATGACCCTGCGGAAGAAAGATCTGTCAACCAGAGTAGCAAGATGGGCTCTAGTACTACAAGAATACGATTATGTGGTAGAACACCGCACGGGATCACAGATGAGACACGTGGACGCACTGAGCAGATCCCCATACGTCGGTGTGGTCACCAGAGAGCTCCACGAGAGGATTAAAAATGCACAAGAGCAAGACGGCGGCTTAGTGGTCATCCGAGAGATTTTAAAAGAGAAACCATACTTAGATTATGGTATAGAAAACGACGTATTGTATAAAGGAATCAAGTTGGTCATACCAAGTTGTATGGAGTGTGAAATCATAAAGAAAGTGCATGAGAAAGGGCATTTCGCCAAGAAGAAAATAATGGAAATTATTGATAAAGACTATCACATTAAGGATTTGTCGAGAAAAATAGAAGAGTTTATTGTAACATGCATTCCATGTCTACTGGCCACAAAGAAAAGTGGTAAACAAGAAGGATTTCTCCACTGTATTGATAAAGGGAGTGTCCCATTGCATACGTTGCATTGCGACCACGTCGGACCTCTCACAGAGACGAAGAAGCAATATAACTACATATTGACTGTAGTAGATGCATTCACGAAGTTCGTGTGGGTGTACCCGACTAAAGGCACGACGGCCAAGGAGACACTTGACAAGCTCCGGATGCACCAACAGACATTTGGCAACCCTGTCAGGTTGATAACCGACCGAGGAGCAGCATTTACAAGTAATGAGTTCAAAGATTATTGTAACACAGAAGAGATTCAACATGTACTTGTTACGACGGGCGTACCGAGAGGAAACGGTCAGGTTGAGCGTATCCACCGAATCATTATAGCTGTATTAACTAAACTTTGTATTTCAGAACCAGGATTGTGGTACCGTCACGTGACGAGAGTACAGACGGCACTCAACTCTACATATCAACGAAGTATCGACACGACGCGTTTCGAGCTTATGTTGGGAACGAAGATGCGTACCAAAGATGACGTCCAGATATATGAATTGTTACAACAAGAGTGTTATAACAGTTATATTGAAGAGAGAGAGCAGTTAAGGCAATCGGCTCAGAGGCAGATTATGAAGATTCAACAGGAAAATAGAGCGACGTACAATAAGAAGCGTAAAGAAAGTACACTATACCATATTGATGATAAAGTTGCTATTCTAAGGACGCAGTATGGTACCTGCCTTAAATTGAAGCCTAAGTTTTTCGGACCATACAGGGTAACAGCAGTCAGAGGGCAAGATCGGTATGATGTAGAGAAGATAGACGGCTCGACAGAAGGGCCAGCCCGCACGTCGACGTCAGCTGATAATATGAAGCCATGGCCTGGGGGTCAGTGAACTCTACACCACATGGTAAGGTTTTTTTCTAAGTATACCTAGAAAACCGACTGCTCTAGTAACAACGTTACTACCATTATCCTGTGTCTTAATAGGTATCCTTGTTTTTCACTATAATGATGACGTATATTGTTTGTTTTAAAATTGTCTATATTTAGTTGTCTTATTTTATTGTCACATGAAGTTAATATTGGAATTGGATTAGATTTGTTATAAAATTGTGTAAATGGTAAAAGGTAGAGCTGTCAACTGCAACTGTTTCGTTCTGTGACTGTAAATTTAAGATGTTAAGTTAAGTTGTAGTTATTTAAGAGTCGTTATTGTAAATTAAGGTGTGCCTGAGGACAGGCTAGGATGCAGGACGGCCGACTGTAGGAATGAATGAGTCTGATGGATTGACAGCTGATCGAATGAAACAGATATGACGAATGGGATGAACGAAGGAAGGTATTGGGAGATCGACGAATGACAAGTTGGGTTTAGGACGGATTTTTTGGTGCGCTTACGATTTTCTTTCTTTTTGTAAATTTACTTGGGTTTTGGGGTAAAATAAACATCTTGCTATTGGGAAGCAGTGGTTTTATTAAAAAAGACGTCTACATAAATTTCTCACTATTGTCACTTAATGCTGTGACAGCATTAAGGAAAAAGTATATAAGTTCATTTCACAGTTTGAGCTAAAAAAATATATTTTCGGCATTTTTGCGAGAAGAAATTAAATTTGTTAGGTTATACCTAGGTACTTGGGTTATGCTCCCAATGCTGACTAAACTTTCCGAGCACAACCGAGCAGAGCGACTGTTTCGCTGTTATTTTTACCGTCTTTAGCCGATTCTGCGTCGGTAGATGTGTGGCCCTATGCCGGCGATGTACCCCCGCCCTAACGCGAGACGTCGTGCAACTCGTTGAATATGTAGATTCCGCATGTTCTGAGGAATTGCTTCGTTCACCCGCGCCATTCTTATTCCGAATTATGAGGGATTGTTGCTGTCACATACGTGTGTAAAATTATGTTAAATTTACGAGCCGTGGGCATCTTGATCGAATTGGACAATGCAAAACAGATTCTTTGTCATCATCATCAACATTAACCCACTTTCGTCCACTGCTGGACATAGTCTTCAGACGGAGTTTGTAATTGTATTTGTTTCCACCCGCTGCCGGCTACTTTCTGTATATCATCACTCCACCTAGTTGGAGGGCGCCCTATTCTACGTTTGCCAAGCCGTAGTCTTCACTCTAGAACACGCCTACCTCTGTCAGTTCTGCGGCAGATGTGACTGGGCTACTGCCAATTTAGCTTACTTAGGACTATATCGATAACTTTGGTTCTCTATCGGATCACATCGTTTCAGACCCGATCCTACATATACATATCTATATAAGTATGTGTATTGACGTCTCGTACTCATAGTTCAGTAAGCCTCAGTAGTTGGGCACAATGTTCTGCAACCTCGTACAGTCAGCGTTAAATAGCTACCGACCGACCATAGAGTAGCCAAGAAACGGATTTTTATTTGTATAGCAGTACGATTATACGGTTACGATACGATTTTTACTCTGGGCCAAACACAGGCGCATCACCAACTACGCTACCGAAAGTCTGACTCCAGGCGTTCAGGCCCCCACCTAGTCCGACCCTATCGAGGTGGACCGGGACAAGGTGACTTGGTTCGACCCCAGGCGCGCCCGGCACCCACCCAGTCCGACCCTAATTAGGTCCGCCTTGTTTTGGCATATTTTTTGTTTGTCCGGAGACTCCGTATAAAAGTTATTTAGCAAATACCACGCAACACGTACAATAGATGACTTTTCAAGATAAAATAAAATAAACCTAACATGAAGTGTTACTTATTCAATTATAGAACATTTCATCAGAACCCTAGCATCAGACTCGAGCGTGACGTCAGCAAGCCCGTCACTCGTGACCTATGCGACCTTGGGCTGGAATGTGGAGACACCCCTTGCTATCACAGTAACTCTGCAAGAACAGTAGGAAACCTACGGCTATGGTTCCTTCTTTTTTACGCATGACCGACCCTCGAGCTCGGTGAGCTCTTTTATAGTGTTGCCAACCAATTGGGGGTTTATAGGGAACGTGCACGAACTAGGCAGCAGCTAGTGGTTGGTTTAGGTGGCAGACGACAAAAGAGACACGAGCGGACAATAAAGGAAGCTATCATATCTGTCAAATCAAGCTGTCAATTCAAATTATCTCTTCAAGTGTCAATGTAATATAGGTAGTAAGTCGTAGCTACACTGACGTTAATTGTCCATCATCGCGATAAATTAACGGCGGTTTATGTGGCCCCAGTACGAGAGGGTACAAGACTTAGATTGGCTGGCAGCACCTTCATCGTGCACGTTCTCTATAGTCCTGCAAACAAGCGTGCCACCTGCGACCCACGCTGCGTTCAACAGTTTGTAGTCTCGATGCGAGGACCTTTATTATGCCCCATTGGTTCTTCGAACTATATACTCAGCCCATTGCTACTTTAACTTGTTAACTCTGGCAACTCAGTCACATTAATTCATCTAATCATTTCTGCTTCGATCACGTCTTTACGACTCCGAGCATCTATAGCACGTTAAGCGCCTCTGAGACGGTTCATAACACTCTCTTTGAATGGCCATGCTTTTACTCCGTACGTCATCCCTGGCACCACCGGTCACCTTACCCAAGTAGCATACAAGCTATTTCAGTGCGTGTATAACCACTATATCTCCAGTTTGAACGATAAATAAATGCTGTATAAGCTCTAATACACCTTCAGACCTATGATACTAACTTTTTTCGATCGGTAAAATGAATGATGAAGCCCAAAGCAGTCACTGTCACATTCATTCATTTATTTAGATTTATTGCATAATACAGGAAACTAAAAACGTATTTGCATACTAGTCAGAACGAGACGGGTCCGTAAGGGCTCTTACATACACGGTGTAACATGAGGAAACCGAATAATTTTAACAGCGTATTCGTGACCATATTTGAAGTAAAAAATGTCGTATAATGTTTGCTGGATTCAGCTTGGTTTTTGAGATATTTGCGTTTTTGTTTAAACAAGTTGTAATGAAATCTCCAGTACAAAGCACCCTTATGTTATGATTGCACTTTTACGTAAATCCTGCTTTGAAACAATTTGTCTGACAAGGAAAATTCATTCTTATCCTAAGATTTTGTTTTACTGGTGAAGGAAATTTAATTTTATGAAAACATTAAGAAAAATTAAAATCATATTTCGACCTGGGTTCATATAACATTTTTTGCTTCTTACGACCTCAGGAATACGCGGTTAAAATTATTCGGTTTCCTCATGTTACACCGTAGACACGATACGATATGGCGTCGTGCTACGACACGGCATCGTTTCACGATGCGACGTCGTGTCGTGGGAACATTCAATCAAAAAACAACTTTACATCAGTGCAGAAAGATTAAAAATCAAAATATAATTTCCACGAAACGACGTCGCATCCTGAAACAATGCCGTGTCGTAGCACGACGCGATACCGTATCGTGTTTATATCTAAGAGCCCTTATCATTTATTTATCGATTGACAAAGAATAGCATCATAGGCCTGCTTGTGTGCTAGTGGGGCAGTTCTTTTACCAATTTCCTCATTTCTCATTCGACAAAGAAATATGTGTACTGTATACCCGTTATACGGCAGTCCCTTAAAATAATAAAGGCAGGGGAAATTCTCTCGCGCCGGCGTTTTTTTGAATTATTCATGCTAATAAATTGGCACTACAGTGAAGGTACCGTAGACATATACTTGTGGAAACTTATGGTTTTACCAAGAGAAATACTAGTTTTGTTATTTTTCTTTCTAGTTATTGTAGTTTTATTTTCATCCGAGTTCACAAGAAGGATTATAAGACAGCCCGCAGACTACAATTTTTTTTTGTAATGTGCTCACTTTCATACATGTTCGTACTGATCAACAGCCCGATTAAACTATTGATGAATAAGAAGTTTATAATCCGTCAGTTGTCTAGTACCTAAGTGTCTCTAGACGGTTATCTTTTTTTTAAATATCCAAAACCTCAGAACTCTGTCGTTTATGAATCGAATACTTTCAGATTGGTTACATTTGTTTTAAAATTCAGTTTTCTTTATGGGACACATGTGGAATTGAGGGAAATCCTCAAATATTACGGACGCATTTATAATAATTTCAGTATTCTATAATTAACACGTGCATTTGTCTCTAAATCCAACTGTGATTAAGTGATCCTTGAGGAGTTGACGCTACTCCTTAAGTATAGGCATATTTACAGCAATTTCAGTTCTTTTACAGTATCAGTTATCTATCTTCTTTGACGTTAGCTATTCTTTCTCATCTGCTCAAGGGGTGTTTGTTGGCTGGACGAGATCCCTTGCAGGGATGGGTTCGCTTTTGTACATAACCTTTGACTGTTTGCACCTACCTACGTATTGTTTTTGTTTTTGAATATTTTTACGGTGCAGTAGTGTTTACATAAGCTACTATACACCATATGTTTCACGAACGCGACGTATTTGATTTGATTTGTGTCTATTATCGTTATCGTTAACGAGCACTTATTTTGTTTGCGCATTTTAACTATGTTTAGTTTATAAGTAACTAATGGGTAGCTATTATTGGCCTCATATTATGTATCAGAAATAGTCTTAAGTATATTACACGGCTGTTGTTATCCTAAATACCAATAAAATAATTAAAAATAAAATTATAATTTAATAATCCCCTACTTACGTGCAGCCCTACATTCGGAGCCACATAATACCAGCGTTGAGCCACCTTCCGTGACTTGACACTATGCTAAGTGGGTTCCTTTTTCGCAGAAAAAATCGATGTATATATATATTTTTTTGTTATAATGTATCTGTGTGTATTTGTATGCAAAATAAACGTAAATTCATCTCGCTTTTTAGTTCAGTTTTGTTCACGGCAGTCGTGTTTTCTAGTTTTAAATTATTATTTAATACCGAACTTGTTACAACTGTTACGTCTTCAAAGGCTAGTTCACCTCCTGGATAACTTTCTTCTACAACGGGTTGTATGAATCGATTAAACTTTATAATTGGCCTTGTTCTAAATGAACAAACTTGTTTCTTTGAACTTTGATACTTGTAATAAGCAGCTACATGCTGATGGAAGCTTAATAAGGTAATTATTTTTATAGTATTATTTATTTTTACGTAATTATAGGCCGTAGTGAAATAGTAAAATTAGGGTCTTCTTTAAACAGAGCACTCTGTAAGTTTTCTTGTGGTGCTTTTTCTTATCAGTATGCCCTATTCGAAAGTGCTGGTAGTTCCTAAGGTTAGAGTATTAAGGCGTAAGGCTTTAGGGTTATTGTTCAGAAATATGCTTGCGGTCACCTTATTCCTCTGGCCCTTTTTCATACTAAATGTATGGAGACAGATATATTTCTGAATAATAACCCTTTAGTGCGACCTTTAATTTTGAAATCCGTTGCTGGTAAAGCTGTAATATATATAAACCAATAACACCACTTTTTTTGGACAGTCGTGTAAAAAGATTGTTTTTTTCTCAATCTACCTACCTAAGACCACGGTAAATGGTCATAAGACGTCAGCATGATTAGTCATGTAATATACTTGACTAGCGACCCGCGCCGGCTTCGCACGGTGTTTCTCTATTATATTATGCATGTATTATACATATAAACCTTCCTCTTCAATCACTCTATCTATTAAAAAAAAACCGCATCAAAATCCGTTGCGTAGTTTTAAAGATTTAAGCATACATAGGGACATAGGGACAGAGAAAGCGACTTTGTTTTATACTATGTAGTGATGATGATTAAACAATGTTTAATTCTTTATTACATTTTATTAAATTAAAGGCAAAAATATAATTCAAACATTTTTATTCCAATTATGGTTCATACATATTTAAGTAAATGAGCATATTTCCTACCGACAATACAATAGTTAATGAGCTGGGTACAATACATTACAATACAATTATTCTGTATTACACGACAAAAGAAAAATTACAATGCAAACTTATATAAAAAGAGCGGGTACATAAATCATTAGGTATGTTTTTATCTTAAAGGTCTAGTAGTACTAAATGGTATGTAGGTACAGTCACCATACAGGAAAGTTACGCCAATTGCCACTGTTTTTAATTTAGCCGTGTTTTAATCATAATTCGTCAGTAGTCGTGTGCCCCAAGTACTCGTACTTCTGAATTGCATTACACTGCTAAATTAATAATAACTCGTAAGTGGTGCACGTAACATTCCCGTGTGGTGCCTGTACATGCTGACCAAGGTCCAGCATGAAAGCCATTAATTTCAGTAATGACAACAGAAATAGTACATTACACAACTAGGGTGGTAAAACAAAGAAAGGCCGAGATCGCAGATGTTTTTGGCCCAAGCTGCAGGCGAGGGACGTAAATATGCGATCAAGGGCTTTCTTTATTACCTCCCGTGTTGTGTACATAATTTTATGGCTACACTTGGCCAGAAAGCGGCTTTTTCCGTACGCGTAGCGTGCGGTAAAAACCACTTTATGGCCAGGTGTGGCATAAAATACAATTACTAACTCGTATGAGTTTTAGTATTATTTAAAACTGTGTGTAACCCTCATATGATCAGGCATGAGCTGCTAAAAGATTTCAGGCACGTCGGGAAGCCTTCTACCGGCATGGTGTATAGTTTGACAGATTGCAAACAAAGCATAGCCAGCATTCGATTTCAATTCAGGTAGTCTTTTGAGCTGCAAACCAACAGAACAATATCAAATAACTGCTACCTTTTCTAACAAATCTAGAAAAGATTCCACTGTATTATCTAGCCAAGCTGATTCTAGACTTATTGTCCTTGTCTTAAGGCTCAAATTGAATCGGATTAGTTTTACTTAATGCCTTTGTGCTGAAGTGCTATCTCGGTTAGCTGGCACAAAAGGAAACCATTTTCTGTCCAATTGCTCGGCACTAGCTTTCTATAGAATATTCTGGAATGTTTTTGAGAATTTAATTAACGTTTTTACAAACTGGTGTCTCAAGTTGTAAAAAAAGTCTTGTATGGAAGACTAATAATGGTAATCAAGTGATAATTTATTTAGTAAATTATCAGTAAATAAATAAAACAGTTTATTTTTCAGTAAATAAATAAAACAGTTTATTTTTCAGTAAATAAATAAAGCAGTTTATTTTTCACTATTATGTAAATGTTCTGTCAAAATTACTCTAAATTGCCAATATTCAAGATGAAATCGTGTTTTTCACTACGCCCAATAAAACACGCAAAACCATAATTTATAGTCCACTACCGTCCTAGAAAAAAACGGAATCTGACGACAACGGAATGTGGTACAATCAGAATCTGACATACATGGAACCTGATGAAATCGAAATCTGACCTCGATGGAATCTGACGGAAACGCAATCTTCCAACATGTCATGTGATGAAACCGGAATCTACTACATATCATGCTTCTACACTATCATATCATGCTCCCATCAGTTAGTTGATAATTATCAGTACTTATATATACGAGTACCAAAGTCTTTGCCGAAAATGTATAAAATTTTTCTAGAACCTCGTAAATCGATTATCACGACAAAAATAGTAGAATTTCTGATTAATCCTATTTTCTTTTATAGTCGTCTAGATATCCGGTGACTTGTTTTTGGTGATTTATGCCAGGAAAGACTATAAGGGTTATCTAACTTAGGTAATGATGAGAAAAGTTTTTTGTTTCCTCACGAAATTAGCTTCGGCTAGTCTAGAACGAATGATTGCAGAAGTTCTGACCACATTGTACAGTCGAGTTCATCATTATCTGAGCAAAGATTGGACCAAAACACCTGAACAAGACCCTATTGTCAGAAGCATAAGAATTAGATCAAATATTTTTGATCCGTTCTTTGCTCAGATAATGATGAACTCGACTGTACTTCTGAGTTGTCTGATACCTCAAACAAGCGTTCAGAAGTAGCAACTACGTGCACCGAGTGGCTATAGTACCGGTCAATGATGACAAAAGTATTTATGCCACACCTGGCCATAAAGTGGCTTTTACCACGCTACGCGTACGGATAAAGCCGCTTTCTGGACAAGTGTAGACATAAAATGATGTACACAACACGGGAGGTAATAAAGAAAGTCCTCGATCGCATATTTTCGTCCCTCGCTTGCAGCTCGGGCCGCAAACATCTGCGACCTCGGCCTTTCTTTTTTTACCACACTAGTTGTACATTGTTAAATTATTTAATAACTGTGTATGAGATTTGAACAGTGGTAATGTTCATATTTTTTCGTGTAGTCGTTTTAAAAAAAAAATATGTATTTACGTAGTTAAGTGTTAATTGAAAAAAATATCTTGTTCCTTTGTGTATCGAAAGTTAACCATACAAATTGTATGTAACTTTCGTTACACAAACGAACAAGATTAACTTTTCGTTAAATTAATTCCTGAACTACGGACATATTTTTTTGAGAATAACCCTGAAATACGGGTCCAGCAGTGGACGTCCTATGGCTGAAACGATGATGATGAGTTACTTAAGGGGCGCCGTTTAGTGAAAAGGCTAGGCAGTTAACCAAATGGCTAACTAAACCAATTGGCTGCGACACATACACGAAGTTCTAAGTATGCTCAATAGAGTTGTGCCGTTCTCGAGAATTCTCGGAAACGTTCTCAGTTTTGTATGGGAAATGTTCTCGAGAACGTTCTCTCTCCATACTAAACGGAGAACGTTTCCGAGAATGGCACATCTCTAATGCTCAAACTATCTGCTTTACCCTTAACACGTTGAACGCGGCAATCCATTTCAATAACTTACGCTCAGTGCGGTACGCACCATATTTGACTGGTAACATTTTTTCTGCTGGTGCGATACAAGTCAATTATGCCCAGTAACTGGCTTGCGATGTTTAGCTTAAAATATCTTTATTAGTTATATCAATTTTGAATTTTGAGTTTTTAATAGCAAGCCAATAAACTGAATGACCTAAATTTATCGTCGCCGCTAAATATTGCCCTGGGTTTAGAAATTATTAACCATTTAATTTACAGGACAAAACTGACCTGTATCGCATCATGGGGACGGGTATGGGGATATAGTATCGATATATTAATAGTGATGGGAAATAAATCATAACAACGATATCGATGTTATATTTTTATTTATAGTGTAAGAACTTAAAATTAGAAGTTTGAGTGAGACTTATTAAAACATTATAAACAAAAATTTTTTTGACATTCTTTGCAAAAGGTATACACTTTTTTTACTTTTTTATCTGCTGCCCGGTTGTTCATAGTTTTTCGCAATTCTTGATAACATGATGTGCAATTTTTCCTTTTCTTACATTTCTCAAGTGTATGAACTTTTTTTATCTGCAGTAATCACATCTTTCAGGTTACTTTTGGTTTATTCACTCATTTTAATTTTCACAATAACAATAACGTCAACCTGCGTCTAAGTGAATCACTGCACTGGCTTGTAATGACGCTTCCCGAGGTGCGATACAAGGCAGAAGCATACAAGTCAATTTTGACTGGTATCGCACTGATTGAATATTTTTTCCAACTAGTGCGTACAAGTCGTATTTGTCTTGTATATGTTTGAGTGACCTATGATGTAGGGTTTAAAGTGAGAAGCAGAAATATATACTTGACTCTTTCGTACTACAAGGATTTCTATAAGGAATCACTGTCGCACCAGCGAGAAATCGCCGAAACTCTGCCGTCGCACCGAACGAAAGTCCGTTACAAGTCAGAAATGGGTTGTACCGCAGTCAACGTGTTAACTAGCAGAGAATGCCTTACGGTATTAAGTTCGCTTTTTGAACGATACATTATTGTGCAGTAAACTTTAAATAAATAAACAATTAACTGGCGAAACAACTCATACCCAAAAGTTTTTGTATTTGTCGTAGGTAGAACATAAAGTTTAGTTAAAATTTCGCCACGCCGACAATGAAACGTTTACACGCATAACGTTCCGGCACTCGGCAACATTCTCCCATTTCTATAAAAATTCCGACCTGCCCGTTTTTACACGCACACCCTTTGCGGGCGTTTTAAGTCCTACGGAAATTTCCTTTATGGTGTTGCCTTTACCTTGGTCATTTATTAGAACACCGTACGTGACGGTTTTGAACTAAAATAGTTTTCTGTATTAAATTCTTTCAAACCTTAAAGAAAAGAGCGTACTCCCACCTGAAAGGCCGGCGACGCACTTTTTTTTTTTTATCAAATAGGGTGCAAACGAGCGGACGGGTGGCCTGATGGTAAGCAATCACCGTCGCCCATAGACACCTGCAACACCAAAAGAGTCACAGGTGCGTTGCCGGCCTTTCAGGTGGGAGTACGCTCTTCTCTTGAAGGTTTGAAGGTCGAATCGGTCCGGAAACACTGCAAGCGACAATTTATTCCACAGTTCAGTCGTGCGACTTGTGAGTCTTTTGGTGTTGCAGGTGTCTATGGGCGACGGTGATTGCTTACGATCAGGCGACCCGTCTGCTTGTTTGCCCTCTATTTCATAAAAAATATTTTTCTAGGATGAATAGGTACCTACTTTATAGCCTTGAAAAGTGCTATGTTTTCTAAAAACAACAATTTCACCATGAATAGAAGGTATCAGCGTTATTCGTCCTATTAGCTTTTCGGTCAATTCGTATTTCGTCTCATTCTATATTCGTCACACATTCTTTATTTGTCTTGTTCGCTATAAGTCTCTATCTTCCTAAGTCTAATTCTGTAACTTGTCTCATTCTTAATAAGTCTTAATCGTATTTCATCACGGTCTTCCTAGGACTATGTCTTTGTTTGTCTCTCTCGTTTTTAGTATCATTCGCACTTTATCTCTTGTCACATTCGTTATTGGTCTCTCTCTTTTTTTGTCGTTATTGGTAACTCGTCTCGTTCTTTTTTGGCACGTTCGCTACTCGTCCCGTACGATGTACGTCTTACTCGCTTTATTCATATCTTTTTTGCCAGATCGTCTATTCATAGTTTAATAAACGAATTAAAATCTAGTAATTTACGGCTTTTGACCGCTATTTTTAGAACTCTTATGCTAAAAAATGATTTAATAATGATAATTTAAGATGGACGGGAAAATATTGTTACAAATAGCGACCAAGACGCAAAACGAATGAAACGAACTTAGAATTGGACTGAAAACGAATGAGACTAATTACGAATGTGACCAACATCGAAATTATGCAAAAAAATTAGGCGAATAATTGAATGAGACCAAAATCGAAAAGGAATAATGAAGAATGAGTTCTAAGAAGACCGTGACGAAATACGATTAAAACTTATTAAGAATGACACAAGTTACAGAATTATACTTAGGAAGATAGAGACATATAGCGAACAAGGCGAATAAAGAATGTGTGACGAATATAGAATGGGACGAAATACGAATTGAACGAAAAGCTAATGGGACGAATAACGCTGATACCTTTTATTTTGTTTGCATGTGAATGCATGAAAAAATACGCAAGTCGGTAATTATAATGGGCTAAATAGCACTAATTGACTAACATGTTATCATATCACGGATTAGCAAAGCAATATTTTTGTTTTAATTATCATGGATTTCCGTAAAGTAAAACCTGATTCAATCAATTAATAGTAATTTAATTCTTCACAATCAGAACTCATTATGGCATATACAATATTTACTATTCTCATTGCATGTAATTGAGTAAATTATAGTTTTGTTGAAATAATTAAAAGTAAATTAATAGAAAAGTATAATAAGTACCTAATAAAAAACGTCGAATGTTAATGAGTATCAATGCCTGAATTACAACGATTGTCGCAAAGGTTATTTAGGAGAGATCGGCTACTCATTGATTTTCAATAAGTTTGCAGTGTAATTTTCATTTGATGTGCAAAAAATTATCATTGTAATATATTTAAAATAAAAATAGTAAATAAACTAATTTATTTCTGCAAGTAGGCCCTCAATGGCTCTTTTATATGTCTTATATTCTTTTGTCTTCTTTTCTTTTGGCGCTTCGGGCACTGACCTTCTGGTGAGAGGAAGCGCCGGAAGAAACTCACCAGTTCCTCTTTTTCACACACTTTCTATTGTACCATAGTTCATAATTTCGTTTATTGCTTATCTATGTTTGATGATTGCTTTATTCATGAGAAGGGGATTTAAGCAAAAAAGAGATACCTTTTAATGAAAAAATATTATTGCAACCAATACAATATTAAAAGTTCCACAAAAATATTTATGCCACACCCGACCATAAAGTGGCTTTTTCCGCACGCTACGCGTTCGGAAAAAGTCGCTTTCTGGCCAAGGGTAGACATAATATGAAGGACACAACACTGGGGGTAATAAAGAAAGCCCTCGATCGCATATTTACGTCCCTCGCCTGCGGCTCGGGCCGCAAGCATCTGCGATCTCGGCCTTTCGTTTTATTACCACCCTTGTTGTGTAATATACTACCTATTTTAAAATTAAGATTAATTTATTAACTTTTCGTTACTATATTTTTTTTAATTCTTTTTAAATACGTTAAGTATCACAAATATATTATTTAAACTAAGATTTATTTATTTATTTTCAGCGAATATATCGTTTTGTTCTTTTTAAATACGTTTATTAATATGTTTCACAAACATAACCAGACATATTGTTTTTATTTTTTCCAAGATGTCATTAAAAATAGATATTTTTTATATCCAATAAGCTCGGGTTAGCTACTTTTAACACTATTCCAAATTTCAAATCGATAGCAGCAGTAGTTCCTGAGATATCTGGCTGTGACAGACAGACGGATAGACAGACAGAGTCGCACCATAAGGGTTCCTTTTTTACCATTTTGGTACGGAATCCTAAAAATGCCATTTTCATGGTGTTGCCATAAAACAGCCAACTTTATGTGGCGTGGCATAATACTAAATAAAATCGTCGTTTATGGCAGTACAAATGCCATAACATAAAAATTATAGCTTTTTACGACGTGTTGTGTTCACATTTCTTTACTGACATGACATGTAGAGACCCATGGAGAGATTCGCTATCTATGAATCGTAAATGTTGTGATAACCTTTGATAAAACGAAAACGGGAAATACCCAAAATGTTTAATTGGGATGTAGGTAAATCTAGGCTAGTTACCTACTTTTTTAAAATGCATAATATAAAAAAATCTTATCCAAGTAATAAAATAAATCTTAAAGTTTGTTAAGATGTATGAATATTTGTTAATAAATGACGCAGTAACAACTGAATAGATTGAGATGAAATTTGATATAAAAGTAACCAAGTCCTAGATTGAAACATGAAATACCCCATACGGGATCACCTAGTTTTCAATGAAGTTATTTATAAGTCATAATGTATTGTAGTCATAATTATCAAAAGTCATAAAGTATTTGTGTTTCTAATAAGGCACTATTTTTTGGATATTTTAAAACGTTAGCATACCTATAGAAAACAATGATGAGCATCATGAGAGGGTACATGTTTTAGAATGGCGACACCAGTTGGCAGCACCTTCGTCGTGCACGTTCCCTATTGAACTCAAATATATTTATTTAACGCAACGTGGTCGCGCTCAATTAGGACACCTAATCGAGTTCAGTATGTTTGACGCGCGAGTAAAATTCGTGCGAACTTGCGATCGCGGTGTTTTAGGACGACCCTTGGGATACTTTTTATCAGACTTATTTCAAGTCGGCGAACGAAGTTCTGAACGGGTCCACTAGCACATAATAAATAAGTACTGTGTACAGGTTTTTCTTCTTTACAAAACTGACGTTCGTGTCCGACTACCGGACGGAACGCACCAGATCCGACCGTCTCTTTCTATCGCATGATGTGCTCTTTCTGGCCGCTGGCTAAGCGCCTCCGGAGGGGCAAAATTTGGTACTATAACTTGGCAACTTCGTTGGTGACACTCACATGTATGCTTTTTGTTATGTGCAGCCGTAACTACTTACACAAGTTACCGCCAACACGAACTGGGGCCTCCGGAGGCTGCCTCCGTCGGTCGCCGTTCATGTTGCCGGTAACTTGTGTAAGTAGTTACGGCTGCACATAACAAAAAGCACACAGGTGAGTGTCACCAACGAAGTTGCCAAGCTATAGTAGACGCGCGGCGAAATCGCGGAGTGAACCACTCCCGCCGCTAGTGAGAAATAAACCTGTCTACCGTGTAATTTAAGTGACTATACTGCAAAACCCGAATACTGAGAATTCCCCACATGGTTAGGTTAGGTAACCTTAACATATGTTGGGCTTAACCTGTCTTTGTGTGTGTACACATAAACCAGTTTGATAAGGGATGATTTCATGGAACACAGATGGAAACCTTTGCATCGCTGCGTCACAGTAAATGTACATTAACAGTAGATCAACTTTTTAACACGCTCCCTGTCCCGGTGCCCCCAATATGGAGTCATGAAGATTTTTTTCAGGCGTCCGTGCTTCCCTATGGGGTCACTTCCCCATACTGATTGCACAGTTGGGACTTTTGACATAGGCCAATAGTTTTTTATGGGGACAGTGAACGTGTTAATCGGATTTACCCAACTTGGCCCCGTGTGTAAGTATATTTGTTTGTTTGATTATCCGTAGCTATATATATTTGTTTGGCTAGCTGTCTGTTTTTCCCTAAGGTTTGCTGGTAAAGAATGCCATAAGGTGTTAAGTTCGGCTTTTGTACCATAAGTTTTCTTTTGTACAATAAAGTTTAAATAAACTCAAACTCAAACTCATTTCTGTAAGTAGGCCTCAAGGGCTCTTTTACATGTCTGATTCTTTTCTTTTGGCGCTTCGGTAGATGACTTTCTGGTGAGAAGAAGCGCCTGAAGAAACTCACCAGTTTCTCTTTTAAAAACAACATTACAACAATTGTGACATTTATACATAAGATGACATTTATAAAATGCAACAAGCAAATAACTGGGCACAGTTTTTTTTACCTTTTACCGAGAGACGTATATAATCTCCGGATCCATTACATTACAAAACTTAAAACTACATTTTTAGAGATGTAAAGGGTCTCTAGGCGTCACAACTAAATAACAAAAATAAATAAATTATGGCAACCGCTTTAGCTTAGTTGGTAGTGACCCTGCCTATGAAGCAAGAGGTCCTGGGTTCGAATCCCGGTAAGGGCATTTATTTGTGTGATGAGCACGAATATTTGTTCCTGAGTCATGGATGTTTTCTATGTATTTAAGTATTTGTATGTATGTATCTATTAAATATATCGTCGTCTAGTATCCATAACACAAGCCTTATTGAGCTTACTATGGGGCTAGTTCGATTTGTGTAAGATTGTCCCCTAATATTTATTTTATTTTTTATTTTTATTTTAATAAATGATTTGGTTGTTACGACAGCTTTTTCAACGACTTCCGACTAACCCAACTCTTTTGAAATGTTCTCTCATCCTTATCGTTCCTCCATTACTGGAGATTGTGACTCCTTTTTAGGCGATCAGTGGTCTGTTGTAACGAATCCCTATCCTACACAACTATACTACTTATACAACTAATATACCTATCTTATGTACCTTACGCCCTAGAATTTTTCTTGCCCTACCTGCCCTAGAAGCCCGCCCTAAGAATTTACATGAAACTGAAACCCTGAAACTGTAACTACACTACTGAAGCTTTTTACTGAATATGAACTATAAGGAATCTGAAAGCTGAGGTAGTTTCCTCTGAAGTTAGTGCAAGTACTGATAATTGTAACTACTGATTTATACCTATAATTTCTATTTCTAAATGTCTGATATGCTATACCTAAAATATTAATCAAAGCTTGTCTTGGTGATGATTTGGCCATGGCGTGATCGTTCTAGTTTCGGGAGGACCCTTCGTTGTGATAGTAACCCAGAGATTCTTTTCGATAAGGATAAGAGTACCGCAGAAACACTAGACTTGATTGAAGGAAATGTAAGTATGGTGGATATAAAATAAATGAGTTAACTTTTTATTATCTTATGTAAGAAAGGCGTAATGTTAATAAGAGATGATATCTTGTTAGAGTTCTATATTCTAGATTATACAGAAGGTTCTAGAGAGGCGGGAAAGTAACAGTCATGAGTCATTCTATACAGAATTGTCTGTCAATCGAAGTAGTCTTTTGTATGATTAAAGTCGTTGTTATTATAGTATAAAAAAGGTATTAGAGTTGTGGCAAGGGTGACGCTCCTATCCCCGCTATCACCAGTAGCTCCGGCCAAAGACGATGAGCCCCCTCCACAAAAAAGCCAGGAGGCATATAACATTTATGGGAAATTCTTGTATCGGCTCAGATGCCAATATTACTGAGAGGACAGCAAATAGGGAGGTTATAACGTAGTGTTATAACTAAGGTGCTGTATCTATAGCATATGTCAGTCCCAGCTCCCCACATGCAGGACAACATAAGCTAAGATACAGGCTTATCTAAAGATTGATTCTGCTCTAATACCTGCCAAGTAGGATTGTGAAAGAAGGATTATTTTGTGATATTTGCTCCATCTTCACAATTCATGAATCTACCGACGTTTTGTAAGGTAGGGCTGTGTAGATGATAAAAAACCGTCGAAAATAATCATCTGCCGGTCAGTTAACCTACCAATACAGTCACTGTATGTGAATAAATCAGTCATGTAGTCTTGTCAAAGATAGGAAGTCAGTACCTCTATAACAGTCAAGTCATAGTATAGTCATGTAGTCTTGTCTTAGCTATACTGAAATGGCCCTACCCCCCTCATTAAATGAACTCTAAGCATGAGAGCCGAACCGGACCAGTCCCCATAAGATGAGTATACCAAGTGTTCAATCTTGTGATAATTTGAGAGCAATTCTCTCTAGATCCTCTAGAAATACGCTTCCCAATGCACTCACGCGGTGGGACCCAGTTACAAGTGCACACCAAATGCTGTCCTTGAATCAGACATTTTCTCATAGGCAAATCCATAGAGAGACACCGCTTCTGGGTCCACCTTGGGATCATATAACTCAAGGTTCCAAATCTTTACGCTGTATAAGTACTTAGGCCGAGCTAGGCTCTCACAACTCAAAAGAATCTTTTAAAAGGTTAACCTATCCACATAAATGATTTAAGTACAAAAATATCATCAAATCGTGAGACTATTGCCCCACATTATGGCAATTTTTCAGACATTAGCTACTATACTCAGTATCCCATAAGCATTAATAAAAACATAATCCCAAATGACTTTGACATTAAAAAGCCTCCATAGATTATTCGTCATGTTTTTTTCTAGTTTTTCATAGAGATGTTCCCAATTTACCCTATTATGACATAAATTTCCCCAGAATGAATCTATTTATTAATACTACTAAATGTGCGTCCTTAAATTACACCCGAGACGCCATCATCCGAAAATAGAACATGACTCATGAACTAGTACCCACATAACTGCTAGAGAATAAACAAGATGTATAACTTGTTCTAACAAGTTCAATTATCTTTATGTTAAAATTACTACCGCAAATGTGTTCTGATAAATCGGTAAGCAATGAACATAGGAATCCGCACCAGTTTTAACAGGTTTCAACAAATTCTAACGAGTTCTAACATGTTCGCGTACACAACAAGGAATTAATAGCCCCGACATTCTTGGAAATAAACGATTGGTTTGCGCTCACTAGTTTGAGGGTAGTTTCACACTCAACGGCCGAAAATACGCTCAAACTTTCGAGACATAATTAAGTAAATTCATGGCCGTTTAATGGCTAACGCAGCCTTACAGCTATAGAATGAAAACGTGAATAAATTTTGCATAAACTAACTTAATACTAGCCGTACATAAATGTAGCTCGTGAACGCAACATCACAAAATAAAGGCGGTAGAAATGAATACGCTTAGAGACTCCGTATAATACCGAACAACCGTACGCTAATAAAATAGAGGGTACATTCGCCCACATCATAGTAACATACACACAAATAAATAAAACATAATGAAATTAAGATAATTCGTGACCGCTTAATAAATATCCGCCAACTTACAACTAAATACGATAATGAGAATAAATACGCAAAGTCCGACTTAAAACTATCCGCAACCGAACGGAATTCTTTAACGCTGTATTTATAAATAAAAAGATGGTAGGTGTACAACCGATATAATGCTCCATACGAACACACAAGAAATAAAATTGGAGGTAGATTCCGATTATTGCGATCTCATGGATAAAATACATGCACACATAAAAGAAACATAAAAATTAAAGTAAATTATAAGTAACTCACCAAATATTCCTTCTATAAGAAAAGGTTCATTAATTAAGACCTTACCTAGGTTTATTTCTTTTAACGACTAACAATATCGCTCGAAAAGTTGATCGATATTGTGGCCATACGTGCCTTCTGACTTAATGAATTTAAATAAATTACGTCTATAGGAGCTTCTGAGATAAACCTAGGTAAAAACTAGTCTAGATCCATATCAGCGCTATACAAAATTACCCAAACATCTTCACACAGAAATATAAAACAATCAGTGATTAATTAAAACACTCACCAATGTTTTTCTTCAAACCCTCGAGCAACTAGTAGCACGCTGGCAGGCTCAGGCTGCAGACGGCGATGAAGCCGACGCTGTAGAGGAGGTGCTCTGCTCAGCCACAGACCACGCCGGCGAGGCTCCTTGTCGACTGCAACGCTCCCTACCCGAGCAAGAGTACTATTCCGCCTAACAGAAACTTGATCCAGCCTACAAAGGTTTCCCTTTGTTCGGCAGAAACTGGTCTCCGTCGAGCAGAGTTTCCTCTTGGCACTAGGCCTGAGCACTCAAAGGGGCAGCGGTACCCCGTCTGATGCTTATTTGAAGACTCGGATATTGGCATGGGCTTGGTGTCCCTTCGCAGAGGCGCAATATCGAGATGAGTCAGAGCGACGACTAGTCGAAGTCTGACTGACGATTCTGGTTTGTATGCGCTTTTATACTAGATTTCCCAGTTTCCACTGATTTTCCACATTGTACACAATTTTGAACCTTATGTCAAGGTACATTGCTTCGAGAACTCTGTGTCACATTTTTTTCATCGGGGTACTTCACACACACATATACATCTGAGATGTTTTCTGATTGGATAATTAAAATCAGGTCATCTTTCCTGTTTAGTGGAATATAACCCGTATATCTATGTGCAAAAAAGGCTATTCCTTTGTTTGATTTGACAAATTCATTTGAGGGTAGCACTTTCATAACTACCCGCTTTCGATGTTGCTTTTGGGTGTTGTCGACTCTTCGTGTTGCTATGATCACCAAACATGTCCCCAAGGTACCATTTATTTCACTAAAATTCTAAGAACTTATCATAGTAAAATGCAATAATTATCTTACAATCTAATATACATAATTAACAAATATATTACTTATTTTTTTAGCCTCTTATTTACTAAATGAAATTCATAATTATTTTCCCATTTAACACAAAATCTCCATAACCTGGCATCATTACACATAATCGTATGGTCATAGACAAATTCCTCTATATCAGCCGGTTCTCATTGTACAGATTAATTACTTAAAATTATTAATTTATGTCTTATCGCCTTGGAAAATCTTTCCAATAAATATACTTTTATTTTTTAAGTATAATTAATTATATTTTATAATATTATCCATTGCTAAAATCTTATAGTGTTCATGAAATTGTCTTGGCAGCAAATTAAACCATTCGTTCATTTTGATTCCGTTCACTGATTCCGTTCAAAATACAACTTATGTGGGTACTGTTACAATTGTCAAAATGATTTCTACCTTATTTTATGTAATGATTAATAGTGTTTTGGGCATAACAGGCCTACATGACCAGTGCAGTTTGTGCTTTAATTATGCTAATGGATGACAATTATCTCAGGTAATAATTCTAGCCCTCATTACTATATTTTTCCTGACCTAAACCAAATCTAGTGTTTGGTGTTTCTGTGCTAGTAATATCCATGAAAACAGACAGACCAAAGCTCCTGCTTGAAACTGTAAAATTTACAATATACAGTACTGAATCCCGTAAAATGAAAACTATAAACTGAAGATTTGAATTCTGAATATTCTGTAAATTATTTTAATACAAAGGCGGTGCTCAGTACCGTCACAGCCTGCTCCCCTATTGTTTGCAGTCATCGCCTTCGGCTCTGACGTAAAACAATAGTCCAATCAAAAAAAAATTTTTTTTTTTTTTCACAAATTAATAGTAAAACTGTAAGCCTTGCTCAGTTGTAGAAACCCATTTAACCAAAAGCATTCTTCACCATTTTGACACACACATCACACAAACATTCATCTCATACCATAATTTCCCTTTCATCACATTAATAAGGTTCACACCATCTATCTTTCATTGGAATTCCCTCTTACTTCCATTCCATACAACCAACCAAGGCATTGCCTGTAAAAACAAAAAAAAAAGTACTCATTCAGAAAAAAGGATCACAAAACTTTACAGTAACAAGACAGTCTCTGGCCTCCATAAAAACTTTCTGTACTTATATACTGTGATATACCTTAATTGTTACACATTACCGACGACTCTTAAAACTTTAAATTATAATGATAGGGTTATGATGCCACCGTCACCTATGAGAAAATATATTAAATAAGCATTGCACTCTATTCTTTTTTAAATTGATTTTTCAGATTCAATAAGTAAAAGATTCTAATGCAAAAATGGAATCTCAGCACCGTCGGTGTCCGACTCCCCAAAATGATGAAGATGAATGTGTATTTAAACCAATAATAAGCGTGACAGTAGCGACAAAATGCTGCAATGAAATCTTGAACTCCAGCAATGAACATTGACTGCCCTTCCCAAAAATTCTTTTTCCAGCCGAGGCGTTGGGTTGTGAGGCCAACGAATCCTGCGATACGATCCTTGCCCCTTTCACCTGGGAGGTGATCACATTGTCCGATCGGTTCCCGATTCCACATTGTCCGGAATATAATGAAACTGACAAAAACCTCCTCGCCGGTCAAGAAAGCCTTTCGTATCAGGAAAATGGACGTTCACTATCCAATACCTGAGTCCGATCCCACAACAATCACTAAACCACCACTACCACACACTTTCTTGGAGAATGTATCACATTTGTCTTAGACTAATCAACACTAAAGCACAACCGCGCATAGTGTGTATACCATAGGTATTTTCACTATTAGCAAGATAATAGACTAACAATCAAGCTTTTTTTTTTTTCTTGCTTAGATTGAAAGTAATAAAACATATTTCTAATAATATTGAATCTGCTACTTACTGCTATTCAACATTAACATACTGTTATTAAAAAAATATATATTTCCTACTTAAAGCGTATCTTGCTAACAGTATGGTTGGTTATGCTTTTGCTAAGTACATCATCAATAATAGTTACTTGTTAACCCTGTCCCCATGACCTACGTTCCCTAAAAATTCTGTACTTTATTGATACATCCAAAATCAAATGTGGGTGTGTACAGTAGTAAGTCTTCATAACTGGTATAGTAATAGACATCACAGCTTACCCAACATGGGTCTTATCGCGGGGCGATTGTAACCTAGCTCCTAAAGCTTTGAATATCTATTTGTGTGAATAATAACAAAATAATTGTTATTATTATTACATATATATAGGATTCGAACACCAACACTACTGAGTCGATCCCAACCCAAACTCCGTCTGATTGAACAAATCCATTCATTCATTCCTCATAACAAAATCCCATACATCCTTCCTCATTCTCAGTAACACTCGATTTGATCAACCTGCCGAAGTTCCTTAGTTGAGACCAAACATCCTTAAAGAGTTCCCCCCCCCCTTTGGTAGTTAATAATATTATCTGACTAAAAATTATCATATACATCACTTAACCCTATCATTACTAAAATGTCTGTATTAATTTACGCAAGTACTACCCTCTTAGATTGGTATCCAACCATTGGCGACATTAACTGAACAATACATTACAATTATAACTACTATAGTCATTGATAAGTACAAATGTAGACACTGCCAACTGACTACTTATCACCTTTATTAGAATGTATAAAGGTCTACTGGTTACCTTACTGTGCCCTCGCTAGCTCCAAAACAACATGAATGCTTAAAATAAAATATTCAACGATGAACCGGGTATTTATCAACATTAAGTGAACAACTTGCCACTTGTGATTCCAATTTTCATCACAAAACTATATTCCTGTGATAAATACTTTAAAGCTGCTACCTTGATATTTGATATTCCACGGCGAAACATGTCTACCCTATTCATGTCTAACTTACTATACATTATGCTAATAAATATTTATCCTGCCCACCGTTCTATATCCTTATTAATGACTATGAAATACATTAAGGACGCGACTACAAGTGGAAAAGTAGACTGAGAGTCCTGCAACCTATGAGACGGCATTACTTAAAATCTACGAGTTTATTTATCAACTTATATGACTTTATCAAATCTCAAAGCGAATCCGTAATCTTAAATGCTATACGAACCTCTTAAATGTTGTCATTTCTAGCCGGTTTTTCGTCATAACATCAGTTCCATAAGATAAGAATATCTCACTTAATTATTCCACTTTTCAAACTTATTACACCTGATTCGTCACTTCACATCACTTTCCGAGTTATTAGCTATTAATTTAGACACTAACTTCATCGTGAAATATTTACTTTCAACGTAAAAACAAACTTTTAAAATCAGACTGCAGTTGTCAATGTCAACCGATCTCCAGTGATACTAGCTTACAATTCGCATAAAGCCAAAATCATAAATAAAATGGTGTTAAAACGTAAACGAACTATAAAATCGAAACATGATATATATCTTTCCCTAAAACTACATTTTTGCTAGATGAACATACTTCTACTAATTTACTGCACACAAATTAAACTTATCATTCTACTAGTCCATGATAATAATTATAATATTCGTAGCTTTCCAAACGATTTCTAAGTAAAATAGGCCTTGTAAAATAGAATATTCATAGACAAAATAAGCATTATCCTAAATAAGTAAGATAGTTTCTATAAAATAATACTAGCGTTTTCTAGTCCTTGAAAAATTACTATCTCAGAATGGTCTCATTGTCATCAAACCATCATAAAATGTGCCAAGTTTCAATTAAATTGTATAACTTATCATAAGTATATCAAATCCCTTTAAAGCTCGTAAAAATAAAATATCAAATTAAAATATGCCAATGTCACCATCAAAATATGCTATTCAGGCCAAAATATGTTACATTGGCAACTCCGGCTGAGACCAAGGTACGTTCGGAAGCACTTCCTCTATACAATTATAAGTTGTCAATTGGTAGACTACTTTAAACCTTTTTCAAATAAATCGGTACGGTGTTATGAATTGTTTCTCGAGTACTGAAATTACATGTCTCGAATAAATTCCTTACTCACAGGCGATATCCATAAAAAAAAATCTCATGAGTACCGCGAGTCCATGACCTTTGTTAAAGCAAAGAAATTAAAGGTCTCACTATACAAAAATCCTACACGCAAGAGTGAGACACACGATGACACTTATTGTCCTGTGAATACAATTTAAAGTCTCTTATTAATTCAAAGTTGGCCAACCTGGCAACATGTCAAATTTAATCATGATGCTAAACTTATCGCCCACATCTGGCATCTGATTTGGTTGGTTAATAATTTTTCCTTAATTTCAGCTTACAAACTTTTACCGTAATATATGGCAACACCCCAATTTTTTTCAAAGATGGTAACTATTAATATTCACAGACAATCAAAATATATATTGTCAATGGCTAGAGGGATCTCACATGCCCCGACCTGATATCGGTTCCAACCTCCGATACGATACTGACTAGATAGAATGTACGAGTTGTATCCGACTTCCTAATCTGATATTGGATACAATGTGAAATATTCCTATTGCTTTGATTAGTTCGGAAAATCTTTAAAATATTTAAACGTTTCAACCACGCGACTTGACAATCTCTATTGTCCGACGATTATTGTTATAACGAAACAATGAATCGTGACAACTTTGATAAAACTTATCTCGGGACTGTTTTTCGGTTTCATAAAAAAAAGTCAATTCCAGTCATTGATATTGAACAATTTTTTCTGAGTAGTAATGATAAAAATAAAACGCCATAAAAAAAAACGCTGAATATGGATTTTTAGTGCCATAATTTTGTAATTGTAATTCGTTTTTAACCTGTCATAAATGTTAAAATCAAAAACGTGAAATATATATATTTAATTGGCAATACAAAGAATAACAAGATCATAGAAAACGTAAAATGACTTAAAATTTATCCTAAACTGATACAATTAAACTACGTATGAGACTAAACTAAACCTCGATAGTTCTAATCTATCTAAAAGTAATAAATCTAAAATGATTTGCATTCATAAGACCTTTACGATAATACTCGTGATCGTAATTATTTTCATTTTCTCAAGTTGGATAAAAAGCCATAAAGTATGCAAAATTCCATGCGTTCAAGTGTGTAAACACCTTTACGTTTATTCTCTATGGTAATTATTATATTATATTAATCCGACCAAATTTGATAGGATAATACTAGTGTTAAAGTCCACCATTTATGTGTGATATTTAATTTTGTAGGCTTACTCAACCGCGGTTTCATAGTTCCATTTGACATCTCTAGTAGTCGGCTGTCTGTTAGCTCTTTTGAAAATGTTTATAATATTCCACAAGAAGAATATAACTAACTTCTTACCAATGGATTCGTGATATATTAATTAGTAGATGAATTGACTACGACGTATAAAAAGGTAAGTACGTGTCTAATGCCTATTTTATTCTTTATTTATACACGAAACCTACACCAGTAGACTGACAAATTGTAATCATTGTTAAGAACTTTCATGGGAAGAAATGGACATGTCTTAAGATAATCTTATAATGAAGCAATAACTTAATAAACTACTTCTAACAGGCAAATAATATAGGTGATACAATTAAAATAAATGTTGGACCACCAAAGGATTCTACGGCACTGAAATTCTAAGCTGTTTTATATTTATTACCCACGTTTAAATATGGCGTAATAATAAAATATTTCCTACTGATTTTAATATGTAATTTTGTATCATTACAGGTCTCCAACATTACTCGACTTCTTTGTGCCTCCTTAATAGTAATGCTTATATCGTTGCCTACTACATATTATGTTGACCTAATGTCCAGAATATATGGGTAAATGGAATCTAAATAAATGGAAATAAAGCTATGCCAGATGCCGGACCCGCTTTACTGAACAGTATGTTTGTAAGTATTTGCTTCCTCTGTCTGCTAATCCTAATTCAGTCTTATAACTATAATAATGCCTATGCATTATTCTACCAACTGCTTTGATAAATGACTAATGTTCATTATATTGTAAGAATATGTACCATTTATTTGTCTCCAACTCGGAGCTATAATACTATATTCGCAGAGTGTTGGAGAACTAAGTTAACACTCTATTGTTTCCTTATATTTCTTTAAAAATGTAATTATAACAGGATTCACTTTAATTTATAATGGCGATGATAAAATTACAGGCTTAAGATTTATTTTTATAACTCTACCAATAATGAATCAGTGTTAGTAAACACCAACTGTGTCACAGAAAAAGATGCAATAAAGGCATTTCTATGACACTGCTATTTATATGTAATGTTCTTTTTCTTATTTGTTTCAGACAACCAATACAAGCGATCACTAGATAACTAGTTTCTTAATATGACCTAGGGCGTTGTTCAAGCAAGTTTTACTTCTTGACTGTATTTGAAAATAATAAGCGCAGGTAAACATGCCGTTATTATTCTGCACTCAACCATCTATTATTGTATAAAATGGCTCACAATACTATGAAGACTAATTCCTACGACAACCTACCTACTCTACTAAAACTCAATGGTCAATATTTATTGTACTGTACTGTAATCTAAAACTACCTACATATTGCAAAACGAGATCCCTATCTGCTATCATACCCAATCATGCCAAACCAGAATTACTTATCTAAATATTTTTACTTTCAGGCTGCTCCCGAGGCACAACATTGCTGAATCTCAACACCACAACCGGCCAAAATATCCTACTGTTTCTAACTACTGCTCTGAAGACTGTCATAGTACTGCGCCTAATACATATTACTCTGTACAACAGGACCGACCCACTCTGCGATTCCATTGTGGAGCAATAACTATTCAGTAACGCCACTGGTGATAATATAGTGATCAGGAAAAGCTTTTGGTATGTGTTATGCATCGGGTGGTAGTACCCGAACAACACACCTGCTTGAGGGAAGCCCCTACTTACAGTACTAATACTTATTTTGTGACACTATATTAGTACTATTAAGTCATTTTATGCTTACTTGGAACTTATTATATATATGTTTGTTTTCTCTATTGTACCATTTAAGTTAAAAGAGGGACATCAAGATAATTTGATGAGGTTACTGGATCAAGTCTTAGGGGAAATGATGGCTTTAAAACTTGAAAAACTATCAAGAGGCTACTGGTATACTACTGGCAAGATTGGAAGCTACTTGCTAACATGGACCTACATATTTAAAGTAATGGTGGCGATGACTACTCCTATTCAATTTTTTTTCTTACTGACTTTGTTTTATTTGTATGAACTGCAAGCAATAAAACCCAGAACTTCAAATATATCCATCTATACAAATTTTCTACTTGAAATAAAGTACTACAGTGTGGTTTTATTTGCTAGAAATACCCGTATACCTATGATCAAACTGAATAAATACAGTTTTTTAATTTGACTACATAACTTCTCTCTACTATTATGTAGTAACTAAAAGCGACACCAATTGACAAAAGAGACTTTGCGAATGGAAAAGGTAACTTAGCAGGCCTGAATAATCATATACTAACCATAATTGTCAATTTCAAATATAGTAAGTCGTAGGCATACTAATACAAATCATCCTTCAACGCGATACTACTTTATACCAATGTGACATTAATATAACAATGCACAAGATTTGGATTGGTGGTGTCTTCGCTGTGCACGTTCTCTACTCAATTGCTTAAACAATTTGATTTTGATAATTTTAACTAATCAGGTCTTGGGATAACCTATCTAATGTAGGTGAATTCCTAAACTTAATTAATTTGTGGCGAAAATGATACATGAAAGCCTACAAAATTGTTTGAAGTATGATGACATAACTCAAACAATTTATCAACCCTTCCCCTGCCTACACATAATTTTTCAACTTGACTTAAAGTTTCCTATGTCTAATTGTTTTGTTATCTGTCATCCCACTTAGGGATGTGCTGACTGCAACTTTAGTAATATCACTTCATATTCAAAATTGTATTATCACGATCTACTAAGCAGTGATTTAGATAAAATTCTGCGTATTGTATACTATTCGTTTTTCTTCAAATGTGCCATAAAGGTAAGTATTATCTAATTAAGTATATCTGTTATGGTAATAGCTATCGTTATCTTATAATGGAAAGATGAACAAAAAGACTATTACGTAAAGAAAATTCCCGTGATATCATAATCATTCGGCTACCTATAATGTTGTTTATAGGGTAGATATAATTACAGCTAATTTTATATTTTATCATTACATGAATGTCCAAATAGTGCTAAACGTATCTTTTATAATTATGTGATATGAATGAAACAAATACAATCTATTTTTGTACCACATGAGATATAATCTTAGCTAGATTAATAGATTATTTTATCACTACTGAACGATGCATGATGTCATCATGTGGCCGGGTGACATTCTATTTGTTACGACACCGACATGCCTTTCCACATCACTATCACTACCAAAAGTCATTCACTGTGCTACCGCGCCATTTAGAAGAAATTCCTAATTTATAGCAAGTTTTATGGCAACGCACCGAAAGTGTTAAGTCTGTCATAACCTCATTTCCCTGTAATTGCCTCGACTGTTGTGTCGTAAAAATATGTAACGCTACCTAATTTTTTCAAATGTGATAAACAGGGACTGCGCATGTATCATAACAGGTTACCGGTATCAATTCGCAGAAACCAAACAGCGAACAATTGATACCAGGGACCGTTTTCGTTACGATATAAGCGGTACGGTACCGCTATAGAATATCGGTACCGTAATGATATAAAGGTAGACTATACCGGTTGAAATATTTTGTTACTGTACCGCTTTATACCGGTACGTACCGCTAATGTTGAAAGCGGTACTTATACCTTTATTATTACGGTACCCAACCTATATTTTTTCAGTATTGAAATTTTTCGCTCGCATATTGTGGCTTTCCATAAGAAAAGGGACCTTATGGCAGTTTCTAGTTACGGAGATATGGACGTTTTTGTGAAATCCTTCAAAATCATCATTTTTTTCTTTTATGCAAAATTGTAAAATATAGGAATAGACGTGTATTTGTAGCTTCGTTTCACTGCTGTACGTTAATTTTTTCTATATAAGAATTGGGTTCAAAGTTTAGGAGAAAAGGGTCCTTATGGCAGACTTCATACAAAAATGATAAATCTATTGATAAAATTGTTTAATAAAATTTACTTGCAACTTTTGCTTATTTGTATTTCTTTTTTATACCACGACGGTGGCAAACAAGCACGCGGCCTGCATAATGGTAAGCAAAATTTTCAAAATGATCCCAGAAAGTTGAAAATTTGGAAGGAAAGGGTTTGGGGGCCACAGATTCGGAATTAAAAAAAATTGAAAATAAAAATAAATACATTTGTATGTCGTTTTTTTAAAGCTTATTTAGGAAAAAGTTTTTAAACATTTTTTAAAGTGTTTTTGGCAAATCGTATAACTTTTTGACCATTTTAGAAAAACCTTGTTTTTTTTTTCAAAAATTACACAAAAAAAACACTGGCGAATGCCTATCATTTTTGAAAAAGTTTTTTATTTTTTTTTTTTAGTTTTTTTTTGGATGTTTCTACAATTTTAGATCACTTTGTCATGTTTAAAAAACCTTTTCAGAAAAAGATTTATAAACATTTTTTTTAAACATGAAAACGTGTTTTTGGCGAATCGTAAAACTTTTTGACCATTTTAGAAAAACCTTTTCACAAATTTTACAAAAATTAAAAAAAAAACACTTTCTGGCGAATGCCTATAATTTTTGACCGTTTTAGAAAAAAAAATTTAATTTTTTTTTCGAAATACTTACGAAAAAGGTTAGTTTTTTGGCGGTTTCTATAATTTTTGACCACTTAAGAAAAATAATCCTTTTAATTTTTTTTCAAAAGATCAACAAAAACAAAAAATTTTTTTTGGCGAATCCTATCCTACCATTATGATTTTTTTTATAAAACTCGGTAATTTTTGGTTTTATAGAAAAGTCGTCCATACAAAACACACTTATTTTGGCGTATTTTATATGATAGCATCACAAAGCATAGGTCATCATAACACCATGGTGTGAATTATTCAACATAGTGTTATAATTATGAGAATAACTCTTAATTGACCAAGATTTGAAGTAAATTTCTAAAAACCTTTTTTCTTCGGTATTCTGTTTTAATACAAGTTTAGTAAATAAATAATGTTAATATCGTGCGTGCCATACTGTAATTATCAATAAGTTTTACCTGTGATTGGTCATAAGGTCATAATATCCCATACATTTGGGAAAAGGGACCTTATGACTAATCACTTAAATTCAACAACGTTATTTGAGAATTACTCTTAATTGATCAAGATTTGAAGTAAATTTCTAATAATAATAATAAGGTAAAAAAATAAATAAAAGAAAGAATAGCAATCAACGCAAACTTAACTACTAATACAAATACTAATAAAAATAAAATAAAAAAAAACAAAAAATAACAATCAACACAAACTAAAAACCAAAAGGTAGAAAATTTTAAAATATAACAAAAAAATTAAAAACACCAAATGAAAGAAAACAGTATCTCAAAATTAAAACAAACAAGGTACAAAAAAAACAAATTTAAGATACTAAATATAAAAAGTACCTAATCAACACAAACTAAAAACAAAAACAGGTAGAAAATACAAAGTAAATCCAGTACATCTAACATAAAAAAGCATAAAATACCTAATCAACACTAACTAAAAACAAGAATAAGATAAAAAAACAAATAAAAGAAGAAAAAAAAAACAAAAAATAACAATCAACGCAAACTTACAACAAAAATAGGTAAAAAAAAACAATAAAATACAAAAATAACACAAATTAAAGATAAAAAAGACAAAAACACCTAATCCACAGTCCACACAAACTTAAAACAAAAATAAGGTAAAAAAACAAATAAAAGAAAAAAAAAACAAAAAAATACAATCAACGCAAACTTTAAACAATAGCTTAATACTAAATCCTACTAAAACTAAATATCTGGTTTTTGGCAGTAAACATCAATTAAATCAATTTACACCAACCATTGATATCAAACTAATAGATCAGCCGATAGAACGAGTATATGAGGCACGAAACTTAGGATTATTAATGGACTGTGACCTTCGTTATGAGAAACATATTGCGAGTGCTGTTAGAAGTTGTTTTTATAAATTGAAAATACTATATAAGATTAGGCCTTATATAAATGAAACATTACGTATACAGTTAGTTGAGTCCCTTGTATTGTCTAAATTAAATTATATGGATGTAGTAGTTGGTCCCAGACTTCTAGCTAAAACCAAGAGGCTCATTCAACGCGTCCAAAATGCTTGTGCTCGCTTCTGTTTCAATATCCCACGGAGAGCACATGTCACTCCATTTCTAAATAAACATAAAATCCTTAAGATGTTACACCGTCGTAAACTTCATCTAGCTTGTTTATTATTTGGAGTAATACAACACAAAGCTCCCTCATATTTGTTCGAAAAGTTGTCATGGTTGTCCAGCAAACGTGGAACACGTCAATGTAGTATACAGCTGATTACTCCTCAACATGCATCAGCTGCTTTTCGTGGTAGTTTCCGCTATGTTGCAACTAAATGTTGGAACAACATTCCTCCGCCAATTAGGAACCTGCAAAACATAGAAAGTTTTAGATTGTTACTCAAAAAACATATGTATGCACATCAAAACAATGAGGAAACATTGAAACATGACACAAGCTGTTTTTGACTTATAACCAACAAATAGTACATACCTTTGCTTTATGTCCTATTAGCATTGACCGAGCGAAGTTGTGTGACGAGATCTAGTACCTAACGCATCTAAGTTTGTAACAGTGTGATCCATTCATATTGTGAACAACTGGGTCCCAAAAAATGATACACTGCGTGCTCGTTACAACAAACAAATATAATCGTAGCTTCAATGTACCACAAACAAACAATACCGCGCGGGGGTCATTCTTTCCGGAAAAATCTTAACAGCGCGATTCAGCCTGTAGTATGAGATGTAACAGTTCCATCTACCGGCGTATTGTTACACTAAAATTTATATGGGAAATTAAACTTAACTAACTTTTATACACCGTTAAACATTCCGCCCACCAAGGACAACTAAGAACATAAGTGTCCTTCAGGCCGCCCACCATGAAATAACATATAAGGTTTACAGAGATATAACGTTAACACAAAATTATTCTTCTACACATACGACAGCTATTAGAAACACATTGTAACTTTTATTATCACAAACCAAACTAAAATTTGTTACTTAATTTACTGGCAGAAAACATAATTTATTTACAGCCCTTTTAATAACATTATCCTTGCACTTCAAACTGACTACTCTCGTGATGTTGTCCGCACCTGGATGTTTTTTTACAATAATTCCATACAACCATCTAGACGGAGGAAGAGAATCTTCCTTGACTAACACCACATCCCCGATGGATGGTTCAGGAGTTTGATGAGCCCACTTGTATCGATGGTAGAATTGCGTCAGATACTCACTCGACCAACGACGCCAAAAATCTTGCACTAACTTTTGGGTTAGCTGCCATCTCCTCAAACTGCTGACATTAGTTGCTTCATAATTGAAGTCAGGTACTAAAACTAGAGGTTCTGTCACCAAAAAATGTCCAGGTGTCAACGGCTCCGAGGCGTCAGTAGTGCCTTTAGATATTGGCCTTGAATTTAGGCAAGCCTCTATCTGACATAGAACTGTCGACATTTCTTCAAACGTTAGTGTTGAGTTGCCGATTATCCTTTTGAGGTGGTGCTTCGTCGACTTTATGCCGGCCTCCCACAGGCCTCCAAAGTTAGGCGCATGCGGAGGGATGAAGTGCCAATTTGTATTGTTGGTTGCTAATTGATCAGCTATGTCGGTTACGATACTCGACTTTTCTTCGGCAAAAAGCTGCTTCAATTCGCGTGCCGCTCCCACAAAATTGGTGCCATTGTCGCTCCATAAGTCCGAACAATGACCACGTCTAGCCACAAATCGCTTGAATGCTGCTAGGAATCCTTGAGCAGTCATATCACTAACTGCTTCCAAATGAATCGCTCGAGTGGACATACAAATAAATAGGCATATATATCCCTTGTACGAGTGATGTCCTCTACCCTTGGAGGTGCGTATATTTACAGGACCTGCGTAATCCACTCCACTGTGCCGAAAAGGTCGGTTAACCATCCCTCTAGCAGCAGGCAGTTGTCCCATTAAAGGGTGATTAAACGAGGCTGCATATCGGATGCATGTCACACATTTACGTACATAATACTTCACTAAGTTCTTGACTCCGAGAATGAAGTATTTGGAACTCAAGTAATTCAGCATCAATATCGGACTGCCGTGCAGCGTTCTGGTATGAGCATCAGATATGAGCAAATCAGTAAAGTGAGACTTCTCCGGAATAATAATAGGATGCTTCATCTGCTCACTTAACTGAGCGTGTTGTAGGCGTCCACCCACTCTCAAGATTCCTGCATCATCGATATAAGGATTCAATGAGGTAAGTTTGCTTTTCTTATTAATCTCCTTTTCTTTTTTCAGGTTTGACATCTCCGCTTCAAAAGAACTGCTTTGAACCAGCTTAATGCATGTGAGCAAGCTTTCTTGAATTTCCTTAATAGTAAGCCATGCTGTGATTGCTTCTCCTTGCACGCATTTCTTAAATCTTTTGCAGTTAGCTACTACCCGGATAAGCCGCCTGAGACTGGAGAATCTTCGGATGATGTCCAATCCATCATCAGGATTACAGGTATTTATTAAGCATATTTTGTTTGTTTTCATTTCTAAATTTGTATCACCATTTGTATTCTTTCTGTATATAATTTGTTTTTCTTTCAGCCACATCGGACCTTCTTTCCAGAGATGTTCTTCGTGTATGCATCGTGTACCCCTGGAGGCGCAGTCAGCTGGGTTTTCTTTAGATGAAACGTGTGACCATTGTTGTGGATTTAATGTTGTAAGTATTTCTGCCACCCTATTCGCCACGAACGTCTTCCACCGATTGGGTCTGCTGTTGAGCCACGACAACACGATTGTTGAATCAGTCCATGCGTGAATATTTGATTTGTCTATTCCCATAACTTGTGACACCTCCATCAGCAGTTTAGTCAGTAGCACCGCTCCGCACAACTCTAAACGTGGTATCGATACCTGCTTTATTGGTGCTACCTTTGTTTTTGCTGTGATCAACGAGATATTAACAGCTCCGTCCTCATTTATGGTACGTAGATAGACCACTGCAGCGTATGCTTCACTAGAAGCATCGCAAAAACCTTGCAGTTCGAGAACCTTGCTACTCTTTTCAACATGTACCCATCTCGGAATGCTGAATTTGGCAATGTGAGTTAAATTTTCTCTGTAGCTAAGCCAATCTGATGCCAATTGCGAAGGAACTTCGTCGTCCCAGTCAATACCACTTAACCACAATTTTTGTATGAATATTTTGGCGCAAATTATGACTGGTGCGAGCCACCCGAGCGGATCAAATAGTCGAGCAATGTCCGAGATCATCCGTCTCTTGGTGATGGGAATTAGGAGTGCTGGTAATTGTACTGCATACTCGAACGTATCTGTTCTTTGATTCCAGGAAAGACCCAAGACTTTCGTCACTGTATCCAGCTTGAGTTGAACATTGTTTCCGTCTTCATTCCTGTTGATTATGTTCCTTAATTGTTCATTACTCGTATTCCACTTCTGGAGTTCGAAACCTCCCTTTCCTAGCATTTCCATAAGCTCTTTGTGTATGCGCTCACCTTCAGCTACAGTTTCACAACCAGATAAAAGGTCATCAACGTAAAAGTCTCTGAGGACTCTTTCTGCTGCCAATGGGTAAGCTTCGCGATAATCGTGTGCAACTTGTTGCAGCGTTCTAACAGCAAGATAAGGCGCAGCAGCTGTCCCGAAGGTAACTCTAAGAAGCCTCAAATGGCTGATGGGTTCGTCACTAGTATCTCGCCACAGGATGCGCTGGTAGTCAGCATCTTCTTCGTAAACCTTGACCTGTCGATACATCTTCACTATATCTGCCACAAGACTGATTGGAAAGCAACGCCAACGCAAGAGAAGATGGCGTAAGTCTGGTTGCAGCTGTGGGCCAACTAACAGGTCTTGATTTAGAGACACACCGTTAGATCCTGGGCATGAAGCGTCAAAAACTACGCGTACCTTTGACGTTGTTCTATCTTCTTTTATCACGGCGTGGTGAGGTAAGTATACAGCTCCTGGCTTGTTGTGTTCTTCCTTTGGAACTGTTTCCACGTGGCCGAGATCTTGGTATTCTTTAATTACCGCCTTGTACTGCTCTTTTAGCTTAGGATCCTTGTCAAGTCTCCTTTCTAATTGGTTGAAACGTTTCGTTGCTACTGTGTCAAATCTCCCTTCTTTGCACTTTGGATTTTCTTCACGAAAGGGTAGTTTGACAACATACCTACCACTACTATCCCGTTTAGTAGTAGCAGCGTAGATCTCTTCGCACTTTCGCTCTTCTTCAGTGTAGTCGTCTTTAGGTGACAATCTACAATAGTCAGCTTCCAGCTCCCAAAATTGTTTCAGAAGATCGTTATCGTTTACTTTAACGTGATTTATACTGACGTTGTTGTTTGAATTCTCCTTTTCTTCCAGAATTGATCCTGAAAGAATCCAGCCCAGCGCAGTTTTTTGGGCGGTTGGTGTCCCCGAAGATCCTTTAATGACTCCTTCTAGCAATATCTTGCTGTAGATATCTGCTCCCAGGAGCAAGTCTATCTTGTTTGGTTGGTCAAATGAAGGATCTGCTAGTTCTAGGTTTGTGAACTCTGACCATAACTGTACGGCGATTCTTCTTTCGGGCAAAATCGACGTAAGTTTGTTTAGCACAAAAGCATTGACTTCAAACTCAAGTGAGGTGTCGAAGAGTGATTGCATCTTGAAATTCACCATTGACTTAGAGGCAATTGTAGCGCTCTCGTCACTCCCTAAACCTGTTATTGTGCTTTTGTGTGCTATCTTCTTAAGTCCTAACAGTTGGACGGCAGACTCAGTTATCAGCGAAGCCTGTGAGCCTTGGTCGAGTAGGCATCTGAGGGTTATGAAGCTACCAGATTTCGACGCGACATTGACTAGTGCCGTTGCTAATAAAACCTGACCACGAGTTGTCGAAAAATGGGCTTTGACGTTGGTAGTGGACTCATCATTGACCTCCTGAGATGATGAGTGAGATGTAGTTGGTGCAACTACATTTGCTACGACTGAGTGAGTTTTGTTCTGCTGAGACTCAGTCGTTTGTGTATCATTTTTGGGGTGTAGTAAGGAATGATGCTTCCTTTTACAGATTCGGCATCTATAGGATTGACGACATGAATAAACTGAGTGATTTGATCCCAGACAATTAAAGCAGAGATTGTGCGATCGGACAAAATCACGGCGAGCGTCAGTATCGATTTTAGCGAACTCTTTACAATGACTTACAGTATGAGCTTCGGAACAATAAGCGCAAGACAAGGCTGTCACATGATGAACCTTTGAATGTACAGGGGCATTGGATTTGTGAACATTATTGCTGAGTCGGGAAACCTTGGGATCTATGAACTCTAAAGCGCGAAACCGTGTTTCCAAAAAGGATTTAAATTGATCATAGGTTGGCAGCTCATTACCAATTTCGCTTGATTTTAGTTCCCATTGTTTCCGAGACTCATTATCTAGTTTTAGACACATTAAATGAACTATGATAATGTCCCAGCTCTTTACATCAATGCCTAGATTTTTCAATGCTTGTAGGCACTCATCCGTGGTATCTAACAACTCCTTGAGGGCACTTGCAGATTCAGTAGCTATATTGCGCTGACTTAGAAGTCTTTTCAGTATGCAGTTTGACAGGTATTTTTTGTTATTATATCTGCTTTCTAATTGCTCCCAACTGGTATTGTAGTTCTCTCTGGTTATTGGCACATGTCGTAATAACTGCTCCGCTTCTCCCGTAAGGTGACTTTTCAAGTAATGGAGCTTTTGAACGTCGTCCAAAGACTCATTGCTGTGAATGAGTGAAACGAAGAGGTCCCGAAAACTAACCCATTCCGAATATTTGCCAGAAAACGTCGGTATTGAGATCTTTGGCAATCTTACCAGCTCATTTGGTTTAGTTGACGTTTTACCGGTGTCTGCTGCACTACAATTCGGTTGCCCAGTTGAAGAGTTGAGTTTGCTTAAGGTGGTGGTGATCATGTATTTGTACTCTATATACAACTCTTCGGTTTGTTCATATACGCTGTTTTCGATGTATGTGCTTTTAACCAGTTCATCTGTCTTACTATCTTTTACCATAAGTGTATGTGTTTGGGAGAACTGATTCCATAAATTCTCTAATAATTCTAATCTAACCTTGAGATATTCTGACGAATTTCGTCGTTCTCTGGGAGACTTCTTGAAGTTCTCTAAGGCGCGAACAATTCTAGACTGCAAGTCTTCTTGAACTTTAATTAGAGAATCCATCGTAATTTTTCTAAGTGTTTGCACTTCTGGGGTAAAATGGGCGTGGATTCCCCGTCAGTTCACTTTTGCGCAAACTATTCTAAGTCCTAGCTACTGATCTACTAAAATTTTCTAAGTCCGAGATTTTTTCTATGTCCAAATTTCTCAATATTTTTCTCAGTCCGAGTTGAGTGAAATTTTTCTAAGTCGCTGACTGACAGATATAATATTAAATGTACTCACAATTGTCCACTGGCACTCACACTTGACCACTTATGACGTCACACTCCGTTGCTTCCGTTTCCTCGCTGATGACGTCACGTTGCTGCTCGATGACACCGCTGATGATGCTCTGCTACTGCACTTTCCGCTGCGATCCACAGCAGTGCTAGCCGGCGCCCTCTGTCGTCCAATCCAAATGAAACCGAACTATCCGGTTCGAAGGACCATTGAACAACTGGGTCCCAAAAAATGATACACTGCGTGCTCGTTACAACAAACAAATATAATCGTAGCTTCAATGTACCACAAACAAACAATACCGCGCGGGGGTCATTCTTTCCGGAAAAATCTTAACAGCGCGATTCAGCCTGTAGTATGAGATGTAACAGTTCCATCTACCGGCGTATTGTTACACTAAAATTTATATGGGAAATTAAACTTAACTAACTTTTATACACCGTTAAACAGATCATATTAAGAAACAGTGCACTTTTCGTTCATGTTGCCTTTTGTATTGTTTTGTCCTTTCACTGTTGTAGAAATTAATTATGTCTTACGTTCGTAGTTAGTTGTTACAAATCACTTTTTGTTCTCATAGTTATTTTTGATTAAATATTTTCGTGTAAAATTTGCAAGTTAACGAGACAAGCAACAAGCATGTATTGTTGATGTTATGCTGTTGACGTTTTCAATGTCAGGCAGTTACCAGAGATAATGGCATGGTTTGGTTGGTAGGCACTACTGGTGACGCTGTCTGTCCCTAATGGACGCGTTCACTTTAAGTGGGGCGAACCGATTGAACCAGACAATATCAATTGTAATTAAATATAAATATCTCACTCTCTGGAACGGTCGAATCGCCCCTGTCTGGTTCCACCGGAAGACCAGCGCCAGCTCTGGAGTTGGTATTATGCTGAGGTGGGACCTTTTTGTGGCAGCAAGATTTTTTATTTTCTTTGTGTTTTCTTGTATATTTTTTCCATTTTTTGTAACTTTCTGCTGTCATAAATAAATGTATTTTCTTTCTTTCTTTCTTCTTTCTAAACAAAAAATGTAAAAAAGCCAAAAAAATAAAACAAGTTAAAGATAAAAAAACACCTAATCCACACAAAGTAAAAACAAAAAAGGTATAAAATACAAAGTAAAACACATTAAAGATAAAAAAACATAAAATACCTAATCAACACAAACTAAAAACAAAAAATAAGGTAAAAAAAAAACAAATAAAAGAAAAAAAATAGCAATCAACGCAAACTTAAAACAAAAAAGGTAAAAAATACAAAGTAAAACAAACCAAAGATAAAAAACAAACAAGAAATACCTAATCAACTCAAACTAAAAACAAATAAGGTAAAAAATGCAAAAATAAATCAAATTAAATTCTTCGGGGAAGACCTATGTTTAGTAGTGAACGTCTTAACGTTGAAATGATAATGATGCTCAAGGCTAAAGACGACGCGATTGAAACTTGACGACGCGACGACGCTCGGCGCACACACATAAACCTCAAACGGTACCTTTTTAAAACGGTTAAGGTTACCGAAAAAAAATTACGGTACCGTTCAATTTCGATACCGTTTCATTTCGGTTGCGCTACCGAAATCATACCGAAACAAACGGTATGACGTCATACCGCTTTAAAACGCTACCTTCATTTTTCGGTTATGCAGTCCCTGATTGATACAAAACAGCTATGAACTAGTGAGTGTAAAACAAAAGTGTTGAAATTCTAAACATATTGGAGTGTAAAGTTTGAACAACAGTGAACTGCTTTGTGAGACATAATGTACAAGCAACGGCAAGATTTACAATACTGCAAACTATGATAATATTTTTCTTTGGCAAAATAACCTTAAAAGTGGATTCTTTAACTATGAAAAACATGACCTACAAGCTACAAGTTGAGAAGCAATCTTCAAGCAGTAATGTTGTATGTATGTAGCAAAATGCTAGAGTATCTGTGTGCAGATATTATTACCCACTGAACATAATTAACACAGCCCAGTGATGAATCTATTATCCTGTTTTACAAGCACAGAATGCAATTCTACTTGTAAGAAAAAAATTCCTTCTGAGAGCCTCCGGGGCAAAATTACAAATGTGAATTTATTTCCTACAATGAGTTCTATTATTATAAATCAAGGTTGGTATATGATCCCTAATTGATAATTAAGAAGTAGATTTCTGTGTTACTGATTGCGATGATAAGTGTTTGATATATTATTTACTTAAATTCTTAGTGGAGTTATAAGACAGATGAATGTTGTTGGTTACTCTAAGAAATAATTTTCTACTGCCGCCTATTTGTAAAACTATTGCCAAGGTTTGAGGTAAACACTTTCTTAGTTAGGTAAGAATACTGTAAAAATAACTGTGAGTCTCTCTAAGAAATAATTTTCTACTGCTGCCTATTTGTAAAACTATTGCTATGGTTTGAAGTAAATACTTTCTTAGTTAGGTAAGAATACTGTAAAAATAACTGTAAATGTCTAACTGAAAATTAAAATTTAAAAACAAATTATTCAATTTTTTTTTTCAGATTAAAAATGAAATGAATTTAAATCGACGCATAGAGTGATAGCAAGAAAAGATAATGCTGTGTTGTTATGCTGTATAAGGTGAGCAATGTTCTTTTATTCTATTTTTAATTAGCCAAAACTTAGAAGTTGAAGGTCTCATAGTATTTGTTTTCTGCAAATTTTATGACTGACAAAATAAATTTGGATGTTAAATTTGCCTACTTTAATTGCAAATTATTGCAATACACAACAGCTTTCCCTATGCTGATTAATGAAAGCAAACCGGTGACCTATATTCTATAATTATTCTCATATTTTACCACAGTGGTTGGCAATTTTCTTAGCAGCGAAGGGCCACACAGTAATTCAAGAAATTGAAGCGGGTCGCATTATATTAATAGTTGGTGATATTATACAGTTCGGAATATATCGACCTTTTCATACAAAAAAGCCAGGGAGGGCGCGCGGGCCGCAAGTGAATGGTGCATGGGCCGCACGTGGCCGCAGCGCGGGCTTCCGACCGCTGTTTTACCAGATTGTTTTATATGATTTTAAGAACTTGGCAGAAGCCTGAATGATAGCCTATCTGCTCCCCAGGTTCTGGACTTTTGAGTAGTGTAATTATTCCATTATGGTCTATAATTATTTATTTTCTGTTTTATTTTTTCAGAACCAGCCCGGGACTCCTTATGGACTGTCAAGAGAATTATCTCCGCTATTCAACCAACCAGTCCCATCAGGAGAGACCTCGGCCAAGATCTAATTCTATTGGCTATTATTATTATGGAAATTCCCTGCAAATATTTTTGTCACAAGCGACAAGGCAGATGGCAACAATTCTTCCTGATAATAAAGATTCTCTGTGTTAATTAATTTACCTATCTACTTATAGTAACTAAGTGTCCTTTAAGTATACAAGTTTCTAAGCTTTTAACCTCTACCGAGCAATCTATTATAAAGAGTAAGGCCTCTTTTTTAGATTAATTATTATTTGTCTTGTAATAGGTATATTAAACTATCTCAAATTGCGTAGTCAATTGTTAAAATTAACTTGCCCTACCATTTTTATTTCTATGGTTGATTCTATTTTGTTTTATGAATAAAACACCCTGCTCCCATCAAGAAAGTATAAATGAATTTAATTTTCTTCAAAGTAAACAAGTTTTTATCCGGAGATGAATTTATTTTATGCATTGCAATTGAGTTTCTTATGAAATTTCTAAACTGTATGCATTGCAGTGCTATCTTTATAGTTAAATGACAGTGGTATTGTCAAATGTTCTGTCATTAAATGAATTGATTAGTAACCTTTATCTTTAGTACAACAAATCTGTGAATTTTAACGTTAATTGGATTTAGACTTGACTTCTACTGTTTGTGAACAACTAGAACTGTCTTTATTGATATGAGCAGATGTGTCTAGATGACTATCCCGTGAGTTTCGCGGCCAAAAGTCATCCGAAATTTCACGCGAATTTATGACTCCAGTTTATTGAGTATTTTATTCTTATAACAAGCAACAAAACTAAAGGTTAGTTCAATCTCTTGTGTATAAATTAAATTGTGAACCCCTGCTCCCAATAAAATAGACTTTTATTGTTTGTAGAGCAGTAAGAATTCTCTATACTGCTCCCCGTCCAAAGAACCATTATGTGTTTTGTTTTTAACAACAAATGACCACAAGACTAACTTCTGTGAATTAAAATTAAAGGACCCTTTTGTTGTTTCAGTCAAAGTTATGACTGAGGCAACATAAGAAGCAGTAAAGGAATACCCCTAAAAATTATAAGTTTTACCTATTGAAGTCAAGTTTTACTAATGACTGGTGTATGAAGATTTATCAAGGAGATATGCCTATCATAGTCATATAGTTCCTGCGGCATCTCACCCATCTATCCTTCTATCGGCAGCAAATTGTGGTCCAACTAAGTTGGACCACTAAACAGACAAGCTTATGATTAACCTAGTGAATGTAATTATACTGATTAAAATAACATTTTTAATAATCCAGGTCATTTCGGCACCATATTGTAACGAATCCCTATCCTACACAACTATACTACTTATACAACTAATATACCTATCTTATGTACCTTACGCCCTAGAATTTTTCTTGCCCTACCTGCCCTAGAAGCCCGCCCTAAGAATTTACATGAAACTGAAACCCTGAAACTGTAACTACACTACTGAAGCTTTTTACTGAATATGAACTATAAGGAATCTGAAAGCTGAGGTAGTTTCCTCTGAAGTTAGTGCAAGTACTGATAATTGTAACTACTGATTTATACCTATAATTTCTATTTCTAAATGTCTGATATGCTATACCTAAAATATTAATCAAAGCTTGTCTTGGTGATGATTTGGCCATGGCGTGATCGTTCTAGTTTCGGGAGGACCCTTCGTTGTGATAGTAACCCAGAGATTCTTTTCGATAAGGATAAGAGTACCGCAGAAACACTAGACTTGATTGAAGGAAATGTAAGTATGGTGGATATAAAATAAATGAGTTAACTTTTTATTATCTTATGTAAGAAAGGCGTAATGTTAATAAGAGATGATATCTTGTTAGAGTTCTATATTCTAGATTATACAGAAGGTTCTAGAGAGGCGGGAAAGTAACAGTCATGAGTCATTCTATACAGAATTGTCTGTCAATCGAAGTAGTCTTTTGTATGATTAAAGTCGTTGTTATTATAGTATAAAAAAGGTATTAGAGTTGTGGCAAGGGTGACGCTCCTATCCCCGCTATCACCAGTAGCTCCGGCCAAAGACGATGAGCCCCCTCCACAAAAAAGCCAGGAGGCATATAACATTTATGGGAAATTCTTGTATCGGCTCAGATGCCAATATTACTGAGAGGACAGCAAATAGGGAGGTTATAACGTAGTGTTATAACTAAGGTGCTGTATCTATAGCATATGTCAGTCCCAGCTCCCCACATGCAGGACAACATAAGCTAAGATACAGGCTTATCTAAAGATTGATTCTGCTCTAATACCTGCCAAGTAGGATTGTGAAAGAAGGATTATTTTGTGATATTTGCTCCATCTTCACAATTCATGAATCTACCGACGTTTTGTAAGGTAGGGCTGTGTAGATGATAAAAAACCGTCGAAAATAATCATCTGCCGGTCAGTTAACCTACCAATACAGTCACTGTATGTGAATAAATCAGTCATGTAGTCTTGTCAAAGATAGGAAGTCAGTACCTCTATAACAGTCAAGTCATAGTATAGTCATGTAGTCTTGTCTTAGCTATACTGAAATGGCCCTACCCCCCTCATTAAATGAACTCTAAGCATGAGAGCCGAACCGGACCAGTCCCCATAAGATGAGTATACCAAGTGTTCAATCTTGTGATAATTTGAGAGCAATTCTCTCTAGATCCTCTAGAAATACGCTTCCCAATGCACTCACGCGGTGGGACCCAGTTACAAGTGCACACCAAATGCTGTCCTTGAATCAGACATTTTCTCATAGGCAAATCCATAGAGAGACACCGCTTCTGGGTCCACCTTGGGATCATATAACTCAAGGTTCCAAATCTTTACGCTGTATAAGTACTTAGGCCGAGCTAGGCTCTCACAACTCAAAAGAATCTTTTAAAAGGTTAACCTATCCACATAAATGATTTAAGTACAAAAATATCATCAAATCGTGAGACTATTGCCCCACATTATGGCAATTTTTCAGACATTAGCTACTATACTCAGTATCCCATAAGCATTAATAAAAACATAATCCCAAATGACTTTGACATTAAAAAGCCTCCATAGATTATTCGTCATGTTTTTTTCTAGTTTTTCATAGAGATGTTCCCAATTTACCCTATTATGACATAAATTTCCCCAGAATGAATCTATTTATTAATACTACTAAATGTGCGTCCTTAAATTACACCCGAGACGCCATCATCCGAAAATAGAACATGACTCATGAACTAGTACCCACATAACTGCTAGAGAATAAACAAGATGTATAACTTGTTCTAACAAGTTCAATTATCTTTATGTTAAAATTACTACCGCAAATGTGTTCTGATAAATCGGTAAGCAATGAACATAGGAATCCGCACCAGTTTTAACAGGTTTCAACAAATTCTAACGAGTTCTAACATGTTCGCGTACACAACAAGGAATTAATAGCCCCGACATTCTTGGAAATAAACGATTGGTTTGCGCTCACTAGTTTGAGGGTAGTTTCACACTCAACGGCCGAAAATACGCTCAAACTTTCGAGACATAATTAAGTAAATTCATGGCCGTTTAATGGCTAACGCAGCCTTACAGCTATAGAATGAAAACGTGAATAAATTTTGCATAAACTAACTTAATACTAGCCGTACATAAATGTAGCTCGTGAACGCAACATCACAAAATAAAGGCGGTAGAAATGAATACGCTTAGAGACTCCGTATAATACCGAACAACCGTACGCTAATAAAATAGAGGGTACATTCGCCCACATCATAGTAACATACACACAAATAAATAAAACATAATGAAATTAAGATAATTCGTGACCGCTTAATAAATATCCGCCAACTTACAACTAAATACGATAATGAGAATAAATACGCAAAGTCCGACTTAAAACTATCCGCAACCGAACGGAATTCTTTAACGCTGTATTTATAAATAAAAAGATGGTAGGTGTACAACCGATATAATGCTCCATACGAACACACAAGAAATAAAATTGGAGGTAGATTCCGATTATTGCGATCTCATGGATAAAATACATGCACACATAAAAGAAACATAAAAATTAAAGTAAATTATAAGTAACTCACCAAATATTCCTTCTATAAGAAAAGGTTCATTAATTAAGACCTTACCTAGGTTTATTTCTTTTAACGACTAACAATATCGCTCGAAAAGTTGATCGATATTGTGGCCATACGTGCCTTCTGACTTAATGAATTTAAATAAATTACGTCTATAGGAGCTCCTGAGATAAACCTAGGTAAAAACTAGTCTAGATCCATATCAGCGCTATACAAAATTACCCAAACATCTTCACACAGAAATATAAAACAATCAGTGATTAATTAAAACACTCACCAATGTTTTTCTTCAAACCCTCGAGCAACTAGTAGCACGCTGGCAGGCTCAGGCTGCAGACGGCGATGAAGCCGACGCTGTAGAGGAGGTGCTCTGCTCAGCCACAGACCACGCCGGCGAGGCTCCTCGTCGACTGCAACGCTCCCTACCCGAGCAAGAGTACTATTCCGCCTAACAGAAACTTGATCCAGCCTACAAAGGTTTCCCTTTGTTCGGCAGAAACTGGTCTCCGTCGAGCAGAGTTTCCTCTTGGCACTAGGCCTGAGCACTCAAAGGGGCAGCGGTACCCCGTCTGATGCTTATTTGAAGACTCGGATATTGGCATGGGCTTGGTGTCCCTTCGCAGAGGCGCAATATCGAGATGAGTCAGAGCGACGACTAGTCGAAGTCTGACTGACGATTCTGGTTTGTATGCGCTTTTATACTAGATTTCCCAGTTTCCACTGATTTTCCACATTGTACACAATTTTGAACCTTATGTCAAGGTACATTGCTTCGAGAACTCTGTGTCACATTTTTTTCATCGGGGTACTTCACACACACATATACATCTGAGATGTTTTCTGATTGGATAATTAAAATCAGGTCATCTTTCCTGTTTAGTGGAATATAACCCGTATATCTATGTGCAAAAAAGGCTATTCCTTTGTTTGATTTGACAAATTCATTTGAGGGTAGCACTTTCATAACTACCCGCTTTCGATGTTGCTTTTGGGTGTTGTCGACTCTTCGTGTTGCTATGATCACCAAACATGTCCCCAAGGTACCATTTATTTCACTAAAATTCTAAGAACTTATCATAGTAAAATGCAATAATTATCTTACAATCTAATATACATAATTAACAAATATATTACTTATTTTTTTAGCCTCTTATTTACTAAATGAAATTCATAATTATTTTCCCATTTAACACAAAATCTCCATAACCTGGCATCATTACACATAATCGTATGGTCATAGACAAATTCCTCTATATCAGCCGGTTCTCATTGTACAGATTAATTACTTAAAATTATTAATTTATGTCTTATCGCCTTGGAAAATCTTTCCAATAAATATACTTTTATTTTTTAAGTATAATTAATTATATTTTATAATATTATCCATTGCTAAAATCTTATAGTGTTCATGAAATTGTCTTGGCAGCAAATTAAACCATTCGTTCATTTTGATTCCGTTCACTGATTCCGTTCAAAATACAACTTATGTGGGTACTGTTACAATTGTCAAAATGATTTCTACCTTATTTTATGTAATGATTAATAGTGTTTTGGGCATAACAGGCCTACATGACCAGTGCAGTTTGTGCTTTAATTATGCTAATGGATGACAATTATCTCAGGTAATAATTCTAGCCCTCATTACTATATTTTTCCTGACCTAAACCAAATCTAGTGTTTGGTGTTTCTGTGCTAGTAATATCCATGAAAACAGACAGACCAAAGCTCCTGCTTGAAACTGTAAAATTTACAATATACAGTACTGAATCCCGTAAAATGAAAACTATAAACTGAAGATTTGAATTCTGAATATTCTGTAAATTATTTTAATACAAAGGCGGTGCTCAGTACCGTCACACTGTCTCCAACTGATTCGGTCAGTCGCCTAATGGAGGGTGGCGCTGATAGATTCCAGCTGTTCGGAGATATGGTCGGACCATGTCTTTGGGCTTCGACCTCTGGGTCTTCCTTCCCTTCCCTTCTGGGTTATGCCTTCGACTATTCCCGTCACTATCAGTCTTTCCAGGTTGTTGGCCTCTCTACCTGCAATATGGCTAATATAAGTCACCACACGGTGTAGGCAAGTAGAGGACAGGCGTCGAGAGTTCTCTATTTTAAGTTGCTTTGAAACTACTCACACATTTAGCGTCTCGTGATAATACAACATTAGGATAATTTCAACTGGGTGAAATGGTAATGGTAATCAATGGACCAAGCTGATATTTTAAAATGAAACCGTTAGGTTCATTCTTTGTGATCGCTTGTTTTAATGTGAATTTATTTCATAATTTTATTTCTCCATAGAAATGAAAAGATTATAGATAAACTGATTTGATTCCCATTTGTAACGAAAATTGTGCGTAGACGTCAAACTTGATATGCAGGTCGCTTACTATCAAGCGCTACTGAGGTCAACCACAGTTCTAGGTATAGGATAAAAAAATAAGTAGGTACCTTATGTTAACCAACTGTTAGTAATAATTCAACTATGTCTGTGTATCTTGGGACAAAGTGAACAATGTTCGAGGAAAACGCTCAAGAAGTAAGTTTTGTAGTAATTTCACGAGAGTTACTTGCATTTAAGTTAAGCGCAAGTTGCGCAAGCAGTTCCCTAATATAAGTCAAAGTTGATTTTTTGTCACGATGAAAAATCCTGTTTTATACATCATTTAATTTCACGGTTTATATTAAAACAGGAAAGTATGGGTCATGTGTATATTTTAAAACGTAATAAGGCACTGAAATAATTAAACTTAGTGCAATATTGGGGTTTGATATCCTAGGGCAACAAAGACACAATACGACGGTACAAATACTTTAAATAAAGACTATATTTTTTATGATTTATGTACAAATAAGACATAATAAGACGATATTACTTGCTAAATTTCGTAGTTCTAGATCAAAGGATAGTACCCTATAAATGTTAGTTTTCTTGCGAGTATCGAAATATACGGTTATTGCGGCATAAACGGCTATATCTTTTTTTACGTAAGGGACCTTAGACCTGAGAAGTGCCGTAAATAGGGCTGTGCCACCGGCGCCCAGGCACAGGGCGTAGACTCTGGGGGGCGCAAGAATGGCCAGACCAGGCAGGACCCTAGGGTACCTATAATAATGTAAACAAAAAACAAGGGCGCAGTTATAGAAGCTCGCACAGGACGTAGAAAAGGCTATTTACGGCACTGTACCTGAGTATATGGTTTTGTTTCCAACTGGATACCTCCACGCTTTTCCCGAGATAAAGGGTCTTGACAGACAGACATACAAACAGACGGACGGACGGACGGACAGACGGACAACAAAGTGATCTTATAAGGGTTCCAATTTTTCCTTTTGAGGTACGGAACCCCAATTATATAACTATGGACTCTTCAAACATGAGTAAATAGGCTTTCACTAACCAGTGAGCTATATCTTTGGCCTCGTAAACGCTTGCCATCACGCGCTGCTGAGGTCGATCGCAGGCCAGTTACAGAATTTAAAAAAGTAACCTACTTATGTTTCCAACTACATTATACAAAATAACTTCTGCATAATTACGACACAACAGCTTGCGCCGAGTGAAATATTGTTTAATTTGAAATCTTAATTACTGAGAAGATTAAATCTGCGAACTATTGTATTAAATGTGGGCAATAATTTAAGAGTGAGTGAGAGTATTCGTGAAACTTGCATTTGAGTCTGTGTACAACTACTGTGATGCGATTCGTTTGTTCTCCGTAAAGTTGAAAGTCATTAATTATCGAAAGTTATTTTTTTTAAATCGTAATTTTTCAAGATATCTTAGAAACCCTGTCGTTTGATAATCAATATGTTTAGTTACCTTTGGCCGTGTATGTAACCGGCGGTTAGATTTATTTTATAACAATAGGGTATAGATAATTTACGGAGAGCACGGAATTGCAGTAGTGGTATTGTGTGTTTACAGGCATTCTATACTTAAATTTTCAATTTTTTTTTATGAAATAGGGGGCAAACGAGCAGACGGGTCGCCTGATGGTAAGCAATTACCGTAGCCCATAAACACCTGCAACACCAAAAGAGTCACAAGTGTGTTGCCGGCCTTTCAGGTGGGAGTACGCTTTTTTCTTGAAGGTTTGAATGTCGAATCGGTCCGGAAACACTGCAGGCGATAATTTATTCCACAGTTCAGTCGTGCGAGGCAGGAAGTCTCTAGCAAAACGCACAGTTGTGGACTGCCAACCATCTAAGTGGTGAGGATGGAAATATTGTCGCGTAGGACGATGGCGGAAAGATGCGGCAAGGATTAATCCGAACAATCCCCGTACTGTCGGCATAAAAAGAGGTTTGTTATTATATCGAAGAAGTGAACGCCAAAATAATGTCAGCGTCAAATTCTACATACCTATTATTTAAATTAAGAGAAATACTTAAATTATTCTCCATTTCATGCGAACGGTATAACCACTACAACTGCAATTCCAAGCTCTCGATACTTCATTTATACTTTAAACAGATCAAATCAGTTACTTTTTGTTAAGTATCAAAACGCGTAGAATGAAACTTCTAAAAGAAATAACTGGCCAAGAGCATGTCGGACCATGCTCAGTGTAGGGTTCCATAGCCGTAACTATAAGGTAAAAAATACGATGTAAAAAAAGTACAATAACAAAAGATCGTATCTTCATAGCAATTACGTCCTTTTGTTGCGAAGCGCAGTTTATCGGCAATAACTCAAAAACGGTTAATCCGATCTTGTTGAAAATAATTTTCGTAGAAAGTATTATTTAAGCGTTACCTTCTTGATTTTTTCTATATTTTTTGGACATACGGTTTAAAAGATAGAAAGGGGGGGACACAATTTTTGCAACTTTCGGAGCGATTATTTCTGAAAGTATTAACTTAATCAAAAATATTACTTAAGAACCTTAAAGTGTTTTTAAAAGACCTGTCGAACTATGTAACACATGTTGATGTTTGATGAAAAAAAAAATTTTCGCTTTCTGTTACATGTATGGAATACCCCCCCTAGAAATATTTATTTTTAATATTTAACTACCAAACTAAGTAGCGGCTCATACAACACACCTACATTCCAAATTTCATCAATATACGTCATGTAGTTTTTGAGTAAAATGCCTGTGACATACGGACGGACGGACGGACGGACGGACGGACGGACGGACGGACGGACGGACATGACGAAACTATAAGGGTTCCGATTTTGCCATTTTGGCTACGGAACCCTAAAAAGGATTATGGCGTCAGTTTATTCACTAAACTAACGTTGTATTTTTTGGCATTAGAATACTTTTTTTCGGGATCAGGCATCTTTCGATTGGTGATTAAATATACGAACGAAGGAATAAATAAGAATAACAAAGAATAATTGAACAAAGATTAAGGACTTCCATTATTACCGTAATAGTAAGCTTCTCAGAGTTGGAGACATTTTTTGTCTCAGCAATGAGAATTACCTACAGAGAGTTAAGAAGTTTCCGACGATATCATTGGAAAAACTTTGTCAGACTTTCGAGACGATGAAATTATCATATTGAGAACTATTTCAAGTTTCATTGTGAAATATTGGTACAATAGAGATGGACTGGATGAACGGATACTGAAATTTACTGTAATTTTAGTAAAATGATTTTTTGTTTAATTATATATTTTTTGTAATATAATTTAAGAAATCATACCCTTGGTCATCATGATACATACAGATCCTGAAAAGTTGTTATTTTGCAGATGCGTCGTTATTTGACCAAAGGTACGAAATGTGACTTTTATAATTATTATGTTTGGAAAAAACTTAGCTTTTAAGATGCCACACCCGGCACAGCCCGGCTACCCCATATCAAAACCTACTAAGTACTTCAGACAAATTTTATAAAACAGCTTAACAACATTTTTGTGTTTATGCTTTTACGCCGTTTTTAAAATTTGATCTGAAGCACTTACTAGGTTTTGATATGGAGCAGCCGAGCTTAACAGGGTATCATTGTAAGTAAAATATTTGTAAAACCTTCATGTAAACATGTTACTGCAATAAATAAATATGAATATGAAATGTATTCTCTGTCAGGAAAAATTAGCTCCTTTTATGCGAGCAACCCTACGTACCTAAAGCCTTAAAAAATAGTTTAACACACGAATAGTTCCCCAGAAAACTAGCTGACAGGTTGAAATATAGACACACAGTCACAATCGCGCGGCGGCATCTAATCCAAACTAATACTATAAATGTGAAAGTAACTCTGTCTGTCTATTAGAGATGGGTAATCTTGATTCCGATGAGTGATTCGAATCACCGGCTCCGCCTAACGACTCTTCAACTCTTTTGAATCCTTCAGATCAATTCACTACGGAATCGCTGATTTGGATTGACTATAATAATGCGCGCTTCGCTCTGCGCCGCGCCGCGAGTACGTGGTGTGTATTGGGGCATTCATTCGGCTCCGTAGCGATAGGTTACCTAGTCGGAGTAAATAACTCTATGGTTTCGATAAGATTTGGAAGGAGTCGGCAAGAAATCGGAACCGCTTACAGATTCGAATCATTTAAATCTTCAAGTCTGGATTTACCCATTTCTAAGTGTCTATATTACCTTTGTTATTAACCGTTGCATCGATTTACATGAAATTTAGTATGGAGATAGTCTAAAACCCTAGGAACGATAAGTGCTAGTTTTTATCTCGGAAATCATCCTTTAAAGGGACGAAAGGAAGGGTGGTAATTTTTATGGACAATCAACCATTCCTAAAGTAAGTGATATAAAATTCTAATCCTTTACAGAAGATGTCGCATGAAAAAGCTAGCATGTTACAGTAAATGTTATTTGTTACGTTCACTGATCAAATAAACGCACCATTATACATTAATACTGTTTACAACCCTCGCTACAAACACGAGCTTTTTATTGAGCAGATGAAAGTGGGTCAACATTTTTGCAAGTTTTTCCTGCAACCCTGTCTTATAGCATTCAGTTACACGTACATTGTATTTATTATAACTTACCCCTCTGCTTGATATATTGTATCTTTGAAGATAAGTAAAAACATGTTACATAGCTATGCGAAGTAAGTATAGAACTTTCTACATTCGAAAACAGATCTCATTTCTAAGTAACTTTTACCAAAATACACGTTTACATAATTTCAGGTGTAGTTACTGATCAATTCTCTTATATCAAAATATTAATACTTTATCTACACCCATATCATTAGTTCTGAAATCGAATATAATGACCGTCATTATTGCAACCAGTTATGTAATGTATGAAAAATCGTAGTAACATCGAAAGCGATAGTATTATGAAAATCTAGATCGTCATGGTTTGATATAGTCGGCCTTAGCGGTACAATGGCGGTCATTCTTACGGTTCCCGAACACATTATTATGGATTTATAATATTGTGTCAAGATAAAGTAATGTATGCAACTATACATAATTTTAATTATGCCTTAAAACACTCGCGTGATCTTATTATATCATACTCATGTTTTAAGACCTCTCATTATGTATCAGTTGCATAAACTACTATTATTGAACACATGTTCATAACAATGCTAAATAATAGCTGATCTTACATTGTGTATGTATGTAAACAGTTTATTGCACATAAAATCAAACAGAAACATTACAAAGATGGTTAGGTACAAAGGCGAGTCATTCCTGCAAGGGATCTCTTCCAGCTAACCTTTGAGCAGATGAGAAAGAATGACTAACATCAAAAAAGATAGACAAACTAACAAACTTAATTCATTTACTTACATAAAGAAAATAGGGCAAGATTTGAATACACATAAAAACCTAACATAAACATTAAGACTCAAATTGTTGACCACCTTGCAGAGAATAAATAGCTAGAACGCCCTTTAAGATAGTGAAGGGTTGCAGAAGAGTAGGCCATAAAATACAGGCCAAGTGCAAGTCAGACTCACTCACGAAGGGTTCCGTACCATTGTCGAGGAAAAAAAAAGGCTAAAATAGACGTTTCTTGTAATAAGATCCCCTTTTATTTTTAATATCATTTTCCGTGAAAAGTTCAAGTCTCTACCTATTTTGATTCAATAGATACAGCCTTGTGACAGACGGACAAGCGGACAGACAGCACTGCAAAGTCTTAGTAATAGGCTTCCGTTGGCACGCTTTGGTGGGTTGATACGGAACCCTAAAAAAGAAAATTATAATATGATAGTATGATCTCACGTCGCTACAATCTACCAACTGACTAATTAATGGCCCCAATAAAGACCCCACTCGATGAATAAAACAAAAACCTGCCAATAAAATAAGTGCCCCAACTTTTTATGGCTCTTATCTTATTTGCACAAGGGAGACAAATAAAAACCATGATATACTGCCACACTAGTATCTAAAGGGCGTAATTTATAAGGCATTTAATGTCGCTCATGACATTTTTCCTTGGCAACCTGTATTTATAAGGGATGTTTTCCAAACGTTGTTTGTTTGAACTTCCCATTGTTGATTTAAAGAGTCTTATGTACTAGCAGTAACTTTGGTATGTAAATTAGATACTTCAAAGCAGTCTAAGCCTTTTTATGTGTTGGAAAAATTGTGTGATGTAACGAAAATAAGTTCAAGATCGTTTAGTCTTTACAAGCTTTTGTTATACCGGGTGGAACGGAACGACTTTCCTGCAAATGTGGCATTGTTTGGCTTAAGTTAATTATTTTCTCCAAATAGACTATGTTAATATCTATCACCGTTTTCAAGTTATAGCTTGTTAAACTTTCATACATAAAACGTTATGTGCCGCCGTAACTACTTCCGCAAGTTACTACCGCCAACATGAACGGCGACCGACGGTGGCTGCCTCTGCCGGTCGCCGTTCATGTTGGCGGTAACTTATGTAAGTAGTTACTGCTGCACATAACAAAAAGCACACAGGTGAGTGTCACCAACGAAGTTGCAAAGCTTTTGGATTGAACTTTTGTTCCCGCTTGCAGCTCGGGCCGCAAACATCTGCGATCTCGGCCTTATTTTGTACCTATTACCACCCTAGTTGTGTAATGTACTATATTTTGTTAGTTAAGATTTCTTGATTATTATAAGCATTTAACTATTGCAGGTAGATTCTACATCACATACATGACACTATATTTTCAGGAAAGTCCCTTGTTTCATTCCACCGATATATACAGGGATCCAAAAATGCCGGTATTGAAAGCATTATTATATACCGAACAAGGTAATAAACTGCTTAAGTATCTGTGGCCAAAATCAATATAAACAAAGTCCGGCAATTAAAAAACACTAAAATCCTTGAACAGAAAAATATTAGTACTAAAGTGGAATATCTCCTACGAGGGGAAAAATAGGCTTACTTTCTCAATAAGAGGTGGAAATAAAATATTTTCACCTAGCGTAACTGTTTGTTATCTCTTGTTATTTTTTATTTAGTCGGAAACAAAGCAATCTTAAGTTACGAGTTCTACATTCTTATTTTTAGAAGCAAGTTAGTAAAGGAAAGCATTTTGCTTGGGTAATTTATTTTCACATGACAACAGCTTAGAACGTATTGTTGTTCCAACGATGTCAACAGGGCACAGAAATAATGTACTATTTTATTATAACACACGAAGACACGAAGATCCTTATCTTACAGATTTTAAATTAACATGTATTTTAAGAACCATACAATCCCATCAGAAACATTACATGTAAAAAGATGCAAGTCTCGCAACGCAGTTCTTCTGTAACAAAAAAGTTTTGAAATGTAATCTCAAACCAAGTCGGTACCGGGGGGGGGGGGGGGGGGTGTTCACAGAACTCGATTTCCACCGACTTGCCTATTATTTAACCGTGAAGGATTCTTTATTTGAGAACTATACAATGAAAAAAATCAAGTTCGAAATGAAATCGGGTTCTCTGAACACCCCCCGGTATGACTTGGTTTAACATTACCTAGGTACATTTTAAAACTTTTTTGTTGTAGGAACTGCGTGGCGAGACTTTTTTTACAAAGTAATGTTTTTATGGGATCTCATTTCTTTTTGTAAGGGTTCTTCCTTTATTTATTATATACCAATAAATTCTACTTTCCATTTGAACTACAAAAGTAACTTTGTAATCGCATGTATTTGTATGGGATTACAAACTAATTTGTGCAATTGTGACTGAAATTGCAATATTTTTAGGTTTTGATACGTAACTAGTGTTGCAAATGTCTATAGGCGGCGGTGACCAATTTCCATCAGGTAGGCCGACTGCCTGTTTGCCAGTCAAAGGCAATAAAAAAAGGATAGACGCCAACACTTTACTCGTACTCCAAAATCTGTATGACTAAAAGAAATGGCTACATTCGGAGCGGCAAAAACTTGATTGAAACGAAACAAAACACTTGCAAAACATTGAAATGTAGGTTTGAGCGGTTTTTTTCTAGAGCCCGGAGTTTGAGGACACTCACTAGTACTGACGCATTGACCAATAGCAGCCCCAGAATGCATTTCGTTTGAGAGTTTCAACAAGTTGTCTTTCATGCCGACTGATAAAACAGCTCGCAATTGGAAAAAACAGAATGTAAAGCTTCCTACTATTTAAATGCTTGACAAACAATTCCAGGTTTATAATTAATCGTTTTCGGTTACTGCGATTATCACTCATTTTAATAAAACGACTTTTATGAATGAAATCACGTAGCTATACGTATCACTTCATTTTTACGTCCCGTTGTTTCGTGAAACTCAGCGTTCGTGGTCGTAGGTTGGCAACTACGAACGGTTGGTTGTATTTGGTTCAGTTTGGTTGGTGCTATTTCACCCACCCTTACCAAGAAAAGACGAGATAAACCTAGGACATTGTATGGACCTATTGTTACCTCTTATTGCAAACAATAGTACAGGTCGATTCACGAAAGCTGGCGCGAGATTTGACAGAATTTCTAAGAAAATTGTTGTCACTCAGTACAAATCTCGCGCCAGCTTTCGTGAATCGACCTGTACATACCGAGGCTAGAAAAATAAGAAATGTCTCAGATCATGTAATAAAACATGTAATCTGAGGCTTTCTTATTTACTGGCCAAGGTTTGTATGTTTTCTGTTCGACGGAGCCAGAAAGCGGCATCTTCGTTTAGCGCAGCGGCTGGCAAGATGACACTTTCCGCCCGGAGGGCAAAATAAATAGTTAAATCAAGAAAAAGGATTACAGAAGGTCGTCGTTAGCCAGTCTTTTCTGAGTCAATTGCAGAAAAAATATACCTTTTACTTTTTTTGTCTGATCATGGTGTGTCTTATACCATTTTAATCAGAATCACGAGCACTTTTCATTTATGAAATAAAAAAAGTAGTGCAAAATGTCCCAACTTTTCCGTACAAATTTTGAATTTTTCAGTTTCGTTACGTAACGAAACTGAGATTTTATTATTTCTCAGTTTCGTTACGATTTTCCTCTATAGGTATTTAGTTTGGGCTAACGAAACTGAGAAATTCAAAATTCGTAAAGTTGGGACATTTTGCACTACTTTTTTTTTATTTCATAAATGAAAAGTGCTCGTGATTCTGAGTAAAATGGTATAAGACACACCATGATCAAACAAAGAAAGTAAAAGGTACATTTTTTCTGCAATTGACCCTTCTACTATCTCGCTCCACGCGTAACAAATCGACCTTTGTCCTCATAAAAAGCCTTTTAAAATAAAATATCAACCTAAAAGTCTTTCATACCAACAATGTTAAAATGTGTCTTTTTATATGTCACAGTAAAGGAGAGTAAATGCGAGTCATTCAGTTTAATCTGATGAGTTCGTTGTAGCTTCTGAAGTAAAAGTCAGTCGTGCAAAGAAATGCGACGGTTTAAAAGCGGGCCATGGAGCCCGCGAGCGAACCTTTTTGGCACCAAAAGATCGTATGCTATTATCATGCTAGTTAAAAATCAACATTCAGAAAATACAATATGTCTGTTCGATAGTATTAATTTTTATAAGGCTTAAAAATGGAAGAGGGTGTTAGTTCATCTTTGTATTTTTATGTATGTTCCTCGATGACTAAAAGACGGCTGGATATGGAAGATTCTTTTTTGTTTAAAAGTATACCCTTTTAAATCTCAGGTGGTCCCATTCACTCCAGATCAAGTTCGTGATAGGATCTTGGAGAAGTCGAGTAAACTCTTCAAATATAAGCACCCCTACATCAACTCGGATATTTTTTATAGGAACTCGTGCATTTGTTTAAATGTCACAAAACATAACACAATGAAAGAAAAAACCCTACAACAAAATTAGTAAGCCATTGCTAAATGGGGAGGGGTTGCAAATTATTATTCACTTTCACTACAGAATTTCTGGTCCATCTTCGCATTCAAAGGTCTTGATATGTCTTCTGGTGCCTCTCACCCTCATGGAGACTGCTCGTATTACTGAGATTTGTACTTTAACTTACAAATCGGTTATTTTAAATTTTGTACAAAAAAAAATATCTTTTAATTTCGGCTGTGTGCATTTTTCAAACTTTAGTATAACTGTAGATCGTAATTGTTATAATTCTACAATTTTGATAAAGGAAAAATATCGTAATCATAGCACATACTCGTAATCTAAGGGAACACTAATAACTTTTGGCATTAGAATAAAGAAGAACAAACTGAGCTACCGGATATATTCCCTAAGTTTCTTTTCTTGGCGTTACCTAAGGTGATGTTTCTTTCTTAATTAATGTCAATGTATTGTTTGTACGAAACAACAATTATTCTGCCTTTTGTTAGTTTGCTTCATATGCAAATAATATACTCATATTTGCGCACCCACAGCATAATAGAAATAATGGCGTATAAATATGCGATCTGGGGTTTTCTTAATTACAGCCGATTTTGTATCTTTTGGTTAGGAAGCGGATTTTTTTTGCGCACTGCAGGCGCAAAATACGCAGCGGGGGTGACGTAAAATAAATTTAAAATTCAAGGTTGAACGTAGATACCTATGCATTTTTTTAAATTGTTTTGGAAAAAACGGGACTTATTTGAAATTTCATATCATTTGGATTTGTTTGATAAAATAAATATGAAACCTTTTGTGTGGCTTCTTTTGTTTAAGCTTTTTAAGTTATAAGGTACTAAATAAAACTAAAACTAGACGAATAAGGTGGATATTGTATTCACTAGCAACTGGCCAACTATTGTAGCGTTTTTAATTCTGAAATTGAAAAATAACCATTTTCGGCAATTTAATCAAACCCTAAATCTGTCAACTTTTGCATAGGCAACCCCAACTATAAAAGTAAAAAAAAAATATTTTTATATGGTGTAGTGTCTGTTTACCCAGCCTTGCCAGGATAATAGGAGGCAACTCTATTTCATTGTGGCTATTTTAACCAGATAATGCAAACAATGGGTTGTCCTTACGCTGGCTCACTGCTGGTAGGGGACTGTTCTATTAACGAATGCTCTACTTTGTACTAAAATATGCTCTGAAGTTTTTCGTAGCCTAGCCTTTGACGGCTCGATCCATGCGCGGGAGACATAAAGGCGGGTGTTTAGGCAAATTACGGAACAAGACTGGCGGCTATGTAAATTTATATCAATCCGACAAAGACGCTTCGTTGCCGTTGGGAGAGTCGAGGTCCGTAGATTGCGAACAGTAAGATAGAAAACCTATTTTTTTATAACAATTTAAAATGAACCAATTCCATAACAAACGCACGAGTTACTAATAAAAAATGCTAACATCGCTTCAAGTGTGCCTATAATATTTGAAGAGTTCCCTCGATTTCTCCAAGATCCCATAATTAGATCTTGACCTGGTGCCCATAGGACTACCTGGGAGTTATACGCTGTCAAACAAAGAAATTTTTTTTTCAAATGGATTAAGCCTTCGTCGAGTACTTGGGAATCATACATTAAAAAAATCCGACGAACCTCTATCTATATGGACTATTGAGACATTTTTGATACATTTTTTAACTATATTAGTGGTCATCACAAGTGACCATTAAAACGAAAAAATAAATAAATAAATATTGGGGGACAATGTTACACAAATCGAACTAGCCCCATAGTAAGCTCAATAAGGCTTGTGTTATGGACTAGACGACGATATATTTCATAGATACAAATACTTATATACATAGAAAACATCCAAGACTCAGAAACAAATATCATCACACAAATAATATTTGCTCTTACCGGGATTCGAACCCAGGACCGTCAGCTTCGTAGGCAGAGTCACTAACCACTAGGCTAAGCCGGTCGTCAAAAGAGTTGCTTATGCATACTCGTAATGCGAGCTAGAATGGTTTTATTAAAGTGTATAAAACATTACCTCGTCTACGGACACGTAGGACGAGGAAGGACTTATAACTAGGGATGTAACGATACACAGTTTTGCCGATACGATACCGATACCGATATATAGTAGTTAATATCGGCGATACCGATACCGATATCTTAGCTAAGTAATTGAAGTATGAACTTCAGATATTTGTATATCCTTATTATAACTAATGGCAATGACTACTGGCTATATTTACCAGAGAGTCAACCTTGAAAGATAAAGTAAAAATAAATAAATTGTCAACTCCAAATTCATTTTTTTTTTAATTAAGAACCAAAGAATTAATTAATATAGTAATTATCATTGCACAAGGTAATAGACCAATACATACATGAAGTCAAAAATTGAAATTACTTTTTGTAGATTTTTTTTCATACAGCAAATTCTTTTCGCGCTCTTCAAATATCGGTTATATAATATCGGTGATACCGATATATCGGCGTTACCGATATATCGGTATCGGTATCGTTACATCCCTACTTATAACATTACCTTCCGGTTCCGGATCACCTTTGGTCACGTTGGCTGTTATGGTGTAATCCAATATCCGCACCAGTTTGATTACTGGTGTACCTATTGCACTTGGTGTTTCATTACGCAATCTAAATATCGCGTTAATAACAATCGTTAGATAATAAATTCGCAGAGACCAGCCCAATTCCTTACATTTTCTAAAGAAGACTGACATTCCATCAGTCAACTTCATGTATTTTTTGTATTTTATATTTCATAACCAACCTCATAAAGGATCTAGTACTAGTTGGTGAGTAATAACTAGCGCTCTGTCTATGACCTTATCCAGGCCAATAATCAGATACTTTTGGCTAATATAACGTTGTTAAACTTATTTGTTATTTTAGCACATTACGATAGACATAATAAATTCGGACCTTAAACTACAAAGGAGAACTTAATAATGTAAATACCTACTTTCTCATTGTATTCTAACTAATAATATATAAGGTCCTAATTTATTAGTTGCAGATATTTTTACAGCTGATAGTACTCGGTCTCATGAGTATATGAAAGCATGAAACATTATAGCTTTTACGATGTTTTTTTGGAGAAAAACGAAAAACAAATTTGCTACGTAATAACACCCTGTTAATGTGATTACTAAATGAAAACTCATTGAACAGATTCTAGTAGCTCTTTTACGTACCACTTAACTGTAACTGGCCACTTCACGTCGATAAATCCCATCCTAATGACATTTGCAGTTTTCCCGCCGAACCGTTACGACATTTACGGCAAACAATTGTTGACATGACAGATAGTGTTATTGTGACATGTGGTCATGCACATGGTGATTTTCTTTAGACGAAATTAAAATTATTTTTTTTGTTAGGTAAATTAAATCAAAAAGTTATATGAAAAGATTTCTTAATTTCTATTTAAAGTTAATTAGTTTAATGTAAAGTATAATGTGTTAAAATATCTGCAACTAATACATTAGTACCTTATATTTACTGAATTCTTTATCATTTAATATGATGGTGGAAACACCATAATCTTTATTACGATTATTGATACAATATATACCAAAGACATTAAAAAATTAAATATACTATAGTCAACGCAGAATTCAAACCAGCCAGCGTCTATGGCCAGGACAAAGTGCTCATTTATAATATATTTTGTCTTTGTATCTATGACCGTAATGTACTCGTACTTACTGTTCTAAAACTGCCCTCTACGCCCACGCTAATACAAAATGTTGTATGGTTTTGTTTTCCTAAGAGTTCTCTTGACTGAGACAAACAGGGCCTTATTTGCCGCCTGGCAGTTCGCTTTGCATGTTAATCCAATTGTAGTTTTGGCAGCGTCACAATACGTGGGGCTTTCGTTTATGTTAACCATGTCTGTTTTTTTGAGTCTCTGTTTGTCTCCTTCTTAGGCAATAGGCACCATACTGCTTAGATTGTGGAGTTCAAGCAAGTATTTTAAGCACATTTAGTTAATAGAAGAGACCATCTAATGACGACCTTCTCTCATCCTTTTTCTTTGTGGAACAAATTTACAAAAATTGACACAGCGCGCTAAGGTTGCCTCACTTTATCCCGGCAAAGGGAAGTGCAAGTTCTGCGTAAACTGGCACCTCCCCATACAAGACGTAATATTTCATAATTATCGAAAATTTATTAAGAAATTTTGCTGAGAAGGAATTTGATTTTGTTTCGTTATTTCGGGTATTTATATCGACAAGTATACTTTTAAAAGACGTGTCAGCGATCAGCGATACGGCTGCATGTTGCCTACTGCTTTTAACTTCCTAAGGTACTTTCTAGATACAACGACAGTTCCCTGATAACCTTGTTAAAGTGGCCGGAAGTCGATATAGGCAAAAAACGTGGGACTATTTGTTGTGAAAGCCTTCGGGGGGAGATTTACGTTCAGGAGTGGACGTCTTATCAAATCATTTGATCTCGATCTCACCTATTGGTAAGTTACGATGATATCAATGACGGTACAGGATTACCTAGAATTGTCTAGGCTAGGTAATAAGCGACTCTCGACTTGAAGAGGTGTTATGATAACGATGATGAAGTCAAACAACAAATAATTGTATCTATACAAGTCTGATTTATTTCCTAACCGTCACGTCTCAACTTAAACCAACCCAATACAAGGCACGCACCAACGTCCAACTTCTTAAAGATGTGCCGTAGATATGGAGCCAGGAAACAGTTAACTAGCAGGGGTTTGCGATAGGCTCGAGTTATGACGAGGGTCGGGAAGTTGTGGGGAGATAATATCTCGTTTTAGTTCAGTTAGCTGATGACGCTTGTAATTCCAGTGTAAATCCGCATGGCGGCACATCATTCCTGTTACCCACATCACCTTGGAAAATATTTTACCTAACGTTGTTGATAGCGCTCCGCGCCTCCACCACTTGTGTAGCGGTGGCAGAAACATAAAATTAGGTTTGTTCAATGTTGTTCACGAGGATGAATTAATCATAAACTTTTTTTGCTTCGCACAACACACGCTTAAATAGAAGATGCTACATACCACAAAGAATCAAAGTACATAGAAAAATTATATGGTACTCACCTATGGTCCAGACATACCTCTGGATTTCCGGCCCAGCGTCTCAAACCACTCACCACCGGAGCACCCATCAAGCGCCTTCACCCTGGTTTAATTGGTTTTTAACTTAAACGCCATTTATGAGAACACGTATTACACATGTATCTTACCTCGATACATAAACTTTACAGCCATGACGATCGAGCGAGAGATGGCGCTAATATTAACTAATAAAAAAACATCATTTTTCTTTCATATCGTACATAGAAGATGCTAGTTATGTAGGATAGCATCTTCTGGTTAAGCGTGTGTTCTCTTTATAACATTTGAAACCACGGTGAAAAAGAGTACCGTAATAAAAAAAATAAAATAAAATAATTTATTTCTGCAAGTAGGCCCTCAAGGGCTCTTTTACAAGTCTGTTTCTAAATATGTATTATTTCTTTTGTCGCTTCGGGTACTGACCTTCTGGTAAGAAGAAGCGCCGGAAAAAACTCACCAGTTTCTCTTTTGAACCAAAAAGTATTACAACAATATGGCGTTAATATAAGATTTCATTTATACATTACATTAAACTTAAAACTACATTTATAGAGATGTAAAGGGTATCTCTATGCGTCCAAACAAAATAGGTTGCTGAGCGCTCTTAGGGATCTAGACAAATCCCCGCTTTTTATCATGTCCCCAGAATAAAAATCCTGTGTATAAAATACTATTTGGAGCGAGGATCCTAAATGATTAACGAATGAAAGACAACTCTATCCCTAACTCGCAAATCAGTCGCACAAAGTAAAAGCTTTGAGAAATGGGCACGGCGTAAACAAGCGGCGCATTTGCGATTCATGCGGCACCTCGTTTACGCACGAGGGACATGTATAGTGCCATCGGTAATGGGGAAGCTGACTCAGTGGTTTATATACATACTTTAGGTACCTTCTTTCATTTTAAATTTGATATTTATTTTCAAGCACGAGATGTTTATTCTCCTATAATACTAGGAAAACTTGTTATGTTTTAAAAGACAGAATGACTCATATTTTCTGGTTTCAAAATCATTTTTCTTGAAATCGCATGATGAATAACGCACAATTGGCGTATTTCGTCACTTATGAATGAATGAATGAATGAATGAATGAATGAATGAATGAATAATGTTTATTTCAGATTTTGAATCCATATTTTTGTTAGTAGTGTTAGGGTTCATTATTTGACAACATTTTACATGGGTAAATTATAACATTTACTAGCAACACAGTAAAATATTTGCACTAGCAACATTTAATAGTGTCTGTCAAATCCCTCGCCTCTGATTGGTTGACCAATCAGAGGCTGGCATTTGATCGTTTGTGATTGGTTGTTGACAAGTCAACGGACCAATCACAACTGTTAGTTTTACCGGTAAAAACGAGCGGGAAATCTACCCGAGGATAGGAGAGGTGGAGGTTCGGTTGAGCATTCTCTTTTGAACTGTTGAACGTGGAAGTTGGTTTAAATACAGAACTACTATTCCTTTGTTCCTTGTCGTATCATTTGCCATCTTGGTGACCTGCCTTTGAGATCGAGAGTGTAGTTATATTTCAGAAGTGACACGGTAAACCAAACTTAAAACGTAAGTACACGCCCAATGGGTTATTATTCGTTATTTAATTTCTAATTGTTCGATTCCTTATGCAGACTTTATTTAAATTCGATACTAAACGGCACTTCTTTCGAGTAGTTTTTTTTAATGCACCTACCCGGCCAAGAATTTCTTTTTCCGTTTTCAAACTTTTGGTTAACATTTAGTAACCGTTTATGAAATTAAAATGAATTTGAAACCAATCTGTATGTACCCACGTGTGTAAAAAAAAAAAAAAAATTTTTTTGGGCCATTACAAAGAGTGCTTACATCTGGTGGGGGTTATCAAAAGGGGTCAGAAATTTCATTATTTTTGACCTAGGATGCACCGTTTCCAAGATATTTTGCATTTAGTTTAAATTTTCAATTATTTTTATTTTTTTTTATATATCCAAGTCGCGACGATTTTTCAAAAAGTGACCGTTTGTAGGGAGCGTTTGAATCTAGCGGGGGTTATCAAAAGGGGTCAAAAATTTTATTGTTTTTGGCCTAGGATGCACCGTTTCAGAGATATTTTGTATTTTGTGTAAAATTTCAGTTATTTTTGAATATTAATCAGTCGATCAAAATCTTATGGACCTTTCACTTATCCACACACATTAGTCTAGTTACGTACAGCTACTAACACGGATCCTCGTTGCAAGTTTCAGATCATGGACGAGGACGAGCAGTCCAAGGGGCAAAGAAGTAATGAGCGTGAACGTTCGAGTCGTTCGAATCGAGATTGGAATCATCGAAATCTGCAGACCCCTGATCGAGGTGACCGCTCACGAAGCCGTAGCAGCTTGCGCTTCCGCAGCCGAAGCCGTGCAGATGACCAGGATGCACTGCTGGGACGCCAGAGAGTACAGATGCTGGAAATGGAGCTACGCCGTGAACGGGAACGACTTCTTGCAACGGAGGGACGTCGCCGTACATCATCGCGACAGCACAGCGAGCGACGCAGATCTACGGACTCGAGACGCCGAGAAGCCGAGCGACAAGCGAAGTCACGTGCTGCGCGCCGGGCGGAGTTGCATGCAGAGCGCCGGACGGAGTCGCGAGCTGAGCACCGGACGGAGTCACGAGCTGAGCGCCGGGCGGAGTCACAAGCTGAGCGCCAGACGGAGTCACGAGCTGAGCGCCGGGTGGAGTCGCGTGCTGAGCAACGGGCAGAGCAACGACACGGCGACAGCGACAGAGGACATTCTGAAAGGTCACGTAGCCCATCTTTTTCTAAAAATGATCTCGTGACAGTGCTAAAACTTTTGAAAGAGGATTTGTCGTCCCAACCGCATATCCAGAACGCACAACCATTACAAAAGATAGACTATAAAAATATAGTACCTAATTTTGATCCTTGCGCTAAAAACCAACGCGTTGACGTATGGATAAAAAAGGTTAACGAATGTGCTTCTGTATATGGGTGGGACGACAGAACCACAACTCATTTTGCTATGCAGAAACTCCAAGGCCTGGCAAAAACGTGGTACGAAGGCTTAAATTCAATTCTTTTCACCTGGAAAGAATGGCAAGAAAAATTAGTAAATGCATTCCCTTGCGAACTAAACTACGGCCAGACCTTGGAGGAAATGTTAAAAAGGAAGAGCAAGTTCAATGAGCCTATCGAATTATATTATTATGAGAAACTTGCTTTAATCAATCAATGCGAAATAGTAGGCAAGAAGGCCGTAGACTGTATCATTCATGGCTTGAGTGATAGGACACTTAGATCTGGCGCCTTGGCACTACGCTGCAATCACCCTGACCAACTTTTACAATTTCTTTTGAGTAACAAAGACTCTAATCAGTCTACTTTCGAACGAAGTCAATTTCGAAAAAACGTAGAAACTGTAGTTAGTAATAACAATCAAACGCGTACACAAAAGTTTGTTCCTAAACCAGGGCAAACGATGGGTTGTTATAATTGTAAAGAGAAAGGCCACAGTTTCCTGCACTGTCCAAAACCTCTTTTGAGATGCCAACGATGCAATAAACTTGGCCATACAGTAGACACTTGTTTTAACAAAACAGAAGAAAAGGGTACAGCTTCTGCCCCTGCTTCTGCCTCAGCTTCTTCTTCAACCTTGCACAAGACAATGTGTATAGACTCTATTAGCAATGAAGCTAATGTTCCTAGCTCTAAATTTATGAAGGAGGTGATTGTTAACGGCGTGCCATTGCAAGGATTTATCGATTTTGGAAGCGATGTTACCTTAATTAGTGAATCTGCAGCATCACAATTAGGCTTATGTCATGACAATACTCCTTCGCAAATGAAAGGTTTTGGAAATACTATCGTACAGTCCCTGGGGGGACTGTCCCTTGAGTTAAGTGTCGACAATGTCAGTGCTAGAGTCTTGTGTAAGGTGGTGAAACATCCCCCCCCGTTTCTAAAAGTACTAAACCTAAGACTACTAAGCTACTAAAGGTCCCTACGCCAACAGATTGTAATTTGCTTTAGTCTTGGCCAAAATGTGATCGTCTAGGTAGAACTACTACGCAGTGATGAGTCAGTAATCCATAGTCTTTTCGGTCTAGTGTGATTTGAAGAGCCTTGGAAAACCCTGTGGTCTAATTAAGTCTATACTACTATACAATTTAGCCGAAACTATAGTTAATTCTACAGCGAGCTACAAAAACTAGATGAAAAATTGTTCTAACTTTAAAACACAAATTGTTTTAAAGTAGAACGTCCCCGACCGTTTGCTGGGTACAATACGGGCCGGTTAGTGCTTATTTTATGACTAGACGTTTGTTTCTGTTTTTCTACAATCAAGGAGGCATTTATTCAGCCGATTCTCGTACCTAAGACCCTGATTATCTAACTTTTGCAATATCTAGCCCGTATTTATTTGGATGGGGAATAGCCTTTAATGAAACATAAGCCAAGTAATTCGAGCTATGATGGACCTACCATGGTCTCTTTTATCCGAGAAATAATTATGTCTGAATCGCCAAATATTCATTGACAAAAAGCCAAATAACTAGCTTGGCTTTAACAACACTAACCTAAATAGCCTCACGTATTTCCACAGCGAATACACAATTCCTTGGCTTTTACAAAGTGTTAGATGAGATTGGATGAGCTACTGTTACAGTGTCTACCCTATCCATGAACTAAGAAAATAGAGAGACTTTTATCCTCTCCGCACCCAGGCACCCGGGATTAACGCTCATTCCGGCACCCATAACCTTCTGTAGTAAAAAGGTTCTTTGACCAATACAAAAGAGGGGCTCTCCCTTGTTTTAGACTGGTAGAAGGTCCATGAACCCTCAGGACTCCGCTTGTTATTTAGCGTGAAAAATCCTTGGATTGCTGACATGACAAAAGGAGCCGATCAATTGTATCGGACACCTACCCCGTCTTATTTTGCGGGTCCAAAAGGTCAGACTACCAACAATCTCTCCGTATCAGGTTTTAGACGGTCCATGAACCATCAGTATTCAGCTCGTTGTTCAGCGTGAAAAATCCTTGGATTGCAGACATGACAAAAGGGCCGATCATTTGTACCGGACACCTACCCCGACTTATTTTGCGGGTCCAAAAAGTCAGGCTACCGACGATCCCTCACTCCAAAATCAGAGCATCAATTATTGCTACTATGTACCGAAATGGTCAACACTCCCCGATGTCCGTGTGGCACAAAAGAGAATTCCCTAAATTTATTACAAAACGGTGGTGATCCTACCAATAGGTGCATTTACCCTGATTTTGTTTGATTCCAAAATCAATCTAAATATTTAATACTTCAGTCTCTGATAGTTACACTGGAATTCAAAGAAACGTCAAATAGCCTAGCACTTACGGTTCCGAGTACTATGAGACACTGACAGTATTGCCAGAACTTAACTTTAAAAATGCTAAATGGGTAGACACCAGATTGTTATTAATCTACTCTTAATGACAAACTAGTAACTACTGATAATAACTAAATCCAAGTTTCACCTGTGGTTTAAAATCCAACCTCTCAATCGCCTGTCACCGTGTGTGACGTTCTCCTGCCCTAGTAACCTGTTTCGCTAAACTAAACTAATTCGATTAACCAGTTTTGTATGTACTAGATGCTCAGGCATCAAAAACCTCCCAGCCCATACAAAAGCAAGAAATTCCTTAAAATCACAGCACATACCTTAATCCACCGATTATTTCTTACAGGAAGAAAAATGATTATCACGCGAGTTATGCCTAGTCGTTGGACCAGGCGATCCAAGTCCCTCTGCTGCCTCTGGATAAGCCGCATTGGACGTGGCTTCCTGACGAATTCCCCTAGATAAAGTCAAGTAACTTACCAGTTAGTATCCTTTGATACTTTACTGTTTTGTTCTGGATCCGGTTTGGTATCCTCAACTGAGGCTCGGAGATCGCAGCCTTGCGGAGCTCGCCAACCGCAGCCGTAGCTCGCAGCCCGCGAAGCACGCTGACTGAGACCCGTAGCGTGTACGCTGATTGAAGCCCGTTGCCCGTAACTTCTTGATGCACGCTGATTGTAGTCCGTCGTTCGTAACTTCGTGGTGTACGCTGACTGAAGCCCGTCGCTCGTATCTTCGCACAGCGTGACTGCCCGGACGCCAACTCTGTTGCTAGTTAGGCCTCCTCTGAAGGCCCGCGGTCTTTCTGTTCCGTAGCCTGTGTCTTCGGCTTGTTGCGCCCCGTCGGTTAGAGTTTAAGTCCCCGAACGATTGAACAGCGTTACGCCGTACCACTGTCTAAATATTACGCCCACGAGGATTAGAAATTAATTCTTCTAACAATTTGCCCAGCGTTACCCCGTATACTGTTTTATAGAGATGTTGTCTCGTCGGCGATTCGAGATCAAGTCCCGAAACACGATTTGAGACGGCCTTTTATACCCCCTCCTAAATGAACAAATGACGATCAAAAAATTCTTTTGTTTAATCGAGAGAAAAATGTGACCCTCTTTTTAACTCGCGAAATCTGTATAAAATACACAATCCCCGATAAACCGGAATTTATGAAACTAACTGCTTTCAAGTCCCTTTACAAAAATCACTCTACTGATAAAAATTACGCAAAGTCAGCGGTAGCCTGACTTTCTAACTAGGTGAATGAATTACCTTAATTTGGACCAAATGCCTCTAAAATTACCCTAGAACTGCGGCTGCCTTCTCTCAAGTGGCAACATTCTTCCATCCACATGAACTTTTCCAAGGGATTTATAATGTATTAATAAGTTCACAAATACTGGAGATTTTTACATTGTTTTTGTGTCTCCTGAGCCCTGGGGCTCCAATGCACAACTTTATGAAGGAAACTGGCCCAGACAAGCAATCCCCAACTGCTATGAGACTCATGTTTTTATGGTAAATCACAAAACTTTGAATGCTTATAATTCCTAAAATATCTCATATCTTTACATTGTTTTTGATTTTCTTACTTCGCTAGACCGTATTAACGTTACTTTAACAAGAATTTTCCCTAGAAATCCACCCGACATTGATTTTTCAAGACAACTATTACGGTAGTAAAATGTCAAAATGCAATCGCCTAGTTCTTCTCAGATATCTTAGATTCTTTCTTTGTTTTTGATTTATTCATGTTTTCAGAACTCAGGGTTAACAAAATAATGAAAATCCACCACTGAAACATAGTTTCCATTGGACCAAGAGAACACCTTAAACTATGGAAAATTAAGTAGTCAATTCTCTCTATTGACATGATTTCCAATGCTGAGCTAGCATTAAATGGGTCCAAATAATTATGTTTTACATATCCTCGGATGAATAGACTCAAGTTTTGCCCTTGAAATAACTTTTCTTTTGAAATAAAAATTCTAACCTCTAACAAAAATAGTTACATTAAATACTACTATTTCCACGCGAATTATTATTGAAATTCACAGCCCCGCCTTTCCTCCTGAATGAATCCTAAACCTTAGACCCAATTTTAACCCCTGTAACCATTCCTTTTATCTTCTATTTTCAACAGATGTCACTGCCGACCATCGATGAAATCAGTACTTTTGTTTAAACAAGTTTCTTCCTGCAAACCCTGAAGAATATCCATCACACAGTATTAAAATATAAGCAATAATGAAACTAAAAGCCAATTTTGACCAGCTGGCCTTTGACAAGTCTTATAAATAAAGGAATCTGTTCCCCGCTAAACTCAAGTAAGCATTTTATTCATATTCTTGTTTTGTCATCCAACAATACCTAGTATGGCTGAGAAGTGTAAAGAAAGGTATCCTTTTACCTCAGTCAATGAGAACTAACAGTTGCCCCCACTCACTCAGTAAACACAAGCCAGAGTGGTGCACCATTTATGGTCCTATAAAGCAAGTCTTTATATGCGTTTTGATTCTAACAAGAAAGCTCTGGGCTTCGGTTCGTTACAGTGGTTAGTGATTGTTTGTTGGAGAAATCTATGTTGATAGGCCAATCTTTCACAGAGCAGCCTCACGTAATAGTCCACAAAAACGTATCGGAATTAAAGTTCTTCGATAATGGTGATAGAATGCCTTTTTCCAATGTCGATATCGAACATTTCAGTTTATTAAGGATTAAGTCCTTAGGCGTTGCTGAATTCTGTGGTCCTGTTTCGATTAAAGCTCTACTTGATCCCGCAATTAGTGGCAGCATTTTAGTGAAAAATAGTCTTGTAGGGAAGCCCAACCAGCAGTACCACGTCTGTGGAGGTCTCTATTATTCGAAGAATGGTATTGTTAATATAGTTGTTGTTCCCCATGCTAGTTCCTGTCACATTCCAAAAGGGATCACGTTTAGCCGTGCAGAAAGAGTTGATTTTGTCAACAGGGTTATTGTAGATGCACCTGAGTTAGCAGTCGGAGCGGTGAGCGATTTTGATGAAAGCCAGGTTCGTGTCTGCAACACTGTCGCTGGTGAGGTGAAACAACAGCTGTTTGATTGGCTTGGAAAGTACAAACATTGTTTCGCGTCATCACTTAAGGACTTGGGTTGTACAAACGCAGCTCAGATGAACATAGAGCTCAACAGTCAACGTCCTGTAGTGTATCGCCCATATCGGCTCTCTCATCACGAACGATCTCAGGTGCGCTCTATGGTAGACGACATGATAGATGCAGGGATAGTACGCGAATCCTCTTCAGAGTATGCCAGTCCTATTCTACTCGTTCGCAAAAAGGATGGGTCTCTCAGAATGTGCGTAGACTATCGGTCACTAAACTCCATAACCGTTAAGGAAAGATACCCTATGCCGATAATTGAGGATGAAATTGCTCGTCTTTCTGGGCAGGCTTGCTTTATTTCCCTTGATCTCGCATCTGGGTACTATCAGGTACCCATCGCAGAACAATCTAAGCATTTTACCTCGTTTGTCACACCGGACGGCCAATATGAATTCAATCGTATGCCGTTCGGTCTGGCAAACGCGCCTGCTGTATTCCAGCGCATGATAAATGCAATTTTAGGGTCTGCTCGTTTCACCAAAGCAACTGCTTACATGGATGATATTCTAATTTTTGGAAAGGATTCATCAGAATGTCTTAAAAATCTTGAAGATATACTGAAATTGCTAGAACAGGCAAATCTCACCTTAAATTTATCAAAATGTGAATTTTTGCATAGCAAAATAGACTACCTTGGTTATGAGATTGGAGCAGCAGGTGTGAGACCAGGGGAAAAGAAGATACTCAGCGTTGTAAATTTCCCACAGCCTCAAAGCGTGCATAACGTTCGCCAATTCCTCGGGTTGGCGAGCTACTTTCGGAAATTTGTCAAAGATTTTGCTCAAGTAGCGTATCCTCTCAGCAAATTGCTAAAAAAGGGTGTAGCATGGGAGTGGGGCGCTAGTCAAGAGACTGCTTTCGAGGACCTAAAGGCACGGTTGGTAAATAGGCCTATTCTCGCAATATACGACCCGTCCGCCGAGACTGAACTTCATACTGATGCGAGTAGGATAGGGGTTGGAGGCATCCTACTTCAGCGATCGTCGGATGGAGCATTGCGACCGGTTGCATATTACAGTAGACAAACATCGCCAGAGGAGAAAAATTTCCATTCATATGAATTAGAAACTCTGGCGGTGGTTTGCTCTTTGAGAAAATTTCGAGTCTATTTACTAGGAAAAGAATTTAAGATCGTTACAGATTGCAGCGCCCTTCGTTCTACTTTCACAAAACGAGATCTCATCCCAAGAATAGCGCGCTGGTGGCTGCAGTTGCAAGAGTTTGATTGCACCATTGAGTATAGATCCGGCATTAAAATGAGTCACGTGGACGCCTTGTCCCGTAACCCGGTAGCCGAACCTGAAGAGAATGCATCCGATAAGTTTCCAATTGTTATGACTATCACCAGCGAAGATTGGCTGCATACTCTTCAACTTGGAGATTCTGAACTTAGACGGATTAGGGAAGTTTTGGATAGCAATTTGGATGAAAAAGGTCTCCAATACATAAAAGAAAATTACGTTGTTAAGGACAGTAAATTATTTCGTTATGTAGGCGAGGATAAAGGTGAAATTCGCTGGGTTGTACCGAAGGGCGCGAGATGGCAGTTGTGTAGAATAAATCACGACGAAATTGGACATTTCGGTGTTGAAAAGACTCTAGATCGCTTAAAGAAGAATTATTGGTTCCCAAAAATGTCTCGTTTCGTTAAAAAGTATGTTGCCGCTTGTATCGAGTGCGCCTATGCGAAAAAGAATCAAGACAAACGCGAAGGCCTACTCCATCCGATAACAAAAGTTGAAGTGCCATTTCATACACTGCACGTAGATCATCTCGGGCCTTTCGTCAGATCTAAACGCGGTTTCACTTATCTGCTGGTAATTGTAGATGCGTTTACTAAGTTCTGTTTTGTCAAACCGGTGAGAAATACCCATACTCGGAACGTCATCGGCACACTGGAAGATATATTCAGAACTTTCAGGTCACCCGATCGGCTTATTAGCGATCGCGGTAGTTGTTTTACGTCCCATATGTTTAAACGGTTTTGTTTGGACGAAGGCATTAAACATATTCTGAATGCAGTCTCTAGTCCTAGGTCAAATGGCCAAGTCGAGAGGTACAACCGAACAATTCTTGACTCGATGAAAGCTTTCAATGTAAAATACGGTGAGAAAGAGTGGGACAGTTATGTAGGAAAAATTCAATGGGGACTAAATAACACTGTTCAAAAGACGACCGGAAGGACGCCTGCTGAAGTCTTATTTGGTACCTGTATGAATGTCGAGGTAAATCCCATTCTCAATGAAATCACCGAGAAAACTCGTGAACAAACTCATCTGCCAAAGATTCGCCAAGAGGTTAAAGATAGGATAGATAGTGAGCAAATTAAGCAAAAAGAATACTATGATAGAAATAGAAAAATAGCTCGTGTTTATGCGGAAGGTGATCTTGTTAAAATCACCAAGACTAACTTTAACAATGATGGTCAGAGTAAAAAGCTTTTGTCTTCCTATGTGGGTCCATATAGAGTTACGAAAATCCTGGGTTTGGACCGTTGTGGTAGCCCCAGTTGCAGGGTTGAATAGTACACAAAACAAACGCCCCACAACTGTTGCGGCAGACCGCATGATGCCTTGGATCCATGTTGCTGCTTTAGAAGTTAACGAAGAATCAGACTCTACAACTGATGATGATTAATTTGTTTATTTGTTTATTTTTAAATACCATACCATGTGACTACAGAGCTGGTATTTCGTTACAGATTGGACGCGAAAATCGATTGGCTCGCGTCTGCTATTCGTCTGGTTGGCGTCGCACAAGCATAATCGATCGGCTTGAGTGACAAGTCTCCTTGAAATCCCTCGATTAATCGATCGTCGAGGTTGGATGCGAGAATCGATTGGTTCGCATCATATCGTTAGTAGGTTGGATGCGAGAATCGATTGGTTCGCATCATATCGTTAGTGTTAAAGCTGTAATTGTCTCACTGGTCAAAAGTAAGCTTAATCGATCGGCTTAACTGAATGATTAGCGGAGACTTCCTTGATTAATCGATCGTCAAGGTGTGCTTTATTACATCGGGTTTATCTATAATTCAGGTTATCTGTTAATACATGTTTACATTTTATTATTTGCTAATATTTACATGTTTACATCTTAATTGCATTCGATTAGTTCAGAGTTGAGTTGCTCTTCCTTGTTTTAACGTCCATATACTGTTAATATTAGATATTTTAAACTGTGATTAGTTTCGTTAAATGTATACGCCATAAAGTCTGCAACTTGTACTGAAACCTAAACATAAATAATTTTCATGTAAGTTGAAGTTATCATATATACATATTATTATTATAGCTGTTAAATTAGTGTTTGTATACAAATAAGTATTAAAAAAAAAAAAAAATTGTGTAGTATGCTCAACCGCCTAAACTCCGATTGTTAGGGTTCCACCTGGTACCGTGTGCAGGGACGCACACGATGTCAGGATGGACGATTGTTAGGGTTCATTATTTGACAACATTTTACATGGGTAAATTATAACATTTACTAGCAACACAGTAAAATATTTGCACTAGCAACATTTAATAGTGTCTGTCAAATCCCTCGCCTCTGATTGGTTGACCAATCAGAGGCTGGCATTTGATCGTTTGTGATTGGTTGTTGACAAGTCAACGGACCAATCACAACTGTTAGTTTTACCGGTAAAAACGAGCGGGAAATCTACCCGAGGATAGGAGAGGTGGAGGTTCGGTTGAGCATTCTCTTTTGAACTGTTGAACGTGGAAGTTGGTTTAAATACAGAACTACTATTCCTTTGTTCCTTGTCGTATCATTTGCCATCTTGGTGACCTGCCTTTGAGATCGAGAGTGTAGTTATAGTAGGTTACACGATTTATTCACTTAGTATCCTAACAATCGTCTGGCTCTTCGTTACTGTTTTTATTACATCGTTATTCGTGACTTTTCTCTCCAACTTATTCCGGCCTTAAAAGCCGTAGTTAGATAAAAATATCCTTCATCTCACCTATTCATCTGCTACTGTTACATATTATTTTAAAGTAGGTACAAGGCAGTAACAAAGATTGATTCTACTATAGCCTTCACATTTTACGATTAGTCATTCAAACGTAAAAACGTGCTCGAAGAAGCCCGACAATCTAGAAACCTGGAAATCAGTTCAGAACTCTTGAATTCCTAACCAACAGCTCTAATGCCCTGGTTTTAAAGTCCAATTTAGTATTCTAGTACGGAAAATGGGACTTTACCTGGATAAAAGGTTAGACCACTGTCTCTCAGAGTGACGGCAATTCCCAGTCTCGAACTAATGGGTTCTTCGGTACGTTACGTTCGTATGTGCGATTATTTAAAATTGGAATTCAGCGTACCATATTGGTTTGAGGAAGAAAATATCGTTCGAAATGCAGTTAAAAATGGACGTATAAATTGAACGTATTACATTTTCTTTTAGTTTTTATATATATATATTTTATTGATGTATCGCAATCAGATTATTTTCAACGTCTAATTTTTTTTTTTAAATCAAACTATAGAATTTGCATCTAATTTATTTGACTAATAAGTTATTATTGTCATGGGCAAAATATAATAATGACTTTACTCGCTACTTTAACTATAATTATCGTTATATATGATTTCATAATTATCGTTATATAATTATTATGTACTCTCTGTGTAATATCCATTATTTCAACAGCTACAGAGTTAAACGAAAAATAGCCAGCAAATGAGTGGTTATAGTGGACATTCACGGTATTTTTAGGTATATTATACAAAAAAATACGATTAATGTTTGGTGTTAGTCTATTATACTATAACCAAGTACGCTGTTTTACGACTCTGTGCCATACATACATTCCTTCGTATAATGCCTTTACGCACCCAAATATTTACATACTTTTATCGGACACTCAAGAAAGTACTAAGCTATTCTGGCTTTTAGCACAAGGGAGGAAAGGCGACATTTCCTTGCCTGTTGTCATTGAGTGATTTTACCCCCACATACATTTCACTCCTTTGTCACACTAATGTGAACAATAAAAGGGATTTTTGTCTCCATAAAAAGTTTTAAAGCAGTTACATTTGGTGCGTAAAAATAAAGTATTTTTTTTCTTACGGCAATGGCTTTGTGCCTTGAATTATTTCTTTTCTTTTCACTAAGTACTTAATTTAGGTACTTATTCAGATTTTTTACGCAAGTTAATAGTACATTACTGCAGAGGCCGGGAAGTAAGGGGTTGCCGGCCGAGTACATATAGCTGGCTGAGCGAAGCGAGGCCAGATAGTTACGAGGCTGGCAACCCCATTTCCCGCCGAGGTATGTATAGTGCTTTTCTCAAATATGCAATGAAATAAATAAACTTACTTATTAGTACTTACTTAACCTGAATAATATTTTATAACACAAACTTTCTGTCAGAAAGTGACGTTAGTGACATATTATATCCATAGACAATGCAAATGTCAAGTCACGTTCGGTCCAAAAGCTGTTTCAGTTTACATTTTTACCGCGAATATTTAGATGAAATATTTTAAATGTGTATTCGTGTAGTTAAAATTGCAATTTAAAATTGTTTATGTGTTATTTGTTATGTTCATGTCAATTTTAAATAAATAAAACTGCGAAATGTAGCAAACATCGTTTTTTGTTTTTTTAATGGCTGAATGCCGTGGTGCCCAAATAAATGTGGAATGGAAATTAAAAAAAAAATACATTGCAATGTAAGTATGAAATTCCATTACGTGCCAAGTGTCAAGCCGCACCGGAAACGAGGTACTTGGCGGCCTATTTTTAGGCACGTAATGTCAACATTTCATGCCATGTTTGAGAAAAGTAAATTTAAGTTTTATATTGAAAACTGATCTGATATTTACAATATTTGGCTTCTCCGAGTAAAACTTGCTGGGTAACTAAACAAATATTATCTGAATTAAAATATAACTTTTGTCATAAAATATTTTTTTGTCATTGTTACTAACACTTTAGGGACCCGTGCCAACAATAAATGTTTTAATTCATTGATTTAAAACAAAAAAAGTTTTTTTTTTATTATGATCATGCGTATTCCTTCTAAATTCAATATAAATCACCTGTTTTAGGAAAAAATAAAAACCCTTCATTGCGCCACATCTTTTTTATTTTATCTTTTCTGAAAGTGACAACGAAACTCCAAATGAAAGAAATATTAGGTACAATTAGACGCAATATATTAGTGATCGTACCAAAACATCCCTAGGGCGGCAAAAATCGAAACTGGAGCAACAATATATTTTCATCAAAGACCAAATTGCTTTAGAAATCAGTCCATCTCCCCACTGCCCATTTGTCTTCGGATTTGCTAACACAATCCTGATGAGAAGTTTAATCTTTTACGGGTCAGTTTTAATTAAAAACGCTCTTTTGTGATCGTATTAAGTAATATCCTTTGAGTTGGAAGTAATTTGTTGTGTCCTTTTTCTAATTTGTGGACCTTTATGTCTATTATATCTGTTTCTTATGTATTTGTAATACTCGTTGGTCGAAAAGAGAAACTGGTGAGTTTCTTCCGGCGCTTCTTCTCACCAGAAGGTCAATTACCCGAAGCGCCAAAAGAAAAGAATTAGAGATGAGACATGTAAAAGGGAAAGTAAATTTTTGGTCAGCCGTTATTAAAATTGATCCGCAAAAAAAAATAAGCAGTTAAATCATTTGGGCAGCATACAAAGATTTGGCTGGCAATAAATAAAATCGGGCGGCAACTCTTGTTCAGCAAACAGTTTAAAAACGGTTAACATTTTAACCAATATTAATCTGCTTTTTTTATCATTTGGCTGCCTAATAAACAGTCGAGCTGCAAAATAATTACTTGGGTAGCAAGATTTTACAATTGGTCAGCAGAGAGTTTAATTGAGATATACAGGGTGTCACTGTGATATATACTGGGTGTCACTGTAATGTATACAGGGTGTCACTGTGATAGATACAGGATGTCACTGTGATATATACAGGGTGTCACTGTGTTATATACAACACGGTGTCACTGTAATGTATACAGGATGTTACTGTGATATATACAGAATGTCATTGTGATATATACAGGGTGCCATTGTGTTATATACAGGGTGTCACTGTGATAGATACAGGATGTCACTGTCAGCAGAGAAAACATGTCTGTAAGCAGTTTAATTGAGATATACAGGGTGTCACTGTATATATACTGGGTGTCACTGTGATATATACAGGGTGTCACTGTGTTATATACAGAGTGTCACTGTGATAGATACAGGATGTCACTGTGATATATACAGGGTGTCACTGTGTTATATGTTATGTTTTTTGATGACCCTAAAACGAAACGGCTCCCAAAAATAGGTAGGTTAGGGTTATTTTTTTTTGATGACCCTAAAAACGAAACGGCTCCCAAAATAGGTAGGTTAGGGTTATTTTTTTTTGATGACCCTAAAAACGAAACAGCTCCCAAAAATAGGTAGGTTAGGGTTATTTTTTTTGCTGACCCTAAAAACGAAACGATACACGTTTTGAATAAATAATATAACTTCTAAACATTATGAGATGTATAAAAAATCGAAATACCTATTTTATATGAGCCCATCACAGTGACACCCTGTATACATTACAGTGACACCCTGTATATAACACTGACACTATGTATATATCACAGTGACACCCTGTATATATCACAGTGACATCCTGTATCTATCACAGTGACACCCTGTATATATCACAGTATCACTCTGTATCTATCACAGTGACACCCTGTATATATCACAATTACATCCTGTATCTATCACAGTTACACCCTGTATATAACACAGTGACACCCTGTACATATCACAGTGACACCCTGTATATATCACAGTGACACCTGCTACTTGACAGCTGACAATTACCGAATGACAAAATGCGCACACGATTGGCGGCAGAATAGTTGCGCCCAGTTAGGTTTTATTGCCCCCTTTTTTTTGATGAACAAAATGAAATATTTTGCTTACCTACTGATTGCTTACCAAAATTTGATTAACCGTAGATCACTTAATGCAGCTCAAATATTTAATTTGCTGACCAAAATAATTTAGAGCAGATCAGTATATCATTAATTGCAGCCTGATTTATAAATGTTTGCTAACCATAAGTTGCTTACCAACTAGCTATTTTGGCTGACCAAATACATATTTCTGCTGACCAAAATATGAATATTTTGCTGATCGATTAAATGATACCCATGTAAAAGAGCCCTTGAGGGGCTACTTGCAGAAATAAATTATTTTATTTTATTTTTATTTATTTTATTTATTTCTTCATGTTAGTGTGGGCGTTACAGCCCTAAATTTCCCTTAAAAAAATGTTTTATAAAACAATTTTCAAAAAAATATATTTTATTTCTACTTAGAATTACGGGCTTCTGCAATCCCAATGGGACAAAAAATTGTCCCAATATTTTTTTCCTATTGTATTACCGTTTTTCCATACGTTGTATAACGATAACACAAAGGAAAGTTCCAAAATGTATGGAAAATTTGGGACACTTTTTTTCTTCTATTAGGATGGAAAAGGCTCGTAATAACTTCACAACGAAGATTTTAGCATTTTTATTAGAACTGCTCAGTTGGCTAAAGATACAATCAACTATTTTAGGCGACATTAAAAGATTAAAGTTGAACGGGCTTTGATATTGGATATCTGTAATTTTTCACAAAAGGAGATGATTTTTCTGTAGGTTGTATTATTTATTAATGTTTATTACATCAGAACACCGTTAACAAAAGGATTTTAAACCCCATTTTTAACTGAAAGAGTTCAGATGTTGGGAACCATAAGAAATTGAGAGAACTGCTCAAATATTTTTATTGAGTAGGAAAGTAAACAAAGTATACTTTTAATATTATAGGCACATATGCATTTCAGCATTTTTATAGTATCTCGTGAATTTGCTAGTATTGTAGATTACATTTTTGAAGTCGGTTTTTACTTTTTTTACTATAATTGTAAAAACCGTTTGTTAGTGTTTTACGTCAAAAGTAAAAAAATCTCGTAGCGAAACCTTATCGCATTTCACCTCGATTGCTTATTTAATTTTCGCGTTGTGTCTCAATCTTTTAGTCGCAGTGCTCTTCGTTACCTTTTTTTGGGACGTAATTACGCAATGACTGAGTATTATGTATTATAATTAACTAGTGACAAAAATAATATTTTAACTAGTCTGCTAGCCCTTCCGCATAACATGTCAAATTAAATAGAGTCCCAAACAAACGTCGATCGCGGCGAAATGGGTAAAATACTACACGGAAAATAAAATACAATAAATGAATTATACTAATGTAGAAAGCCACGTTAAAAATTGCTTTAAGTAAAAAAATCTATATAGAATTTATTCTACTGAGATAAAGGGCGATTACCTAGGTGAAATGCTACAAGAAATTTTATGCAACACCTGGCCATAAAGTGGCTTTTCCCACACGCTGCGCGTACGGAAAAAGCCGCTTTCTAGCCAAATGTAGACATAAAATGATGTACACAACACAGTAGGTAATAAAGAAAGCCCTCGATCGCATATTTACGTCCCTCGCTTGCAGCTCGGGTCGCAAACATCTGCGATCTCGGCCTTTCTTTGTTTTACCACCCTAGCTGTGTAATGTACTATTTGCTTTTGAGGTAAATCATTAACAAATCGTAAAAACCTTCCGTAAGAAACTAGTAATAATAATTCAGTTGTATATTGCCGTTCTTTCTTCTCTTATCTAATTTTCACAAAAAAGGCGTTGTTCATAAAACAATAAATTATAACCTTTTTCTCATCACTTAGTTTTATGGCGGTCAGTAAATAACGGCCAACATTAAGATGGTTTTAGCTAATTATATTTTATCTAGAGATAATTTGTGAAAGTAATCCTCTTTCACAGGCTTAGCAAAATTTAGTCGGCCGGCGGTGGCTTTCATATATTTTTCTCAAATTAAAAGTATTGTATGTTAGCCTTCATGTGATTTCAAGAGGAAAAAATAATCGAAAATAGTATATTACACAACTAGGGTGGTAATACAAAGAAAGGCCGAGATCGCAGAAGTTTGCGGCCCGAGCTGCAAACGAGGGACGTAAATATGCGATCGAGGGCTGTTGTACGCGTGTTGTGTACATAATTTTATGTCTACACTTGGCCAGAAAGCGGCTTTTTCCGTACGCGCAGCGTGCGAGTCCGACTCGCGCACCGAGGGTTCCGTACAAACTCATAAGTAGATACGCGAATAGTACAAGAAAAACTGTATGTCGATTTGTTTAGTAGGAGCAAATAAGTATATGTTATGATTTTTGTAAATTTGTAAAAAACAGTGCAAGTTAGGAAAAAAATTATTTATTTTTTTATTTTATTGATAAAAATGTTTACATGACATTACAGTTAACCCAATGCGTCACGAAACTTAGACTAACAAATAAAGATACGCATACACACAAGCAATAATCACAGTAACAAATAACAAAAATAATTACATAGGAACAGATGAGCACCTAGCATCCATCACCTCACAAAATCTTAAGCATTCACTACACACTGTTGCCCATCGCCACGCAAACAGGTCACACTCAGGTGTCGATGCCAGAAGCGCATTAAGATTTTTCCTGTAATGCTTAGAACCTGACGAGTAATGATTCTATTTAATAGCAAGGACCATTAAATCAAGAGGACTGTCATTCTCCGTTCCCCGAATTCACAACGCCATCTATGTATAAGCTTGGTAAAATAATTATTTACAATTATTCAACTTTGCAAACGTGACACAGTATTTAAATGTTAGAATTTATTTATTATTAGCTGTTTACCAACTAATTGTTACTATACTATTTTTCTATGTTCAATTATAACATCGTTAAATGCTTAGTGTTTTAGCGCCATCAAGTTTTTGCCTGGAAATCCCCTAGCGTGAAACAGGGCATCGCTTAGTTTTGCTACTCGCCGCTAGGGATTTTAAGTTTTTGTAAATTTCTAAAATAGTATTAAAGTTAGCAAGACCGTTCTATTTTTCCTGTAATATTCAGGTTGATATTTATAATTAGTAATTATGACACATTTTTCTGATCAGTAACTTCGGAGATAATAGGGGGGGAATGGTACATAAAAATGTATAAATCAAAAACTACTTATATAAGAAAAAAAATAAAAATGGTGTTTTAATATACAAATTAAGCCCTTTCATTTGATACCCCACTCAATATAATAGCCCTACTTTCAATTTTCAAAGTCCCATTACGGAGCCTTTGAAAAAAATGTAAAAAAGGTACAAGATATTTTTTACGTCCAATAGGCTCGGGGGTTAGCTACTTTTAACACTATTCCAAATTTAAAATCGATAGCAGCAGTAGTACCTGAGATATCTGGCTGTGACAGACGGACAGACAGACAGACAGACAGAGTCGCAACCTAAGGGTTCCTTTTTTACCATTTTGGTACGGAACCCTAAAAAGACCATGAAACCCTTAGTATTTTTTTCTTCGTAAATATGATGAAAAACATTGCGTGTATCACGGGCAGTAAGCAAATTACAAATTCAAGTCATTAAAAGTCCTCCACCTTCGGTGTCGGGCTTCTAATAGACTCTCGTCAGTAATCCCCTTCTTACGTCCCTTAATACAATCTACTATAGTTACTTCGATAAACTTTTAACAATCTGTTACTTTTAACCTTTAACCACTCAAGAAAAGATATAATTCACCTTTACTTTCCAAATAACTCAAGGTAAGTAGTCACATACCGAAAGTATAAACAAACTCCTAACATTCTAAATGGGCTTTTTCTTATATAACAGCCTCTATAAAACTCTTGAGATTATATTTCACGGCACCGCAGAGGATACAGAGCTGTATAACTTACGACATATGGTCCAAAGTTGTGTGTCAGTTTTAGGATGGCACAGGTTGCGAATGGACGTTTTTCTTGATATATTTCTTGAGCTCTCTAAAATATTTGTTTACAGCTCTTAATTTTGTGAGAGGAATGTTTTATATAATGTAAGGGTTTTCTTTGTCTAGTGTATTTATTTTAGTGTGAATCTAGACAGTTTTTTTATTTGGGAAACAAAAGATAGTCAGTATTATAAATTAAATTAGCCCGTATTTTATTTATTTGTAATTTTCAAATATACCTGGAATCAAAATTATAATTTTATTTATTTTATAGTACTTACAATTCGTATGAAGAATGTTATAGAAGTTTCAGGAATCTGCAACAAATAAATAATATATAAATAACGAGCGCAAGAAATATTTTCTATAAAATTTACATTCATAAATTGACACGGACATTATATTAAAATAATAACAGAAAACAAAATTGTCTTACTACTAAAAGGCGATCTCTTTAGAAGATAACACATTGAACTCGAAATCCTATCCAGACATAATACTATAAATGCGAAAGTAGCTCTGTCTGTCTGTTACATTTTAACGCCTAAACCGCTAAACCGATTGAAATAAAATTTGGTGTGTAGATAGTATGAACCTTAAAAAGATTTGAACTGTAAAATATACCGGAAATCATCCCTTAAACCAATGAAAAGTGGGGTGGACTTTTGTATAGGCAATCATTAATTTCTTAATAAAATATATAAAAATTTAATTCTATACTGGAAAAGTCGCGGGTAAAAGCTAGCCAATAATCAGGCCAATAGCCAATAAATCAGGTCACAATTAGTGAAAAATACCGCCAAAAGAAACGAACAGACAAACAAAATGTATTTGAATATTTTAACACAGGTAAAAGATCTGACACGTTTAAATCCAATTGTAAACCATCTCTCCCACTTCTGAACGAAATCGTCCGACGAGATGAAAACTTTGCAATGACACATTCGTCCTTTCGTCCGGATGTAAGAAGCATAAATCCACTAAACTGGAGAGGAATTTGTTCCTTTAGTTACATAAAGTCACGTATCCTATCCCTTTATACTGGAGTTACGTTGTTATGTATACAGGCTGAAGATATTGTTCCTTCAGTGGCGTAAAGTGACATATCTCATGCCTTTATATGGAAGATACGTCGTTACATATACGGGGTGAAAATTTACATAAACCGCGGGACACGGGCCCATTCGCTTGCAAATTCGACGATGCATGCAAAAGTTTTATTGCTGTGTTTAGAATATAGTACCTAAGCTAATAATTCTTTCTTTTGTTTATATTATCCTCATAGTTTTGGAAACTCATTCCAAATTTCAACCTACTTCCTATATAATACTGCGTCATAAACAGTGACCGGCTATCGGTGCAAAACTTTAACAAAACCCATAAATACTTTATATGAAAGAAACATTTTGTCTCTTCACTGGTTTTTTAATGCGGGTAAATTACACCACATTTCTGTATTACATATATAAATACAAGAAAACAAAGTACACAGAAAAATTCAAATGGCACTCACCTGTGTACAGACCGGGAATCGAACCCTATCTCTCGCTCAATCATCGCAACCCGTAAAGGCTCGCATTGGGGTGTAATACGGGTTCTCATAGATGGCGTTTAGGTTAATTCCTATTAAAAGCAGAATGATACGGAAGTCAAAGTAGATAGCAAAGTTGAGGGCGCTTAGCGGGTGCTACGGTGGACGACTGATTGAGTCGCTGGGCCGGAAATCCAGAGGTACCGGGTTCGATTCCCGGTCTGTACACAGGTGAGTGCCATTTAATTTTTCCGTGTACTTTGATTTCAAGTATCTATATAAGGTCCTAATTTATTAGTTGCAGATATTTTTACAGCTGATATTACTCGGTCTCTGGAGTATATTAAAGTACTATTATTAGGGTAAAAAAAAGTAAATGTTTTCATGGATTGCTCCCATTGTGTATCTCGGCCTTTCTTTATATTACCACCCTAGTTGTGTAATGTACTATAACTATTCTTCTAACTATAACGTTTCAAATATTATGGATATTAGCCGCTTTGAAAAAATCTTTATGCATTTCGATAATCATGACAAACAATACATTACGCCTTTTAACTTTATGGAAAACCAGGGGATAAAAGTTTCTAATAGAAATTGAATCGAGCAAAGGATTTCATCTTAAAGGATTTGTATATTTCCATTGAGGATACTTTTATGAAACTCCAGCTTTTGAGTACCTCTATATGGTAAAGCGAGCTTTGTTCATTCAAACATATCCTTTTTATACCTTTCCTGGTATAAAGGATACGTATTCAATCTTCTCTAGCATTTGCGCTCGGCATTGCCCGCGTTATTTAGTATAGTTTGTACAAACTTTAAGATCAAATGCTGTCAAACGAACGCAAGCCAAAAGTTATCTTATGATTAGAGCATAAGGTAGTTTTTGGCTTGCGTTCGTTTGACAGCATTTGGTCTTAAGAGTTTGTACGGACAATACTAACCCAGAGCAAATTCTTACTCAGATAATTGAGTATCCTATGTTTTAATCCAGCCTTCAATCCATACAGTTGTTACCGTATTATTTAACAAACGTCCAAAACTTCGAACATTCAAATAGGTATATGCTTTTCATTTGGTCTTAAGAGTTTGTACGGACTATACTAACCCAGAGAAAATTCTTACTCAGATAATTAAGTATCGTATGTTTTAATCCAGTCTTCAATCCATACAGTTGTTACCGTATTATTTAACAAACGTCCAAAACTTCGAACATTCAAATATATGCTTTTATATGTAGCATTTGGTCTTAAGAAATTGTACGGACTATACTAACCCAGAGAAAATTCTTACTCAGATAATTAAGTATCGTATGTTTTAATCCAGTCTTCAATCCATACAGTTGTTACCGTATTATTTAACAAACGTCCAAAACTTCGAACAAATATATGCTTTTATAGAACTTTTGCACAACGTCGCAAGCATATTAAATAAATATATACCTATAATTAAATTTTTTCATAAACGGCGAAGCATTCTCACTCTCTTTCCAATACTGAATGAAAAAAAAAACATCCAATAGATTTTTACGTAGGTATGTACAGAAATTCAGTAGGGTTGTCAAAAAAAAATCTTTCGTAAGGTTCTCTTCATTTGATACGAATTAAAACGCCTTTCTGCACAGTGAAATCTAATAATATTTAGAGGACGCTCTAATTTTAAGTAATATTAAGTTAAAAAATTAAAAAATGTATATGTTCCTTGCGACACTTTCCCGAATTATAATGACAAATGCGACATAAAGTAACAGTAGCCTGTTACTTTTATGCTCGCGATAATTTTAGAATTTGACTATTGTATCCCGGTATTAAGCGAATTACTTCCATACAATTATTTGTTGATGTGAGCGACCTCTAAATATTGTTAACTTTCACTCAAATTTTGGAGAGGGACGTTTAAATTTGAACCGAATAAGGGGAACCTTGTAGAGAAAGTAAAACGAAAAAAAGTATTTTTGAACCACCCTACCCTAATACAGTTGTTGTCATTAAGGATTTAGCAACCCTACTAGAATGAAAATGAAATTGGAATCTTCTGCAATGCTATGGGGCAAGGCGGTACTTTTTGCAAAGGAAAACATCACATATTATAGGTAGTCATTACGATTTCAACCAATATTCCTAATGATCTGAACAAATAAACTCAAAACAAAATAATACTATTTCCATCATTTAAAATGTCACCCTGTATTACTATATAATGTGCACTATACAGCATGCATTTAAGAATCACAGTATTAGCATTCTATTTACATTCGCGAGGCTTTAGTAACAAAAGCATGTACAGTCGACTCAAGAATTTGCATACGAGGGTTTTCTGCTCATTTGCTCAAAGTACGAGACTAAACACGATTTGGGCATAAACATGTAAGTTTTGTAACGTTATTTTAGAAGCTTTGTTTTTTATTCCGAGATTAAATTATGCACAAAATAAAGATTCATATTTGAAAGCATGAGGATTCAAATGTTTTTGAGACATGTTTTTAGAAAAAATAGAAATAGTATCCCACAGTTTACTGCACACAAAAACAAATATGACAGCATTTGCTTCTCTTCAACGTCTTAAGCGTGTCACACACTACGCAGATACGATAATATTTTATCTGCGTATAATAACTTAATGATCGGAAACTATCACACACTACGCAGATACGATAATACAGGGTGGGAGGGACTATACCGACATACTTTAGCCATGAATTCCTGGTGGTGTGACGAGTAAAAAATGTTATATCAACATGGGTCGAATATTGTCATTTTACATTAATAGTCTTATGGAACAAAATAAATCAGTAAATTAAGCCCCTCGTTATAAACATGTCCTTACTGGCTGAAAAGTTATCAAAAAGAAAAAAAAAAGCTAAAATGGAAACGAAAGGTCAATTTTTTGGCCTCGTAGTCGCTTACCATCAAATACTGCGAAGGTTAATTCCTGTTTAGTTAAAGGATTTTAAAAAAATAGTAAAGGTATCTTAGTCACATTTATTAGGGCTTGTTACACACTTGGGATTTTTCATTTACAAAATAATGAATATCTCGGAAAGTAAGCGTTTTTCGACTATACATCACGTAACATTTTTTACTCCTAATAGTTGTTAGAATCTATAGTTAAAGTTTGTCGGTATAGTCCCTCCCACGCTGTATACGAGACGACACATTCAGTCTAAATCCTTCAAACTGAGTAGACTTGTTTTTTGGTGCAGATTGTTTATATACACGATGTTTTCATGTTTATCTCTTTGTAGTAACAGGCGAAGGATTTGGATAGAACGTCATATAATGCTTAAAAAGGACCGTGGTGAATTTAATATCTTCGAGGATCTATCAGAAGAAAAGTTCTCAATGTATTTCTGAAACCCAAGGTTAATATTTATGGCGATTCATGATTTCATTAAAGAAGATATAAAGAAAATGAATACTAAAATCATGTGGTTTTAGTATTCATTTTCTTTTCAACCTGTATCTATCTGCAGATAAAATACTATACCATTATTTATATCTGCATGATATTATACACAGATCAATTTATATACGCAGATAATATCTTTGCCATCTTTCGATATATGTCGGTGCCCACAGATACTTCACGATAAAATATAAGTTATCTGCGCTGTGCGTGTTAGCTCATTGAATTGTATAGGGAGCGATATTGATAGATATGCGTTCAGATACAGATATCTTATCGTATCTGCTTAGTGTGTGACACGCTTAAATTTTGTATCAGTACACTGACAAATAGCAGCTTAAAATAGTGAATAGAACAGCGGTAATGGTTACATTTTTGTGAAGCACTTCATGAAACAATCTCAAAATTAACTATCGCACGAACTCTCTGCTCCCGGATCACATTTCCATACCGGATGGCATTTATGCGTTCCATTCTCGTAAATACTGGCAGAGCATCCGCGTACCCGTAATATTTGGTTGCTCATATTGAATGGGGCAGTTAACTGCATCCTTGGAAGACTGGGATGGTTTCATGTGAATATTTCTCACTTTTAAGAACGTTCGTTCTAAGAGTTTCTTCCACAGTAATATATCGGATAGAAGGAAATGGTTCGTCGATTTGTATAAGAATTGGGATGTTGAACAATGTTGAATGTTACAACATAATATAGTCACATGGATTGCAAAATACTAAATTATCATAACACAAAAGAAATAAACAAAAAATATAAAGTTATGAGACCACAAAGTTTAAAAAAAAACGTTTTTTTTTATCGTCTTTAAGAAAAATTAAAGTCAATTTCGGAATGCTTAAATAACACTGAAAAAATAAATGTATGACAACTATGTGCTTAAACGCACTTCTTCGTGCTCAAAATGGCAAAATGCTATTTTTTTCATACAGACTTAGTACAGCGATGCAACGGATGACGTCATAAATTCCTACCGTTTTGTATAGAGCGTTTTCAATGCTCAGTCCGATCTGCTACTTTTGATTACAATTTGTGGCTGTTATACTTATACCAATGTATTAGGTGTCATATAGATATTTGTTCCTCAGAAATAGTAGAATCGATTTAGGACAGAAAAAAAATCGAGTCAACAGGCTAATTGAGCGTGCGTTTTTCGCTTAGCGTTCAAACGCCAAAAGTGTAATTTAGTGGTGGGAAACATAAAATTTCCATTTAATTTGGTAGTATTTGATCAATTAATTAATTACTTACTTACTACATTGGCTCAGCGACCCAAAAAGGATCTTGGCCTCAGACACGAGAACTCGCCACTCTTCCCTAATTTGTACCACCTCACGCCAGTCGGGTACTTTGATCAATTAATTATACCATTATTATCAGATTTCAAATCTGATAATAATATCGACGGAAATTGAAGTTGACGGCGTCCGAAGTAGGTCATTCACTTCTTTTTCCTTCTACCTATATTTATATATTTCTGAGGTTTTTTCATTGCAGCATTCCATGGAAACTAACTCACACTAACTTTTTAATAATTTTGACATATAAAATTAGGAAACTGAATATCGGTATGGTAATATCATAACTTGGCTTTAAGATTGGTAGTGTTTCTTAACACATAATAAGTTTTATGCCACACCTGGCCATAAAGTGGCTTTTTCCGCACGCTGCGCGCTTCTTGCCAAGTGCCAATCGCTTTCTGGCCAAGTGTAGACATAAAATGATGTACACAACACGGGAGGTAATAAAGAAAGCCCTCGATCGCACATTTACGTCCCTCGCTCGGGCCGCAAACTTCTGCGATCTCGGCCTTTCTTTGTATTACCACCCTAGTTATGTAATGAACTATTATTAGGGTAACTACCGTAGCGTTACGTACGCGACAAAAAGTAAATGTTTTCATGGAATGCTCCCATTGTGTATTTAAAGGGTCCATGGAAAAACATATTTAGTTACTTAAGTAAGTTTTTGAGTTATAGCGGTTTGAAAGTTAGTCATCACATCATGAACAGTTACTGTAGTGAACATTTATTTGAAAGCGAAAATATTTTTATATATCTAGTGATAAGTTATAGTTCATTATGAGCTCTACATGTTGAGATTGAAATCTTATTTCAAAAAAAGATGACTAGATGCTCGTATGTTTTTTCTAAACTTTATTGCATTAAGAAAAACCTATCGTACAAAAGGCGAACTTAATGTCATAAGGCATTCTCTTCCAAGTGTGTGTTTCATACAAAAACTATATTTTTAGGATATAGGGAGGCGCCAAATTTTATGATTTTATTAGAGAGAGAAGATCACGACGTGCATAAATTGAAATAAAAAACAAAAACAATTAATTCGTAGCAGTAACACAGCTTCAAGAGTAGTTAAATTTCCCTAAAATAATGAAGGAAACTTACAAAAAATGCGACATTAAAAAATATATGTATATTTCTGCAAGTAGGCCGTCAAGGGCTCTTTTACATGTCTAAACATTTCTTTTTTTCTTTTGGCGCTTCGGGTAATGACATTCTGGTGAGAAGAAGCGCCGGATTACCACATTTCTCAGGATCAAAGCTCTTGATCTTAATTCAAAATCGTCTACATCAAACATTTAATTTTATAAAGATATTTGTAGTTGTTGTTGAAAGCGAATAAATACACAATTATAGAGCTTTAGATTTATGTTTTTTAAAGCAGATAATCTATTATTCTGCAGCATTTTTTCCTACTATGTTAGATTTTTTAGAGCTCTGTGGAAACTCTTTTAGTCTCTTTTTTATGTATGTCGAGTTCATTTACATCTACACACTTACTGGAACAAAAATATCTGAACACGACCCTATTGTCAGGAGCATAAAAGCGTGTTCTCTTCTCCGGTATTCGCTTCATCTAAGTTGCGGCAAGTACACAAAATTCCTTCCTATTTATATAAATGCACGAACACGCAATTAAAACACGGATAAAATAATGCACAGACCCACTTAACAAGACAACAGACGGCCGGCAAAAAATGCTAAAACATGCAAAACATTAAAAACAAACCTCTTCCATGCACCGCGTCCGCATTTAGACCATGACTGCATGCAGTTTTTCCTCTCTACTTTCCAAATTATCATAATAGCATGCGACTTGGCGTCCTATACAACTTGTCATAGCCGCTGTATGAAAAGAGATCGTTATTTCTATATTTAGAGCGCTTTCCCGTCTAAAAATATGCTACTGTAGACGCTATTATATGCTAATTAGGTATGTGGCAGAAATGTGTAGAATTGGGATGTTGAATAATGTTGAATATTACAACATAATATAGTCACATGGATTGCAAAATACTAAATTATCATAACACAAAAGAAATAAACAAAAAATGTATAAAAAATATAAAGTTATGAGACCACAAAGTTTAAAAAAAACGATATTTTTTTTATCGTCTTTAAGAAAAATTAAAGTCAACTTCGGAATGCTTAAATAACACTGAAAAATAAATGTATGACAACTATGTGCTTAAACGCACTTCTTCGTGCTCAAAATGGCAAAATGCTATTTTTTTCATACAGACTTAGTACAGCGATGCAACGGATGACGTCATAAATTCCTACTGTTTTGTATAGAGCGTTTTCAATGCTCAGTCCGATCTGCTACTTTTGATTACAATTTGTGGCTGTTGTATTACCAATGTATTAGGTGTCATATAGATATTTGTTCCTCAAAAATAGTAGAATCGATTTAGGACAGAAAAAAAATCGAGTCAACAGGCTAATTGGGATTCCTACGTGTTATTTGAAGTTAAATAAAATGTATCACTATAGAGAGGAAACGTTGCCACTATCTTCGGAACCATGCCAAAAAGGCTGAGCTTTTTAGTTATATGTATATATAGGTATAGAAGTGTTACTTTATACTAGCTTTTGCGCCCGACATCTGCGTATAATAAGAGTTGTATATCCCTTACTTGAGGAATACTGATTCTCTTTACAAACTTCCACCATTTCCCCTTTAAGTAATGATTTCTGGGTTAAAAACTATCCTATCTTACTAGTTTCTATGCTTACTTACTACTACTTACTACATTGGCTCAGCGACCCAAAAAGGATCTTGGCCTCAGACACGAGAACTCGCCACTCTTCCCTAATTTGTACCACCTCACGCCAGTCGGGTACTTTGAGGGCACTTAGGTCTTTCTGGACTTCATCACTCTAGTGGTATCTGGGGCGACCAACCGGGCATTTTCCACACGGTCGTCCTATATACGCTCTCTTTACCGCCCGCTCTTCTCCCATCCGTTCCAAGTGGCCGTAGGCGAGGTAAGACGAGAATCGGGCGCGGAAGCCTAGTTTCCAAATCATTTTTAGAGCACTTATTTGACTCGTAGTTCACTGTAAAACATATATAATTATATTCAGAACTGTATCTAGGGCTTCGTCTCACTTAGAACACGATAGCGAACACTTCGCTCGATAGAAAAGTAGCGCGAAAACACTATAAAATAAAGTATTTTTTTCATTTTTTTTCATTTTGTTCATCACCGACAAAATTAATACCTGACAATCATGATTTCACAGTCATGCAGGGCATCCTCTCATGTTTGGGTTGATAACGTATACTTTTATGTTAGAAATCGAAGATAATCTGCAATAATCTGCATTCCGCCCGACCCTAGTTTGTATGTGAAATGCGAGCCAGGTCCTACCGCGCCTTAAGTTTTCTTTTTTGTTGTGTACATTTTAATTGTGATGGTAAATAAATTTTCTTTTATTTTATTTTAAATGGCCATATGTTTTTTTACGTTTATTTAGAGGTTTGATTTTTTCACAACTTCAAGGGGCCTAAGTATATTGTTTTATTTTCAACTCGATACCTCCACGCGTTCCCGAGATAAAGGGTCTTGACAGACAGACAGACTGACGGACGGGCGGACGGACAACAAAGTGATCTTATAAGGGTTCCGTTTTTTTCTTTTGTGGCACGGAACCCTAAAAACATGGCTTCCGCATCGATGTTATGATAAATCTCGAGTTTCAGTGCTGAACTAATTGAATATCAAATATCAACTTAATTGGATATTGCTCTTAGAAAATTCCAATTATTATGATGTAATTCGTGCATTATGTGAAAAAGCCTAAAGCAAACTAGGCTACGCGAAATTTGTGAATAAGTGCCTATTTCGAAATAACTGTCCAAATTTATACATTTTCGTTTGCAAAATTCAAGCTTGCTTTCGTAAGCTTAAGGTCGGTTTTTGTTTAGCTGGCAATGTCGAACTTTATTTTAAGACTATTTAGATGATTTTGGCTATTTTTCTTACACTTATCGATGTTTCTACATTGAGTTCAGAACAGTGGTGGTTTTAAAACATGTAATTTACTCAATTTTTATTAGGAAATTAGTCAAACATCACTCTAACTTACGATTAAAAATAGATACAAAGACCAAACACATAAAAAATTAAGCGTGTAATCTACTGTAGCCAAGGCTGGATTCGAACTGATGTCTCTGTCTTGCCGGAACAAGATCGTTGTTGGCACATGTTAGACGTCTAGTTGCAGAAAACTAGACCACGTAAACCTAAACACTTATAAGACTCGCCTTTGGATCGTTTCATAAAGGTCATGGTCAAATCAATGGTTATAATTTATAATATCGCTTTGTCGAAATTGATTGATTCATTTGGTATAAATTCAAATGTCATAACATAAAATGTATGTGTATAATTATACTTACTATACTTAATATTCAAATGCTCTAAGGAGCTTTTAATTGTTACAGAAAATAATTTTTAAATGAAATGAACGATAATACGAAGTGCTTTTATACGTTTTAAATTTGTACATTTTAAGTTTATAAAGTTTAATTTTATACGAAATAAGGTAGGCCCTTTCATAAGACTACAATCGTGTTTTAAGGCTCATTAATTAGCACTTGCGTAAAGATAACATCACACTGAACCCCACCTAAACTTTTACCAATCGCATCCCTTGATTTGTCCTTCCAGGAAAGGTATCGTCATGATTTTTCATTTTTGCAAAAAAGGGTCGACCCGTCCATTGAGATCTGTAGGTACTTCGTTCGTCCCTTCCGATGGTAACGCTCGCGTGATGAGTGGGGTGACTGACAGTTTTTATTAGGGGAAAAACCTTAGGCAAGCTTTCCTGTATGAGATTAAGATAGGGAAAACGTTTCGGTTAAGGAGGGAAGGGAAATTGTATTGGACTCGTCGCTTCTTGGAAGTGTCATATTATACATTTATAATACTAGTAGGGTCGTTGGTCCGAAGGGGTTAACTTGGGACCAACGACCCTACTACTATTATAAATGTGGAAGTTTATGAAGATGTTTAACTGTATAGAATTTTGTTCCCTAAAACGCCATAACAATAGGATGGATTAAGACAAAATTTGGCGTACAAGCAGATTAACATCCTGAAACATCGTGAAAAACATCGCAAATACGATCTGGCTGCAGAAGATCTTAGAGCCTCATTTACTCCCCTTGTGGTCTCTTGTGATGGCGTTGTCGGAACTGAATATGAATCCTTCATAAAAAAAACATCTCTTAAGCTATGCGAAAAATGGTCCAAGCCACACTCAGAAATAATTAACTGGATCAAAGTCAAAATACAAATATCAATCATCAGGGCGGTCTCTATTAGAATTAGGGGAACGAGAAGAAGGATAGGAAGATTTGGATGCAAAGACGGCTGTGGAAACCCATCCTGGAGCACTAGATTTCTCTTCTTTTTATCATATAATTTGTTTATTACTTTGTTTATTAGAATTTTTGGTGACGGTCGTAATGCAGTTACATTGCAGTTGGAACGACTGCAGCAGAACTGCATTATAGCTGCAATGCCGCCTCTTGCATAACCCCGGTTATCTATTCACTTTACGAGTTCGACGATTTCGACGTCGAAGCAAAAGAAGCAGCAATAATATTTTGTCAAATCTCATACTGAAATACGTGTGAACTCTAATCACTTCCACGAGTAACTGGCGGAACGGATCATAAACACTGCAAACATTATGAGCCGTTCTATTGCAGTCGTATTGCAGTTGCTTCAACTGCAATACCACTGCATTACGACGGTGCAGCCAGCTTGCAGTCGGTGTGCGGTTGACAGGACTGCACGGCAAATGCAAGCGGACTGCACAGTCGGTTTGCAGTTTGGATGCAGTTACACCAACTGCAGCAGAACTGCACTTGAACTGCCATTTTGCAGCTGGGTTGCAGTTCAAATGCTGTCCGCCTGTCTCGGCCCTTACAGGTGGTATCATGTGAATGGTACTTTAGTAATCATCGGGCAAACAGATCTGACAAACAAACATGGAACGCCAATTTACCCCCCTAGCCAACTAGTTAACTCATGGCTCGCTCACTTCACTCGGTCAATATACAAAGCGAACAATCGTGTTCTTTCAGTCCGATTGTTTTATACTTACCTAAATCAACCCATCTATATCCCCTGTAGTAGCTGACCTGGCGAAGTTAGTTCCAGTTAGTGTTGTGTTGACATATTAACTGAATGAAATTTAGTTATTTTTATATTTTCTAAATTTATTCTTCCCATGCGCGAGGAATCTTTTCAAGACTGAAAAGAACCGAAAAATCATCGAAATCATTCAACAGGTTGCTTAAGATATCTTCAAAAATGCCGGTCCATCCAAAATACATGATCCAATTAAATACATCCCATGAAATACATCTAAATTAATGTTCTTTATTATTTATCCGTGAATATTCCCAATATTTTTATATGTTATATCAAAAGGATATTTCGACGGTACATCTGGATAAAAACTAACTTCGATCGTTTTAAAAATATTTCCTGAATAGGATCCCCGGTACCACGACATCAAACGACCGACAAGCGACCACATCGCTTCGTTAATATCCATTGACTGTGAGGTTAAATTTGAATTACTATTTTCTCCAAATTTTAGGACTTTAGAACATTAAGATATTTTAATTATTACTGCTACTAATCTAAGGTATTACCATTTCAATTTATTGATCCAGTTATAGGCAACATCCTGTATATAAAAAAAAATAGATATAAGCTTTCCTAAATGTCACTATTACAGGACTAATTAATATAACCACGAAAAAATAAACGTAACAAAATACATAACAAGGAATCCACGTATATTTAAATATGTTCCAATTCCTCACGAACAGGTCTTTAACTTTTTATTGCTATTCATAGGGAGGGGGGATAACCGTAAAGCCGAATGTCAGTCGTAACTTGTTTAATGAGGTATCTAGACGTCTGATTGTGGTGGCGCGTTGGCGACGAGTTAAACCATAAAACGTCATGTTATTGGACTTAACTTATATGTTAGATTTATAATTGAAGGACTAGTGGACTGGCCCATAATATCGTTTGTGGAAGTGAAATTTAAATTAAATATCCCGTTTTAGTTTCGCGGTAGTCGGTTGAAAGGAATTCTATACCTAGGTAAACTGGAGTCATAATCTAACTGTACTTTAAATTTTATGGAAATCGATTTTGTGTTCAGCAGACTTAACCACCAATTTAACACCAAAACCAAGCCAATGATGCACTGTCCGAGGACGGTGCGGAGGTGGAGCCGGCCAAGACGGCAGAGGAGGGGTCGGAGCCGGACGAGACAGTGGTGGAGCTTGGGCCCAGGGTGGAGCAAGACGGGGCGCGCATGGGCCGCGAGTCATCGCCGATCTCGACGGTGGACTCTGTGGACCTGCGGGACCTAGCCGAGCTCTACCTCGGAGGCGCCCACTCACCAATGTCCTGCGGGGAAGCGCAGGACGAGGCGGCTGATCTCAGCCTGCCCAAACAGCTGCCCTAGACTGCGATGGAGGGTATAAGGTGTGTACAAATAAACTTACAACACAATAAAGCAGCCACAGCCTTTCTGGCGAAGCAGCTAATCAGCGAAAATTTCGATATAGCTCTGATACAGGAACCTTACATTTACAAGGGGGAAATCAGGGGATTAGGCGGTACTAAGGGTACTATAATATACCACTGTTCCGAAGATAATATGAGGACTTGCATCTACGTCAGAAATGGCCTCGATGCTATGCCTTTACATGCTTTCTGTTCCAGGGATCTTACAGCAGTTAAGATCCAGAGTAGGGGAGAGGGTAGGGCTCTTATCATCGCGTCAGCCTACCTCCCCTACGAGGCGACGGACCCGATCACGCAACAACTGCGGGACCTCGTCGCGGAAGGCAGCCAGGCGAACACCGACCTCATCATCGGCTGCGACGCAAACGCTCACCACGTCATCTGGGGCAGCTCGGATGTCAACCGGAGAGGGGAGAAGGTACTGGAATTCCTGGTAAGCTCTCCTTTACAACTATTAAATAAAGGCAAAGAACCAACTTTTGTAAACGCTAGACGAGGTGAGGTAATTGACATTACACTAGCTTCCAATAATACTAGTAAAAGCATTAGCTCATGGCATGTATCTAGTGACATCTCCCTATCGGATCACAGGTACATATGTTTCAAGTACAAAACTAAAATAAAAATAGAGACCGTACGTAAACGAAACCCTAGGAACACTGACTGGACAGCTTACAGGGCTGACTTAAAAGTAGAACTAGGGGATCCAAAAGGTAAGCTCAATTCCATAATTGATATAGAATTTGAAGCAGACAAAATAGTGCAAGCAGTCTACACAGCTTGGACCAACAACTGCCCGGAGAAGAAAACCCTGGCTAAAAAGATACCGTGGTGGAATCCGGAGATCACAAGACTCAGGAAAGACACCAGGGCAATCTTCAATGATGCTAAAGCCTCAAATAACTTTGAGGAATATGCACATAAGCTCACAGAGCTCAACAAAGCTGTAAGAAAAGCAAAAAGGAGATCGTGGAGGAATCACTGCGATCAAATTGGGTCCATACCGGAAGGGATGAGACTCACAAAGGCACTAGCAACGACAAAATCCGTCCCACTAACGACCGTCAAGGACAAAGACGGGAAGATGACGGAGTCAGGGCTAGAAACCCTTAGAGTAATGTGTGCTACACACTTCCCAGACTCAGTTATACACCAGAGTCCAGAGGATGATCCAGCAATAAGTACCATGGAGCAATCCATAAGGACAACCAGGTACAACTGGGACACATCCAAAAAAGTAGTAGATGACAGCAAGATAAGGTGGGCATTGTCCACCTTTCAACCGTTCAAGGCACCAGGGCCAGACGGTATCTATCCCATACTACTACAAGAGGGCGCCAATGTTCTCGTTCCGCACCTGTGCAGACTGTACAGAGCGTGCATAGCCTTCGGACACGTCCCGCGGACCTGGAGGATGGTAAAAGTAATCTACCTACCCAAGCCAGGCAAGGCAGACTACAGAGAGGCCAAATCTTACAGGCCCATAAGTCTCTCATCATTTCTCCTCAAAACACTGGAGAAATTGGTAGACAGACACATAAGAGATGGCCCATTAAAAAGGCATCCACTGCACAGACTACAGTGCGCATATCAACCAGGCAAGTCAACCGAAACGGCACTGCACCTGGTAACCACTAGAGCTGAACAGGCGATAGAGAATAAAGAACTATGCCTGGCAGCTTTCCTCGACGTGGAGGGAGCGTTTGATCGAACCACGTACCGAGCCATTAGCGAGGCAGCAGCAAGACATGGTATAGAGCCCACCATTTGCAAATGGATAGGCTACATGTTAGAAGGCAGGCTAATAAAATCCACCCTGATGGGAGATGAAATAATAGCAACGGCCACAAAGGGATGTCCTCAAGGGGGAGTATTATCACCCACTCTTTGGAGCTTGGTGGTGAACTCGTTACTTGAGGAACTGAACATAGGGCCCACCTATACGGTAGGGTATGCAGATGATCTGGTGATACTTGTAAATGGGAAGTTTCCCAACACGGTGTCAGGAATCATGAATGAAGCGCTGAGGAAGGTGGAGAAATGGTGCGATAATCATCATCTCTCCATCAACCCGGGCAAAACAGTGGTGGTACCATTTACCAGAAAAAGAGCACTCAAGAACATGCAGCAAATCAAGCTATATGGAAGAGTGCTCGAACTTTCCAATGACGTCAAATATCTAGGAGTAACGCTAGATAAAGAACTAAATTGGAAAAAGCATGTTGACAATACCACGACCAAAGCTCTACGAGTGTTTGGGATGTGCAGGTCAGCATACGGAAAGACGTGGGGTCTAAGCCCCGAAGTACTGAGATGGATCTATACCATGATGGTTAGACCCATCATTTTGTACGGCAGCCTAGTCTGGTGGCCAAGGACATTGAAGGGCACATGCAAAGACGCCTTGACGAAAGTACAGAGAACGGCATGCATGGCTCTAACAGGGGCGTTCAGAACCACGCCAACGGCGGCAATGGAGGTAATGCTAAACCTACCCCCGCTACATATAGTGATTCAGTCAGAAGCACGCAAATCCCTACACAGACTGAAAACAATGGGTCTGTGGAGCTATTGCGCGCCTAAAACGAAACACACAAACATGGAAACAAACGATTTCCTAGACCGAATAACAGCCATGGGCGACGATAAGATGCTACCAAGGCACATATTCCGAAGGAACTTCCAGGTTCAAATACCAACAAGGGCCGAGTGGGCTGAAGGTCGAACACCGCCAACCGAGGATGACAACGACAACATATGGTACACAGACGGATCCAAAATGGACTCCGGTACGGGAGCAGGCATTCATGCAATAGACTACAATGTCAGTATTAAGATGGGAGGTTATGCTACTGTCTTCCAAGCGGAGACATATGCCATAATCGCCTGTGCCCAAGAGAATATAGATAGGCGTACCAGGGGGAAAAACATCTATATACTCAGCGACAGTCAAGCGGCACTTAAAGCGCTTACGGCGCCGAAAGTGGACTCTAGACTGGTATACAATGGCGTCCAAGCCCTGAATAAACTTGGAAGGCATAACAAGGTGAAACTAACGTGGATCCCAGGGCACGAAGGCTTCATCGGCAACGAAAAAGCTGATGAGTTAGCCAGAAAGGGCTCGGAGGGTACACTCATTGGGCCGGAACCATGTGTGGGTCTCTCACAGGGGACCATAACAGCAGCCATCAAGGACCACGCCAAGCATCAACACCAACTAGAGTGGAAGAACACGGCAGGCCTGAGGCATTCGAAGCTCTTTATGGAAAGGGTTAACACGCGCTGGACCAACAAACTAAGGAAGTACAGCAGAAGACAGCTCAGAACCATAACGGGGGTGTTTACAGGTCACTTTGGGGTCAAAGGACTCCTGACTAAGCTGGGATTATCAGACAATGCTGAATGCAGAATGTGCGGCGAGGAAACAGAGACAATGAAACACATATTGTGCGAATGTCATGCCCTCGCCAGAACCAGAATGAATGAATTTGGCAATGGTTACCCAGGGCCAGAGGAATTCCAGGCACTACCAATGGGATCCATCATCCGATTTATGGAGATGGTGGAACAGGCCATGGCGTAGATGCGGTAAGGGGTAATTACACAAAAGATCCCATTGGGTCGAAGTGTATCCGCAAGGACCCCTATTACCAAGATAAGATAAGATAACCACCAATTTAATAACTATTTCTTAAAAAAAAGAAACTACTAAAATTAAAAACTACTTCTTACAAGCCCTAAGTGAAAAAAGAAAATGTAAAAAAAATACAAAAATGAAAACAGGGGGTGGAAAGGGAGGTGGAAGTTTCTATGGGAAATCAATAATTTCTTAAGAAAGGGATGTAAAACAGATGGAATCGCTGGCAAAAAGCTAGTGAAATATGTCTTCTACCAAATTGCCCCTAACCCGGTTGACCGCATGTTAAAAATTCCCGTATTTTGTCATTCACTCGCATCGCAAAAAACACATCTTTCCCGTCGAGATAGGGGACTTTCCCCACGAAATGACTAATGGTGGAGATCACTCAACCATTTGTCCTGGACATCCGTAGGATCTAGATACCTTTATTGTGTGCGATTTTTCAAAACAAAATGTATTAGGGACACGCACGATTTATTTGATTCGGGTGTCGTTCGAATGTTGCCAATGCCGGAATTATTTTTTGCTAAAATTACTTAGAAAAGTGTTAAATAGGTAATATGATGATATGTTTCATTAAGTATATCTGAAATTTTCAATTTTTTCAATTTAATTAATATTTCGGTAGGACGCTGTGGTACTCAGCCATTTTGTTTAAGTGTTTCGTCCCCTTGCTGCCCAAAACCGCTTAACTGCATGAAGTATAGTTTCGAGAAAAACGCATTTAAAGGTTTATGTGCTAAAAAACTGTTATATTTAGTTACTTATATAGTTACATTTTAATTAATAATTTGTTATGACGCTGTGCTACTCAGCCATTTTGTTTAAGTAGACCTTAATAAATTCTAATATTCTGGACTATTTTATCAAGATACAATATTTATAATGCAAAATAAACTTTATTGGTTACCAAAAAAAGCACATTAAAAAGGATACATACATAACAGGGATTAAAACAATTTAAAACCGTATACAACAGGCAAGATTATAATTATTTATTTAAGATGACAACGTTAAAAATGTTTTCCATGTGCTTCGTGACAAATCATTGGAATTGGATTGGGTTTAAAAATTACAAATAAATTACACACTGGTCAACATCTTTATCCTGAGATATTTTGTGTTACTATATAGAATATATTTTTCTCATTACGACCCTGCTGGATTAGTGAGTTGATTTTCGTGTTACGAGTCATATAAGAAGTTTCTTTCCATGATTCATGAATAATTATTTAGTGTTACTAATAGCCAACAAGTGGACATTATGACGGGTAGGGGTCGGGTTGCATAAAGTTTAAGGTCATATTTTTGATACGCATACGAGGATTCGTCATACTGATCATTACGCATAACTGTAAATAGTCATATATTTATGCGCATAACGATTTTAATCATAATGTTTATGGACATACTGTGTAATGGGCATATAGTTGATAAGCATACATTTATTCAAGCATACTTTATAATGGGCATACATGGATTGCTCATACAACACTTTAACCATACTAAGTAAATGCATAAAATGCTAAACGCATAAATAGGTTGCTCATACGACACTTTAACCATACTAAGTAAAAGCATAAATTGCTAAACGCATAAGCCTAATTTTAAAAGTTTTTTTAAAAGTTCTCTTATATGTTGCGTCACAGTTCTAACCAAATATACTTTTCTGGCAGCGATGCGGTTCTGTGTGAGGTCACAGTTCTAACCTAACCTAACCTACTTTTCTGGCAGCGATTTGGTTCTGGGTGAGGTCACGGTTCTAACCTAACCTAACCTACTTTTCTGGCAGCGATTTGGTTTTGTGTGAGGTCACAGTTCTAACCTAACCTAACCTAACCTACTTTTCTGGCAGCGATTCGGTTATGTGTTGAAATAAAAATGAATTTATTTATTTATTATAACAGTTCTAACCTAACCTATTCTACTTTTCTGGCAGCGATTCGGTTATGTGTGAGATAACAGTTCTAACCTAACCTATTCTACTTTTCTGGCAGCGATTCGGTTATGTGTGAGATAACAGTTCTAACCTAACCTAACCTACTTTACTGGTAGCGATTCGGTTATGTGTGAGATAACAATTCTAACCTAACCTACTTTTCTGGCAGCGATTCGGTTATGTGTGAGATAACAGTTCTAACCTAACCTAACCTACTTTTCTGGCAGCGATTTGGTTCTGTGTGAGGTCACTAATATTGTGTAATGAGTAGAAATTAAAAATACTTCAATAATATAAATCGCTTCTTTTTTGAAGAACCATCGCAAGTCCATTATCAAAATTTATGCAATACGATTGTTATAATCATCAATATTATGGCTTGATAAATGTATGAAATTTACAATTATTACTAAAACCACTTATAATCATCAATGTTATGGCTTAATAAACGTATGAAATTTACAATTATTGCAAAAACGACTTATAATCATCAATATTATGACTTAATAAATGTATGACAATTTACATTATGGTTAAACCAATTATGACTCCGTATAATTATGACACGGAACAATTATGCCATAGGACAATTTATGCCAAAAAAAAAATATGAGCATCAACTTAATGCTTAAACTGTTATGACAATTAATAATATGACAATAGTTGTTATGCAACCAGACGGTCCCCCCATTATGACACATAGTCTATCGAACAAAGGTGCATTGTAACTTTAGGACTTTTTCGACAATTGAACATTGGCAGCTGGGTTATCGGACACGGAGATAATCTAATCTATACCCTTGAACGGATTTCTAGTTTAATTTTTTTTATTGCTGACATAGGAAAATTGTTAAATACCCGTGCCAAACTGGTCCAAAATTTATAAAATGTTGCTTAAAATCTGGCAACACTGCCATTAAATCAATACAGAATTGATTCGCATACTGCCTCCCGAAGCATTTGTGGAAGATTATCCCGATTTTTCACTATGACGGTTGCAAATCCTTGATTTTGGATTTGATCGGAGCTTTTCATGGTTAAAGGTATGTCGAAATTCGAATATAGGAACCATTGACGCATGCATAATTATATTTCTTTCTTGTTTTGTAGTAATAGTGATATGAGTAGGTGCTCTTGGTACTACGATTTAGTATTCATTGTTTTGTTTTTATGTACTACTTTTTATGGAACACTGTATTCTATCTACTACTGATATTTGAATTTTATTGAATTTTTGTTTTGGTATACATTTGACAATTGTCATTGAAAAGTTGATGTAAATTTCTCTTTTGTGAATTTTTTATTTAGTGTTTCAAGAAAAAATGAAATGCAAGGGTGTATTTTCGCTGGCGTAATTTCTCTGGCCACCAATATTTAAAAGATTCCTCCTCACTGGACTGGCATTCGTTGGTTACTTGTTAGAACTTGACTGATTCTACATTGTAACCAAAAGTCCAATTCTAATAAGGCAGAATCTTCTCAGTATTCGCCAATATGCCATGACAGCGAAATTACGTTTTTGAAAATACACCCGCAAAAGCAATATTTGCAATTTTATAATATGCGCCGCTTTGATGATCACCAACACACGATTATACCTTCTACAGAACCCTTAAATTTTATCATTTAGGAAATTTAAAATTGTGTGCATACGGTGACTTCCGTGGATTTTTAGGAAATTTAAAGTTGTGTGCATACGGTGACTTTCGTGGATTTCACTACCGTGCATTTTATTACCTACCTACTCTTCCTAATCGTTTAATGAATTCTTAATGTTTCATGAATTTAGGTAGGTACTCCTACATATGTATGATAAAGAGAATTCATGATAACATGCGAAAGTTATTTCGAACGATTAAAAATATTGCTTAAGTCCCGGTAGCGACGACCACAGAAGTGAACTTTAAACATTACACATTACATACACACAACATTACAAAGTTAGAAGAAGTGCATTATGAAGTCAAGCCTCCTGCTTAAATCAAAAAGGACGTACATACGACTGTAAACTACCTACAAACCCTACAAATACAACATTTTCTTGTGCTCAATATTTAACTGGGAGAGATCCATTAAGAGGGTAAATTTTAATATTATTGCGCAACCTTGAAGAGCGCCTTGCATTATTTTATGCAATAAAGTGTTCAGGTACATACATACAAGTCATACAACCTCGATAGAAGTCAAATGGAGTTCCGTCAGAGATAATTCTCGCCATGTAATCCCATTCCAGGACGAATTACATGAGATGACGTCGGCTCTTAGACCATCCGCATCCCTTTTACGACGTCTCAGTCCATTAACATAGTCGCATGAAGCCCACAACTAAAACAAAGGTCGGACAGTACACAGATTTGGAGCAGTGGGGCTAATGAAATGAAATGATTTATTTCTGCAAGTAGGCCTCAAGGGCTCTTTCACATGTCTGATTCTTTTGGCGCTTCGGCATAGGACATTCTGGTGAGCAGAAACGCCGCCGCCGGAGGAAACTCACCAGTTTCTCTTTTTAATCACATTAAGCATTATTACAGTAATAGTCATCATCAAACATATACTTAATTAATAATAATAATTTCAATAAATAAAAACAATTTTTTGTCATCCAAAGTTCGAAAAAGAATAACAACAATAGTGTGTACATTTACGCAACTAGGGTGGTAAAACAAATAAAGGCCGAGATCGCAGATGTTTGCGGCCCGAGCTACAAGCGAGGGACGTAAATATACGATCGAGGGCTTTCTTTATTACCTCCTGTATTGTGTATATAATTTTATGTCTACACTTGGCCAGAAAACGGCTTATTCCGTACGCGTACCGTGTGGTAAAAGCCATTTTATGACCAGGTGTGGCATAAATATACTTTATTACACACCAGAAAATCATATTGCAATAGATACATAACGTAATTAGAACAATATAAAAAGGTAGAAATCAGGCGGGGTATTATTTAGGTCGATCCATAAGAACTGGCGTGGATAGTATGAAATAAGCCCTGCATACAAAATCCACGCCAGCTCTTATGAATCTATCTATACTATCCTTAGAGGTGAAAACAGTTCCTTTTTACTAAGAAGCTAAGAAAAAAGTATCCCCCCCGTTATTTAAAACGTATACACAACTATCATAAATTATGATTAAATAAGTGGGTTGATACTACCAGGCTAATCGCAGGTCATCAAAAGAATAAAAATAAGGATTAAAATTTGCAATACCTACTCATATTCATTGTATACTGTGACCGGGAGCGCCGCCATTACACGTTTCCGCACAAAATGGCCGCTCAACAAAATGGCGGCCGCCATACCGCGGAGCGTGGATTAAAATTCAAGAATACAAACTAATTTGCCTCTGATTGCGAATTACCATAGCACGCTATTTTCTTTGTCTTCACAGTTGTTGGAATATTTTTATGCAAAAAATGTTAAATGTTTCTACAGCGAAATATTTTGATTATTCATGTCAATCAGAGATGGGCAAAATGTAATCGACTAACGATTAACGATTGAAACTAACAGAATTAGTTGCGACGGACGATTGAAAACGACGACTAATCAATCTTAGTTGCGTAGAGTGCAACTAATTTAGTTGCAACTAAATTAGTTGCCGATTGATTTTGGACAACTAAAATTTTTAATCGACTAATTAGTTAGACTAATTTTCCGCAACTAATGTTAGAAGCAAATTGAACTGAAAACCTCGGTATGGCTATGTTGACAGACTGAATAGGACATCTTAACGGATGTATAAAAATAAAATATTCTTGTATTACTTACGATATTTTGACCATTTATATGGAGTGAGATCTCTGTGCTAACTATTATTCTCTTTGATAATACCAACCGAATGATCTTAAATTGTGTATATTACACGTTTAGTTTGGATGGCAATAATAATATAATGGTCGAAGAATAGAACATGAGAAAAACACAGTTATGATAAATCAAACTTTGTATATGAAACATTCACACAACAATAATAATTTAAAGCAAAAAGTATCAAAAAAATCAACGTTGTTTATACAGAAACATGTATGTATACATCATAACTTGGCTTAACATCATGGCTTTTTCCGCTTGCAGGCTACAAGCGAGGGTCGTAAATATGCGATCGAGGGCTTTCTTCATTACCTCCCGTGTTGTGTTCATCATTTTATGTCTACACTTGGCCACAAAGCGGCTTTTTCCATACGCGCAGCGTGCGGAAAAAGCCATTTTATGGCCAGGTGTGGCATAAATATTTTAAATGACACGTTGAAAACAAAATAGACCGTATCATTTTATGGCCAGGTGTGGCATAAATATTTTAAATGACACGTTGAAAACAAAATAGACCGTATAGGTAATAAACAACATGCAGATGTTTCATTCAATAGAACGTGTTATTTTTGGAAGATTCGTCGGCACCTGCACCAAATGCAACAAACAACTTCCAGGTACCTAAGTAGGATTATCCCATTGTTTTGTCGCCGCGTGACACTAAAAAGAGTTTCACTAATGGCCGACAGCAAAATATTTATAATATCTATGTAAACTATCTATGTAGTCTAACTAGTATTAAAGTATCAAAATATTAATAGAGCACCAACCTACCTACTATATTGTTTGCGACTTGTAAACATTGCAGTTTCTCGTTATTTATCATTACGGGCCATACCCATAATATTGCATTGTCATTCAAGCGTTTCAAATTAAACGTGTATACATAATTTTAGCTCAATCGGTTGAAGATATCTGCTTCAAAATTAGTTGCAAGATTCCACCCAAACCAACATAGTTACAACATAAGAGTACCTACAAACAATGTACATACCTACTCGTAGTTACGTATTGCAAATTATCTATATTACAAGTTAAATAAAAAATGCAAAAACCAGCGACTACGTAGTTTTAATATAGATTTAATCGTGAAATTTAGTCGATTGAAACTACAACTAATTTAATTGTTAGTTGCACATTCTCACAACTAATTCAATCGCAACTAAATTAGTCGCGACTAAAAAATGACGATTGATATTTTCAATCGATTGATTAGTTAACTAAAAAATTAATCGATTAATGCCCATCTCTGATGTCAATATTACAATTTTCATGATTTCATCCAAGTTTTCTGACGACAACAACATTGATTTGCACAAAAGTGTGTACTGTTGAATCCTGATGCAGCGCCAAATGTAAACAATAAGTATATCGCACATTTTGGCTAAACGGTACAAATCTGAAATAAGCTAGTCTGTTAGATCTGAAACTGCATATTTATGTAATTTTATGTATTTGTGAAAAAACAGATATCTACTTGAAAAGGTAATACATGTTACAGTTCTTTAATTTTCAACTAACATTAAAAAAGCAGGAGATTCGCAGTACGCCAGATTTTTTTTATTTTTTTTGTATTTACTTATATTCCCCAATCATTCGAAAACGGCTGGGCCTGGATACTTCCCAGGTGGTTCGCCAGGTCAGATTCTAATGATGATAACACAGAGAAATCAGTCAAAAAACATCTGTGCAGAAACTTATATGTAAGTCTTCAGACGACCGCTTTAGCTTAGTTGGTAGTGACCCTGCCTGCGAAGCAGGAGGTCCTGGGTTCGAATCCCGGTAAGGGCATTTATTTGTGTGATGAGCACGAATATTTGTTCCCGAGTCATGGATGTTTTCTATGTATTTAAGTATTTGTATCTATTAAATATAACGTCGTCTAGTATCCATAACACAAGCCTTATTGAGCTTACTATGGGGCTAGTTCGATTTGTGTAAGATTGTCCCCTAATATTTATTTATTTTATTTATTATTTAAGTCTATAAAAAATGACAGTTTTTAGAGTTACAGCTGCAAAAAGATGAAATAAAAAAGCGGCTTCGCATTTATAATGAATAGTATTCTTTTTCAGAGCCTTTTCAAACTGCGAGAAAATACCAATTCCAGACCGGCATTTTGTAATTAGCTGTATATTCAAAAGAGGAAATTTGCATGCAATCTACCCAGATACATGGCGCCCCTAAATATGTTCAAAAATTATAATTTTCACGCCGTTGCTTGGAAACGTGGCAGTATAATGGTCGGTATTAAACGGTGAGTTCCCGGATAGCAAAAAAAAACGACACAATGTAACCCAACAGGCCAACAATAATATTGTTGGATTTTTTGCAATAGCAAATCAATGAGAGCACGCTATGTGTTTCTGAGACTTTATATTGACCAATCAATTCACAATACCGTTAGACTAAGTTTTGCGGCGGCGGCGCACGTCCGTACTCGGCCCAAACGTAATCGTTTCCATAATACGTACTTATAGGTATTGAATTAAAAATGAATGAATAAATTAAAAACAACAACAATAGTAAATGCAGGTTGCACTTAGAGCCTTATCACACTTCCATACAAATTTCGCGAGTTCGCTGCGACTGGTTTTGTAGGAAACTCGATACGCGCGATACCATGTCTGTGTGAGTGCGATTCATACGATCGTTCACGGCGCGCACACATTCAAGCGCGCGATGTACCTTTTGAAGGAAGAAAAATTACTGCATTATACTGTGGCTACACGGCCGAAGTTGGACTACTTGTTTGTCTTATACTTTGGTCTTTTTCTAACTGTGCTGTTCTATTTTGCCAGCGGTAACTAAGAGTCACGAAATAAAACTTTTTACGTCCCACTTTTTAAATTAGCCGAGCTATAACCCACTTTTAAAATTACAACGCACGGTTGTAAAAGTAACGTGGTACGCGAAATTACCCGACCATGTAAAGACGTTTATGGGGATATGAGGTTCCGCGTACTCAAATTTTTATGTAAATTTCACCGCCGTTCTGTTTTTCCGTTCTTTGACGTGAAGTCTTACTCGCTGTGTTTACGTTTAATTTTCGTAACGTGGCAAAGAAATTAATTATTAGCATTGTGATAGTACGTGTTTGGAATTAGACATTTAAGAACCCTACAAGTTTCTTTATCGGTGGCATTATGATATGGTTTTTCAGGGGCCCATGCGATGTTTAAAGAAGTTTAAATGCCCCTGGCCCCTAACATACATAAGTTACCAAAGATTTCATCCATAAGTAGTTTGTAGTTATTTTATTGTCTAGCTTTGTTACTTTAAAATTTAACTCGTGGCGTCTCTCATTTCAAGTCAACCCATAACAATTTTAGTATTAAGATATAAAGGAGACCTCAGAATACGAGCAAGTTATAGTTCATATCTTAAGTCATTAGAAATAGAGCAGCAGCAGGATGGCAACAATTGGACATTAGCGTGTCAAACACTAGGACGTTCACTTTATTTAAAATTAAACATGATGCTATTGAAATGAAATAATTTATTTCTGCAAGTGGGCCTCAAGGGCTCTTTCACATGTCTGATTATTTTGGCGCTTCGGCAAATGACATTCTGGTGAGAAGAAGCGCCGGAAGAAACTCACCACTTTCTCTTTTCAAAAACATTGAGCATTACAATAAGTGTAAAAATTGCATGTAATTGCATTAATACAATGCATCAAACAAATAGTTAACATTTCAATAAACATAAAAATATTTTTTAGAGATGTAAAGGGTCTCTAGGCGTCAAAACAAGATAACTACTAAAATTATTGGAGATGTAAGGGGTCTCCATCATCAAAACATGTTTTGGAGGTGTAAAGGGTGTCCAAACGTCAAAATACAAAATGGGAAACGAGAAATAGACCACTAAACTATCATTAAATTTACATGATTTACAAAAAACGAACTTACAGTAATGTAAAAAAATCTGTGACTCACATAATATAACTTAAAGACTAAAATTAAAACAATTTTTCTTAAAGATGTTTGTCGTCTCTAAACGTCAAAATATTTGGCAAAAAAATAAGTTAATTGTGTATAAAAACGGACTCTATGCGTTCAAGCTATGAGATAAAAAGTTAACTTCAATTGATAAAAATAGTAATAAAAAAAATACAAAAATTAAAGGTAACAAGCTTACAAAAAGTGGTGGATAAACGTAGAATATTAAGATTTGAAGCAAAATATACCTACCACTACTTGTTTTTCTACAAAGTCTCCATTTTCCCCAAATTAACTACATCAATGTCGTCAAAATACGTTTGTGAAGTACCTGAGTAAATAAAGTACGATTCTCATTAATAAGCAATGTATGTTTTTATAAAATACCTTTGTACTAGAAAGTAAGGATCACTTTGCTCACTAAAAGCTTTATATTTTAGCAGCAAAGTAAAGAACATCGATTTTTTTCCAATAACGCAAAATGTTTTTACTTGATTAACATTACATTTAGGTAAGTTATTTTAATGCTATGAAAAACAGTCTGAAAATGTATACATTTTTGTAGAATGTTTTCAGTAAAGAGTATTTTAGAGTCCTTGATTATGATTTTGCCCGAAGCATAACAAAGATAGACGTTTTTACATCGAAATATCGATAACTTTAGACTCAAAGGGCGTAAACGCCATTAGAACCTACGGCGTTTACGCCCTTTGAGTCTAAAGGTATCGTATATGGAACGATAACATCTAACAAAACTGACGTTAAAATTTGCCCCATAACGCCCGCTTCTAAAAATAAATACGTCTTATGTACCAAGTGATATTGATAACCAACTGAATGTTTACTAGTGTGTCTTAAATCATTTATGACAAATATTAGTACCTACTAAGTTTGAGAAAACTTCATTTTTGGATAGGTTGCATATCGTTTAAAAGACAAAAATCTCTGATTGGTTACAAAGCTACTGACTTGAGAATTTCATTTGCCGCTACAGTTTTGCCTTCAGTACTAAGTACTAGCCCTGGCCCTTTTTTTTAGAAACTGACAATACTTACTTATTTTACTGACTGTCGTAAAAATCAGACTAGGTGGGGGCCGTGCCCTGGGATCGAACCAGGTCGCTTGGCCCTGACCTTGAAGTTTCGCTGATTACTGAAAGTGAGCAACGGACCAGCGGGAAAGGTTGAAGCGGATCTACTTATCCTATGTGAGTGTGTATATCAAACTAATGCGAGTTTTAGTTGCCGGTTCGCTAAACCTAGCCCAGCTAAGAAGACTCCGGCAAGAAACTTAGCTGAGCCCGAGCAAGGTCGGAGTAAAGTTAATCCAGGATATTCGGGTCCTGGGGCAAATCGGGACGCGGCCCTTGTGTGCTGTTGTCGCGAGGTTGTCGCCGCCGGCGGGGATAGGGTTACCAGATTGAATTACCCTATTATCGGGAGCAGAAAACAATATATCGGGATTTTGAGACTTTGGTCGGGAGATGCCCCGCAGCTTTTTTTTTTAGTTTGAAAGAGCAGAAACCTTGACTGGATCGGACTAAGTTTAAAATGAAGTAGTTTGTCGGGAGACAAAGAATTGTCGGGAGTCGGGAGGACATATAAAAAATCGGGAGAATCCCGCCAATTCCCGACCATCTGGCAAGCCTAGGCGGGGACGACGCTGTGTGCGTCGGACACCTAGCTCCGCCCCGTTAGTACATACGTATTCCGTGGAGGCGATTTTTAGCGTGAGTTACGCTTCCATACTACTTATATTTCGATGCGTTTTTATGATTATTATTATTAATCGTATGGCATATCACACGTCGAATACAGGTTATAAATTCAGTTTGAGATTCATTAGCCATTTGATGGCGTCGTCGTTGAGATTGATCAGGTCTACGGTGGGGTCCCCTGTGTACCGCGTCAGAGGACAGTCCTCAATAATGTGCGGTATGGTTTGCACTTCGGCACCGCAGTCGCAAGCAGGAGAAACGACCCATCCGCAGCGATGCCTATATCCTTTTTATGATAATACCTACGTAAACTTGAAGTTATCTATGCCATAACTATATGTAGTACAATTTTCAAACAGTTTGCAACTAGACTTCCTTTATAACAGTTTACTTTTGACTAGCATTTGACCGTTTAAAAAAAATCTGCCATTTTTTATCTACTTAGAATTACGGGCTCATACAATACAATACAATTATACATTATTGCACACCAAACGAAAATTACATTGCAAACTTATATCTGTCTCAACATTTCTTTTCCGGCTGTGTTACCGTTTTTCCAAATAGCTACTTTGTGTAATGCTAAGACAAAAAAATGTTTCATTAACTTATAGAAAATTTGGGACACTAGAGCCAAGGGCCATTAAAACAAGAGGACTGTCATTCTCCATACATAAAGCTGTTCCCCGAATTTACAACGATATCTATGTATAAGCTTGTAAAAGAATTATATTATTTACAATTATTCAACTTTGCAAACGTGACACAGTATTTAAATGTTAGAATTTATTTATTATTAGCTGTTTACGAACTAATTGTTACTATAGGTCTATGTTTCTTTGTTCGATTATAACATCGTTAAATGTTTAGTTTTTTAGCGCCATCTAGTTTTTGCCCGGAAATACCCTAGCAGTCGGGTTACGATCCAAAGTATGGAGAATGACAGTCCTCTTGTTTTAATGGTCCTTGCTAGAGCTAATAATTTTAACTAAAAATAACATAGAATTGGCAGAAAACTTCACAATGAAAAAACTCCTTGCCGGGATAAAACGTATTCTTTGTTTAAATCTCGGACTTGGCATACCTGTATGCCAAATTCATATCAAGTCATTCAATATTTACAGTGTTTTTTAGTAATAAATAACTGAACATCCAAACATCTTCACAATCTTTCACATTTAAAATATTAGTAGGAAGTAGGATATACGTTTGATATTTTTATTTACTTTTGGTTTCACTTTTGACAAAGTTGTAGTAGTTACTTTAAGAGTTGGTGGCACGCTTTACTACATTGTCGTCAAGTTTAATAGTTTTATTTACTTTTGGTTTCACTTTTGACAAAGTTGTAGTAGTTACTTTAAGAGTTGGTGGCACGCTTTACTACATTGTCGTCAAGTTTAATATTTTTATTTACTTTTGGTTTCACTTTTGACAAAGTTGTAGTAGTTACTTTAAGAGTTGGTGGCACGCTTTACTACATTGTCGTCAAGTTTAATATTTTTATTTACTTTTGGTTTCACTTTTGACAAAGTTGTAGTAGTTACTTTAAGAGTTGGTGGCACGCTTTACTACATTGTCGTCAAGAGTGGCTCACTCCGTGATTTCGCCGCACGCTACTATCACCAAATGTTGGGCAACATTGGGGTTTAGCCAGCGACCAGAAAGAGCACGCGTTATTCGATAGAAAAAGACGGTTGTATGCAGTGCGTTCCGTCCGGTGGTCGGACCCGAACGTCAGTTTTGTTAGAAAGAGAAACTTCTGTACTTAGTACTATTACTTATTCTATGACGTCGTCTAAAACTTTTCTGTTTTTCATACACTGAATCAACTTGACGAGTCCCCTAATTATCTCGTGGATTTCATCATCAGAACTCGATTAAGAAAAAATTGTATCCAATCTGAAAATAATAATAGTACTAGGTAATCTGTTGATAAACGTCAAAGTCTGAGGTAAGAAGCATTAAAAAAAATCCTTTCTTTTTGTAAATTGTAGTTTTTACATTACATGAATAAAATAAAGTTAAATAGATTGACAGAATTTACTTTAGACCGCTTTATTTCTTAAGGAAATCGGAACATAAACAATATTGGAAAACTGCTTAAATAATTCTGCGAACCTTACTTTACTAACTATTTTTCCCTCAGGGTCCTTGAATTGTTCGATACTGAATTGTTCTTACTTTTATTAGGTATTCTTCACAACTGCTTGAAATAAGGGTGTGTTCTTTATTAGTCGACGTTGGATCACGTTTTTTTTACGAAAATAAAAATAAATAATTATTAGAATAGAATAGAATAATAATAGAATAGAATAGCGTTTATTTCGTCATCATAGGTCAGAAATCAGGTGACAAAGTATAACATTAGAGTAGCATAGCCATGATGCGCCTTTTTGGCATACGAATTATACAATTAGAATAATAATTATTATATGTTATTTGTAAATTAAAGTATTAATAATGTCTAAATAATTTCCAACTGAAACTTAAAAATAGATAACGACGCTACATAATCCTTAAATGAGAACATAGATGTCAATAAGATTAAAATCATGATCATACAGCAGTTTGAAGTCCAACATCATTAAAATATTCATTAACACTATAGTAGCACTTTTGTAAAAGCATTTTTGATAGATGTAGTTTGTTTGTGGGACAATATTTATTTATTTAGACCCAAACTGAGCAATGCTTGTACTAATAGTACTAGATGACGATATACATGCATAAAAAGATAAATAAATACTTAAATAGATAGAAGGCATCCATAAAATATTCGCCCTTGCCAGGATTTGAACCAGGGACCTCTAATTTCGTAGGCGGCGTCACTCCCACTAGGCTAAACGTGTCGTAAAAACACTACATTCAATTCTTCTTAACACGAGGTGTTTTTGCGAAATCACGATTTTGTGGGAGTCACCGACATACTCGTATAAGCAGTGGCATGACGGCCAAAGAACCACATTCCCCATCAGTTTGCCTAAACACATTCAGTGCCAAGTTCCTAAATGTTCATACAAAATGAACCCAATAGGCGGGTTCTTCTTTTTTTATTATTCAAGCACAGAAAGCAAGAAAAGTATACCAAATTTACTCCGGCTTGACCTCGGAAAACATTGAAATCACGAAACAATCAGATAGACTTATCGATGGTGTGGTTCACACTCGTACTAATTAAAAGAAAATTTGTTAATTAGCACGTTAGTACACAAATCATAAATTTGCAATTTCATTGGCGAAAAAAATTTAATATTGTCTTCGGTTTCCGCGATTATCACTCATAGTAATAAAACAACTTAAACGGATTAAATCGCGTATATTACTACATTTTAAGTCCCGACGTTTCGTAACCCTTTTCAGCGTTCGTGGTCGCGGGTAGACCCGCTACCCGCTACCCGCGACCACGAACGCTGAAAAGGGTTACGAAACGTCGGGACTTAAAATGTAGTAATTTACGCGATTTAATCCGTTTAAGTTGTTTTATTACTATGAAAAAAATTTAATTAGTACCAGTGTGAACTAGAATTAATAGTAGACCGTCGTCATACACTATGAAGAAAAAGGGTTACGAAGATATCGCAATGCCGGCCGTACTAAGGTAATAACGTAGTATAAAGGTTATAGGGATACAGGTCTAAGACAAGTAATACCACTGGTTCCAGTTAGGTGTAAGAGAGTTTATTAAAGAATGCTCTTATATTTATAGTGCGTATACAATTGGGTTAACGCTGATACAAGCAATATGCGTTTATGTTGCAGTAAACTATTGTTACTGACAGTTAACTATTACCATACTACACTAACTACAAGAAAAAAAGTTTGGTTATCAGCACGTTAGTACACAAATCATAAAGTTGCAATTTCATTGGCGAAAAAAATGTAATTAGTACTAGTGTGAACTAGACTATCGTCATACACTATGAGGAAAAAGGGTTACGAAGATATCGCTATGCTGGCCGTACTAATTACAAGAAAAAAAGTTTGGTAAATAGTACGTTAGTACACAAATCATAAAGTTGCAATTTCATTGGCGAAAAAAATGTAATTAGTACGAGTGTGAACTAGAACTAGACCATCGTTATACACTATGAAGAAAAAGGGTTTACAAAGATATTGCAATACCCGCCAATGTCTACCCTGCATGTCAAATATTTAAAAATGAAGTCACCCGGTCCTATTCCTTAATTCTAATGCTATCAAACAACAAACAAACAAATTGTTGACATACCAACTAACAAACAAATTGTTGACATACCAAAGACTTTTCATGTCATTTTGTGCAGGTAAAATGTATGTTTGTAGTTACAAAATAAAACTCATTTTAAATAGGTATAATAGATGCCGTGGAAGCAAACAATGACCCTTTTTATGTTTGTATGGAAAACCGACCGGAATCACCTTAAAAGTTTAAAATAGCAGCAACCGAAGCGACTGGTAAGCTGAAACTTATAAGCCCTCATTTAGAGACCACGCCAGTGTGTACGGGGCTTCACAACAAAACCGAAGTTCCAAAGGAAAGTTAGGTATTTTTAACAAAATTTCCAAACTTCTTCAGTGTGTTTTGTTAAAAGTTAGAAGAATAACTAAAGTAACAAGGGTTCGTTCTAGCGTACGAATCTAACGATGAAGTGGTTTTGAAAGGTCACCGGGGAGTTGGTATTTATTCGTTTTTGTCCTTTTCATTGGGAATTCCACTGTCGTATGAGTGTACCTGGGGGCACGTTAGTGCCCCCGCCAAGTCGAGCGAAACAGGCAGGGCCGTACCAACCCTTTCTCGAAGCCATTCAGGCCATTATCAGCCTCCCGTAATTTTGTGCTGGCTAAAGCTAGAACCCTGCATTTTCAGCGATATATAATAGGCTTAAATGTATTCTCGATAATATTCAATTTGAACGTGTAGTTTAAGAACTGCACGTCAAAGTTCCTTAATTTTATCACTGAATGACTCACTGACTGACTGACTGATGATCATCATAATTCTAAGGTTAAGGGTAAGGAGTTGAATAGAGTTCTGTTGACCCGGTACTGACTTGGTTTAAAATTACATCTCAGAACTTTTTTCTTGTAGGAGAACTGCGTTGCAAGACTTGCATATTTTTACATGTATCGTTTTTCCAGGAAACATCGGCATCATAGCGCTCTCAACGTGTATTTACGGAAAATTGTGAAAGAGTCAACTTTGCGGATGCGTTCGAATGGAAAATAAGAAAACTGTATTGTCATTACATTGACAGCAATATTGTTCAATTCTCAGAAGCTGTTTAGATTTGGGACATTCATAACATGTTAATGTGCTCAAACCAATATATTTACGAGATATTGTTAATGTTTTTATTTTAATGTGGAAAATCACAATATTTACATTGAAATTTAAATGTGGCCTAATGTAGTCAAAAGTCTGGACACAAATTATTGTATTATGTTTTACATGCTTTATCGTTTAACGAGTTGAAATAATTTATAAGTACAATTAGTGTAAAATAAGTGACAGAAGCAGTACCGACACTACATTTTTAAGTAATAATTACTTTTTAGAAGTAGAGTTAGGAAGCTGAATAATCAGTTTGATAATATCATAACTTGACCTTAAGATTGATAGTGTTTCTTCGCAGTTACTACGTTTTATGCCACATCTGGCCATAAAATGGCTTTTACCGCACGCTACGTGTACGGAAAAAGCCGCTTGCAGCTATCTGTTTGGGTCTGGTTGTTTGGTGTTATACACCGTGGGTACAAGTAACCCGACAAACTTTAATTATAGATTCTAACAACTATTAGGAGTAAAAAAAGTTATGTGATGTTTAGTCGAAAAACGCTTACTTTCAGAGATATTCATTATTTTTTAAATGTAAAAGTGACTAAGATAGTTTTACTAATTTTTTTAACTAAACAGCAATTAACCTTCGCAGTATTTGATGGTAAGCGACTACGAGGCCAAAAAAATTACCTTTCGTTTCCATTTTAGCTTTTTTTTTCTTTTTGATAACTTTTCCTCCAGTAAGGACATGTTTATAACGAGGGGCTGAATTTACTGATTTATTTTGTTCCATAAAACTATTAATGTAAAATGTCAAAATTCGACCTATGTTGATATAAAGCTATTTACTTGTAATACCATCAGGAATACGTGGTTAAAGTTTGTCGGGTAACTCGTACCCACGGTGTATTTGTAATTATCCTGATGCATTTCTTTTGCATAATGAACAGGTCTTGAACGTTTGTGCTATTTCCCCATAAAGTTACACGATAGCAAAGCCAAGCATGTGCATAAGCATAATATGTTGTCAAAGCTGTTTACGTGTTGGTTGTTTTTTTGAGTTCCCTTAACGCGTAAACAAACTGGCTGACTTTAGTTTTAGTTTTCTGTATATGGCTGTATATTTAAGGACGAGAGCCAAGCTCTTAAATGCACGATGAAGATAGATATAACAAGCCTGTTCGCTACGGAAAGCCCTCTGCTTATTGCAGCTGACAAGGGAAAGGGCTACGGCTAATACTTTGGGAATGGCGTGATTTATTACATAATCACGACTTAATCTCGAGGCTTCATTCACAGATGTAGCGGGATGCTGTGTACTGTCTGAATAAACATAATTTTGTACTTAATATTTAGGCGTGAGGTAGGTGCGGGTAATAAGGCCTAACAAAAATGCTTAATGAGATTAGATTAGATTAGATTTATTTATTTCATAACATAAAAATACAGTATAAATTACACAATGTCAATTTACATGAATTTTATACTATGCTCGTCAAAGTAAAAATTAAAAATATAATATAATCACAACAAAAAATATGCCGTGTCAGAAATATAATCGTAAAAAATAAAAATATAAAATAATGTGTCAAATCAAATCAAATTGTATCTCCCAATAAGGATCGTCTTCTCAACTTTAAATACAAACGGGAAAAAGCAAACAATAGGAGAAAAGCACAAAAAATCGATTTCACAATGTCATTACTGATAGAAAAAAAATTAATCTTATCTCCCAATAACTATCGTCAATGTCGACAATTTTGTGTTTGTTTCTGAAGGAAGTAGTATATTTTTTTTTACGTTTTATAGTCATTAATAAATTTAACATTAAAAATTGTTGATCCAGACATATAGTTTTTATTTTTATTGCAAATCTTCATTAGACCTCGCACTCGTAATTACCTTATTTCATGACTAGAGCATTATAAAAATAACTTTTTAAAAACTGACTTCAAACATTGAATCACTACGACACTAGCAATCTAACGAGATATACTTTAAAATACTGATATTGCTAAAACTAGACATACAATACAGGGTGATTTCTGGGTCGTGATCCCGGACCAGTTTTTCTGACTCTATAACTGGTCAACATTATCTAATGATAGCAATTGATCAAAACAGCGTTAGTTAAAATGTTCTTATTTTTAAGTAAAATTAATCTTAAACTAAGTAAATCATGGTCACCCTATATAATTTTGACATACGCAGTAATAGTAAGCGACAAGACGTCACATTGAGTAGGATGATCCAATTTTATGCAAAAATGTTCTTTTCTACTTATAATCTGAAACATAACTAGAAATACTGATGATCAGAAATTAATAATTAACATCATTAGGTTCATCTTTGAATTATGCCTTATTTTCTTGCGCCAAGACCCAGAAATCACCCTGTAAATTGGAGGAGCTTCCTCAGTTCCTTGATAAGTATTCCAATTTCATTATAAGAATTAAAACAAAAAGATCCTGGAGTTTTTTGGACCCAAGGTATACAACGCTGTCCCAATTGTCATAAAAAATGCTTCATAAGTCATTTACAAACTAGCTGAAAATAAAATAAATCTGAGACGCGTTGTATTCTGTCGATGAGTCTTTTCAGACGTCGGATAATATTGCCTTGATCATTTTTCTATGCACTCAGCTTTAAAAATGTATGTAAAAAAGAATATTCTTAGCCTTAGACCATAGATTACACACTTAGGATAAATTACTCAACTTAAATAGATTTAAAAAATTGTATTCCACGACATCTTATTTAATGTATTATCTGACATGTAAAATATCTTTTATTTTACCAATAAATGACTGAATTGAATTGAATTTTGAAAAAAAAAAAACGATCTGGAAGAACCTTCAGATACAGAAATAATTCTTTAGATTTTTTCATAGATTTTTTTTTGTTCTGAGGTGACATAAAAAGGAGAATACAAAAAATACAACCTTTTTGAGAAGATTCTTTGTATAAAACCTTTGATTAGAAATATGATGCGTTATAATTCCGAAGTTTTATTACTTATTTGTTCTTTATGCTTTGACACTGTTACCCTTTGACATCCGGAAAACGCAGGAACGTAAAAAAAATACTACTAAAAGTCTAATCTAAAATGTTTCATTTTATATATATACGCATCTAGACATGTTTTCAAAGAAGATTACCCCTTTATCACCAATCAACTGCCAGCTATAAAGGCGTGTATTGAGACAAACAATAAAAAGAGGATAAAAATCTACATAAAATTTACTACATACTTATCTTCAGTTCCCCTTATTTAGGGGCGCAATGATGAATGATGCCTTAGATTCCGCAGATATTTGACTCGGGGTCACGTGTACAAATATGTATACATTTTTTTCTACTCCTGTACTGTTATCTGTCTTTTACTTGGTCACGAACACTAATATAAGAACATATATAATATGAGTTCAGAGAAGTCTATACTCTATTCCCCATAACAGCACTAGTGTCGTTATAGCCACTTTACGTTATTGCTAACAACCACAGACTTCTAAATCTAGGTTAAACTGAGGTCAAGGATTAAGCGCTCAATTTTAACTTTACGGTAAAAATGCACAACTACCAACTTAACAAACAATTAAAATCCTACGGCTTTTAAGAAAAACAAAACTTTCTGAACTAAATTCATTGATGCCAACATAAAAACAAAAGTATTTTTAATATATTCACTGCGTGTCAACTTCATTTAAAAAATAAAAAGTTTACCATAGACACATACTGACAGTCATACGTCATATTTGCCTTCTTTGCAGGTTATGCCTTGTTTGTATTTTATAATTTTAAAACCTGTCGTAGAAAAAGTATTGTATGCAACGTTGTATAATTAAGTCAAAAAACGCTCATTGCGTCTCTATTTGCGATACTCGCCGCATTCGCGGCTCGTATCGCAACTCACGCAATTCGCATTTTTTGAACCTTCTTATACAACTGTTGCATAAAATACTATTTAATTTATACAGTATGTAAACTTACAAAAACCATTTATTTAAATCCGGGCATGTCTAGGCGATAAATAAGATTGTCGTATATAAATTATTGAAATACTAACACTTTTTAAAATTAATAGGTAATTGAAATACAAAAAATAAAAATTTAATTTAATAATGATTCTATAACATCCTGTATTATTTGTTTATAATTTGAAACATCTAGTTACGTCATATTTAATTGTAAGTATGCACACAGCCTTATTTTAACTGACATTGCATTTGTGATTTGACTTGGCAACCAGAAAACAAATGTTACAATTATACAAATAATAAAGGATAGAATCATTAATTAATTAAAATTTTTGTACTTCAATTATAAGTTTTAAAATGTGTTAGTATTTTAATAATTTATATACCACAATCTTATTTATCGCCCAGAGAGTATTTAAATAAATGGTTTTCGTAAGTTTACATGCTGTATATCGATGGTCTGGTTCATCTAGAGTCCTGCAGAGAGACACAGTTAATACGGTCACGAACTTTAATTGTTAAGCCATTTAGAGTTCAGTCTAATTTGGTCGTGTAATACACAATCTATGACACGACTGTTGTAAGGTGAACCCTAAATGGCTCAACAATTAACGTCCATGAGTGTACTATTCTATTCCAACTGACGCTTAACCATATCGATACCTTTAGACTCAAAGGGCGTAAGCTCCATTAGAACCTACGGCGTTTACGTCTTTTGAGTCTAAAGGTATCGATATACAGGGTGACTTCTTTTTCGTGATACAGGATAATTAAATCTCAATCTATCCATGATTTTGAACAACTGCAAAAAGAAATTAACTGTTTCATAGAAAAGGTCATCAATAGGTAGACCAAAATGTATGAGAGAGTAGTATTTTTTTTTGCAATTTGCAAAGTTGACCCCATAGTAAAAGTTGTTCAAAATCATGGATAGATTGAGGTTTAATTATCCTGTATCACGAAAAAGAAGTCACCCTGTATAGTTCACCAAATTTTATCAGGTTCGTTAATGGTATTCCAATGAACCTATACTACTAGGCTAGACTTGTTTTCGTCAATCTTTAGCTGACATAAACATATCAGTGTGGGGCAGTTTATAGCCCGAAGGGCAGTCAGGAAAATTTATATCAAGACCTTACGTCCTTTTGATATGGGGTGGTAGTAATAAACTCAATCATCTGAGCTAAGCAGAAAAGGTCATGAAGTAATAAGTATGTAGTAAAAATTTGTGGCTAGATGCCAAGGTACTTGGTGTGTTATGGTTAAACTTCAAGTAAGCAGGGTAATATACTACTATTAGCATCTCTCTCTCTCTCGAGGACTCTGGAAATAGGGGGTCATAATAGGATCGCTTCGGATTTAACAGACAACAGCCAAAGTATACAGACAGATAAGCAGTCAAACTTCGGCCGTTTAGGAGCGCGCGATATGTATTCAAGGTCGAGGCGCAGACAGTGCGATCCGTGCTAGGGCATTCTTACGCATTCGTAAAACTTTGCTTGTAGTGCGTTCGTTCACGGCGCGCACACGTACAAGCCGCGCGATGTACCTTTTGTAGGAATAAAAATTACTCCTTTTATACTGTATATGCCATTAGGTCACTTTTTTTAGGGCGTAATATTGTCCTAAGTTTGCTTCTAGACATTTATTTGTCATACTTGCATGGCGATGGGCGGCTGTGTGTCAGGAGTGCTTGAGATTCTGCGAGATGATGGATGACAGGCTCTCTAGTGTGTAATGTTTTTTTTTTTCTTATTTTTGTTGTGTAATGTTCTTATTGTAAATCCTGAATTTCACAGTGCAATAGTAACCTGTAATGCTGTGTAATTAATTTGTAAATTAAAAAAATAAATAAATAAAAATCAATTACAATACAACCAATTCAAAACTATAGATAAATCTAAAATGTCAAACTTAGTTTACCTATTTCAGTACCTTATTTTCAGGTTTCAAGATTATGCTCCTAGGAACCGCATGACTGATAACACTCGATTTTTACCCGACTGCGGCGAAGCCCAAAGGACGGTTATGTGTTTGACCTGTATGTATGTATGTATGTCTGTTCCTACGTCCGCTCGTAACTTCTGAACGGCACAACTGATTTTGATAAATGATACATCATTCGATTCGTCTTGGTGGCGCGAGTGTCACTGGGTATGAAGTTCGTTAAAATACACAAAATAGCGGATTTTATGCACTTTTAAAGTGCACCACGGTCGGGTTTTTTTAGTAAAAATATTTAGTTATTCTTATTATAAATAAAACGAGATATAAATGTTCATGGTTTTCTTTTACAGAATGAATGTCACTTCTCTTTTCTATATCACCGCTGTTAACGCGCTGCCCAGCGAACCCTAAATATCCCCGCCGTCATGCTCCGGAGCTACCCCGCTCGCTGCCCCGGCACACCGCCGCTCCGAGCTCCCGGCATTCCTCCGACGGACACCGCGACGCGCGCGCGCCGACAACTACTTACTTAGTACTTACTTATTCGATTGTTTTGTAGATATTCTTTAATATCAGCATTAAACAGTTTGTTAAATTGAATTCGTTGTCGCCTACATCATTTTGAACCTTCGCCGCCAAGTTTCGAGCCGGATACGTACTTAAGAAGATTCCAGAAGCATCAGTTTCGAACAAGGAAAAAATAACGTATAGGCGAGGTCAAGTTAACTATAAATTCAAGACGCGCGCCCGGTATTAACTTTTGCATCGTATCAAGCTTATCATCCAGCTACGTCGGAGGAATCACCACTTCAAAATTCAAAATTCATCGCATCAATTAAGCGTATCAAGAACGCATTCTACAATTTCTACATCAAGAAACGTACCTAACCAGTTCGAGAAACCAGGAAAAGGGGTTTGCAGCGAGTATTTGTGAGTTCGTTCCAATCATTAGTGTAAAATCACAATAGTAATTTGCGCAATCGTAATTCAATCCACCGTCATATTAATTTGTTTATTTTTTCCATTAAATTTATTTTCCGTTTCACGTCACCTAAAGTGAATCTATTTCCATCCAACGCAATTATTAAGTTTTATTCAAATAACCTTTTCTTACCTAAAGTTTACCTACTAAAGGTTTAATTTTCGCTCATATTTAAATATTTTTCACAAAATTGTTATTTTTTCTTCCACTTTGTATTGCAAACAAAGGGCCTTAATTACGGTGCTTATCTGTCTGGATCAGCGCCGTGCATTTATTTCTTTCGTTTCTAATATTAATTTCGAACATTCCAGGAACCGTTGCGTACGTGACCGGTGCGGGGGGCCCGGGCTTCGTGGCGCGCACACGTGCACGCCTCCATCTTGTTTGCGCTTGCTTGCCTGACTTTCTCTGCTTGCCTAAGGCCGTCGCACACCCGCACGCATTTAAAATTTACGTATCGTTCACTTTTCCATTTTTTAAAGATTAATTAATTTGTTTTTACAGCTAAAGGATATAAGTTTCTTTCCATCTCATGCTTCTTGCCTAAAATTGCAAAAAACCACCCTTTGTTGCTAAACCGACTTCATAAAAGGAGGTTATTTTCTATCATCTCTCTTTTTAGCTTGATTCATTGCAGGCCACGATGGATTTAAAGGCATTAAAGAGGAATCGAGCCTCCTTTAAATCAAAACTTACCATATTTAAAAGCTATTTAGACACGCTTTTGCCTAGTAGAACCTTAAATAATTTGCAAATTCACGAATTAACTGCCCGATTAAGCAAAATACAAGATATGTACAATGATTTCGATTCAAATCAAACTGACATAGAAAATACAACGGAAATTCCAGGTGACGAGCACGTGGAACGGGAAACTTTCGAGACAAACTACTTCGGCGCCGTGGCTGCTGCGCAGGAGCTGCTCAGCAGGCACGCCGCGGCTGGTGCCGCCTCTGCGTCGCTAGATGGCAATTCGGTAACGGGGCCTAATTACGTTACTGCTCTCACAGGTGGGCCAAACATTAAATTACCTACGATTCATTTACCCAACTTTTCTGGACGCTCTCAAGACTGGTTAGAGTATCACGATACATATAAATCACTTATCCACGACAATCCATCTATTCCAAATATTCATAAATTTCATTATCTGCGAAATTCTTTAAAGGACGGTGCTTCACTTGTGATCAAATCATTAGAATTCTCTTCTGATAATTATGACGTCGCGTGGGATTTGATTTGTGATCGTTATAATAACAATAGAATTTTAGTGAATAACCATTTACACGCATTGTTTAACATGACTCCTGTGCTCCAAGAGTCTTCAAAGGCCTTAAGAAACACAATTGATGCGATTAACAAAAACCTGAGGGCTTTGAAAACTCTGAAGTTACCCACAGAGCACTGGGACATTCTTGTCATACACATGGTAACTAGCAAGCTGGACTCTGCTACAGTACGAGACTGGGAATCCGAGCGCCACAACCTAAAGGATCTTCCGACTTTAGACGAATTCAATAATTTCTTAAAAAATCGCGCGGACTTGCTAGAGACCATGGAAGAAACGCAAGCTTCAAACAAACCACGTAGATTCAGTGACGTCACATATAATCGCCCTAAAGCATTCATCGTCAACAATTTACAAAACCAATCGCAGTATAAATATCCATGTCCTGTTTGCAAAAATAACCATTCCATTTACCAGTGTTTAAAGTTTAAGTCAATGCCAATTGAAACCAGAATCAATAAAGTCAAACAATTAAATCTCTGCACAAATTGCTTGCGTTCAGGACATGACGAGCAACATTGTAGGCTAAGCTCCTGCCGTTTATGTACACTACGTCACAATAGCATGTTACACATCAATCACAAACCCACAGAGCCCAAACCTAGCACACCTGCCACCTCGAGGGATTGTGTCGTGTTGCCTGCTGTAAAGGAGCAGACACAAGTGCACAAAGAAAGTAATAATGTCACATTGTCCTCCACTCACAGCAGTCAGGTGCTTTTATCCACAGCCATCATCAACATTAATGATTGTGATGGACATCCACATCAAGTTAGAGTCCTCTTAGATAACGGGAGTACTTCCAGTTTCATAATTGAATCCCTTGCATCGAAATTAAATCTGCCTACGTACTCCACTAGCATATTTGTTCAAGGGCTTAATAAACAAATGTCTAAAATTACAAAGAGGTGTGACGTGATCATATCGTCACTCACACCAAGTAAGTACACAACAGACGTCAACTGTTTTGTTGTGCCACAAATCACCCAGATGATTCCTACCACAAAAATCAATTGTGACTCATTCAATATTCCCCCTCACATCCACTTGGCGGACTCAACCTATTCAGAGCCGTCCGAGGTGCAGATGCTGCTGGGCGCGGATCTCTTTTGGGAGGTTCTCACAAACAATCATATAAACTTGGGCAAGAACAAACCAACCCTAGTTGAAACAACACTAGGGTGGCTTGTCACGGGTTCCATACAAACAAATTTACAACAAAAATCACAAAAGCATACCTATACAGTCCACTGCAATTTTATCAACAACATTGAGCTAGATACGAAATTAGACAAGTTTTTTGAACTAGAAACCGTGCCACTCACTCAACAACCCCACACTAAAGGTGAGAGTGAGTGTGAACGTATATTCACTGAATCGACGACTCGTCACCCAGATGGCAAGTTCGTTGTCACAATACCTCTGAAAGAGTCACCCGAATGTTTAGGCGACTCTAAAACACAAGCATTACTAAGATTTCAATCACTGGAACGTAAATTTAAACGTAACCCAGAATATAAGCAAAAATACACAGAATTTATGGATGAATATTTGGCTTTAGGTCATATGTCCGAAAACACAGACATACATACAGACGAAATATCCTACTTTATGCCCCATCATGCGGTATGTCGTGAAGGTAGCCTCACCACTAAGCAGCGTACTGTTTTTGATTGTTCCGCTGTCACGAGCTCCGGGAAGTCATTTAACTGTATCCAACATATTGGGCCGACTGTACAAGACGACTTACTCAGTATTTTAATTCGGTTCCGTCAGCATAAGTTCATCGTGAGCGCAGACATTGAAAAAATGTATCGACAAATTTATGTAAACAGTAATCAACGGAGCTTACAACAAATATTTTGGCGCTCAGACCCCGCGGAGCCCATAAAACAATACAAGCTCAATACAGTTACGTATGGAACGGCATCAGCGCCATTCTTAGCCACTAGGTGTTTAGTACAGTTGGGCCAAGATTGTATGGATAAAGATGTAAGTGAAACAATCTTACACGATTTTTATGTAGACGACTACATTTCAGGAAATGATGACGAGGCTACCTTGATTCATACTTGTAAGGGCGTCATCCAAACACTAGAGAGCGCTCATTTTCATCTTCGTAAGTGGCGTTCTAACAAACCATCTATACTAGACAGTTTGGTTACAGAAAACAACAGCGATGAATTTCTGAAACTTAACAAGGATGATTACGCAAAAACATTAGGTTTAATATGGTCATACAAAACAGATGATTTGTTGTTTTCAGTAACTAACAGTTTTCAAAACAAACACATAACTAAACGCATGATTCTATCCATCATCGCTGCTATTTTCGACCCCTTCGGCCTAATTAACCCATGTTTGCTAAAGGCTAAACTAATTTTGCAGACTTTATGGGCCAGAAACATATCTTGGGACGGTCCGGTACCAGCCGAAGTCGAGTCACAGTGGAACGATTTTACTAAACATTTACCAGAAATAGCAGAAATTCGAATTCCTCGCAGAGTCTTGGGCGACCATTATGTAAAGGTCGAGCTACATTCATTTAGCGATGCTTCTAACAAAGCATACGCGGCCTGTGTCTACGTACGCACAGTGTCAAACAGTGGTAAAGTAAATGTACACCTACTACTATCTAAAAGCAAAGTAAACTCAATCAAACAAAAATTTACAATTCCAAGGTTAGAACTGCTTGGCGCACTTCTAGCAACCCAGTTAGCACAAAAGGTGACTAATTCGCTACGATTAAAAATCGACTCCCGGTTCTTTTGGTGTGACTCGACTATCGTGCTGTGCTGGATCAAAACTTGCACACAAAAATTAAAACAATTCGTTGCAAATCGTATAAACGAAATTACTAAAAATTCTAACCCTACTGATTGGAATCATGTACCTACTAACCTGAACCCTGCGGACATTGGCTCCAGAGGTTTGAATGCGGCACAGCTTAAAGGATCACTTTTGTGGTGGGAAGGACCCCCTTTCCTGCACCAAACGGAAATCCACCGACCCCCACAACCTCAGAGCACACAGACTGAACATTTACCAGAAGTCAAATTGCAATGTCACGTTTCAGCTAGTCATCCAGAGACTAACTTTGTTTATAAATATTCAAATTTTTGTAAATTGCAGCGAGTCATAGCATACTTACATAGATTTGCCAACAATTGTAAAAATACTAACAATAAAAATACAGGGTCATTAACCTTAACAGAGCTCAAGTTATCATTGCAAACTTTATGCATGCTGGTGCAAAGTGAGATATTTAGCAAGCAATGCTCAATTTTATCACACAAACGCCCACTTTCACCAAAAGATCAACTCCTAAAATTAAATCCTTTCATGGATAGCGCAGGCCTTCTGCGAGTTGGAGGCAGGCTTTCAAATTCTTACTATGACTACAATACAAAACACCCCATATTATTACACGCGTCACACCACATTACTAAAATATTGGTCCATTATTATCATCGAACATTTTTACATGCTGGACCACAGTTAATGTTATCGACGTTACGGCATAAGTATTGGATCATTGGCGGTCGCAACCTTTGTAGAAAAACCTCACAAGATTGTATAACGTGTCTTAGATTTTCAGGAAAAACCTATCAACCTATAATGGCTAACTTACCACTACAAAGGTTGCAGGCTGAATACGTGTTTGCCAATACGGCGTGCGACTACGCCGGCCCAGTCTTGATAGCGAGCAGAAAAGGTCGCGGTTGTCAGCTAAAAAAGGCATACATAGCGATTTTTGTATGTCTGGCAGTGAGGGCAGTCCACTTAGAGCTCGTCACTGACTTAACTACCGAGGGCTTTATGGCTGCGCTAAATAGATTCATAGCTCGCAGAGGCAAACCAGCCTCAATTTTATCAGACAATGCGACTAATTTTGTTGGGGCTCGCAATGAATTAACTAAATTTCTTAAACATAATTCGAACAATTTAATATCTCGTGCAGCAGAGAAGGAAATAGAATTTAAATTCAGTCCAGCTTATAGTCCACATTTTAATGGCTTAGCCGAGAGCTCAGTCAAGCAAGTCAAGCATCATTTAAAGCGTACATTAATGATGGCTCACTTAGATTACGAGGAAATGAACACGATACTGATTCAGATAGAAGCCATTCTTAATTCTAGGCCATTGACCCCCCTTTCATCTGATCCATCAGATTTGGTCCCATTAACTCCTGCGCATTTCTTGATTGGTCGAACTTTCACAATGATTCCTGCTCCCCAGGTCGACGAAGAAAGGATCCATCTGCTTACGAGATATAAGAGAGTCGAGGCACTAAAGACACATTTCTGGAACCGTTTTTATAAGGAGTACGTTTCAGAACTGCAGATCCGCAGCAAATGGCGCAGAGATGGAGGCCAGCTGCAGAGAGACGAGATGGTACTGGTGAAGGACGACCGCCTGCCGCCTAGCAGATGGCTGTTGGGACGAGTGGCCGCCGTCTACCCAGGCCGCGATGGAGTGAACCGCGTCGCCGACATCACAACCACCACGGGCACCCTGAGAAGGGCCTACAATAGGCTATGCCCACTACCCACCAGATTGGACCAGAGGGACCTGTTCCAAGGGGCCCAGCCTGTTAACGCGCTGCCCAGCGAACCCTAAATATCCCCGCCGTCATGCTCCGGAGCTACCCCGCTCGCTGCCCCGGCACACCGCCGCTCCGAGCTCCCGGCATTCCTCCGACGGACACCGCGACGCGCGCGCGCCGACAACTACTTACTTAGTACTTACTTATTCGATTGTTTTGTAGATATTCTTTAATATCAGCATTAAACAGTTTGTTAAATTGAATTCGTTGTCGCCTACATCATTTTGAACCTTCGCCGCCAACCGCCATGTAGGCTATAAAGTAAAAAGCTCGAATGGGAGCAATAATTTATATAACACACTTAAGCTGCACAACAAAAGAGCACTTTGCGCACCAATGCATGAAAAAACAAATTTTCTCACACCGTTTTTCCGCCCTCATTCAAGCTATAGAAACGTAAATTTGGAATAACCTTTCAAATTGAAAAACAATGTTTTATATTTACATTTGACATTGTTTGTTTATGTACAAGGGTTGCCCTCGAGCAACTCCTTTGTTTGAGTCAAAGGTTTATTAATGAAGTGTAACAGAGGATTCATTTATATGTGAACAGTGTTCATATTAACGGCCGAGCAGTGAGTATATGTGCTCTGAATAAATTTAAGTTTGTAGCTAACGTCACAGTACGTACAACGTACAGTTGAACAACATCCGTACTGCCATCCTAGTCTAAAAGGCGACTTTTTACCCGACTGCGGCGAAGCCCAAAGGAGGGTTATGTGTTTGGCCTGTATGTATGTCCGTTCCTGTTTCCGCTCGTAACTACTCAACGGCACATCCGATTTTGAAAAATGATACATCATTAGATTCGTCTTGATGGTGCGAGTGTCACTGGATATGAAGTTCGTTAAAATAAAAAAATGGCGGATTTTATGCAGTTTCAAAGTGCACCGCGGTTGGGTTTTTTTAGTAAAAATGTGGTTATTACTATGAACTTCCATAGCAAAAAGTCGCCTTTTAGACTATGACGGCAGCGTAGTATCGGGCCACCATTACAGTAAATGTACTTTTATTTAAACAAAGATTAAATACATTGCGGTACGTTTGCCTTTGTACATAACCATTGCTTTTTGGATTGTTTTTGTATGATTTTATGTGCAATAGCCACAAAGTTAAGATTTCTAAAATAACCAGCTGGAAAAAAAGATAGCCGTAGTTAAGGGTTAATTGAACAAAATATTAATCTTGTTCCTTTGTGTACTGAAAATTATTTATAATAAATGTACTACGTATGGTAACTTTTGTTACACAGAGGAAAAAGATTAACATTTTGTTAAATTCATCCTTTAACTACATATCGATCCCTTTAGACTCAAAGGGCGTGAACCCCGTAGGTTCTAATGGCGTTTACGCCCTTTGAGTCTAAAGGTATCGATATGTACGTACCTTTGGATTTCCGGCCCAGCGACTCAATCACTCGTCCACCGTAGCACCCAGTAAACACCCTCAATCTTGCCATCTACTTTGACTTCCGTACCATTCTATTTTAATAGGACTTTAACCTAAACGCCATCTATGAGAACCCGTGTTACACAGGTATCTCACCCCAATGCGAACCTATTACAGGTACGAAGATCGAGCGAGAGATGGCGTTGATTTGGCCATTTAGTTTTTCTATGTACTTTGATTTCTTGTATCTATATATGTAGCATAAAATGTGGTGTAATTTACCTGTATTAAAAACCAATGAAGAGGCAACATGTTTCTTTCATAATTATAATCCTTTAACTACCTAAACGTTTTTGTCGACCGGCTGTATGTAGACTGTTACTCGTATGTTGTGACTCTACTGGCGTGAAGTAATACAAAACAGGGTAGGATGGCATTCCCTTGTGCCGGAAGTCTTCTTTTGAAGTAAAGCTACTAGGGAAGTAAAGTTTCCTGAACTAGTTGCTTCACATTGCTTACTTTGAATATGAGTAAAATCAGCTTTTAGTGTAAAAATATTTGACTTGTGAACTCTATTGATTAAAGAAACGAAGTGAACTATTAAGAGGATTCAGGCACACATAACAGCTCGGCACTGGAATGACACCGGAACGACACACCCTACCTCATTGTTTCGCCGTCAACCATACGCAAGCACGTAACGGAAGCGAATCGGCATGTGCGAACTGGGTACTTGATTGTTTCTGAAAATGAACATTATATAAGATCCTGTTAAACTAAACAAAATAAGGTAATATGTTAAAGTTTTGAGTTTGATGCCTAACGTGTAATTTTTTTATGATCCTGCAAAGTTGGGCGGGAAAGTCCATTTTAAAAGTAAACAATTATTAAAAACTATTAATAGCATTAAATAACGCATAGAATGTATGGTAATAACATAAACATACATACTTCCCCACCCAACGTTGTTAATACAAGTACCTTTTATGCAATGTCAGCTACATAAATATTTAGATAAGTCCTAACCCTGTACAATTGAATGTTTATAACTATGCTCGCTGCCGTACTGGGTCCTGTAACACGGGATATCCTAGCTCAGGACCCAAAGCAATGTTTCCTTTTTGTATGTGATTAGTTCAATAAATGGGTGTATTTTCAAAAACGTAATTTCGCTGTCATGACATATTGGCGAATACTGAGAAGATTCTGCTTTATTAGAATTTGACTTTTGGTTACAATGTAGAATCAGTCAAGTTCTAACAAGTAACCAACGAATGCCAGTCCAGTAAGGAGGAATCTTTTAAATATTGGTGGCCAGAGAAATTACGCCAGCGAAAATACACCCAAATCATTTCATTTCATTTCAATTTTATTATGAAACCGTTACGATAAACGCAAGTTTTAACATAGTTGCAGAAGTGTCCGTCAAGATAGCGTACACCGTAAAGATATTCAGAATCTGATGCAGCCAATAAATAGTACCCAAATAGTACCGACGAAATACCTAGGTGAAAAAAATAGTACCCTTAAACTTTTCGAAATATAAGGCCTGTTCACGGTGTACGCTACCGGCGTCAAGCTGGCGTACACCGTTTGTATCTCAGGAACGGCTTTGTTTTTGGAAACGCTTTATATCTCAAAAAATAGTACCCAAATGGTACCCTAGGGCCCTAAAATTTTATTTCTCTAGCTATCGTAGAAGCCGAGATATAGTGAGCTCTTTCTATAAGAAATTCCCGGGTACGCCAGCTTGACGGTGTGAAATTTTGTACACCGTTAAGTTATGGAATATCTCGGCTTCTACGATAGCTAGAGAAATAACATTTTAGGGCCCTAGGGTACTATTTGGGTACTATTTTTTGAGATATAAATCGTTTCCAAAAACAAAGCCGTTCCAGAGATACAAACGGTGTACGCCAGCTTGACGCCCGGTAGCGTACACCGTGAACAGGCCTTATATTTCGAAAAGTTTAAGGGTACTATTTTTTTCACCTAGGTATTTCGTCGGTACTATTTGGGTACTATTTATTGGCTGCATCAGAATCTGAATATCTTTACGGTGTACGCTATCTTGACGGACACTTGCAGAACTAAGTTCCTGATTTCCCCGAACAACGTATGTCTTCGTGACGTCACGTTATAATGGGCGTCAGTAGGAAGCGTTTCTCCACGTATTTGGGTAAGTCTAAAAATGTGGTTTTAACATTGTAGTATCTCGGTGAGTTTTTATGATATTGAAGTGTTTTTTTCACTAATATTTCTATTATTGAGAGGTATTAGAGTAAATTTGAATTAGGATCGCTTTCTGGCGTTCGAGTGGGGATCCTCTTGTTTCCCATAAAGTTATAAGTCATATTGTATTGTAACAATACAATATGACTGTCTTTCCCGTACACGAGACAATAGTGTCCCGGCCCTTTGGGAGGCGTGCGCGGAGCCGAAGCCAACACGTAGAGGCCCTTTCGACAATTTAATGAAAGGCAACGTGTACACCCAGCGGATGCTGTCCCTGCCCGTGTCACGAGACGCACGCAGAGACAGCCCCCGCCAGATGCAAGGACTATTGTTGATTGATGGAATCTAAATTTACTGGGTTATGGTGGTGGAATTATGGACTAGATACTGGGCTATGGATTGAGACATGACGGCGCCTGTCAGGAAAAGCAACGCTGACTTATTGTTAGTCATAATTATTGAAAGTCATAAAATATTTGTTCTATAACTGTAATATTTTTAGGATACTTTAAAACGCATATATAAAAGAATAGGTTAGGTTATGTTGGTTTTATAAAAATTATGAAAACTTAACGGTATCGTGGAAAATAGGTTGTATGACTTTCGATAATTATGACTAACAATACAGTATGCCTTTTAAAAATTATGCGAGGCAATATAGACCCGTTCGATTGGCCTCACATTTGGTATACTTTCTAGTCCATTCTTTGTCTCATGCCGTAAGAACTATAAATGCTCACATTATTTTCTATTTGAGTCTGTGGGTTGAAAAGGGATGAAATTCTAATAAGGCCTGAAAAAGAAATTAACGAAAACATAATTCCCGTAGCAATTTCCCCGAACACTTCCCGGCACATTCATTATTCAATCCCAAAACAGAATAGAGCCGAAAAGCAATTCTGACAAATTAGTTTCACCGAAAAAACCTCTAATGAATTAACGTTTTAAGAACGTCTTTGAATTCCCTCCGTTTTCGCTCACAAAGGATACAGAAATTCTGGAAAATTCTGGTGAAATTTTGGAACGACTGATGAAAGTGTTGCGGGAAATGACAGCTTTTGAATGTAGCTATTAATGATATTAAAATGACTTTATGCGAAAGGGTACCGGTATTATAATATAAGAGGAAAACGATTTTTACACTAGAAAGGGTGTAATTTTATTGAACTTGAACAAATAAAGGGTTAAATAAGTTAAAAGCTTTTGTTGGACTATTTTAGCAAAAATAAGTCAAAATGGCATACAATGTTCGATTCACTCAGATTCAACGCATCTGTGTAAATCAACACACACACGGGGTGTGTAATGATCAATCGCACAATAAATGGTATAACATTCAGCGTGTAGATCAACGAATCACATAATTTCAGTGTGTAGAATTGATCACTGAATAGAATAAACGTTTGGTAGAATAACAATTAATATATTCACCTTTATTATAACCACGATTTATAAAATGATTATTTATCATAATGTCATCTGTTATAATAATGTACATATTTTGGTATACTTCTCACTAACTAGAAATAGTACATTACATACCGAGGCCAGTAGAGTAAGAAATGCCTCAGATATCTCATGGAATTGTCGGCCGAGGCGAAGCCGAGGACGACAAACATGTGATCTGAGGCTTTCTTATTTACTGGCCAAGGTTTGTATACTATTTTTCTGTTCGACGGAGCCAGAAAGTGGCCAGAAAGCCAGAATCTTGAAATCGGCAAGGTGACGCTTGCCGGCCGGAGGGCAGAAAAATAATGTTATATTGTGCAGTTCGTTTTTATTGTGGGATGCAGTTTAAGCCTAACCTAACCAACTTTTTGATAGTAATTTCATTTTGTTGGAGGACGCACTTCAAACCTAATCTAACCTACTTTTTGATAGCAGTTCGTTTTTGTGGGGGGACGCAGTTCAAACCTAACCTACTTTTTGATACCACTTCGTTTTTGTCGGAGGATGCAGTTCAAACCTAACCTAACCTACTTTTTGTAGCGGTTCGTTTTAGTTGGAGGGCGCAGTTGAGTTCAGACTCACTTTACCGGGTAGGTATATCATTTGATTAAATCTAAGTAAATAGTATTATATTTAAAGTCCATTATATCAAATGCTTGTTATATTAAATTATATTCTGCTAAATATAATTATAATAAATACATAGTATGCTAAATATCGATTTTATGAAAAGTTGTTATAACATTTGAATATTATATTATTTTAGTGTTATATCGGTTTAAAAGATATTAAATGTGTTTCTACAGAGTGAGACGCACACCACACACGTTCGGTGCTTTCCGCTGTTGTTATATAAGAACATACCTAGGTATTGTATGGTGGTTACTGTCATTCCAGTACATTCCCATAATTTGTGTACCGCCGGCGAACGAGTTAAAGGAAGGTGGAAATTTGTATTCAGAATGGACAATTTCTCGAGTAAGGGATGAAAAAATCTAATTTTACGCAGACAAATTCCGGAGCAAAAGTTAATAGTCAGCTAGTCATGTATTTCGTCATTCTCCAGTGCAAACTCCCCTTTTCCGTAGATCCCGGGAACAGTGGACAATGTCACGCGATTTGTCACCTCTGCCCCATTTATCACGCCACAAAGAATCACTTGGCGTTGACGTGTATTTGAGGATATCCAACTAGGTGGGTCTAGAACTTATTATCCGACATATAAATAACGGTAGGTTATCATCGATGTAAACTATGGTGATATTTTTAAAATCAAAACAAATAGCACCATGGAGCTTGATTGGACAAAACATGTATAAAACCCTTTATAGGGCAGAATCAAAATTGTAAATCAAAAATCACCACCTTACAATATCGTCTTTTGGCGTTTTTTTCTTAATCAGAATCATTAGGACTTGATGATTCGGTGATTTTCGGGTGTTAAACGGTTATCACTTGAAAAGGTAGGGATCACCGGTTCTTCGTGTAATTACTTATTAAAATAATAAAATGAATGCCGATTTAAACACAATAGTACATTTTTCAGTAATAAGTACATTTATATATTTATAACTAGCTGTCCTGGCAAACATCGTTCCGCCCCAGAATTTTTAGATTTTTTGATAGTTAATCTGCTGTTCGGGATGGAGACAAACCCAAAAAAAATCAAAGATCATAAAAATCGGTTCATCAGTAGGGTATTTGACATCAATCAAAATAAATTCATTAACTCTAACCAGCGAATTACGTGTCCGTCAAGATAGCGTACACCGTAAAGATATTCAGAATCTGATGCAGCCAATAAATAGTACCCAAATAGTACCGACGAAATACCTAGGTGAAAAAAATAGTACCCTTAAACTTTTCGAAATATAAGGCCTGTTCACGGTGTACGCTACCGGGCGTCAAGCTGGCGTACACCGTTTGTATCTCTGGAACGGCTTTGTTTTTGGAAACGATTTATATCTCAAAAAATAGTACCCAAATAGTACCCTAGGGCCCTAAAATTTTATTTCTCTAGCTATCGTAGAAGCCGAGATATTCCATAACTTAACGGTGTACAAAATTTCACACCGTCAAGCTGGCGTACCCGGGAATTCCTTATAGAAAGAGCTCACTATATCTCGGCTTCTACGATAGCTAGAGAAATAAAATTTTAGGGCCCTAGGGTACTATTTGGGTACTATTTTTTGAGATATAAAGCGTTTCCATAAACAAAGCCGTTCCAGAGATACAAACGGTGTACGCCAGCTTGACGCCGGTAGCGTACACCGTGAACAGGCCTTATATTTCGAAAAGTTTAAGGGTACTATTTTTTTCACCTAGGTATTTCGTCGGTACTATTTGGGTACTATTTATTGGCTGCATCAGATTCTGAATATTTTTACGGTGTACGCTATCTTGACGGACACCAAATTACGCTTCCAAAACAGCCCGGACAAAATCATTCAAACTTATTTTCGTGCCATCAACGATTTTACAATGACGGAAACTAAAAATAAGACACCATGTTGAGCATGACGTCACAAGATAGTATTTCATACCAAACTGCATACTTTCGGAGCGTTTTGACACTTCATAAAAAGAAGCTGATTTGAACTGTCATCAAGTAGCCAGTTATTAAGTTTTAAATGGTGTAACTAAACCGACTTTGTTGTATGTATATAGATATAGATAAATATAATGTAATTTACTTGGTTCTGATTCACGTTAGTTTCGGGAAGGGCATTTGAATCTGTGTCGAGGCTTTTGGGGATGAAGCGGGTCGCCTGACTGACAGCTTTAGTGCCATATGCTCACGACTCGTATGGTGGGGGAGGGGTGAGAGATTTGTAGTGTCCACGTCGGAGGGTTAGTAAAAGTTAGTGAATAAGCGGAGTTGGTTATATCTAGTTCATCATCATTATCATTTGAAATTGAGACAGCCATTGCTGAACATAGCTCTCCCCCAAAGGGCTCTACAACTGACGGCCGTCCGCTTTTTGCCTCAGTTGTGTTCTTAATCAGGTGGTCAAATCATCTTGTAGGGTTTTATCTTCAGGTACTAAGATTAAAAAATGAGATGCTTTCTTCTGGCTGACGATGTTTGCCTATATCATTGACCACCATTTTTCAAAATTAACATGACATGTAATTTTCATTGCATCATACTAAAAATTCCAGAGAAAAAGTTTTAAGAAGAAAAATTTAGTTTTTATTTTAAATTAAACCAGGAAACCAGAAAATACACTTTTGTGTCTATGGTAGCTATTAATTTACCAACTCATTTACGTTCAGTTTAACATAGCGTTTTTCAGTGCTCAACGATTAAAAGGTTAACGTTCAAACTCAACAAAAAATCCCGTCCGCAGTTCCATAAAACCATAAATTAACCGTGCAAAACAAATAAAGCTGTAAACTTCAAAATCCATGAGAGCCGGTACCAACAAAGGAACGTAACCCAGTATTTCATTATTAACTGCTCAACATAAAACACATAAAGCAGAGTTACACGAATAAATGTCACGAGCACGGAGCCTGCCATTTCAATATAATAACGAGATTTTACTTTCGTATCATTTGGTACGTTTCGTATTTCGTATTTATTTATAGCGATCATGTTAATGAGGGCTTACTTTTTTTTTAACTCTCATCCAGAAACTCCTAAATCTATTTACCTCAGAAGCGGGATTACATGGTACTTTCTTTCTATTTTAGTGACAAAAACTTCTTCCCTTTCTAGCTTTATATAAAAAACACGGTGCACAAAGTTACTAAGTCTATGTCTGTCTTTGTTCAGAAACTTTTGTTCTACTTTTAAGTCTGTATTCAATCTAATGCAGGGTTTCTTAAACTGTGGTCCATGGACCCTTTAGGGGTCCGTGATACGAGAGCCGGGGGTCCGTGGCTATGCATAAATCACAAACTTTCATGTCCCCTTGATTTTCTTTTTCTCTGATTGTATTTGGAAAGGGTCCGTAAGGTTTTCGAAATAATGTAAGGGGTCCGTGACCAAAAAAAGTTTAAGAACCTCTGATCTAATTGTATTAACCAACTTTATTCCACCTTATTTGACGACACGTTTAACTCAGTGGGAGTGCCACAGCCTACGAAGCTAGAGGTCCCGGGTTCAATCAAATCCTGGTAAGGGCAAATATTTGTACGATGAGCACGAGTATTTGTTCCTGAGTCCGATGTTTTCTATCTATTTAAGTGTGTATTTATTTGTATAAGTATGTATATCGTCGTTTAGTATCCATAGTACGAGCATTGCTTAGTTTGGGACTAGCTCGATTAGTGTGAGATTGTCCCCCGATATTTTTTTTTATTATTTGCTAAGTACTATCCACGGAGGAATCACTGACTTTTTCTACAGTCACAGGCTCAGTTCGAGAGGCAGAGGCGCAAACTTGGTACAGTAGAGTTAATTTACATCTACATATTAAATTAAATTAAATTAAATTAAAGCCTTTTATTTCTCGCAATTACTAAAATTACTATCTTATTATACTAAGTATCTAAAATTATGTAAATCTAAATATAAAATTTATCTTAATTTCTAGTATTTTATTGTTTTAATTGTTAGTTCATTTCAAATGCATTTTATTTTTCTTATGCAAAAACCCCAGTTTGGGTAAAGGCCTCCTCCAAAAATGCCCATTTATCTCGGTCTTGTGTCTATTTGGGTCTAATTTGGACCGGCAATTCTTTTTACCTCATCTTCCCATCGTGCCCGTGGTCTTCCTCTATTTCTCTTACCTTGTGGGCCTCGCCATAGGGTTGTTTTTACGGCCCATCTCTGGTCTGTAAGCCTCACGATGTGACCTGCCCATTTCCACTTGAGCTTTAACGCATAGCTCAAGGCATCAGTGGCTTTTGTTACTGCTCTTATTCTTGTGTGTCGTATTTTATCTATTTTCTTTACCTTGAGCATGCTTCGCTCTAGTCCTCGCTGCAGGTGGTAATTTATTGCTTAGCTTTGGCTTTCGGCTTATGTTGCAGGCTTTGTCGAACGATAAAAAATGCTAAAGCATCTGTCACGTTCTGATGAGTAAATAAGTGTCAGTGTAATGGATGTTTGATCGTTTATTTACACCTTGATCAACAAAGCATATATGTCCAATGGAAGCTGAACCTGAAATAAGCACATTTTTACTTAAAGAAAACCCTTAAAAATACCGCGCATTGAAGTGCATAAAAGCGCCATTTTTTTACAATTATGTTGTACCCAGAGTCATTTGCGTTATCGAGACGAATCTAATGATGTATCATTCATGAAAATCAGGTGTATTGTTGAGTAGTTATAAGCGGACATAGGAACGGACATCCATACATACATACATACCTACATACATATATACATACAGGTCAAACACATAACACTCCTTTTGGGCTTCGCCGCAGTCGGGTAGTAAAAAGCGGCAAATTTAAAAACCTTTGAATGGTATTACCGATCAAAGTAGGAATAAACGATATTGATACTTTTCTTATTTTGGTGACATTAAGGGAGAGGAAATGCGTAGGTACTTTTTCATACTACTAAGGCCCGTATTCATAATGAAGGATTTTCGAATTTGTCGCTTTTTTCAGGTTCAGCGTTCATTAGACATAGTCTATCATCATAAGCCTACCAAATTTCATCGCAATCTCTTCAATTTGTTTTTGCTATACAGTAACAAACATCCAAACAAACTTTTTCACAAATATTAGTGAGATAGGACGGGATTAGAACATTTGACATAATGCTCATTTTTTTTAGTGGACAAAATTACCCTCAAGGGTTAACTTTGGCCGCCCATCGAAGCGAAGTAGAGCAGCGAAACCTGGGCCTATATTTATACATTTTCACACGTCCTATTCAGGAAAAAGGCTTTTCCTCCTTCATAAGAGTGATCAAAGTAACACTTTTATGTTCAAGGACAACAGTTTATTTTTAGTGTGAACTCACTCATGTCATACACAGCTTTATTAGTATATTACACACCTACATAGGGAGGTATAACAAGGAATGGCCCAATTCACAGATGTAAGTGTGGGTGTGTAATATTTAATATGGAAGTGGTATTTTCGTTCCACCCGGTGGGTGGAAAATGCCATTTAGGGCCATTTAGGGGGGGGATCATACTTGCGATTTGGGCGAGTTACAAGCAAAGTTCCATAGAAATGTCGTTCGCCCCACTTAAAGTGAACGCGTCCATTAGGGACAGACAGCGTCACCAGTAGTGCCAAACAACCAAACCGTTCATTATTTGTGGTAAAAGCCTGACGTTTGAATATAATAAGGAATGGCCCAGTTCACAGATGTACGTGTATTATATTTAATATGGAAGTGGTATTTTCGTCCCACCCGGTGGGTGGAAAATGGGCCATTTAGGGGGGGGGGGGGGGGGGGATCATACTATTTGCGGGTGAGTAAGAAGCAAAGTTCCATACAAATTTCGTTCGCCGCGACTGATTTTGTATGGAAACTCGCTCGCAAATCGCAAGCGTGATAAGGCACTTACAGCCTAGGGCCTAGGGTGACATAAAATAGTACATTACACAACTAGGGTGGTAATACAAAGAAAGGCCGAGATCGCAGAAGTTTGCGGCCCGAGCTGCAAGCGAGGGACGTAAATATGCGATCGAGGGCTTTCTTTATTACACGACTGCGCCGAAGCCCAAAAGGAGGGTTATGTGTTTGACCTGTATGTATGTATGTACCTATGTCCGTTCCTATGTCCGTTCATAACTACTCAACGGCTGAACCGATTTTGATAAATGATACATCATTAGATTCATCTTGATGGCAGGAGTGTCACTGGGTGTGAAGTTCGTTAAAATAAACAAAATGGCGGATTTTATGCACTTTTAAAGTGCACCGCAGTCGGGTATTTTTTAGTAAAAATGTGGTTATTACCTTCCGTGTTGTGTACATCATTTTATGTCTACACTTGGCTAGAAAGCAGCTTTTTCCGTACGCGCATCGTGAATAAATTCAGACTATAAATTTAACATTTAATTTTTAATAATAATGTGTGACGCACTTTGATTAACCATTTATTTCGTTATTTGTCAACTAATGAAATTACCCCATTATACATAAAAGGAGACCTTTTAACCTAAACCTGTTTCCAGATTCATGAGCCGCTCATTTTGAATCAATCTCAGAAAGTTCAAAGAAATTTTCCCTAATTTTATTCAAGAAAGGCACCCGGAAAAAAAGTAAGAAATATGTCATAAAAATCATCTTCATTATGAAAGACGTCAGGATCCATGTATTGTGACAGTCACCCTTAAAGCTTGAAGGCAAACTTATCTTTTCGCTCGGGCGATAGCGAGTTGACATCAATAGACCTTATTACAAGGACATAAAGTTACGAATTGGACGGATTTCATTTGAAGAACGATTTTTATTGTTGTAGCGTTATTAGAAAATCTTTCTGGAACTTATTACGACGTGGCAAAGTGCGAAATTGAATGACAGGGTCAATTGTGACGTAATTGTTATGTAGAATTTTATTGAATCTTATTCGAAGTTCTACAAAGAGTAATGAGCGAAGAAAATTGACTAACTCTGGGGTTGAAAGATATTGGTTGACACTGGGAATTGAACTGCGAGCCCCTGGATTACATAGCGTATATTCGTATACGCTATATAATCCAGGGGCTCGCAATTCCCAGTCATCGACCTCGTTCCTAATATAATTTGACCCAGAACTATTGACCATGACAATGACCAGGGAGCTTGCTTTCGTCGCGATAACAAGCAAATCTAGTTTCCAACGTCAGGCTGTTACCAGAAATAATGAACGGTTTGGTTGATTGTCACTACTGGTGACACTGTCTGTCCCTAATGGACGCGTTCACTGTAAGTTTGACGACCGCTTTAGCTTAGTTGGTAGTGACCCTGCCTACGAAGCAGGAGGTCCTGGGTTCGAATCCCGATAAGGGCATTTATTTGTGTGATGAGCACGAGTATTTGTTCCTGAGTCATGGATGTTTCCTATGTATTTAAGTATTTGTATCTATTAAATATATCGTCGTCTAGTATCCATAACACAAGCCTTATTGAGCTTACTATGGGGCTAGTTTGATTTAAGTAAGATTGTACCCTAATATAAAAAAAAAAAAGTGGGGCGAACCGATGAAACGAGAAAATAATACTGTAATATCTCACCTTCTGAATCGGTCGAATGAACAACATGGCGCCTTTTAAACGCGCTGTCGACTCGCGTTTCGTAGCGCTGTCTCTGCTTATTTTTAGGGTGTAAAAGGGACAGCGGTACGATACACGCGCCGACGGAACGTTCAAAAGACGCCGCGTGTATAGGCCCTAAATAGCAAATCATTATTTACATATAATTTCCACAAAACTTGTACGAGTCAGAACTTTAACTCACAGCGCTTGGCCGACCATAAACGCAGTGACTCAACAACGGTGATCATGCGTTGTCCATATTTAAAGCACTGGTTTGGAAAGCACGGATCAAAAACGCAAAAACGTGACGCATGACTCACGTCATTCGATTAACGGTACGTCAACGTCTTTTCAGCAGCGGTTTGACTGCACCTTTACATCTTTCATAAGGTTGTGTTGTCACGAACCTTGTCACGTAGCAGGACAATGACGCAAGTCGAGTGCTGCGTCACGAGACGGGAATTGCCTCAAAAATGAAAATTGCTAGAGAGATGAGAATTGTTACAGAAATGAGAATTGGTTGCGAGTCACCTGTCATGTCACGTTAACTTGTAACTCACTGGCAGCCTCTTGGTGTGGGTTAAGAAAATAACACTTATTATAACACATACAGATCAACTGGTCTGAAATAAAGATTTTGTTTTCGGTACAAAGAGCATTTAGATTAAGTACAAAAAAATCTAAAAAGCATAAAATTACATTTAAACTAGACCTTTAAAAAAACCTCCGACTAAAATAACTGTAAACAGTAAAAAATAATATGCACTTATCTATCTGTCGTATCGTGATAAAATAACAACGTTACATTAGATTAGCCAGAAATATCTGATTATTGGCTTGGATAAAGTCGCAGAGAGGGCGCTAGTTATGACTGACCATCTAGTATTAGATCCTTTTTGAGTAATGCAGGCAGTTTAGATTAAAAAGAGGAAATATGACGTTGACGGATGGATTGTCAGTCTTCTTTGGGAAATGTAAGCGGTTGTGCCTATTTCTGTGAATATATCGTGTAACTGTAACTTTTAGCTTATTCAACGCGACATTTAGATCGTGTAAAAAACATAAAGGACCAATAGATAGATAGGTACACTTTTTCTTTTTAGAGTTTTTCCGCTATGTTATAGGTTAACTGCATACTGATTATCACTTGATGAGGTGAAATGAAGTCTTTAAAAGTATAATTACATATTGGTAAACATATAATGTATTTAATAATCAATATACAATTTGGTTAACATTAAATATACTAAAAACTAAAACTAAATTAGTATTAAATAAGCTAAAACTAAAATAAATCTAAAACGGCCCCTGCGGCATGGTGCCGAAGATGCTGTCAGCATTTCCTCGCTGGACTGTAAGTGTATGGCGAGTGGCGAGCGTGTCGCGTCGCGTCCAGCGTCGCGTCCGGCGTGGCGGGCAGCGTGTATGGGTTTTGTGCAGCGTGCACTCAGGACGCTCACATACATTTGTTTATGTTTAACATGAACGCCCCGCTGCACGCCCCGCTGCACGGCCCGCTCGAGCGTCCACTCAGTTCGTACACTAAGGCTGATGCGTTGAGCGAGGAAGCTGCCAGCTCTTCGTTCCCTCGTGGTTTCTCTGAGTCTCTTCGATAACTCCTTGAAAAGACTTAGAGCGCCAGGGCCCCACGGACCATGCGCCTCGACGCCAAAAGGAACAAAATTATATTCTGCGTCGAATGTGTAATTTAGTTCTAGATTTGTATTTCTATTAAAGCACAAAGTTCTATAAAAAGTAGGTAACTACTTTAATATTAACAGCAAAACAAAAGGTAAAAGACTTCACAGACTTTTACAAGACTTCGCTAATGATTTTATCCTGACAAACTTATACCTCGATGGAATACGGACACATCTAACATTGAGTTTAAGTCATTTACGTCTTTCTTTCTCCAACGAAGTGATGTATTGATGAGCACCCACGCACACTCAGGTTGTTATATTAGACAAAAAGGTGTAAGTGACAAAGATAAAGTAAGGATGAAGCATTGTTTTACTAAGGGCATGTATAGGCCCACGCTTTTCACTTTAAGTGCTTCGGGAAACTTAATTTGGTGATTCGCGTCATTAGGTTCTCCATACAAACGGAAAGGGGGTTAAGAATCGAATTAAACAACATCAAATTTGGTTGGAATATTCATTTCATAACTTGATACAATTAGGTAGTCTACACAAAACCACACAAAATCTTTAAATTGTTTACTCTCGATTCGCCGAGAAACATCGAAATATAATTTCATCGAAAGTAAATTTTCTCTGATGCCATTTTTTTTTTAAATTAATATAAATCAAACTTTACATAACCTAATAGTACTTACAAGACGACTTTTTCAAAAATCCTGAAAAGTTAACGGTTTATAGAAAGAAGTTGTCGAAGAAATGGAAATTCGATGAAACGTTTGTCGTTAAAACAACAGGCACCAAATATAATACAGATTTTTAGTAAAATATTGATTTAAACTTTCACGATTTTCACTCATTATTATAACAAAACGGGACTTAATCGCGTAAAAACATGATATTACCTCGACGTTTCGGACGTGCCGTGACGTCCATGGTCGCGAAGGGACTGGCGAGGCGGGTGTCAACATCTTCTAGCCGCGCGGGTTTTCCGAACTACCCGCACTTGGTCTTGATTAATACTTTGCATATTAGGGTTGTCACTCGGCCGACACATAACACTAACAACATCAGGCGATTTGCCGGAAGACACTTTGATGATATTGACACATGCTGATGACTGGACGAAGAAAGCTTAAACCCATCTTCCCGATTGAAATTGCGGTGTTTTTTGATTTCAACCGGTTGAAATCAAAAAACCGCAACCCGCGCGGCTAGAAGATGTTGACACCCGCCTCGCCAGTCCCTTCGCGACCATGGACGTCACGGCACGTCCGAAACGTCGAGGTAATATCATGTTTTTACGCGATTAAGTCCCGTTTTGTTATAATAATGAGATTTTTAGTAATTTAAACTTTAGTTCCGAATGATGCTTATAAGTAACCGTGGCGTGCACTCCATAAATATAAAAAGACACTTCCTACCCTCTAGCTCCTACCTTATTAGGGGTAGGAGGGTAGAAATTAGTAGGGTAGGTATAGTTTGTCCGCTGGCTTAAGAGTCATAAAAATGAGCTAATTTGTTATTTATTATAGAAAGAGTGTAAGTGATTTGTTACATATACAAAAAGCTAACGTAATAGTTAGTACTAAGGTACAATGTCAAATGACAGCGCAAAAATTGCAAATGCAATAAAAAACATAGGGTAGGGTTGCATCAATCGGGAATTTCCAACTAGTAACTATTCCGTTGAATCTGGTTTAGTTAGTGGTTTATGTTTTAATATTTTACTCACTTAGTTTTATAGTTTTGACAACAAAGATAATATATATTTTGTATTTCAAACATAAAAAGCATTTTGAACTTTAAGAGAAAGTGCTTAGATCGAAATTCACTACTTCGTATTACGACTTGTCACCTTTTGAAGTAATAATGCTATTTTAACAAGTTTTATGGCTTTTTACTCTAACGTCGCCGGATAAACTATAGGCGTGTTAAGATACCGCCTACCTTACTAATTTCTCCTACCCTTACTAGGGAAAAAATAACAATAGGCAGTGTCTTTTTGGCTTTATGGAGTGCACGGAATGTAATTTTATAGGTAAGTAGATAGGTTACAAGCACTCCAAAAGTGAAGCACTATATCGACGCTGATTAGCGTAGCCCCGCTTAGTCGCTCTCGGGTAAGTCGACAAGACGCACGAGAATGTCAGCTGTACACATCTGCAGATTTCGCAAAACAATGTCGTCGTGTGTAATGAAAAAGTGCATTATTTACATAGTAAAATGCAACAAAGCAAAAGGGATCCCTTATGTCACGCACGAATGCTGAAATCGCTTGATTATCAAATTTTTATTATTTCATTCTTAAAACATGACACCATTGTGGCACCATGGTATAACGCTTTGTGAATGAAAGAGAAAAACTTATGCACTTGACAACGAGAGTGAGTGAAAGATGATTAGATGTCTCTCGTTAGGGTATTTTAACGTATCTTTACTAAAATATCATTGAGTGCACACCACTGATAGATGTCACTGACTATAAACGGTCAACTAAATGTATTTTTTTCACTTTACTAGACATGTTGTTGTGCTCAAATAAATTTATCAGGCCATAAAATGACACATTTCAACCTTTGATGTTGTTAAAGACAACTTTTAACCCCCTTTTCATTTTTATGAAGCACCAAGCGACTCGAATCACCCTCGGGGGAACTCATCAAATATTATAAGCACACCCTAAGTGATTTGTGATCACCGTGAGTGATTGACGACTCCATAGAGCGGTTGGTTGTGCAAGGAAAAGTGGAGGGAACCACATCGCGCGGCAGGTCACCTATGCGCTGGACTGATCAAGTGAAAGCCACTGTAGGAAACCGCATATCTGACTGTGCCAGACAGTCTGCCAACAGGGAGAGCTGGCGGGAGATCATGCGGAAAGCTGTGTCCGCCTCTACCACCGATGTGGACGCCTCAGTATAACCACGACCGCTCTGCCAAGAGCGATACGACAGGGAAGAAGAAGTGATTTGGATATCCAAATTACTTAAATTTTAATAAATTTTGTATGGTTTTTTCCACTACGCCACTTTCATACGAACTTAGGCACAAAAATGTGACGTAATGGAAAGCTAAATTTGAGACACGTTGTTCTTGCAGGTTTGAAAGTTCTATTAACAATTCTGAGCCTGAAAAACCTCAAAAGTTGATATTCGGAGAGAGTATTTACCTCGGGAGTTCTTTTGGGAAGGCTCATTTACCCTAAAAGTCATCCAATTTAAAACAACAGTGCTGTTTTTATTTCAACCAAACAAAAAATTACATAAATATTTCTGACTAATTACTATTGTAGAGACTCCATTCATCACTCGGGCGAAAAAGTAAAAATAAACAATGATAGCAATCTCGGTTACTTGATAAGGTTAGTTAACTTTTCCTCCTCGTAATTAATTGGCTTCTTTTTAATTTTCCTTTCGACAATGCGCCTTAAAGAACGAGGATTCTTCCATTCGTAAAATAGTAAAAAACGTGTAGATATTTTTACTTTCAGACGTGATTTCGTGGCTCATTCTCAAAGCACTATGAGGGCCATTTTTTTTAAAAGTTGTACACTTAACTTTTTTTTTAAATCTGAGAAATTTTACGTCATTTCTACTCAGAATCACGCGTACTATCGTCTCTGATAGAAGAAAAAAAGTGCCCCAAATTCTTCATATAAATATCGCTCTTCCGTTCTGTTACCGCCATACAAGTGTGTATGGAAAAGTAATGGAAAAATTTTGGGACACTTTTTTTCTCCTATCAGAGACGATAGTACGCGTGATTCTGAATATTAATGATGTAAAATTTCTCAGATCTAAAAAAAAGTTAAGTGTACAACTTTAAAAAAAATGGCACATAATTTACTCGAATTTCTTTTAGTGCCTTTTTTTATTGCTTTAAACTGGCAAACAGGCAAACGGCCCACCTGATGAAAAGTGTTCACCGCCGCCTATAGACATTTGCAACACTAGATGCATTACCAACGCGTTGCCGGTCTCGAAGAAATTTGATGACATCCTTTCTTAAAGAATCCTTATTTTAGCGCAGTGGGAAAATCTTAATAGAAAGTTCATTTCAGATCCCCATTCCACGCGCGCCAGAAAGATTCTGAAGAACGCGCGTTGTTGAGTGTAGTGACTCAAGGAAATGGGAATGAACTGCCTGCCGATCACGCTACCGATGACGAGTGGTGCGATCACAGAAATATACAGAGGTAAAAAGTGTATGTACTTCGCGTGCTAAAAAGAATTGGCGGCGACCTACTTTGCACGCCGTTAACTTCAGTGGCCATCAATATTATTATCAGATCTATTATTGACAATAATGGTATAATTAATTGTTCAAATACAAAATGGAAAATTGAGGTTTTTCCATTACTAAATTACACTTCTGGCGTCAAATGCTAAGCGAAAAACTTTACACGCCTGGTTACCATACAAATCGACGAACTATTTCCTTCTATATAATATATTTCTGCGGGTGGATGGTAGAATGATGCAGGACTTTGGACAGACGAGCCTCAGGAGTGTGGCCTCCGATTACAAACCTCCCTTTAAGGTGATCACAGTCGGTGGGTTTTCCATACAAACATAAAGAGGGTCATCGTTTGCTTCCGCGGCATCAATTATGTTTAAAATAAGTTGTATATTATAGCTTGATACATTTTGTTTGCGAGAAATAACATTAGAAGTCTCAAAAAAAACAGAATTAGGGCGTTTCTCCAGAAATATGTCTGCGGTCACCTCATTCATCTGGCCCTTTTTCATACTAAATGTATGGAGACAGATGAATGAGTCGCAGACATATTTCTGGAGAAATGCCCATTAACGCGTAATTCTGTGGGTCTAGTGAAAAGTCCCATATAGGTAACCTACGTGCAAAAGAGCTCAAGTCATACAATAGAGTTGTGATCTTTCGTACCTGGTATAAATGTGACATGTACCCCTTTTCACTAGACCCGCAGTATTGGATCTTAAAGATCAGCGCCACCTATTAGCATCACTTGAAACTAAACGTGTTTTGCTTTATATTATAATATGCCCTGTATTTCATTATGAACCCTATTTCATTCGACATAAAGACGCATTTAGTTGTAAAAAGGTGTTTGCACTTATTATGCATTTTTTCGAGAGCTCTCTGCAGGTTAACTGACAATGCAGATAATAGCATTGTTTGGCAGGTACAAGGGTAAGTAGAAGTCGGTCTAGAACAGCGGTCGGCAACCTTTTAGCAGCCAAGGGCCACATAGTAGCTAACGAAATTGACGCGGGCCGCACTATGTTAATAACTGGTGATTTTAAACAATTCTGAATATATCGACCTTTACATACAAAATAGCCAGGGAGGCTCGCGGGCCGCAAGTGAGCGGTTCACGGACCGCATGCGGCCCGCGGGCCGCTGGTTGCCGACCGCTGGTCTAGAATAATGATTCCGAACATATTGTAAAGGTCACATGCCTATGTAGGCTCCACATTTATTGCGAGACGTACTGGCACTGGCCCAGTAAAATAAGTAAATGAGATGCTTTTGAAGCAGGGACCGTTTTCGTTACGATATAAGCGGTACGGTACCGCTATAGAATATCGGTACCGTAATGATATAAAGGTAGACTATACCGGTTGAAATATTTTGTTACTGTACCGCTTTATACCGGTTGGTACCGCTAATGTTGAAAGCGGTACTTATACCTTTATTATTACGGTACCCAACCTATATTTTTTCAGTACCGAAATTTTTCGCTCGCATATTGTGGCTTTCGATAAGAAAAGGGACCTTATGGCAGTTTCTAGTTACGGAGATATGGACGTTTTTGTGAAATCCTTCAAAATCATCATTTTTTTCTTTTATGCAAAATTGTAAAATATAGGAATAGACGTGTATTTGTAGCTTCGTTTCACTGCTGTACGTTAAATTTTTCTATATAAGAATTGGGTTCAAAGTTTAGGAGAAAAGGGTCCTTATGGCAGACTTCATACAAAAATGATAAATCTATTGATAAAATTGTTTAATAAAATTTACTTGCAACTTTTGCTTATTTGTATTTATTTTTTATACCACGACGGTGGCAAACAAGCACGCGGCCTGCATAATGGTAAGCAAAATTTTCAAAATGATCCCAGAACGTTGAAAATTTGGAAGGAAAGGGTTTGGGGGCCACAGATTCGGAATTAAAAAAAATAAATACATTTGTATGTCGTTTTTTTAAAGCTTATTTAGGAAAAAGTTTTTAAACATTTTTTAAAAAGTGTTTTTGGCAAATCGTATAACTTTTTGACCATTTTAGAAAAACTGTTTTTTTTTTCAAAAATTACACAAAAAAAAACACTGGCGAATGCCTATCATTTTTGAACATTTTAGAAAAAGTTTTTTATTTTTTTTTTTAGTTTTTTTTTGGATGTTTCTACAATTTTAGATCACTTTGTCATGTTTAAAAACCTTTTCAGAAAAAGATTTATAAACATTTTTTTTAAACATGAAAACGTGTTTTTGGCGAATCGTAAAACTTTTTGATCATTTTAGAAAAACCTTGATTTTTGATCACAAATTTTACAAAAATTAAAAAAAACAAGCACTTTCTGGCGAATGCCTATAATTTTTGACCGTTTTAGAAAAAGTTTTTTAATTTTTTTTTTCGAAATACTTACGAAAAAGGTTAGTTTTTTGGCGGTTTCTATAATTTTTGACCACTTAAGTAAAATAATCCTTTTAATTTTTTTTCAAAAGATCAACAAAAACAAAAATTTTTTTTGGCGAATCCTATCCTACCATTATGATTTTTTTTATAAAACTCGGTAATTTTTGGTTTTATAGAAAAGTCGTCCATACAAAACACATTTATTTTAGCGCATTTTATATGATAGCATCACAAAGCATAGGTCATCATAACACCATGGTGTGAATTATTCAACATAGTGTTATAATTATGAGAATAACTCTTAATTGACCAAGATTTGAAGTAAATTTCTAAAAACCTTTTTTCTTCGGTATTCTGTTTTAATACAAGTTTAGTAAATAAATAATGTTAATATCGTGCGTGCCATACTGTAATTATCATAAGTTTTACCTGTGATTGGTCATAAGGTCATAATATCCCATACATTTGGGAAAAGGGACCTTATGACTAATCACTTAAATTCAACAACGTTATTTGAGAATTACTCTTAATTGATCAAGATTTGAAGTAAATTTCTAATAACCTTTTTTCTTTAGTTTTCTGTTTTAATACAAGATTAGTAAATAAATAATTTAAATATCGTGCCATACTATAATTATCAATAATTTTTGCTCATGGCTGGTCATAAGGTCCCTTTTCTCAAATGTATGGGAGTAAATTTGTGATTTTTACGTAACTTCAATGGTTTATAAATAAAAAAATAAGACTTGTAGAATAATAATGACACTTTTGTGATACTTGTGTAGACTGATTAAATATGATTTAGAACTCACTATACGAAAATTGTGAATATTAGAGGGATGATGAAAAATATAATAAAAATGACATTTTAATAAAAATAAAAATATTTCGTTAACTATGTGATTGTATTTCTATCCCAAAATGTAAATTCAAATATCTTCAACTACATTATATACAATGATTCAGGTTACAATATATTAAAGAACAGGCCGATTTTTTTTTAAATTTCGTTCTCAAGAGCGACTTCCTCTAATCAAAGGCTGATTTTTCACGACCTGGAAGTCACATTAAAAAAAACATTACTGATTTCCAAAGAAAAACAGCTTGAGATACATAATCAATCATCATCTTCATAACTTCCATAATTTGTTTTATTTCTGTTTTTTACCTTTTTTGTTTTTAGTTTGTGTTTATTGTTATTTTTCATTTATTTTTTATTTCTTTAATTTTTTTGTTTTTATTTTGTATTATTTACTTTATTTGTTTTTAGTTTGTGTTGATTGTTATTTATTGTTTTTATCTTTAATTTTTTTAGTATATGTTGTTTAGGTATTTTTTAAAAACAAATTAAAGTAAAAAAACAGAAAATACCTAATCAACACTAACTAAAAACAAGAATAAGATAAAAAAACAAATAAAAGAAGAAAAAAAACCAAAAAATAACAATCAACGCAAACTTACAACAAAAATAGGTAAAATAAAACAATAAAATACAAAAATAACACAAATTAAAGATAAAAAAGACAAAAACACCTAATCCACACAAACTTAAGGTAAAAAAACAAATAAAAGAAAAAAAAACAAAAAATTACAATCAACGCAAACTTTAAACAAAAAATGTAAAAAAAACCAAAAAAAATAAAACAAGTTAAAGATAAAAAAACACCTAATCCACACAAAGTAAAAACAAAAAAGGTATAAAATACAAAGTAAAACACATTAAAGATAAAAAAAACATAAAATACCTAATCAACACAAACTAAAAACAAAAAATAAGGTAAAAAAAAACAAATAAAAGAAAAAAAATAGCAATCAACGCAAACTTAAAACAAAAAAGGTAAAAAACACAAAGTAAAACAAACCAAAGATAAAAAACAAACAAGAAATACCTAATCAACTCAAACTAAAAACAAATAAGGTAAAAAATACAAAATAAAACAAATTAAAGTCTTCGGGGAAGACCTATGTTTAGTAGTGAACGTCTTAACGTTGAAATGATAATGATGCTCAAGGCTAAAGGCGACGCGATTGAAACTTGACGACGCGACGACGCTCGGCGCACACACATAAACCTCAAACGGTACCTTTTTAAAACGGTTAAGGTTACCGAAAAAAAATTACGGTACCGTTCAATTTCGATACCGTTTCATTTCGGTTGCGCTACCGAAATCATACCGAAACAAACGGTATGACGTCATACCGCTTTAAAACGCTACCTTCATTTTTCGGTTATGCAGTCCCTGTTTTGAAGGCAGTCTTTCTCGCTCTAACAAATGATAAAACCTTAGTCTTAGCCTAGACACTTAAGAAATCAGTCACAATAAAATTATTTCGGAATTAAAGTCTTATTTTACAATCCGCGCCTTTGATACTATAGTGCGAGCCCTAATCTTTCAAACAAAGGCCATTGTATCCATTATTGCAGCTTTGCCATAATAGATACAATGGCCTAGCGCCAGGCGCTACCAGCTAGTCACAATAGATACAATGGCCTTTGTTTGGCGCTAGCTAGCTTGTAGCGCCTGGCGCTAGGCCATTGTATCTATTATGGCAAAGCTGCCATAATGGATACAATGGCAAAGCTACCATAATGGATACAATGGCCTTTGTTTAAAAGATGCGAAAAAATGCTCGAAGAGAAAAATTCACCTGGGAAGATTCGCATTATACTATTATTGTACTATCTGCTATTTTCCTCCAACGTAGTACGTAGATAATAAAGATTAGGTACCTTTTATAATCAAAGAAATCTTCGCCGTCGCTGTCTACAAAGCGCCATGAATGTATTATGAAGAAAACGAGTTTATTTCAGGAGAGCGTATACGCATAAAATATTAGGCAGTTTATTACAACTCGTAGGAGCATGGGACACGCCCGGGATTATATTACGTGAGTGGGTTTTACGGGACATATCGATGAAAAGATCAAACGAGATCCTTGTAAAATGTAAACAAGCAATGAATAAATGTAATAAAACAACTTAAACGGATTAAATCGCGTATATTACTAAATGTTTTACTTCCTTACGTTTCGTAACAAACGTTATTTTATACAATATGGAATATTGACACTAACATCTATACATCTATGAAATATGCATATTTGTGCGCAAACAACCACATCTGCTCACAAAATTAGTAGACCAACCACGGCGCTATGAAACGAGATTTAAAAATAGGTAATCTAGCATTAAACACTAATTCCAAACTAAAGATGCAAATTCCTGAAAACATTAAAGCAAAAATTAAACGGAAAAAGTATTCAATAAATTGCTAAAAGATTTCCTCCAAAACAAGAGCTACTATGTACAATGTACACCTTACAAGAATTCCTAAACCTCAGACTGCTTCTATCCAAATGTTTGCAATGCCCTCAAGGGTGTTTTATATGTTACTATTTTCTTATGTAAATTAGTATGACGTAAGGATAATATGTAACATGTGAATGCAATAAATAAATGAATATGAATAACTCTTTTATAACGTATTGTCGTACCTAATTTACCAACGCAAGGATTTCGTGTAACTCGAGTTTTTGACAGTTAGTCAACCTGCCCCTATAGTCACCCGTCCCCGGTTTTTCCTCAGCTCGCCCGCAGGTTTGCACGCTGTAACGAACAAGTAAAACTGACTCTTTTCAAAGCATATTGCCAGTCATTTTACACGTGCAGCCTGTAAGTGAAAATTTCGCAAAGGGCCTATACACTGCGTGTGCAAATAACGTTTTTAGCCCTTAAATGCATTGTGTAGGATGTCTAAATAGCCAACAAATATCATTTGTTTTTGAAAATTAGTCATATTTATTTTGTTCAGTGATTCTGCAAGGAAAACTAACGTATTTTCAAAATTATTACTCATTTGTTGGCAAAATTGTATTAAAAAAAGTTATAAGTTCCTATTTATGAGCAAAATGGCGATAATTTAGAAAAAAGCCAAATGTTGAAGGTTTGTGTTGAATGTGTGTTGATGGTTTTTAATTGAGTAAGTAATCATTTATTTATTACCTACTTATCATAATGATTTTACATTTACTAAATTTAATAAAGTTGCTAAGGATTTTTAAATATTTTTTCCGTGTTTATTACGCTGTTTGGTATCCATATTTTTAGGGTTCCGTAGCCAAAATGGCAAAAACGGAACCCTTATAGTTTCGTCATGTCCGTCCGTCTGTCTGTCTGTCTGTCTGTCTGTTCGTATATCACAGGCATTTTACTCAAAAACTATATGATGGATATTGATGAAATTTGGAATATAGGTGTCTTTTATGAGCTGCTACTTAGTTTGGTATATAAATAATTAAAATAAATATTTTTAGGGGGGGCACTCCATACATGACGTTAAAGACAGTAAATTTTTTTTTTTCAGCAAATATCAACGTGTGGTACATAGTTCGACAGCTCTTTAAAAAACACTATAAGGTTCCTAAGTAATATTTTTGATTAAGTGAATGCATTTGGAAATAATCGCTCCGAAAGTTGTGTAAATTGTGTCCCCCCCCTCTATTTTCTAAACCGTGCGCCCGAAAAATATGAAAAAAATCACCAAGGTAACGCTTAATTAATACTTTCAACGAAAATTATTTTCAACAAGATCGAATGTACCGTTTTTGAGTTATTGCCGATAAACTGCGCTTCTCAACAAAAGGACGTAATTGCTATGAAGATACGCTCTTTTTTTGTTGTACTTTTTTTACATCGTATTTTTTACCTTATAGTTACGGCTATGGAACCCTACACTGAGCATGGTCCGACATGCTCTTGGCCAGTTTTTAGTATGCTGTTGAGGTTGCCAAAGCACTGTGGCTTGTAGTGCGTCGGGCATGTGCGAGGGCGGACAATTTTTTATAAATAAGGGTGAATCCAAACGAGCGTCATTTTGTGAGTTGCGTAATTTCAGCTGCGGAAATTCTCAACAATAGATTTCGACGACTCATTTTGCGTGGCCTTGTGAACCAAACAGGAGTTTTGTATGAAACCAAATGTAGCAGAAATTACGCGACGCTCGTCTAGCTTCACCCTAAGGCGAAAAAAATTGCCTCACTACTAAAACCAGTGCTCGGCAGCAGCAACAGCATACTGAGAACGTTGGATGAGCGTCTCGACCGCCCGCTCACTAAGTACTGGTCAATGTGGTTGTTTGGAGGGCTAAATAGACCCATTTTCTAATGTTTCTATATTACATCACTAACATAGATTTTAAGTTGTGAACTAATGTCCTACGGACTGAAATTCGACCGTAAACGTTTTTTTATTTATTTACTTTTATTAATAGGTATAGACATTATCCTGGAATTAGTACATAACATACCGAGGCCAGTAAAGTAAGAAATATCTCGGCTTCGCCTTGGCCGACAATTACATATGATCTGACTTGAGGCTTTCTTATTTACTGACCAAGGATTGTATACTATTTTTCTCTTCGACGCAGCCAGAAAGCGGTATCTTCGTTTAGCGCCTTTCCAGCCAGAGGGCAGAAAATCATTTTTTAAAAAGGTAAAAAGAGGGGTATAGGTTGTAGTGGCGTGGCATCAGGCAATTCAGCACTTAATTGTAGTGCTCTTAAAGAAAATGTAAGCCAAAGCTGCTCCGGCTTGCCCAACGATTTCATCAACGCTACGCCACTGGTAGGTTGTGTAAGAAATCAATATTTTCTCAAATAAGTACTAGTGATATAAAATTCTAACTAAATATAATTTCACTTTTAATTAAGATTCCACTATTAAGTAGCAATCGAACAAAAATCGACGTACAGTTACACATGCACACGAGAATGATGATAAATATCACATTTTTGGAGCATTCATTTTGAATAACGAGTTTCCACGAACCTCATTTCCCTGTACATTTATCAACCGAAGTGTACATTAACGGCGGCTTTGTTTCTTGAAATAAGGATCTGATAAGCTAATAAAGTTACACCGCTTCTCGCGGGCTGTATGGTACACAATGCTTTGATTTACAATACACAATGCTTTGATTTACAATACGCAATGATGCTATTTACAGTACACAATGATGCCATGGTAGCCGAGTGCAAGACATGCGCTTTTTACGAGGTCGTGCGTTCGAATTCTAACTCTAACCAATGAGTTTTTCAGAATTTATCGATGATACGAAATATACTACTATAGATAGAAGAAGGCATTGTTTCTTGAAATAAGGATCTGATAAGCTAATAATGTTACACGAGTTCTCACTGTTTGGTAAACAATGCGTTGATTTACAATACTCATTGATTCTGAGTCGAATGTTAGACGCATGTCATGTCATGCCTTTCAAGAAGTCTCGGGTTCAAATTTGAACTTATCGGTCATCAAAAAGGCTATAGATAGTAGAAAAGATATTATCCATCCAGTATCTACTTACGAGTATATTGATAAATTAAAACCATCTTCTTGCGTGTATGGTGTTGTTTTTATGAACATTTCTATCTTAAAGTGTGTTAATGTTAATACAATGTGTATTATCGAGGACCTTACATCTTTATGCCAATGTAATACTATTGAAAATATTAAGTAAGTTATCGTCCGTCTCACAAAATTCCATGAATTATCCAAAAATAACTCGGAAATCGTGAACACCCACAATGTGCCGAGGGTTTCAAAAAATTTCATTGATAATATAAAAACATTTCCTTGTTCGGGGTTCGAACAAAATATTTTACTTCACAATCTGCTTAGGGAATCGACGTTTCTATTTTCGTTCATTCAGTCTCGTTAAGGTCTCTGCCCACTACACCGTATCATACCATGACCGTACTATGAACGTTTCAGGCAAAATAAATATTCTTTGTATTGAAAATAATGAGACTATGCCCGCTAGCACGTTCCGTCACCGACCGGCATTTGTCATACCGTGTCTGATAAGTTCATAGTAGTACGGTTATGGTATGATACGTTATATATAGATATACGACCTTAAAAGTACTTAAATCGATGGAGCAGATTCTATATTGGATTGCGATTTGTAAATGTAAGATAGAAAACTTTTTTATTATGTTACACTGTGGGTTTAAATGGGGAAAGTGCGCGCATAAGCATCGCGATTCAGCGAGGAAATGCTGCCAGTCAGAGCTCGAAACCGGTATTTTACAAAAACCCTGAAACAGCCCAATATTTTGAATTATTTTATGCTTTTTATGTAGAGCTCAGTAATGTATTTGAGACATGATTTCATATTATTAGATTGTCCGGTTAAAAAACGAAATAATAAACCAAAGAACGATAACAATGGAAAGAATACCGGTATTTTTGTATGGAGCAAATACCGGTTTCCGAGCCCTGCTGCCAGCGTTCTCGGCACAATGCCACAGGGGCCCATTTAAGAAATAGGTTTAGATACATTTTAGTTTTAGGTAGGTAGGTATATTTTAATTTTTACTTTAGGGTTTTAGTTTAGTACCTTGTCACGATGTGACTTCTTAGTCCGAGAAGTTGCCACTAGATGGCGCTAGTCGAGCCACTAGTTTTCGATTTAATTATTTTTCCAAAACGCTTTAAATATATGTTAGGTATTTTTATTAGTAGATATATAGCTACTTCTTGGTTTTTTATAAATAAATAATTATGTCTCTTGTATCATAGACAATACCTGCCATAAACAATGAGTAGCGATATTAATTAGTGCCTACCTGGCACATTTATTTTGAACAGATTAAATGGGGAAATATTGAGACTTTCTGCCCTATCTAAACTGTCCTACCCTATTCCCTTTATCGTTAACAAATGCTAGCTAGGTTTAAATTCTTTTTAATGCCTAAGAAGGAGATAAACAATTATAGTCACTTTTACAAATTGTGTCAAAATAATGTTCCTACTAATTTAACGTTAGTTCCCAGTCGGGTCACAATATTTATTATGATTTTTTTCGATATTCAGGGTGTTTTATTACAAAAAAAGGTCTATTTTTTCACTCAAATTGTTACCGTTTTACCTGTCCCCATGTCCCCTGAAATATAGTGGTCACTGAGTACAAAAAACATTTTTAAATACGTTTTATTGCAATACTAAATTAAGTACAAAACATTGTATGTTACCCGTTCGTCATGGAAGTCTCTGCGGAAGACTTAAGTTCAGCACCAGCCGATTCCGGATTGAAATTATGATGATGATTTATTGACTTGTTTGCAGTATCAGCAGTATACTTTGTATCACACTCTCAGATTCATGTAATTAGGAAGTTTCTCGGTAATTTTTGCCAGTCGTTTCGTCGTAAAAAGCTGACTCAATCCTGATCTACCCGGCGGGAGCGTTATCACGTAGGGATCTTTATTGCCTAGGGGTACTGATAAGTACTGCGCTGAATAAGCCAGTACTCAGCATCTGTTGTGAGGAGAATCCTGAATAATTCTGAAATCAAGGATTTTTGGGATGTGTACCTACTTTCTTTGCCTTGCTTTTGGTGGACAATGTTACACAAATCGACCTGGGCATTTCTCCAGAAATATGTCTGCGGTCACCTCATTCATCTGGCCCTTTTTCATACTAAATGTATGGAGACAGATGAATGAGTCGCAGACATATTTCTGGAGAAATGCGCACCTATTCCCAACTAGACAACAATAAACATACGTATAATGATAAGTACATACATAAATAGATAGACTCAGGAACATATATTCATGTTTATAACACAAATATTTGCCTTTACTAGGATTTGAACCCAGGACCTCTTTGTAAGCGGGACCTACTAGTTCCAACTTATAAACGACAACTTCTTCGAAACTATTCTGGAAGGAAAGATAGAAGGAAGGAGAAGACCTAGACGCAGCTATATCGATTAAGTGAACAAAAAACCGGTCAAGTGTGAGTCGGACTCGCGCACCGAGGGTTCCGTACAAACTCGTATTTAGATACGTGAATAGTTCAAGAAATACTGTTGTATCCATACATCGACATAGGTCGTTACGATTTGTGCGAATTCCTAAAAACTATGCAAGTTAGAAAAACCGGTATATTTTTCCTGTAATATTTAGGATGTTATTAATGGGTAAGGCCGTAAAAAAGGGATGATTTCGTGACTTGTAAGCGTCCGGCATTGTTTTTACGTAAAGTAATTACAAAATTTTACTTTTTTAATTTTCCGTGCAAAATACAAAACTTTTTCTACTAGTTCTAGTCAACTAACAAATGTAAATCTCTGTGTTTGTATTCCAATTTTTTTTTCTTCTATGCAATTACATCGATTTCCATACACATAAAAATGTCCCAAAAATGTTCCTGAAAGATTGTAATTTTTGTTTTTTAGTTTTGTGATATTATACTGATATGTTGGAGTTTTTTTTATAACTGTCATATATTAATGCAACGTTTTTCGAGCTTTAACATTAGCATTGTCCATTTAAAATAATAATTTACGTGTAACATAAGACAAGTCAACATATTGAAGCTTTTAAGTTACTTAATTTAAGTAACCGTTCTATCTTGCTATTTTAGCAGTTGATTTGCGGAATTTGATTTCATTATAATGGCAACACTATTTATTCTTTAGTCTGTGGTATACCTCTCACTGGTTGGCCATTTTGTGGGTAGTTCAGTGCGTCGATTCAACTTGTGCCGAGGATTTTTTATGGAATTTAAAAGTTACGAGTGGATTTCATGGTAAATTTGTTCTGTTTTGTATTACGTAATACATTATTAATATAATCTTCATTTTAGTTTATAGCTAGGTGTCGTGTTCGAGTTAATATGTTTGTTATTGTTCCATATAATGCAAATGAAAGTGAATAGAGGTTAATTTTTATGTTACTTTTAAGTTACTTATGTTACCATTTTAATTTATTTTTAAGTTACGTAACATAAAAGTAAAGTAAAGCTTTGTTCACGCTTTCTTTTCAGTTACAAATTGTTGCAGTCGGGTTTTTGAGTTTAAATTATTTGGTTTGTTTTAATTTTTATACCCAACTGCGCAACACAAAGAAGAGTAACGTGTTTTTACCCGACTGCGGCGAAGCCCAAAGGAGGGTTATGTGTTTGACCTGTATGTATGTATGTCCGTTCCTGTGTCCGCTCGTAACTACTCAACGGCACATCCGATTTTGATAAATGACACATCATTAGATTCGTCTTGATGGTGCGAGTGTCACTGGGTATGAAGTTCGTAAAATAAACAAAATGGCGGATTTTATGCAGTTACAAAGTGCACCGCGGTCGGGTTTTTTTTAGTAAAAATGTGGTTATTTATTTTATTTCACATAATTACAATGCTTATAACAAGTAAAAATTATGATTTAATTTTATTTGTGAAGACAGCTTTTGTGTGGCTATCGGCCTTTAATTTCTTATTCATCTTTGTTCAAAAATGTACCAAAGTTTATAAGGTCCTAATATATTATTAATTATGTTGCAGATATTTTAACACATTATACTTTACATTAAAATAATTAACTTTAAATAAAAATTAAGAAATCTTTTCATACAACTTTTCTGATTTCATTTACCTAACAAAACAAAAAAAATTATTATAATTTCGTCTCAAAAAAATATAACACTATCTGTCATATCAACAATTTTTTGTCGTAAATGTCGTAACGGTTCGGCGGGAAAACTGCAAATGTCATTTAATTTATCTACGTGAAGTGGCCAGTTACAGTTAAGTGGTACGTAAAAGAGCTACTAGAATCTGTTCAATGAGTTTTCATTTAGTAATCACATTAACAGGGTGTTATTACGTAGCAAATTTGTTTTTCCTTTTTCTCCAAAAAAACATCGTAAAAGCTATAATGTTTCATGGTTTAATATACTCCAGAGACCGAGTACTATCAGCTGCAAAAATATCTGCAACTAATAAATTAGGACCTTATATACCTATTTGATCTCTTAAATAAACACTTAGTACAAAAAGTGTTTGTATTGTAGACATTGTGAATATCCCTTAAGAATACTTTTATGTAACTTTTAAGTTACTCAGTAACATATATTTTTGTTACTTTTATGTTACATAAGCCCAATTTTTCAGCCTTACCCTAATAATTGCTAATTATTACAGATTATTCTATTCAGTAACTTAAAAAATAAATTAAATTAGTTTCAGAATGTAAAAATTAGGCCCTTTCATTTGATACCCATCTTGATACAATAGCACAACTTTAAATTTTCGACCTCCCGTTCTGCCCCCTTTAAAGAAAGTAAAATAGTTATAAGATTTTCTTTTTATATCCAGTAGGCTTGGGTTAGCAACTTTTAAAACCATTCCAAATTTCAAATTGATAGCAGCAGTATAGTTCCTGAGATATCTGACTGTGACAGTCGGACAGACAGACAGAGTCGCACCATAAGGGTTAGTTTTTTACCATTTTGGTACGGAAGCCTAGGAGCTTGTTTTTTTTAAGGCCTGACTAACTCGCGACCCTTATCGGGCGATGCGATATTCGGACCCGGTGGTCGGCCGTAGCGCTCCCTGGGGTCGAACCAGATCGCTAGCCGGACCACCTTGAGTGGTAGGAGCTTGTATCATGTCTTATCACAACGCCAAGAAGCTAGCGTAGGTACTACACACAAAATTAGAAGCTAGTCCACTGCCAAGACTGGAACTCTTTAATGAACGATGACTAGTTTTACTATAAGTACTTAATTCAGTATGAAGTCTTTTCAATTTTTCTGTAATTTTTTACACTAAATTTAAGCATTTTTCTGTCAAGGATTACTCTTTTTAGGGTTCCGTAACCAAACGGTGCCAACGGGACCCTATTGATAAGCCTCTGCAGTCCGACTATCTGACTGTCTCAGGGCTGTATCTTTTGACTGTTATAATTTTCACAGAATGTGTATTTCTATTGCCACTATAACAACAGCTACTAAGATCACAATAGAAGTACCGTTTTTGGTACGGAACCCTCCCTGTGCGAATCCGACTCGAACTTGGCCGGCTTTTTTATCTGCTAGGCTGTCTGGTTGAGATGATTTGGCAAGAGTACTGTCAAGTCAACCTATCTACTTACCTATACTTATAATGCTAAGTGTTCGCATATCAGATGTCGAGTAGCAAACAACTATTGTTTTATTCGTCTAACTTTTATTAAAACTAACTTTTACCCGCCGCTTCGCCAGCGTTATTTCCGTTAATGTCCCAAGGGAAGTCTTTATTGGAATTTAAAGTATTCTATGTTTAGGTCCATAGGTTATCCATGTTGCATGCCAAATTTCATTTTAATCCGCCCAGTAGGTTAGGTACCCCTTTATTTTGTAACAAACATCCATAGCTCCAAATCTTCACAAACTTTCATATTTATAATATTAGCAAGTATAGTACACTATGACGATCAAGATCACTAACGAGTAATATGTGGATGTAAAGTCTTTTTAGTTATTTACAAAACTTCGGGCCTATCAAATTGTACAGCTTGTAGGTACTATTTGCTCACAAGGCGTAATCTAAATAAATGTATTTATTTTACTTCGGCTCAGTACAAACACTAGACAATTTCTATTAACCAGTCAGGCGTAATAAAAAGCAATGTTTTATTAAATTCCCGATAGAGGGAAACACCCTACTCACCATTTCTCCGAGTAATGGTCAAGTGTCAAGTGAAAAGAGCAAGCGAGTCTGTCGATCAACTAAGGGATTACAAGGTGCTTGTGAGGGATCCAGAAGATTTTAAAAACGCATTTCTGAGGACATTAGGAGTAAAAAATGCTATATTACATAATGTCAAAGTTGGCAAAAAAAATTTTTTTTCAGGTTACGATGATATTTTTTTGTAGATTTCGTGGTTAAAATCTGTGGCGTTTCACAAAAGTTCTCGTGAGGAAACCGAAATGTAAAATTCGGCAGCAAAAAACAATATTTTACGTATAAATATCAATAAAAAAATTATTGTAACCAGAATAAAAAAAAAATTGTTGAATTCGACAGATTTTAATTCAAAATTCAAAATTCAAAATTATTTATTCAAGACAACAGTGATCCAATATATTGTTAGTAAATACTTAAGTAGCTAGGTTAGTTGATTAAATTATTAATTAATTATAATATCTAATATACACATATTAATTGACGAAATAAATGTCCTCAGAGTGAGGGTTTATTAACGTCGACATCCAGTATATCTGCAAAGGGCTGTCTCCTCTGTCAGCAAGTACTCTTAGAATGTTGTTGGAACTACCCAGTACTCTGCCTCTGATGGAAGCAATTTTTTTGCGCATTATGGCGTGAAAACCATCTACGCGGGCATCGGCAAACATGCCTGACGCGCTACAGAATCTGGGTAGTCCCATCAACATTCTAAACATGTTGTTATAGAGGACACGCAAAGCGTTGAGTGTTTTTTGGGTAAAACTTACCCACAGGCCACTTGTGTAGAACGATTGACAGAAAGATTTAAATAATGTTATTTTTACTTCTCCTGTACAATGCGTGAACCTGCGGGCCAGCATATTCCCTCGAACAGCCAACGCCCTGCGTTCCCTTTCTATATCACAGTCATCTTTTAAGTTACTGGTTATTACGTGACCTAAATATTTAAACCGATCAGTCTTCGTCAACTCGTTACCATAAAGTCTGAAAGGCGGCACGTAACCTATCGATTTACTTCGCTCAGCGAAGACCATAACCTCGCTTTTGACGCAATTATATTTCAGTCCATGAGCTGTAGCATAGTCCTCGCAGGTGCGCAGCAAATCCCTCAATGCACAGGCTGACGGACTCAGCAACACCATATCGTCCGCGTAGCTTATGTTGTTCACCATTTGGCCATCTATAGAACAACCCGCATGCATGTTGCTGAGTCTGACAATCAACTCATCCACATACAGACAGAACAGCTTAGGCGACGTTAAACCCCCCTGCCTCACTCCACAATTCAATCTGTATGTGTCTGAGATCGCACCCGCCCATCTTACGCAATTATCCTGGTGCGCATACCAGTGGCCAAATAGGTCGACCAGCTCCCTTGGCATACCAGTGGCCCCCAACTTACGCCATAGTAACTCATAGGAAACCATATCGAAGGCTTTTGAAAGGTCCAAAAAACAACCATACACCTGTGTTTTTCTTCGTGTGTAGTACTTGACAGTCTCCTTTAAGGTAAATATTGCACTCTCGGTCGAGAGACCGGCCCGGAAACCAAATTGAGAGTCATGCAGGTGCAAGTATCTACCCAGCTGTCCATCAAGGAGACCGTCAAGTACCTTAGCTGTCACTGTAGCCAACGATATGGGTCTGTAGTTATTCCTATCAGATACATCCCCGGTTTTGTTTTTAACTATGGGGACAACTAGCGTGCGCATGAGATCTGGAGGCAGATAGGTATGCCGAACACAAAAATTAAATAGCATACTAAGTACGCGAGGCAGATGTACGCCAGCATGTTGGAAGTGCTCGATGCTAAGCGAGTCGTGGCCCGGCGATTTTCCACGATTCATGTTCTTTATAATCTTTGCAACGTCACTCGCTGAGAAATAAACCGGCGGCCGATCGTCACATCGCTCATTAGCATCAGGCACCCCCTCCTGCCGCGCAACACATGTCCCATGGCTCGCGATACTAGTTATAGGCAACGCTTGGACTTTAAAATGGTGCATAAAGAGATCAGCCACACTCCCGGGGTCACTGACACCGTCCACGCTCGCAGGAAAACTAGGCTTTGAATTTAAATTTTGCGTATTTTTCCAAAATGATTTAAAATCCTTCATTTCATGTTTTTTAGCAATGATATCCATTTTAATTTGGTTTTGATTTTTTTACGCACCACTTTAACTTGCCTTTAAAATATTTACGTGATTGATACATTGATTCATAAAATGGGCCAGATACCGGTTTTCCATATAATAACCACAATTCGAAACATCGCCTCGCCTCCCTGTGGGCATCACCAACGTGAAGGTTCCAGCCTACCACCACTTTACGCTTATTCCCATTATCCCGACCTTTGTAGGTCATAGTTGCCGCGTAAGTTAACGAGTTTATTATTTTCGTATACAAATCACAGATTATCTGCCTATGTGAGTCACATTTACACATGTGGTCTGCACACTCACTTAACTCTAATGGGAAATCGATTTCCCGCAATTTTTCGTGACATATTGTACCATATTGTTCAATTTGTTGCAAATCCCTACTACCCCACGTCACCATGTTATTATTGTTACCCCGGCATGGTAATTTAGATCTAATTACGTTTAGATTACATTCCAGAATTAAAGGAAAATGATCAGATGAATAAACATTATAATCAATGTATACATTTGTTATTGTTTTCCAAGCCGAACAAGTGACAAGGCAATGATCTAGCCACCTCCTGCTGTTGTGAACCTCGCTTATGAATGTGAAATTTGGCGAGTTACTATCAAGGTACTCGTAGTCTGCACATATCCACTTTTGCTCACTAGTAAAGGATAACATTTCCTTACCGAATATCTCTGTGTGATGGGCGTTGTAGTCACCCAGCATATAGACACATTCTGCATTACAACTTTCCACTATCGCACTTAGAGTACCTAAACATTGCGTAAACAAAGGTAAGTTTTCCTCACAATTTGTAGGCATATATACACTTGCTACTACAAACACACTATCGACCGTCGTCACCTTAATCGCAACTATGCGTTTATTATCCGACGAAATCACGGAGACGTTCGGAAAAAGGGACTTGCGCCATAAAATAGCTACTCCGCCATGTGGACGGCCGCGTAGCACTCCGGCCGAGACGTCAACAGCTGATGATCCCGTGTAACCAAAGTCCACATGTATGTCGCCTAAAAAGGGAAGATCCCAGGGTAAAATCCATGTTTCCTGAAGGCATATTATGTCCACTGTTTCACACAATTGCTTTATTTCCGTAGCCGACGTTTTTACATTTTTGCAGTTGTAGCTTACAATTTTACATTTTGAGACCGCGTTATCCATTTCTTTTTATGTTTGTCAGATCATCAATCACAGCGGTGTTTTTAAAATATTCAAAACGTCTAAAACAAATATCCTCCGGCCACATCTGGTCACTTAAGAACAGGTTTACTTTATGTTTAGGTACCCATAGTTTATACGAGTTGTAGCCCTTATCTTTTTTCGTATGGATCCTTATCAGGTTAACTTTCACCTGGGTATTATCTAAAATATAGTCCAGTATATCAGCTTCAGTGGTATCTTTGTGCACATTGTATATAAACAATGGGACCTTTGTGTCTGCGGCCTTAAAATTGCATGTGTTTACCTTCGGCGCTTTTCCAGTACATGCTTCCAATTTTTGCCGTCGGGGACGTTTCTGCTTGTGTTCATTTACCAATGTCCATTTTTCGGTAGACTTATCCTCTTTCCACTCACGGTCCGATTTAAGTACATCTGCCATTGATAGGCGTTGGGAAAATCCTTGACTTTTTGGCTGGTCAAGACTTTGAAGAGTCGAGATTGGCTTGACACTAGGTACAGGGTTTTCTTCTCGTAAAGGTGATTTCAGGCTGACGTCGATAACTGAATCACTGACCGTTAGCAGCGTTCTTTGTGGCCCGTCCTTTAAAATGTTATTAGGCGTATCGACGGGAGCTGGGACTGGGTTTGATTGGTTATCACTGTCATTTACAGTGTGCGATAATCCAAAAGGACCGCTATCCATTGTAAAGGATTGTTTGGACGCGCCTCGCTTAGTATTTACATTCATGAGGCGGTAGGCAGGAGCCACAACTGGCGGCGAAGATGGCAGTGATTCCGTCAAGATGGAAACCTCTTTTCTATTGTTGTCTTGTAGCATATCAATGGTCACGTAGTTATCTTTAATATTTTTGATATCTTCTTGCATTACTAATAGATCTTTAAGCAAACGAGTTGCGTCCAGATGATCAAAAGTAATTGGGGGTAGTTTATTAAGATCCCGCGCAACAAATATAGGAATGTTTTCCGGATCTGTTCCCCTGAAAACACTAATAATATCCATCAGGTTTCTCTGTACTCGTCCTTCATTCTTCCGATTCACCATCTTCTTATCAGTTTTAACAGCGTCGAACAATAACGTCTTTGCAATTGAAATGTCAGTTTCACTAAAACCCGTTTCACAAATTCGTATCAAGCTGGGATTATCCATCACTCGCAATTTATTTTGCACAAAAGCTAAAACCTCGTTTATTACAACATTGCAATTTGAGCACTGCACTATATTAGCCATTTTAACTCCTTTTTTATATTATTTTTACGAACGAAATTGATTACATTTTACTTCTATCTTATGCGCGCGTGCACACAGGGATCGCTCACGCACACGACTGACTGACTTAATAACGAAATCTACAAAAACCAATAAAAAAATACAGTCGTAAGAAGAAAATGTGTTTTTTTGCCGAAATGAAGAAAATGATTATTAAAGTAAACGAGATGAACGCTTAAAAAACATTTTTTCTAAAGGCTGAGTCACGGTCTCAGCCAAGAATTTTTTAAATTCAAAAATTGCTCCTAAAATTTTCAGGACTTCAAAAAATACAAGCTTGATTTACGTAACATTTTGTTTATGCACTAATATATCCCTCTCATCCTTTCAATAGTCGTAAAAAAAAATTCGTTCTCAAACGATTATTTCATAACATTATGAATTCAGTTTCATGACATATGTAACATTCCGATGAAATTCATTAATAATGAATAAAATTACATTGATTTTGTAATGTTTAGAATACTTGAAGTTCAAAACAAAAATCGTTGTGCTATTTATTCTTTAGTAATGTTACGGTATGCTAATATAAATAAATTAAGGATTTTTAAGGATAAATACTGATATATTTTTTCTTACTTTTCTTTGTAATTATTATAATGTGACATGTTATATCGCTCGCTAGTCGCTTAAAACTTGCTCCCTAGACGAGGGTCAGAGGGTCCCAAGCAAATGGACCTTCAAATCGCACCGGACTTAGGAGCTAGATGAAACGGCTCGTCCAATAACGAGGCGCCCTTTCGATCCACACTAATCATACTGTGTCGTCACAGACAGTGAGGTTTACATTTATTCACTAGTAGTACTATAGACTTCATGCATCTGTCAAACTCCATTGCTCCGCTATTAAAAAAAAACAAAAGCCAGAAAAAACTATATAATTATCGAACTACCTCATAAAATTTCCACAGAGTTGGTTCAGAAATGCGTCCGGTCGAGGAGAAAACACGGACAAACCGGACAGGCAGGCCTATGAACGTAAACATTTTTGCCCAAGTTGAAATTGAGACGCTTCGCTCGCACTTCGCGCTTTCTTGGTCAATATTTTTTTTTGTAGTATCACAATTGTAGTATGTTACTTGCTAGCCGCTTAGACATTGCTTTCTAGACGAGGGTCAGAGGGTCCCAAGCAAATCGACCTTCAAATCGCACCGGACTTAGAGCTCGATGAAACGGCTCGTCCAATAACGAGGTGCCCTTTCGATCCACACTAATCATACTGTGTCCTCACGGACAGTGAGTTTTACATTTATTCACTAGTAGTACTATAAGCTGTAGACCTCACGCATCTGTCAAACTCCATTGCGCCGCCATTTTGAAAAAAAAAAATCTAAAGCTGGATCGAAAAAACCAATCTACATAATTAGCGTATCGTAGCGCTCATAAATTTCCGGATAATCGGTTCAGAAATGCGACCTGTAGACGGCCATTCTCCAGAAATATGTCTGCGGTCACCTAATTCCCGCTTCGCTGTTTTCATACTAAATGTATGGACATGCGTGAATTAGACGCAGACATATTTCTGCACAATGGCCGTAGAGGAGGTAAGACGGACATTCCACATTAAATTAATCATACTGTGTCCTCACAGACAGTGAAATTTATATTTATTCATCATAATTCCATGATTTTCTTACCAAATGGTTGTTGAATTGGACCAGCCCCGCAATAGCCAACAGTACCTGAAAATAAAACACCAATGAGCCACATTCTTGAAAGTCTATTGAAAAAAAAAACGTGGGCCGCGTTTCCCTTTTCCTTTAGAAGGCACCAAGATCATGGGCAAACCAAAAAAAATCCCAGTCCCCCCTGCCCTTACCTTGCTACGCCCATGGGTGCCCAAGTTTACTTAACTATGTCAGACGTTTTTAAGATAGCGGGATTATTTTCTGGGTTTAAGATGGTGTACCTTAAAATCACTTGACAGATAACGCACGACGTTTTATAGCTAAAATGGAACGAGGTGAAAATTTTTGAGACGTTATCAAATATATCTTATGAATTAGAGGAAATTTATTCAATAACTAAATAAACAATAAATAACAGCAACAATAAATTATCCTATACTACTAATCTAACCTAAGACTATAGCTAAAGCTACCTATTAAGTTATATCTAAAAAGGTTCCAAAGGTGCTGGCAGCATTTCTTCTCTGTACGAGTATGGCAATACTAATTGCATTGGGCGAAATAGCTGCTAGACCTTTGATCTCCAGAGGTGTCGACGAGCCGTTTTGGAAGCTCCCGAAAGAAATATATCTTATTGTGATGTTTACGCGCCTTATTTACATTGAGCCGCAATAAAGAGGCTTTCATCAACGGAAACACCATTAATATTAATGGAATAAATTATTTTCCAACCAACTTTATTAACGTGGTTGACACTGTCATAACGTATCAGATTCAATACAATAATTTCAACTTTGCAACATTTTTCTTCTTTAACTTCGGTGGGAAAGAATTGGTAACGAAACCGGAATATTGGAAAAGTTACCACAAATTATGTTACTGGCGCAGAGCTGGCACGAAAATATTACATTTCTGCGTCTCGAGATTTTTACTTTATAATTTCCTTGTAAGTTTTATCTTTAATCGTAATGTATTCGACTGAGTACAGGATGGCCCAAAATATATGTTGCATGATACAAGTTCGGTCAGTGTGGACAATTCTAAAACTATAAGATAAGATACAAAAGATATGTTTATAGTAAGCATGCCATTGATTTCACTGATAAACCAACTTCATACATAGATTAAAAGAAACCTGTACTCAATGTGAGAATTTAATGGCCTACCTACTTAATTTGAGGATATGAAATATCAGCCTTTAATTTATTTTTGATATCATGAGTCATGGTAAAATTTATTATTCACGATCGATATGCTGATCGATGTTTATAGTATAATTCTTTATTTCTGACTGTAAAAAAAAAATTATAATAGAGGATGTAAGTTTAATTTTTCAATACGACCAAGTTCAATTCAATTCCCGATTATGACTTACTTTTAACATTCCCTAGTTATTTTCTTGTTTTTTTTTATGTACAAACAGCAACACAGTTAACTATACACTTCAAAAATGGGAAATACTGCAAGAAAGAGAATCACACTTGAAGGCGTCGTGTTATGCATGTGTGCGTGTGTTTATGAGTATAAATTGGCTATTATTCAAAAGAGTTTTGAAACAATAATTTTTCTTTTATGGCTGATCCAACGTCATTATTGACATTAATGCCATATTATTGAATTCGTGGAAAATAATGAATGAATAATAAATATAAATTACATTATATTGGTGCATCATATCAAAAATATGAAGCAGCAATAAAAGCATTAGCAATATAATTAGTTTATTTCATCCCAACGTTCGTCTGAAAGCTAGATCATAATTTTGACAAATTCACCTGTCTTGTTGAAATAAAACCTTTATTTACAGTATGGAAAAAAAAAAACTTTGCCCAAACAACTACAATGACAAAGCTCAAAGGCACATTACACATACGCAAACGTTATTTGATTTGAAGTTGACATAATACAAATATATATATCTCTTTCAATCGTTATTATTTTCTCTCTGCTCTGTCTTTAATGGGCAGTTAAGTGTGTTGCTGTTTGTACACATACAGTTTTGCTACCCTGGCCTGGCCGTTAAATATTTTGTATGAGCTTTATTAGTGCCGTATCACGCAATTTTCAAAACGGTGCTGTGTCTGTGAACGCGTTTACGATGCAGAGGTATATTTACGCTTAACGAAACACGAAGCTAACAACCTGAAAGCAGCTAGAACTGGTCCAAGACCGACGCTGAAATTTAACTACTAACCCTGATATCAAGTTCGACAACGATACAGAGCAGCAAACAAATATGGACCTCCAACATTTCATTCAACTACGAATTTCCAGAATTCTCCGAGAAATTCTCGAACATCCGGCGCCATACGTTGCCTTACATTCGGGCACCATTTTTCTCTCGTCGAATAAATTTGACCGAGCGTCGACACGATTGCTAGCATAGTTGTACTTTATTACTTGAACCGAATTGAAAATGTTTTCACCTTCACATTTTTGGACCTAAGTTGTCTGCTTTAAAAAGCTTTGCTGAAGGTGAATTGGGTCACTTCTGCATATAAACGAAAACAAGGTTAAGAATCGGCATTAATGACATGGTCAATATTTGGCGTTTAGCATCGTGTTATTTTATCATCATCTCAGCAAATACCTATTTTGACAATATAATAATTTGCCATAATTTCATAAAAACTAATTTCATTTGCCATAATGGTCTCAGGCCATAATCATGATTTGCCACAGTATAAGGTGCCCTCATTTTTGAGTATAATTATCATCTCACAAAGCATACCTTCCGAACTCTTATGGATTTGTAAATTTGTAAATTTTTATTATTTAATTTAATGAAGTCACGTCTACACGTCTATAATTTGAACAAGTTTCCGAACTGGTTCAGACACAAACCATGTATTAAAGTAGATCCAACAAATGCTTATACTTCGCGTGCCATGACTTTTGCGCTTTGCGCAAATTATCTCTTAGTTACACTCGGGCCGTTCAAACTGTCACACGCAAAAATCTGACACGCACGGCTCTCATACAAATCGAGGAACTTTTTCCTTCTACCTCTATATTTTTCTGTGGGTTCAGCAAAAGGAAGAAAAACATTTCCGAGCATATTGGAGAAAAAAAAACTAATTTCCTTGTTTGAGCGCCAAATTGCTAGAGGGCCTCATATTAATTAAGTTGCATTTTTAAAAAGTTTTCTTGCTTTTTATGTGTATATTGCCCGTTCCTACGAACGTTATTTCCCTATGGACGTTATAACGAAGCCGAAGGACTCAAAATAATAATACAAAATTCCTTAATAGTAATAATCATTTATTTGGCAGGCAAAAAATCAATACGAAAAGTCAATAAATAAAACACAACTACAATAATAACTAAATATTTTTACTAAAAAAAACCCGACCGCGGTGCATTTTAAAAGTGCATAAAATTCGCCATTTTGTTTATTTTAACGAACTTCATACCCAGTGACACTCGCGCCATCAAGACGAATCCAATGATGTATCATTTATCAAAATCGGTTGTGCCGTTGAGTAGTTACGAGCGGACACAGGAACGGACATACATACATACATACACCCTCCTTTGGGCTTCGCCGCAGTCGGGTAAAAATATGAAAAATATTACCGCCTATCCTCATTAGTAAACTGCAATAGTTTTGCCGAAACAGTGTAATTAAATACTTAGACTGATCACATATCCCTATCACCATACTATATCCCCGTACATACAGTCACCACATGACAATGTTGAGCCACTTGTTACTTTTTTATTTACCCATATTATGCAAATCGGGGTTCAGGCTCGTACGAGGAATCATCGGGAAAACTCTGCAGTCAAGACTTTTACCGAACTCTGCTGATCAAAGACACTGAAGTTGCTACGGTTTCGTGATAACAAAAAATCTGTTAACCAATGATCATGATTTCTTCAAAAACTGACGTCGCACCCTAAGTAATAACAACCGCTATACAGCCGTCAGATTATTTTGACAGCCGATTTGAAAGAAATACCGAATGACAAAGAAAGAAATACAATAGGCTACTTGACAGTGTGAAAAATAATGGAAGAATTATGGATATGTATTAATTATAAGTATTAAAACCAATTTACGTCAATATTACAAAAAATAAATGGATAATTTATTTTTTATCTGTCGCCATCTTATCGAAAACGGTTTGGATTGGCCGATGACGTCACACCAAGTGGAAGGCACACATAGAAAAAGTCTGTATAAAACTTGGCCGTTTTGTCTTCGCGCTCAAACGATTAAGAGACACTGTTTCCGTTGATGCAGCACTAACAGCATATCATGGTTATGTGTCGTCTGTCCTTAACTATGGTCTGTTACTGTGGGGGAATGCAGTAGAGATTGACAGAGCTTTCAAGGTTCAGAAGAAATGTGTCAGGGTCATATGTAATGCGTGGTGGGACGATAGCTGCGTTCCCTTATTCAAGAAATTGAAAATACTTCCTTTGCCTTGCTTGTATATAAGAGAAATATGTACTTTTGTTAAATTACATCCCACATATTTCAAAACCCGTAGAGAAATTATCAGCAGGCAGACTAGAGCGAAAATAATGAACCTTTTGTATCATCCACGGTGTCGTAAAGATGTGTATAGGAGGAACGTTGTCAATATGTGTATTGTAATCTACAACCGACTACCCGAAAACTTGAAAGTGCTCGAGGGGAACACTTTTAAACGTAGCCTCACAACCTGGCTATTAGACCAGTGTTTTTATAGCGTAAAGGCATACCTCGAGCACAATTATCGTTAAATATATTTTTTGTTATTTTCTATCATCTATTTATGCTATAATTATCGTGCATTATTTAATTGTCATTAATTTTATTATTATTTGTGCACACGCCTTGACATTTTATTACTTTTATTTTGTTTGTGTTTTCTTTAATTGACTGTATTTTCCCATATTTAATTTTTTTGACATTGTATTTTCTTTTATTTTTTTACTCTTTATACTCGTATTGTGAACCATAATTTAACTTAGCGCGCTCTCATATTTGCACGCCTGCATGCAGGCAGAGTACACTGAACTATTACAATTATGATGACTATGTAAGACCTTTGTATACTGTACTGAAGCAAATAAACAATTTTGAATTTTGAATTTGAATTTTGAACCATAGTAAACGGCATCGACAGTATCTGTCAATCCTATTTTTAAAGGTAGAACGTTATGCGATCCTCGTTGACATTTGTCGGTTTACTATCATGTGTCGTCATAGACGCCATATTGTCCGAGGAACCGTTTTGGCGGCTAATTTTAAAAGTGCATTTTTATTTGCTTTTTTCGGAAAAAATACACAAAAGAATTAAAAATTACCACTTTCTGAGTGCTCAATGATAGACATCATTAAACAATCGGATTGACTTTTCAGAAACCTGTCAAGTAGCCTATTTTATTCTTTTATTATACGCATTAACACGAATCATAATTCGTTATTAGTCGTGTGTTGATTGTACATAATACAGCGTGGAAATCCAATACGGGCGAATATTGAAACGGTGGTCAGCATAGGGCCTAAGTTACCATACAAAATAATTCGGCCCGCAATGTAACGCAACAGATTCAAGTTGACAAACACACTAGTTGACAGTTACTTTAAAAAAGCTCATATCTCGCAATATCATAATCATAACTAGCATGTATGCGGTACATTGCTGCTCGGTACATTTTCAAAAAATAATTACGAAGTCACTGTTTAGTGTAATTTAAAAAATCATATTAATTAATGATAACACTACTAAACGCTATATCTGGTTTAATTATTCGCTCGTGTTGGACTTCCACGCTGTATACTGATTAATCATTATCAAACAGGTACATGGTCAATTATAACCCCGGTTAAAATACAGAATACTTTTACCCAACTACGACAAAGCGAAAGAGTAATTTAACTTATATCAATATCATTAAATACCTACCATTGATCACACAGCCCAGTTGCCATAACCCCGCATATATATACATGTACTGGCTTATCAAATACATGAATGGCGAATTCGGCGACGGGTATTCGGGCCCAATAAGGCAGAAGGCTTATCGCTGACTGTGCTCTTATTGAGGACTTCGTATTATACGCTCCGCATGTAGATTATTGGATTTGAGACCCGTCATGTTGTATTATGTCGCTCTAATGTCAAAAAGAGTTAGAATTTTATAGAATCGGACGACTATCGGAAAATAGACTATGTTGTGAGTTATCCACAAGAATTGGGATGTTGAATAATGTTGAATGTTACAACATAATATAGTCACATGGATTGAAAAATACTAAATTATCATAACACAAAAGAAATAAACAAAAAATGTATAAAAAATATAAAGTTATGAGACCTCAAAGTTTAAAAAATCGATATTTTTTTTATCGTCTTTAAGAAAAATTAAAGTCAATTTCGGAATGCTTAAATAACACTAAAAAATAAATGTATGACAACTATGTGCTTAAACGCACTTCTTCGTGCTCAAAATGGCAAAATACTATTTTTTTCATACAGACTTATTACAGCGATGCAACGGATGACGTCATAATGTCATACCGTTTTGTATAGAGCGTTTTCAATGCTCAGTCCGATCTGCTACTTTTGATTACAATTTGTGGCTGTTATACTTATACCAATGTATTAGGTGTCATATAGATATTTGTTCCTCAGAAATAGTAGAATCGATTTAGGACAGAAAAAAAATCGACTCAACAGGCTAATTGTACAATTTTATTGTATACCTCATTATTTTTAACCACAATAGGTGCCATAGAAAAAACGTATCCGGTATTTAATCAATAGTTTGCCTGCAGAAATTAGAAGTGAGCCTAACAAAAACCGATTTAAAATACTATTAAAAAAACACTATTTAAGCACATTAACTTAATATACTAATTAGTTTATATAGAGACTCTGATCCCACAGACAAACCTTATAAAAGGTTTTGTGGGACACTGTTCATAAATGTATGCTAAACTTAGTATTAATAAAAAAAAATAGAAGGACACTCATAATATGAGGACATGGTGTTTTGAAAAATATACAGAATGGAAAGTTAAATCAAACCGGTAAGGGCAATTTTTCGAAATACCTGATGTTATCGCAAGCAATAATGTAAAATCTTTACTAATTTAGCGTTATTTCAATTTCACTTAAAAATGCACAGTAGGCGAAAAAAACGTTAGTTTTGACAAAAATATTTTACAATACCAATTAATCTTATTACTATTCAGGACCCGTAGACTATAAATGAAAGTAGAAATAAGCTACTGTAAGCCATTGTTGAACGGATCATAGATAAGAAATAAAGTCCAATGGTAGCCAGAAACAGAAAGTAAAGTTAACATATTTGAATATTTTACAAGGAATATGCATCGGTTTTCCGAAGCAAAAAGCAAAGCGTCGTGACCGCAGATACGGACACTAGAAAAGAAAATAAAAAATATTCGTCCTAACAAGCGCAGTTCAAACTATTACAAAGTAACCTGGTAATAAATAGGCAAAAATCTGCACAGTCGTGCTTCTTCGCATGTCCTGCAGGAAAAAAATATATCAAAAATTGCTGCTCTATGATTCCGTGACAAAATGCCTTGAACGAAAAGGTATAATTTCATCCTATTTCGTATACTCTTGTGTATTAATATTTCTGAGCCACTTGGTTATTAAACTATTAGAAAATACCAACAAAATTATGAATGAACTTATTCGATTTGAAATGCGTGCCTATAATATTTAAATAGTTCCCTTGATTTATTCAACGTCCAATCAATAGCACCATCAATATGCATGCAATAGGACCTTGGAGGTATACCTATGTAATAGGCTAAACGACTAAAAAAACTGTTTAGTCCGTCAGTTAGATTATAAAAAATATTGTACACGTATTTTTTCTTTTGTTTGACAAACAAAAAATGACGAAGATAGAGTGCTTAGAAGTTTCAAGTGATGTCACTCCTTGGTACAATTTTCACTTAGGAGTGACGTCACAAGCCCTCAATTCAGAAGTTTGATGATCTATGACTTTGTCAATTTTTAATATTTTGATAAACCAAAAAATACGTGTCCCATATTTTTTCATAATCTAACTGACGGACTAAATAGAATTATATATTTTTAACCCAGTCGTCATCCCTATTTTCCCAATTGGTCCTGCCGTCTTCGAGTAATCGTGTCACAAACATTATAAAAAACATTAAACACACAATACAAATAATTATACTTTATTGCACACCAGAAAAACACATTACAAGACACACCGATGAAAACACAGATGAATTAAAAACCGTCTTTGTTTTGGAAGCCGGTTAAAAAAACAAGTTACTGATTTCATGGACTTTAATAAGTAAGGTTAGCTAAGGTAAGTTTTGTAACAGTCGCTTACCATGAAGTAAGTATAAAACATACTGACGAAAAAAGTATTTTCTCGAATAATGCAGACAAAATGTAACAATTTTTTGGCACTGACAACACACTAAGCAATATCGTTACATAAGTTTTGGAAAAAATAATATTCAAAAAGAGTTTCGGTAACAGATGCGCTTCTAAACTTGCAAAATCACAGCTATGAATTGAAAAGAACATGGTTTGTATTTTTCCCAAAATCCAACGTGAACCAAATCTTAGTAATTTACTAATTGGTTTCATAACGTTGTACTAGCAAAAATGCTAGGTAAAAACGCTGGTTAGTTTTAACATAATATTTTCAGAGTTTCATCAGTAAAATGCGAATATTTTTCTCTGTATTTGTAGCTAAAAAAATTATTCTGTAATTTAATTAATTTCTTACTTATATTTTTCGTGTTTTGCTTCAAGCGCTTTCTGTTATGAAAATAATAGTACATTACTTCGGGGGCCGGGAAGTGAGGGGATGCCGGCCGAGTACATATAGATGGCCGAGCGAACGCAAGGCCGGCTGGCAGGCTGGCAACCCCATTTCACGCCGAGGTATGTATAGTGCTTTTCTCAAATATGCAATTAAATAAATTGAAAACACTCCAAAAAATCAAATTTTATTTTCTAGAGACACTTAAAGTAAAGGAGACAAATTCCTTTCCTAAAACTGTTTCAGTATACATTTTTACCGCGAATATTAAGATGAAATATTTTAAATGTGGATCCTTATAGTTAAGTTTGCAATTTAAAATTATTGCAAATTGTTTATAATGTGTTATTCGTTATGTTAATGTCTATTTTATATGAATAAAATTGCAAAATATAGCAAACATCGTTTATTGATTTTTTAATGGCTGAACGCCATGATGCCGTGTCACAAATAAATATGGAATGGACAAAAAAAAAACACATGGCCGGCCTAGGCCAGCAATGCTGTATGAAATTCCATTAAATGCCAAGTGTCAAGCCGCACCGGAAACGAGGTACTTTGCGGCCTATTATAAGGCACGTAATGTCAACATTTCATTGCATGTTTGAGAAAAATAAATTTCTCCCCCAGTTTTCAATACCACGCGCTGTAAAGAATCAGTGTAAAAAGTTCTATCCTTACAAGAACATCTTAATCCGTAAATTCCAATTTATCACGACAAAAACCGATTCGGACGAAAATGAACGTTCAAAATCCGACCTACAAAAGGGAGGTGACACTTTTTGCTCGCGACGAAAAAACCTATTACGTCAGAGGCCCGGTTGAAGTAATCTTTAGGGCATTTTGTACCAACTTTCCGCCGGCCGCACCACTGTGTTCGCGCATAACATTTTTCCAGAATATTCCTTTATTGTGCGTTTTCAGACCACTGGGCACGATTTTATTGTGGAATAGGAATAAATGACCGTTTTGTGACCGTTGACGGGGCGACTTTCATTGATTTTGGGTGCAATTTAGTATCGGAACGTTTTAATAAAATGTAACGTTCCATGGAAAAAAGTACCTTATACCCGTTTCTAGTTTTATAGATATTAAACGTTTGTAACAGGTGTAAATATTGGATTTTTTTTTATAGCTAATTCCTATTTGTGTATAATGCGTCATGCAAAACGGAAACGCATCGTTTCAGCTAAGGCTTATGTAGGGCCGGATGTCCGTCTGTTTTCTTGTATAGTCTAACCGCCGACTTAAGAGTAAAGAGTCATAAAAATGAGCTAATTGGTTATCTATTTAGAAAGAGTGTAAGTGATTTCTTACGTATACAATAAGCTAACGTAATAGTTAGTACTAAGGTACAATATCAAATGACAGCGCAAAAATTGCAAATGCAATATAAAACATTAGAGGGTAGGGTCGCAACAATCGGGAATTTTCAACTAGTACCTATCCCGTTGAATCTGGTTTAGTGGTTTATGTTTTAATATTTTACTCACTTATTACAGTTTTGACAACCCTATACAGGTGTGAAGATACCTTTTGTATTTAAAACATAAAAAGCATTTTGAACTGTAATAGAAAGTGCTTAGGTCGAAATTCACTAGGTACTTCGTATTACGACTTGTCACCTTTAGAAGTAATATATAATGCTATTGTAACAAGTTTTATGACTTTTTACTCTAAAGGCGCCGGATAGACTATACAGGCACAGAATATGTAATAGTACTAGGTCCAGAAGTTTATCTTTCTAACAAACCTGATGATTGGGTCCGACCACCGGACGGAACGCGCCGCATCGGCCCGTCTCTTTCTATAGCATAACGCGTGCTCTTTCTGGTCGCTGGGTAAACCCCTCCGGTAGGGCAATATGTGGTACTAGTAGAAGCCGCGCGGTGACATCGCGGAGTGAGTTACTCCTGCTTCAAGTCGCATTTCTCAACCAATTATTTTTTGTCGATTCAATTTTTGAAATTTGAAATTACTCAAAACTAGCTACCCGCCCCGTCGTCGCACGGTGCTTCTCTATTATATTATGCATGTATTATACATATAAACCTTCCTCTTCAATCACTATATCTATTAAAAAAACCACATCAAAATCCGTTGCAAAGTCTTAAAGATTTAAGGCTTAAATCTTTAAAACTACGCAATATCCCTATGGACATAGGGACAGAGAAAGCGACTTTGTTTTATACTATGTAGTGATGATGATGAAGCCATGGGTTGATATACTCGCGAGGTCTACAGTTGACAGAGCCACTAGTCGTACAGTCGAGTTCATCATTATCTGAGCAAAGATTGGGCCAAAAATATCTGAACAAGACCCTATTGTCAGAAGCATAAGAACTAGATCAGATATTTTTGATCCGCTCTTTGCTCAGATAATGATGAACTCGACTTTACAGTCGAGTTCATTTACATCTACATATTTATGGGAACAAAAATATTTAAACACGACCCTATTGTCAGGAGCATAAAAGTGTGTTCAGATTAGGGTTTCTGATTTCTCGACCTTTTTCATTTCCCGAGGCACGAGAATTCTCGAGCCCGATTTCTCGAGCATTTTTTAATTTCATAGTAAAACGACGTTATTTTAATTTTAATCATGCTTTTATTGTACAGTCGTCACAACGTAATATTAGAATTAGTCATTTAACTAATGATTGAGATCAATAATTATGGTTTATTGTACAATCGTCACAACGTAATACCAATTAGAATTTGTAGTTTTTTAAATGATGGAGATCAATAATATAACAATGGAAATGACAAAACTAAACTAGGTTTGTAACATGTTATTAGTGTCGTTTTCAATACAAACATGAAATAACATTTCTTTTAAAATACAGGGTGAAATTAAATTCACTGGCCAAATTGAAACACCCGAAAGAACTCGAAAATATTAAACACGTGTTTTTTGTTTTAATACCGCTCAGTACATTTTTTTTGAAAAAAATCATCATCAAGTTGTCCTTAAAATCTCGTACGTTATGGTGAACCGTCAAACTACCCACTACACCCGCTTTCCTTATCAGTTAAGGTCATTGACAACCCGCCCCTCCCACAGCTTGCAATCATGCCACCATATTATGAACCCTATTGCAGCGAGATAAGACGCTTACCTACATAAGTTGCTAATTTTTCCTTCATACTTTAACGGGCTTAGGACCGTCAAAATGCAAAGGCATTTTTTAAATCTAAAATGATAAATCTGACTAATAGATAATTAACAAAAGATCCGTGGTTTAAAACAATGAGTAAATTTTAAGTCGGGAATCTTTGCATTCAGGCGTATTTAAAAAATTGAATCAACTTATGTACATTTGATTAAAAATCGACACAATTAAACTATTTACATAATCACCCTCGGTACTTACTGAAGCAAGTATTAGTTATACTGCAATAGATGTTCAAACTGTAATCCACGCACCTCCAAACAAAGTTCGGCACGCTTATGCACATTGTTTTTTAATTTGCGAAGCACTTGTTACGCACTTCGTCAAAGGCACGCACAATTTTACGCTTTAAATCGTCCAGACTTTCGGCTTCGTTCACGTAGACGCGTCTTTTTATTTCACCAACCAACCAACCCAACTGGTAGGTATAATCTTTGTGCACCACGTAAACATTCACCACTTAATAAATAACACCGCACCATTTCGTAATATTCCCGGTTCGAATACATTTTTTAAATCTTAGTACGCGCGCGACTATTATTTTACGGTTGGCGAGTGACGAGTGACTAATCATTTGCTATGTTTACCTCTAGCATGGTTTAAGACTACCCTCGTTTATAAGATTGATAAAATTGCCTACCATAGCAATAGTGTTGTGCTATAGTGGACCCTATTGCTACGATATAAGGTTTAGTGTATGTTAGATAAGGGTTTTGTTGATGTTGTTATTAAAACATACTACTAGGTATGTTTACATTTGTAGTAATAGGGTGACCACGACTCGTGGAAAATGTAAAAAAATTGAAAAATGAAAATTGAAAAATAAAAAATCTTTTTTTTTCGCTAAATAGATTCCTTAAGTGTAACCTAGTGTCAGGAAAAAATTTGGCCAGTGATTTTAATTTCACCCTGTATAAAAAATCAAATTAAATTTTTATTTCAAATCAACAAAACTTAAAGAGTCATAATCATTTGTAGTACCTAATTAACATAAATAATAAATATAATCTTAGTAAAATAAAGTAAGGGTGACGGGCGGCCGGGTGTGCGCCGGTGACGCGATACGCTTTGAGAGTTACGTTATACGCGCGTTCTATTTGACTCATGTTCGTCGAGTAAATTTCTCGAGGTCTCGAGTTCTCGAGGTGTTTTTTCTCGTTTCGACTTTCTTTAATTTCTCGAGAATTCCCGACTCGGGAATTCCCGAGCAGAAACCCTAGTTCAGATGGTTTGTTCTCTTAAGTGTAGATGTAAATGAACTCGACTGTACAATATTATGTACTTAACACGGCAAGATAACTCGTTCGTAATAATAATAATAATATCACCGTAAAGTGTGAACCACGCTAAATGACGGTACGGCTAACGCAGTATTTATTCGCGATTGCCTATACACCGTGCCCCCGAGTAACCCGAAAAACTGTAACAAAAAGTTATATGATGTTATACTTAGTCGAAAAACGGTTACTTTCCGAGATATTCATTATTTTTTAAATGAATACTCCCAAGTGTGTAACAAGCCCTAATAAATGTGACTAAGATACTTTTACATTTTTTTGTTAAATCTTTTAACGAAACAGCAATTAACCTTCGCAGTATTTGATGGTAAGTGACTACGAGTCCAAAAAATTTACCTTTTGTTTCCATTTTAGCTTTTTTTTTCCTTTTTGATATCTTTTCCTCAAGCACCTAAGGAGTTAAGGACATGTTTATAAGGAGGGGCTCAATTTACTGATTTATTTTGTTCCATAAGAATATTAATGTAAAATGACAAAATTCGACCTATGTTGATATTATAACGTTATTTATTTGTAATACCATCAAGAATACGTGGTTAAAAATTTTCGGGTTATTCGGGGGCACGGTGTATAAGTCCGTACGGTGCTTGCCGCACAAAACCCAGTAGTTTATGCAATTGATACAGAATGCGGGATCGTAAAACACCAGTGTCTCGGTTTACGGTAGTTTTTCTCCGAACAAAAGGTACATCGGGAGCGCGCATGTGTGCGCGCCGTGTACGGACGCACCACAGGCAAGTATTTGCGACTGCGCGCGACAGCCACAGTATGGCGTTCACTCACACAGACGCGCGTCGTGCGTCTGTGTTAATACGTGTCACGCGCTCCTAACCGGCCGAAGTCGTACTACTTGGTTGTCTATATACTTTGCCAGTGTATTGTGAAACGATCCGAAAGCCAGTATCACAGAAGTGTTTTAAGGCCTATGTGCAGTCACCACACGAAAATGCTCATATAAAACACATTTCGATACCTTCAGACTGAAAGGGCGTAAACGCCGTAGGTTGTGATGGCGCTTACGCCCTTTGAGTCTAAAGGTGTCGATTTATTGTATGGGGACTCCTTTTTATTTTTAACTTTATTTTGTTTTTATTCTTGGTTTCGTTCCCTTTATGCCACAAAAAACATATATTTCGATACTCTCAAGGGAATCAAATTTTATAGGGTACTTCCCGTTGACTATGAAATTTGGCAAGTAATACCGTCTTATACTACACGTACAGAGAAAAACCTGAAAAGTATATATTTGTAAGTATATCATAAAAAATATAAACTTTTTTTAAGGGAATAAATATTTATAGGGCACTTTAATATAATATGTAGCTACAAATTAAATTTTTCCTATTACACTAATTATATTTTTCCACAAGAGTAAACGGCTGTTCAAGGTTTGCACCAAGCTTCAGTGAAATTCAAAGGTACTATACAGCTGCAATTAAGGCTGCTCCGCTGCAATGCTACGGAAATAATCGAGTAACGATTTTGCTCAAACCAAATTAAAACCTAACGGTACGCTTATACTGCAAAGGAGGAACGCAGTGACCCGAAACATTTTGATAACTAGATGCTGGACATGTTTTAAGAAATGCCTTTATTATAGCTGCATCAAAATTTATACCAAAATTCCTAATAGAAAAAAAATGTAGATAAAGAAAAACCTTTTGTAAATAACCTGAAGGCTATTAAGTTATACTCAGGTCTACAGTCTCTTGAAGCTGTTAAAAAATCAAACTTCTGAGTTAACGTCAGTTAGACAAGTTATTTTATCTCATTCCTTAACCTTTCGATTCCCACATGTCTATAGGCGGTGTTAGGTGGGCCGTCTGAATGTTTGCCAGTCTAAGGAAAAATATCGGACTACTCTTCATACTTGCTTAAAATTTCGTTTGTTAATATGGGAAACATATTATATTATAATAACAAGACGGGACATAATCGCGTAAAAACATGCTATGCCCTTCGCGACCATGGACGTCACGGCACGTCCGAATCGTCGAGGTAATGGCATGTTTTTACGCGACTAAGTCCCGTTTTGTTATAATAATGACTGAAAATCGTGAAAGTTTAAATCAATATACAATGTGCTCGCGAGGAAACCGCATAATTTTGCCAGCGTATTCAATTATATTATACTCATGAGCGAGGTTAAAAGAAACTAAGCGTGAAATTAAAATAATAAAAGGTATAAATCTCTGACAAATTGTATTTTTTTCATTTATTACCCAGTTGACGCGTAAAAAGCTCCACGTAATTGCGTTTCAGAGCAATTTTTGCTTTTGTGTGAAGGATTTATTTTTACAAGTACAAAAACGATGTTTAATTTGCTTACGGCTATTTGCTGAACAGGTCCGAGTTTTTATGAACTCGAGAAACGTGATAAAAGTTATATTTTTGTGGAAACAAGCGTGGTTTACATGAATTGTTATAGGTATCCATGACCATTTTCCATTACATGGGCGGTTTGCCTAGTTGCCAGTCTTAAGCGTGTCACACACTACGCAGATACGATAATATTTTATCTGCGTATAATAACTTAATGATCTGAAACTATCACACACTACGCAGATACGATAATATACGAGACGATACATTCAGTCTAAATCCTTCAAACTGAACTGATGATCTGCAGATAAAATACTATACCATATTTATATCGGCAGATATTATACACAGATCAATTTATATACGCAGATAATATCTTTGCCATCTGTCGATATATGTCGGTGCCCACAGATACTTTACGATAAAATATAAGTTATCTGCGCTGTGTGTGTTAGCTCATTGAATTGTATAGGGAGCGATATTGACAGATATGCGTTCAGATACAGATATCTTATCGTATCTGCTTAGTGTGTGACACGCTTTAGGCAATAAAAAAAACCGGTCAAGTGCGAGTCGGACTCGCGCACCGAGGGTTCCGTACAAACTTATAAGTAGATACATGAATAGTTCAAGAAAAACTGTATGGCGATTAGTTTTAGTCGGAGCAAATAAGTATGTGTTACGATTTTTGCAAATTTCTCAAAAACGGTGCAAGTTAGGAAAACCGTTATATTTTTTCCTGTAATATTTAGGACGACATTAATAATTGGTAATTATTACAGATTTTTCTGTTCTGTAACTTCGAAGATACTAGTGGGGGAATGGTTTTTTTTAACGTTTTTCGTCATAAATCAAAAACTACTTATTTAAGAAAAAAAGTAACAGTTACAAGATTTTTTTTACATCTAATAGGCTTGGGTTAGGTACTTTTAATACTATTCCAAATTTCTTCTAAATTTTCTAAATTTTCCGCCCTTTTGCTTCAAATTCCTACCAAAAAATCGATGGCACTAGCTTAATAGCAAATAAGCAAGAATATTTAGACGAGCTTGAAGCAGGCCCGTTCCATCCGCGCCTCAGGTAACATGCTTTAAAATCAATCTGCGGTTGATTTTTAATTTAAGCATGCTCACTAGTAGTAGCAATGACTAGACACACATGCCACTAAGAAGCACGTGCTCATTAGTGGCATGTTTTCGTGCTACTAAATAAGCAAATATATCAGTACCTTAATATGTTTATGGAAAAGCGACCAACTCGAATTACCCTAGGCCAGCGGTCGGCAACCTTTTAGCAGCCAAGGGCCACATAATGTAGTAGCTTACGAAATAGACGCGGGTCGCACTATGTTAATAATTGGTGATTTTCTACAATTCTGAATATCTATACCTTCAGACTCAAAGGGCGTAAACGCCGTCAGTTGTGATGGCGCTTACGCCCTTTGAGTCTAAAGGTATCGATCGACCTTTACTTACAAAATAGCCAGAGGCTTGCGGGCCGCAATCAAGTGAGCGGTTCACGGGCCGCTGGTTGCCGACCGCTGCCTTAGGCGATTGACGAGTCTAACGACGAAGTCGCGGGCATAAGCTATTTACGAACTACACGATAATTAAACTAACATTATTTTAATATTGAATTCAAAATTTAGCTTCTGACAAAGGGTATAGATGCTGATTTCTTGTATCTGTTATAACATCTATATGTAGGTATATAACATAGAAATGTGGTGTACTTTACCCACCTAACAACCAAATAAAGAAACATCCTGTTTTGTTTCATATTGAATTTACATTACATATAGGGATGTAACGATACCGATATATCGGTATCGCCGATATTATACAACCGATATTTGAAGAGTGCGAAAAGAATTTGCAGTATGAAAAAAAATCTGCAAAAAGTAATTTCAATTTCTGTCTTAATTTATGTATTGGTCTATTACCTTGTGCAATTATAATTGCTATGTTAATTAAATCTTTTTTTCTTAATAAAAAAAAAATATTTTGAGTTGACAATTTATTTATTTTTACTTTACACTTTTAATGTTGACTCTCTGGTAAATATAACCAGTAGTCATTGCCATTAGTTATAACAAGGACATACAAATATCTGAAGTTCATACTTCATTATTTAGCTAAGATATTGGTATCGGTATCGTATCGGCAAAACTGTGTATCGTTACATCCCTAATTTACATAGGTATATACTTATGTGGAATAAAGCCGTAGCCGAGTTCTCGCAATATTCCGTCATAAATAATTATTACTGGAGAACCAATATCTCATCAAGGATCTTTCAGATTCTCGATAATAATGCTGTTTATTTATTGATATACATTTATAACTAACAGGGACAAAGGAATAAATTCATTTAAAACTTAATGTCGATTCTTGAAATTCCAGAATGAAATGATTTGTTTGTCCGAATACTCTTTCCATATAACCGTTAAGTTCACAGACCCCTGACTTTTCAGAATATTTATCCAAAATTAATAAAGGCTGTTGGTTTTTTTGAGTAAACTGATGGAGAATTATACGTATTAAATATTCGAACAAACAATACATTCGGAGAAATAACAGAGGAAGCCTGGAAGTGAATTATACTTACGGGATAATCTCTGGGTCTAGTGAAAAGTGGTGCAAGTCACATTTAATCTAGGAGCAAAAGAGCTTAAGTCATACTATAGAGTTGTGACCTTTTGGTCCTGGTATAAATTTGAATTGTACCCCTTTTCGCTAGACCCACAGAATAGTACTTTTTGATACAAGTGCGGAAAGTATGTCATTTTTCACGAGTCCCGAGTTGTATTGGCCCGAGCCGCCAGGCGAGGGTAAATACTCGGGACGAGTGGAAATGACACTTCCGCACGTGTATCCAACGACATTTTTTAATACATTTGCGAAAAAATGTCGGTGAAACAAAATCATGGCACCGGCTGTCACCATTCAGCCTAATCAAAAGAAATTATTTTGAAAAGAAACATACATAATTTAATTAAATTTACACATGAAAAAGCAAGATATATATTTATTATTACTTTGTACTTTACTTTTTGCAAATAAATGTGTCATTTAGTGTTCAAAAATTAGCTGGAAAGTAAAAAGCACTAGTGCGCAAAATACAACTTTGCGCACGATTTACAGCTACGAAAAGTACCACTTTTTGAGCAAGTGTATTAAAAATGTACTTTTAGTTTCAACCCCTCGTTTGCGGTCTCAAAATGTTGCCAAGCAATTAATACCTTGATATTTAAGTATTAAGCAGACAACGGGTGTTCTCTGATCAGAGCTTAGACATACCAATGCAATGGTTGATCGAGAATTTGTCAAATTTCATGTACGAGTTAATCCATGTTACCGAATTGTTACCGACATAAGCTAGATTTTTTTTAGGAACAGTCCATAGTAGATATCTATGATTCCTCATTTATTATTAGTTGTCAAAAATCAACGACGACATAAAATGTCTATAAAAAAACTAAAAAAGGTGCTTATATATAAGATTTTATGTCAACAACAATAACATTTAAGTAAAAAATTACCCAGTCACAGGTTTCCTAAGGTCTACGTAATAAAATATTAATATTCTTAATTTTTTTTTTTCTACTCCTGTACTTTTTATCTGTCTTTTACTAGGTCACGAACACTAATATAAGAACATACATAATATGAGTTATACTTTATTCCCGATAAAAGCCCTTGTGTATTTACAATCGCAAAAAGATACTGCTAGCAGCCACATATTTCTAAATCTAAGTTAAACTTAGGTCAAGTGTTACGCGTTCAATACTAACTTTACAATAAAAATGCACGACTACCACCTTAAAAGACAAATAAATTCCTGCGGTTTTTAAGAAAAACAAAACTTACTGAACTAAATTCTTTGATGCAAACATAAAAAAATATTTTTAATATCGTCACTGCGTGTCACTAGCGAGTATACGTCAAATTAAAAACAAAGTTTACCATAGACACAATACTTATTATATTGTCAGTCATATGTCATATTGTCAGTCATATGGAATAAGTCGAATCCGGAATATGACAAGTTAGGAATATTACCAGTTAGGAAAGTGTCGAATAAAGAATATGACCAACTAGGAATCTGACGAGTCAGGAACAAATCCTTGTCCGTTCACTTTTTACGAATTTACGTCAACAGTTTCAACACATTTCGGGACCGCGGACTCTCTGCGTTGACAGAGCGGGAGCGCGCTGGCTGGCACACTATCAAGTTCCTTTTTTTCTTCAAATGTCCCGGCCTGAGTCCCCACATTTATGGCAACCCTATACTAGAGTTATAAAGTTATTGAATAACAAACATCCGAACCTCTAAACATCTTAACAAACTTTCACATTTATAGGATAGATAAGATAACATATTTTTAAATTACAGTTAGGTTTAGATTCGCAAATAACATGTTTGTTTGTTAAATGATCCTTTTCATTTCAGCTGTTTGTTTCCATAAATTCAAATATGAGCTTCACGTCGCTCTATATTAAATTTGACTTTTAATAAAATTTGATAACTGCAAATTTGCTCGTATTCTGTTTGATTTTCACAACTGTTTGTATCTATATACATGAAACAAGTCGTGTTAGTTACACAATTTATAACTGGAGAACGGGTGGACCAATTTTTATGATTTTAAATTGTTTGGCTTTGTCTATGCCCCGAATAACAATAACTATTAAATAAAAGATCTAAAACAATTCAATTTCTGAGGTAGAACGAAATTCGCCGGGACAGCTAGTTTGAAATAAAAGCAATAAAGCAGCTCAGAGTCACGTATCTTGCAATGGAATTAGCCCTTTATGTCACACCTGGCCATAAAGTGGCTTTTACCGCACGCTACACTAAAAAGCTGCTTTCCGGGCAAGTGTAGAGTTAAAATGATGTGGAGGAACATTTCATACTTCTCAAATCAAGAATCCACCCTCCACGGGCAAATAATAGGCAAGTCGGTGGGAATCGAGTTCTGTGGACACCCCCCGGTACTGACTTGGTCTAACATTACATCTCAAAACTTTTTGTTGTTGTAAAAGAACTGCTTTGCGAGACTTGCATGTTTTTGATGGGATATACATTTTCCCACTGTACTACAATATGCATATTTTAAAAAGGGCGTCATCGAATTCTCTCGAGACCGGCAACACATTGGTAAATGCATATAGTGTTGCAAGTGTCTATAGGCGTTGGTGACCACTTTCCATTAGATCGGCTGTCTGCCTGTTTGCCCGCCTAAGGCAATAAAAATACGACATAAGAATATTCAAATTCAGATTCTTTATTGCATTTCATGTTGCACATAAGGTCCTAAAGGGCATTTCTTCAGAAATATGTCTGCGGGTCACCTCATTCATCTGGCCCTTTTTCATACTAAATGTATGGAGACAGATGAATGAGTCGCAGACATATTTCTGAAGAATAGCCCTAAAACTATTTACAGCTTCAACATGAACCCTGTAAGGGCACAGCGACATTAGGTTACTATAACAATGTGTTGTATGTAATACACCGTGGGCCCTGTAACAAGATCCAAAAATTAAAACGTAGATTCTACTCCTCAAACAATGTAACTTTTGTTCACTTTTAAAATCATGTCGAAATAAGATTTCTCATTTTTATACTAATGAAATAGTATTTTCAATGTATGTTAACATCAGTGTAATTTACGTCGCTTGTCACGCTACAAACAAATAAAAAACGCAATACATTGCGCCTTCAAATAAATTTTAAAGTGTACTAAAATGTCGCTGAACAAATGTTTAGTTTAAAGAGTAGAATCTACGTTTTAATTTTTGGATCTTGTTACATGGCCCACATTGTATATTTTCAGTAGGTGGAATTATGTCAAATTAAGGATTAACTCGGTTAAAAAGATACGAACCACGTCACGTAATAATTCAGTTGAACCGCAACAAAATGTAACACATTTGGGCGGCAACTAAGATTGCTCGCCGTCACGTACTGTCATTGGGCAGGTCTCCAAATATTTGCAGTTTCGCGTTTATTTAGATAACTCGCAAACGTGAACTAACTGAATTCTAACTCAGGTCAGGTGTAGCTCACTCGGCGATTTCGCCGTGAGGCTTCTAGTACCAAATGATAAGATGCAGATGATAAGAAAGTCTATCGTAATATAAGATCTGAGGATGACTGCATACTTCTGCAACAGGACTTGGAGCGACTCTCGGATTACTATAAAAGAAACCGCATCAGCGTTAATGTTAGTAAGTGCAACCACATAAGCTTCACGCGTCGGAATAACCCTATACATTTTCAATACAAGATTAATGACACAGAAATTATATCTGTAGATAAAGTCAAGGACCTGGGTGTGCTTCTTGACACGAAGCTTACCTTCTCCGGCCACGTGGACTCAATTGTCAATAAGGCATATCGTAGTCTCGGGTTTATTATTAGGGTCACACAACCATTCCGCGACATACACTGTTTAAAAGTGCTGTATTATGCCTATGTACGCAGCGTTCTTGAATACTGCAGCACAATATGGAACCCTCAGTATGTAACCTACTGCTATGCCATCGAAAGAATACAACAAAAATTTTTAAAACACCTAAACTACCGTACGCATAGCATAATTAAACAATACGCTGACTCTTGCAGGCGACACAAAGTCACTGAGCTTAGGAACAGACGCCTTGTTCGCGATATGATGCTACTCTATGACGCATGTTCAGGCTCTTTGGATTGCCTCGATTTGTCGGCGGCACTCCTAAAACTGAAAGCTACCACCAAACGGACCAGACATACCACCTTATTTGCCGTGCCCCTTCACCGTACGAAGTACGGTTCCAACTGTGTCACAAGTCGCCTCCCACGAACGTACAATAAGATGTTTGAGTCTGTTGACCCGTTCCACCTGAGCAGAGCTTCCTTCAGAAGTGGCATTATAAAACAGTTGCCACATTCATGAAGCGCAGAGTACACACACTCCCATATAGAGACACTGAGACACATACACACACGCACACACACACACACACACATACACACACACTTCTTTATCATTCCAAACTTTTGTAATTTTTTGTAATTTACTCATTATACTCTGTTTGATTTCCTTTAAATTAATTTTTTTCTGTCGGTGATTTTCAAGTCACATCATTTGTTAATCTGTCACATGTCATAATGCGTTTTTTCGTAATGGTTTATTTTTAAAAATGTATAGTTAAATATAATGTAAATCCGTAATTGGCCACTGTTAAGCAAAAATGTATATGCCTAAATTATTTGTAACTTGTGCTGTGGATTTTTTATAACAATAAAAAAAAAAAAAAAAAAAAATTTTGACCTTGCGGAGGGGTAAGGCCCTCTGGCGCTGGTTAAAACCAGTGACCAGAAAGAGCACGCGTTGAAAGAGACAGTCAGATCCGGTGTGTTCCGTCCGGTGGTTGCATCCAAACGTCAGTTTTGTTAGACTGAGAGACTCTGCTGCACTTTACTAGGGCATTTTAGTGCTATATTCTGGAACATGAAAGTCTTCATGAACAATAGGTCAAATTTTTTTTTAGTTGAGTCCCTCTCCCTGTGGAGATTATAAAATTGTTAGGATTTAAAGCCTAATTTTCTTACTAGACCCTCATAGACTTATAAAACCGTCGTTTTCATAAAACCTGTATGATAAAAGGATAAGTAAAATGTATCCAAGTCGTTATCTTTTGTATTGTCCACAGAAAAGACGCCCGTTTTGTTGAACGTGTATGACCCCTTTGTCTTCGTGGGCTTTAATATATACATAATTATGTATACCTAAACTATGTTTTAAGACTGTTTTAATTAATGCAATGGTTTCTCTGTGGGTCTCCTTTACTTGCTATGTGTTTATTTGTCCAAATATATTGAATGTCTGTATTATTAATCGTATATTTTTCCTGTAACTTAAACAAAAAAAAATCGGAAAACCTTTTTCGTTAAGTCACTCAGAAAACAATAGGTTAGGATAGGTTTCTTTACAACCATTATAAAAAATCATAATTATCTATAAACTAATTACTACCTAGAATACGACAGGCGTCCGAGAGGTCGTAGTCTGCTGAGGTGGTCCGACCAGATCAGCTCATCACTGGACACCAAGATGCATCACTCCCTCCACGACGCGAAAGATAGTGGTAAGTGGCACACTACTGATAAACGCGTAATCTGCAAATAGGGCATGCAATACCGGTATTACTTGTATGGGCCAATACCGGCAAACCGGTATTTTCCATACAAATATATCCGGTACTGCATGCCCTATACAAAGGAGGAATCACGACCAGTAATGAGGAAATCAACGCGAGGAGGCTATAAGATTTATTTACGCCATCAATAGGCTCGTGTCCTAAAGTTTGTTTCTGATGTAAATGGATTCTACTATTTATGAGGAACAAATATATACCTGTCGAAATCTCGTGACTGTCAGAAAGGATTACTGCAGAATCTTGGCCATTGAGGTATGTTGATTGAAGAAAAAGCATTCATGTCAGATCAAATCGTTTATTCGTCTGATTCTTTTGGCGACTTCGGTAATGATATTTTGGTGAGAAGAAGCGCCTGAAGAAACTCACCAGTTTCTCTTTTAAAATCATCAGGCATTACAATAGTTATTTTATTAGAAGAGAAAAGTTGAAAAATTATATGTCTCGGGCAGGATTCGAACCTGCATCTCCTCGGCTCTCCGGGCCAAACACAGGCGCCTTACCAACTAGGCTACCGAAACTCTGCCCAAGTCATCGAATTCCTCAACCAGTCCCTTCATTTGTGACGTCATTCTGGGTGACGTATGTAGCACCATCTACCATTGAGTCCTTAGAACCCATATGTATGGCACTGTGGTCTCAACTCGTATTGAGAAATCCACAGTAACGATGTGCTACACCCAAACATGATTTCTCTTCTAATAAAATATCTAGAATTCGTTGGCAGTCGTTAATGCTTTAATAAAAAATTACAATAGTTGTTACAATATTATGGCGTAGGTACTTGAGTGAGCAAATCTAGACAATTACGTTACACAGTATGATTCATTTCACTATTAATCGACAGAATTACAATTATCAAGTAGCAACTTTAACTACTGGCAGACGAACTGACAGAATCGTAAGACAAGTGTTGTCGCCACGACAGTCAGAAAGAGAATGACACTCTTGCCCACGTGCGCCGCAACCGGTCGTTACGTCACACGGCGTTCGCCGCCATTTTAAATCTACTTAGTACTACAGTAGTCAATTGACAGTCTAGGATTTCTTGAACTATCGCTACTGTCTCCGACATACCTATAACTACTACACTTGGATTACTATAACAGCCACAAATTGCAATCAAAGTAGCCGACCGCACCGAGCGTTAAAACGGCCCATATAAAACGGACGCACCCTGCGACGTCATCTCTTGTCCTCACTGTACTTTTTAAGTCTGTATGAAAAAATTACATTTTGCCATTTCGAGCACAAAAAAGTGCGTTTAAGCACATCGTTGTCGTAAATTTATTTTTTCAGTGTTATTTACACATTCCGAAATTGACTTTAATTTTTCTTTAAGACGATAAAAAAATATCGATTTTTTTAAATTTGTGATCTCATAACTTTTTATACATTATTCGTTTATTTCTTCTGTGTTATGATAACTTAGTATTTTCCAATCCGTGTGACTATATTATGTTGTAAAATTCAACATTAGTCAACATCCCCATAATCTAAATAATAGGTGCTTCTAGTGCTTAACACTAGTTCAAACCACATGTTTAAACTCCGTTAAAGTTGCCTGCAGGAAATAGTTTATTCGTAACGAAACTACGAACTACGGTGCTTAAACTTCCACCGGAGCAACTTAACGTGAGCCAAGATTCGTTACTTCACTTACAAGAGTTTCAGTTTGTTGTGTGTAGTGTACCTAATTTTTTAATAGTCCTCTCGATTTCCACAATATCACATCACCATATCCTGGTTTGGTGACAATAGGACTAGGTGCGTCTCCACTGTAGAATCGACTTGCTTTTTATGGTCTGTAAAAAGGTTGAAACTATTTGGACAATCCTCTTTTAGTTTGAATGTGTATTGGGGCCGCCCAATTAGGGTGCATCTCCACTAACGCGGAGCAGAGCGGAACGGGGCGGACCGGACCGTGAGTTGACCAATCACAGTGCTTGACCTCACCATTCCGCGTCAGTGAAAACGATGTGATTGGTCAACTAAGGCGGATCTCACACTGCAGCGCGAATCGCGGCGACACGCGACTCAGCGATTTTCAACTTTGTATGTAGAATCATCGATTTGTATAGAAAAATCGCGGGGTGGCGCACACTGGCGCGTAAATCGCGGCGACTCCCAGCGACTCGCTGCGAATCGCCGCGACTCGATGCGAGTCGCCGCGAATCGCATCTTACACGGAAAAAATCGCGGCGAGAATCGCTCGTTGAAGCAAGTCGCGCCTGCGATGTCGCCAGCGACTCGCGTCGTTACGTCGCGACTCACCCGTCGCGGTGACGGGCGATTTCAGTGTGTTCTTCGCCTTACAGTCCATTCCGCCCTGTTCTGCTCTGCTCCGCGTTAGTGGAGCACCCTAACTGGGAGGCCCTAATACACTTTCAACCTAAAAGAGAATTTTCCAAATAGGTTCAACCTTTTTACAGACCATAACAAACAAGTCGGTTCTTCATATAATGGAATTATCATAAAAGCGGATTAATTAAGTATGGATCCAATGTAATGAGCCCTGTATAATTCAGACTACGCTGTCAACTTCATCTCTAATATAATTTGATCCATTAACTTAACCTTACATTTTTTAATTGGAGATCATGCTGTGTGGTTCGTAATAATATAAGTTGTCGCGATTTGTCATTCCGTTGTAATAATCGTGGGACCAGGGCTCGAAACCGGTATTTTGCAAAAACCCCGAAATAGCCCAATATTTTGAATTATTTAATGTTTTTTATGTAGAGCTGAGTAATGTATTTAAGACATGATTTCGTATTATTAGATTGTCTGGTTAAAAAACGAAATAATAAACCAAAGAACGGAAAGAATACCGGTATTTTTGGATGGAGCAAATACCGGTTTCCGAGCCCTGCGTGGGACAACTACTTGAACCGCGCGGTCAAAATTAATTGATATAAATTTGGGGCGACATTGACGGAGACTATATGAATTAAAGTACAGAAATGGACAACGAAAATTAAATAATAAGCAATTACTCATACGAGCGGATTGCGGTTACCACTGCAGATCGTCATTAATAAGAGAATAATGATGTACGTGTTGAACGTTAATGGGGTGAATTATAATGGAGGACACGTTTTAACACCGCAGATACAGTCACCAGCAATTGTACTATATGAAATAACCGGACAAGTGCGAGTCGGACTCGCCCACCGAGGGTTCCGTACAAATACTTTAAATAGAGACTATATTTTTTCATCACACTTGCTCGAAAATGGTGTCATTACACGTAGATTCTGCGAGCCATAAATGACCTATTACGCCCTAGGGCTTAATGGTTTTATTTTTAAATTTGAAACGCTGGTTCTGTTTTACTCTTATTTGTCATGTTCCAAGGAAACACCAACTTACTTTTTTAAATTTATCAGTGAAATATTTATTTAAAGATATTTGTAATTGCAAATACGTGTAAAAACCTATTTCAGTAACGTTAATTAAATGTTTAAATAGTGTATTTCAGTATTTTGCAAATATAAAATATACTAAAATAGCCGTTTTAGGTCTTTACCACTATGGTTTCCGAACGTGACTTGACATTCGCGTTGTCTATGGACATATGTCACTAATGTCACTTTGTGTGTTAATATTTTCTTGTCATACTGGGTCAATTAGTGCAATATATTATTAAAATTTCCTCACAAGTGTGATGAAAAACATTGTATGTACCACGCACGGGCGGTAAAGGAATTACAACTTAGATAGACAATGTACTATTAATGAACTAATTACAAATGTATAGTTTCAAATTTTTTTACCCTTTGAATTTTGAGTTCCTTGAGAGAGTCGAAATGTACATTTGCGACGTAAACGGCCATATCTTTATTTTACGTGTTTAAACTATGAAAAATCATACTTCTACGTTAACGTGAAAAAAAGATACTTATGTTTGTGCCGCAAAAACCGTAAATTTTGACACTCATTGAAACCGAAATACAAAGGGTTTTTTCCTTCTTCAGGTCTTCTGCGGTCACCTTATTCCTCTGGGCCTTTTTCATACTAAATGTATGGTGACAGAGGAATAAGTCGCAGACATATTTCTGAAGAATAACCCTTCCGTTGATCTAGAACTATGAAATTTGGCAAGTAATACCCTCTTATAGGTACTACAAGTATAGGGAAACATCTGAAAACTATATTTAGACATATGTACAGTTTTGTAAAAGTGTCTATAAAGTTTAATCTCCATTTTAGGCACTAGAAAGAATTTTGGCTCAGTTACTTAGTACTAAAATGTCCAGTCAGTCAGTGTAAGTAACGCTGAACGCCTAAATAATAGATTACGAATCTGTCCGATGAAAGCCTAGTCACGCCACCCGAGCATTAACTAAACCACAGTCTAAGCAAATAAAGTCCCACATTACAAATTTTGCTACAGTCTAGGTCTGGCTGAAAAAAAGGCAAAAAAAAAACTGAATCAGCCAGTGGTATTATGCCACAGATACAACACATTACTCTGATTGAACGACCTGAGTCATGCAGTTTTGCGTTTACCTTTTTTTTAAATACCTAAAAGACACACGAAATGTCTCAAAGACAAATAAATAAAGTACACTCACAATAGCCCTGAAGATAATGGTAACCACAAAAAACATCGAGACCTTTTTTGAATTATAAAATCTCCCAAATCGAGGAGCGTTTTCAACTTTCCGGGCCTCTTGGAGAAAAAAGTGACGCTAACCAAGCACGATGGCATAGATAAATTACCGAGAGCATGGAATAGTGCTATTGTGTATACTAGCAATAGCATTCTATAGGGTGTCCCATAACTGACACGTCACAGTGACACTGGAGGTAGACCAGGTCAAGAGGTACCAAACAAACTTAACATGACCCGCCGACCGTAATTTTTTAGGGTTCCGTAGCCAAAATGGCATCCGTCCATCCGTCCGTCCGTCCGTCCGTATGTCACAGGCATTTTACTCAAAAACTACACGATGGATATTGATGAAATTTGGAATATAGGTGTCTTGTATGAGCCGCTACTTAGTTTGGTAGTTAAATAACTAAAATAAATATTTTTAGGGGGGGCACTCCATACATGTTACAGAACCTAAAAAAAATTTTTTTCAGAAAATATCAACGTGTGCTACATAGTTCGACAGCTATTTCAAAAACATGTTAAGGTTCTTAAGTAATGTTTTTGATTAAGTGAATACCTTTGGAAATAATCGCTCCGAAAGTTGTGAAAATTGTGTCCCCCCCCCCCCCCCCTCTATCTTCTAAACCGTGTGTCCGAAAAATACAAAAAAAAATTGCAAAGATAACGCTTAATTAATACTTTCAACGAAAATTATTTTCAACAAGATCGGATTAACCGTTTTTGAGTTATTGCCGATAAACTGCGCTTCTCAACAAAAGGACGTAATTGCTATGAAGATACGCTCTTTTGTTGTTGTAATTTTTTACATCGTATTTTTTACCTTATAGTTATTTCCCTTATAGTTACGGCTATGGAACCCTACACTGAGCATGGTCCGACATGCTCTTGGCCAGTTTTTTTCACTACTGTTGGTTAAAGTCGAAATTAATGTTTCGCTGTGAATTAATTCAAGATCAAACTAGTATTTTTTTAAATTTCACTTAGTTTTTGGATAAAATACCATTTATGTAACCTTAATTAACAATTCATGTTACCGGACACATAAAAAAAACTAACCTTGACACCTTTCCGAGTGCACACTGGCACTAATAATGTTAAAAACGGTCAAAATTCATGAAAAACATTAATTCGACAATAACTCGAAAACCGTGCCACTTTTACTGTTATGTTAAGTTGGTTTGGTACCTCTTGACCTAGTCTACCTCCAGTGTCACTGTGACGTGTCAGTTATGGGACACCCTGTATATTTGAATTTTCTATTTTCCTGTACTATCAGAATAAAAAGAGGTTTGTTGTATGTTAATGACCAAAGTAATGTCAGTGTCAACTTCTAAATATTATTATTTAAATTAAGATAAATACTTCAATAATTCTCCTTTGATCATGCGAACGGCACAACCACTACAAATGCATGTGTAGATATAAAATGATGTAGACACTACACGGGAGGTAGGTAATAAAGAAAGACCTCGATCGCATATTTATGTCCGTCGCTTGCAGCTCGGGCCGCAAACATCTGCGATCTTGGCCTTCACCACCCTAGTTGTGTAATGTACTATTATAGTAAGCGAATAACAGTATTTAAGAGGAAACAGGAGGGCAGTTTTTTCATACAAACGTAGTCCCCTGTTTCCTCCCTGGATAATGCTAGTAGAGCAATCATTTTTTGTCCAAAAATCTATGGCTACTATTGATATGTTCCTATGTTTTCCTTTTTACGATAAATTGATTCTCAAAAGAGATATTAACCTTCAAAAACCTAAAAAAAATGCCAGAATTTCCGCTGTGTTCACACATCCAGAAAACAAATTTGACTAGATTATTAAAAAAAAGGAAAACATAGGAACACGGCCAAAGCCTTTCTTTAATGTTTAATGAAAAAAATAGTTAAATAGGTTAAGTTTTGGGGAAGAAATCAGGGGACTACGAAACGTTGTTTTCATGAAATTTTAAAAGGTATTTTCGGTCCAAGCTGCAGTTGTCTCTATCGCGCTCTGCGGGTGAGAGGCGGGCAGTGCGGGATAGCGACACATTTTACAAATACCTAATTTTCAATTCTCTCGACCTTACTGTTTCCTCTTAATGCAACAGTTGTATAAAGTAGGCTCAAAAAATGCGAGTGGCGCGAGTTGCGATACGAGCCGCCGCGGCGGCGAGTATTGCAAATAGAGATGCCATGAGCGTTTTTTTTTTACAACGTTGCATACAATACTTTTTCTACGACTAGGTTTTAAAATATAAAACACAACATTAAACATAGCGCGCAACCAAGACAAGTATGACATATGCCTGACAGTATGTGTCTATGGTAAACCTTTTTTTAATTTGACGTATACTCGCTAGTGACACGCAGCGACGATATTAAAAATACTTTTTTTATGTTGGCATCAATGAACTTAGTTCGGATGTTTTGTTTTTCTTAAAAACCGTAGGAATTTAATTGTTTGTTAAGTTGCCAGTTGTGCATTTTTATCGTAAAGTTAGAATTGAGCGCTTAATCTTTGACCTACGTTTAACCTAGATTTAGAAGTCTGTGGCTGCTAGCAGTATAGTTTTGCGACTATAACGACACTAGTGCTGTTACGGGGAATAGAGTAAAGTTAGACTTCTCTGAATTCTACTTTCAGGGCTAAATCAATATCGTACCGGTCTTAATGTCATAGGCTGTGTCACCCGAGTTGGCGTTGACTAACTGTATATTCTACACTGTGACTGAACCTTCAGCAATGCTCGTCAACATAATGAACTAAATAGAATTGAAAAATAATCAAGATTATTTATTTATCGCCATTGCGTGTTGCTGACAGCGACAAAACTTAATTGCTGTAAATAATAACGGGCTTAAGTGCGATTCAAATACGTAGGTATATTAAGGCTGCGTTTGCACCGGAGCTATGCGAGGTAGCAGAGCGGTGTGCGAGGAAAAAATCCACCAATGCCGGGCCGCGCTGAGTGAGGCTAGGCACGTTGATTTGTGGATTTTTTCCTCGCACACCGCTTAGCTACCTCGCACAGCTCCGGTGGAAATACAGTATAAGAGTTTCGAACTACGCGCAGAACCGGTATGTTTTATTAAGGCACTACCGGGCAGAGCTCGAAACCGGTATTTTGAAAAAACCCCGAAATAGCCCAATATTTTGAATTATTTTATGTTTTTTATATAGAGCTCAGTAATGTATTTGAGTCATGATTTCGTATTATCAGATTGTCTGGTTAAAAAACGAAATAATAAACCAAAGAACGATAAGAACGGAAAGAGTACCGGTATTTTTGTATGGAGCAAATACCGGTTTCCGAGCCCTGGTACCGGGAATTCCCGATTCTCTAATACTAAAATTTCCCGGTTCTGCTAACTAGTAACCGGTACATAAGCGTGAAATAAAGTTCGATTGGTTTGTATCCCGTGTGGTCGAAAAATGGCCGTTTTGGGCAATCAAAACCGAAACGAAACGAACGAAAATGGAAAATGTGACTTAAACCAACTCGCATCAACGAACCAATATTTGCAACAGACAATCAACAGTCGACATACTTTCATCAAAGTATAAAGATAAACAAGTAGTCCAACTTCGGCCTTATAAGAGCGCGCGACACGTACTCACACAGACCCACGCGCATCTAAGTGAGTGCGATCCGTACTGGAGCATTCTTACGCTTTCTTAAATCTTTGCTTGTAGTGCGTTCGTACACGGCACGCACACATTCAAGCGCGCGGTGTACCTTTTATAGGAAGACAAAATACTGCTATTATACTGTGCTTACATTGGCAATGTTTAATTAAAGAGCAAAGGTAAGGATTCCATTGGAAATATTTTATTGAACTCCAACAGAAGCCTCACGGCAATATCATGACAATAGCATCGGCAACATTAACGTAATATAATAAAGTGATTTTCCAAAATAAATGGATGTACTACAAAAAATGCTTAGGCAGTTCTGACAGATAATTTTGCGAAGTAAAACTTGTTCCAAGTAACACATATTATGAGTTTTACAGGTCTAACACGGTTAAAAATGTACTTTAGTGTAATCCCACATTTAAAAAAAAACAAAGACTTCGACGAACTGAGAATGGACTTTTTAGGGTTCCGTACCTCAAAAAGAAAAAACGGAACCCTTATAACGGAACATTTTGTGGTCCGTCTGTCCGTCCGTTCGTCTGTTTGACTGTTAAACTCAGCAACGCGTGGAGGTATCGAGTGAAAAATAAAATCATATACTCAGGTCTATGTTCCCTTGAGACTGTGATAAAAATAAGCTTCTAAGTTAACGTGGAAAAAAGATACGGCCGTTTGTGTCGCAAAAAAAGTAAATTTCGACACTCTCAAGAAATCCGATCCGATCCGCCACATTCCGTTGACGGAACGTTGGCAAGAAAAATCTGTGAATAATAAATTTTTAATTACATCATTAAAAATTAACGAAGGGAATCAAAATGTATGAAGGTGTACGTGCGCGCATAGATAAAGCGTTCATTGGGAATATTTAAGTACAGAACAAACGTAAGGATTCCATTGGAAATATTTTATTAAACTCCAGAAGCCTCACTGCGGTTCCGAGTAACATGACAATGGCGATGGCAACAATAACGTAACGGGTTTCACTTTCACATTGCGGGTGACAGATTTCACTGTACATACGGGAATTGATTCGTAACGTTATTTAAAAGGGCTAAAATAAATTTTATGCCACACCTGGCCAGAAAGTGGCTTTCTGGCCAAATGTAGGCATAAAATGATGTACACAACACGGGAGGTAATAAAGAAAGCCCTCGATCGCATATTTACGTCCCTCGCTTGCAGCGCGGGCCGCAAACATCTGCGATCTCTGCCTTTCTTTGTTTTACCACCCTAGTTGTGTAATGTATTATTTCTGCGACCAGTAAGCTTATGATACCTCGTTTTGTCACGCGATAAATAAGTGATAAAGCATCCGTCACTCTTACACACTATTTGTTAGAACGTGACGGATGCTTTATCATTTATTTATCACGCGACAAAACGTAGCATCATACGCTTACAGGGCGGCATCACTTGTAGTTGCGGAGCACGCTACGCCACCTAGTAGTTTAAGAAAAACTATACCTCGGTGTTGCTACACTGACATAGTTACCACAGCGCGAGTGACGCCCCCTGAAGGGCAATGGCGACAGCTGAGTTTCAAAGTTGCTTTATTAAAATAATTTGTTAGAATATCGGAATGTCAAGTTTAGGCTTGAGTAGAATCGATCTTGCAAAATGGCAACACGGCATTGACGGATCATTCAAACTTGATGAATGGTATGTCACTTGGAGAAATTATCACGGGCCATTTGCACATCGCCTCCGCTATATTACGATATCCATTTGCGACTAGCTAATTCGCTCTGATCACAGCTTAAATTAAACACCAAGATATAGAATAGGTACCGCTTTTAGTTCGGCGATAAGCTATGGAAGACGATCCATCCGGTCAGGAATCTCCACCCGATGCGACATGTAGTATGTATTTTCATCACTGTTGTGGACACTGACAGTTATAACTCTTCTTTTATATATTACTAGTATTTTCCCGCGGTTTTGCCCACGTTGTTATTGTCCCAAAGGAACTCTTTACCGGAATATAAAGTATTCTATGTTTCAGTCCAGGACCTGGTCTACTTACATGCCAAATTTCAGCTTGATCCATCTAGTTGTTACCTCGTTATTAGGTAACAAACATCCAAACATCTTCACAAACTTTCACATTTATAATATTAGTGGGATAGTGGGATTAGATTTTAAATTAAATATTGATGAAGAAAGTGTTCTTAAACCGTACTAGTTTAAGTTAAAATATTTGCATGCTGTCTTGAAACAACTGGAAAAGGTGGAATGACGTTAATTTAACCTAAGGCCTGTACCTACTTAAGAACTGTACTAAGACTTTTTCTACCAACAGACTAAATTGATGAATTGATTGATTAACAAAAAAGAAGAAAACGACCAAACAGTTCATATTTGTGAAATCCAAACATTACTAAAAGGGACTGTTCTTAGATAATTCTTAGCAAAAAAAGAAACAAGACATTGTTCAAGTCTGGCTCAGGACGAATTTTTTTAATGTCTTTAATCGCCGTATCAATTTTTTTATCCATCGAGTAATCTATTTAAATCTAAACAATATTATACAGTAAAAAATCTTTTGGTTTTTTGAGACTTCTTATCTGATTATACTCTTTGCCGATTTCAATAAGTCAGATATTATACAAAAACTTTGCCAAGCAATAGGAAGCATAACAATTTAATAAAAAAGTATCCGAATACATAATAAGAAGGAAATACGACTGTCTGAGGGGCCATTAATCACAAGTTTATTACGATTCGTCGGCCGGGCGAATTTCATTCCAGCCATCTAAGAAATGAAATGTTTTCATTTGTCTAATTTACCATTGTTCGCGATGGCTCGTGATTGTAGTGCCATTTTGTGGCGATTTGTTTTCGGTTTCATACCTTATTGTTCTGGTGACAACTGGCGAATTGTTTTTACGACAAAAATGAAACCAATTAAACTGGTTTATTGTTGAATATTCACGTAATTTTGTTGTTTGTTTGATTGTAAAAATATTTATGTGAAAAAGTTTCAAAATGTGATCGTAGTACTAAGTCAGGATGTATGCAGATTTTCTCAAGATACTTATCCTTCACGGAATAGTGAATATCTACGCTAAATATCTAATATTTTAAAAATTAATTAATTAATACCTATAATTAAAAGTCCCAACAGCCAAAACAAGCTCCGTTTAGAATGACGCTGACCATAACGGCTGATGCATTTTTCTGACTTTCTGAGACTTCTCATGTTGTTTTGCGCAAATAATATGTGTCAAATTACGAAATGAACCACATTACATCCAAATTTGACGCTGTCAAAGTGGATTCATAACCTTTTTTCGTTTGTATGTGACCCAAGCGACTCGAGTCGCCTTAAGTACCCGCGATGGCCGCGATTCTTAAATTCAAGAGCTCGGGAATTTCCCGGTAATTCAGAAATTGAATTGTTAAGCTCTCGAGCAGTGAGAGCTTCTGGATATTGTTTCGTGTTTATCCCGCAAAGTAGTGCAGGGAAGACGAGAGCATTTATTAGAAACAGCACACTCTATGAATTTACCTAAGGTCCTATTCTCTTTAGCATTACCACAGTATAATAGCAGAAGTTTTTTTACCGACAAAAGGTACATCGGGCGCGCGCATGTGTGCGCGCCGTGTACGGACGCACCACAAGCAAACATTTACCAATGCCACAGATGAGAGAATATAAACAGATATTTCAGCGTCGCGCGTTTCCATACAAAAAACAAGAATTCCCTAGCTCGTGCCGAACACTATTGTGTTGACACGAGCGTGGAAATTCCGACCGCTAACAGCCACAGCTTGGAGACTTCGTACAGTAGGTACAATACGTTCTCGCATAGTTTTCGCTAGCGGCGTTCGGCCGGCATCAACGGCGTTTGCGTACTGTCACGATAATTATTATATATTATTACACGATAAACTTCTGCGATCTCGGCCTTTCTTTGTATTGCCACCCTAGTTGTGTAATGTACTATTGTATAGCTCAGTTATTTAGTTAGTTATTTATTTTTGACCTTGTATAAAACTTGGATGAAGGAGCGAATTCTCCTAACACAAGTTTAGACTTAAAAGGAGAATTCGACACACTTAGACTATGACTGTTGAAAATAAATATATTTTTGATTTTTGATTTTTGATTTTGAATTATATTGTGAAACTGTGACGTTTTGGTCGCCGGCGACTGGATCAGCTACGCCCACCGCGCGGGAGGCCAAAATCGAGTGAAGTGCACCTGCCAATGCGCACAAATGCCACAGTATGGGGTGTACTCACACAGACGCGCGATCGTGCGTCGCGATCGCGAACGTAACGTTAACGTCAAAAAAGATACGGGCGTTTATGCCGCAAACGTATAAGAGTACTTTCTGCTGACCTAAAACTATGAATTTTGTCAAGTAGATAATACCGTCTTATACTACAAGTCCAGGAAAAAATCTGCAAAACTACACATTTTTTATTAAATCGTTAAAAATATAGTCTTTATGTAAAGTATTTGTACGGAATCTTCGGTAAGCGAGTCCAACTCGCACTTGACCGGTTTTATCCACATTATCCCAATCTTGTGCAATCTCCCTCTAGTATTTACGAAAGGCGTCTAGCTCATCTTGCCATCTCCCTCAAGAAGACTATGCTGATATTCTATGATGATTTCTATGCTTAATTAATTACTGAATTTAAAGATACGATGATATAAACTATAACACATTTATTTGCATCCGTAGAGGAACGGTTTTTTTTTAGAAACTGACAAACTCGCGGCCCTTATTGAGCATAGGGATTGTTTGACCGGGTGGCCGGCCGTGGCGTTCCCTGGGGTCGAACCAGGTCGCTAGCTGGACCATGAGTGGAATCGGACTGGGTGGGGGCCGGGGGCGCCTAGGGTCGAACCAGGTCGCTTGTCCCGGTCCACCTCGATTTGGTCGAGCTAGGTGGGGGCCTGAACGCCTGGGGTAGAACCAGGACGTTTGGCCAGGGCTACCTTGACTTTTCGCTGATTGCTCAAAGTGAGCAGCGGACCAGCGGGAAGGATGAAGCGGATCAACCTGTCCTTATGTGAGCGTGTGTATCGAACGAAATAGAGGAACGCCACTCGTAGGAGACTCTAGAGTTAATTTCATCCAATCGTCGTGGCGATGTGGCTTTCCGACCGTCTCAATAATCCAGTCTTGACTAAAGTAGATCACTGTCGCGAACTCTTTCGAGCGATTTGTTTTTCTATAGGTATCTTTTTTATGTATTTATGTAATTTCCGATCAAATATTCGAATGTTAGTAGTTGTTGTTGTCAATGTTGTGAAACTGACTTGGTGAATTTCATTTAAAATACGATAAATCAGGTAACAGTCCATTTCACTTTGCTCACCGAATCCCTATGTTCACGTTTAATTGTTTAATGTATGACCGAATGAAATTTTACTTTGATCAACAACATAAATATTAAATAGGTACAAGTTACCCTAAGGTCTAGGGAAGGGTTTATAAATTGAGGTTTGATCAAACAGGAGGCCGCTCAGCATCTGTCGGGGCGCAGGGTGCCGACGACGCTGATTTTCAGTGGATCCATTGACACAAATACTATTTGGAGAGTAGTAGATAACATTTGGTTAATAGATTGTTGTGTTTCCACATTAAAAGTCTAATGAATCAAAATATTTCATGTAGATATACTGGTATTAACTCAAAGAAATAAATTTAAGCATAGACTGTTGTAATAATTGTACAATAGAATAACTAAAAGAACGGGCGTATGCACATTTCAGGCTTTTTAAATTTTATATTTAGGGTTTGTTTTTGGTTTAGTATTAGGTGAATTATACAAATACTTAAATACATAGAAAACATCCAAGACTCAGAAATAAATATCATCACAAAAATAATATTCGCTCTTACCGGGATTCGAACCCAGGACCGTCAGCTTCATTTCAATTATTCCATTGTATAGTCATGTACATTGTAGTTAAGATGTTAGGTACAGTATTTTGTCAGTCTATGACACCCTGTAAGAGCACACAACAAGTTTTTAACTTTTAATCCCTAATCCCCTATTAATATCTCGGATGCACTCTAAAAAATCTGAGCCAACTAAGAGACATTTTCTCTTTGTTGGCGTTAACTTAAATAAAACAAACAAGATATTAAACATATCAACGAAAGCTGATTAATCAAAACAGCAAGTTCATTAATGATTAAAACAACAATATAGAATCTTGACAATTTTAACAAATATATTCCTTGTTTCTATCATTATTTTCTTATTTGTATGATTCGATCATGTTTAATTAGTTACCTTATACATCAATGTTTGTTCAATCAAATCAGAACATGGTTAATTGAACCATGATAAACAATCAATATCATCTTAGTTGGTGCATCTAACGTCTTGTTAGGCTCGTATGGAATCAAGATGCTTGATTATAACTATCACAATCTTGTTAGGAGCAACCAATTTTTTTTTAGAGTGTGAGACCAAAATCCTCGCGGGATATGGCAAATGTTCCCTGACAACCAATATGCCTAGCTGTGATATCCAAACGTAAATGTAACAGAAAATTACACACAAGTGTATTACGAGGCAGTAAAAAAGTATGTGTCAGATCGCAAGTGTTTTTGGCCCGAACCGCAGGCGAAGGCCATAAATATGCGATCATGGGTCTTCTTTATCATACATATATTTTACGTACAATTGCTCGTCCTCTCATTGCCAGGAATTGAAAATATTATGCAATACAAAAATACGACGGAAAATTTTGTTCGAAACATTAGTAAACCGCCTAAAATAGGGCACGCTCGCTGCGCATTCGCTAACTTCAGCACCGATCGGGTCCCAAAAATAGGACAAAATCGGAAACTTACTTACTTTGAAGTTATAAGTAGCATCATGAAACTTTTTCCCTTACGAAACTAGATATAGCCTATAACTTGTAGGTAGTTTTACTGTAACATGTGTAAAAACCGTTGAAAAACAAAAACTGGTCAAGTGCGAGTTGGACTCGCGCACCGAGGATTCCGTACAAACTCATAAGTAGAAACGTGAATAGTTTAAGAAAAACTGTATTGCGGTTAGTTTAATAGAAGCAAATAGGTATGTGTTACGATTTTTGAAATTTCTAAACAACGGTACAATTTAGGAAAACCATTATATTTTTCCTGTAATATTTAGGATGATATTAATAATTGGTAATTAATATAGATTTTTCTATTCTTGAGACTTGCCAAATTTCGTAGTTTTATGTCGACGGAAAGTACCTACCCTGTAAATTTTGGTTTATTTTACTTCAACAGAAAATGACCTGGGGAGCATTTTCTATTTATAGGTTACACTTTGTAAGTACATAATAGTTATTTGGTTTTATTTAAAATTATTGAAGATTGCTTGTAACGTGTTATTTGTTATGTTCAATGTTCCTGTAAGTATTAATTTACAAGGTTTGCCAACAGGTACAAGTACAATACTATATGACACGAAATTTAATAACAATAGGCACGTATCCTATTTGAATATTCACCCAATTACAAGCAAACACAACTTGCATAAATATTATCGCTTACATTTTGCAACACTTAAATATAACATTTCTAAAGGAGAACAAGGAAATTATACAAGAAATAATATAGTAATAATTAAATTGTTAACATTTAACTTATTTATGTAAAACATCCAGGGAAATAATAATCCTGCATAAAATTTTACAGCGCATCCAGAGAAAATAAGATGTCTGATAAACAAAATACTTAATTACCATTTACACCGGTCTTAAATTCATACAAATGTTTTTTAAACTTATTTAAGGAGATATTCAGAATATCGACCTTTACTTCTTTTAAGAATTTATTATGTTGTTGTTTCCTTGAGAGTGTCGAAATATACGTTTTTTGCGGCATAAACGGCCATATCTTTGTATTACGTTAACCTAGAAATTATTATTTTTTAAACTGCAAGAGACCGTAGACTTGAGTATACAGTTTAAATTTCACCTCGATACCTCACGCGTTCCCGTGATAAAGGCTCTTGACAGACGGACAACAAAGTGATCTTATAAGGTTTCCGTTTTTTCCTTTTGACGTACGGAACCCTAAAACACAAAGTACAGTCACTAGTAAAAGTAATTCCGAATATATATTATACTAGCTTTTCCGGCGAACTTCGTTCCCCCTCCTAATGTTCCCATTAAAAACTGAAGCAAATCCGTTTTGTCTTGAAAACCCGGATTGACTCAAAAAACACACACAAAATTTCATCCAAATCGGTTCAGCCATTTAGGAGGAGTTAGGTGACAAACACACACGTACAGAAGGCTTATAAATATTAAGATACATAAAAAGATAATTACGATGTTTAATAGACAATAGTTAGAATAAAATTATATAATTCTTAGCCGAAGTTCTAAGACAAGCCAATATTATTAGAAAATGCTATAAAGAGCATTTACCTTAAAATCAATAAACGTTTGAAATTCACAATAAATTACTATTCTTACCAATTTTCCTCACCTCAAAATACCTTAAATATTACTTTAAATCCATTACGAGTAATAAGGAATAACATTACTTAAATTAATAAACTGAAATATCAGCCTAACTATATATTTTCTTCGTTAAATATAAATTTAGTCTGAATTGATATTTTTCAGGGCCATCTTTAACCTTTTTCAGGACCGCTTACGTCATAATCATAAACAGGTAATGTTCAACCGTAAAATCAGCAGTTTACAATCCCGAGGGACAACCCTATCGTTAACTAATATTAAACCCTTACTCCAATATTTATTACACGCGAACTTTTCATTGCTCAAACCAATTAGCGACAAAACTTTTATAATATTTCCTTGAAGCTATTAAATAAAACCTCAACTCACGACTAAACTAAAAAAAACAAAAAATTAAAAACTTACGGCGCTCAGCGGCTATTCCAAATTCAAAAATACACTCACACTAGCACACACACACAAGCACAGTACACTGTTCGGTGATCGATGTTTTTTTTTCAGAGCGCAAGGAGACGTGCAGTCTGCCGCGCGAATCGGCCGAACTGCGGCGCGGAGGGTAGCGGTGGCGCTACGATCGCCCGGGAGCGCTTCAGCGCTCTAACCGGCGTCTCGTATCTTTTCACGGATCTGAAAGCGTATAATTATCCTTTTAGGTCTTCGCACAATAAAACAAGGTATGACGTCGTGTTGATACATCATAAGGATGTCGGAGCTCATGTAGGGTGAAAAAACGAACGCCGCATGGACGGTAAACATTAAATCTTGGAAATAGCCTAAAAAAAACTCTGAAGTGGTCGTGTGAGATGAATTACGGCAAAAGCTAGCACAGCCATGCTAACTTTTACATTATAATGATTAAGTAGGTACTTATAGAGAATTGCTTGTGAGTTTTACCGACACGTTTAGCCTAGTGGGAGTTACAACGCCTACGATGCTAGAGGTCCCGGGTTCAAATCCTAGTAAGGGCAATTTGTGTGATGTGATGAGCACAAGTATTTTTCCTGAGTCATGGATGTTTCTTATCTATTAAGGTCTGTATTTATCTATATAAGTAAGTATATCGTCGTCTAGTAGGTACCCATAATAAGTACGAGCACTGCTTTGCTTGGGACTAGACCGATTTGTGTTAGATGTCCTGTGATATATATATATTTTTTTAAGTTTTTGAAAAGCTCACCGGTTTAGGTTAGTTCGTCTTTTCGGGATTCAAGACGATGTTGTATTTCAACATTACCGTTTTGTGTTCTGTTGTTAGTTCAACATCCAACTATCCAGTTGCTGCGTATTTATTTTTCAACAAGAAATGTTTTCTCAAACATAGCGTTCAGAAGTTTCCCTTTCTAACAAAACTGATGTTTAGGTCCGGCCACAGAACGGAACGCACCGCATACGATCGTCTCTCTCCATCGCATAACGCGTGCTCTCTCTGATCACTGGCTAAGAGCGCTCCGGACGGACAAAATTTGGTACTATAGTCTGTCCGTTTAGGTATTTAAATAAAGGTAAACAAAAAATTCACGTGAATCGGGTCGTTCAGCCAGTAGTATTGCGCCACAGATACAAAACGTTACTTTGATTGGCCAAACTTTTTTGTTGTAAAAGAACTGCGTTGCGAGATTTGCATCTTTTTACATTTGTAATGTTTTTGATGGGATCAATTTTACTCGCAACATAGGAAAAGCGCTGTATGGGTAATATTTTCGAATTGTATGGAAAATATTACCAAAGTCCTAAATCAACGCATCTCAGTTCTACAGGTTTTGAGAAAGAAGCAATAGATGTGGAAATGGAATGATTTTGAACGTGTGCTAAATTTTCTTAATGACTTTTAGGAAAATTTTATGAACAGTTCATAATATTTTCATATTTAGGTACTAAGATTTCTTTTTGGAAATGTCATATGATGTATTGAGTTTTCTATAACAGTATGCAAAAAAATGAAATGTGTTTTTTTTTTGAGATGCGTCCTTGTGAATCAGGACGGCAGTATGGGCAAAGTGTGTGGGCATTATGCGCGAGTTGTAAAGGGAAAATCCCGAGTTGTACAGAGAATATGTTTGAATTGTATGGGCAATATTTTCGAGCTGTACGCAAGTTATTCCCAGTTGTCGCGTAATTGATTGACGACATTCTATGAACATAAAACTTTCTATGACGGCCGGTGGGCTTAAATGCTTTAAATCACAATGGATTCCGGGGCTACAAAAACACCGAGGAAATTACATTCAAACCTTCGCGCTTGAAAAACCTCAACTGCAAAACCTTTGACTAGCTCAAACCAGATTTGAGCAGGCTAAATAACTATTGTTTTAGTAACGCAAATAACCTCGACTTGGTACGAATACAGCTCGTGTGAAGAGAAATGAGAACAATTTAGTTTTATATTGTTAATTTATTAAAAGATTATTCCAGGAAATTAATTTTAAGTGAGAATTCTTGACAGCGGGAAATAAATCTGAAGAAATAATGTCAAAAAACTGAGTTACTAGTTACTATTTATGAGCGTTAATCGAAATATTGCTAAGGCGAGACTACTAGGTGACAATGATTCTTAAAATGTAATTATAACTCTCAGGTCAGGTTCAGTCGATGCTGTTTCGACGCGGATTGTCTGCGTGCGGACGTACGGACGATAGTTTTGATATTCGCGTCCCACTGAACGTGTTATAATAAGTAGTGGTAGTGACATGAATCATTTTAGCAAAGTATAAAGACAACTAGTCCAACTTCGGCCGTTTAGGAGCGCGCGACACGTATTCACACAAACGCGCGAACGCGTGTGAAGATATGTTTTGTCGAGCGATAAATAATAAATATGTCGGATTTTCTCGCGATGACAGACTGTGTCAGGTCAGGATGGGTTAGCTGCAGAATCCTGGCCGTTGAGGTATGTTGGTTAAAGAAGTGGATTCATGTCAGATCAAATCATTTATTCGTCTGATTCTTTTGGCGACTTCGGTAATGACATTCTGGTGAGAAGAAGCGCCGAAGAAACTCACCAGGTTCTCTTTTAAATCATCAGGCATTACAATGGTTGTTACAATATTATGGCACAGGTACTTGAGTGAGCAAATAGACAATTACGTTACACAGTATGGTTCATTTCACTATTAATCGACAGAATTACAATTATCAAGTAGCAACTTTAACTACTGGCAGACGAACTGACAGAATCGTAAGACAAGTGTTGTCGCCACGACAGTCAGAAAGAGAATCGACACTCTTGTCCAACGAGCCCATCTACGTGTACCGCAACCGGACGTTACGTCACACGGCGTTCGCCGCCATTTTACATCTACCTAGTACTACAGTAGTCAATTGACGATCTTGGATTTATTGACTTATTGCTGCTGCCCCGACAAATAAATAAATATTAGGGGACAATCTTACACAAATCGAACTAGCCCCATAGTAAGCTCAATAAGGCTTGTGTTATGGATACTAGACGACGATATATTTAATAGATACAAATACTTAAATACATAGAAAACATCCAGGACTCAGGAACAAATATTCGTGCTCATCACACAAATAAACGCCCTTACCGGGATTCCAACCCAGGACCTCTTGCTTCGTAGGCAGGGTCACTACCAACTAAGCTAAAGCGGTCGTCAGAAAATAAAATAAATGATAACATCCGTCGCTCCCTCTCACACTTACATTCTCGTCAGAACTCGGAACGTGACGAATGCTTTATCATTTATTTTTCGATAGACAAAGCGTCGCATTATAAGCAGGTGTGTGAAAGTAGGTTTTGTCATGCGATAAATAAATGATAAAGCACCCGCCACGTCCTGGCAAAAATGTATGTTAAAACAAGAGAATGAGGACATCCTCATTCCATCAACGCATGCCGGACTGTCAAAATCCAGCTTCTCCTGGAGATGCCTCGCAGAGAGGCAAAACACGTAACGAGCCTTACATTTTTTGTGATGGTTTGTTATATTTATTTGCATGTTTTTTTTTATTTTGCACGTGAATGCATGATAAAATACGCAAGTAATACTAATTGACTAACCCGTTATCGTATCGTGGATTAGCAAAGCAATATTTTGTTTTAATTAACTTGGAATAAAGCCTGAATCAATCAGTTATTTGAATATGGAAGTGTAATGGAATTGTAAGTCCGTCACTCTTTAACATCTATCATTCTACAACGCAGTCATGCTAGCCCGACCCTCGAGAGAATATCTATTGTCTCATTAAATTTCAAAAATGATGCTTAACAAAAACACCCGAAACCATAAAACAATCGTCGTCGAGTTGGCAAGAGTAATTAATGCAAGATAAAGTTATAATGGCGTCTATTAGGGCCGCCATTAAAAGTGGAGGATCGGGATAAGGCACAGCTGCGAGGAGCCCAGGTGCAAAAATACATTATAATAATGTTTCAAGTCAGCCGCGTTTGGAGTAAGATGGCCATTGGGGCCGAAAGGTTCTTGAATGGAGACCACGAATCGGCAGGCGCAGCGTCAGCCGTCCACCAACAAGATCGACAGATGATCTGCTTAAGGCTGCTGGCTCACGGTGGACGCAGGTTGCTACCAACCGAACTAATTGGAAATCTACGGGGTAGGCCTATGTCCAGCAGTGGACGTCCTATGGCTGAAATGATGATGAATGTTTTAAGTGCATAATTATCATCACGTTTCCCGTACTTCTACGTGAAGCGAAAATTAAAAACGTCTCGCGCTAAATGGGCGGACAAACAAAAGCATTTCAAAATTTGCATCTTCAGCATCATCAGCTTACGAGTAGATACGTCCTACTGCTGCGCACAGGCCTACTCTCACAGATGACAGTGAATGGGCAGTAGTACTGTACCCACGCTGGCGCAGTGCAAAAAACTGTTTCCCCGTTTGAGTCCCGTTTTATTACGTATTTTTATACGCCGGATATATGCAGGTTCCCTCACTAGGGCATGCAATACCGGTATTACTAGTATAAGCCAATACCGAAACTCTAAGAAAAAAATGGTTTTTTCTCAAACATGGCATGAAATATTGACATTACGTGCCTAAAAATAGGCCACAAAGTACCTCGTTTCCTATGCGGCTTGACACTTGGCACGGAATGGAATTTCATACTTACATTGCCGGCCTATTTTTTTTTAATTTGCATTCCACATTTATTAGGGCCCCAGCATCACGGCATTCAGCCATTAAAAAAACAAAAAACGATTTTTGCTATATTTTGCAGTTTTATTTATTTAAAATTGACATGAACATAAAAAATAACACATTATAAACAATTTCCAATTATTATAAATTGCAAACTAAACCACAAAAATACACATTTAAAATATTTCATCTAAATATTCGCGGTAAAAATGTGAACTGAAACAGCTTGACCGAATTTGCATTGTCTATGGATATAATGTCACTTTCTGACAGCCAGTTTGTGTTATAAAATATTAAGTAAGGTTATTATAGTAAGTTTATTTATTTCATTGCATGTTTGAGAAAAGCACTATACATACCTCGGCGGGAAATGGGGTTGCCGGCCTCGTAATTATCTGGGCTCGCTTCGCTCGGCCAGCTATATGTACTCGGCCGGCAATTCCTTACTTCCCGGCCTCTGCGGTAATGTACTATTAATTTTAATTTATTTTTTAAGTTATATCATGTGAGTCACAGAATTTTTTACATTTCTGTAAGATATTTAGTAAACAAGTATTCTCAATTTGTATTTTGACGTCTGGAGATCCTTTACACCTCCAAAACATATAATATTTTGACAACGGGGACTCTTTACATCTCCATTAAATTTAGTATCAACTTATTTTCTATTTTTATTTATCTTGTTTGGATGCATAGAGAGACCCTTTACATCTCTATAAATGTGCCCGAAGCGCCAAAAGAAAAGAAGAGAAAAGAATATAAGACATGTCAAAGAGCCCTTGAGGGCCTAGTTGCAGAAATAAATTATTTTATTTTATGAAATACTCATTTGCAAGAGTCATAATAACCTCCCTTAAACTCATACGGTATTAGTGCTAGTACACTATGCAAGTAGCTTGCGCACGATGCACTATGCCGCGTAAGATTGTGAAACAACGGTATTAAGAACTGTGCAGGTCCAGTGACTCGAGCAAGTACCAGCGTGAGCCACCCGCGCAAGTAACCTAACGAAACGCCTTTACTTGTACCGTTTACAACTGTACAAGTACACACTGTTTCGTAGGGTTGGAGCACCAGTTCAGGGAAGATAGTACTTAATGATAAAAAGTGATTATTGTGGAGATTCGCGAATGAGGTTAAGACGAGAAAACCCAAATTGCATTTTAGCACAACACTTCCCATAGATCTAAATCAGCGGTCGGCAACCAGCGGCCCGCGGGCCGCATGCGGGTTGTGAACCGCTCACTTGCGGCCCGCGAGCCTCCCTGGCTATTTTGTTTGTAAAGGTCGATATGTTCAGAATTGTACAAAATCACCAATTATGGACATGGTGCGGCCCGCGTCAATTTCGTTAGCTACTATGTGGCCCTTGGCTGCTAAAAGGTTGCCGACCGCTGATCTAAATAAACGGAAAGAAGTTATACATACTTAACCATATAATTATAGCGCCAACATAAGAAACATAAACTATCTACTATACGTGTGTTGGACTTGCCAACACACGTGACGAATTTTGATGCATAAGGGCCTTATCACACTTGTGACTTGCCAGCGAGCTGCGGGCGAGTTTCCAAACAAAACCAGTTGTACGGAACTTATTCTCTTTTGGTGTTGCAGGTGTGTCTATGGGCGACGATAATTGCTTACCATCAGGCGACCCGTCTGCTCGATTGCCCCCTATTTAAAAAAAAAAATCGCTCCTAACTCGCCCGCAGCTGGCTCGCGAATCGCAAGTGTCTTAAGTATGAGCATACTGCTCGCGTAAGTAGCTCGTGCCATTACTTGCTCCAGCTACATGCACCGTGTGCAACCATAATTAATCAGATACACATACACACAATTAAAGCTTCTGTGAGTTCATTACTAAATTAAATCAAATTTAAAACCTGGATCAACTTGTTTGCATTAAGCTGTGTGCAGACATGCGAGAATTACAGCTCCGAGCCACAGACCACGAATATAATTGTAGACCAATCAACAGAGCAGTTGATACTTATAATTATCCTCCATTGACATTAGTTTCCACACTTATATCAAAAAGTACTATTGTATTTGTATAATAAAGACGCGGTGCGTTCCGCCCGGTGGTCGGACCTGGACGTCAGTTTTGTTGGAAAGAAAAACATCTGCACGTAGTACTATTACTTATTCTGTGCCGGGGTTAAGGTTTTTTTTTATGTGATAAGTGGCAAACGAGCAGACGAGCTGCCTGATGAAAAGCAGTCAACGTCGCCCATGGATATCTGCAACACCAGAGGTGTTACCTATACGTTGCCGATGTTTGAGAGCCCAAGGCCTTAAGGTTATTGTTGGAATCGGGATTTAAAAATGTTCCTCGTTGATTAGGATACTGGTCGTAACTTTCTGAATAAAAATCTCGCTGGCCGCCAAGTACGTGCCTAGAAACTATTTTTAATGGATTGTTTTATTCAAAGCGAGACGTTTATATCGCTTTACAGGTCTAGAGGTCACGGGAATATTTATGCCGAGAATATTAATTATTTACGAAATTGTTTACGAAAAGGTAACAAAATAATAATTATTATTCATACTTACCTTTTCATAACTTAGTAAATATACAACACTAGCATTTTCCCGCGGCTTTGCCCGCGTTGTTTCCGTTACTCTCCCAAGGGAACTCTTAATGGGATATCGTAGAGTCCCAATACAAACTCTCAACCCCCATTTCAACCCTTTAGAAGAAGAATCTCGAAAAACGGTGAAACCACTTCATTTATGTTAACGAAGAGTCTAAACATGAAGTTATTAGCAGACCTCTTACTTCAGACCGTGACCGTAACCTAGACCGTGAACCGGAAGCTACGTGTCAAATTTGGAATTTCCTAGAAATTCCCCCAGCTGTTTGTGCTGTGCGTTGATATGTCAGCCAGTCAGTCAGTTTCTTCTTTTATTATACAACATTGTTTATTTAATTTACCTAGTTGTTTAATTTCCACGATATTATCTAGAGAAACAAATGAAAACACATCTGTATCATTTAATCGATTAGCAAAATATTCATATTTTGGTCAGCAGAAATATGTATTTGGTGAGCCAAAATAGCTAGTTGGTAAGCAACTTATGGTTAGCAAACATTTATAAATCAGGCTGCAATTAATGATATACTGAACTGCTCTAAATTATTTTGGTCCGCAAATTAAATATTTGAGCTGCATTAAGCGATCTACGGTTAATCAAATTTTGGTAAGCAATCAGTAGGTAAGCAAAATATTTCATTTTGTTCATCAAAATGAAAGGTGCAATAAAACCTAATTGGCATGCACAAAATGGGCGCAACTTTACTATTCTGCCGCAATAACGCAAAAGGGCACATCTAAATAAAATTTTCGAGTTTACAATAAAATAAGCATATTTTATTAGAAAAAGTTCTATTTCTAAAATAAAAAATGTCCGAGATATTCGACTTCAAAGTTGATAAATTTTTAAGACGTAAAAATTTCGATGGATGTTGGTGTCATTATAACACCTATTTATTATTATTTTATCGTATAGAATTCGCTAAAATAAGCATGTTTTATGGAAAAAACTTTTCTCTGAAATCAAAAATAAGCGAGATATTCTACTTCAAAGTTGAAAAAGTTAACTTTCCGTATCTCCGGCGCTGCGGGCGAGGGCTGCTCTCTCTCCGCGCCTCCGGCTCTATAAAAACACTCTAGGGCGCCACGCGTCCTAACCAGCGAGAGCCCTAGATTCGGACTTTCGCAGGCTTTTTACATTTTATAGTAAGTAGTATCTTCAAAAATAGCAATACGGTAAAAATCACTGATAATTGATAAACACTAGTACTTGACACTGACAGCTGACAATCACCGAATGACAAAACAAACACGCCCACGATTGGCTGCTCGCGTCACGTGGTCTGTTTCGCTCTCCCCACAGTACTGCTAATTTTTCAAACTAAACGCAATCCACGCATGTTTTCTCTGCTAATCAATTGTAAAATCTTGCCGGCCAAGTAATTAATTATTTTGCAGCTCGACTGATTATTAGGCAGACAAATGATAAATAAAGCAGATTAATATTGGTTAAAATGTTAACCATTTTTAAATTATTTGCTGAACAAGAGTTGCCGCCGGATTTTTATTTATTGCCAGCCAAATCTTTGTATGCTGCCCAAATGATTTAACTGCTTATTTTTTTTTGCGGATCAATTTTAATAACGGTTGACCAAAAAATTACTTTCCTCACATAAATATGAAAAAAAAATCTTAATTTTGAGGTTAGATAAGCAGTATGACATATTATAAATGAATGTGAATTCTGATACTTAATTAATTGCACATTAAATCACCCACATCTACATATACTCACACCCACGCACATACACACACACCCAGGTATACATACAAACTTAGATTATAATTTTTAGCATAAAAACAAGAATTGTTAACTTATTTTCTTTCAACCCATATTGTATTGGTTATACCACTAAACTTGATGCTGGAAGAGCGGGATCTTCTGTCACAAGTATTCTCATACTTACTAGAAGGTCCCAACCCTTTCTAATTGTAAACACGGATTGTGACCAATAAACGATATTTCATAAATCAACAGGTACCTACTGCATTCCATCAGGCGCGCTGGATGATTGCTTGTTTGTCACTTGATAGTAAAAAAGGTGGCTAAGAGTATGTAGGACCATGCTTAGTGTAGGCTTCCGAAGCCATACTACAAAAAAATGCGATGTGATAAAATGCAATTGCAAAAAAGCGTGTCTTCTATCTAATAATAATCTATCTATCTAATCTATCTAATCTTGAGAAACGCAGTTTTTCGGCAATAACTCAAAAACGGTTTATTCGACCATCAACGTTTTTAATAAGAGCCACTTTTATGGTTTTTTAAATATTTTTTCCTTTCTAACGGGCACCTTTTTTATACTTTTGAATCGAAAATTCCCGTAAATATACTTTTTTTAAATAGGTTAGCCCTACCCCTACCCCCCTACTACCCCTAGTTTTTTAAGACTTATCCAACAGCCCCACACAATAGGATTGGAGCGAAAAAAGTTTTTAATTTTATTTTTTTATTTTAGTACCTCCTGTCCCCATAGATAGTTACAAAGTACGGTATAATAGTACCTTATGACGTGTTAAAGATGGCACGACTCATATTTTCCGATTTCAAGATGGTTTTCTTTTAAATCACATGACGGATAACGCACGATTATTCTAATCTAAAATGAAACGAGGTATACTATCTTGTAAAATGATACTAGGTGTAGTATCACGTAAGAGTCTCCTCATGAAACGACCTACCTACCGAATAATCTGAATATATTAAGACCTATGATTGAACCTGTCTTCAAACACTCTATATGAAAACTTACCTGAATGTCTGAATTGTTCTGTAATTTGCTTTGTTATTAAACAAGGGCCACATCGGGATGTAAACACACATTTTGTCGAGTGGAATCGGTTTTTATTTAATGCAGTCAAAAAAGTCTTCATGACCAGAGAGAGCGAAAAATACTTCGTTAGTCTCGGCTCGGCTTCGCTCTTAATGCGTGCATAATAAAGCTTTTCTTGACCGGCTTAAGCGGATTTCACGTCGACAAAACTGGGGAGGCCCTTAAGTGACCGGAATTTCACCACTAAACAAAATATTCAAGTGCTCGTAAAGGCTAACCCTTAAAACAAATCGAAGAATCGTGGACTTTGAAGGGCCAATCTCGATGTTAAATTTATATTTATCGCCGCCACGTTTCGGAGCTTTTAAGTTATTTGAATGGAGATGTTAACGAGCTTAATTCACTTACTGTCTGATAAGGGTGGAAAGTTTCTGGAATACCTAACAAAGTAAGATGAATGGGTATTAGGTACCTCGCCTCGTTGGCTCTCCTAGTGGAATAACAACTACTGTCATATTATCGATTGTCTGAAGTTATTTTGCAAATAGATTTTTTTATGAGCCTATTACTTTTTACTGTACTTTGCCCTGTAGGACGACCAAAGCCAGGGGGACTGACGACCTGAGTTGAGAGTTGGGAGGGAATGGTTGCTCTCGGTTTTGAGCTTCGTCTGGCCAGTCCTTTAGAGATGAGTCTAAGTTATCCCACCATCGCCGACGAGGTCTGCCGCGTCTCCGTTTTGAGTTGTGGGGGGTTATTCCTACCTGTTACCACCAAAATGATTTAGTGGTAACAGCTGGGAATTCTTTTCCCATGTGTTACCACTAAAACCATACAATTAGTTGTAACAAGTGGGAAAAAAATCCCAGCTATATAACCCGTTGTGGGGCTGTCACTACAGTCATGGTTATCTTGGCTCACAACTCGTTAGGCATGCAGGAGACGCGACCGGCCCAGCCTTCCTTCGACTTGGCTGCTTTTTGAGCTACATGGGCTATTTTGGTTTGAGCGCAGCGTAGTGCTTCGTATACTGTCCACTAGTGTTACACCTAACAAGCTTTCGTTTATAGCTCTTTAGCAAACCCTTCTGAGCTTCTGTCAAAGATTCAATCGGAGCTCAGTAGAGGAGAACGCAAATAGTTTTTGCTTATAAAATGTTTTAGTCATAAAATATTCTTTGTAACACTTTTGCTGTCATAATTGTATGCTTAATGTTATGATTTTATTTCAAAATTAAATTAAATTATTCCTGTACATTAACAACAAAACTGTCCTATCTTTTGTAGTGCTAAATATGAACCAATAAATACAATCGACAAAACTACCTCCTTTCCGTGACGTCAGTTTAATGTTACACTTATACTTTAAAGTTATTTACTTTTAATCCTGAGTAAACTCAGGGCTGTCCCCTACATCCCTAAGCCCATGTAAACCGCGTTGCAGGAGATAATAAAGTTGACAACAGTCGGTAACCCTATAAAGTTTTTACGGTATCGGATTTATATTCAAAGTAGAATGTGGGGGGCGTAACGTTTGTCATTTTGTTGTTTCAGTTTTTTACTAGTTCCCGAACTGCAGTAAAGACCAAATTCCGTTTTTGTCAACGGGTTTAGTTTTATTTTTACTGCCGCAAAAGGGCTACGGAGATGTGTTTTGTTGTGTTCAATATTTGACTTGGTAACTACAGATATTTTTATTAAAAAAGGTATTTGACCTCTACAGACAGGGAGACGGAACTTCACCGAAACTGTTTACTGCCGCCTTCAAGCTATTGGAATGGAACACACTTGGTATCAACATCAAAGACAAGTACAGACGGTTACATAGCAAAATATCTTACATCAAATGTCATAAGCTCGATACACATATGTCTAGAATGTCGAAAATCTAAATGAATAATGTTCGTTGTCTATAACGTTCGAAATAACAACACGATAAGTCGAAACATTGTAATGTCGAAGTGCAAAATGAATATGTTTATTTCATATAAAATTGATACATATACCTAGAATGTAGAAAATCAAATCGACAAAATAATTGGAGAACTAGGTATCATGTTTCTTAAAGCATGAAGGGACAAACGGTTAGACGACCCTGTAGGCTTATGATGCTACGCTTTGTCGCGTGATAAATAAATGATAAAGCATCCGTCACTTTCACAAACATATTATCAGAACGTAACGGATGCTTTATCATTTATTTATCGCGTGACAAAGCGTAGTATCATAAGCCTACTGTTTGATAGTAAATGCTCGTGATCGCCGCCTAATCGCCCATAGACACAGTCGCACCAATAAGAACCTGCTTGTGCGTCGCTACCTGATGACTAAGATGAAATGTCTCTTGAGCCAGATATTTAACAAGTCATCTATCTATCTTCTATATATATAATATATAAATATATATAAAAGAAGATGTCCTGACTGACTGACTGACTTACTGGCTCATCAACGCACAGCCGAAACTACTAAAGCTAGGAACTTGAAATTTTCACAGTAGGGTGGTTGTATAACGTAAGTAAGGGATAAGAAGGGATTTTTCGAAATTCATCGCCAAAAGGGGGTTGAAAGTTTATATGGGGACCACACGATTTTTAAAGTAGGAGATCTGAGACTTCGAACATAGACTCCTCAATATAAGTTAAAAAAGTAATTTCACCGTTTTTCGAAATTCATACCTAAAAGGGGTTAAACGGGGGTTGAAACTTTGTATAGGGACCAATCGATTTTTAAAGTTGGAGATCTGAAACTTCGGACATAGACCCTTCAATATGAGTACAGGAAAGTAATTTCACGGTTTTTCGAAATTCATCCCCGAAAGGGGTTAAAGGGGGGTTGAAACTTTGTATAGGCACCAAACAATTTTTAAAGTTAGAGATCTGAGATTTCGCACATAGATCCTTCAATATGAGTAGAGAAAAGTAATTTCACCTTTTTTCGAAATTCATCCCTAAAAGGGGTAAAACGGGGGTTGAAATATTGTATAGGGACCAAATTATTTTTAAGTTACAGATCTGAGACTTCGTACATAGACTCTTCAATAAAGGTAGAAGAAAGAAGTTTTACCGTATTTCAAAATTCATCCCAAACGGGGGTTAAATGGGGGTTGAGAAGATTTTTGAAGTTGGAGCTCTGAGACATCGTACATAGTCCCCACAATATGAGTACAGGAAAGTAATTTCACGGTTTTTCGAAATTCATCCCCAAAAGGGGTTAAATGGGGGGTTGAATCTTTGTACAGGGACCAAACTATTTTTGAAGTTGGCGATCTGAGACATCGTACATAGAGACTCCTTAATAAGAACAAAGAAATGTGGTTTTTACCGTTTTTTCATCCCTAAAAAGGGATCAAACGGGGGTTGAAACTTTGTAAAGGGACCAAACGATTTTTGCAGTAGATCTTGAACTCATCCAAAAGAGAAAAGAAAAGTGATTGCAGTTTTTTGAAAATCCAAAGGGGTTTAAATGGGGGTTGAAACTCTGTATAGGGTCCAAAGGATTAGGAAGTAGGAAATCTGATACTTCGTACATATCCTTCAATAAGGGTACAGAAAAAAACGTTAAACCATTTTTGGAAATTCATCTCCAAACAGGGTTAAATGGGGGCTTAAACTTTATAAAGGGACCAAATGATTTTTAAAGTAGGGTATCTAAAACTGATTAAACTGAATAGAACTGAAATGATTTCATCGTTCATTAAAATTTATCCCGAAAACGGGTTGATTAGGTAGGGGTTGGTTTGTTTGGGTCCAATATTTGAGGGTTTTGTTTAAATACAACAAAGTTTATGAACAAATATCAGAAACTATTTATTGCCTATTAAGATTAATTGCCTAGTTATAATTTACACCGCAGACGAAGTCGCGGGCATAAGCTAGTATTAAATATAGGTTTTGGTTGACCACTTAAACGATTCGAAGGAGACCCAGCGATTGAATATTGTAGATATATAATTTGGCTTTACGTATTTTGAACCGTATACATATTCAGCACTATAGATTATAAACTTAATGAATTTAGATCGTATATATTTTAAACTTATAATAAATGATGTTATGAATTCCAAACGTTCTGCAATTTGACTTTATGTATTTTGTTCGTATGCAAACCGACCGTATAACATGTGTGTTTAAATATTTTGCTACGTAACCGTACAGACAATATCATAAATATTATATACGTTACCAGTGGCGTGGCGTAAAAGATAGGTATCCTTGGGCAAGCCGGTGCAGATTTGGCGTACATTTTCCTTAAGAGCTATAGAATAAGGTGCTCAAATGATTTTCTAACCCTATTTCCGTTTTAAAGGTGAATTTAGCGACCAGAATCACTTGTAGTTATTTTCGATAAAAACGAATAAAATGTGCTTACAGAGGTACCTAATCTATGTACTCCTAAGTAGGTATTGTATTACTAAATTTCCGTGACGTCATATAAATTAATGTTATATCTTTATTATTCAATATCGATTGAAATTACAAGGTTGTCTCAAGAACAATCACAGAGTAAGGAAAAATAAGACGGCACACCTTGGTGTTACACATAAATTTAACACGTTTTTTTTTTAAGTTCTTCCTGTATTCAAATAGTACAATGAATAAGAGTGTACCTACTGATTACTTTACTTCACTTTTCATTTATTCATAAACAACATTGTGCTGTGTGTAAATAGATTGAATATTCATATTATTCATTGAATTTTCGACTACTGCGCCTTTTATTGAAATAATTTTCATAAAATTAGAAAACTACAATGGCTTTTACATTGAAAATATATAAAACATAAATAAAGTAAGATTAATTGGGGGTCTCTCAGTGTTTTTTTTTGTTTGTATGTACGTGGATGATTATTGGCTGAACCGATTTGGATCATTTCTGGAACAGGAATTTATATATCTCCAGATAGTTGTATGATAGGTACTTTTTATCTTCTTTTTCCCCGTCGCGGGTATCAAAATCATTTTTTTTGCAAATAAAGCCCCAAGACCCTCAAAGGTTCTTTCACATTTGTCTGATTATATTCTTTTCTTTTCTTATCGTTATAAAACTTTCGCGATTTTCACTCATTAGTATAACTTGAAGTTACCAATATACCATGTATTTGAATGTTGTGTGTTATTTACTCGTAAAAGTAATCCTTATACAATAAGTTAACTTATTGGAAATGGTAAAGTCAGCACCCAGGTCAAATTTGAGACCTAGGAAAGCGGAAGTTTTTATAAGTAGGAGTAGAACAGCTCTAATGCAAAAAAGCGTACTATGCCACCGAGAAGTATAAAAAACTTCCAGAAGAGTGGCAAAATCTAAGTTTAACCCAGTTTAAGTCCACGCTGCACAAATTCCTAACGGAGAAGTGCTATTACAACATTATAGAGTATCTTAATGATAAATTAACCATATAAATGTAAAAATAATAATGTACTCATCGTGCCTGGGTAGCCCGTAATGTAATCAAACTCGCATATAGGGCGTGCAATACCGGTTTTAATTGTATGGTTGTAGTAAAACCGGTATTGAATGCCCTAAGTCGCATAGGTACTAGTTCTGGCCCCGTCTAAATGGGGCCTAAGAATATTTGATTTTGACTTTGATAATATCTAGGTACAATTTACCATCTGCGTTTATATTCTGTATTCACCGCGCCCTCAAGACAGCATGTCGCGGGGTCGACATTGTATCCAATCAAAATGTGCGTTATTTATTGTGCGCGGAAATTTATCGCACACCTTTGACATCGGCATTAATTTGAAGGATGTCGTGTTCTGCGAATTCCTTCACAAAGGGGAATGTTTGGAGTGAACTAGCTTCATTTTGTGGTTGTGTTTGTATACATATACTACTAACTAACGTTATTAAGTGTGTCAACAGATTAAAGAAACTAATCACTAGCTATTGGAGGTTTAATGTTTGTTATTTAACGTGGTAACAATTTAATGGATTGATATGAAATTTGGCATACAAATAGACCGTTTTCTGGATTGAAACAGAATACTTTATATCACGGAAAAGACTTCCCTTGAGAAGAAAACGGGAACGCAAGCGAAGCCGCGGTTAAATTTATACTAGTTTATTTAAAACGTTAGCTTATTATTTTTGTTAATAAGAAGCATTTTGCTTGCGAAGGAAAGCCAGAGTGATTGTCTGGGTGGGCTCGCCGGACGGTCCTGCGGCCCAGACTCGCGTACGTGGAAGCGGCATTGTGGCGTTGAAGAAGTCCTTGGGGAAGCCGGAGCAGCTTTGGCTTCAATTTTCTTTGAAAGCACTAGAATTAGGCGCTGAACTAGGCAAGCCGTGGGAATCGAGTTCTATGGAGGCCACGCCACTGATAAGAAGCTATGTCATTTAGGGTTCCGTACCTCAAAAGGAAAAAACGGAACCCTTATAGGATCATTTGTACCCACATCGCGCGGCTTGTATGTGTGCGCGCCGTGAACGAACGCACTACAAGCAAAGTTTTGAGAATGCGTATTAATGCCCCACTACGGATCGCACTGTCTGCGCCTCGAGCTTGAATACGTATCGTGCGCTCCTAAACGGCCGAAGTTTTACTATTTGCCTGTCTTTGTGCTTTGGTAGCTGTCAAAATCTTGTGGTATGGCATGGCCTTTTTAAAAACCTTTCGTTATCATAGGTACTGTCAGTTAATGGAATTACTATTCAGAGAAACCCTCTTTGAATTTCGTCAGGATCACTTATCTTGATTTTCCAGATGCATATATGCATACGTCTGAAAACAAGCTTGCTAAGCGCTTCTCTTATCAGACTGAGCGATATATCTGACTCTAGAGGTAAAGCATTTCACTTGATAGCAATATGCTTTACAAAAGACAACTATGGTATGTACATACATACAGTTACGTCCAGGGACGATGTTACGGAGGTGGTTCTAACGGAACCGAAGTCCAAAATCGGAACCGAAACAAGAGGAAGGTGGAAGCAGGCAGGAGACAAACGAATGACTAATCGCCTTAGAAAGCACGGGGGTGATTCCCAGGAGACAGGTCGGAACACGTTTGTATGAACAATTATATAGAAAATGACCCGAATTCATTGTCCGTGAGTGTATAATGCACAAACACAACACAATTTACTTACAAAATATCTGTAATAGAATAATTCGCGGCAGTAATTAAACGCAAAAGCTCAATAGTATTGAAATTGAAATTTTTTTTGAAATTGAAATTGAAATCATTGAAATCATTTTTTTTGAAATTGAAATCATTTATTGATAGTATACTTATTTAAAAGAAAAATATTGTATAATTTTATTTGCGATATAGAAAACTTTCTGTTATTATGTACCTTTATGAAAAAATATATAATGCTTTACGATCAAGAAAAAGTCTGAATTACTTTAGAAAAAAATATTTTTAATATTTTGAACAACTTTGTTACTGAACTTGTCAAAGTAATATTAAGTCCCATTTTATTTTTGTTACAAATTTATTTGGTAAATCAAATTGCCTAATAACTGTATAAACTGGAGTGCATATTCAAACGTTTGAGTTCTTACATTTGATGTGACATCGTTCCTAAAAACCAGATAAGTGCGCGTCGGATTCCTCCATCGCGGGTTCCGTACAAATTTGTAGGTACAAACAGCAACACAGTTAACTATACACTTGAAAAATGGGAAATACTGCAAGAAAGAGAATCACACTTGAAGGCGTCGTGTTATGCATGTGTGCGTGTGTTTATGAGTATAAATTGGCTATTATTCAAAAGAGTTTTGAAACAATAATTTTTCTTTTATGGCTGATCCAACGTCATTATTGACATTAATGCCATATTATTGAATTCGTGGAAAATAATGAATGAATAATAAATATAAATTACATTATATTGGTGCATCATATCAAAAATATGAAGCACCAATAAAAGCATTAGCAATATAATTAGTTTATTTCATCCCAACGTTCGTCTGAAAGCGAAATCATAATTTTGACAAATTCACCTGTCTTGTTGAAATAAAACCTTTATTTACAGTATGGAAAAAAAAAACTTTGCCCAAACAACTACAATGACAAAGCTCAAAGGCACATTACACATACGCAAACGTTATTTGATTTGAAGTTGACATAATACAAATATATATATACAGGGTGTCCCTAAAACCAACTTTTATATGATCAGGGCTGATAGACCAGCTCATAAGAACCTAGATTAAGCAAATTTGACCTCAGTAAAAATCTCTTAGTTTTCGAGATATTGACGTTTTTGTAAAACTCGTGCTAAGTGATACCCTGACTCGGTGTTTTGAGTGTCATTGCTAAAATATCAAGTATTTTACAAATCTGTTTTTTGCTATGTGTGGCCAAATAACTATGCTATTGAACGTATTTTCTATTTTTGCTAATTTATTCATGCTGTGGACACAGTACAATAACAAAAAAAAATTATTCGATTTTTTTCAAATTTCACCTCTGACTTCGAACTAGCGTGGTGAAAAAAAAATGTACCAACATAACCAGGCACTCAACGTAAAAAAATTGCGCATTTATTGTAGTTTCTAAAATGGTATAAAAATTACTAAACACTGTAATAATTTTTGAAATAATGATATTTTGTTACAAAATTAACTGTCTGCCGCCTTCATCTCATACGATCCGGTTGAACTAAGTTTGCACCTGGCGTGCTTGACATCACATACAAATTAGGTGCAAACTTCACGTAATCGTCAATATCTCGAAAACTAAGAAATTTTTATGAGGTCGATTTTACTCAGTCTCGTTTTTTATGAGCTGGTTTATCAGCCCTGTTCGCCATTTTGTAAAAGTCGCGAATTTTGATAGCCTGGATCAGTCTTTCGAAAGTCATGACTTCAAATTTCAGTATTTTCTTAATCTGCTTTTTGTTTTAAACATTACTTAATAATTATGCGATCATACCTTATCAAAATAAATTAGATTTTACGTGATTCAAAATATGACCTCGGATTTGAATCGCGTAATACTTAAAACAAATTTACCATGCTAAAATAAAAAAAAATAATGTAGTTTAAAATAGTAAGATTTTACACACTAGACACCGTAGTTTTTAAGATAATAGCATTTTAATTCAAAAGGAGGTTATACTACAATATTCCATTGGTTAAATTTCGTACCAGAATTTGAATTTCGAACAGAAAAGGTATGATAGCATAATTATTAAGTAATGTTTAACAAAAAGCAGATTAAGAAAATACTGAAATTTGAAGTCATGACATTCGAAAGACTGATCCAGGCTATCAAAATTCGCGACTTTTACAAAATGGCGAACAGGGCTGATAAACCAGCTCATAAAAAACGAGACTGAGTAAAATCGACCTCATAAAAATTTCTTAGTTTTCGAGATATTGACGATTACGTGAAGTTTGCACCTAATTTGTATGTGATGTCAAGCACGCCAGGTGCAAACTTAGTTCAACCGGATCGTATGAGATGAAGGCGGCAGACAGTTAATTTTGTAACAAAATATCATTATTTCAAAAATTATTACAGTGTTTAGTAATTTTTATACCATTTTAGAAACTACAATAAATGCGCAATTTTTTTACGTTGAGTGCCTGGTTATGTTGGTACATTTTTTTTTCACCACGCTAGTTCGAAGTCAGAGGTGAACTTTGAAAAAAATCGAATAATTTTTTTTTGTTATTGTACTGTGTCCACAGCATGAATAAATTTGCAAAAATAGAAAATACGTTCAATAGCATAGTTATTTGGCCACACATAGCAAAAAACAGATTTGTAAAATACTTGATATTTTAGCAATGACACTCAAAACACCGAGTCAGGGTATCACTTAGCACGAGTTTTACAAAAACGTCAATATCTCGAAAACTAAGAGATTTTTACTGAGGTCAAATTTGCTTAATCTAGGTTCTTATGAGCTGGTCTATCAGCCCTGATCGTATAAAAGTTGGTTTTAGGGACACCCTGTATCTCTTTCAATCGGGTTTACCCTTGAATTGCCGACAGACATTTAATCGAATATTATTTCAAAGGCAACGTTCCAAGGATTTTCATTTCATCGACAAGTCATTGCGTCGATGAATCATTACTAGTTCATTTAAATCAGTGTTTTTTAATTGGTACTTGTGTTATTTCGTATACATTTTGTATCATGTTTTTTCTTTACGGGTATTTTTATTTCATGTTGCTTTGAATGTAATAAAATTTATTCCGCATGAAATTATTTAAATTTGTAATCATTTCGGGTTTACCCTTGAATTGTCGACAAACATTTCATCGACATATCATTTCATCGAAATATCATTTCATCGAAAGTTAATTTTCTCTGAAACCATATTTTTCTATAAATTAATATAAAACAAACCTAACCTAATCTACATGATGACTCTTTAAAAAATCCTGAAAAGTTAACGGTTTCGGAGAACAAAGTTGTCGACAAAATGAAAATTCGATGAAACGTTTGTCGGCGAAACAAGGGGACACCAATGTTTCGTTATCGAAACTAAACGCAGTCACGTCAATCGGTTCACTCTGCACGGTTATAGTGTGTGGGTAGTGGGTAGTTTTATATTTTCGAGTTTAGGCCAGACTTACACCTGTAAGTTTTACTTACGTAAGTAAGGACGCAGATAGGTTAGACTGAGATAGCAGACTCACTATCCCAGTCTAACCTATAGCTGCGTCCTTACTTACGTAAGTAAAACTTACAGGTGTAAGTCTGGCCTAACAATAAAATAAGCATATTTTATTAGAAAAACTTTTTTCTGAAATAAAAAATGTCCGAGATATTCGACTTCAAAGTTGACAATTTTTTAAGACTTGTAAAAATTTCGATGGATGCTGGTGTCATTATAACACCTATTTATTATTGTTTTATCGTATAGAATTCGCTAAAAAAAATAATAGTGACTTTCCGTATCTCCGGCGCTGCGGGAACAGCAGCCCTTCCGCCCTTGCATGACGACGCACGGTCACTTCGCTCGGCTCCGCAGCTTCGGCTTGTTGGTCGCCTTCGGCGACCAGCCTCAGCCGCTCGCCTCACTCGTTCCCGCGCTTCGTCATGGCGGGCGAGGGCTGCCCTCCCTCCGCGCCTCCGGCTCTATAAAAACACTCTAGGGCGCGCAGTGTCGGCACGCGTCCTAACCAGCGAGAGCCCTAGATTCGGACTTTCGCAGGCTAATATTGTATACATAAATCATTATAGACCGGATTTATGCCACACTTGGCCAGAAAGCACATAAAATGATGTATACAACACGGAAGGTAATAAGAAAGCCCTCGATCGCATATTTACGTCCCTCGCTTTCAGCTCGGGCCGCAAACTTCTGTGATCTCGGCCTTTCTTTGTATTACCACCCTAGTTATGTAATGTACTATTGAAAATTCTTACAACAGAAAAATGTGACAATGTATAGTACGACATATAAAAATGTATTAAAGTAATACGTCGAATAAATGAATTGCAATGTTTAGTAATTGTGCCAATTAAAACAATTTGAAACAAATCAGCGATCAAGTAATATTCGTTGAATAGTATTTCTACGCAGTAAGAAAAATTGAAATGAATAGTAAATGAAACAAAAAAACGCCAAACAATATTACTAGTACTAAAGTTTCGATGAATCGTTGTCGATGAAATAATATTCGATGAAAAGTTTGTCGGCAAAACAAGGGTACACCCTTTCAATCGTTATCATTTTCTCTCTGCTCTGTCTTTAATGGGCAGTTAAGTGTGTTGCTGTTTGTACATACGAGTATACTCGTAATAGAAGAAGAAGATACATTTATTTTGCAACCAAAAACACCATTATTGCTTGTAAACTAGGATACAAACTTGATCTATTCTTAAAATTGATGGCATGTGCCGCGACACTCGTGAGTGTCACGACCAAAGGACCTTCAAATAAATAGCCGGACGGAACATCAGTAACAAATAACTGAAGCATGTCTAATCGGCCGGCTACCTATCTGTGTGTGCTGCTCGCAATAGAAAAAACTAGTTGATGTGTGCGTACGGCTCGTAAGTACAAGCAGCCGGCGCATTAAAAATGGCTTCAGTTCTCTGTTGGCGAGCCTTCATCCGGCTAATTATTTTAAGGTCCTTGGTCACGACGATGATCTTCCGTGGGCCCAGAACAGAGTATGTGCAACAGCGTGCTGTGTACGTTCGTATGTACCGTGTAGTATGTAGGTGCGTGTAATAAATAAGTATGTGAGTGTGAATATGTGTGTGTGTGGAGTGCAATTATATGATAATTATTAAAAAAATAAAGTACCCTATAAATTTTGATTCCCATAGTAAGTAGTCAACATATTTTTTTATGATTTAATTAAAATTGTATATAATATTGTCTTCGGTTTCCGCGATTATCGCTCATAGTAATAAAACAACTTAAACGGATTAAATCGCGTATATTACTACATTTTAAGTCCCGACGTTTCGTAACCCTTTTCAGCGTTCGTGGTCGCGGGTAGACTGAGAAAATCATAAATTCCCTCTGTCAAAATTACTGTTGTGCAAACCTACCCACTATAAAAAATACAAATTCAATATTAGTGTTGCCAGATGGGCCTAATGTGTAAAGATGTTTACGCGGCTGGTAAGTTTTCTTGGCGTCTTCTTTCTTATCAAGTATGCCTTTTGGAAGCGCCGCTAGTTTTTTCTAAAGTTAGGTTTTTAAGCCCTTCTGGCATGTATGTAAACATCTTTACACATTAGGCCCATTTGGCAACACTAATATTGAATTTGTATTTTTTAAAGTGGGTAGGTTTGCACAACAGTAATTTTGACAGAGGAAATTTATGATTTTCTCAGTCTACCCGCGACCACGAACGCAGAAAAGGGTTACGAAACGTCGGGACTTAAAATGTAGTAATATACGCGATTTAATCCATTTAAGTTGTTTTATTACTATAAAATTGTATAGTTTTCAGATTTTTCCCTATACTTCCTTAAGTTTCTTGGCTTCACAGTCGAAACCTCTTATCTCAGGAGATGCCTTTTTAAGCAGGTATACTTTAGCTTTTTTTTCGTGGTGTTCCCTAGGGTCGAACCAGGTCGCTAGCCGGACCATCTTCAGTGGATCGGACTAGGCATTTACTTTAGCCACTTCCACTGCCTCTGCCTCATAGTCATGTCATATGGAACACTCCTCTGTGGTAACACCACGGACGCGAAAAGGGTTCTCATAATGCAAAAAAGAGCTATCTGAACTCTTGTACAGTCAAGGTCAAAGATATGTATACACCACAAAGTGACAAAAAGCGTAGTCATCTAAATGGTTATAAGTTAGGCTACATAAAAATATACATAAATTAGTATGGATGTAGGAGTTACGTACACCACAATATAATAGAAGTAATTTTTCTTCCGTCAAAAGGTACATCGGGCACTAGTATGTGTGCGCACCGTGTACGAACACACTTTAGCAATGCGTAAGAATGCTTAAGTCAGGGCTGCACCATCGCCGCGAGCGCCGCTTTCACAAAATGTATCGAAAACGTGTATACTGCAGTGTGTTCGGATGTTTAAAATGCAGTGCGTAAAATTCAGAACGCGCCGTCCATTTGCGCAACTAGTAAGTAGGTATTTTATTGAACCGACGGGCGGCCTTTTGCCGCGACCTTGAATATCTATCTAATATTTTTTTGTCGGTTAAAACATGAGAACGAAAAAAAACGAGACGAGTCAATTTCACTATGCAAACCAATTTAAAGACGTATTCCCGTCAATATGTCTATACGCTCGATCCTTCCCTCCCTTCTCTCTTCCGTTCTCCCTAATTACAGACTGATTCTGACTCTTCAAATTGAAACACTATGTATTAAGCTGTATCGCTCTTCCTTTAAATCTTTAGCATCTTTGTGCGTAAATCTGGAAGTATTCCAGAGAGGAAATTAAAACAATTTCACTTCCGTGACGAGATCTACTCGAGGAAAATCACATTTGACATGCCGCCCTTTGTAAAACCCGGCTTTGTACTTTTAACTCTATCTTCAATGGCAGAGAGTTCAAATTGGGATGAAGCTAATATGTTGACGTATATTGTTAGTTATAAAACGTAATTTAATGAACTTTTGGCGGAGGTAGAAGGATTACTTTTGACATGGAGTCGAGGGTTTGCTATCTGGGACACGGTTGTAATGTGTTCATTACACGGCTTTTAAGTATTTGAGTTGTTACGATAGATGGTACAAATTTGTGTCAAAAAACGCTAATTGGTTCCTCGAGTCGTCTCAAAAGCATTTACTTTTCTAACTTTCACGTGTCATAGGAAACCGGCCGAAAAACTCAACAATAGGACTAAGGCGCCGAGTACAACTTCGTGCTGTTCGGTGTCGAGACTCGTGGCCCCAGCGCCCACCAGCTATTCAAAAACATAGCCAAAAGGATGGTTGATGCCGCGAGGGACCGAAGAGCAGGCAGTTTCCTCGCACAACGCATAAGTATACCCATACAGCGAGGAAAGGCCGCCAGCATCTTCGGAATCACGCAAAAGGGACCGTTTTAGTAATAATATATTTCAGTTTTTAATATACCTACATAGTATAAACTTATACATTTCGAGAAAATTATATGGAAATAAAAATATGTTTTATGCCACACCTGGCCATAAAGTGGCTTTTACTGCACGCTACGCGTACGGAAAAAGCCGCTTTCTGGCCAAGTATAGACATAGAATGATGTACACAACACGGGAGGTAATAAATAAAGCCCTCGATCGCATAGTATATGTGCCATTTTGGCCTTTTTTGTTTTTCCACTTCCACCATCACACCTGGCCATAAAGTGGTAATTACCGTACGCTTCGCGTGCGGAAAATCTCCCTACTGGCCTGGGGGAGATGTAAAATTTTGTACTTACCACGGGTGATAGTAAAAAAAGCCTCATATCGCATATTTATCGCCCTTGCCTGCAGCTTGGGCTCGTTTACTCAGATAACTTTGCAAGGAAGTATGTTTTATCTGTGACACAGAATAATTATACCACTTTTAATACATAATGTACATGCACTGAGAACATATCCCCCCAAAGCTAGACTTTCTATGTAACATTCTTTACCTTGCCAATGCCCCCATAAGTCCGAAGTAATCTCGTGGATGTCGTCTCAAGTTACGCTCGCTACGCCTCTGATAAATTGTATTTATCACTGCCTAATGCCCATCTAATTGATGGGGATTGGAATTTTCTTACGGATAATTTGATACCGAATAAAGGGTGGGCGTGATGATGAATTTTCCAAGTGTATTTATTGAAACATTTACGGTTTTCATTGTTATATCACGCTTATATCAATTTGCAGATGTTATACACTATAAAGTATCATAAAATACGTATTAATAGTACATTACACAACTAGGGCGGTAACACAAAGAAAGGCCGAGATTGCAGAAGTTTGCGGCCCGAGCTGCAAGCGAGGGACGTAAATATGCGATCGAGGACTTTCTTTATTACCTCCCGTGTTGTGTACATCATTTTATGTCTACAATTGGTCAGAAAGCGGCTTTTTGGAAAAAGCCACTTTATGGCCACGTGTGGCATAAAGGATTATTATGGGTTTTAAAAATTCTATTTCTGTTTTGAAGTATTAAATAGTACATTACACAACTAGGGCGGTAATACAAAGAAAGGCCGAGATCGCAGATGTTTGCGGCCCGAGCTGCAAGCGAGGGACGCAAATATGCGATCGAGGGCTTTCTTTATTACCTCCCGTGTTGTGTACATCATTTTATGGCCAGGTGTGGCATAAATATTTTTAATATCATCACTGCGTGTCACTAGTATACTCGATATACTCGGTATACGAATACTCGATACGTCAAATTAAAAATAAACTACCGTACCATAGACACATACCTACTTATTATATTGTCAGTCATATGTCATACTTGCCTTGTTTGCGCGCTATGTTTAATTTTGTATTTAATATTTTAAAACCTAGTCGTAGAAAAAGTATTGTATGCAACGTTGTATAATTAAGTCAAAAAACGCTCATGGTGTCTATATTTGCGATACTCGCCTCCGCGGCGGCTCGTATCGCAACCCACGCCATTCGCATTTTTTGACCCTACTTATACAACTGTTGCATAAAATACTATAAACCGATCAGAATACAATACAAATATACTTAATTGCACACCAGAAAAACACATTACAAGAGATACCTACATTACATAATTAAAACAATTTAAAAAGGTAGACAACAGGCGATCTAATCGCTAAAGAACGATTTCTTCCAGACAACTCAGAATAGTGTTATAAAACCTTTCAGAGTTTTATTTCATGAAGGTTTCGTACGAAAAACTTTTCAGAAAATTATTTACTGTCTTATTCTTATCGTAATACTTTTTACAAACTTTTCGTTTAGGTTATTGCGATCAAATTACATATACGTCAAAAAAGTCAAAAATTGTTTAACAAAATATACTGAAATATTTATCAAAATACTTAACCACGGATTACCGCCAAATTCCCTTCTCGAGACGAAATCATGTACGTGGCGAAATAAAAATGGCGCGGTTAAATCTCGCGACGCTTTCTTTACTCGTAAATCAACGATTATCCACCGAGCTAGGAGTCGGGCTGGAAGATGATAACACGCGCACTTGGCCGTATCATCGTTCTAGCGCTTCTAGCCGTTTCTTTTGTGGTACTTTGATCGCGGTCCCAAATTCGGCAAGTTAGATTAGATTGGGTTTCTTTAATGTATTTTTTTTTTCGTAAATTAATAGATTCTGTGAAGGAATTATTATGTAATAAGAGTATTTGGGGGAACTAATTTGGACCAATAAAATCATGCTACTAACAAGGAAAACTTTATTAGGAAAAATATTGATTGACGTACATCTACATAATAAATATTTTTACTAAAAAAACCCGACCGCGGTGCACTTTAAAAGTGCCTAAAATCCGCCATTTTGTTTATTTTAACGAACTTCATACCCAGTGACGCGCCATCAAGACGAATCTAATGATGTTATCATTTATCAAAATCAGTTGTGCCGCTGAGTAGTTACGAGCGAACAAAGGAACGGACATACATACATACAGGGCAAACACATAACCCTCCTTTGGGCTTCGCCGCAATCGGGTAAAAACACATGTCTTACGAAATAAAAACTTGTTCACTCTATGTGTTACTGACAACCCTCTGTGCAGAGCCTGCATGGAAGCGGAGGAGACAGCCGCCACGTCATTCTCGAATGCCCGGGGGTGGCCAAGTAGCGGGCACACCACCTCGGGACACCAAGGTCACTCCCAGAAGTCGTCGGCAACATCAAGGGTCTGCTAGGCTTTCTAGTTGGCAAGAGTAGTGCCATCGACCAATCATACAAAATAGGCGCATATTTGTCGTCGAGTTGTGGAAAATTAGCCCACGTTAACCTATAATCTATGTATATTTATGTTTAAAGCAGGACATACAACAACTGTATTAATTACTTGTATGGGCCAATACCAGGATCTCGGTATTGGTCATACGGTAAATACTGGTATTGCATGCCCTATACTCCGTTTTTTTATGTAGAAATTTGGTAAGCAAAAGAATCAGTGGTAGTCAACATTTGTATTTATCAATGAACAATTTAAAAGTACATAATATTTGTTATAGGTTAACGCGGCCTGATTTTCCGCAACTTGACGACAAACATGCGCCTATTATGCTTGTTAGTAATATTTCTTATGTCGTTTCCTTTTTCCGATATTAATTCATTATTTATAAGCCTAAAGTGCTCACTTAGTAGGCCAAGCCAAGGCATAATAATATAATGTATACTTAAAAAGATTTTTGACATACTCGCTCATAAAGTGGCTCTAATTTCATTATTCTTACGTGTGGAACGCAGCTTATTACACACACGCACATTTTACTTTGATAAATCATAAAATAAATACAAAAACAGAAGTTCTAAAAAGATAAGTAGGTATCACTTTTTATTCGCAACTCTCTCTGAAACACTAATCATAACGACAACGACTTTTTCATCACACTTGCTCGAAAATGGTGTCATTACACGTAGGTTTTGCGGGCCGTAAATGACCTATTACGCCCTAGGGCGTAATGGTTTTCTTTTTAAATTTGAAACGCTGGTTCTCTTTTACTCTTATTTGTCATTTTCAAAGGAAACGCCAACTTACTTTTTTAACTTTTATTACTGAAATATTTGTTTAAAGAGAACTGTTATTGCAAATACATGTAAACACATATTTCTGTAACATTAATTAAATGTTTAAATATAGTATTTCAGTATTTTGCAAATATAAAATAAACCATTTTTAGTCTTTACCGCTATGGTTTCCGAACGTGACTTGACGTTCGCATTGTCTATGGAATATATCACTAATGTCACTGTCAGTTTTACAATTTTATTTAGGTTAAGTAAGGTTATTTTAATCAGATTTCCTCACAAGTGTGATGAAAAACATTGTGTGTGCCACGGGCGGTAAAGAAATTACAAACTCGTGTTATTAAAGCCCTCGGCTTCGCCTCGGCCTTGTAACAAACACTCGTTTGTAATTCTTTACTTACCGCCCTTGATACACAATGTACTATTAAGAACCTGACCATTGATTCAAAACCTCTGCCTCTTTGGGTATTCTATACCAATGATTACAATAATAGGCATAAAAATGGGCTTTTTTATTTAAAGTGCGTTCTTAACTGACAGTTAGCAGGTCGTCACAGAACTGACGATTAGTGTCAAACTCCATACATTTCGTTACGGACTGACAGGTTAGACGGTATTTGAACATAGCTTAAGTTTCGCCTAGCCGTAGATTTTAAAATGAAAATGCCCAAATGAATCTGAGTTTTGCTTATAGAATAATCGTCGGGTGAGAATAGCTTTGTGCTATACGCCATGAAGGTAGGTTTGCAGGAGAGCGAAAATAAACAAAAACGTGTATTGTAGATAGAGCTTTATTTAATCATTAATTTAAACTTCACAGTCAAAAGGGTATTCTTCTACACTATTGTAATTACAACAGATACTCTACGAAAATAATGTTATAAGTGAAATATTTAGCGTTTTCTTATTGCTATATCCACTTTTGATGAGTAGTAGTTTATCGTGCAATGTATGATATGACACAATTAGTTGGATATGGCTCAAGTTATTTAATTATTATGTATTTATCTATAATATACATATTATGTATAAGTATGTATATCGTCGTCTATTATACATAGTAGGTACTTACAATCATTGAAATGCCTCATTTGGGACTAGATCGATTTGTGTAAGATTGCCCTCATAACTTTATACTAAATTATTAGTTAGTTAATTTGATGATTATCCCATATAATCAGAAATAATAACATTCTTTTTTATTTTAATAAGATTTCATAAAATGATTTATCATCTTTGGGCATGAACTTCAACATAGATATAAAATCTGATCTTTTTTTACTGGTGATTTTATTGACGCTTTTTTCGTTCGGAATTGTTTGTAACACTAACGTTTCGTCAGTTACTATGTTTATTTTTGATTTCCTTTTCGGTCTGGGTGTTTGAAGGTGATTTGGTATTATTGTAACCATGTCTTGATCAAAATCCTATATTTCAAATTTCACCAATATCCATCGTGCAGTTTTTGAGTAAAATGCCTGTGACATACGGACAGACAGACAGACAGACAGACAGACAGACAGACAGACAGACGGACGGACATGACGAAACTATAAGGGTTCCGTTTTTGCCATTTTGGCTACGGAACCCTAAAAAAAACATATGACATATATGAGGATAAAAAAATATTTTCATTAAAAATAAACCTGACCGCAGTGCACTTTACAGGTGCATAAAATCCGCCATTTTGTTTATTTTAACGAATTTCATACCCAGTGACAGTCGCGCCATCAAGACGAATCCAATGATGTATCATTTATCAAAATCGGTTGTGCCGTTGAGTAGTTACGAGCGGACATAGGAACGGACATACATACATACATTACAGGTCAAACACATTACCCTCCTTTGGGCTTCGCCGCAGTCGGGTAAAAAATAGTAATTCTCAGATTGCTAAACTGTACCAGAAATGCCAAAAAAGTAATTGATCTTGTTTAACTAATCATTTAAAATTAAATATAGGTACTAAAAAACTAAAACTAAATGTATTTAATTAGCAAAAAAATATGCACTTTGTACATACAAACGTCGCATTTTGTATGTACATATGTACAGTTAAGAAAAATTGGTACTTAACAAAAAAATCGTTGCAATTATCTTATAAGTGTTAAACAAAATTTACGTACTTATTTCTTACTTATGCAGACTGATAAGTAAGGTACCTGGTATTAAATTCGTATTAAATTTAACACACATACCTGTATTCTTCATCTGTTATTCGGGGCGGAGAACTAAATTCTTCATCACTTTCATTAGGCATAATGAATAAATATGGTATCTTATTATTATCACTTTGCTATTACCACAATTAAAAGTCAAAGTGTTTATTTAAGACGCATTCGAGATGACATGGTCAGTAATGATCGCAATAGACTGATATTACACATGAATATAGTAGGTAGGTAAATAAACGTGAGTCTACCTACATCAATGAACTGATTATATGGATATAGCACAAAATCGAACGATGGCGTGTCGCTTGGCACACAGTTTAGTGGGTTTTAAGTGAACGTTTGTGTCATATCCGGATAAAGCACAAAATGATAATTATTGTTTATTTTGTAACGTGGATATGGAACAAATTTAGTATTATTTAATAAGTGTAAAATTGTTATTTTGACATGACGATTCGTGCTAAGTATAACTTATGATATGTTATGATTTAACATCACTTAAAGTCAATTTGTTAAAAAATGGATATGACACAAAGCTATTCTCACTCGACGTAATGTAAGTAAAAAGTTGTTTTTTTATTTGTTAATTATGGAAATTGTTTACATACATAAAAATCAAGTATTCACCATCAAATGAAATTAATTACACAATGTTGCCACACAATGTACCTGATAAAAAACCTCAAGTTCACAGATGTCAACTTTGTTTACCAAATTTCTATATCTAAAAAAACGGAATATAGTTTTACACTTTCGCAACCAATAATTTCGTAGCGCTACGCTAGTAGCCGGTTCTATGGAGAAAACCGTATGTAGTTCGTAACTACTATGAGCCTAGCGGCCGTGGAGCGGGTTCCTGCTGTTATAAGCAAATTTTGCAAGCAGAATCAAGACCCCTTCCGGACGTTTGATTTTTTTTGACAAAGATTATGTATATAGATAGATATACATTTATTGCATTAATCATACGTTGTCATTATCTTAATACATTTCAGGAAATATAATTAAACTAGCGACCCGCCCCGGCTTCGCACGGGTGCAATGCTGATACTAAATGCATGTTTTATACTTATAAACCTTCCTCTTGATTAAAATCCAAATTAAGACCAACATAAAATCAAACTTCAAGTTTAAATTAAAATGATAAATATTAACATCACATATACACTCACGGACAATGAATTCGGGTCATTTTCTATATAACTGTTCATAAAAAACGACCCGAATTCATTGTCCGTCAGTGTAGTAAATGTCTAAAGTTTTGGCTTTCTGAACATATTCACTCGTCTAGGAACTCTTTGAACACACTCTTTGACACACTATACAAGTATACAACTCTGTCAAGCATAAACACCTTTCTTCATATCCCATACATCCCGCTTATCAGCCCGCTTACTCAACAGCCCCACGGTTTACCGCCCGCGCGGCGACGGAATACAAATAAGAACAAAGCAAGATAACGCATAACGTCACTTTATGAGCATTTAACTCATTGTCGCCATAATATCGGTATTTACAACGGGTAAAACTATTATTGCGTATGTGAACACAATACAATACTACTAATATTATAAAGAAAGTTTGTGAAGATGTTTGGATGTTTAGATGTTTGGATGTTTAGATGTTTATTGCTAAATAACAGAGTAAGAAAAAAACTATATATAACTATAGAGACTATTTACATCTCTAAGAAAATATGTTTTTTTTTAGTTACATCATATGAGTCACAGATTTTTTTTTACATTTCTGTAAGATATTTAGTAAATAAGTATTCTCAATTTGTATTTTGACGTTTGGAGATCCTTAACACCTCCAAAACATAATATTTTGACAACGGAGACTCTTTACATCTCCATTAATTTTAGTATCAATTTATTTTCTATTTTTTATTTGTCTTGTTTGGACGCATAGAGAGACCCTTTACGTCTCTATAAATGTAGTTTTTAAGTTAATGTAATGTATTAATGAAATCTCATGTATGAAAAGAGAAACTGGTGAGTTTCTTCCGGCGCTTCTTCTCACCAGAAGGTCATTACCCGAAGCGCCAAAAGAAAAGGAAAATAGAAGATAAAAGACTGTGAGAAAGACATGTAAAAGAGACCTTGAGGGCCTACTTACAGAAATAAATTATTTTATTTTATAACACGAGAAAAAAAAACAGGTTTAGGTGTAGCACATCGTTATTGTGGATTTCTCAATACGAGTTCGGACCACAGTGCCATAGTATCGCGCCTGTGTTGGCCCGGATGGCCGTAGGCGATGGAGGTTCGAATCCTGGCCGAGACACTGGAAAGACCTGGATGGATTGAGATAAAATTTGGCATACAAGTAGACCTGGTTCTGGATTGAAACATAGTATGATACTTTATATCCCGGTAAAGAGTTCCCTTGGGACATTAACGGGAATGATGCGGGCAAGACCGCTCGTAAATGCTAGTTCATAATAATACATGTAAAATGACAGTAAGGTTGTCGGTGGCTTGATACTGTGCCAGTACCTACTCGCCATCTTGATAGTTAAGTCATTATCATTATACTAGCCCTCAAACAAAGTGACGACCTGACGACTGAGGCAATAAAACTCGGAACCGCTGCGTTAATGTTATGCGTGACCGCAGTGACGATGCAATGTCGATGAATATTTTTTTAAACGTCGATATAATAGTATTTTATGCAACAGTTGTATAAGTGGGTTAAAAAATGCGAATTGCGTGAGTTGCGATACGAGCCGCGAATGCGGCGAGTATCGCAAATAGAGTCGCAATGAGCGTTTTTTTACTTAATTATGCAACGTTGCATACAATACTTTTTCTACGACGAGGGTTTAAATTATAAAATACAAAATTAATCATAACCTGGAAACAAGGCAAATATGACGTTTGACTGACAGTATGTGTCTATGGTAAACTTTTTTTTTTATTTAAAATATACTTAAATTAAAAATACTTTTTTTATGTTGGCATCAATGAATTTAGTTCGGAAAGTTTTGTTTTTCTTAAAAACCGTAGGAATTTAATTGTTTGTTAAGTTGCTAGTTGTGCATTTTTACCCTAAAGTTAAAATTGAGCGCTTAATCCGTGACCTAAGTTTAACCTAGATTTAGAAGTCTGTGGCTGCTAGCAATAACGTAAAGTGACTATAACGACACAAGTGCTGTTATGGGGAATAGAGTATAGACTTCTCTGAACTCATATTATGTATGTTCTTATATTGGTGTTCGTGACCAATTAAAAGACAGATAACAGTACAGGAGTAGAAAAATATTATATTTTGATTGGTTTCACTATTATTGCCTAGGTATTTAATAAATAAAGTAATTGAAATCTAGCTAAAGCGTGTTTAGTTAACACCCAACGATTAGTAATAAATCTCCAAGATGATGATAGTGACAGCAAAGATGAATATTGTGGGTTAAGTTAAGTTTTTTAGTTAGTTTGATTATTTTATAAGGAACTAGTTGAATTATTGTTTTTTTAATTACGTAAATAAACAATAAAATTTAAATAAAACAATAACAATAAGAAGTAAAACTATAAATTAAATACAATCTAAAGGTAATAAATTTGCTCCAAATCGCTGCCAGTGGGGAGTGAACATGGCAATGCTAATTCGCTGAGCGAAATACTGGCCAGCCCTCTGGTCACTGGTGGCCTCCACTAGACGCGCCGACAGTTCCTTAAAAATCCGGCGCGCACTAGGTCCCCAGGGTCCAAGCGTCTCGATCCCAAACGCCTCAAATATGTAGCTACTACCGAGGCTTCCATATTTGCGGCGTTTGAGGTCTTCTGCTGAGGATGCGGCAGCGCCAGCCTTTGTTCTGGAGCCTGGAAGATGGGACGGTGCGAGAGTATCCACGCAGGGGCATCCCATACTAGCGGCCGGTCCATCTTCCAGGGTACCAAAGTCATTCCGTCGGGCCTCTTGTCATCGTCTCTTGCCAGACCGACGGGTTCTAAGACAGCTGGCACCTTAACACTGACTAGGGCCCTTCGGATTACGATAACTTTTTTAAACATGTAATTATTATTTCTTAATTATTATCATATCAATATAAGACTAGGTACTAATTGTTACCATATTAGTAGTCTTATATTGATAAAGTCTGATTCGTAGCCCTTCTTATACGTTCATGCAAATGTATTACCCACAACAGATTTTATTTGGTCAATTCATCGCATGGATGACCTGCCATGTGATCTAGTGCTTTCTACTTCACCCTGAACTATTAAAAATAAGCTGGTCGAAAAGCCATAATGCACGCCTGAAGCGCAAAGCCGATAGAAATGACCGCCTGCATTGTTGGCGCGGCCCGTCGGCCGCATTCTGCAGAAATACAGATTAATGAGACGTCACCCTGTATGCTCGCCTCAGCTATTTGGGAGATAAATTAACCTAGTACTTATTTATCGTTGATAATAGAATAGAGCTGAAATTTATGAATTTTACGGAACTCTAAAGGTTTTAATACCAGCATTCATTATAATAGGATCCGGTATTACCTGCACAAAAAATACCGGACTGACACACACACTGACAAACAAAAATGTGACGTGAAATTTAAATACGTTTTGGTCTTAAAAACCCTAATGGTGGTCCCACATTGGCTATTTTAAATATTATATAACGTTATAAAACACGATAACATTCTCTAACATTTCATAAAACTCATAGTAATTAGGTATAACATGTTCGATAACAAATGTTTTATAACGTTATATTTAATGTATAACATTTATAACAGCCAATGTGAGAGCACCATAATGCTCGCGTATAGTGATTGCGTAAATTTTTAGCTTCTGCTAAACCTTTAACGGCCATCGGTTCTTCAAACTATATGTAATAGTATACAAGCATTCGAGTCTTCGAGTATACAAGCGTTGCTTACTTTGGGACTAGATCGATTTGTGTAAGATTGTCCCGCAATATACCCAGCCCATTGCCACTTCAACTTGCTAACTCTGGCAGCTATGTAGGTCACTTTAGTTTTTCTAAAGATTTTCTAATTCCTGATTCGATCACGTAACGTTTTCTGTATAGCTCTCTTCATAGCACGTTGAGCGACTTTGAGCCGACTCACGCTGCCATGCAAAGGGCGTATATTTTAATAAAGTGAAATTTGGCCGGATCACAGCTAAGCCGAGCTCGAAAAACGACGGACTGAGCAGCTAGTAAAGCGTAATGCCTGTTCAAACAAGTCCAAGGTTTACGGCGGGTCAGAACTTGGTAAAGGATATTTAAAAACGGATTTAAAGAAGAATAGAATAGAATAAATAGTACATTATGATACGAGTGACCAATGCCCACGAGTCTCATACGACGTTTTTCAACATATTATTATTTGCGTAATAGATTCAGCGTGCTGCGGGCGCACAGCAGACAAAAATAACTGACTTCAAACAATGGATTTACGACATTAGCAAATTCACGAGGCAGGTAAAATAAAACCTGAAATTGATAAACATGTGTATTTGGGAGTTCGCTAAATTCATCATCATAATCAGAACTAGATTTCGAAAACAAAGTCGATTAAGAATGCCCTGTACCCAGTGCTTAACTGGCGCAGTCGCGGTGGACGCACGCCATGCTAGGCACGCCGCGTGACGTGACGGGAAATACTGCCGGCTATAAATTCAGCGCGCTGCGGTCACACACGGCATACAAACAGACAGGGATTACCGAAATTAAATCTAATCAGTTAATAGAGAGCAAATATTTCCGGTGTATATATTATATTTATGCCACTCATGGCCATAAAGTGACTTTTTCCGCACGCTGCTCACGTTGCACAAAAAGCCGCTTTCTGGCCAAGTGTAGACATAAAATTATGTACACAACACGGGAAGTAATAATGAAAGCCCTCGATCGCATATTTACGTCCCTCGCTTGCAGCTCGGGCCGCAAACTTCTGCGATCTCGGCCTTTCTTTGTATTACCACCCTAGTTATGTAATGTACTATTACGGTGTATATCAGTTATGGGTTATTCTTCAGAAATATGTCTGCGCCTTATTCCTCTGTCTCTATACATTTAGTATGAAAAGGGTCAGAGGAACAAGGTGACCGCAGACATATTTCTGAAGTATAACCCTTATATGGAACATTTGCTCTCAAGTATCTTTAAAAACACTTAAGGATCCGGGGAAAATACCCGATTATCAGAAAAAAAGTCCTTAGATTGTGTCAAGAGTCAGCTTAGTACAGTCGCGGAATGATTCGAATACAGTTCGACACATTTCAACTATACTTATGTCAATGAGTTAAGGTTTAAAAGTGGCGTGACCTTTAAAGACCTTCTTTTTAAACCTTTAAGAAAGTCTGTGAAAGTATAGATAGACCTTCAGAGACTTTCTTAAAGGTAAATTTTCTAACGAGCTCAAAATTCTGATATCTCTGAACAAATCCTGAAATATCGTAACCCTTCTCTCAAAAACTTTATAGATACCTCACATTGTAAATAGTATACCTATATAGGTACTCTTTTCATTATAGATAAGAAAATTTGTAAGGTCCGACCGAGACCTCGGTCTCGGCTAATCTCGGCCAAAAATCGCGCCGAGACACGGGTCTTGGCTCTCGGCCAAAAAGGGCCAAGATTCTCGGCCGCGGCCGAGACTATGCAACGACTTCTATGCGGCCCGTTGGTCGGTTCAGCGATTTCGATTAGCCAAGTCACATTTTAAGCCAATTATTCGATAAGATTCAGTATGTAGTTAGTGTAGTATTTGTAATAAAAGATGTTTGTTGAAGTGAATCGCTGTGTATTTATTTAATAAAACACTATTTATAAAATATATTAATAGGCAATCGTCTTACGCTAAAGCTGTCAGAAACGCAAGAGAGGGAGGCCGGGGCGAGCCACAGACAAGGCAACACAAACGGTTGCGTTCCGATTCTACTACAGTCAGTCAGTAGTACTGCAGCTCTTTTTTTGGTCAAATTCTAATTATTAAAATCTGTATGTGTCAAATTTTAACGAATAAAACCTTTTTTTGTACGAAATCCGCGTGTTTTCTTTACATATATAAATTCTCGGTCTCGGTCTCGGCCTCAGCCGAGAATTCCATTTAGTTTCGGTCTTGGTCCCGGCCGAGACAAAAAAAAACGGTCTCGGTCGGACCTTAAAAAAAAATACGAATACGCTGAACTCGACTCGAGATCCGTTTCGCTGCTGCCGCGAAGCGGATCCGCGGAGTCAACTCGAGTTTCGATTCGAGTTAGCGGCCGAGTCAACTCGAGTTATCCGAGTTGGAATAAAATCGAGTCGTAACATCGCTAACATAAATTTGTATGATCGCGTCCAATCAAATTAACAAAATATTAACCAATAATAAATAATCATCAATTCGCCGGCGGTAACCGGGTATCACCGTAAAGTGTGAACTACGCTATAATGATAGTACGGCTATAGCTTGACAACTTTGTTGGTGACACGCACATGTGTGCTTTGTGTTATGTGCAGCCGTAACTACTCACACAAGTTACCGCCAACACGAACGACGACCGACGGAAGCAGCCTACGGAGGCCCCCGTTCCTGTTGGCGGTAACTTGTGTGAGTAGTTACGGCTGCACATAACAAAAAGCACACATGTGAGTGTCACCAACGAAGTTACCAAGCTATAACGCAGTATTTATTCGCGATTGCCTATATAAGTCAGTACGGTGCTTGCCGATCAAAACTCAGACTATTATAATGACTTAAAGATTAATAAATAATTGACATTAATCGATCCTGTCACGTGGTTAAAAGGTAATCACAAGTAATCTATGAAGAGAAAATTGACATTCTCTTTTATGTGTATGACGTTTATGCCTCTTTTAATTTCCGCTTTTATTCGAGAAGTTAATTTCGGGGATCGTAAAGAAAGCCATTATGTTGGATATGGGTAGTCAAAAAGTTTCGCGTTAAACCTCGCCTAATATGTGAGTGGTAAACAAGTGAACTTAAAAAAAATCGGCCAAGTGCGAGCAGGATTCGCACACGATGGGCCCGTACTATACGTTCAATGAAACACCTTGTATACACCGTGAGTACGAGTAACCCGACAAACTTTAACCACGTATTCCTGATGGTATTACAAGTAAATAACGTTATATCAACATAGGTCGAATTTTGCCATTTTACATTAATAGTCTTATGGAACAAAATAAATCAGTAAATTCAGCCCCTCGTTATAAACATGTCCTTACTGGAGGAAAAATTATCAAAAAGAAAAAAAAGCTAAAATGGAAACGAAAAGTCAATTTTTCGGCCTTGTAGTCGCTTACCATCAAATACTGCGAAAGTTAATTGCTGTTTAGTTAAAGGATTATAAAAAATTAGTAAAACTATCTTAGTCACTTTTATTAGGGCTTGTTACACACTTGGGAGTTTTCATTTTAAAAAGAATGAATATCTCTGAAAGTAAGCGTTTTTCGACAATACATCACATAACTTTTTTTACTCCTAATAGTTGTTAGAATCTATAGTTAAAGTTTGTCGGGTTACTCGTACCCACGGCGAAGAGTTCCCTCGATTTCATCAGATCCTGATTTGCAATGGGACCATCTCGAAGCTGTACTCTTTCAAACAGAAAATTAATTTGGTCAAGCCGTCTTCGAGTAATCGCGTAACAAACACAAAACTAACATATAAACAAATTCGCACAAATACCTAAAATACCACATTCCCAGGATACCACATTTTTCAAAATACCAAATTCTCGATTTATCAGGTTCCTGTCCTTATACATTCCCGTTACACTACGAGTAGATTATAAAATCGTAGGATACTCAAGAAACTAAACGATTTTGAAAAATGTATTATTTTGGAAATCTGGTATACGGGGAATCTGATAAAAGGGCGTTTTCCAAAATAAATCTCGGGGTAGCTACTTTATCAAAATATGGACTTTTGAGGTTTTTCTGGCTCAGAAACGTTAGTATAATCTAACCTTATACGTAAAAAAAAGTGTCCCAAAATTTGTATTTATTTTTTCCTTTTCACTGCGTGACGTTCATACAAACATAATGCAAAAAGGTGACGTAATGGGAAAATAAATTTGGGACACTTTTTTTTACGTATAAGGTTCGAAAGTACTAACGATTCTGAGCCAGAAAAACCTCAAAAGTCCATATTTTGAGAAAGTAGCTACCCCGGGATTTTGTTTGGAAAACGCCCAAATCGAGTCTGGTATTTTGAAAAATATAGTATTCTGGGTATGCGGTATTTAGGACACGAGGGAACCAATTAAGAACAGTCCCTTTTTGGAAGTCGGTTAAAAAAAATTGGCGAGACTTCTCATGTTACTTTAGCACACAAATTATATAACGCTACAAAATGGAAACATTTCAACCATTCGATGCCATTATACCATCATGAAAGCGCAAATTACTTCAAAGTAACCTTTATGCCATTATGTGAATAGGCCTATATGTAAATTGAATAACACGGATAAATATAACAGTTTCCACTAAACGGGTTAAGCGAGTGTGTATAAAGACACTTATCTTATGTGCCACATTACGAGCCAACCTTGAACTTTGTCCTTTTCAATGATATAACAGAGGACAGTTTATATGCAGTATCTATCAGCAAATAATAGTAGATTACACAACTAGGGTGGTAAAACAAAGAAGGGTCGAGATCGCAGATGTTTGCGGCCTGAGCTGCAAGCGAGGGACGTACCTAAATATGCGATCGAGGGCTTTCTTTATTACCTCCCGTGTTGTGTACATCATTTTGTGTCTACACTTGGACAGAAGCGCCACTTTATGGCCAGGTGTGGCATAAATGAGTTTTTATAATCAGAATTCAAATCATTTATACTACTAATAAATAAAGTTATGATTCTTCAAGACACGAGTGAATAAGATATTACTGAAGGTAAGTAATATTTGTCACGAAAAACTTAAATAAAAAATTTAAAAAACGCTCAACTAAACAAAAAAATCTCAAAAGTAAAAAGAATACAGTATTTTTCTACATTTTACAGTTTTTTTGAAAATTTTAAGTTAAGTTTTATTTCATGCTTTTTAAATTTTATTTTTGTATAAATGCCTCTTGTACAATTTTGCTACGAATAATAATACGAAAATAAAAATAATAATTTTATGTCGAAAATGCCTTACGTCAATTTGGAAATGAGCTCAGTGACCCAAAAAGGATCTTGGCTTCCGAAATGAGAAGACGCCACTTAACTCGATCCTGCGCAGCTTCTTGCCAGTCCTCGGCTTGAAGCTTACGGAGATCTGCCTCGACAACGTCCCCCCAGCGATACCTAGGACGACCTACCGGTCGACGGCCGGTTGGTCGTCCCAGCTATGCCTTTTTGGTGCACGACCCACTTTCTTTACAGATGACCAAGCCAGGGAAGCCTGTATGACCTTCATCATCATTAAACTTAAGAGCTACGCTCTTGTCGGTGGAGTAATCGCCACTCTATTCTCTTTGGTCTCCTGATACGACGACGCGGCACTGACACTTCGCTTGATTGAAATATGTTAATCTTGTTCTACCTCTGCCTCTCCTGCCCTCAATTCTCCCCTCTAAGATGTTCACAAAGAAAGCGTCATGTCGAATCAAATGTCCAAACATCTTTCCTTTCCCTATTAGTCCGATAATATTGGGTTCGACTATCAACTCTTCAATCTCCATATTTTGTATATTTATTTATCGCGCGACAAAGCATCATGCGCCTACTGGTGTTGGTATCGATAACAGTGCACCCAAAGCGCACTTAGTATCGGAACTTGTCAACTCCACGGTAGACGGTAGCTCCAACATGAAGGCCATCACGACGCACAAGTGTATTTTTGTATCATTTCATGTGAAGGTATTTAGTTTTTGTCTGGTTAATCCTGACCTACCCTGGCCGCCTTTCGTTCCAAGACACTGGCCGCTTCCACCACCTCTTCATGGATTTCCCTTGCCACAGACGCTGGTCTATTCAATTCAAGTTATTACATTAAACTCTGTGTGCTGCGCTGGAATGTTCAGCCGTGGGCTATATTTATCGCCGCACACTAAAAAACCTCATAAGACGTTATTTACCAAATCGCTTTTTTATGGGCCCGTTTTAAGCGATTCATTTGGAACTTTTATCTGGTTGTTTTCGACTTTTTTAGGCTATAAGGCGGATCATAATTGAATAAACCTAAGGGCCACACTTCAGAAATATGAAAATGTAGTGTTATGCGTGTTTGTAATTTTAGACCAAGGTCAACGACCTAGTGCTTGACACGCTAATGCCCAATAGTTGACACCCTGTCAACTCTATTGCTAATGACTTAACGTTCAAGATGGAGACCACTGGGGCAGTGTGGAGCAGTTTTTTGTAGCTTAATAGGGAACGTGCACGACAAAGGTGCTGCCAACTGGTGCCGCCAATCTAAGTGTTGTACCCTCTTATGCTGGGGCCACATTGACGGAAACGCCGTTAGTTTATCGCGATGAAGGACGATTAATGTCAGAGTAGCTACGACTTACTATATTTGACATTGACACTTACATATTGTCATTGACATTGACAGCTTGATTTGACAGGGGTGATAGTATCCTTTATTGTCCGCACGTGTCTCTTTTGTCGTTTAGTGCTGCCAATTACAGTTCGTGCACGTTCCCTATACAGTTTGTTTGCGCAAAACAAGTAGTCTGAAAAAGCTAAAAAAATTTTTGGAGTAACTAAGATTTTAGTTTTGAATAGCGCTAACAATTCAATTCAATTTAATTAATTTATTCACATGTAGGTTAAGTATACTAAGATAAACTTATTTCCGTCAGTACAATAAACATTCATTAAACTTTCCCGTACACGAGACAATAGTGTCCCGGCCCTTTGGGAGGCATGCGCGGAGCCGAAGCCAACACGTAGAGGCCCTTTTAACAATTTAATGAAAGGCAACGTGTACACCCATCGGATGCTGTCCCTGCCCGTGTCACGGGACGCACGCAGAGACAGCCCCCGCCAGATGCAAGGACTATTGTTGATTGATGGAATCTAAATTTACTGGGTTATGGTGGTGGAATTATGGACTAGATACTGGGCTATGGATTGAGACATGACGGCGCCTGTCAGGAAAAGTGTCTCATGGCTTTCGCGGCACTGACAGACCGTGACTTGCCCTCCGCTGATGGGCCCCTGTTAAATAGCGACATTATGAGCAATGGCCCAGGGGCTACACCGCTGCCGAGGGCTGCAGGGTGTCGAGAGGTGTGCTGCGCTTTCTCCGAGGGTACTCGCGGCGTTAAGCGGCGTTATGCCTTTTATCACTTCCACGCCTGGAGCATATAGCTCTCGCGACTCCACTCTGGACGGCCGGTTAAGGCAAGCCAGAGGCGGAGGTCCTTTCACTAAATCCCATGACCCTCCCTAAGGACCCCCCGAAGCATTCGGGTACGTGGGGTCGCTACAGCCCAAACTTATTATTACGGTTATTGATCGGGTGCTTAATTACACCGCTGAATCTCGTCTTGTTTAGAGCAAACAAAATTATATTAACAATGAAATCAATCCAATTTCAGCTTGATTTGCTGTCATTAAAATGAATTATTGTTAACCGTCTTTTCGTTTGTATGAATAACTGGGCGTATGAAATCACCTTTAATTGAGTGTTATATTATAATAATATAAATGTAGTTTTTAAGTTAATGTAATGTATTCATGAAATCTCATGTATGAAAAGAGAAACTGGTGAGTTTCTTCCGGCGCTTCTTCTCACCAGAAGGTCATTACCCGAAGCGCCAAAAGAAAAGAAAAGGAAAAAAATAAGATAAAAGAATGTAAGAAAGACATGTAAAAGAGCCCTTGAGGGCCTACTTACAGAAATAAATTATTTTATTTTATTTTAATGATTAGCACATCGTAAAATAACCTATAGAAATTTTCCGTAAAGTTAAATATAACTTTGTCTGGAAATCCGCGTGTTCAAAACAAAATTGGTACATTGCAGAAACTCCCATTAAAATCTTCATAACAATTCTAAATCCAATTTTAATTAAATCGTACTTATGATCGTTTCTATAAGCCCTTCAGCCCAGATTGTTGAAAATATTAATGTAAAGGTATAAGATGAGATGAAACCTCTGTCGCGGATTTTCCACTATTAGCAAAGGATTTTAGATATTAGTTAACTATATACTTAGATATTTTGGTTCAATAGTTAGACAAGGAGTTGAAGGAGAAAGATATGGGAAGTATTTATTGCGTGACAAAGGGCTAGAAGTTGTTACTGGGTTTAATACATCAAAATAATATAACCCATCAAAAACATTACATTGTAAAAAGATGCAAGTCTTGCAACGCAATTCTTCTACATTAAAAAAAGTTTTGAGATTGTTACTTTCATATTAGGTATTGTTTATTTTCAAGTCTAGATTATCACGTTACCAGCTCAAAGGTAATAAGATCGGATAAATTCAGCGAAAGATTAAATTTAAATGTTAAAATCTGGACTTTTCCTGAACGCCTCGCATTTTCTTCGGACGAGGTAGCTCAGCATTCTAGAAAATTCCTGCTTAAGAAATGATATCACACTTTTAATATTAAAAAAGTTTAAGCCGGTGCTCTGTGAGAATGTTACAAAAATGTATTTTGATGCCTGCAAGGCTTCCAGACTATAAGATATATTGTCATCCATTAATTTGGTATATGAAAACAAGGTGTTTTTTTTTTTAATTTTTTCACCGAAGCCGTGCGCCTCACGCCCTAAAAAAAGTTGTCAAGGGCATATATTATATTGAACTAGCGACCCGCCCCGGCTTCGCACGGTGTTTCTCTATTATATTATGCATGTATTATACATATAAACCTTCCTCTTCAATCACTCTATCTATTAAAAAAAAACCGTATCAAAATCCGTTGCGTAGTTTTAAAGATTTAAGCATACATAGGGACATATGGACATAGGAACGGAGAAAGCGACTTTGTTTTATATTATGTAGTTATATATATAGAGCGAAAGGATTCTACAATACAACTCTGAGGCTAATGAGGGATTCTAAAGTAGAATCCTGAGATGAACATAATTTTGCTACTGTGTGACACATACAGCTTATATCATTATATTTGACGACCGCTTTAGCTTAGTTGGTAGCGACCCTGCCTACGAAGCAGGTGGTCTTGGGTTCGAATCCCGGTAAGGGCATTTATTTGTGTGATTAGCACGAATATTTGTTCCTGCGTCATGGATGATTTCTATGTATTTAAGTATTTGTATCTATTAAATATATCTTCGTCTAGTATCCATAACACAAGCCTTATTGAGCTTACTATGGGACTAGTTCGATTTGTGTAAGATTGTCCCCTGATATTTATTTATTTATTTATCATAACACCAACTATGAGAAACATATGTCGAATATAAATTATATCAAACAAGTTAGTTTAGTGACATAAAAAAATGCGAGTTAGTTTGAATTCTGTGTTTGAACCGTGATAAAAATCTCCATCGTCATACCCGCTTTGTGTTATCATATAATTGCATTGTCACAGTAGATACGCAAGCGTACCTTTGAGCCCAATCAAACATCAGAAACTGGTTCTAATTTAGTTTAAAAAAAATTGCCCACACAAACTCACTAACACATACATACCAAGTAAAACGACGAGTGAGATAATAGTGGCAATAGCAATACACATTCTGTGAACATAATATCAAGCATTTACCTATTACCATACTAAAATCAAGCAAAAAACGCCATGTAAATACGTCTCTTGTATAGGGACCCCCTTTTATTCTTGATTTTATTTTGTTTTATCATTTGATCTTATAGTGGAAATAGAAATACATAGGTACCTACCCTGTGAAAATTTCAAGTCTATATGAATAGCTTTGGAAATAATCGCTCCGAAAGTTGTGAAAATTGTGTCCCCCCCCTCCTTCTTCTAAACCGTGTGTCCGAAAAATATGAAAAAAATTACAAAGATAACGCTTAATTAATACTTTCAAAGAAAATTATTTTCAACAAGATCGGATTAACCGTTTTTGAGTTATTGCCGATAAACTGCGCTTCTCAACAAAAGGACGTAATTGCTATGAAGATACGCTCTTTTGTTGTTGTACTTTTTTTACATCGTATTTTTTACCTTACAGTTAGGGCTATGGAACCCTACACTGAGCATGGTCCGACATGCTCTTGGCCAGTTATTTATTATTTATTGTTATAGCGACAATAGAAATACATATTATTTTTACCCGACTACGGCGAAGCAAAAAGGAGGGTTATGATTTTAGCACAGTATGTATATTTTGAAAATGTCAAGTCTCTACCTACCTATCTGTTACGGTTCAAAAGATAGAGCCCTGTGACAGACGGACATACATCGGAGGCTTAGTAATAGGGTTTCGTTGGCACTCTTTGGGTACGGAACCCTAAAAATTGTAAAAAGCTTTGAACAGAAAAGTGGCACATTCATCGCTGCTAATGAAAAGGCTTCTATCTAAAAAGGTGTCTTTAAATCCCATTTCACTTAAAACCAGCGTTAAAAATTTAATATCTCTCCCTTTATTATGAAATCAGGCGTCTAGTCTATCTTTTGACCCGTCAAAACCATTATTCTCCAAGTAAGAGACTGCAGACACGACCGGCCGTCGACGATCTTGTTAAACTGAAATGCACTTTTTGCAGCCTTTAACACCCCTATTCCACCTCGAAGTCTCCAAAAACGACAACCCATCTCTTTCTAACAACGGCATTATTTCTCAAAGCAGACAGAGATGTTAGTTTGGGAAATAAGGAAATCGACTGTCTTGTTACTGAAATGCGCTTTTTACAGCCATTCTCACCAACCCTATTTCATCTCCAACTTTCTAAAGACACCCATCCCTCTCTAACAACGGCATTTCTTATAAAACCAGACAAAGACAGAAACTAGTTTGAGTTGGAAGTGGAATAGGGTTAAGTGCTTTCTTATTTTAGAGAAGAGGTTGATTAACGATGACGGTAAGTGGATCGCAAGTTAGTTTTCTGTTTATTTTCAAACTGTGCAGTGGTCTTGTGACTGCTGAAGTTTTATTTGAAGTAACTGCAGTAAAGAAGTGATATTTTTATTTCAATAGCTACAATTTGGTCTTCATCATCATCTACTGCTAAACATAGGTCTTCCCCACTCCCCCAAAGATTTCCACAACGAATAGTCGCATGCTTTTTGTCTCCGCTTTCAATAACCTTAATTAACCAGGTCGTCAGATTGTTTTTCATTTGCGTTTTGGTTACATATAAGTTCCATACAAATGTCGCTTGCCGCGACTGGTTTTGTATAGAAACTCACCCGCAGCTCGTAAATCGCGAGTGTGATAAGGCTCTTATAGTTCATAGCTATACTCTGTACTTTTAGGTACTTAAAAAAAGGTAAACAAAAAACCACGTGACTAGGGTCGATCAGCCAGTGGTATTGTGCCACAGATACAAAACATTACTTTGATTGGCTGAACGACCCGAGTCACGTGGTTTTTCCTCCTCCTTGCATCGGTTTCCTCATTACTGAGGGTCGTGGTCATTTCTTCGGACCGTTTATCTCGGATGATGTTCCGCCATCTCGTTCTATCTGCAGCCGAGTGTAGAGCATCGTGTACCGTTGTTTCGAGAGTAGTGCGTATCTGATCCGTCCAACGAGTGAGACTCCTGCCTCTCGGACGCTTGCCTTCAACCTTTAAGTACTACCTAAAAGAATAGAGTATAAGTAAAATAGACACGGCAACGGCCTGTGGTCAGTGAAAGTGTTAAAATGAAGCGCATAAAACAGTTTTGAAGACGCCATGCATACACAACGATGTGTAAAGCGGAACAAGTGTATAGCTGAGATTTTATTCATGGGCGGGACACGAAAGCTGTAGTCGCGCCATATTGGACGCATTCAGGCTCCCAGATCGGGCTGAATAGACCCTGCATTCTAAGAACAGGGCCACAGAACCAGCGAGTTATAAACATTATCTACTAGTCATAAGAATACTTGTAACACTAACCATTTATAGACAAATATCCCACTAATATTATAGGTATGAAAGTTTGTGAAGATGTTTAGATGTTTGAATGTTTGTTACTTAATAACGAGGTAACAACTGGATGGATCAAGCTGAAATTTGGCATGTAAGTAGACCAAGTCCTGGATTCAAACATAGAATATTTTATATCCCGGTAAAGAGTTCCTTTGGGACAGTAACGGGAATAACGCGGGCAAAGCTGCGGGAAAATGCTAGTCTTACATAAAACGTTTATTATTATTATATTTTGCGCGATTTCGTTTGCGTAGATTAATTGCCTTAATAATAATATAAAAATAGCTTCGTGCTCGAGAGTGGAGGTAGCAATGTAAGATGGTTAGTTGGCTTCGGCTTAAAACCCAGTGACACCTCTCCCTCCACCCTTTAGCTCTCCGCACCGATGTTGCCCCTAGGCCATTTCATATGTCGCTATTTCACGGATGCCTATCAGCGGAGGGCAAGGCACTCTGTCAGGTCTGTCAGTGCCAAGACAACCAGAGACACTTTACCTGACAGGCACTGTCCAGTCTCAATCCATGGTCCAGTCCACCTAAATTTGCAAGTACATTTGCATTGGGGTTATTGCAAACGTAGGGTAATTTTGAAATTTGGGAATTCCTACTAAACCATGCTAGATTTTTAAGATGTGCAATTAGTCGAAGCACTAGCATGTTACGGTAATTATATGCTGCGGCCGCTACCGGTAATATCGTGGCCGGGCCCTAAGGCCCCTCTGATTAAACAAGCGAGTTTCGTGGCCCACAATGTAATACCCAGTTCACACTGCTGGCTCTCTTTATGGCGCTACTTTAGATACCTATAGTCGAAATATTCGGGACGTCAGCGTCACAACAGGGGAAATTCTTTGCGCTCTGGCTTAGAGAGGAATATTTGGTATATTTTCCACATCGATACCTTTACTTTTACTTTACTGTTACTTATGAATTATTCTTTGAAAACATCATTCCCTTGGACTCAGTAGTTCATCCAACTAGAATGACATTGTAAATGATTTTGTAGAATGTGGCAGGTTTTACACAGTAATTCCACTATTCCACTAATATTATAAATGTGAAAGTTTTTGAAGATGTTTGTTACCTACCTAATAACGGCGTAACTACTGGATGGATCAAGGTGCAATTTGGCGTGTAACTAGACTAAGTTCTGGATTGTAACATAGGATACTTTATATCCCGGTAAAGAGTGCCTTTGGGACAATAACGGAAACAACGCAGGCGAAGTAAGTTTATTGAGTAAATAGGACGTTTTTGTTATATCAAATCGTACAGTTCCCGTTGGATAAATAAAATAAAGTTAAAAACTAAAACCCGACTACGAAAAAGTCTAAAACAAGAATCTTAGGTTTTTAGGTGCCGGGGGCCCCGGCAAGAAGACAAACAATAAAGGGGCCTCCGACTACGAACGACTGACGACATACTCGAAACGTTTTCTAAATTAAAAAAATGCAATTTATCTGTGCCTGTTGAACTAAAACCTAAGATTCTTGTTTTAGACTTTTTCGTAGTCGGGTTTTAGTTTTTAACTTTATTTTATTTACGTATTTTTAGTTATTATTCAGTTACGGTTTTAAGCGCCTTTCCCTTCCTAAGAACCATATCAGCGTGTGAGGCCAACGACCGAGCTCTTTCATAACCACCCTCCATTTAATAGTAATGACAAGAATTACAAGAGTAACACATGGTTTGCTTACAACGATATAAGACGCTTTATGCTTTGCTTTTGCCCCGCTTAAAATTACTACGGGACATGGGGTGTTTGCGGAAGAGCTTGATTTTCAGCCTCGCAGCCTGAAACTCGGCCTTCGGACTTGCAAAAATAAGACTAATAGGTACACGTAAGTAACCAGGAGCGCTCGGTGCCTTTGATCCAACGCGGTATTCGGTCTTTGCCCCGCTTAAAATTATTTCGGAATGGTGGGTTGTTTGGTGGTCCTTCGGGCTCGCAATAATTAGACATTTATATACAGTTTGCGTGAAGTAACCAGGAGTGCTTCATGCCTTTGGCTCTGTGCGGTAATGCTTGCGGAGGAGAAACAACATGAATTGGTATTGTTGCGCCGGTGGTATAGGTCAAAACTTTAAACGTGATTTTCCGTGCTTTAGAAGCGTTTTCAGCAGGCTGAAAAGTGATTTCAGGCCGTTTCAGAGGTGGCTCTTTCACATACTAGAAGATTGAAAATTCACCCTAGTTGCCGTTGTTTTCAGGCGCCTGAAACATGTTTTCAGTCCGTTTCAGGGCACCCTCTATCAGATGGCGCAATAACCTGAAAACCCGTTTTCAGGCGTTTTCAGGACCCCTTATGGGCCTTTGAAGTACACTTCAGTATATGGCGAAATTTCACAAAGGAGTGAAAGAGATAGCACTATTAGAGAGAGACAGCTATATTGAGAAGGTTCGAGAAGTGTGTGAAAGAGACAGAACTAGAAAGGGATAGCAATAGTCGGGAATGTTCCAGCCGATTCGAACATCGAACAATCTAGATTGCCTAGAACACTCGCGGTGCGTCATTGACCGAGGGGTCGCCGACCGGCCTTGGACTTTGGACCGTACATTCGAGGTAGGATTTCTCCGGAAAATTCGAGAGCAAGGGTCTCCGGATATATAAGCCGCGCGTCACCGACGCCACAGTCAGTTTTGAACTAACAGCGATACAGTGCGAATCTCGAAGCGAATAGTGTGACAAATAAATAAGTGCGATATAGTGAAGTGATTTAGTACAGTGATTTATTAAGTAAGTAAGCCTTGTTAATTAGTAATTTTGTAATAAAGTTTGCATTTTTAATTAGTGGTTAATTAGTGTATTTTCTATCACGTTACCTACCCCACGGACGTAACATTTGGTGTCAGAAGTGAAGATAGAAAATGCCGTTCACGCCACGTGAGAACGAGCCGAAGGGAGTGCAGACCCGGAGCCAAGCTGCAGCAGGCGAGGACCCTGCGCCGGACGCTGGCTCATCAGACTCACCGAGCCCATGTAAGCAAGAGATGGACGTCAATGCCATCTTAGTTCTCTTAAAAGAGCAAGCTCGCCAACAACAAGAGCAAGCGCGTCAACATCAGGAACAGGCCCGAAAAATCGAAGAGGGGCTTCGCAAACAGCAAGAACAAGCCCGACAAATCCAGGAGGAACTACTTGGACAGTCCCAGAAGCAAGATGAACAATCGAGAATGCTTCGGGACGTACACGAGACCGCGGCTGAATGGAAGCGAGAGATGTGCGAGGTCCATGAGAAGCTGGCGGACATGGACATTAAATTTGACACTCGACTTCATGACGTAAAGGCGAAAGTCGAGACCGTCAAGGAGGAAGTCGACACCTACAAGAACCGCCTCCAGAAGCTGGAAATAAAAGTGGCCAGCGGTACGAGTACCTATGCAGTCGAGGTACCTGCGTCGGGAGGTGGAAGATTCAAGGCACCTCCCTTCGATGGTACATCGTCGTGGACAGCCTATAAGCGACAATTTGAGTCAGTCTCCAAGGCTAACGGCTGGAGTAAAGAACAGGCCAGGACAGCCCTAACCCTAGCGCTACGTGACGAGGCACTCACCATACTGGAAGCCCTAGGAGAAGAGGAAACTTACGACCGGCTTCTAGAGGCGTTGGAGGCCCGTTACGGTGACAAGCACCTGGAGCACGTCTACCGTGCTCAGTTGAAGGACAGGGCGCAGGGGCGCAATGAAACGTTGCAGCAGTGGGCCCTAGAAATTGAGAAGTTGGTCAGAAAGGCGTACCAACGTACATCCGCCTCCTTTGTGGACACCACGCTGGTGCAGGCCTTCGTTGACGGGATACGCGATTTGGAGGTACGGGCTGCAGTGCGACTGGGGCACCATGGGTCCCTGAAGGATGCAGTGGCTCACGCCCTAGAGGTAGAAGCTGTGCGGCAGGACCCGTCAAGGCCTTATAGGGTACGTGAAGTGTCTGTTAGGGAGCCGACTGCTCCCCGTCGTGAGTTTGGGCCACGATGTTACCATTGTGGAGAACGTGGCCACATACAGACTAGTTGCCCGAAAAGGAGCAGGAGAGAACGGGATCTCACTCCAGTGGCAAGGGCACCAGGCGCTGTGGCATCCGGGCCGCAGCAGGGAAACGAGTAAAAGCCAGGACTAAGGGACGAGTGCTGGCTGGTGGTCGAAATGTCCCAGTTATGATCTCACAGGCTAATGACGGGAATAGTCTGGTCGTCAAAGGAGAAATTGGTGGAGTACCATTACACCTTACCATCGACACCGGAGCTTCTCGGACGGTGATCAGTTCTCGGCTTCTGAAGCACCAGACTGGAGATCATCTAGTCCGACCTACGCATCTCCAGCTGCAAACCGCTACCGGCCAGTACATTCCCATACAGGGGGAGCGAGAGGTGGCTTTAAAAATTGGTGATAAGAGCTACTGGCATAAAGTGATCGTCGCTAACATCATCGACGACTGCATCATTGGGCTGGATTTTATGAGAGCCCATGGCTGTAAAATTGACTTGAAGGTTGGAGTACTGAAATTTGGGCCTGATGAGGTGCCTATGGAGGGTGGAGTAAATGGGAATGTTTACTGTACTCGAAGAACTATCCTCCAACCAAGGGCACAGGTTCTTGTTCCAGTGCGATTGCCGTACAGCACAAGACAAGGATGTCATCGTTGTGTTGTTGTGGAAAAGGTCAATGATGGTAAACCATGGATGACAGCCCGCACGGTGGTAACAACATCGTCAACAGCCTTCGTGAGAGTTCTTAATTTAAGTGATACCGAGTGCGTCCTTAGTAAAGGAGCTCTGGTTGGATCATGTGAGGAAATCTCTTGGATACGAAGCTGTCAAGATTCTGCGGAGAGCGAGAAACCTGGGTGTTCTGCACCTCCAATGGACATTGAAAGGTTATTAGATGGCTCCAGAAACGATCTTACCAGGGAAGAGCTCATTAAGGCACGTAAATTGCTGTCGCGATACAGCAATGTCTTCTCTGCGCACGACAGTGACATCGGAAGAACTGGAGTAGTACAGCATGAGATAGACACTGGTGAAGTCGTGCCTATCCGACAGCGACCTCGGCGAGTTCCGGTAGCTCGGGAGAAGGAGGTAGAAGACATGATCGAGGAAATGAAGAAGGGTGGCGTTATTGAACCTTCAACAAGCCCGTGGTGTTCCCCCGTAGTTTTGGTAAAGAAGAAGGACGGGACCATGAGATTCTGCGTCGACTACCGCCGACTGAATGATGCCACTAAGAAAGACAGCTATCCATTGCCTCGAATCGACGACACCTTAGACACTTTGAATGGAATGAAATGGTTTTCTACGTTGGATTTGAAAAGTGGCTATTGGCAAGTAGAAATCAAGGATAGAGATAAGGAGAAAACGGCTTTCTCAACCGGAAAGGGGCTCTGGCAGTTTAATGTTATGCCGTTTGGATTATGCAATGCACCAGCGACATTTGAGAGATTGATGGAACAAATACTAGCTGGATTGCTGGGAGATACTTGCTTGGTCTATTTGGATGACATTATCATCGTTGGTAGAGACTTCGATGATCACCTCAACAAATTGGAGCAAGTATTGTCTAAGTTACGAGAGGCAAACCTTAAACTGAGTCCAAAGAAATGTTCGCTCTTCAAGCGAAAGGTCAATTACTTGGGACATGTGATATCGAAGGATGGTATCCAGACAGATCCTGAGAAGATAAGTGCCGTGAAAGATTGGCCGATCCCGAAGGACAAAACTGCAGTACGTGCCTTCTTAGGACTTTGCTCATACTACAGGCGGTTTGTGAAGAACTTCTCGGATATAGCAAAGCCATTGCACGAGCTGACGGAAGAAAAGCGACAGTTTGATTGGACCAATCGGTGTACGACGAGTTTCAACGACCTCAAGCAAAGACTCTGTGAAACACCAATACTGGGGTATCCAGACCCAGCAGTAGATTTCATTGTTGACACGGACGCCAGTAATACTGGTATTGGAGGAGTCTTGTCACAAAAGAAGGGAGACAACGAAGTTGTAATCGCCTACTTTAGCAAGTCGTTGTCGAAGCCAGAACGAAATTACTGCGTCACTCGAAGGGAACTGCTGGCAGTTGTCAAGACGTTACAGCATTTTAGTAAATACCTGCTCGGGCGGAAGTTCCGTATCAGGACGGATCATGCTGCTCTGAAGTGGTTGTTGGAGTTTAAAAATCCCGAGGGCCAGGTGGCACGCTGGATTGAACAACTCCAGGAATATGACTTCGTCATCGAACACCGTAGTGGGAAAGCACATGGAAACGCGGACGCCCTTTCTCGAAGACCTTGTCCGGACGACTGCAAACACTGTCTTAGACAAGAGGGCAAGGAATGTTTGAGGATGCTGAGAACTGACACAGTTAGTGAAGAGTGGAGCGATGAAGTCATGCAACTAGCTCAGCAAGAGGATCCTGACGTGAAGCCCATTTTTGACTGGATTAATGAGGGTGTACCCAAACCAAGGTGGTGTGAAGTAGCTCCGATGAGTACGGTAACGAAAAGCTACTGGGCACAGTGGGACAGCTTGGTTATGCATAATGGCGTACTATGCAGGAAATGGGAGTCAGCGAATGGAAAGGATGCTCATTTACAAGTCGTCGTTCCAAGGAAAAGGGTGAAAGATGTCTTAGAAAGTTTCCACGACGGTACTTCTGGTGGACACCTTGGAGTGAAAAGGACTTTAATGAAAATCCGACAACGGTTTTATTGGATTCACTGCCGTGAAGATGTCGAAAACTGGTGCAAGAAGTGCGTTAACTGTTCAGCAGTTAAAGGACCGCACACCCGTAGTAGAGGAGCGCTTAAACTGTACAATGTTGGAGCACCTTGGGAAAGAATTGCGCTAGACGTCGCAGGCCCGTTCCCGACATCTGACTCCGGAAACAAGTACATTCTTGTCGTGATGGATTACTTCACCAAATGGCCTGAAGTGTTTGCCGTCCCTAATCAGGAAGCAGTTACTATAGCGGAGAAGTTAGTGAATGAAGTTTGCTGTCGATTTGGAGTGCCTCTGGAGATTCACAGTGATCAAGGCCGGAACTTTGAATCTGCGGTTTTTCAAGAGACGTGTCGCATCATGGGGATGCATAAGACGAGGACTACGGCATATCACCCACAATCAGATGGAATGGTCGAGAGGTTCAATCAGACTCTGGAGAGACATCTGGCCAAGGTTGTTGAGAGTCATCAAAAGGATTGGGATCGGCATATTCCTCTCTTTTTGATGTCATATAGGTCAGCAACCCATGAAAGTACGGCGGTTACTCCAGCGTATGCTAATTTTGGAAGAGAGCTTCGTTTACCAGCAGATCTTCTAACTGGACGTCCTCCTGATACTCCGAGGTCCATCACAGAGTATGCGAGTGATTTAAGGGATCGGATTGATGACGTTCACAGTCTTGTTCGTGAACACGGGCTTCAAGCTAGCACGAGAATGAAGACCCGATACGACAGGAAGGCTAACCAAATTGGGTTCGAGGAAGGATCGTGGGTGTGGCTACATAACCCGATGCGAAAGAAAGGAAAATCCCCAAAACTGTCCCCAAACTGGGAAGGGCCATATAGGGTAGTCACGAAGATCAACGACGTCACGTATCGGATACAGCGAAACCCTCGTAGTCCATCGAAGATTGTTCACGTTGACCGACTGGCGAGGTACCACGGAAATAATGATGCTCGGGACGAGCATGTCTTAGGAGGGGGTAGTGTTGCGCCGGTGGTATAGGTCAAAACTTTAAACGTGATTTTCCGTGCTTTAGAAGCGTTTTCAGCAGGCTGAAAAGTGATTTCAGGCCGTTTCAGAGGTGGCTCTTTCACATACTAGAAGATTGAAAATTCACCCTAGTTGCCGTTGTTTTCAGGCGCCTGAAACATGTTTTCAGTCCGTTTCAGGGCACCCTCTATCAGATGGCGCAATAACCTGAAAACCCGTTTTCAGGCGTTTTCAGGACCCCTTATGGGCCTTTGAAGTACACTTCAGTATATGGCGAAATTTCACAAAGGAGTGAAAGAGATAGCACTATTAGAGAGAGACAGCTATATTGAGAAGGTTCGAGAAGTGTGTGAAAGAGACAGAACTAGAAAGGGATAGCAATAGTCGGGAATGTTCCAGCCGATTCGAACATCGAACAATCTAGATTGCCTAGAACACTCGCGGTGCGTCATTGACCGAGGGGTCGCCGACCGGCCTTGGACTTTGGACCGTACATTCGAGGTAGGATTTCTCCGGAAAATTCGAGAGCAAGGGTCTCCGGATATATAAGCCGCGCGTCACCGACGCCACAGTCAGTTTTGAACTAACAGCGATACAGTGCGAATCTCGAAGCGAATAGTGTGACAAATAAATAAGTGCGATATAGTGAAGTGATTTAGTACAGTGATTTATTAAGTAAGTAAGCCTTGTTAATTAGTAATTTTGTAATAAAGTTTGCATTTTTAATTAGTGGTTAATTAGTGTATTTTCTATCACGTTACCTACCCCACGGACGTAACAGTATGTTAATTAGTCAAAAAGTATGAAAACCGGTGACATACGACCGTAGCAAAACATATAAGTACATGCCACACTTTTATAAAATGCTTTTAATTGGAACAACTTTAGCATTATCAAAATCAATTCTAAAGTGCTCTTCTTAAACTGCAAAATACAAAGAAAAATAATATCTTTCACTAACACCAATTTGAAACTCGTGATTCAACGTAACTAAATGTTGTCATTGATTCCACTGCTCGCCAACAGATGGATTATAACAACAGTTTACAACAGTGTCATCTGTTATTGAGTAGAAATAATTATTATCGAGGTGCCACTAAGTGTGACTAGAGTGATTTATGGATATCGATTTACAGTCAGCTATAAAAAGATGATACATGGTTACTGTATTTAGAAACATCTTTACTTGAAGTTTATCGCAATGAAAGAGTTAATATTTTTGAGCGTATTTAATATGTATGTATGCAGTTGCCTGAATCCAAGATTTACTTTTTCAGTTCCTTTGTTTGTATGAAATTATGAAAAATATCTTGGCCGCCGCATATTGTGCTACTACTACGGGGCTGCGGAAACCAAACTATCCCGGCGGGTAGTATTCATTCACTCTTCTTCTACGAGCGGATCTTTCGGAATCCTGAAAGGGTTAATTTTGTATTTTAGGTGCACCGAGTTATCAATTCATACGTTACCAATGTCGATAAACAATATCGACTTCATCTTATGACACCTCTAGTTGAGTAGCTTAGCAAACTGTCATTGTGGATAGCGAAATTAAACATGTACAATTATTTCGATATTAATACAATAATACTTACCGGTGATAATATATGCCTCCTCGAGACATATTCTTAAATATGCTCGCAGTGAGGCAGCATAGGTAAAACCGCGTAATATTTACGGGATTACAACGATTTTATTTAAACATTATTTATGTGACATGTGACACAACACACGCGTCAGTTGCCGGCACGAAAATGACATGTATTCGGCAATGTTCGCAAATACGAAGTTACCCGATATCTCTCAATACGAATGAGACATCTGAAGGTCTAGCATAGCAGGCCATTTTGATATTTAGCAGGTGTCAAAATATCAAAATATGTTTTTTCTTTTTCTATCAAATGTATTATGAAAGTAACGGGTGATGTCATTTCATGCCACGACTGGCATAACGGCACATTATGCTAGCCCTTGTCGAAACGAATCGCTGGAGAGCAAGCTGTTTAATGTCGTTCTTGTTGTTATTAAAATGAAAATATTGTTGCATAATATACCTGTCTCAGCATGTGTGATATATTTTTGCAATAGGTTTTTAAAGCTCTTTAATTTGATATGTAACTCGATGCAACTCGATGACTTTTATTTTTTAATCCATGAGTTTTTTGAGGACCACGGTATGTATATTAAATTTTAGTTTTAACTAATTAGCCTATAACCCGCGCAGAATCAAGACGAATCTAACGATACCCCTCATGTTTGAATCGTTTTAGTAGTTTTTTAGTTATGAGGGAACAAACGAACATACAAACATACAAATATACAAACATACAAACATACATACATATATACATACGGTGCTAAAATCATAACCCTCCTTTTTGCTTCGCCGTAGTCGGGTAAAAATAACGTTTACCATCCGAACAGAGTCAAATTAAGTAGAAAAGACACTGTCTAGACAAGTACGGCATAGCTACGATTCCATCGCATTTAACATCAGGTAAAATTGAGGGCCAATTATAGCAAAAAACAATTAGAGGCGCAGACAGAGCGCGGTCTGGAGTTTCGAGTTCAGCGTTCAGAGTTCTGCGTTCTTTCGAATGTACTGAGTCCCACGATAATGCACACAGCAAGCGGTCAGACCGCGGCAGTCAAAGCGGAATGCCGCGTTCTAGAGTTCTGTTAGGAACAGAATTTTGAATGACAGAAAATTAACAAGATGAGGATAAATACCTGGTGTCCTGGGTTTACTTGCGTGTTGGCGGGCTCGGCAATTGTAGTTTTCAGTCAGGTCGGTCCGGGTTATGTCAATAGTCAGGTCAGACAGTCCACAGCCGTAATTCTAGCAACCACCACTTCATCACAACACCAGATACGTATTTCTTATTTAATTAATATAGTTAGAATCTTAAGCGCGCACGCGTCCGACAAGTTTTCAAACGGAAGCGAGAGTTTTTTTTTTTTTAATACTACAGATTAGAAATTTTACAATTGGATGTTGCCAGGTAACATAAAACAATTCCTAAACAAGTTCTTTTGCCGCCGAGACAGAGAACGCCGCGTTCACCGCGATGTCTGAAGTTGCAAATATAGAAAAACTGATTGAATTGGTTAGAGAAAGGAGATTATTATATGATTTAAGTCAAGCACACTACAAAAATCTAAGTAATTCATGGAAAATCCGCCTTGTTCTTATCATTTTGTGCTAATTGGGTGCACCCAATATTTTTTTATTTTTTTAGAAGTTTCTAGGCTCTATAAAAGCAATGCTTTTTCTTCGGAAGATGAAATTTCTAGCGACATGTTGCACGTATAAAGATATAGACAAAATAGAACGCCTCTTGTGTGCGTTGGAACTCTCAAGCGGTCAAAACGCAGAACTCTAACTCTAAACGCAGAACTCGAAACACCAGGCCGCGCTCTATCTGCGTGTCCTCTTACGTGTACATAAAAGCGTTTCTATTTTTATTTTTCACACAGAGGGGATTGACAGAGAACAAAAATGTTTTCTCAGTTTACCCGCGACCAGAAATGGTTACAAAACTTCAGGGTTTAAAATTAATTAAAACGCGACTTAATCTGCTTAAATTGTTTTATTACAATCATAAATAACCGTGAAGACAATAAGATCCAAGACAAATTAAAATAATCCGCCTTCCTTATGAACCAAGCCTAACTTCATCTCAGCCTTTTGAACGCAAAGTCAAGCGGTTTATATTTATTCCATACACGAATCTTCGAAATTTAGAAGGTGAATGCACTAGACGAATAACTGTCAACGTAGATATTGATGAGTTGACAGGCTAGGGGTGCTCACCCTACCGTCGCCAGTTCAGCGGCAAGGAACGATCGATCGTAATAAAATGAAAAATTGATATAAAATTCATTGACCCTTGTACTTTGTGCTTCGTAATCAATTTTTAGACGTCATCAAAAAAGAACGGTTCGCAGTTCATCGGTTATTTTTTTCAATAATATGGTTCTTGATTAGGTACTAAGATGACTTGAATGATTTGGAAAATTAGTTTTTGTCTGAAGGGGTACACCTCTCAGGTCATCCTTTGGATCTTTGGATCTTGGAAAAATGAAGGAAACTCTTCATAGGTAAATTGACACGTTCAGCGGGGGTACCTAAATTATAGTATGTTCTAGAATGCCAGTAAAATTTCGCCATGCACTACCTATGATCTTATACAATGACAGCGGCAAAACAGCGGCAACTGCGGCAAGCGCCGCACAGCGTGTGTGTCTTGACTAACATAGATGCGTTGCGTTGCATCTGTGTGAGTCAGAGTCAAACTCGAGTTTGAGATTACACTCTGTTTCGACGGTAGTGTCATCGTTGTTGTGCCCCACATGACAGTAAAAAATTGCTCCGTAATAATTGCATGGGTTTTGAGCGGCAAGCACCGTACTGACTTGTAGTCAATCGAGAATAAATACTGCGTTAGCCGTACCATCATATAGTATGGATCACACTTTACGGTGATGCCCGTTACCGCCGGCGAACGTGTTAAAGGCACATGGGTAGCACCCTGTGTATTTTTTATAGTAAACAGAGACCAACAAACCGGAAGACGCAGCGTGGGTCCTACACGATGGTCTGACAACCTGATTAAGGTCGCCGGAAAACGATAGACGTTAGAAGCGTGCTACCGCTCACTGTGGAAGTTTTAGAGGAGACGTATGTTAAGCAATGGACGTCGCTGGTTTGAACGATGATGATGATACTGAGGTTAGTTGTGTTAGGTTAGGATATGTAGCATTAATATTAGCGCCATCTCTCGCTCAATTGTCATGGCTGTAAAGTTTATGCGTTGAGGTAGGATACATGTTCTCATAGATGGCGTTTAGGTTAAAAACCTATTAAACTAGAATGATACGAAAGTCAAAGTAGATGGTAAAATTGAGGGCGCTTGCTGCGTGCTCCGGTGGTCAAGTGGTTAAGGCGCTGGGCCGGAAATCCAGAGGTACCGGGTTCGATTCCCGGTCTGGACCACAGGTGAGTACCATTTAATTTTTCTATGTACTTTGATTTCTCATTTATTTATGATATGTAATTCTCATTTATTTATGACACCATAAATTATGTGTCCCTGGTCACCCATACTACTTAGCTACGCTACTGTCCGTTTCACCCCATTTTCGCTACTTAGTCGGCATTTTCCTAATTTAGGAGAGTCTGAAAATTTAATTTAATGCTCGTTCATACGTGACGTTTTTTGCTGTGTCTGCTACTATGCTTGTAATTTTGCGCAATATTTTCCAGTTTCCAGACATGCATAATTAAAATGCTGAGTTTCGCTTCTCTTCAATGTGTTACTTAAAAGTATATTATTAGACTATTATTAGTTATTGTAATGGAACACCCATCTGGTTTTTAGGGTTCCGCACCCAAAGGGCACCAACGGAACCCTATTACTAAGCCTCCGCTGTCCGTCGGTCCGTCTGTCACAGCTTTTGAACCATAATAGGTATAGACTTGAAATTTTCACAAAATGTGTATTTCTATTGCCGCTATAACAATAAATAATAAAAACAAAATAGGGTTAAAAATAGAAGGGGTTCCCATACAAAACGTTTTTTGGGGTCTTTTTGGTCGACGGTGGTAAAAAAGGGTCCTGACCCTTCGTGTGCGAATCCGTCTCAGACTTAGCCGATTTTTATCAGCTTCTTTGTCACACAACAAAATGGATGTATACCCGTATAATTGACATTGATTTCACATAATTTGTTTAATTATTATATCGCTCGCGACTTCATCTCCGGAGGTTAAATAAGTCAAAAGGTCCTGAGTTCGAATCCCGGTAAGACCAAATATTATTTGTGTGATGATTAGTCTTGGATGTTTTCTATGTATTTAAGTATTTGTATCTATTCAATATATCGTCGTCTAATTTCTATAACACAAGCCTGACCAAACCTGAAACCTAGCTAAGAACACTCTTGATGAAATCATCTTCCAAACATTAAAACTAAATCAAACTTGGTTTACCAGTTTGGGGTCTGCGATGTCACAGACAGACACACAAGTCCACAGATACACACGCCAAACTTTTAAGACCCCTCCTTTTATGTCAAGTGTTTGAAAAAAAAAACCATAAGAAAATTTACAGACCATTTTATTTAAAGAAGAAGCTCTATCATTCGAGCGAAGGACATTTTCATTACCACGTAACCTTTTACATTTTTCTACTTCCCCCATTGGCCTATTTGCAAATAAATATCCGTATCAGTATTCTCCCACAAGAATCTAAAAGGTCCTATCTCTGCTCGTATAAAACAGGGATACAGCATTTTGAAAAGCGAGTCAATACAGATAAAATTGCCGAGAAGAAACTATTTAGCATTCAATCCACGTGTTGTACGAGTCGACACTTTTGGCTTGTGGGGGCAATAACTACACTATTTCTGTTTTTCTTTCCTTCAAATCCTTTCCAACATCTTACCTGTGTCACTTACATCGCTCGCTTCCAACCACACATTTAACCATCAAGTTGCATCAAGGGAGTAATGAATATTGTTGACAGCGATACAACAGTTGCCATTTCAAATGAACAAACAAAAGAATAGCGTCACGTTCGTGAAATATTCAGTTTGAGTGTGCTATATTTATATGTGAGTTTGTGTATAAGTTTGCCGAATTTGTTATGCGGTTATCAAAAAAAAACTAGTCAAGTGCGAGTCGGACTCGCGCACCGAGGGTTCCGTACAAATGAAATTAATAATTGGTAATATTACAGATTTTTCTGTGCAGTAACTTCGAAGATAATATAATGGTATTTTTTTTAACGTTATTCGTCATAAATCAAAAACTACTTATTTAAGAAAAAAATAAAAACGGCGTTTTAATCTACAAATCAAGCCCTTTCATTTGATATTCCACTCGATATTTTAGCCCTATTTTCAATTTTCAAAGTCCCATTACGGACCCCTTTAAAAAAAAAGTAAAACAGTTACAATTTTTTTTACATCCAATAACCAATAACCCGAGCCTGGTTAGCTATTTTTAATACTATTCCAAATTACAAATCGATAGTTTCTGAGATATCTGGCTGTGACAGACGGACAGACAGACAGAGTGCACACCATAAGGGTTCCTTGTTTACCATTTTGGTACGGAACCCTAAAAAGGTCGAGTCAAAACTGGTGTGATCAGATAAATTTCTGATTCTTCGACGACGACGACGACGTTACGAAATTAAACGAAAACTCAATTCTAAATCTTTAAAATACTTATTGCGTGGAAATTAGTTCCCGTGAGAAATAGTACATTGTGTATCAAGAGCGGTAAGCAAGGAATTACAAACGAGTGTTTGTTACAAGGCTGAGGCGAAGCCGAGGGCTTTAATAACACTCGTTTGTAATTCCTTTACCGCCCGTGGCACACACAATGTTTTTCATCACACTTGTGAGGAAATCTGATTAAAATAACCTTACTTAACCTAAATAAAATTGTAAAACTGACAGTGACATTAGTGACATATATCAAGACGACAAGTCACGTTCGGAAACCATAGCGGTAAAGACTTAAAATGGTTGATTTTATATTTGCAAAATACTGAAATACACTATATAAACATTTAATTAATGTTACAGAAATATGTGTATACATGTATTTGCAATAACAGTTCTCTTTAAATAAATATTTCAGTAATAAAAGTAAAAAAAAGTAAGTTGGCATTTTCTTTGAACATGACAAATAAGAGTAAAACAGAACCAGCGTTTCAAATTTAAAAAGAAAACCATTACGCCCGAGGGCGTAATAGGTCATTTACGGCCCGCAAAACCTGAGTGTAATGACACCATTTTCGAGCAAGTGTGATGAAAAAATATTTTTGACATAATCTTTTATTGCCCCCATACTGTTATTATTATACTTCAAACTGCAAGTCAAAATCTAGTCAAACGACTCCAATGATGGAAAGTTTATGATGTGTCATTTAGATGATCCTATGACCACCTTCTGTCTCATATGAACACGTGCAACAGACGACGAGTAGATATTGTGCAATGTTAATTGTTAGGTATGGTATTTATAAATTGGATGAAATATGCTGCACATAATTATAACGAATTGCTGTCATCAAATCTACATTAATCAAAACGAGATAATTAGATCAATTAAATTAACGAACTAAATATGAATAATGTGAATCTAAATCATAACGTGTCTGCTGCTGCTCATAACAGAGCTATTATCTAAATCATAAATTTATAAACTCCAAATACGGCAAATAGAGAAGGAAAAATTATAAGACACGACACATTCTTTAAAACCATACTGGAAGGAAAGATAGAGGGAAAATTAGGTAGAGGAAGACCTAGACGCAGCTACATGGACAAAGTGGAGGAAAAAGTTGGTGTCGTGTTTTATCAAAATGTCAAGATGCTGGCGTACATCTGGCAATATTGGAAGCTACTCCACCAACAAGAGTGTAACTCTTAAATTAATGATGATGATGAAATCACACTATTATAAATGTGAAAGTTTGTGAAGATGTTTGGAGGTTTGTTACTAAATAACGCGGTTACAACTTGACTTCATATCCCGGTAAATAGTTCCCTTAGGACAGTAACGGGGATAACGCGGACAAAGCCACAGGTAAATGATAGTGATTCATATAAATGGGATTTGGGTTAAAACTGCAGTTCTATCTATCAGCCAAAGTTGTCCAGTGCTGGACATTGAGACACAAAGTGCAATCCTGTGCAGACCACATCCATTAGCTCTCCGTTACTCTCACGAGGACTTCCTGTCCATCGAGTCTGTGGCCGTTTTTTTTTTGACGCTGACAGTACAAACCTTAGTGGCAGTTGTAAAAATCGAGTGGGGCCTTGTGGTGTTCCCTGGGATTGAACCAGGTTGCTCCAACCACGGAAGTTTCGCTGATTGCTCATAGTGAATAGCGGGCCAGCGGGAGAAGTTGAATCGGATGAACCTGACCCTATTAGGGTAGGGTGAGTAGATCGAACTAATGGGAGTTTTAGTTGCCGGTTCTAAGACTAAGACTCCGGTAAGACACTTAGCTGAGCTTATCTATTCTCAGGGCTGTATAGCCTGCCCATTGCCACTTCAACCTTGCAATCCTGTGAGCTCTGTGTGTTATTTTGGTTCCTATGCTCCGTCTCTTTCCGTAGTTGTATTAAAAGGCGACTAAGGAAAAATACGCGGTGACGGTGGGTAGCAGCACTGTCAACTTTACCGCCAACCTACTGCGATTGCCAACCCGTCTGCTCAGGCGTGACTTTTAGGACAACCCCCTCGTTTTCACGAAAAAAAGTTCCGGGCATCCCCTAGTTTTCTAGTAGCGCAAATAAATCGCTTTAAATTTTATTTTGTGATAGTTTGAGCGCGTATCACACAAAAATTACCGAACTGATTTCCAAGAAATTGTATGTATTGGTACATGACTATGGCGAAGCTAACAAGAGATATTTACCTTATTTCATCACAGCAAACGAACTTTACACGCAAGTTCGTTTGCGTTACTCTAGTCTCTTACATTTCCAACACATCTGTGCAATATATCATACCATGGTTGGATATCGGTATACTCATGAAATTATGAAGGCACAGGATTGCAGCGAAGCAAATAAGATACATTTAACTTATTTCACCTCTGATCGAAGTGGCGGGCATTCTCTAGTCTCATACACTCCCACATCTCTACAATATATCATACACTAAAAGCAAATCCTAATACCCTTCAGGGCGGAAGACAAATTGACTGTACAACCAAACGTCTGTCTCGCTGGCTTTATACATAGTGCATGCTGGTTTATCATGCAGTACACAAATTTCTTGTGTTATACTGGATTTTGTCAGCTCCACTCACGGATGATTTATTTCCAAACGCTTGTTACATTAATATCTCTACTCGTATTTTAACCAACTTTACATAATAGCTGAGGAGGTTCTCTCGTCGTTTTTTTTTTAGTGTTTTTATCTTAGGACTCGGGCGTTTATGAACCTAATTTTGACTGACTGTTCAACCAACCGTCTGTCTTGCTGGCTTTATATAAAGCATTCGCCCCGTTCTGACGAATAGTGTGTGAGAGTGACGGATGCTTTATCATTTATTTATCGCGTGACAAAGCGTAGCATACATAAGCCTACTGGTTTTATCATGCAGTACACAAATATAATTATACTGGATTTTGTCAGCTCCATTTGCGGAAGATTTATTTCCAAACGGATGTTTTCTATCTATTTACGAATCGGCCATCGGTTCTTTATCATTCGGTTCATATTTCAAGTAATTTTTTTAAGTTACTGCTTTAGGTTACTGTACATATCCTGACTGTGACCGATCTGATTAGTTCAAGACAACGTAATCACGTCGTTCGGCATGCAATGTCGAGCGCAAACACGTGTCACGCCGCGTCGTGTCATTCGTGTCGATCGTGTCGCGTCGCTCGTGTCGATTTGTGTCGACAATAGAGATTTGTTTGCTAAGCACATTCCGGCTGGTCAATTTGCAATTGGGCTTGTTTGGTGATCTGTTCAGATTGTCAATAGTGTTGTTTTACAATGCACGCGCTAATTTACTTAGTTATCATTGTTAAAATATTTACCTTGTAAATATTTTGTAGTAATTTAGCATTGTTCAAATATTTACCTTGTATATTCGCTCATAAGTTTACTGTTATTAACTATACTAACCACTTGTTTCTTTCTCATGTAAGTGAATAATTGTAATTCTTATGAGAAATAAAGATTTTTAAACCGAAATGTGTTGAATGAATATTATTGTTACGTTCGTGGGGTAGGTAACGTAATAGAATGTTCCTCCACGCGTGCTCGGGTTTTACCGATCCATCTTGATCACGGTTTGATCCGCATGGAAAGGTATGCTTGGGCCGGTGCACCCTGGAAACAACAGCAAGTAATGGCCATTGCTTGTTGGTGCCTAATACCTGACAACCACTCGCAGTTTTCCCGAGGATCCGGGGAGATGGTATGGGAGAGGGGCCTCAAGGGGCCTATGGGCAGGGGGGGAGGCTATGCATCTGGAACCCACGGAAAAGGGCAAGCACTCGGCCGTCGGCAATGGGTTGGAATCGCCCTGTGTAGACTTTCCCAACCCATCGCTATTCCTCGGCCAGCGAGGCCGGGTGCTTGAGTAACCTGGGTGTTTTGGCCATTGATTCCACTGTCTTGTGTATTGGATACCCCTCTCGTCTAGACCAAGGCATTGGCAGTTAATGGACAGCATCTGCGGTAGGCAAGGGTTAGAACTGTTGACGCGTTGCGTTGACTTTGCTAGCCTTTGCCCTAACTTTCGGTTGGCCAGGGATGCGGTAGGCAGAGGGCCTATGATCCGGTCCTCTTGACGGTCCCTCAGCGTGTCCTCTGCAATAGCAGAGTTCATTGCTGATAAGGGATGGGGGTGTAGTGGTGGTTTGGTTGAAGGGACGTTTTCCTGGATACCATGCCCACTACACTTGGTCACGGGGTACGGGCGTATTATCCTCCCGTGACAGATGACAACGGGCAAAGCAGTCCACATCCGCACTATATAAGCTGCGCTGGTAGCTTCATAACATGGCTTACTGTGTTAGCCCGGCTTCGGGCGACGTATTTCACGTCCGCGCCCGACAACGGGCAAAGCAGTCCACATCCGCACAGTTTGGAAGGTGAAAAAATCATTGTAAAATTTTATAGTTGAAGAGGGTGAGACGAGAAGATAGTTTTCGGAGGATCTAAGGGAACTTAAGTAATGAAAACGTTCTTTTAAGTAGCGAGCGCTGGTGGGGTGGAACAAAATGCTACTCGTATAGAGAAGAGAAAGAATAGGCATCTGCGGAAGACATGTTACTAGCCCCACACAAAGTGGGACAAGGGCAGGAAGATGCCAATATTTTATTATCAGTATAGATTGATCTTACATGAACAGATCGCGTCTAGAACGCCACGTTGCTCTGCAAGACACACAAAGCTGAGGTTGGAGTAAAAACTGTTAAAGGAAGTAAATCCTATCATACAAATATTATGTGAAAGTTTGTGAAGATGTTTGGAGGTTTCGATGCTTTTATGTTTGTTACTAATAACGTGGTTACAGTTGTATGGATTGAGACAAAATCTCGCTTATATAAAGACCAAGTAAGTTGAAGCATACGATACTTTATATCCCGGTAAGAAGTTCCTTTGGGATAGTTACGAGAATAAGGCAGGCACAGCCAGGAATAAATGCAAGTATTCCCTATTTTCGTGGCATGCAAGCACTAAAAACTGCGAAGAAGTAGTTTAGGTAACATTGCAAGTTTTTCCTATATCAAGTTTAGTCGCTGCCGGGAAGTGGGCAAACTCGTACGATTTACGAGTATGTGAGTACACGGAATGCCTCTAAACTGGCCGTAATTTGAGGTAATTTCCTTGTTATGAAAACAAAACACCAGTCAAGTGCCACAGATTACAACAGACTGATTAAATTAGATTAGATTTATTTATCTCTCAATTTAAAGTACATTATGAATCCATTTATTGTTTTATTTTATTTTGAACTTCAGCAATAAGCCCACACGGACTAGGGACATAATGTAGTTATTACGTGATCAGCTTCATGCACGAAATAACAGTTTCAATAAAACTGGGACGAAAAGTTTGTTATTTGCTTCTCTCAAATTTTGAAGCCGCGGGTAAATGCAATTGTTAAATAATAATGGCTTCCTAAAACTTTCCCTGGTCCTAAATCTCGTAGTAAGCTTTATGTTGGATCCAACTCTGTTTAGACTCTATTTCACACACAGTATAAGCTGTACTTGTAGCTTTATAACAAAGCTTACTCTGTTAGGTCGGCTTTCGAAGACGTATTTCATGTTATTCAAGCATTTTGTAAGTCATCTTCAGCAGATGTCATTCTCACGACATTTTGAGGAAACTTGAATAGCTATTAGTATAAGCACAGTTTAAGGACTAATAGTTGTCCGACGCTCATACATTTGACAGGCCCAGCCGCCTATGACAGAAATTGCGCTGTCGTGCCAGGGTTGTCGCAATATCGAAAATTTATTAATATTATTTTCATCACACTTGCTCGTAAAGAGTGTTATAACACGTGGGCTTATAGACCAGCTCGAGCCGATTTACCATATTTAGGTTATAAAAATCTATAACTCCCACGGGAGAAACACCTGTACTCATACGTCATTTCAGACTAAGGAGGTTTCAAATCAGCCAAGGCTTATTTCCCATCTTCAAAACTTGGCTACGAAACCAATTTTACTGTAGGTACCTATATAAAACGACACACGCACGATTTCTATATCAAAACCGGTCCGTCGGCCGACTGTATTATCCTTAGACTGTGGTATAGCTATATGAATATGGATGAGTATGAATTAGTATTATGTATTATTATCTTACATCAAAAATTAATATAGAACGAAGGGTAGAACGTAGGATAGATTTAACCTCTCTGTTTCACACATACGCTGCGCCGGTAGGTTCATAACAAGGCTCTGTTTTAGCCCGGCTTTGGACGACGTATATTTGACGTCTGCGGCCGTCCAAATTAAATTTTAACCAGACTAGAACAGATACCATTCTCAAGATTTTTAGAAGCATTTTATATATGTAAGTAGTAGGAAATAGTAAGATATACTAAGGGTTGAGAGTAAGATATGCTGGATTAAACTCTCTGTGTTATATATAAGCTGCGCTGGTAGCTTCATAACATGGCTTACTGTGTTGGCCCGGCTTCGGGCGACGTATTTCACGTCCGCGCCCGCCCAAATTTAATTTTGTGCTAGCATTTTGTAAGGCATCTCCTTTCATCATTTATTTACATACTTACCAATAATTGGTCAGGCTTCTGAGCTTTGCCTTACGTTATTTGTATGATAATTGCTATCATAAGATCATTTAATTGGTATTTAAATTTAAACCCAACAATTGATTACAATGTTAGCAAAGTATAAAGACAATCAAGTAGTACGACTTCGGGCGTTTAGGAGCGCGCGACACGTATTTACACAGACGCAAGACGTGCGTCTGTGTGAGTGAACGCCATACTGTCAAAGTATAAAGACAACCAAGCAGTTCGTCTTCGCCGTTTAGGAGCGCGCGACACCAGATCGTGCCTAAGGCACAGGGCTGCCGCTCGTCGGTTCTGTAAAATACCTACTTACTACGAACGTAACTTTTATTAGGTTGACCTCGATTGAACGAACAATTGTTCGAGGTCAACCTAGTAAAAGTTACTTATTTCAATATGTAAGTATCTGACCGCACACATCTGATGTTAATGTTATTAAGTATAATAGTTTAAATAAATTAGTATTGGTATGTGTACATGTAAGTAACGCAACGATATTTCGGCTCGTTTCATAAAACACACGGGGATACAAGGACCCGTAAAAAAGGACCTGTTAATGCCGGCTCCAAGAGAGTCTCGATGCGACAAGGATGGCTTTATAAAGGTAGAGAGGAAGAAGAAGCCAGCCTCCCGTAATAAGTGCGGTACCGCACCGACTGGACCGCAACATCTGCTGCGTCCCGCTGTGCCGACGACGCTCTTGTATGTGTCCCGCTTACATTATTCTACGAAGGCTGAGGAGATCGTGGAATATGTACGCGTAAAGACAGGGCTCATCCTGAGGGTCGTTAAGTTGCTTTCGGAGGTGTACGTCAGAAGTTGGAGTCTCGCCACAACTTGAATTTTAATTCTTATGTGGTGAGAGTTCCAACTGAGAAGATCGCGACCTTCACCAATGAAGAGTTTTGGCCGAAGGGTGTCATGTTCCGGCGCTTCCGCGGGCGGCTACCTGACACCCCGAACAGCGTTACCACATCGCAGTGAAATGTGACCTAGTTGTTAAGTTTATTTTTGTATGATATGTATGTTAGATTGTAAGGTATTTATCTATGGGCCTTTGATGCCTGAAATAAATAAATTATTATTATTATTATTATTATTATAAAACCATTCTCGTGTTTAAGGCATTTTATGTATCAATAGAATCAACTACTATTTAATTAGTACACGTTTAAAAAATCTGTTAATTTTACTCATCACTGTCAAACAAAATAATTATCTACTCTATTTAATTGGTATAGTTTGATCACAAAACTATCAAACATTCTATAAACGACTTAAAATATAACATTTATATAGGTACTAATAAAATACACACCTTTCGGGATCCTTAGGAATGCAGAAATATGTCAATTCTGGATTTTGCGCATTATTCTTCAAACATCCGAACACACTGCAGTATATACGTCTTCTATACTTTGCTTCGTCCTCAGACATTTTGAACGTTCGACCGCTTGCGTCGAAGCTCAGCCCTGACTAAGCACGCGCCGATGCTTGTCTGTGGTGCGTCTGTACACGGCGCGCACACGGCGCGCACACATGCGCGCTCCCGATGTACCTTTTATCGGAACAAAAACTACCGTCTACCGTGATACCCGCGCCGTGATGCTCGCGCATGCTCAAATCCTTGCCTGTGGTGCGTCCGTACACGGCGCGCACACATGCGCGCTCCCGATGTACCTTTTGTAGGAAGAAAAACTACCGTATACCGTGATGTTAGTGATAAAAGTATACTACTGAGAACAAAAAACGATTACACCCAAAATTTCCTGGTTTTTAAATGCAGTTTGCGATTAAGTAAAAAAGTAGTCGAAAATATTTTTGTTGACACAAAATTGTTTATCATGAATGCAAATCGATCTAAAAAGGAGACACATCGGCCGTGGGTTATATTATACGAACCATTTCGGGCCACTTTTGACCCCCACTAACTTAAAATCTACTTGGTAATATTACTAATTTTCAGCAATCCGAAATTAAGCTCTTAATTAGCGTTTAACCAACCAATCAATCGGCCAATCAAACCGGTTAACTCCATTAATCAGTTAAGTGACTAGTACCAGTCCTAATCGGGCACGTACTTATCCTCTAATTATCTGCAAGCAGGATATCTATTGAGCTCGACATTTCCCACGCGGCCTCTCGACCTCGAGTCTCAAAAGTATGAACCTTAAAATAAATGGCCGGACGGAACCTCGCTAACAAAGAACTGGAGCATGTCCCCGTGCCCGAAACTAAAACAAGTCACTTAAAACTGTTATAACTTATTTATTTAAACGGAGCAACTCACTAACACATCATATTCAACTTCTCGTCATTTTTCTTCTTCCTTTATAATGGCCATAGACATCCTAAACCTAAACTTATAGTTTGTACCAAAAAGTTTATATATATTTTGTTATGTTTCGAACAATGTCTAATAAGCCAGCTACCTATGTGTGCGTGCTGCTCGCAATAGGAAAAAACTAGTTGATGTGTGCGTGTGGCTAGTAAGTACAAGCAGATCTCTGTTGGCGAGGCTCCGTCCGGCTATTTATTTTAAGGTCCTTGGTTTGTAACTAAAAAATTATAACCTCATTTAATTTATATTACTTATTCACGAGCTTTTTTAAATTTTCTCAAAACTCAGTAAATTACCAGTTGCCGACGATGCTAATTCCAATTGCCTTAGCAATTGTTTATCAATATTTATTTCCATTGATAATAAATTGCATTTTTACATTGCTAATTGCATTTCACACTACATAATGTCAAAGTTTTCGAAAAAAAATAATAACTTTGCCTGATCCGTTCTGTGGCTCATCAAAGTCAGACAAAAAGCTCTCGACCTCCTGGGAAACGCAGAGTCTGGCATTATGGGTCTGCAGATTGGGACGGACTGCGTGAGTTTTATTCCTCCTACCCCTGGACGCAGCTTTGCTTCTCCTCAGATGAGCCTGACGACTGTGCGACATTCGTAGCTGATACGATACTGTCGGGTATGGAATGCTTTATTCCTAGCTCGATTGTTCGTGTTGGTGGTCGATCTCAGCCCTGGTTTGGTGGCTCTTGCGCTGAAGCTCGCATCTTCAAGTGTCAGGCCTACCAAAACTGGGCTGCTGCGCGTCAGGCCAATGACCCAAACTCATCTGAGCTGAAAAAGCAATTTAACGCTGTATCCAGGTCCTGCAAGAAAAGTATTGCCGCAGCAAAGTTTGCACATACCCGCAGAATTGGCGAGAAACTAGTTGGTTATCCTTCTGGGACTCGTGCTTTCTGGTCTCTCGCCAAAGCTGTTCAGGGAAATTTCTGTCGGGTCTCGTTACCATCTCTGCACAAACCTGACGACTCACTGGCTCATTCCGCAAAGGAGAAAGCAAATTTGCTCTGCTCCATTTTTGCGTCGAATTCGACACTTGACGACGGGGGCAGTACACCGCCTACTATCCCGTGTTGCGAGTACTCCATGCCGGAAATCCGCTTTACACAAAGTATGGTAAGGAGCGCTCTATTTGCTCTCGACGTTAACAAGTCCAGTGGGCCGGACGGTATCTCAGCCATTGTGCTTAAGGTGTGTGCTCCAGAGTTGGCACCGGTTCTAACGCGCCTATTCTCTCTCTCGTACTGCTCGGGGAAAGTCCCATCTTCGTGGAAGGTAGCCAATGTTCACCCTGTTCCGAAAAAGGGTGACCGCACAGACCCGTCCAACTACCGGCCTATTGCGATCACCTCCTTGCTCTCTAAAGTGATGGAGCGTGTGGTTAATAACCAGCTCCTAGGTTACCTCGAAGAACACCAGCTTATTAGCGACAGGCAGTACGGCTTCCGCCATGGTCGCGGCGCTGGTGATCTCCTTGCGTACCTCACTCACAACTGGGCTGCTGCCATCGAGAGTAAGGGGGAGGCACTAGCTGTCAGTCTAGATATCGCAAAGGCCTTTGATCGGGTCTGGCATAAGGCACTTCTTTCGAAGCTTCAGTCTTACGGGCTACCTGAGGGGTTATGCACCTGGATCGCCAGTTTTCTATCCGGGCGTAGCATTCAAGTCGTTGTTGACGGTGTATGCTCGGACTCCATGCCCATTAATGCTGGCGTTCCCCAAGGGTCTGTGCTATCGCCCACCCTGTTCATCCTGCATATCAATGATATGTTACAGACTAGTAATATTCATTGCTATGCGGATGACAGCACGGGTCATAGCCAATATACAGGCCGTGCTAACCTCTCTCCCGAGCAGTTAGCAGATTGCAGGGTAAGACTTGTGTCTGAAGTCGAGGCTACCTTGGAGGAAGCCTCAGATTGGGGTCGACGAAATCTCGTCCAATTTAACCCCAGTAAGACACAAGTCTGCGCGTTCTCTACTAAAAAAACCCCTTTTGTCTTAGCGCCAAGTTTCCAGAACACTGCCCTTACCTTTTCCAAAAGTATTGGGATCCTCGGAGTCGACATTACGAGCGAAGTTCAATTTCGGGGCCATCTGGAGAGCAAAGCCAAACTGGCTTCTAAAAAGCTCGGGGTGCTCAACAAGGCGAAGCAGTACTTCAGTCCCGGTCACCGGCTTTTACTATATAAAGCCCAGGTGCGACCACATATGGAGTATTGCTCTCATCTCTGGGCTGGAGCGCCCCAATACCAGCTTCTCCCTTTGGACTCGATCCAACGCCGGGCAGTTCGTGTTGTCGACGATCCCGTACTAACATACGGTTTGGAACCACTTAGCCTCAGGAGAGACGTTGGCTCTCTGTGTTTGTTCTACCGTATGTACAACGGGGAGTGTTCTGAGGAACTTTTTGCGCTCGTGCCTCCGTCGCACTTTTATCACCGTACCTCCCGCCTCAGGAATAAGGTTCATCCACACTATTTAGATGCTTGGCATCCCAAGAACAAGCGGGCATCACGCTCTTTTCTGCCAAGAACTGGCAGGATGTGGAATGAACTCCCACCTGAGGTGTTCCCAGCGCGCTATGACATGGGGTACTTCAAGAAACGAGTAAACAGGGCTCTCAAAGATCGGCAACGTATAGGTAACACCTCTGGTGTTGCAGATATCTATGGGCGACGTTGACTGCTTTCCATCAGGCAGCTCGTCTGCTCGTTTGCCACTTATAACATAAAAAAAAAAAAAAAACTTATAGTTCTGTAAAACGTAACTAAAACTTGGTAAAAAAAAACAATTATTGTACCGGCAATCGCCATTGGACAGATAGTGTAAAATAAAATATTAATTGTAAAATAGTTAACTTCTTTAATCAATGTATTGTGTAATGTTACAGAGGGCGCGCACTCACGCATCACGCCACGCCATCGAGCACGATCCGCGGCCACTCGCATCCAGCCTCTGCCAGCCACCTTGCGAAGATCGTCACTCCACCTTGTCTGAGGACGCCCCACACTACGTTTGCCGATCCGTAGTCTCCACTCGAGAACACGCTTGCTCCAGCGATTGTCGGTTTTGCGGCAGATATGGCCAGCCCCCTGCCACTTCAGCTTGCTAATCCGTTGGGCTATGTTGACGATTTTAGTTCTCTGTCGGATCACATCATTACGGATACAATCCTTCTGAGTAACCTTAAATTTGCGTACCAGCCCTACCGTGAGCGACCACAATTCGGCTCCGTAGTCAAGACTGGTAGGACGCACAGATCGAAGATCTTTGTCTTCAGACATTGTGGAATGGACGACGGGAAGACTCGACGTTATTTCCCATAGTTGATAGTACAGTTTTTCTAGGTATAACATTGGATCATAAACTCCAGTGGGGTCCCCATATTGCTAATCTCTCGAATAGACTTAGTTCTGCAGCTTTTGCAGTCAACAAGATCCGACAATTAACAGACATCAAAACAGCTCGATTAGTATATTTTAGTTACTTCCACAGTATTATGTCGTATGGTATTCTACTGTGGGGCAGTGCTAGCGCTTCAGAGCTTAATACTATATTTGTTCTGCAGAAGAGGGCTATTCGAGCGATATATAAGATGAACTATCGAGACTCACTTAGAGATAAGTTTAAGGACATTAATGTAATGACATTGCATTGTCAATACATCTATGAGAATATTATGTATGTACATAAGAATATCATGAATTTTAAGAAGAATTGTGACATACATAATATTAATACTAGAAATAAACTTAAGCTCGCAGTGCCCACCACTCGGCTCCATAAAATAAAAACATCATTCATGGGTAATTGTGTAAGGTTTTATAATAAACTGCCAAGAAACATAACTGAATTATCTATTAGCAAATTCAAGAATTGTGTAAAGTGTAAACTCATGTCCAAAGCTTATTACAGCACACAAGACTACATGAATGATGAAGCACCTTGGGGTTAACTGCAACTGGAAATAACTACATTTTAATATAATGTCTCTTTCGTTGATTTTTTTCTGTTTTTGAACTTGTCAACTGTTTTGACACTATATACATCTCTAAGAAAAAACTGTATAAACATTCCTATTTTATATTTTGACGTTTGGAGGTCCTTTACACCTCCAAAACTTAATATTTTGACAACGGAGACTCTTTACATCTCCATGAATTTTTATTATCAATTTATTTTCTATTATTTTAATTGTCTTGTTTTGACGCCTAGAGACCTTTTACATCTCTGAAAATGTAGTTATAAGTTTATTATAACGTATTAATGAAATCGAATGTAATAATGTCATACCTGTTGTTAAAAAAGAGAAACTGGTGAGTTTCTTCCGGCGCTTCTTCTCACCAGAAGGTCACTACCCGAAGCGCCAAAAGAAAAGAAATGAAATAATACATACATATTTAGACTCAGACTTGTAAAGGAGCCCTTGAGGGCCTACTTGCAAAAATAAACTATTTTTTTTTTATTTTATCATACGCTGCCCAACCCAGCTGTATTCTTCTATTGACCTCTTGAGATTGGACGTAGTTTAGCGAAAAGGATCCAATCCACAAGACAGATTTATATGAAATTGCATACAAAACTGTGTTGTGGATTGGATCCTTTTCGTCCAATTGGTAACACGCTGTCCCGGAAAGACATAGATCCGGGTTTGAGCCCGGCTTTAGCTGCAGTGGGTCGCATTTGATTTTTAGGGTTCCGTACCCAAAGGGTGCCAACGGAACCCTATTACTAAGCCTTCGCTGTCTGTCCGTCTGCCCGTCAGTCACAAGGCTCTATCTCTTGAACCGTAATAGGTAGAGACTTGAAATTTCCCAAAATGTGTATTTTTATTGCCGCTATAACAACAAATAATAAAAACAAAATAAAAATGAAACTTAAAGGGGGTCCCCATACAAGATACGTGTTTGTGTCGGTCAGTCACATGGCTCTATCTTTTGAAGTATAATAATATATAATCAAGAATTAAAGGGGGTCCCCATACAAAAAACGTGTTTTGTTTGGCGTTTTTGTTTAATTTTAGTAATGGTAATATGCTTGTTATATTTACAGAATGTGTATTTATATTTCCGCTATAAAAATAAAATAAAGTTTAAAAATAAAAGGGTGTCCCGACACAAGAAGCGTTGTTTAATTGGCGATTTTGGCTTGTTTATTAATGGTACTAGGTAGATACTTGATATGTTCACAGAATGTGTATTTCTATTGTGGCCATTATAACAAATAATAAAAACACAATAAATTGAAAAATAAAGAGGGGTCCCCATACAAAAAACATGTTTATTCGGCGCCTTTTTGCTCGCCGCTGATATGAAACCCTTCGAGTACGAATCTGACTCGCACTTGGCCGATTTTCCTCAATGTGCTTGCTCAATGTATGTATTATACAATAACTGCTTTAAATAATTACTGGGTCTAATCGAGCACGTATTTATCGTCTAATTATCTGCAAGCAGACATCTGTCGAGCTCGACATTTCCCATGCGGCCTCTCAGCGAGACCCAAAACTATGACCTGATTCCCAATCCTATGTTTGAGTGTGTCGAATGCTTGCTTTGTTGTCTGGCCTCCGAGGGCCCTTGTAGGGTTGCACCTATTTGCACATTGTTGGAAGGAATATGCTGTTAAAGGGATATTAGGTTTAGAGGTTTGAAACGTTTATCGATTTAGGCGGAAAGGACGATTCTTGCTGACTTTTCTCAGTCAATTAGGCTTATGATGCTACGCTTTGTCACGCGATAAATAAATGATAAAGCATCCTTCACGTTCTGACAATATGTGTGTGAGAGTGACGGATGCTTTACCATTTATTTATAACGCGACAAAGCGTAGCATCGTAAGCCTACATGACTTCATGACATTATGTTATTCATTGTTCATTGAGAAATTTTATGTCAAGAATATTACTCTAAATTACCAAAATTGATGCGGAACCCGCCTGTTCTTATATTGTACTACTCAAAATAAAGAGGGTAAGAAATTTATTTTAATGACATCGAATTTGGTTGAAATATAATTATGTTTCATTTTATAGGTTAATAATTTCTCAAATATACTGTAAAAAGGTCATGTTGTTTCTGGGCAAAAAATTGCCGAAAACGGATTGTTTTCGCATAATTCAGCAATGCAATAGGAAATCTATGTCATTTTGCCACATTTTGACCAAGAATTTGTAAAACAGAAAGAAATCTTCTGCCATCTGCACACATGGCTTTCCCATCACCAAAACTGAATTTTTTTAAAAATATACCAATCGGGAAATATCTACTCTTTTACTTTAAAAATGTAATTTTTGAACGTTGTAGGAGTTAAGAAACAACAGAAACAATTAAAATACTATCGACTCGTAAACCTCTTCGGTTTTGCAAATTTAAAAAAATAAAACAAAGAAAGAAAGAAAATACATTTATTTGTGACAGCAAAAAGTTACAAAACATGAGAGAAAGAATAAATAACCACATTTTTACTAAAAAAACCCCGACCGCGGTGCACTTTGAAACTGCATAAAATCCGCCATTTTGTTTATTTTAACGAACTTCATACCCAGTGACACTCGCACCATCAAGACGAATCTAATGATGTATCATTTATCAAAATCGGATGTGCCGTTGAGTAGTTACGAGCGGACACAGGAACGGACATACATACATACGTACAGGTCAAACACATAACCCTCTTTTGGGCTTCCCCGCAGTCGGGTAAAAACAAGAAAAGACAAAAAAAATAAAAACCTCGCTGCCACATAAAGCCCACCTCAGCATAATTCCAACTCCAGAGCTGGCGCTGGTCTTCCGGTGGAACCAGACAGGGCGACGTCACGGCTAGTTTTTTTGGTTTTATCGGTTGCGCCAAAAACTCGTACAACCGATTCAGATAAAAATAAAACACTGCGGTTTTTCAATCCAAATTTTCACTTTCACAGTTTCTTACATTTCTCCGTTTGAAATCATTTTAAACCGTTCGCTAATAAATAAACCTTTAAGCTGCAAACAAAGGCAACCTCACGAGGAGTTGAGAGCCGCACAGGTGTGGAAGTAAGAAGATCACGGCTTCTATTGACCGTTCGGATTTTAGAGGCTACCACGGGTTCTCGAACACTAGACGAAAATATAGCATTGATCACCAGTGTTCGGATTAGGTAGTGCCATTTCGGGTGAATGACCTTAAACATTGAACAGAATATAGATAAGACTTGAGATTCCGGGACTCAAAAATGTTCACAGTAAATATTATTGACATACTGTGCAAAATTTAAAGAAAACGCAAAAATAAACTCATGAAATCCCGGGGTTAAAAGGTACATCCATAATAAGCTTACGCGCCGAAGTTCCTCGAAATGGCACTACCTAATCCGACCACTGTTGATCACTCTCATCTATGAGAGTAGAGTACTGCCGTCCGATATCTAAAACTAGACTAACCCCTATACAACTACATAGAGGTTAGTCTAGTTTTACTCATAGGACATCAAGAGTAGAGTTGTACTGTGAAGGTTGCATATTGCTATGCGACCTCCACGGTATTACCTAGACAGTCTGGCAGCTTGTAAAGAATACTTCGGATAGTTTAAATTAAATAAAAAGGAATGCAGCCTGTCTCACTCTAACAATATGTAATAGTTTGTTTAGTCTTAAGATAGACGTTTAAGCGAGCTGTCGCATAAAAAAAAATACATTTAACAAACACTTTTATTTAGCTTCAGTCCACCAAGGAACACATTTAACAGTACTCAAATAAAGAATCCTACATGGGTTAATAATAGGAAAGTCGGTGGAAATCGAGTTCTGTGGTCATCCCTCCCCAGTACAACTTTTTGTAGCGAAGCAGTCGTGATGCAGTTGCGATACAGTCACAATGCTGCCGCTGGTCATATATCCTCGCACACGTAACCTCGATTCTGCATCTATCGCGATACAGCATCGCTACAGTCGCTATACAGTATCGATACAGCCACGATTCGGCATCGATGCAGTCGCGATACAGTATAGATACCGTCGCGATGCAGCATCGATGGCATCCCCTTCCACTCTTCCTATACCCGATGTCACGCGAAACGGCCGCTTCACACCGGCCGTGTTAAAAGTAATGCTGAATCGATACCGACCCGATATGAGGGCCGACGCGCCAGAGGACGAATCCCGACAAGATGGTCTGACACCATCAAAAATGCGTGTGGTACCATGCAGAGGGCAGCCCATATGGCCCTTGACCGCGCTATGTGGAGGGACATTACAGTTGGTCACGATCCTCAGTAATGAGGGAACGACAAGAAAGAAGAATCGATACCGTCGCGCGTTTGCATCGATGCAGCAGCGATGCTGGATTAAAGCAGCGCGACTACATCTCTACTGTTGTGCATTTGTATCGCTACTGCATCGCTTCTGTCGCGCGTAGCAAATACGACAAGGAGCGAATGTCGCGATGCAGTAGCAAGTTCACGAAACGCGCGACTGCATTGCTACTAAAATTCCCCGTGTGCTACCTAGCTAAATTATGGGTGCGTAACGGTCGCTATAACAACTTATGATATATTTTCGGTCAATATAACGATTAAGGGATATAATTTATTATTCATATAACAACATTTTGTATACTCTTATATGCCCTATCATCCGGTATAATAAACTTTTGATGATAGAATAACTTTTAATTTAATACTAGGTATAATGTACATTTTCTATAACCATTTTAGATGTAACGCTCGTTGGGTATAAATGTATTACTCATATAATCTAATACTATAATATAGACCAGTCCGGTAGTAATTTTTAGTTGCGATTATTAGTGGGTTTAGGTATCACAAAAAAACCCACTTACTGACTTAGAAAAAAAACTGTGACAGTCACATTAAGGTACGACGACGAACAAAGCGAGGAGGAGTGTTAGGTATCTTGCGATCACAACATTTCCCACTTGCTATGCAAGATAAAAAACTGAGAAAGTCACATTTAGGTAGGTACGACGACGAGCGAAGCGAGGAGGAGTGTTAGGTATCTTGCGGTCACAACATACCCCACTCTCTGTGCAAGATAAAAAAAAAACTATGACAGAGTCACAGTTAGGTACGACGAGGAGCGAAGCGAGGAGGAATGTTAGGTATCTTGTGATCACAACATACCACATACTGTCGCTTGAACGAACGAGCTCTTGGACAGATAGTTTTTTTATACCTTTTAACATATTATATCAATAATACTTATATTATATCTTCATTATATTAGATAAACGTTATAATAAATGTCTTTTATACGTATATAGACCATTATGTTTTTTTGTTATAATATTAAACGTTTATTATGCCCCTTGAGTGATTATGTCCTTTCACCAAATTCACAGGAGGAGTAGAAGACATCAAAAACCTCACGGAAAATGCCATAGATTACTTGAAGAAGGCTAACTTTAACCTTTAGATTTAACTACTTTAGTATATACATACATTATATCCAGTGACTGAAATGCCATACGATAAATAAATAATAGTTATTATAGCCTTAGAAAATATGTCCAGTGTTGTAATATACAGTGAAATTATATCTAAAGTTGTTATATCCATCATTACACGCACCCCTAAATTATGCATTGAGCGTACAACATCAAAGTTGGTTTAATATTTACACTGAGTACATGATGACGTTAATAATCGCGACCGGAGGTCTGAATCAGTTGTTTGACGCGCTATCGATGCAAATCAATGTTTAGTTTGGTATGTTTAATCTTAATGTTTGCTATTAATAGTACATTACTACAGAGGCTGGGATGTAAGGCTGGCAACCCCATTTCACGCTGAGGTATATAATATGGTGCTTTTCTCAAATATGAAATTAAATAAATTAAAAACACTCCAAAAAATCAAACTTTATTTTCTAGAGACACTAAAAGTAAAGTACCTAGACAAAAAATAGAATTACAGAATGATAATTTTTCGATTTCCTTCTTTCCATTTACAATTTACTACGAATATTTAGATCAATTATTATGTATGTCTTTTCTTGTAGTTAAGTTAGCAAATTTAAAATTATTTGAAATTGTTTATGTGTTATTTGCAGTGGTTGGATTAGGTAGTGCCATTTCGTGAAACTTCGGTGCGTAAGCTCAATATGGATGTACCTTTTAACCCCGGGATTTCATATGCAAAGTTTAAAGTTTATTTTTTCGTCTTCTTTAAATTTTGCACAGCAAATATTATGTCAATAATATATTTACCGTGAAAATTTTCGATTCCCGGAATCCCAAGTCTTATCCATGTTATGTTCAATGTTTAAGGTCATTCACCCGAAATGGCACTACCTAATCCGAACACTGGTTATTTGTTATGTTTATCCCAATTTCATATAAATAAAACTGCAAAATATAGCAAACCTCTCTAATTGTTTTTTTTTTTAATGGCTGAACGCCGTGATGCTGTGTCACAAATAAATTGTAGAATGAGAATAAAAAAAATGGCCGGCAATGTTGTATGAAATTCCATAAAATGCCAAGCGTCAAGCCGCACCGGTAACGAAGTACTTTGCGGCCTATTATAAGGCAAGTAATGTCAACATTTCATTGCATGTTTGAGAAAATAACCTAAGCTGCAAATAAAGGAAACCTCACAAGAAGTTGAGAGCTGCACAGGTGGGAGTAAGATCACGGCTTCTATTGACCGTTCGGATTTAGTGAGCGTGCCTACTACCGGTTTTCGATCCATGAACTAAAGAGACCTTAGAAAATTGGAAATGTTTCCGATACAGACTGTGGTAATTACACAACTAGGGTAGTATTGTATTTTTGTGCCACACCTGGCCATAAAGTGAATTTTTCCGCACGCTACGTGTACGGAAAAAGCCGCTTGCTGGCCAAGTGTAGACATAAAATGATGTACACAGCACGGGAGGTAATAAAGAAAGCAGCACGCATACATAGGTAGCCGGCTTATTAGACATGCTTCAGTAGGCTTATGATGCTACGCTTTGTCGCGCGATGATTAAATGATAAAGCATCCGTCAAGTTCTGACAAATAGTGTGTGAGAGTGACGGATGCTTTATCATTTATTTCTCACAAGACAAAGCGTAGCATCATAAGGCTACAGTTCATTGTTAGCGAGGCTCCGTCCGGCTATTTATTTTAAGGTCCTTGTTTATAATATTAGTGTGATGACAGTGTCATGTCATGGGCAAATAAAAGAACAACTTTCTCACTACATTCTCACTTGACTTCCGTAGTAATCCACACGTTACCCTGAGCTGAAACACTAACACGCGCAGATGTGGCGCCTCGGGCGTAACTTGCCGTTTATTTTGGAACATTAGCGTTTTTGGCGCCTGTCCTGTTTACGCGGGATAAATAAAACTTGTACAGGTTCGGTATTACCGAGCGTAAATTATTGCTGCTGCGTAACTTGAGGGTTACGTAGCAAAATATCTAAACACACATGTTATACGGTCGGTTTGCATACGATCAAAATACATAAAGTCAAATTGCAGAACGTACGGAATTCATAACATCATTTATAATAAGTTCTTTTAAATGTGAAGGGATCAAAAATCTTATACTTTTTTTAAGCCACACCTGGCCATAAAGTGGCTTTTACCGCACGCTATGCGTACGGAAGCCGCTTTCTCGCCAAGTGTAGACATAAAATTATGTACACAACACGGGAGGTAATAAAGAAAGCCTTCGAACGCATATTAACGTCCCTCGCTTGCAGCTCGGGCCGTGAACATCTGCGATCTCGGCCTTTCTTTGTTTTACCACCCTAGTTGTGTAATGTACTATAATCGATCCCCCTACATAACGTTAAGCCTGCCTGATACGGCTTACCGTACATTTTTGTGCATCCCTAATTGTAAAATAAAACGTTTTGCTAACGATTCTCCCAACATTATAAACACCACGACATATCATTACCTGTCAAATGTCATAACGAACGCAACTAAATAATTTCATTATAATGCCGCGCAATTTGTCAATTCCACTCATCGCTAATGAGCCTGTCAGAACAGCGCGACCGGCGATCCGTCTTTTGATGTTTGGTGTAATTGAAGTACTTAAGGTAAGTAATTTAAAATGCCGCAAACTTTAGAGCAGTGTTTTTCAAAGTGTGGGTCGCGAGCCCCCAGGGGGTCGCGAGGGTCGAGAAACCTCAGACAAAAAAACCAAAAAAGCTTAAAAGTGTAAGAGAAATAAAATTCAGGTTAGATATCGTGGAGGATAGGGGTCGCGAAATATTGTCGCTTACAAAGGGTGTCGTGCCTTTTTTTTAATAATGCCTTGGACAGGATTCGAACCTGCGTCTCCAACAACTCTCCGGGCCAACACAGGCGTACTACCAATTGTACTACCGAAACGATATCTGAGTCGTATATAAGGTGCTAACAAATTAGGTACCAATATTTTAAGAGATGTTAACTTACATAAACAGAATTAACTGTTTATAGAAATTAAGAAAACTTTTTATATGATCTTTTTGATATGATCTTCATTTCCCGAATAAAATAAATAAATAAATATTCTATCCAAACTTAATCATACTGTTAATTTAAATTAAATGACAAGAAATTTTTCTGTCAAGTGGGCGTCGTTTTCTGTTAAGTGGCCAGTTCATTCGTATTGAGAAGTTAGTAAGTAACCATAAGATAATCAAAGAGGTCTTAATCACTGATTATTGTTTACCTAATTAACAGGGTGCTTTACGTAGCAAACTAACTTCCCAACAAAAACATACATTATTTGTTTATTGTATTACACATAAATAAACTCAGAAAGCCGAGCACCTACTATCAGCCCTAAAAATATTGGTACCTAATTTATAGCACCTTATATAGGTAGGTACTGTTAGTATTACAAAAATCACTTTTACCCAATTTATTTATTACCAAACGATGTATGTTAATGGGTAAAATTTATTAACCATGGCTGACAGGATAAGTGCCTGAAACTCTTATAAGAACTATAAATTTAAAATTTTAATAGCCACATCTAATAATTATCAGCCTTTACATATACTTTCCACTGCTGGGCAGATGCCTACTTCCAAATTAAGAGACGGTCGATATCAGGCGTTTTTCCCAGCGTTTTTTGTACCTTCATTAATGTCACTGGAGTTTTACCGTGAAGGACTATCGAGTGACGACAACTTTTGATTAAATCATGTGTAGCCTCGATACCATCTATCGTTTATAGTAAAAGTTAACTGTAATCACCACCGCTTGCTGCTATATTTGCTGGAACATGAATGAAAACAAGAATAACCTCATTTTTATTATTTAAAAAAAAACCCGACCGCGGCGCACTTTGAAACTGCATAAAATCCGCCATTTTGTTTATTTTAACGAACTTCATACCCGGTGACACTCACACTATCAAGACGAGTCTAATGATGTATCATTTATCAAAATCGGATGTGCCGTTGAGTAGTTACGAGCGGACATAGGACTGGACATACATACATATATAGTTACATACATACACACATACCGGTCAAACACATAACTCTCCCTTAGGCTTCGCCGCGGCCGGGTAAAAACCGCCGCGGTCGAAACGCTCTGAAATTGACCCGAGAGTGAATGATCTGTACTGTAGTCCCCACGCTAGCCCACTGCGGATTGGGCACATACACCATTGAATCTCTTCGCAGATGTAGGCAGACTCACATCTAATATCTAACAAATATAATGACGCCATAGGCATGTATATAACACAATCTAAACTCTAAAGCATGGTAGTATCCGAACTGCCGCATCGTAAAACGTTGACGCCTGGCGCAAGGAACACGCTTATAGGAGTAATGGGCTGTCATCTGCTCTAAAACGAGACTGATTACTAAGGAAAGTCGTAATGTAATATATATAGATACAAGAAATCAAAGTACATAGAAAAACTAAATGGCACTCACCTGTGTCCAGACCGGGAATCGGACCCGGTACCTCTGGATTTCCGGCCCAGCGACTCAACCACTCGTCCACCGGAGCACCCAGTAAGCGCCCTTAATCTTGCTTTCTACTTTGACTTCCGTATCATTCTGTTTTAATAGGATTTAACCTAATCGCCATCTATGAGAACTTGTATGCTGTAAAGGTGCGCATGAGATACCTGTGTATATACAAGTTCTCACCTTGGCCCTAGATCCTACATACACACACACACACACACGTGTGTGTGTGTGTGTGTGTGTATATCATGACTCATGACTAAGATTTTTTATTCAACCCAATATGGACTCCAACAAAACATACATGTAAGTTTTACGTACGTAAGTAAGGAAGCAGCTACTTTTATGCTAGAATGTGAGATGGTCATTACTATCTCAGTCTTAAAAATAGTCTGCGTGTAGTAATACACCTGCAATCTAAGCAATTATTTGCTACTAGCATTTACCCGCGCGTTATTCCTGTTACTATCCATTGGAACTATTTTCCGGAATATAAAGTACCCTACGTTTCAATCCAGGACTTAGGCTTCTTGTATGCCAATATTCAGCTCAATCCATTCAGTTGTTACTACATTATTAAGTAGGTAACAAACAACCAAACTTCTAAGCGCCTAAACATTCAAACAAATTCACAAACTTTCACATTTATAATATTAGTAGGAAGGAGGATAGGATGTGAAATGTTATGAAGATGTTTTGATGTTTGGATATTTAGATGTTTGTTGCTAAATAACGGGATACCAACTGGCTGGATTGGGATAAAATTTAGCATGCAAGTAGACAAAGTCCTGGATTGAAACATAGGATACTTTATATCCCGGTAAAGAGCTCCCTTGGGACATTGAAGGGAATAACGCGGCCGAAGCCGTGGGCGAATGCTAATGTATAATATTAATGTGATGTGATGTGATCCTGGGTATGTAATATACTATTAAAGACTACCCTGTTATATCGCTGTAAATCACACACTCGGGCCCTGCTGCAATTCCTACTCGTAAATGGCACTTTATGGTCGAGCTTTTAAGGCTAAACGCCGTATAAAGGCTACATAGAGACTGTTCGAGTTACGTCATTATTTGTAGGTGAGATAATACACCGTGGGCCCGAATAACCCGACCAATTTTAACCACGTATTCGTGATGGTATTACAAGTAAATAACGTTACATCAACATACTAAGTCGAATTTCGTCATTTTACATTAATAGTCTTATTGAACAAAATAAATCAGTAAATTCAGCCATCCTTATAAACAAGTCCTTACTTGAGGAAAAGATATCAAAAAGGAAAAAAAAACTAAAATGGAAACAAAAGGTCAATTTTTTGGCCTCTTAGTCGCTTACCATCAAATACTGCAAAGGGTAATTGCTGTTTAGTATCTTAGTCACATTTATTAGGGTTTGTTATACACTTGGGAGTTTTCATTTAAAAAATAATGAATATCTCGGATCGAAGCTGATAAAAATTTGCGTAACTATTTTCGCCTATATTCTGTTTGGGCGTAACGAAACTGAAATTCAAAATTTGTACGGAAATTTTGGACATTTTGGACAGCTTTTTTTTATTTCATAAATGAAAAATGCTCATGATTCTGAGTAAAATTGTATAAGACACATCATTATCAGACAAAAAAAGTAAAAGGTACATTTTTTCTGCAATTGACCCAAGGAAGCAAGTTTACACTGACGACGATGAGTTTCTAAAATAAACAAATCATACTATTCACAGTTTTTTATAAAACGATCTAACTAAAAAACATTTTGCTGAAAGCTTTAATACAGCATTGTTATCCAGCGGATTGAAATGAAATTCCCCAATATTTTCTTTCGGGATCTATTGTATTGAAGAATTTGTTTATGAATGCAATATGAAATTAATTCATCGCCAGTAACAATGCAAAGCAATTTCTGAATTAGAAAAAAAAATATATATTTTTATTACCAAATTTTTTGTGAGATTAGATTTTAGTTATTGCTTTTTGCCCTTGTAAAATGGTGTTTTATACATGGGGCTCCGAACATGGGCCGATTCCGAAAATCAACAATCACAAAGTTTGTGAAGATGTTTGGAGGTTTGGATGTTTGTTACTAAATAACGGAGTAACAACGGCGTAGACCAAGTCCTGGAATGAAACAAAAGACACTTTATATTCCGGTAAACAGTTCCCTTGGGACAGTAACGGGAACAACGCGGGCGAAGCCGAGTGTGAATGCTTGTTTGTAACACGCTAACACTATACTAGACACGCCAATAGTGGTTTCACTAATTTGTATAGAGTGGTCCAGAAGAATAGTAGCACGCAAAAGGTAAACATGATTACATATATACAGATTAAAGTCCTATTAAAATAGGACGGAAGTCAAAGTAGATGGCAAAATTAAGGGTGTTTACTGGGTGTTACGGTGGACGAGTGGTTGAGTCGCTGGGCCGGAAATCCAGAGGTACCGGGTTCGATTCCCGGTCTGTTCACAGGTGAGCGCCATTTAATTTTTCTATGTACTTTGATTTCTTGTATCTATAATGTAACATAGAAATGTGGTGTAATTTACCCGCATTAAAAACCAATGAAGAAACAACATGTTTCTTTCATATAAAGAAGTATACATGATTATTTAAAATTACAGCTTGATAAAAGCAACTGCAAGCACAGAACATGTTGTAATCGTGATTCGAGTCTACGTTAAAAATAAAACAAACATAATTACACTTGCCATAATTTTACAAATTAAGAGTATCGACGACCTTTTGCTCGGAGATACAATGTACAGAATGAAATTGAAGGGGGTGGCTTCAAATGATAATATTGGAGTTCTTTTAAAACGGACCCAAAAACTAATGATTGGATATTACTCCCGAAAGTACTTATACTATACATTATATAACCAACAGGAGCTGTTTATTGTAAATAAGCCGGAAATAAAATACAAATGCTGCTACTGTTTTTCCGGACCACTCATTACATTACAAAAATTTGCATGGTTTAGTAGAAATTTCTAATTTTCAGAATTACTCCACGTTCTAAATTACCCCAATGCACCTTAATTGACTTAAAAAAGGAAAGAGGATTTAAGTTTACCGAAATATCTTTTATCTCCATTAGGGGAGACCGGGTATGGTTGTCTCGCGGGTTGGTTGTCACAGCGGCCATAAATTAATACTAAACGAAGGAATAAGTGCATCGATTGGTGAAGTACGGAAAGATGTACAACTCTTGCGATCTTTTAGCACCGATCGATGTACTTAATGTTTCGTTTAGTATTATTTTATGGCCGCTGTAACAACCAACCCGCGAGACAACCATACCCGGTCTCCCCTACTCAGAGATGGTTGAACCAATTAGGATATTTTTTTTTATTCGCCTTTGTACAAACGAAGACACAGTTAAGTGACCATCAGTAGACCTTAATACATTGTAATAAGGGTGACAAGTGGTCAGTTAGCAGTGTCTTCGATTGTACATAACCCTTCGGCCAGTAAGTCGTAACCAGTTTAGAACACAGAATTTTTTTTTTTACTTGAAACCAGGTTTCCTAAGAAGAAAAATAATTCTGTGTTCTAAACTGGTTTTGAACCTTTGGTTTCCAAAGTGGCCGAAGGGGTACATAACCATTGACTTTTGTACAGCTCCTGTATAATTTTATGTGCAATAAAGTGTTTACATACATACGTACATTTTTTCTTTGGGTATAAGTACCACGCCGGAGATTTGTCAAGAAATACAAACAATGTAGACTAGAGAATGACTCAAAAATAATACATATTTAAATTTTCACATGGAACAGTGTCAATAGAATAGACAACATTATAAAAAAAAACCTATCAAATACCAAATGCACGAGTTACTTTAAAAGTATCCAAATTTCCATAGGTGTGTCTATAAAATTTACAGAGTTCTCTCAAATTCTTCAAGATCCCATCATCAGATCCTGTAGGCTTATGATGCTACGCTTTGTCGCGCGATAAATAAATGATAAAGCATCCGTCACGTTCTAACAAAATGTGTGTGAGAGTGACGGATGCTTTATCATTTATTTATCGCGCGACAAAGCGTAGATAAGCCTACTGATCTGCTGCCAGTCTAACCAGGGAAGTAACCAACAACCTCTCCCTTTTCTGAATTTGGTTAAATTTAGTAAAATAGAATACGTAGTCTAGTTAAAGCCTTTTACAATGCACGGAATTACCAGACCTAGTTGACGAAACTGAACCAAGTTTATACAATCACTGCAATTCTATTATAGTAGAAGAGGCCGTCTAATAGCGACTTTCCCTCATACTTTTTTATAATTTTTATTTTGTAACTAACCTACATTTGACCTCAATAACTCCTGAACGTAGGCGACTACGTGGCCAAAATGTCCATTCCGTTGTTAAAAAGCCTATTCATTATTGTCTTTTAAAGTCCTAAGCTATATTTTTGTCCGAAATTTAAAAGATAAAAATTAACACATTGTGCCTGCGTTTATCCTATCTAGGGGATAGACTGGCATTTCCCGTACAAGAAGTAGTTTTTAAACTTTTGCTTTCTACACCTTTTTTTAAGTTACTAAAATATTAATTAAAAAAAATTTACGAGTTTAATTCACAACCATTTATTTTAGTGGTTTCTACTGTATCAAAACAATTTAATGTGATGTAAAAAAATTAAAGAAAGTTTTGTTTTTTGTGGTAATCAAAAGACCTTGTTTTTTTTTAAAGTACATTTTTGTGAGCCGCACCCATTTATGTTGCCTATTCAGAAGTAGTTTTGTAAACCTGATTTATGGTATCAAGAATGAATAGCCAACCTAAAATTGTCGTTTCGTTCATATCTTTTAACATCAATTGCCATAATTCAAAAAAAATCTCCAGATTGTTTCTGGCGCTTACAATAGGGATCTGGAAATAAGTTTTTCTAAGATTTTCCCACTGTGCTACAATATGGATTTTATTAAAAGGGTGTCATCAAATTTCTGCCAGACGGAGAACGTATTAGTAACGCATCTGGTGTTGCAAATGTTTATAGGCGGCGGTGACTACTTTCCATCAGGTGGGTCATCTGCCTGTTTGCCAATAAAAAATCTATAGGTTGTTTTTTATTTAACCTTGCCAGAATATGAGATAGCAACCCTAGTAGGTTGCTTATATTTCTTACCTATTGTTGTGAACATATTTTGTTGCACTGGAAAAAAGGATGAGGGAAGGTACATGTTAGGCCGTATCTTAGACTATTAAGCACTCGTGCAAAATTCTCCATTCCTCATAAGACTTTAAGTTTCAAGTTTCCGCGAAATGCAGTTTCCGTTACTGGTAACTAATTTTGAAAGGGGGTGAATTCTCGAGCGTTTTAACCGCTCACTGAAATGTCATTATCGTATCTTGGCTGGTGGATGCGGTCTGCTCAGAACCGTACTTTGTGGTGATCTATGGGGGAGGCTTATGTCCAGCAGTGGACGGCCGTGGGTGATAGATTAATCATTCAGTCTCTGATATTTGAACTAATATTTAACATAACATATTATCACTCCATATTACATTTTTTTTGTGTTTTTTGAAGTTAAGATTGAGGAGATTGTTTGATCGTAGCACGAGACCTTGTATAGGTCGATTCATAAGCTGGTGCGGATTTAATATGAAATAAGCACTGGCTTATTATTTATTATTATTTAAGCACTGGCTGCATACAAATCCGCGCCAGCTCTTGTGAATCGACCTGTAACATAATACGGTTATCAATAGTCCTTTTCTCGTAACCGTTGCCTTTTTTTAATGAATTTCGAACATTCGACAACGGCAACATCTGAAGCAATTGGCAGTTTTTATCCCATAAGTCCTAACTATCTGGGGGCCCAAGTCGAGCTAATCAAAGGCACGGCCGTATCAACTTTTTCTTGAAGCCATTTAGTCCATTTCCAGTCTCCCGTAATTTTGTACTGGCTAAGGCTAGACCCTGCATTTTCAGGAATATATTATAGGGCACAATAAGATTTAAATATTTACTCAATAATATTCAATTTCAACGTGTACTTTAGGAAATATTGCACGTCACAGCTCCTTAGTTTTGTCACTGACTGACTGACGATCTGATGATGATCATCTTAATTTCTAAGGCACTTCTAGCAGACCCACAAGCTCCAAATTTTAAATATAGTTAGTTTTTAGCCTGTCAAGATATACAAAACCTAAAAATATAGCAATTTAATTCCTAGTTCAATTCCAGTGTAATCCTATACAAATACATGCGATTACAAAGTTACTTTTGTAGTTCAAATGGGAAATAGAATAGATTGAAAAGAAATGAGATCCGTGAGACATTACATCTCAAAACTTTTTTGTTGAAGAAGAACTGCGTTGCGAGACTTGCATCGTTTCACACGTAATGCTTTTAATGGAATTTACATATCCCCGAAAATCTGAAAGGGGTGGATTGAAAATTAGCCATTTATAAAAACCTAAAGTGCTGAACTGATCGCCATATATCTTGCGATAAATATTGCAAGCCCCACATAAACATTTTATGTACACGAACGGATAAACCGGGGTACGTTTTTATTACTCGCATTGATTTTATGCCATTAGTGAAGAAGGCTTTCTTACGAGTAGTTTTCTTTTAGATGATGCCCGCGACTTCGTCCGTAGTAGTGTGTACCAAGTCAATGTACAACGTACACTTTTCAGGGGTATATAGGGCATGATAAGACTTAAGTATATTCCCAATAATATTCAATTTGAACGTGTGGTTTAATAAACTATTGCACGTCTAAGTTCCTTAATTTTGTCACTGACTGACTGAGTGACTGACTCACTGACTGACTGACTGATGATCATCATAATTCTAAGTTACTTCTAGCAGACCCACAGGCTCCAAATTTTAACCCTTAACCACCTACGAGCCGTCTCTAAGACCTCTTCAAATGTAAAATCTATAATATATGAACGTGTACATATCATATCACCGTCTGAGTCCATGTAGATACTTTTTCTTTGTATCCATTCGAGCCTCGTAAAGCACTCAAGAGGTGGGGACGGGTGTTTGCTTGGATCTGGTAGTTGTAAAGCCGCGGTCAGCGGCCTCTGAGACCTCGGGTAGAAAGTAACGTGATTTTTGTCATACATCTTTCACGGTCTGTGATACCGGTGGTAGGTGGTTACGTGATTTTCAGATTATTTTTATAGCAAAATATGTCTGGAGATGATTTTATTTTAGACGTTAAACCTGTAGAAGCAACGCATAACTCAACACAATTTAAAATGTTATGCTAGATATTATTTTATGCAAAACTTTCAGACATCAATTTCATATGAGTATACACGTTGCACTGCATTGCTGGGCACAGGCGTTGTAGCACTTTATAAAAATAAGTTAATTTGATCTATCATCAAATAGCCTATACTTTTAATAAGCCATTTTCTTTCAAAAATGCCTCCAAGTAATCAAGTCTGAATTTAAATAAGTTTCCAGAAATTTCATTTGAACTGAAATAATTACGAAGATGTAAAGAAAAGGGGCTGTTATAACGACATTGTGAGCTCGTCGGGACAATTTATGTGGCGGGGCGTAAAAAACTCCCCCCTATAATGCTTTAAATTGGTTAAAAAGATTAGTTGGGTATATTATACTTTACATTTTATTTCGGCCTATTCTTTGTCTGGCTTATGAATGAGATACTTTAATTTAAAAAAGCGAGCAACCTTAAGTTCATCATCATCAGCCAAAATATGGCCCGCTGGACATAGGCCCTTTTCAAAGAATGCCACATTGACTAGTCTGCGCCGCCTGCATTCAGTGGACTCCAGCGACCTGCATCAGGTCGTCAGCTTTCATTTGGGAAGAAAATTAGCAGGCAGTTCAGCCAGTACCCACGCGCCAGAAAGGTTCTGGAGAACCGGCGCGTTGGTGAGTATAGTGACTCAAGGAAATGGCAATGAACCGCCTGCCGATGGCGAGTGGCGCGATGGTAGAAATAATGCGGTAGCATCTTCACAAATTTATAACTAATGCATATAACTATAATGCCCACACCTCTCGCAAAGAATTGCCCTGGCTATTCAAAGAGGTAATGCTGCCATCGTAATGGGTACCATGCCACAGGCAGAGCTGCTTGAGGGGGTATTCTTTTTATAATATTTTTATTTTATTTTAGTTCAGGTAGTTTAGTTTTTAGGACTATAACTACAGACCCACCTCTTTGGCTATGGTTGTGGCTAAAGTGCTGGACAGTGTGCTTGACAAAGAACTGCAGAAAAACTTGACTCTTCATGACGCGCAATTTGGTTTCAGGCCCGGACTCTCCACGGAGACAGCAGTTCTTTGTCTCAAGCATACTGTGCGGTACTAACCAGACAGGGAAACACCGGTGTATGCCGCCTGCGTGGCAGCCTGAACGGGTGCGTCCCACGAGATATAACTACATAATATATAATTTCATATTAATAACGTTCACAAGATATAATGAACGTTTGCTATAATATCAAAATCAATATTTGTATTAGGAATAACAGTTAATTAAACTAATACTTATTTTGTATAAAGTTTTTTTATATAACATTCAAATACTTTAAATTCAGTTTATATAACATGCATAACGTATATCGATCATAGTATATACTATCTTTTAGTATAATGTTTATAAAATATAATAGCGTATGATATACAAAATTAGTTATAACTGCTACTCCTGTAGAAAACAAGAGGTTGGCAGAACAGTAGGTAGGCTTATATTAGGTCAGAACATTTAAGCAACTAGAGTTATGCACGAGTTCTTAACTACGAAAAGGCTTAAAAAGGGGGGACGGGGGGGCGAAGCCCCCCACGAGGGGGGCTCGGGGGGCGAAGCCCCCCGCATGGAAAAAAGCAGACAGAAAAAGTAGGTTAGGTTAGGTTAGGTTTGAAACTGCGTCCCTAACGAAAACTAACTGCTAGCAGAAGAACTAGGTTAGGTTAGGTTTGAAACTGCGTCCCCCAGCAAAAACGAACTGTTGGCTGAAAACTAGGTTAGGTTAAGTTAGGTTTAGGTTAGGTTTGAACTGCATCCCCTAACAAAAATAAACTGCTAAAAGAAAAAGTAGGTTAGGTTAAGTTAGGTTTAGGTTAGGTTTGGAATTGCATTATGCATTATGGTGTTAGATGTATTGTAGAATATACATTATAAAGCTGAGATATTATGAACGTTATGCATAATGATAGTTATATACAATGATATTATACTTAACAAACGTTATGCTTAATAAAAATAGATAATTTGATATTATACAAAACGTTCGTTATACACCTTGAACCGTATACAAAACAAGCTTATACAATATGAGCGTATATAATATGAATATTATAGTATTAGTTCTTATATCTTTTATTACTTACCCAGCCTGAACAGCTTCCTGCAGACCGTGGCGGCGCGCCTAGACGGACCTGCTACTGGGACAGTTTGCACAGAGCTGGGCCGTCTAGTGGACGCAGATAGGGAATTAGGGACTATTGTGTGTGTATTACTAACATCTTTTTTAAGTATCATTGTTACCAACAAATTATAGAAAAAAAAATCTGAAATAAATGAATTGAATTGAATATTAAAAATGTGAAAAATTGTGATAATGTTTGGCTATTCGGATGTTTATTACTACATAATGGGGTAACAACTGGATGGATTAAGCTGAAATTCGGCATGCAAATAGACCAAGTCCTAGACTGAAACATAGAATACTTTATATCTCGGTAAATAATTCCCTTGTAATACGCTTCCAAGTAACAAAATCAAAGAGAGTACAATTTCTTTATCCACTATTCAAGTATTACGTGCTTCGCGGAACTTTATTGTTAAACCAAGAAGAGATTCAATTAAAAAAGGTAATAAACGTCCGAAGAATCGCAAACCCGGTCAATTATACTGTGTAGTTGCGATTGCACGACAAATGAAGACGAATCGCTGGGCTGTCGGATCGGTTCCCAGAGGACGCTGCGCTACCACGGTGTTGAAAGAAACTTCGAGAACGATCCAGAATAGAATATCGTTTATCGCGCCATGGTAATAGTACATTACATAACTAGGGTGGTAGGCCGAGATCGCAGAAGTTTGCGGCCCGAGCTGCAAGCGAGGGATGTAAATATGCGATCGAGGGCTTTCTTTATTACCTCCTGTGTTGTGTACATCATTTTATGTCTACACTTGGCCAGAAAGCGGCTTTTTCCGTTCGCGCAGCGTGCGGTAAAAGTCACTTTATGGCCAGGTGTGGCATAAAAGATGTTAAAAGATAGTATAGTATGTACAAGGCACTCATGGACCCTGTGAGGGTATTGCAAAATCTTAAAGTATAAACTATAATTAACGCTTACACTGTGACATGTGTACACATATTTTCAGAATATGGTGTAATATGATGAATTAACAGTAACTCTTCGTTACTGACATATGAAACGATGTACTCCTTACCATTAGCACCAACTACCATTTTATCGTCCGAACGAAACTGTTTTTACGACCGAAATCGAAACCGAATTTAGGCTTTGGTCTCAGTTTCGGTTGAAATCGAAACCGCATTTTTTTCGTGAAAGAAGGTAGTCATAATCAGTCAGTTTTAATTTTTAAATAACACGTTAAGTTTCAGTGTTTGAGATTTGCACTAATTATTAATATGACATATTATCCCTTCTTATTACAAATACATTATTTGTGCTTTTTGAAATAAAGACTGTCCTGTTGCAGCGTAAAACCTCTCCAATTCAGTTTCGGTTTCGGCTGGGCCGAAACAGAAACTAAGCCATAACCCGTCTTTTGGCGAAACTAGGCTGAAACACTGGTTCGGTCGGACTCTAATACAGGGTGTTTCATTGAACGTAATACAAATTAAGCAATTCCGGCTCAGTTAACGACCGAGAACAAAATGCACAAATCGACTTATTAAAATACGTCATAATTATTTTTTCTTAGTTTGCTAACAAAATTAAGAAATTACAATCTCGTCGTGTGGCCACCCCTCATGACGTCACGCTTACGTGACCTGTTTGTTTGTTATGACCAATAACTTCAATAATGTGTCAGAATTCATGTATTTTATTCATAAATTATCGACCTAGATAAGCAAACAGGTAAGTTTTCACTACAAAATTAGATTCAAATTTTTTCTCTTAACGCTAAGTAGGGTAACCACGATGAGACCAAATAAATATGAATAATTAAAACAGTGATATTAATTAATTAAGATGACTTTAACAACACGAGACCTAGCACAGGGCCTTAGCACCAGGGAGAGGAGTTTAAAAAACATGAGTTGTATTACGTTCAATGAAACAGCTTGTATACTTCGATACAAATAAGACACTTACATACAGGTTGGCTCTAACGATGCGGCTTTAAATGTAAAGTTCGATTCTTTTCGCTAAACTGATATACTTTTGTTTTGCAATATCTTCAAATAACTTAAATTAAGATAGTTTATTCATCTTCAAAGTTCGATTCTGAAAGCAGTGAAATCTGACTTTTCGTATGTTTGTATGAATAAAATACTATAATTAGAATTTGGCATGTTTTTAAAAAACGAAAGAAGCTCAGATTAAGGAGTAGAAACGACCCTTTCATTTAAAGCCCCATAGTTAGAGGCAACCTGTACGGTCGGCTGCAAAAGTGCATGGACATGTTTCAATCATAATACTATGGCAATACGTTCGACATCTGCCCATGCATTTTTGCAGCCGACCGTACATTATAAGTTATAATCTGGAAGTTTCTCGAAGAGATATTTAGCCTGAGGGTGAGGGGGCGGTAAGAGGTAACGTGAGACACAATTTTCATTAAGTTTTAAATCATCATGATGCAAATTAAAGTGTTAATATATCTCTAAAGAAGTGTTACTTATCATCTGTAATATAAACACTAAAATTTGTATCTTTAATGAAAAAAAACACGCAATGAAATCGTGACTCGCGTTAGTTTTACGTGGAATGACCCCTGAGCTTCTCGTATACAGAGGGTATCTATGCTTGGTTACTTAGGCCGAATTGTGTAACATTATCCCGCAATATATAATTATTTTTACCCGACTGCGGCGAAGCCCAAAGGAGGGTTATGTGTTTGACCTGTATGTATGTATGTCCGTTCCTGTGTCCGCTCGTAACTACTCAACGGCACATCCGATTTTGATAAATGATACATCATTAGATTCGTCTTGATGGTGCGAGTGTCAGTGGGTATCAAGTTCGTTAAAATAAACAAAATGGCGGATTTTATGCAGTTTCAAAGTGCACCGCGGTCGGGTTTTTTTTAGTAAAAATGTGGTTATTTATTTCTATCTTTCTTATCTGTTGTAACGTTTTGTGTAGTTCACTTGACTATTTCCATCGCAAACCCGTAGTAACCCTTGAGGACAATACATCCCAGATTCAAACGCCAGAGGATTGAAAGTTTTCCTATTTTTTTTAGTATCTCTCGCATTGTCTGCGGTATATTTATTGTGAAATCTCGGTCGTATAGCAACAGAACAGCTTCGAACAGGATTTATTTCTATTTTTAAACCTCATACTGTTGAGGGCTGAATGCAAGACACTAGAATATCGGGGTCGGAGTATTATTTTCACTACATCGGTTGCAACAACATCGGTTGTTTATTACGTGCGTTTTTGCTGTGTCATTCTAGTGAGCTTTGGTGATAAATTGTTTGTGAATTCCCTTTGCTTGTTCGTCGTGCATACAGGTAAAATGTTTGTTTAGTTTTTCCCAATTTGTTGGTATTTCACGTAAGGGTCAGTTGGAAAACCGTATTGTAGCAAAATAGCTATTGACTTAGATTAGATTCGATTATTTATTTCTCATTTTAAAATTACTGTATAAGTTGCATTACATGTCAAGTTATAAGAATTTAAAACGAGATCTAACAAAAAATAAAAGTCACATTAGCCATAACAGGTAAACATAAAAGATTCGGAATGGCCATTAAATAAAAATAAAAAAAAATCGGTCATGTGCGAGTCGGACTTGCACACCGAGGGTACCGTGCAAACTCGTAAGTAGATACTTGTAGATACTTAGGTAAATAGTTCAAGAAAGCTTTTCTTGAGTTATTCATATGGTGAGACAAACTTAGCCAGTAGTCTCTGAGACGTCGGGTAGGAGGTAACGTAATTTTTGTCATACATCTTTCACGGTCTGTGAGACCGGTAGTAGGTGGTTACGTGATTTTCAGATTATTTTTTATAACAAAATATGTCTGGAGATGATTTTATTTTATACTTTAAACCTGTAGAAGTAAAGCATAACTAAACTCACAATATTAAATTTCATCAATTGTGTGCATTCACTACCGTAAGTACCGTATATGAAGCGCGTTCGCGAGTCTAACAACCCATATTTAATAAATTTTCCAAAGTTGCGTTTTAGACAATCTTATACTAATCCATGAAGAATTTCAAAAACTGATGCGTCAAAAAATACCATAACATTATCGTACCTACTTACAAAATTTCACGAAAATCGGTTGAGTAATGTGACCTGTAAAAGGAGAACAGCCGGAGATAAGAAATCATTTTTTTTCCATACTGAAACCGAGACGCACGGGACAATAAGGCGCCGATCTGACCATGTTTAGCAGTGACGTCACAAGTAAGTATTTCCTACTAAACTGTATACTTATCTGGAAAAAATAGCTCTTTAAATGAAATGAAAATTGAAATGAAAATTTATTTGCTTGAGACATGAGATAAGGCATTCTCTACCAGTTAAGGTTAACTGGTAGAGAATGCCTTCTGGCATTAAGTTCGCCTTTTGTACGATAAGTTTTCTTTTGTGCAATAAAGTTTAAATAAATAAATAAATGACAATAATGAGATGTTATAAATTTAAAATACAGTACGCATATCTCGCCAAACAATTCGGCATTTGTACGAGGTGCGGTCCAAAAATGTATGGCTGGAGAAATTTGGCGGCTTAAAAAAAATATATATTTATATATATAATCGCGATTGTCATTTATTCTGCTTTTTCGTGTATGGTTTTGGGATTTCTATTGGTTATTGTTTTGATTTCACGGCGTTTTAACGATAGTAAGTCGAACAATTTTTGAAATGTTCAAATTGGAATATCGCTTTTTTCTATTGAAAAACTGTTGTCCTCATAATACATCGACAGGTCGCGGTTAGTTTAGTAGCAGCAAATAAGTTTGTGTTACGATTTTTGCCAATTTCTAAAAAACGATGCTACTTAGTTAGGAAAACCGTTATATTCTTGTAATATTTAGGATGATAATAATAATTGGTAAGTTTTACAGATTTTTCTGTTCAGTAGGTAACTTCGAAGATAAAAGGGGGGGAGTTGATTTTTTTTTTAGTTTTTCGTCATAAATCAAAAAGTATATGATTAAGAAAAATATGGTTTTGGGATCTAAAAATAAATCCTTTTATTTGATATCCCACTTGATACAATAGCACAACTTTAAAATTTTGACCTCCCATATCGTCCCCCTTGCAAAAAAGGCATAAGATTTTTTTTATTGTCCCCTAGGCTCGGGTTAGCGACTTTTAAAACTATTCCAAATTTCAAATCGATAGCAGCAGTAGTTCCTAAGATATCTGGCTGTGACAGACGGACAGACAGACTGAGTCGGATCGTAATTGTTCCTTTTTTACCATTTTGGTACGGAACCCTAAAAATGAACAGCTTAGCTTTAGCATCAGCGGTTCTCAGATGTCTTTCGCTTCATTAACTTTACATGCGTCAAGCAAAACACGAACATTCTGCGTCCACATTTTGGCAAAAAAACTAGCATTTTGCATTGCAAGATGATCGTAGATTACGCTATTCATGAGACAAATTACCTTCAATTTATGAAGACGTTATCTGTGTCTTGTATGCTGCGTTGCAAAATGTGAAGGCACTGTCTAGAGTGAGATGGGGCGAATGAAATTATATTGTTATCGACCTTTGTGACAGAGAGATGAGATAATCATAAGCAGTGGTACCTCATGACTGGTTAAGATGCCACAGTATAATACAGTAAGTTTTCTTCCTACAAAAGGTACATCGCGCGCTTGAATGTGTGCGCGCCGTGTACGAACTAGGGCTTGCTCCCGGTACTGAGTTTGTATGGCGAGAACCGGGAATTCCCGGTTCCAGTAGCATATTTGTATGGAAATCCAGTACCAGGAGCAAGCCCTAGTACGAACGGAATACAAGCAAAGATTTAAGAACGCTCCAGTATGGAACGCACTCACGCACGATCGCACGCGACGCACGATCGCACGCGACGCACGATCGCACGCGACGCACGATCGCGCGTCTGTGTAAATACGTTTCGCGCGCTCTTAAATGGCCGAAGTTGGACTACTTACTTGTTTGTCTTTATACTTTGCCTATGCTGAAGAATTTATTTTACATTAGTCCAACGTTGGATTTTTTAAATGTTCTTTCGTCCTTTTTGTGTTCGACCTAATTTATTTACTATAAATATTTAATTTTTTATAATTTAACATGGAAACCCCGTATTTTTATAATGGTTTTTAAAACAAAGATAACTATTTGTTCTTTGTAGCAGTAATTTGCATTACGATATTCAGAAAATCCCTAATGACGGGACACCCTACTGCCCATGACATAGCCTTTTATTTTGTAGTACGCCCGAGCAATTAGTTTTTATTTTACGACATCTAAATTTAAAGTGTGTGAGCTCTGGAATCGTTTTTGGAATTTTATTATGGAATTTAACACAATTTCCCAGGACTGAGTTTTATGTTATTGCCAGTCTGTAAAATGATTCTTTGAGCTTTCCAGTGTTTTTTGTAACTTTTGCCTTATAATCATTCGTTGGGAAACTGTGTAGATTCTTTCTAACAAACATTATTTATTGTTAGAAAGAATCTACAATTCCATTCCCCCATCCCCATTTCATCATTATTTTCTGCCATCTCCGTTTCGTCATTATGGGACTAGGCATGGACTTGGGTTTCACCCTTACGTTGTCGATATACCAACGACTCGCACACAGCGATTTGCTTCCACTTCCCTTATTAGTACTGCTAAGGAACTCTCTTCCAACAGACCTCTTCCCGGAAAAGTATAACTTGGATCTCTTCAAGTCGAGAGTGAATAGGCACTATCTAGGTAAGCATGCTCCATCATCGACTTCATCTTCACTTCCCAACTATCAAAATTTCGTCATATAATGGTTGCGGCAACGTAACATACACAAACTTTCAGCTTATACTACAGCTTATATACACGTTTATGTAACGCGATTTGGGCCCATTTTATTCAGCATTTCAGTAATATAAAATTTATTTAACTGCAATCTCCGGTCACTTATAGATCTTATCATAATCACCGGCGTGACTATTTTATGACAAATTACCTGTATATTAGCAACTTATATGACTTTTAAATGCCTAAATTGATATATTATTGCAACTTAGGTATATGACGTATTTGTGGAATAATGGTATCCTAGGCTACTAAACAACAGAATAACTTTAAAGTGTGCCGATAAATACTATAAGAATGAGTGGTCGTCAAATGACATTTAATTTTTTAATCGGCCATGATGTCGTTACTTACATATTATAACTCGTTCGACATGAATGCTCATAAATTCGGCGTATAGTAGAAATGTATTGCGAAGGTCAGTTTACTGATGAAGTAAACTAGGTTTGCTTACCTATCGTGAATAAAAAAAACAACTTTAAGACTACATCCCCTCTTTAGGCAAGCTCCACCGCGGCCCCTCAGTCAAACTGTCGCCGTTGTCAGAATTCGTACATTCCCCAGATTTAATACGAGCCTTATATCTGCCAGACTAGACATTACACTTTAATAGCGCGATATGTTACCGCTATTTGTGTATAGGGCTGCGTCATGTACCGATAATCAATTTACCAAACTTTACATTATCGGTACATGACACGGCAACATTTTTTGTTTTTTCAACCAGTTTTCACTTTGGTTCAAGAGCATCGTGACGATATCGTTATAAAGATTTGTACCAAAGTAAGGAAAGAAAAATTAGGAGCGTGCGATACCTATTCAAGGTGCCGTCTGTCGGTTTTTCGTATCCGAACACACCACAGTATACACACTGCGATACATTTCGCGAGAACGAGCGTATGTGGCAATAGCGCGATCCCCACTGGAGCATTGCGACGCATTCCTAAAGGTGGGTTTAGACCAAACGAACAAAGAGCTAGAACCAGAGTAGAGCATTCATTCTTGATCTTTTATTGTAAACAAAAGTTCGTTCTCAGCGTTTACACAACACGAATATCAGCGAGCAAGAATGCAACCCAAGAACTAGGATTCGAGAGCATATGCTCTAGAGATAATTAGATCAAGCGAACGAGTGCCCGTTGCTCATTCGTCGGGTGTCTGTGGACTATGTGCACTATGTCTGACTCTGAGACTGATATTGTAATTGCAAGTTTTTCATTTATCATCCTGACTCAATTGTGTTTTTATAATTTACAAAAGTCGGATTCCACAGACACCTGGCATTTTGGTAAGCTTCTATCATTAGAAGACATTTTACTTGAGACCAATCTATAATTACAACGATAGGTCAAGTCCCTCGAGCACAAGAACGCTTTGTAGAGACCGCTCCCCGAAGCGAGCAGGTCCGAACACGAGCAAACGCGCTCGGCGAATGTTCGTACGCTCGTCCGTCGTTTACATCAAGCGAGCGAGCATTCCACGAGCATTCTTAGAATCTTCGCAAAATAAGGAATAACTGGCCAAGAGCATGTCGGACCATGCTCAGTGTAGGGTTCCATAGCCGTAACTATAAGGTAAATAACTATAAGGTAAAACATACGATGTAAAAAATTACAACAACAAAAGACCATATCTTCATAGCAATTACGTCCTTTTGTTGAGAAGCGCAGTTTATCGGCAATAACTCAAAAACGGTTAATCCGATCTTATTGAAAATAATTTTCGTTGAAAGTATTAATTAAGCGTTATCTTTGCTATTTTTCTTGTATTTTTCGGACACACGGTTTAGAAGATAGAGGTGGGGGACACAATTTTCACAACTTTCGGAGCGATTATTTCCAAAGGTATTCACTTAATCAAAAACATTACTTAAGAACCTTAAAATGTTTTTGAAAAAGCTGTCGAACTATGTAGCACACGTTGATATTTTCTGAAAAAAAATTTTTAGGTTCTGTAACATGTATGGAGTGCCCCCCCTAAAAATATTTATTTTAGTTATTTAACTACCAAACTAAGTAGCGGCTCATACAAGACACTTATATTCCAAATTTCATCAATATCCATCGTGTAGTTTTTGAGTAAAATGCCTGTGACATACGGACGGACGGACGGACATGACGAAACTATAAGGGTTCCGTTTTTGCCATTTTGGCTACGGAACCCTAAAAACAACGAAAGAATGCTCTGTCTCTGTTTACACACAAAGAATTTGGTAGAGTGGGGGTAGAATGAGCATTCGCTCGTTTGGTCTAAACCCACCTTAAAACTTTGCCTGTAGTGCGTTCGTACACGGCGCGAACACACGCAAACGGCGCGATACCTTTTGTGGAAAGAAAAATGTGCTATTATACTTGTACCGTTTGTCCCATTTATCCTCCATTTCACGTCTCTATTAGCAAGCGCTAACCCGTATACTGCGAACGTGCCCCGCACACGTCCCGTTTACATTAGTTGCACTAATAACCCGTACGTGACGAATTTCCCGCGATCCGCGATTTTAAGTCCCGTTTTTAGCCGCCTGTTAGCACATTTTCACTAGATAACGATACAGTCGTAGTGATACCCTTGGGGTCATTTTCACTAGATAACGGTACAATCGTAGAGATAAACCCTCGGGTCACTTTATTCGGCATAAGTTTATTTACCCGAATGTTTTGTTTGTTCGATAGCATAATTTTTGTGTAGCTTAAACGCAAAAAGAAATAGGACAATCTTTTACGTAAGTCATTACGGATAAAAAAAAAAACATTTATTTCTGCAAGTAGGCCTCAAGGGCTCTTTTACATGTCAGATTAATTCTTTTCTTTTGGCGCTTCGGGAAAATTACCTGGTGAGAAGAAGCGCCGCAAGGAGCTCCAGTTTCTCCTTTCAAAAACATTAAGCATTACAATAGTGATAGGTTTTAGATTCATTATCAGCAGTATTAGTCCCACTGCTGGGCGTATAGTCTGTACTTTTAGGTATTTAAAAAAAGGTAAACAAAAAACTACGTGATTCGGGTCGTTCAGCCAATCAAAGCCACGTTTTGTATCTGTGCCACAGTACCATTGGCTGAACGACCCGAGAGTAGTATATTATTGAGAAGTCTCGACCCCATTCATTCGTTCTTCAAGAACTTCATTTCATTCAGTTCTTTCAGAACTTCATTCATGTGATCGAACTTCTCAATAATATATGTGATTGGGTTCAAACCGAAATATTAACAACACTTAATACTCATTTTGCTCTTAGCTTTGATCTAAAATTCTATTTATATCAAGCAAAATAAAAACTTCTATAGCGCGATCTAGACCGTGGTATTTCATTGGCTAACACGCATGCTATACTAATACGTCATTTCTCGAACAGTTGCATTAAAATAGTAGTATTTGGTCTAAATATGAAACACAACTTAGAACCTAGCGCTGATTAAAAATAAGGCTGATGTTAGCATACCAACTCCATGACTCGTATTTATATATATATATATATATATATATATATATATATACATAAGTTATAAACACTATCGCATGATTTTTGTTCATTATAGAAAATACTTTCAATATTACAAGCCGTGTTTCGTAATCAGAAGAAGAATGAAGTTTATAAAACAGCCTCAAACTTTACAGCTCAATATTGTTGGAACAGACTCTCCAAAACACAATTTGCGTCATGGGAAACTTTTACCGAACACAATTCGCAGCATAATTTGTGGGCCTTCTTCCTGTGGCAAAACTAATTTAATGATCGGTCTTCTTATGCATGAACAAGGTTTACGTTTTAAAAATGTCTATGTTTATTCTAAAACTCTTTTTCAACCCTTGTATAACTATTTAGAACAAGTATTGTCACTGGTTCCTACAGTAAAATACTTAAAATATCGTGAGAGTGATGAAGTGATCAGTCCTCAGGATGCGGCAAATAACTCAGTTATTATATTTGATGATGTTGCCTGTGAAAATCAGAATAATATAAGAAATTATTTTGCTATGGGTCGACACAAAAATATTGACAGTTTTTATTTAAACCAAACTTATTCTAAAATACCTAAACAGTTAATTAGGGATAATGCAAATTTGATTGTTTTATTCAAGCAAGACGATATTAATTTACGACATGTTTACGATGAACACGTTGGAACTGACATGCAGTGGGATCAGTTTCGTGAGATGTGTGCAAAAGTATGGAGCAAACCTTACAGTTACTTAGTTATAAATAAGGACTGTGCGAAAAATTCCGGATGTTATAGGAGGGGTTTTGATACATTTATTGTTCTTGATTAAATATAATACTTATTGCGCGTGATCGACAAACAACTATCACTGTTTCTTATAGTCTCATCAAGGTTAGATCAGTCTTAAAATGAATAAAGAAAAGACATTAAAACAAAAACTGGTTCAGTCAGCTGAAGCCGTGAAGAAAAAAGTTAAGTTAATTCGTGATATGAATACTACTAACGGAATGGTATTGGATTCGGTTCTTAAACCAATTACTGAACCGCTCAACGCAATGGTCAAGAACAGTGAAAAATATAATATTAACGGTCTAAACGATGTTAATTTAAAAGACGAATTTTATGAAGATAATACTAAATGGGAAGATACTATGAAAAGACTTAAATTTAAGCCTGACTATGACGAAAGTGCTAGTGATAATATTAACAACACAACTATGAAGAATCCTATGAGCGCTCAGCACGAGTCTTTTACAGATGGAGAAGATGATGGTAATGAGAGTGATATAACGTCGAATGATAATAGCAATAGTGACGAGTCGAACGAAGAAAATGATGCATCGTTTAAGACGTCTGATTCATATTCTTCTCCCCGAAACGATTCTACCTCCTCAGGTTTTTTAGAAAACATACCTTTTGGTGTACGACATGAACGTGGTAAACTTATGCTTGGATCTCACGTGGTGACCGTCAATAAAGATAACCTTGTGGTAGGCAGCTGCTCCTACAATTTAACACCAGGTTTACATGAATTGTTATTCAAAAAAGTACCAAACTTGGATATGATAACTGAAGACGATAAACATAATTATAAATTATTGCTTTTAGAAACAAATGCACATAGACGTGATTTTAAACCAAATAAACCAATCAAAAGTAATAAGGGAAGAAAATACTTACACATTATAAAACCGCTGTTTAGATTTTCTAAAGATCGATTAATAAGTAACGAGAGTTGCACCCTTGGACAAGGTCTACCTATTATGAAAAAAGTGTCTGAAAATGTTTCGTACGTCTATTGGAATAATCCTAACGAGCTAGTTGATAGATTAAAATTGCTTATCGCATCCCGTGATGCTGGTAATACTGGACTAGACAACGAAATCATATCTATAATTGAAGAATTGCAGGAGTCTGGCATAGTAAACAATATATAACGCAAATACAATTAAATTGTTAGTCAGTCTATACAAATTTCCGACAAGATACGTATTACACTTAAATTATGAATATTGACAAATTCGGTCATCATGTTCACAAACGGTTACGTGTATCAGATTTTAATGATACTGCACTGCTTCGTACTGAAAACGGCGAATTTGATTTGCAGTCCTCGAGGCTGAAAGGCATTGAGTTACCTATATCTGCCAAAGATGCAGCTAATAAGCAATACGTTGATCAATGTATTCAAAACACTTACGAAAAGAAAAAAATGGATTCGGTATTAGAAAGTATAAATTCACAAATTCAACAAATTTTGCATCAGTTGAAATCTGACTTTTATACAAAGAAGGAAATAGACCTTATTTTCACTCCGTTAAAAAATGTCAAAAGAACAAATAGTAAATGAGATCCATAGGTCGGCTCGCAAAAATTTTCTTCGTCGTTCTGTTCTACTTAAGGGCATTGATGATTTGTGGCAGGCTGATTTAATTGATTTACAGAACTTTCAAACAGTTAATAAAGGATATAAATACATTTTGGTTGTTATTGATGCGTTTTCGAAGTATGCATGGTGTATGCCAGTTAAATCAAAGACTAAATTTGAAATTAAAACTGCTTTTGAGAAGATAATTAATACTACAAAACGTAAGCCATGTAATCTTCAAACGGATTTGGGTAAAGAGTTTTACAATAATGAATTTACACATTACGTTAAATCGTTACAAATAAATCATTATTCAACTTTTTCAATTAAGAAGGCGTCTATAGTAGAGAGACTTATAAAAACGCTGAAGACTAAACTTTATAAATATTTTAGCATCATAGGAAATTATAAATGGGTTGGAAAACCATTAAACGATATAGTCAATGCATACAATCACACAGTTCACCGCACAATAAGGTTTAGACCTGCTGATGTTAATTTTAATAACGAATTAGAAGTGAAAGAGATAATTAACAAAATACAGTTTGTTCCTTGTTTAAAATTAAATAAATTTAATTTAGGAGATCGAGTTCGTATAAGCAAGTACAAAGGTGTATTTCATAAAGGCTATACTCCTAATTGGTCTACAGAACTATTCACAATAAAACAAGTTAACAACACTCAACCAGTGACATATCATTTAGAAGACCAACGAAAAAATGCTATCTTAGGTACTTTTTATGAACAGGAACTTCAAAAAACAAAACATCCTGATGTTTACTTAATAGAAAAGATAATAAAAAAAAGAGGTAATAAACTATATGTTAAGTGGCTAGGTCTAAAGAGCACTGAAAACAGTTGGATCAATAGAAGTGCAATTGTATAGGCGTACTTATTACCTTGTTTGAATGCTATTCTGTCATTAGTATATTGGATATGAATGGAAGAGGACTTTTAAATAGTGTTATTAATAATCTTCCGTTTGAACTACATCTTCCTGGTTACAATTATTGTGGTCCTGGCACAAAATTACAAACACGCTTAACCCGTGGTGATAAAGGAATAAATGCTTTAGATTCAGCGTGTATGCAACACGATATCGCTTACGATAAACATTCAAATTTAGAAAACCGTCATAAAGCTGACTTAGAACTTTATAAAATGGCTAAGCAAAGAATAAAAGCAAAGACTGCTGGAAAAGGAGAAAAATTGGCTTCATGGTTAGTTAGTAAAATCATGAAATCTAAAATCAAAGCTGGAGCAGGTGTAAAATCATTTAAGCACTTGGTATCAAAAATTAAAATGGCATTAAAAAAAAACAAAAAAGGAAATATTATAGACAATGCATATGCCGCTGCAAAAAAATTATTTCCTAGTTCATGTAAAGTGCGAATTCCTCGTATGATACCCATCCCTAAAACTGGAGGTATACTACCATTGATACCCATTTTTGCGGGTTTATCAGCGTTGGGCTCACTAGCAGGTGGAGCTGCTGGGATAGCTAAAGCTGTTGGTGATTATAAAGCAGCAAGAGATAAATTTTCTGAATCAGAACGACATAATAAAATGATGGAATCCATAGCTCTCGGTAAGGGATTACATATAAAACCGTACAGAAATGGAAACGGTCTTTGTTTGAAAACTACAAAAAACTAAGTAATAGGTTACCCAGACGCGCTCTTACAAATATCGATATCATAACTCACGCTTCAGACATCCCTTATTTCAGAGGTGTTTTTATGAGGGACCGTTTACCAAAACACCCGAAGGTTAAGGAGTGTGCGATTGTTAATTTAGACAAATTTTCAAACCAAGGAACTCACTGGGTAGCCTATGTCAAAGATAAAAATTATTGTGAATATTTTAATAGCTTTGGCGATATTAAACCGCCGTTAGAATTGATAACTTATCTAAAAAAATATGATATTTTATATAATTATAACACGTACCAAAAATTCGATACTGTCAATTGTGGACACTTGTGTTTAAAATATTTGAAGAAATTTTGGAAGGAACGTTTAAATTAGTGTTCCCAATAAAATATTCATCATTCACACCATGTCTTTCACTTTATCCATAACCGGTACCTCTTCTTCTCTCACGACAAATTACTCACCCGCCCTTCAATTGAACGGTGAATATGAGTGTGGTCTACTATATTTATCTACATTTAATTCAATACCTAACATCGACGATAGAAATAACAAATTCTATTATGGTAAAAATGAGGTATTAGAGATACCGGAAGGCTCATATGAACTTCAAGACCTTGATGACTATATTAAAAAACATGTTCAGGGGTGCACTTTTAAACTATCATGTAATAATAACACGTTGAAGACATCTATACTATGCTCTAAAAACGTGTACTTTAACAATGAAAACTCAGTTGGAAAATTATTAGGATTTGGTAACGAAACCGTACAGGCGAATATATTAAGAGACTCACCCTTTCCTGTATCCATTCTATCAACAACTATAGTTCGGGTTGAATGTGATATCGTGAGCGGATCATTTACTAACGGAAAGCCGAGCCATATAATTCATGAGTTTGTACCTAATGTGCCACCTGGCTATCGAATCATTGAAACACCTAAAAACGTTATTTATTTTCCGGTCACTCAAAGCAGCTTAAGCTCACTTAAAATTAGAATATTAGATACAAACGACAACTTAGTCAATTTACGTGGAGAAGAAGTCCAGATATACTTACATATAAGAAAAAAATGATCGACTTTAATAAAACTGTAGGGAGCTACAGTAAACCCATTAGTACTCTTTGTGCTATCAAGAAAAGAAGACCTAAAAGTAAACTAACGACAGAAAATAAATTTTTTCTTAGATCCATCGGTTTACTAAAATGAGCATACTGGACGTAACAAATTCTTTTAATTATGATAACACGATCGAAAGTTATGAGTATCATTCTTACAAACCTTATGTAACAAGTTTTAACTTAAACGATGAAATACGTATACCCATAAACCAACAAAATATATATGTGCTACCATCTGCCAGTACATTACATATAGAGGGTTCCATCACTGTGATCAATCGAGAAACAAAAACACATGTACCCAGCATCCAATTCACAAACAACCCAATTCTTCATTTCTTTCAAGATATTCGATATGAGCTGAATGGAATAGAAATAGATAAAATAAAAAACGCCGGAGTTACAACAACAATGAAATCTCTGTTATCTATGAATGACCATGAAGCAAGAATGGCTAAATCATGGGGATGGGATATCAAAGGTAATAAAATTACTAACGGAACATTTTCTGTATCTGTTCCTTTGAACAAAATTCTGGGTTTTGCAGAGGACTATAACAAGATTATAATTAATTGTAAACATGAACTTATTCTTCTACGCTCTAATACAAATTTAAACAGTGTTAAATTGAATACAAACGAATATGTAGATAATATTAATTTAACCAAAGTCGTATGGCGTATGCCTCATATCAAAGTCTCAGATCGTGAAAAATTACATTTACTCAAATATTTGGAAAAAGATCAAGCAATCCAGGTTGCATTTAGGAACTGGGACCTTTATGAGTATCCATTATTACCAAGAACTTCAAAACATTCGTGGGCAATTAAAACCTCGTCTCAAATTGAAAAACCTCGCTACGTTATAATTGGGTTAAAAACTGGTAGAAAAAATGCATCCGATAAAGATATGACATATTTTGATCACTGTAATTTAAGAGAAGTTAAAGTCTACTTAAACTCTACGTATTTCCCATACGAAAATTTAAACGTTAGTTTTTCCGATGGAAAATATGCTTTATTATATGAGCAATATACCAAATTTCAAAAATCATACTATAACCGGTATCAGGAACCTTTGCTGAGTCCTCACGAATTTAAAGATATAGCACCTTTGTTTTTCTTAGACTGTTCTAGACAAAATGATACTTTGAAATCAGGTGTTGTTGATGTACGTGTTGAAATAGAGTGTGAAGCTGATATACCTGATCATACGTCTGCTTATTGTCTTATTTTGAATGATAGTATCATAGAGTACAGACCATTAAGTAACATAACAAAGAAAATATCATGAACAGTGATTGCATATTCGTCGATCTTCAGGGGTTCAAGTCGCTTAATAATGAATTTATTGTTAAAGAATTTGCATATAGCACAAATGAATATACCCAAGTCTTTTTAATAAAACCTCCATATACATTTTCTACTTTATCGGAAAGCGAGAAACGCAACGTGAGATGGGTGGAGAAAAATCATGGTCTTCTATGGCGTGAGGGATTTGTTGATTACCGAGAATTTAAACGAATAATTGTATATCACTTTCAAGACAAAAAGGTTTTTGTAAAAGGTTTGGAAAAAGCACTTTGGTTTAAGGACTTGTGTCCTGATTGTACTGTTATAGAACTGGAAGGGAAAGGTTATCCTAATTTAAAAATTCTTTACGAAAAATATTCTACCAATGACTCGATATATAACTGTGTATATCATAAAAATAAGTGTGCTTTAAAAAATGTAATATGTATCAAAAAATGGTTTTTTGATAATAATATGTTCATGTATTCGTCAGTTATAGATTGCTAGTTTAAATGAAATAAAATTACGTATTCACAACAGAACTTTGTTTTATTTAATAAACATACTAAAACCTGAACGCTAAGTATATAAAGATAAAGTACCAATTTGGTAAATATAAATTTTAGCTCTTCAGATAACTAGGACGTATTTTTAATTTCCACACAAAATAAAACTACTGAATATTTATAATAAATTTATTCAACTTATTCTACAGTCAGCTGCATAACCTTAAAAACTAGCACTGTATCCGCACACTTTTTTTGATATTTTATTGACTAAAGCTTCTGTGCTATCAACAATCTCGTCGTATCCATTATCCGCTATATACTGAGCACTTAGGATTACATTTTCTCCAACTTCATGTGTTTCAGTACTCGAGTCGCTTAAATCTATTATTTCAATCTTCACCATTCTCGTTCCTGTCCCAGGCTTTTGATTAATTACAAAAGACGGTAGTTGTTTAGGTCCGCCTCTCTTCTGGACTTTATTCATGACTTTGCCAGGCTTCCTCTGCCTGGGCCGTTGTATTGCCCTCTTTATTTTTTTGCCTAATTCGCAGTCTTCTTCCACGTCGGTGAATCCCTCTAGAGGATCCTGCGCGTATTGAGAAAACAGTGGTGTTATGTCTTCAAATTTATCCATTTTCTGTAACAAGAAACATTATTTAATAAATTACTGTATAACCTCACCTATCTAGTAGGGTAAATACCTTCAGCATGATGAAGTAAAATGCTAGTAACTCTTGAATGGCTAAACCAATTTTAACTAAACATAGCTAAGAACACTCTCGCTCAAACCAGTTTTCAAAATAATAAAACCGCAGCTCATTCGGTTTATTTGTTTGGGAGCTGCGATGTCACAGACAGACATCCATATACACACGCCAAATGTATAACACCACTTCTTTGCGTCGGATCATAAAGACCATGAACAATTTTATTGTATAAAACAGTAAAAATCTTCACCAGTTAGGCTTAAAATAACCTATAGGTCTATACCTACAAGTTGATGCAGCGAGAAATCAAATAACATCATATATAGAGCTAGAATAATACAGCGTATGACTTACCAAACTGTTGTTGCAATTCGGCTCAAAATAAACTTTGTAGTAATATCCAAGACAGCTAATGTAGAAGTAATTGATATTTACATTAAATAACTCATATTTATATAGAGCTAATGTGTAGGTAAACAATATTACGCAAGCACGCGCCACGATCATATATCAGCGCACGCGCCACGATCAAGTTTACTTGACGCTGCAGGTTATTAACCTGGTGTTATAATAAACACGTAAGAACATGTGAAATTTAGTTTTTCAACGAAACCAACTATGAATTACGTTAAAGTTATTTTTACTTAAGAGACTGCATCCTTTAACTCCATTAATTTATAGGTAATGCACTCAGTTAACTCAAGATTAGGTACCTATACAGGGAATAGGTTGAAACAAAACAAAAATGCTTCATATTTATTTTTATTTAAGTTTCTCACACAAATAACAAAAATCATCTATAATATTATTATAAATTATAGTATTTTACAAACACAGAATAGAGTAAGTCAAATACATAATTATTTCACTAATTACATTAAAAACTAGAACGGACTTAGAACTAGAAGTAAAATAATATATACTACAGTATCGATTTATGCCCCCATGCCTTAGTAGTTACTTTGTCTGATGATGTAAGTCGCTTATCATCTTTACAGGATAATGCAATTTTGTTAACAGTTTGCGTAAAGATCTGGTGTTTAATCGATTTAAACAATATATTCTTTTTTCTAATAATACTATTATTATACAGAACGTCTTTATAATTATCTAACGTTAATTCTTGAACGCCAGGTTTTTTTATACCTTTTGCCTTCTTAACCACTGAATCCTCACTTTTAATGCAGTATAGTTTGGATCGTAAACCGACAAATTCTATAAGGAGTTTTCCCTGTAGTTCGTCCTTGAAAAGACCTGGTATCTTTTTATTTCTCAGAGGTATCTGGTATCCGTTTGAGATATCATAATTACTCGTATCGAAATAATTTAAAAAATGATTTTTCAAATCATCATAAAAGTCATTTGTTTCAATTTTATACACAAAACTGTCAGTGTCTGTATAACAAAGCGATATGCGGTCATTGTAGTAAGGTTTTATTACAGTGTAGTGAAATCGGTACATATGACTTTTAGAAAGCTCGAGTATCGCGAATCCTATATATATTGGTTTATCTAAAACAACTTTTTCTGGTTTCATTTGGACAGCAACTAAGTTATCAGAAAATACGGTAGCGCTATGGAAATTTGGACGCGCTATTAATTTTCCAGCACCAGTAAACTTTTTAGTTGTGTTTCTCTCATCGCACCACTGATTAACTAATTTAACTACTACTCGTTTTTCACCGTCTTCAAGAGTTTTCCCAAACACTGAGTTAATAATTAACTTGAAAAGATCCTGAAGGAACGTAGTTTTTGCATTTTTTCTAAGTTCTGTATTTAAATCTATATATTTCTTGAGAAAAGGACTTTGACGAAAGGTAATTACACGATGAATTTTTTTCAGAATCAACCCATTCTGCAAACATGTTTTTAGATGTACATAATGAATGACGTACTCATATTTGTCGTACAAATTCGGAATTAATTTACAAGTCTTCCCCCCTGGGGCGGCGAATTTTTGCGCGCAAAAAGGATAATCGTTATGTAAATCATGTAACTCCTTAGGATAAGACAAATCAACCTCAAGAATATATCCGAATTCCGCGTTGTCTGGAACCGACATAACGTCTAATCGTTGTATATCAGTATTCTCTAGAAAGCGGAAATTAGATATAGGTAACGAATGACTCATACTGTAACCATATAAGTTATTACAATCTATGTAGACGAGGAACGTATCGGGTTTATTGACATCATAAGTTTTCATATATCTATTGTTAGCAAGAGCGTGTCTGGTTGAACACATACATATGCCACCTCGAATACCTTTTTGAATAAGACGAATTATTTCTAAGTCGGATATTAATTCTAATTTAACACCAGTTTTGTACAACATAGCATCAAACGATAAACTAGGCGCTGTCAAGTAAAAGGCGGGATCTAAATCATAATAAATCTTGCAGTTTTTCCGAAAATTTTCAAAAATATCAGACAAAAGCAGTACGTCCGTCTTTAGATAGAGATCAGTATATTCACCCAAGTTATTTAATTGAAACATATCCCACACACTTTGAGCATGTTGGTAATCTGATTCGCTAATTTTTTCCGAAGTAAGCGAGTTAAAAAAGAATTTTTTTGCAGGTAACTTATCTTCTGTAAATTTATCCCAGTCGGTTATATAATCGTAAGGATAAATCCCTTTGCGTGTTAATAAATTAAATTTCGGTTGTTCAGGGAAGAATTTACCTAGATGAATAAAATCCAATGGACATAAGCCCTTTGCTAGTTTTTCTAAACTAGTTCCTAGGAACTTGAATGAGTCCACAAATCGTATTTGAGCGTACTGATCATTAGGTAATAACAAAAACTTTGTAAATGAAATATACGATTCTTTGCTTTTAGGTATCACTTTTATAGGTCCCGAGCATTTACCTAGTTCATTGATAAATAAGTGGCAGTCATATCCTGATAAATTGTGAAAGAACACAGGAATTAGTTTCGGCACGCAAAATCGTAGGTTACATGTTAGATGAGCGGCGCCACGAAATAATCCTGTTAAATGACAGTGGTCCCTTACTTTATCCAAAAACAGGTAAGTTTTACAAATGTGACAAATTTTAGCATTTTTGAAAGCTACGGCATCTTCTTCAGTAAAAATCATAGGAATTTCTTTATTCAAGATCTCGTATATTTCAGTCACATGTCTGTACAAGTATTTTAAAAACTTAGAAACACAATCGGGTCCGCGATACTGCACAAAACGATTTAAGGACTCGTCATAAGAACATACAATGTGATAAGCAAAAGCTGCAGGTATATGAATTTGTTTATTAGAAGTAAAACTGTTCGTAGAACCCTGTTCACATCCTTGGAATGGTTTTAAAATGGTTTCAAAGTCTGCATATACCACAAACGGTACATCTTGTTTACGTTCGAAATGTTTAAATTCGAGATATGTACCTTTACCAGGAAGTACAGTGGCAACTCCACTACAAACATGATTCTCATGACTTTGTTCAGAATCGAAAAACATAAGACAGTCTTCGCAAAAAAAAAGTTTACCATGGTGCTTTGTAATTTGAGAACGTACAAGACGTGACAAGTTACGAATCAAAACATAATGCGACTTAAAACCTTCCTCGATTAAAAGTAAATTAATTCTATGCTTCCTTTTGTATACAGATCTGTAAAGAGGACCTACAATCGTTCGATTCTTTTCTAAAGAATATATATTAACACAAATATCTGCATTGTTACGTTCAAATATCTTAATATCACTGAGCGTAACAGGAAAACTAATATTATCCGTTTTCAAAACTCTTTTGAAATGAGGATAAGACGACACTCGGTCGCTATGATGTTTAGCTGGGTAAAGAGCGGCAACTATACACCAAAGAAAGCAATACTCGTCATCATTACGAATATTAATACAAGCTTTTTTATTTTTGATTAACGGAGGCAAATCCACGTAAGAAGACGCTCTTAATGGTTCATACTTATTTACGTTAATTTCTAAATACAAATTAGACAAAAAAGTCCATCCAGAATCGCGTTCCTGAAATTCTTCCAACTTTTGTTTTATACTATTAAAAAAAGTTAGGAAGAGCTTTTCCAACTCATAATTTTGATGCACTGAATAATTTTTAGTCGCAAAAGATTTGATCTCTTGTTTATCATCTTTGAATAAAAGGAAATTACCGAAATATTCGAAATTAACTTTTATGCATTTATGTTTTTGAAGTGAATTTTGCAAAAGTACTAACCATTTCGACTTTAAGGCATTTAAATATGTTTCAGGTAAACAGAATTTAAACTCTTCCGTTGCAATTAATCTGTACGATGATATGCGACCCTTAAAAGCAGACGAAATTTCAATTACCTTATCATTTATTTCTACAGCCGAATTATTCTTATGTTGATTACTTTTTAAGTGTCCCACCCACTGGTTTCTTTCTACTCTAATTGAACACTTAGAGCAAAAGGGCATACTTAATTTAAATAACTAATCACAACAAAAGTTAAAGAATGTAAATGATAAAATTACTTGTTATAAGAACAAAATTTGGCGTCCACGCCTTCAAAAAGAATTTCCAAACGTTTAATTAATTTTTGCAATACTTCCCATTGCGGCGTATCGTCATCGATTTGTGCCTTAACGGAAACGAGAGCTTTTTCCCATCGTTGATCTGGTGACTCACCAAGTATGTCCTCAGTCTTCGACACCTTTAATTCCAGGAAAAATTCGCCCTTCAGATCGCAGCTCCGCTTTGTGTGCCCAGTAGGTAATCGATTTATAATCAATGAATCCAGCTGCTGAGAAGTCGAGAGCGGAGCAACAAGGCCAACGTCTTCAGGAAATATCCCAAAGAGATTAAAAGGATCCTTTTCACTTTTTTTCTTGGGTGCAGCAGCTCTGTAAAACATAAAAAAAAAAAATTAAGAACCTTTAATAGTTAAAGTAAAAATAAAATCTAGGAAGTAAGGAAAGTGTTCTTAATAATCAGAAGAATGTACTGAAATTATTTAAAATACTTGGAATAATTACCTTGCGGGGGACCGTTTCACGGTTTTCTTTTGCGTTTTTTTTATTTTAGCCTCGTTTTGTGTTCCTGCATATATACTGTTATCGGAATCAGATCTGAAACAAATAAAAAAAATCGTTATATAAATATTATACAGGGTGTCCCTAAAACCAACTTTTATACGATCAGGGCTGATAGACCAGGTCATAAAAACCTAGATTAAGCAAATTTGACCTCAGTAAAAATCTCTTAGTTTTCGAGATATTGACGTTTTTGTAAAACTCGTGCTAAGTGATACCCTGACTCGGTGTTTTGAGTGTCATTGCTAAAATATCAAGTATTTTACAAATCTGTTTTTTGCTATGTGTGGCCAAATAACTATGCTATTGAACGTATTTTCTATTTTTGCTAATTTATTCATGCTCAGACACAGTACAATAACAAAAAAAAATTATTCGATTTTTTTCAAATTTCACCTCTGACTTCGAACTAGCGTGGTGAAAAAAAAATGTACCAACATAACCAGGCACTCAACGTAAAAAAATTGCGCATTTATTGTAGTTTCTAAAATAGTATAAAATTTACTAAACACTGTAATTATTTTTTGAAATAATGATATTTTGTTACAAAATTAACTGTCTGCCGCCTTCATCTCATACGATCCGGTTGAACTAAGTTTGCACCTGGCGTGCTTGACATCACATACAAATTAGGTGCAAACTTCACGTAATCGTCAATATCTCGAAAACTAAGAAATTTTTATGAGGTCGATTTTACTCAGTCTCGTTTTTTATGAGCTGGTTTATCAGCCCTGTTCGCCATTTTGTAAAAGTCGCGAATTTTGATAGCCTGGATCAGTCTTTCGAAAGTCATGACTTCAAATTTCAGTATTTTCTTAATCTGCTTTTTGTTTTAAACATTACTTAATAATTATGCTATCATACCTTATCAAAATAAATTAGATTTTACGTGATTCAAAATATGACCTCGGATTTGAATCGCGTAATACTTAAAACAAATTTACCATGCTAAAATAAAAATAAAATAATGTAGTTTAAAATAGTAAGATTTTACACACTAGACACCGTAGTTTTTAAGATAATAGCATTTTAATTCAAAAGGAGGTTATACTACAATATTCCATTGGTTAAATTTCGTACCAGAATTTGAATTTCGAACAGAAAAGGTATGATAGCATAATTATTAAGTAATGTTTAACAAAAAGCAGATTAAGAAAATACTGAAATTTGAAATCATGACATTCGAAAGACTGATCCAGGCTATCAAAATTCGCGACTTTTACAAAATGGCGAACAGGGCTGATAAACCAGCTCATAAAAAACGAGACTGAGTAAAATCGACCTCATAAAAATTTCTTAGTTTTCGAGATATTGACGATTACGTGAAGTTTGCACCTAATTTGTATGTGATGTCAAGCACGCCAGGTGCAAACTTAGTTCAACCGGATCGTATGAGATGAAGGCGGCAGACAGTTAATTTTGTAACAAAATATCATTATTTCAAAAAATAATTACAGTGTTTAGTAAATTTTATACCATTTTAGAAACTACAATAAATGCGCAATTTTTTTACGTTGAGTGCCTGGTTATGTTGGTACATTTTTTTTTCACCACGCTAGTTCGAAGTCAGAGGTGAAATTTGAAAAAAATCGAATAATTTTTTTTTGTTATTGTACTGTGTCTGAGCATGAATAAATTAGCAAAAATAGAAAATACGTTCAATAGCATAGTTATTTGGCCACACATAGCAAAAAACAGATTTGTAAAATACTTGATATTTTAGCAATGACACTCAAAACACCGAGTCAGGGTATCACTTAGCACGAGTTTTACAAAAACGTCAATATCTCGAAAACTAAGAGATTTTTACTGAGATCAAATTTGCTTAATCTAGGTTCATATGAGCTGGTCTATCAGCCCTGATCGTATAAAAGTTGGTTTTAGGGACACCCTGTATATGAACTCAGAACACCTTAAAGACCAATATATTAAAATCTCTTAAGAAATATAGATACCTATAAGACGTCTTTTTCCTTTTCTGCCCTGGTTTAGAGGTAACAGCCTCAATGTTACGAGGGGCGGCGATGATGCTCTCGAATTCACTATCAGACCTGAAAATAATACTCATTAGTAACAAATAATTATGGAATCGTTCTCCATTTTTAATTAAAGTTGTACTTACTAACATTTTAAAAGTGGTAGTGGTAACTGATGTCAGCAAATAAATTATTCAGCACTGCGCGGAACAGCAATCTGCGTTGAAAGAGGTCGAAAAAGAACGCGAAGTTTAACAACCGGTTAATTAATAGACAATATCTGCTGATATTGTTATACGCGTTAGGGTTGACACCTAAGCACTAAATGGATTAAGTGCAAGTGCAGATTGATTTTATTTTTAGATACTTTGAGTGATATTCCTTTTAACCGATTTCGAAAGGAAGCCCTCAGATTGAAGAAATATGTGTAATTATTTTCTTAATTCCACTTCTGATTATTGAGAAATATATTTTTAGACCCAAGCATACCCAAGAATCTAGCAGCAGAATTGTGCACTCATTATCAGTTATTTTATATCTACCTTATTCATATTCTAAACGATGTTTTGTTTTCCAAAAACAGCAAAATAATAGCATTTCTAACGCGACGGAAATTAAATTAATTCGTGTACTCATAAAGACAACTGACAGCCCTTAGAAAGTACTACACTCGCATAATAATTATTGTTGGCGTGCTGTTTCGATGTCAATGACATTGTGCAACGTCCTGTTTTGTCAATGAACTACACGTTGCGCAATTGCGTAATACCTAATTAATTTTCTAACTTCAAAAAGGAGATCATTTATGTATGTTGCGATTTGTATAATGCTGGTCTAATATTACTGTCTTCTTATTCGTTACTTAAGAGCAGATAATGCATTGTTATACATAAATGTATGGAACGCAGCTTGTTGATAACAACCCAATTTGTTTAGGTACATGTTTATACCAAACACTTCCTATCTTTGAACAAACAACGAACCTTTATCTTGATAACAACACGAATGAGCAATTTGTCTTAATCCTTAAAGTTGAAATTTCGACATAGCTCTGATACAGGAACCCTACATTTACAAGGGGGAGATCAGGGGATTAGGCGGTACTAAGGGTACTATAATATACCACTGTTCCGATGATAATATGAGGACTTGCATATACGTCAGAAATGGCCTCGATGCTATGCCCTTACATGCTTTCTGTTCCAGGGATCTTACAACAGCTAAGATCCAGAGTAGGGGAGAGGGTAAGGCTCTTATCATCGCGTCAGCCTACCTCCCCTACGAGGCGACGGACCCGATCACACAGCAACTGCGGGACCTCGTCGCAGAAGGCAGCAAGGCGAACACCGACCTCATCATCGGCTGCGACGCAAACGCTCACCACGTCATCTGGGGCAGCTCGGATGTCAACCGGAGAGGGGAGAAGGTACTGGAGTTTCTGGTAAGCTCTTCTTTACAACTATTAAATAAAGGCAAAGAACCAACCTTTGTCAACGCTAGACGAGGTGAGGTAATTGACATTACACTAGCTTCCAATAACACTAGTAAAAGCATTAGCTCATGGCATGTATCTGGTGACATCTCCCTATCGGATCACAGATACATATGTTTCAAGTACAAAACTAAAATAAAAATAGAGACCGTACGTAAACGAAACCCTAGGAACACAGACTGGGCAGCTTATAGAGCTGACTTGAAAGTAGAACTAGGGGATCCAAAAGGTAAGCTAAATTCCATAATTGACATAGAATTTGAAGCGGACAAAATAGTGCAAGCAGTCTATACAGCTTGGACCAACAACTGCCCGGAAAAGAAAACCCTGGCTAAAAAGATACCGTGGTGGAATCCGGAGATCACAAGACTCAGGAAAGACACCAGGGCAATCTTCAATGATGCTAAAGCCTCAAATAATTTTGAGGAATATGCACATAAGCTCACAGAGCTCAACAAAGCTGTGAGAAAAGCAAAAAGGAGATCGTGGAGGAATCACTGCGATCAAATTGGGTCCATACCGGAAGGGATGAGACTCACAAAGGCACTAGCAACGACAAAATCCGTCCCACTAACGACCGTCAAGGACAAAGACGGGAGGATGACGGAGTCAGGGCTAGAAACCCTTAGAGTAATGTGTGCTACACACTTCCCAGACTCAGTAATACACCAGAGTCCAGAGGATGATCCAGCAATAAGTACCATGGAGCAATCCATAAGGACAACCAGGTACAACTGGGACACATCCAAAAAAGTAGTAGATGATAGCAAGATAAGGTGGGCACTGTCCACCTTCCAGCCGTTCAAGGCACCAGGGCCAGACGGTATATATCCCATACTACTACAAGAAGGCGCCAATGCACTCGTCCCACACCTGTGCAGACTGTACAGAGCGTGCATAGCCTTCGGACACGTCCCGCGGACCTGGAGGATGGTAAAAGTAATCTACCTACCCAAGCCAGGCAAGGCAGACTACAGAGAGGCCAAATCATACAGGCCCATAAGTCTTTCATCATTTCTCCTCAAAACACTGGAGAAATTGGTAGACAGACACATAAGAGATGGCCCATTAAAAAGGCATCCACTGCACAAACTACAGTGCGCATATCAACCAGGCAAGTCAACCGAAACGGCACTGCACCTGGTAACCACTAGAGCTGAACAGGCGATAGAGAATAAAGAGCTATGCCTGGCAGCTTTTCTCGACGTGGAGGGGGCGTTTGATCGAACCACGTACCAAGCCATTAGCGAGGCAGCAGCAAGACATGGTATAGAACCTACCATTTGCAGATGGATAGGCTACATGTTAGAAGGCAGGCTAATAAAATCCACCCTGATGGGGGATGAAATAATAGCAACGGCCACAAAGGGATGTCCTCAAGGTGGAGTACTATCACCCACTCTTTGGAGTTTGGTGGTGAACTCACTACTGGAGGAACTGAACATAGGGCCCACCTACACGGTAGGGTATGCAGATGATTTGGTGATACTTGTAAATGGGAAGTTTCCCAATACGGTATCAGGAATCATGAATGAAGCGCTGAAGAAGGTGGAGACATGGTGCGATAGTCATCACCTCTCCATCAACCCGGGCAAAACAGTGGTAATACCATTTACCAGGAAAAGAGTACTCAAGAATATGCAGCAAATCAAGCTATATGGAAGAGTGCTCGAACTTTCCAATGACGTCAAATATCTAGGAATAACGCTAGATAAAGAACTTAATTGGAAAAAGCATGTTGACAATACCACGACCAAAGCTCTACGAGTGTTTGGGATGTGCAGATCAGCATACGGGAAGACATGGGGTCTAAACCCTGAAGTACTCAGATGGATCTACACCATGATGGTTAGACCCATCATTTTGTACGGCAGCCTAGTCTGGTGGCCGAGGACGATGAAGGCCACATGCAAAGATGCTCTGACGAAAGTACAGAGAATGGCATGCATGGCTCTAACAGGGGCGTTCAGAACCACGCCAACGGCGGCACTGGAGGTAATGTTAAACCTACCCCCGCTACACATAGTGATTCAGTCAGAGGCGCGCAAATCCCTTCACAGACTAAAAACAATGGGTCTATGGAGCTATTGCGCGCCTAAAACGAAACACACAAACATGGAAACAAACGACTTCCTAGATCGAATAACGGCCATGGGTGGCGATAAGATGCTGCCAAGGCACATATTCCGAAGGAACTTCAAGGTTCAAATACCGACAAGGGCAGAATGGGCTGAAGGTCGCACACCACCAACTGATGATAGCAGCGACAATATATGGTACACAGACGGATCCAAAATGGACTCCGGTACGGGAGCAGGCGTACATGCAATAGACTACAATGTCAGTATTAAGATGGGAGGTTATGCTACTGTCTTCCAAGCGGAGACATATGCAATAATCGCCTGTGCCCAGGAGAATATAGATAGGCATACCAAGGGGAAAAACATCTATATACTCAGCGACAGTCAAGCGGCACTTAAAGCACTTACGGCGCCGAAAGTGGACTCTAGACTGGTATACAATGGCATCCAAGCCCTGAACAAACTTGGAAGGCATAACAAAGTGAAACTAACGTGGATCCCAGGGCACGAAGGCTTCATCGGCAACGAAAAAGCAGATGAACTAGCCAGGAAGGGCTCGGAGGGCACACTCATTGGGCCGGAACCATATGTGGGTCTCTCACAGGGGACCATAACAACAGCCATAAAGGACCACACCAAACACCAACACCAACTAGAGTGGAAGAACATGGCGGGCCTGAGGCACTCGAAGCTCTTTATGGAAAGAGTCAACACACGCTGGACAAACAAACTAAGAAAGTACAGCAGAAGACAGCTCAGAATCATAACGGGGGTGTTTACAGGTCACTTCGGGGTCAAAGGACTCCTGACCAAGATGGGACTATCAGACAATGCTGAATGCAGAATGTGCGGCGAGGAAGCAGAGACAATGAAACACATACTGTGCGAATGTCATGCCCTCGCCAGAACTAGAATGAAGGAATTTGGCACTGGCTACCCAGAGCCAGATGAATTCCAGGCACTACCAATGGGGTCCATCATCCGATTTATGGAGATGGTGGAACAGGCCATGGCGTAGATGCGGTAAGGGGTAATTACACAAAAGATCCCATTGGGTCGAAGTGTATCCGCAAGGACCCCTATTACCAAGATAAGATAAGATAAAGTTGAAAGAATTCGTAGTTAGTCTTACTGCTCTTGACGAGGAAGTAGGTCATATTAGTTTGGTTAATTAAGGTTGAATATATACGGAATTTATCTCACATAGAACTAATTTGTTCTGTTACAATTGGTATCATATAGAGTATATCTATACTTTATTACCAATCATACCTACAAGTTGCCTTAATATGCATGTAATACTCGAGCGCTCTATGAATTGATGTGACTCAGGTTACAGCAACAGTTTTACATCGTATGCTAAATAATATAAATATATATGAGTCATGGAGTTAACATACTAGTATGAACCTTATTTTTAATTCCCGAACGGTTCCAAATTGTGTTTCATATTTGGACTAAATACTTCTATTTTAATATTTACCTGACTGAGATATGACGTATTCGTGCGGCGGGCGTGTTAGCCAATTGAATACCTCGGTCTAGATCGCGCTATAGAAGTTTTTTATTTTGTTCGATATAAATAAAAATTTAAATCAATGTATTGACGGGTTGTCGTCAACCGTACAGTCAACACGTAATCCACACACCTGGACTTGATCAACCTAGGTGTCCCTGTTGTGTAGTATTGTACGATGTATTGATTTATACCTAAGCACGTGAAACGCGTCCTTACCAACTCCGTTGGAAGGTCCATTCTTGTCACAGTGGGACTTGATCAATCCCCCGACAAGTTGTGTTGGAAACGCCATAGTTAACCGTCTCTGTGGGAGATGGGGCGCTATGAGGCTTACGCCGGGGATCAAGCTCCCTGGGGCCTTGCATGCAACCCGAATCGGCCGGTTCGAACCGCATGTTGTGTCTTTTGCTGTTTGGAATTTCTCTAAGACGAAGGCTTCACAAAATTATTGGAAATTTAAAACACAATCATATATTCTTATGAAGTTGAAACACATGAATGAAGTTCTGATAGCACCCTGTTAGTCAATAGAATACCGCGATATAGATCGCGCTATAGAAGTTTTTATTTTGCTTGATATAAATAGAATTTTAGATCAAAGCTAAGAGCAAAATGAGTATTAAGTGTTGTTAATATTTCGGTTTGAACCCAATCACATATATTATTGAGAAGTTCGATCACATGAATGAAGTTCTGAAAGAACTGAATGAAATGAAGTTCTTGAAGAACGAATGAATGGGGTCGAGACTTCTCAATAATATACTACTCCCGAGTCACGTGGTTTTTTACCCGACTGCGGCGAAGCCCAAAGGAGGGTTATATGTTTGACCTGTATGTATGTATGTATGTCCGTTCCTATGTCCGCTCGTAACTACTCAACGGCACATCCGATTTTAGATTCGTCTTGATGGTGCGAGTGTCACTGGGTATGAAGTTTGTTAAAATAAACAAAATGGCGGATTTTATGCAGTTTCTAAGTACACCACGGTCGGGTTCTTTTTTATAAAAATGTGGTTATTTAAATTCCTAAAAGTACAGATTATAGGCTTACTCTCACGGATGCCAGTGAATGGGTTCTAGGTTCGGTTCAACTCGTGCATCAAGCAAAAACGACCAGATCGATTTCTTTAAGATTTAAAATGTTGGTATACAGGTGGACTATGATCCCGATTATATAGTACTGTTACACCACAGAAATATATGTATCGAGATAGAAAGGCAATTGTTCGTCGATTTGTATGGGAACCAAGGGTCTAACGTTTTACGCTTGGCATTTAGCGCTAAAAGTGTAATTTAGTGATGGAAAAATGTCCATTTCATTTGGCGATATTTGAACAATTGACTATACCATTATTATTTGATTTTCAAAGCTGATAATTATATTGACGGCAAATGAAGTTAACGGCGTGCAAAGTAGGTCACCGCCACTTCTTTTTAGTATGCGAGGTACATACATACACTTTTCTACCTCGATATATTTCTGTGTATTACACGTACATAAGGCGAAGCAAAAAAGAGACGTTAACTTATAATTGACAACATTTCATATTTTCAAAAGATCTTAATTCGAAAACCATTTGGGTAAAACTGTATTTTATGCTCAAAAAAAATATTTTTGGATTTTTTTTCCCATTCATTTTGGAAAAAATCGTCAATTAGTGTGAACCGGAAGTGTGACGTCATTTTCCCTGCATTATCGAGAGAGACCTTAGTGCTGAAACGATTAAAAAGTGTATGGTATCCGGTTGTCATTTTCTGACATACTTGCCGTCTGACGTTTATTTGTTTTGAAAATTGTTACAACTGCTTAGCAGCTTTAGAAGTTTAATTTTCTTACCGTTGGTTCATTTGCACGTTTTCGAAGACCTTAAAAGACTTGGCACTTTCCCACTGGACTCCGATAACGCATTCAAACATTATTAACTTGGCATTCTTTTACCGGACACCGATTTTTTTCATATAATGAAGACATCAGAAGGTTTTTCTCAGGCTGATAGCACGAATCTGCCGCGTGTTGAAATTATGATGATGGATTACACATCGGCAAGTGATAAATATAATCCAGCCCAAATAAGAGGAGCAAAAGCATCGTTGTCTTCCCGAACTTGCTATGTTGACAACGCTGTAACGCCTGACAGTTATTTTTTTAATCGTAATTGTCGCTCTGGATTCTAGTTTTTTTAAATCGTAATTGTCGCTCTGGATTCTAGTTGGGAAAGTGACGTCATTTTCTACATACGCCCTTTTAGAATGAGCTACTTTTCAAACTGCTATTTTTAATTGAAAAATTGAGTTAAAACGAAAAAGAAAAAATACGGGTAGCTTAAAATTCCACCTATTTTCTATCCAGCTCATAAAATGAAGGAGTAGAAAATTTGAAATATTGTCAATTCACCTCTTCGAACGAAGTCACGGGCATTCTCTAGTACTTAAAACATTAATAATACAGAAAACACTTAAAACTTAAGAATAACATAATCGTGTCTGCAGAAATACCTTGTTACGATTTTGCAGCGCCTGTGTTAGTGTAGAAATTTCAAAGTTAAATCCGACACTTAAAAGTACTTGTACTTTAAATAGTTGCAGCTTAACAATGAACTCATGGCGTTAAAATGTTGTCGATAATATCCAGTGCAAATTGCATCGCACGCCAGTAAGCGAACATGTTCGTACACAAAGGAAATATTGGGTTACCGCCTGCGGCACACACAATGTTTTTCATGACACTTGTGAAGAAATCTAAATAAAAAATAACCTTACTAATCCACTCAGTGTCAGATTTTTTTTTAAACCAGAAAGTACGTTATATTTTTAATAAGTTAAAGATCTTTTTTCGGATAGGGCAGTCAACTAAGTGACCTAAAAGATTCATTGGTGCTTTTCCGCAGTTAAAGGAACTTAACATTGAAAGCCATAATAACCAGTAAACAATTAAACAGTAGGTTAAGTTTTCTGAAGTCGGATCGAGCGATGTTTATCGTAACTGTTATTGCGTTGAAACTTCTTGTTCCGAACAGTTAACTCGCTAATGCTGTGTGATGTTAGTAAATGAGTTTATGCTTTTCATTGAGATCTTGGCTGGGTTGATAATCTAACTATATTATGCGTAATCATGACTGTACGACAGAATAAGTAATAGTACTAAGTACAGAAGTCTCTCAAACAAAACTGACATTTGGTTCCGACAACCGGACGGAACGCACCAGATTCGACAGTCTCTCTCTATCGCATAACGCGTTCCAACACGTGCTCTTTCTGGTCACTGGTCACGGCAATACTTAATTACTTGACTTATAAAATAAAATATGGCGCAAGTATGCAGCTCAGTGGCAGGCTACTGTTTGGGGCAGAGACGTTGGGGCCGTGGGGATCCAGTGCGATTTAGAAACTTTTGGGTTTATTGTAATATACTGTAGATGCTATTTGATACATTATTATACCTATAAGATTACTACAGGTACATTTTTTTACACAATGTAAGGCTACGCGCGTAGGAAAAATCCTCATGGACGACTGGGAATAGAGGGCCCAGACATTGTCAGACTCTTACCGACTAAAACCTAAGCACACGTCCTTACAACTGTGAGGCTGTTGTGCTTGGCGCTTAATTGAGTTACGCGCTTTAACAGGTCTTGATGATGCATGCACACCATTACATTTTTTTATTTACTAAGGGGGACTAAGAGGGAAGGGGTGGCACCTCGATTGATTTGTGGGCTGATTTTTTTTCTTGTTTTCGCCTCTTGTATGCCTTGGCACGTATTTTTTGCCTTCCCTTTACAATGTTTATGATACTTACAAACTGGTTCGCGAATACCAAACCTCTACTTACGGACATACCCGTAAGTGTCGGACTGGGGCCTCCTGATCCCGAGACTTCGTAATCTACCGCTCAGCTACTTTGGATGCACGAGTCACAGAGAGCTGTCGTGGTTATGCCATTACGCACTTTTGTCCAGCACCAGCACTGTTTCCCGGCATCCCTATGACTGGACGCTACACCCTGTGCGTCGGTTTCAGTTTCCTAGTACCCTTGTATTCGAACTTTGCTTAACTTAACAAGTTTTCATGCTGCGGTGTACATGCTTCACCGCGTTGTCCGGGTGCAACTTATGTCTTAAGTACGTTAGTTATATATTACAATTTAGGGTCGGTAATAGCATTTAAAACAGAGCTGGCTCTACATTTTGTCTCTTTTCACTACTAATACAAGGGGTTTAGAGGTGGGAGGGAGGCACAGAAGGGTTCGGCGGTAGGCTAGGTTTTAGTTCTACATGATAGTGCAGATTTCTGGGTCACATCCTACGGGCGCTTCTTGCTGTGACCTTTCGCGACTGGGCTTGTGGAACTCACTGAAGTCCCTGGTTTTTCTGCGCTAGAAGTCTATTCCGTATCTCCCTTCTGGTGTTCTCGAGGTCCTCTACTACATGTTCTGGCCCTATTCCTTTCTCCGCACATAACTGGTAATAGAAGCGCTCCAGTTCGGGTTTCTTGAGGGAAAGAAGAAAGAAACAATAGTACAATCGAAGACACTGCTAACTGACCACTTGTCACCCTTATTTCAATGTATTAAGGTCTACTGATGGTCACTTAACTGTGTCTTCGTTTGTACATTACACAACTAGGGTGGTAATACAAAGAAAGGCCGAGATCGCAGAAGTTTGCGGCCCGAGCTGCAAGCGAGGGACGTAAATATGCGATCGAGGGCTTTCTTTATTACCTCCCGTGTTGTGTACATCATTTTATGTCTACACTTGGCCAGAAAGCGGCTTTTTTCCGTACGCGCAGCGTGCGGAAAAAGCCACTTTATGGCCAGTTGTGGCATAAAATATGTTTATTCATGACAGCCACAGAAATATATCGAGGTAGAAGACAAAGTGTATGTACCTCTTGTGCTAAAAAAAAGCGGCAACGACCTACTTTGCAGGCCGTTAACTTGAGTTGTCATCAATATTATTATCAGATTAGAAAATCTGATAATAACGGTATAGTTGATTGTTCAAATACCACGAAATGAAATGGACAATTTATGTTTTCTATCACTAAATTACACTTTTGCCATCAAACGCCAAGCGAAAAACATAACACGCTTTATTCTCATACAAATCGACGAACTGTGTCCTTCTATCTCGACATATTTCTGCGATGACGGCACAAGATAAAAACAACAAAAAATATTATATATTAAAGGTACCTACGCTGCCACAAACGGTCCCACCTAAGCAAAATGCCGACCTTAGAGCCAGCGCTGGTCTTCAGGTGGAACCAGGCAGTGGCAGGCCGTTGCTTCGGTACATTAATGACTGCCAACATTGCCAATGAATTATAAAATGTTATCTTCTGATAAAATGTTTGAAAGTAATAAATTTATAATGAAATTCTTCTTCAAGTGCCATCTCCATCCCAGAGGTCGGCGACCATTTGTCCATATGTCAATCTATCTTCAGTCATGCGAATTAGTTTTTCCGTGCTCTCAGCCTCCACCCACTTCTTGACATTCTAGGTCCATGATGTTCTTCTTCTGCCCCGGCCTCGATAATGAAATCAGAGTATCCTAATTAGGTCGTATTATATATTTATGCGTAACCTGTTACATAGTGTATATTTCACCCTGTTTGTCTGTGGTTTCCATTAAACTTCGCTCTGGTATAAGGTTGTTACAGCCGTGTACCGGATAGGAGGTGCGCAGTTACCGTCTCGTTAAAACTTACCCGGGTACCGCTTGGCACAATTAACTTCGTGAAAAATTATAAAAGGAATGCTTTCACAAATTATTCCTTTAGTACGCTATTCTACTATCCCGTTTTCTATCCCAATACTATTTGAAATGCGGAAGTTTGTAACGATGTCATGATCTTTAAGCGTGTCACACACTAAGCAGATACGACAAGATATCTGTATCTGAACGCATATCTGTCAATATCGCTCCCTATACAATTCAATGAGCTAACACACACAGCGCAGATAACTTATATTTTATCGTGAAGTATCTGTGGGCACCGACATATATCGAAAGATGGCAAAGATATAATCTGCGTATATACATTGATCTGTGTATAATATCTGCCGATATAAATATGGTATAGTATTTTATCTGCAGATCATCAGTTCAGTTTGAAGGATTTAGACTGAATGTATCGTGTCGTATATTATCGTATCTGCGTAGTGTGTGATAGTTTCAGATCATTAAGTTATTATAAGCAGATAAAATATTATCGTATCTGCGTAGTGTGTGACACGCTTTAGAAGTTTGGATGTTGGTTGCTAAATAACGTGGTTGCAATAGGGATGACGACTGGGTTAAAACGATATAATTCTATTTAATCCGTCAGTTAGATTAAGGAAAAATATGGGACAGGTATTTTTTGGTTTATCAATATATAAAAAATTGACAAAGTTACAGATCATCAAACTTCTGGAGTGGGGGCTTGTGACGTCACTCCTAGGTGAAACTTGTACCTAGGAGTGACGTCACTCGAAACTTCTAAGCACTCTATCCTCGTCATTTTTTGTTTGTCAAACAAAAGAAAAAATACGTGTACAATATTTTTTTCATCACACTTGCTCGAAAATGGTGTCATTACACGTAGGTTTTGCGGGCCGTAAATGACCTATTACGCCCTAGGGCGTAATGGTTTTCTTTTTAAATTTGAAACACTGGTTCTGTTTTACTCTTATTTGTCATGTTCAAAGGAAACGCAAACGTACTTTTTTAACTTTTATTACTGAAATATTTATTTAAAGAGAACTGTTATTGCAAATACATGTAAACACATATTTCTGTAACATTAATTAAATGTTTAAATAGTGCATTTCAGTATTTTGCAAAAATAAAATCAACCATTTTAAGTCTTTACCGCTATGGTTTCCGAACGTGACGTGAAGTCGCATTGTCTATGGATAATGTCACTAATGTCACTGTCAGTTTTACAATTTTATTTAGGTTAAGTAAGGTTATTTTAATCAGATTTCCTCACAAGTGTGATGAAAAACATTGTGTGTGCCACGGGCGGTAAAGGAATTACAAACTCGTGTTGTTAAAGCCCTTGGCTTCGCCTCGGGCTTGTAACAAACCCTCGTTTGTAATTCCTTACTTACCGCCCTTGATACACAATGTACTATTAATAATCTAACTTGCGGACTAAACAGTTTTTTTTAGTCGTCTAGCCCATTGAACGTATTGAGAGGTCGTATACCGGTATTTTCTCCATGCAAAAATACATACCGGTATTTTTTCCGTTCTTTTCGTTTATTATTTCACTTTTAATCGGACAAGCTAAAAATATGAAGTACAAAAAAACAAAATACATAATACATTACACAAAATACATTATTGATCCCTGCATAAAATAATTCATAATACTGGGCTTTTCCGGGGTTTTTGCAAAATAGGCTACTTGACAGGTTTCTGAAAAGTCAATCCGATTGTTTAATGATGTCTATTGAGCACTCGGAAAGTTGTAATTTTTAATTCTTTTGTGTATTTTTTCCGAAAAAAGCAAATAAAAATGCACTTTTAAAATTGGCCGCCAAAACGGTTTCTCGGACAATATGGCGTCTATGACGACACATGATAGTAAACCGACAAATGTCAACGAGGATCGCATAACGTTCTACCTTTAAAAATAGGATTGACAGATGCTGTCGATGCTGTTTACTATGGTGTGACGTCATCGGCCAATCCAAACCGTTTTCGGTAAATGGCTACAGATAAAAAATAATCAATTTTCATCCGAGATTTATAAATAAATTATCCATTTATTTCTAGTAATATTGGCGTAAATTGGTTTTAATACTTATAATTAATACATATATCCATAATTCTTCCATTATTTTTCACACTGTCAAGTAGCCTATACCGGTTCCGACTGTTCCGAGCCCTGGGATAAAGATCAATTTAACGTAAAAGCAGAAATGGTTAGGGATTTTGCCGCGCGGCTACTAGTACCTAATTTTGCCCCTCCGGAGGGGCTTAGCCAGCGACCAGAAAGAGCACGCGTTATGCGATAGAAAGAGACAGACGGATGCGGTGCGTTCCGCCCGGTGGACGGACCCGAACGTCAGTTTTGTTAGAATGAGAAACTTCTGTACGTAGTACTATTTTGGACCTTTGTACGGAAGAAGTAAATTAATTTTGTACGATGGTGCGGAATCCCACGTGCGCGAGTCGAACCGCACTGGGCTGGTTTGCATTAACAAAAAGCTCAATGTAGTATTTTCAGATTATTTAATAAAATATTTAAATAACCCCAGATTTACGTTTGGTTGATTTTTAAATATTGAATAACCAACAAAAGAACAGTTTACCAAATTAAATATCGTACATGGTAACCTCAAAGCTATGTTAATTTAAACGAAATTGGCTTCCATGTCAGAACACCGGAAAACCGGATATAACCGGCTCGTGTAGTTACCGGTTCATTAAAACATGTCCGGTTATCGTCGGAAATTTGTGGAGCGTCATTCAATGACTCGAAAATAGGTACTTGAATTTTTTTTCATTTCAGATGAGAAAATTTAAAGGAAAGAAAATCTTGAAACGAAATAATATGAGTATTCTTTTATCTTTTAATTTATCTGCGATTACCGCAGTAGCGTCTGATGAGGCCGAAGATGTAGCTCACTGGTCCAGTAAATGCCTATTTACTCGTGTCTTGAAGAGTCCTAAGTAGTATTTGTTAGGAAATACAGACGCTGGGAGCGAATTCCATTCCTTGGCAGTGCGCATTAAAAACGATGAAGCAAATCGCTTCGTGCAAATGAATGGAATATCGACAACAAAGTCAAAGTATAAAGACGACCGTTTAGGAGCGCGCGCCACGTATTTACACAGACGCACGACGCGCGTCTGTGTGAGTGAACGCCATACTGTGGCATGCTCGCGCATGCTCAAATCCTTGCCTGTGGTGTGTCCGTACACGGCGCGCACACATGCGCGCTCCCGATGTACCTTTTGTAGGAAGGAAAACTACCGTATACCGTGACAAAATGATGAAGTTGCACCCCACCAGGAGTGGCTTACTCTGCTACTATAGCTTGGCAACTTCATTGGTGACACTATCATGGTCCGCGCGGGGGGCGGGCAACGAAGACTACAACATTATACTAGGTTATAGAGAGGCAACTAGGCCAAATTTCTAATCATCGTACTTGTGCTGCCATCTAACCCTCATTACAGGTTAGGTTACAGGCAGTTTTTATGTGTATTCAAAATTTGCCTTATTTTCCTTTACTTGTGTAGATAAATTAATTGCATTTGTTGGTTTGTCTATCTTCCTCGACATTAGTAATTCTCTCTCATTTGCTCAAAGGTTAGCTGGAAGAGATCCCTTACAGGGATAAGTTCGCCTTTGTACATAACCATTGATCTTTGTACTGTTTCTGTGTAATTTTATGTGCAATAAAGTGTTTACATACATACATACATACAGGTCAACAATTATATAAATCGTTTCCGCTTTATATGTCGCAGGGAAATGGCCAAAACCGAGTCTTTGAATTTGATCAAATCTCTAAGGGATATGACCTCATCACGCAGGATGTTATAATGGCGAATCCATTTTAACATTTGCCTAGAAAAAATCAGTAATTTGATCAAATCCCTGAGTCTGTTTAGTGAAATGACGAAATCGGACAAAAAAGGCAACTCGTTTTTTCATTTCACTAGATTTGTTTAGTGATTTGATAAAATCCCTGACACACCGTCAGTGAGTTGACAAAACGAACTCGCAAAGTAAACTCGTTTTAACATTTCACTAGACAGGTTTAGTGATTTGGTCAAATTTCTGATCTGGTTCAGTGAAATGACGTAAACATGACAGCTCGACGAAAGAATTTTCTCTGACACAAGCGTTTTTTCCCTATGAAATAAATGAATTGTTTAGAACATATAACGGAGGAATTAATGCTCAACTTGACGTTGCATAATGGAAAATACTGCACTCGACAAATTAAGTTTCCCGATATTTGAATTTTGTTTTAATTTGATTGATGTCAACCTGCACCGAGACCGAGAGTAGAATTTTAAGCCTGCACCGACTTGACCGACTAGTGTTGCCATCACAAAACAATTAATAATATCTCGAGGTTAAACTTGATTTTCTGAACTTCAGGATTAAATTTATTTTTTAATTCACAAGATTTGTATGTATATATTGTTTATTTAATTACATTCACATAATTACGTATATTAAAAAAAGCCCAAGTGGTTCTTGTAATGTAAGATAGATGGCAGTCAAAGCAAAGCGGTCCAGTTCTTTTCTATTGAGTTACCAAGGCATGGCTCTTGTCAGGCGCTCCCCGTTGCGCGCGCACTTAATAACACCCCCGCCCCCGTCGCCTGCGGACCATGGGAGTGTCACGAACGAAATTGCCAAGCTATAGTATCAAATTTTGCCTCTCCAGAGGGGCTTAGCCACCGACCAGCATGAGCACGCGTTATGCGATGGAGAGAGACGATCGAATGCGGTGCATTTCGTCCGGTGTTGGATCCCGAACGTCAGTTTTGTTAGGATATCTAAAAAGATCGTGAAATCTATCATTAATTTTATTTTACCATCAATCTAGACGACTAAAAAAAACTGTTTAGTCGGTCAGTTAGATTATTAAAAAATATTATACACGTAGATTTTTTCTTTTGTTTGACAAACAAAAAATGAAGAGGATAGAGTGCTTAGAAGTTTCGAATGACGTCAATCCTAGGTACAATTTTCACCTAGGAGTGACGTCACAAGCCCTCAGAAGTTTGATGATCTATAACTTTGTCGATTTTGAATATTTTGATAAACTAAAAAATACGTGTCCCATATTTTTCCATAATCTAACTGACGGACTAAATTGAATTATACAATTTTAACCCAGTCGTCATCCCTATTCCAATACAAAGGCCAGGAGAATTTAAAAAAAAGGGCCTTTAGGACATGTATCTGTATCTGTGCATACACTTATGCAAATATGCGGCTCTTAGAAGTATGCTCTCAAAACAAGAAATATCTGAGACGAGTATCGATAAATATAAAAGTCGAGCAAAAACCTGAAAACAGAAACAGATCGTGGCCAGCAAAGGGAACTATCATGTTACAACTGTAATATATGTTACTCGATGTTAACATTGTGAAATCAACCAAACTGGTTACGAAATAAGGTTGATATTACAATAACGATGAAAGGAGTTATGACCTTAAGGGGTGAGTAAAAGGATGAGAGTTGAGTCAGTTGAGGAGCATTTGCGATGCAACCCTCAACTTTGACATGGTAAACTGCATTTTGTCTTGACTTTGTAAAGGCTTGAGTTGAAAAATGTACCGATGTTTCTATAAGATACCTTCAGACCGACAACCGAGTAAAGGTTGAAGCACACATAACAGCTCAGCACCGGAAAAGCGGCGGCTCAGCTTGAGCCGCTCAGTATTCGTTGTAAAAAACTCCATACTGTAATAGTATATTAATTACCTAAGGCGGTTTAACAAAGAATGCCTTAGATCGCAGGTTTTGACGCCTGAACCGAAGGCAAGGGCGATAAATATGCGATCAGAGGCTTTCTTTATTACCGCCCGTGGTAAGTAAAAAATTTTACGTCTCCCCAGGCCATGAAGTGTGATTTTCCGCACGCGTAGCGGGTGGTTATTGCCACTTTACGGCCAGGTGTGACGTAAAGGACATTTATCGCCATCGGAATGGCAACTTCTTGGCATAGGCTAGGGGTGCGTGGGCGACTCGCGGTCGCCGCGCTTAGGCATTGGTCCCACAGTACCATTACATTGCGGATCTGGAAAGGTCGATTGATCACACTGTGCCAGGTCAGCCCGCAATGGACTGTTACTCGCCCAACTTTACTCGCTTACTCGCCGGCGTTGGGACAAGTGCCTCACATCGCGCCACTGTGCTTGTGGCTCGCCGACGATACGTCGCCCGAGTCGCCCACGCGCCGCTTGCAGTTTACTGGGTACACCGAGGCGATCAGCTGCCTCGCGGTTAGCGTGCTGCTGGCTATCCGTAAGCGTGATGACAGCTCGGACGTGTCGATCCGCTTCTGTTTGCGTGGGCGACTCGCGGTCGCCGCGCTTAGGCATTGGTCCCACAGTACCATTACATTGCGGATCTGGAAAGGTCGATTGATCACACTGTGCCAGGTCAGCCCGCAATGGACTGTTACTCGCCCAACTTTACTCGCTTACTCGCCGGCGTTGGGACAAGTGCCTCACATCGCGCCACTGTGCTTGTGGCTCGCCGACGATACGTCGCCCGAGTCGCCCACGCGCCGCTTGCAGTTTACTGGGTACACCGAGGCGATCAGCTGCCTCGCGGTTAGCGTGCTGCTGGCTATCCGTAAGCGTGATGACAGCTCGGACGTGTCGATCCGCTTCTGTTTACGTGCTTGCGTATGGTTGACGGCACAATGATGAACTGAGGCGCTGCTGTTCGGATGTCGTTACGGTGCCGAGCTGTTTGTGTGCTTTAACCTTTATTATGTACTTTAACCTACAATGTTTACATTAATTTCTATACCACCTCGTTATTTTTAACATCGGAATTTTAACATTTGTTCCTGCCCAGTTCAGTACTCAGACCAGGAAATAGGTATGTTTCTTTTGCGTAACGCAATAGTGTGATCATTTGCGACAGCTCATGTTACTTTGCGTAGATAAAAGTATCAAGCTATAAAATAAAATCGATTTCAACCAATTTTATGTAGAAAAAATGGATTGTTAACCCCCTTTCCGATTCTATTGAGGAACGGATGAATGTAAAGCAGTGGTTCCCAAAGTTGTCTAGGCTACGACCCATCTAATACAAGTTTACAAACTCGGGACCCACGTCAAGGAAATTTAACCGGGATATGATCATTTCGTCTAAATCGCAACTGGTACTAGCGGTAACAGGTCTAAAACGCAGCTAGTCTAAAACGCATCTCGTCTAAACTGCAACTGGTCTAAGTAGCTACCAGTCTACGTCGCTATTGGTCTAAGCAGTAAGTGGTCTAAAACACAGCTGGCCTAAGAGCACGTGGTCTAAGTCTTAGCTGGTCTAAGTAGTAATAGGTCTAAGTCACAACTGACCTAAGTAGTGTCTTGTCTAAAATGCAGTTGGTCTAAGTAGTCATTTGACTAAACATTTGTTGTTTTCTAAAACAGGAAGTAGTGAACTCGACTAACCTAAGTAGTAACTTATATTCGCCTAGTGACTGCAATACAGCCACATCTCAATTTTTTTTTTGTGAAAAAAAAGTTTTGATAAAAAAATTTAAAAAAAAATGTTTTTTTTTTTAGATGTGGCCGTATTGCAGTCACTAGGCGATATGTCACGTTATCATGGCCCCCACCTAGTTCGACTTCTGCTACGTCCAATAAGGATTGCAAGTTAGTCAGGCTTAAAAAAAAACCCGGCCTCTGCAGTACCTAATGTACTATTAACGGTCGGATATCTCACGTTAAGGGCCGTCGGACACCGACTTGGAACTTATGTTCTGAGTCTGTGTCCGTTGGCATTCAATGTGTTAAAAAAACCCTGTCTAAACCATCGACGTTTGGGTTACAAAATGCACCGGATCCGACTGCTAATAGCGACGCGTGCCATAACCGCGCTTATGACGAAAGGCGCGAAGAGCGTTTTAGACCAAATCAGCTTTAAACGAGGTGCGTCTTAGGCTAGATGTCTTATTAGACCAGTTGCATTTTAGATTACGTGCGTATTAGCCCAGTTGTGTTTTAGGCGAAACGCGTTATAGACCAGTTGCGAATTGTCTGCTAGGCTAGATGCTACTTAGACCAATAGTGACGTAGACTGGTAGCTACTTAAACCAGTTGCAGTTTAGACGAGATGCGTTTTAGACTAGCTGCGTTTTAGACCTGTTACCGCTAGTACCAGTTGCGATTTAGACGAAATGATCATATCCCATTTAACCGTTACCAATATGAATAAAGGACTTTTTAAATAACAAAGTTTTTAGTACATTTTTTTATTATTTAATGAAATAACTAAAAAAAAAGTTTTTTCAATGGGCAGGATGACATTGTTTGACGACGTGTTTCCTATGTTTCGCCATTACAGTTTAGACACCAACTTCGTCTCGAGTTACTTTTAATCGCAGTGAGTTTGATAAAACCAATTTATTTCGGTATTTAGTTTTAATGTTCTCACCAGAAGGTACCCGAAGCGCCAAAAGAAAGAAATAATACATATTTAGAATCAGACTTGTAAAAGAGCCCCCTACTTGCAGAAATAATCTATTTTATTTTTATTTTTTAATGTTCACCATATTAGAAAATCCGGCCTCACATAGGTAAGAGTAGTAAAACGGAAGAGGACTTTCATAGTTTCATCAAACAGGCATATCCCTGCCTGTTTGATAAAGCTACGGTCGGTTCGTGTGTCGTTCTACAGGCAAGACCCACTCGGGTCGATTTCAGACAGTGGTAAAGTAATTGTCCGTTCAACTGGGCTAATGCTGTTAACGAATACAATGCCATTGAGCGAACAATGCCATTGAGAGAATACAATACCACAAAAAAAAAATAACAATGCGTAACACGAGTAAACCCGGGCGGTCTACCTGGCTCCCCGTTGAATCTGTAAAAGCAAAACGCATTATTATTTTTTTGTTTGAAAGCATTTGCCGCCTTATCATTACGGTCATAGAACCGATAATCCGTTGAAAACTCATAGTATCTCTAAGTCTTTTCTCTACGGAATACGCACTTGCAGACCGTCGGGCGAATGTGAAATGCAAAACAAATTAAGATCGCAGTTATCTATAACTGCATTTACACTTTACTGTCTAGTAAATAGAATCTAAAATCTAATGATCTTTCAAGGCAGTTATACTTTTTTGACACTATATTCTCGTTATCCTAATTTGTGGTTTACCTCTCAATGGCATTGTATTCGTTAACAGCATTAGCCCAGTTGAACGGACAATTACTATAATCACAGTTAACTTTTATTATAAACGATATACGCTATCGAGGCTACACATGATTTAATCAAAAGTTATCGTCACTCGACAGTCCTCCGCGGTAAATGTCGAGTGACACTAATGAAATAAAAAATTGGTAGTCTAAAGTCGGTTTACTGACGATATTCGAACGTGATAACGTTGACCTTGACCCTGACTTTGACTTTGACTTTGACTTTGACTTTGCCTTTGACTTTGACTTTGCTTTGACTTCGACTTTTTTCCCAATAAGCTGCTACAATGACATTGACACGCTAAAATGATGGCTAAGTGGCCAGTGTAAATATCTGCCGTTCCACGAATATAATGTCAAAGATTTGTTTTAATAATTTTTAAACTACGATTAAAGCAGGCGTAAAACGGAACTGCCAAAGCAGCATCCACTATTAAAATTTAAAGATTTTTGCCAAACTCAGCAGTGTCTCTTGTCATTCAATAGAGATTTTGACAGCCGTATCTTAGGGAATAAGGGCTAATTTATTAACAATTTGTAAGAAACTATCGTCTTAACGACTTTAGTGCTGGAATAATATAAAGTACCTATTTGACAGGTAACGGCCCTGCAAGGTAACGGCCCCGCAAGGTAACGGCAAATGACGTCACACTTTTTCGTGCGTGCAGCCGGCTCCATCGAATTATAAGACGTTAGGTATCACGTCAAAAAAACGCCAGAAAAACGTCTGAAATCGACCCACTCAGTATTCGCTCGCGACCCATAGCTTGGGAAACCCTGATGAAGAACGAATTCAATCTAATAATAGTACTAGCATGATAATAAGCTTTATCGATAAACAGTAAACCACGGACTGAGAGTGGAGCATTGAAATCAGCGAAGAAAGTCTTTATATTTTCAAATAAATATATTTTTTTATTAAATTAATAAATGTGCTTATTTTACTGACATCACTGGTTTATTATGGTAAAAACCAAAGATAAGTAAGCGTCCACTGATACCCCTGTACTAGATTATATTAAATTATAGATTTCAATCTTATTAAATGAATTCCAAAATAATTAAATAAATATCGGGGGATAATATTACAAATCGACCAAGTTCCTAACTAAGCAATGCTTGTACGATAGGTACTAAACGACGATAATACATACTTACATAAATATATAAATACTTAAATAGCTAGAAAACATCGTGGTCATCAGGTCATCACACAAATATTTTTCCTTATCTACCGGATTTGAATCCGGGACCTCTAGCTTCGTAGACGGTGTCACTCCCACTAAACTAAACGTGTTGTGAAAAGAAGGATAGTTCTCAATTCGCCCGTAAGTTTTTTTTGTAGGCTTGTTACACCTACTCGAAGACGGCTAGACCGATTTGGAAAAATATTTTCATATAATTTATATATTAAATATTTTTTACGGGCGGTTGTAAAGAAAGCATCAGATCGCAAATTTATCGCCCTTGCCTTCGGTTTGGGCGACAAATACCTGCGATCTAAGACATTCTTTGTTTTACCGCCCTAGGCAAATGATTTACTATTTTTTTTTTAAAAGGTACACCTTCCAGTTAGTTCCATTGCAACCAGGTCAGGATCTGATGGTGAGATCTTGAAAAAGGGAACGCATATACCTAGGCATACATATCACGATTTGGGTATTTATTTATAGTAACTGTATTATAATTTAACTCAAAGTTATTCAAGTCGCTCGGTTCTTGAAATAAAAGACATTTTAAATCGTTCAAAACATGGTTTTCAACAATTTAAAATGTCTTTCATTTCGTAGCCTGGACATTTTAACTGCGTGAAATAACATCAGCAATCCTAAAAAGTCTGAAAAACCATGCAATCGGTCGTTAATTATCTGCGCCGTAATATTTAAATACATAATTATTGTAACTAACGACTGATTAAAATTTTAACTCCGAATGGCGCTAATGCCATTCAAAACTAAAATTTTAATTACTAAAATAGACATTTATTTGCATTAATATGAAATGCTAAAAGCAATTCCTATTAAATAATATTCAAATAATTATTACAAAGATTTATTTCACAGGCAAAATACACATATAAAAAGAACCTCCGCGTTTTTCTTACTCCACTGCCTAAACCATTCGAGTTCGTGAAATAATTGGATTTAATCGCCAGGATCGTATTTAAGCGGATTTTATGTCGGAAATCGGAACATTCCTAACGAACTCGTTCTTAATAGGAGTAGTTTATATAATAGCTTCGACCTATATACGTACCTATGTGACCCATTTGATCGAGGTACTCTACCTAAATGAAGCGCTTGCCAAAATACGGCTTAGAGTTTACCTATCCAACAAACACAGCGCAGTAGGCTTATGATGCTACGCTCTATCGCGCGATAAAGAAATGATAAAGCATCCGTCACTCTCACACACTATTTTTCAGAACGTGACGGATGCTTTATCCTTCGGGTTCCCTTATGGTGCGACTGTGTCTGACTATCTGTCCGCCTGTCTGTCTGTACGTCTGTCACAGCCAGATATCTCAGAAACAACTACTGCGGCTATCGATATGTAATTTGGAATAGTTTTAAAAGGCGCTAACCCGACTCTATTTGACATAAAAAAAAATCTAGTACCTTTTTTACTTTTTTTGAAAAAGGGGGCCGTAATGGGATGTCGAAAATTTAAATATACAATAGCACAATTGTATCAAATGACGTATCAAATAAAAGGGCTTAATTTGTAAATTCCAAAGCCATTTTTTTTTGTTAATCATGTACTTTCTGAATTGTGACCAAAACGTTCAATCTTCGAAGTTACTGAACAGAAAAATCTGTAATAATTACCAATTATTAATATTATCCCAAATATTACAGAAAAAATATAACGGTTTTCCTAAATTGCACCGTTTTTAGAAATTTGCAAAAATCGTAACACATACTTATTTGCTCCTACTTAACTAACCGCCATACAGTTTTTCTTGAACTATTCACGTAGGTATCTACTTACGAGTAAGTACGGAACCCTCGGCTCGACTTAACCGGTTTTATTTATCGCGTGACAAAACGTAGCATTATTTAAGCAATTTATTAGGAGCCTATGACTGTTCACACTAGGTACTCGACAAGTCACAAGTATTGATACATTTTTAGTTGGGAGGAGGGTTAGGCACTTGTCGCTTATTAAACAGGATCGACTTCTAATAACTTGCACTTGGAGCTTGCACTAATACAATATGTGTACACACATGTGACAAGGTGAAAGTAACAATTACTACGCATTAGTTGTTAAGCTCGTGTAAACCCAGCATAACTACAGACAGGGTATTCCTAATGGGGGTGTATCAAGACAGGGCAAGATAATTACGTCGTTTAAGTGGCCATTAACACGTTGTACTTAGAGCAGCACGGACTTAGTCGGGAGTAGCTTGTGAAGAGCACACGGAGCGGCGCGGCGCCGCCTACCGCGGCGGCACGCGGTCGAGCGGATTGAAATTTTGTATACTCTGACCGCCGACTTAAGAGTAAAGAGTCATAAAAATGAGCGTATTGGTTATCTATTATAGAAAGAGTGTAAGTGATTCCTTACTATTATACAAAAAGCTAACGTAATAGTTAGTACTAAGGTACAATATCAAATGACAGCAAATGCAATAATTAACATTGGAGGGTAGGGTCCCAACAATCGGGAATTTTCAAGTAGTACCTATTCCGTTGAATCTGGTTTAGTGGTTTATGGTTATGTTTTAATATTTACACACTTATTACAGTTTTGACAACCCTATGCAGGTGTAAAGATACCTTTTGAATTTAAAACATAAAAAGCATTTTGAACTTTAACAGAAAGTGTTTAGGTCGAAATTCACTACTTCGTATTACGACTTGTCACCTTTTGAAGTAATAATGCTATTGTAACAAGTTTTATGGCTTTTACTCTAACGGCGCCGGATAGACTATATCACGATGTAGGTAATCCGTCGAGACCGGGCATACGGTGCCGTTCCTCCGCGCGGCACATCGCGCGGATGGGCGGCACTGCACACACGCGTCTCCGCTAGCAGTTGTGAGCGGAGCACCAATGAGATAACTTATGATCTTATGTAATCACCGCAGAGTCCATTTTTGTAATGAGCTCGTTTCGATTCTCCGCTGTGTAAAGCGGCACCGCGCGGTTCCGCGGCAAACAAAACCGCCTCTCCGCGCGGTCGAGCGGTCCGCGTGCCGCAGGCGGCGCAGCACCGCTCCGTGTATTCTTTGCCTTAGCCAAGCGTCCCCCTTTGCCAAGCAAGCGTCAAACAATACAAATCGGTATATATAGAGTGCGACTACGATAACTTTGCAGAGTGGGACAATGCAACACCCTTTAAAAGTCACATTTTCATAAAAAAATACTTTTAAACGGAGGTGTTGCCATATTCCGCTATGCTTCCTGCCTCGCACGACTGAACTGTGGAATAAATTGTCGCCTGCAATGTTTCCGGACCGATTCGACCTTCAAACCTTCAAGAAAAGAGCGTACTCAACGCACTTGTGACTCTTTTGGTGTTGCAGGTGTCTATGGGCGAGGGTGATTGCTTACCATCAGGCGACCCGTCTGCTCGTTTGCCCCCTATTTCATAAAAAAAATGCAATGCAAAGTTATCGTAGTCACCCTCTAGATAAATAGATCATAATTACAGTGGGACATCGATAAGACGAAACTCAAAGGAAACGCTAAAAAAATCGTGTTAACGAGGTTTCGACTTATAGAGGTCTTCGACTTACAGAGGTTTTTATAGCCCCATGTTGGACTTATAGAGGTTAAGGCTGCTGTAGTTTTTGACTTCAAGTTACAGTGGTAATAAGTACATCATTTTATGACTACACTTACGCGTACGGAAAAAGTTGCTTTCTGGCCAGGTGTGGCAAAATAGTACATTACACAACTAGGGTAGTAATACGAAGAAAGGCCGAGATCGCAGATGTTTGCGGCCCGGGCTGCAAGCGAGGGATGTAAATAAGCGATCGATGGCTTTCTTTATTACCTCCCGTATTGTGTACATCATTTGATGTCTACAATTGGCCAGAAAGCGGCTTTTGCCGTACGCGCAGTGTCCGGAAAAAGCCACTTTATGACCAGGTGTGGCATAAAATAAATTTAACCCTACCGCCGCGTACACTGGCCTCAAACCGTAATCGCTTATTGATTATCGGACCACTTTGCGGGTAATTGGTATTCAGGCACACAAAAGACGTATTGTGCAAGGGAACATGATGCGCTTAATCCCTTTTGTAAATAGAGTGTACCGGGCAAGGGTTGCCATTGTTCTTATAATTGATACGCTTAAAACGATTAACATAAAGTTAGGAGTTTGGTGTGAAGTTGAAGAAATGTTTGGAATAGGGTATTGGGTCATTCATTATTTAAGCGCGTCACTTTTGTTGACACATTTTTGTCGAGATTCTGACAGATTTTAATGCTATTTTAAGGTCTTTGTCTTGTCTTCAGATAACTCCAAATAGCTCGATATGAGACTAAAATCTGAGGGAACTTCGACAATAATGTGTCCACGAAAGTGAGGCGGGTGAATCGCTCAAATAATGAATGACCCTTTTTGGTTGTGTGGCGAATTAGATTTCAATACAAAACTTTCGTTATTATTTGATCAATACTGTTCTTCTAAGTGCTTATATGTAACTGGCTCTTAACTCTTCAAACCTGAATACAATTTAAAACTGTTCTGTGGAAGAACTAAGATATTTTATTACATTTTCGCTGTAAATCAAGTAATACCGGAAATTTTATCAAAGTTTACCTGTTTTTGCGATTTTTTATAATCGAATAAAGTTTACAACATTGTATTTTAAACCATTGAATTAAACAGAAGAATTATCAGTCTTCAGCATATATATTTTTTGAATCAAACATTTGAATATTTCATTGTTTACCGTTGATTCTCCCAGAGGTCGAGTCCGAAGATCCTTCCTTAGGCCCTATATAGACGAAGCGGCAACTCGCATGCGAGTTTCATTTCATTGCGGCGTTTAATTGATCGAATTAACTCTTTGTACCTAGGAAGCCCGCAATGTAATGGAACTCGCATACGATTTCTCACTCTATATAGGGCCTTACTCTTAAGGTGGCCCAGAAGATTCTTATTTTGGGTTTTTAGGTTTCAATAATTTCAATAGCTAGATGGAGTAAAGGAAGAAAGAGAACACACAGAAGATTTGTACAATAACTTAGAAAATGTGAATGTCATGTGTGTGTGTGCGCGCGTGTGTGTGTGTGTGTGTGTGTGTGTGTGTGTGTGTGTGTGTGTGTGTGTGTGTGTGTGTGTGTGTGCGTGTGCGTGTGTGCGTGTGCATGTGCGTGTGCGTGTGCGTGTGCATGTGCGTGTGCGTGTGCGTGTGCGTGTGCGTGCGCGTGTGCGTGTGCGTGTGCGTGTGTGTGTGTGTGTGTAAGGCTTGGACGAGGAATACTGTATTTTGATTATGATGCATGTTCGAGCCAATAGATTATTTACCGGAAACATTTTGATTATTAAGAGTTTAACGTGGAAACACCGCAAAAAATTAAATGTGACCACAAAAATATATCGACAGAACGATTTCTTTCCATATCGATATTTCGATATTCGTCGATTTGTATGAGAACCAACCATGTAACGATTTTCGCTTGGCGTTTGACGCCAAAAGTGTAATTTAGTGATGGAAAACATATCTACATTTTCCATTTTATTTGGTGGTATTTGAACAATTAATTACACCGTTATTATCAGATTTTCATTTTCTAATAATAATATTGACGGCGACTGAAGTTAACGGTGTGTAAAGTAGGTTTTTTTTTTGGATCTGACTAACTCGCAACCCCTCCTGGGCGTAGCGATAGTCGGACCGGGTGGTTGGCCGTGGCGTTCCCTGGGGTCGAACCAGGTCGCTAACCAGACCACCCTTGGTGTTCGACTCGAATCGTAAAGTAGGTCGCCGCCACTTCTTTTTAGCACGCGAGTTAACTTTTGTCTTCTACCTCGATATATTTATGTGCGTGGAAACACCGCAAAATATTTAATGTGACCTATTTTGGTGAAGGCATAAATAATAATGGTGAAAGTAACCGAGCAATATGAGACTAGATGAGAAAAAATCTAACCCTTTTACGCTAAGCCCTCGTGGGGCTTAGCCCACTTGTGCATGCAAATGGAAGGTAACGCCATTAAAATTACCCAAAGCAGATTTTCCTCCCGGGTAACAGTTTTTTAAAATGTTTACGTAGCCCTAATTACGGTCCTATTTGTTTTGCGGACTGCTTGTCTGACAGAGATAACAAATAAATTAATTACGTTTTTGAGTGGTAAAGAGGAATAGGTACAGAAGGAGGTTTTGCAAGAAAAACGCTTCTGGTTTTCTCTAAACATTTTTACATCAAATAATTTTGCAAAAAAGTAATACAACGGAAGTAAATGGTAGGTTATTGAAATGTCTAATATCACAATTATAAACATCACATCACATCACACTAATATTATAAATGTGAAAGTTTGTGAAGATGTTCGGATGTTTAGATGTTTGGATGATTGTTACTAAATAACGGGAAAACAACTGGATGGATTGAGCTGAAATTTGGCATGCAAGTAGACCAAGTCCTAGGATACTTTATTTCCTACTATATAATTCCTTTGGGACAGTAACGGGAACAATGCGGACGAAGCTGCGGGTAAATGCTAGTATAGTATAAATAATCTAAAATGCAGTCAGTAAATTTTACTTACTAGCAAAATCCTAGAGCATGTACCCGCGGCATTGCCTGTGTTGTTTTCCAAGCCCATTAGTTCCCCATGGGTACTGTTTACCGGGATATTAAGTATTTTATGTTCAAACCAGGACTTGATCTACCAACTTTCATCTTAATCCATTCAACTGTTATCGTGTTAGCAAACATCCAAACAGATTTACAAACTTTCACATTTATATTAAGATAGAACAGTGTAGTACCCACTCACGTAATATCTAGGACTCGGGCTCCTAATTCGGTTTTCTAAAGCCAATGAATGACTCAAGACCCTGTTAAAGTGAAATTGTTTTGTGAAACAGTGAAATATCTTCCCCGTCTATCTTGAGGGCCTCAATGCTTTTCGTTTTTCGCTATCTTTAAATTACTTTTCAAGTGGCTAGCTTGTTTTAAATTACTTGCTTTGTAAGACAATTGATTCATCAAGGGAGCCTCCATATTCCCTGTTTTAAGATCCGAATTTCCAATTTTCTTTCCGTTTGTGGGAGATCTTAGAGCAATATTACATTCAAATGTTACTGCCTCTGAAAGTTCTGAAGAGCTATTTACTCTGAAAATATCTCTATCTCTTAATTTGACAACAAAAAATACAACACAGTCTGTAGTTGATCCAGCTCTGCAGTTACTTATAAGTCTAAGCATTATAGTTGAAAAAAGTATCTAAACCGAAAAACAATAAATAAAAAAGTAATATACTTAAGTAATATGATTTTAACATCATAATGATCAGTATCTTTGGTATCAGACTCAAAGTAGTGTTTTACTATTTAGATAAGTAAATATTTATCATGAAAACATACAAAAACGAATATATTATCTACAAGTCATTAAAGGTAAATAAATTAAAAATTAAAACTGAAATTAATAAACCTTACGTAAGTATTTAAGGCTATAAAAAAAACAGATGTTAAAAAGACATACCAGTAATTACATCCAGTTGCAAAACTGCAAATGTCCAACTTGTCTCTTTAAAACAAGACATTTCAGCGAAATCACCATCCGCTGAAAAACTATCCAACTTTCAAGATTTGAAGAAACTCGAGGAAGTATTAATATTCGCGATAAACTGAGCGAGACGCTGAAAGTGCACTGGTTATTAAATTTAAAATTGCAGGCGCGGAGTACAATTAAATTTTAATATTACGCAAATTCTCTTTGCCATCTGGAGGTCAGATCTGCTTGTGAGCTTGAAAATAAAGGTAGATTGTGTTATGAGGCGGAATGTTATATTTAAAGCTCAAATTGTGTTTTTTCGTACTTTTTATAGAAAAATTGTACGTTATGCGCTTTCAATGGAAATCATTCTGAAACAATATTGACTTTTGTATGGAGCGGTTTTGGTATTACAAATTTGTAGCTTTTTTAGTACCCCAAATTTAGGACAAACCAGATGGTCAGATGACCTCAAAAATATGGCAAGGCTGACCTGGAATAGAATCACCGTATCAAAAACCAATTGGAAATCCATGTATGGTATATGCTGCATAATATGTCCAGCAATGGACATATGGCGATGAGTCGAGAGCGTGTGTGCAATTTGCGAGCGAGTTGCGAGCGCGTTTTCATACAAAACTTGTCACAGCGAGTTCGCGGCGTGTTTGCCGCAATCGAAATCTGTATGAAAACACGCTCGCAAATCGCTCGCAACTCTCCAGTGTGATAAGGTGCATATATGCTGAGAAAAATAAGAAAAATGTAAGAAAGTTATCATACTTATTTGATTCTCACAAAATATGGAGGCAGAATCCGTTTCAAGTAGACTTCAGAGTGCTTGACACTGTCCTAGTCGTGACAGGGTGTCACCTATTGGGCATAAGCATGTCAACTTACCTTACCTACATAAGTATGTAGGATGGATGGAGGTATGTGTGATGTAAGTACATCATAAACAAAAATCATTAATGAAGCCTAATTTGTACCCAATTTCCACACCCAAAACTTTTGCTTCAATTTTGCATCATATCTGAAATTTATTGGACACGATGCACCAAATATCAGAACTCTCTCCACACTTTTGATCAAACAATACATAGCAATCCAATTCATACACGTTTTATAAACCGGCAAGTCAGAAAGCAGTGGATTTCGCTGTCAGCAGCCACAATGCAGGAAGCCAGACGATGCGGAATTGAAATACAACATACATTGTGGCCGGTAAGGCGTTTTCGGTGGCAAACTTACTAGATATTTGGTCGGAGAATTTTGAAATAAAATGGTTCATGGTTAGCGGATGAATCGTGCTGTATTTACGAATAGGTAAGGATAGGAGGAAATATGTTGGGGCACCTGATACGACATGACACTATAATTGAAGGCAAAATAGAAGGAAAAAGAGGCAGAAGAAGACCGAGGCGTGCGTTTATGGATCAAGCTAACGAGAAAATAAGAGCTGGTGTTAGCAGAAAAAAAAACGGAATGGCGGCTACTTCACCGACAAGAGCAAGTCTACATATTTAGATAGAGGAAATCAAAGTACACAGAAAAACTAAATGGCACTCCTGTATCTATATATGTAACATAAAAAGTGTGGTGTAAATTGCCCACATTAAAACCAATGAAGAGACATAAATGTTTCCTTCATAATATATAAAGAGAAAGTCTCTTAAATTTATGATGATGATGAATAAGTGTGTGATATGCGAGTATTTCAAAAATTACGTCCTGGAAAAGATCCCTTACGGAGATAAGTTTGCCTCTGTATAAAAGAATCCTACGAATATCTATACAAAAAAAATATTGGGTAATTAATCTATATAGTCGACAGGGATAAGTTTGCCTCTGCACATAACAATCCTACTAATATTGTAAGATTTATTTTAGGGATATTTAAGTTTTTGATTCTGTACAGTCGTTTTAATTTCACTATTTATCAGTGGCGTAGCGTAAAATATATCCTTGGACAAGCGGGTGCAGATTTGGAGTCCATTTTCCTTAAAAATTGTAGAATAAGGTGGTCAAATGCCTGATATTAGGCAAGCCGGTGGGAATCGAGTTCTTTGGACGCCACGCCACTGCTATTTAGATCATTTAGACATGTCAGATAAAAACTGTATAAAAACGGCTATCGCCTTAATAGGCAATTTGAAATTAATGTACAGTAATTTCAAAAATGACAGAAGTTCTGTTTTTTATCTTACATTATTATTTCAGTCGGGGTCTATATTGTCTCCCATAACTTTTAAAAGTCCTAGCGTAGTGTTAGTCAAACCTAACCTATCCAAAAAAGCCACAAAAAAGAACGGGAAATACTACGCCGCGATCGGTAATGAAAACTTCTTAATGCCCAATAACCCAACCTAAACAGTTTAAAGCAATAAAACTTCAGCTGCCGATGAAACTTCTAGAACGTAAGACAGGCTCAAAGACGTCTCATAATTTCTTAGGAAAATTCCATCAAAGCAACAAGTTCCATAATACTTGCGGAGTAAAACTTTGGGAGATTTTGCTATCGGTCTAATTGATGAGAGCACGATCATTTGAATTGAACGCGGATGAGTTTCTGTTGTCACAAATTTAAACAACTGTATTTAGTTTTCTCTTCGGTTTCCGCCATTAAATCGCGTATATATTACCTACTTCAGTTTTACGCCTACCGCGCCTACGCGTTACCTGTTGCTTTGTACTTACGAGCCGCACGCACACATCAACAAGTTTTTTCTTACTACCCGCAGCACGCACACATTGACTTGACCAGCGTTAAGCAACCGGCGAACTAGACGTGCTTCAGTTCTTTGTTAGCGATGCTCCGTCCGGCTATTTATTTTAAGGTTCTTGGTATAGACGGTTATTTTGGAAGTATTTGGGAACAACGATTGGAAGCATTTAGTAAGTGAGAGTTTGCAGCGGGATTGCATGAACTGGTTCCACCTTCTCCATTTCGTCACTACTAGGCGTGGATTTGGGTTCCACCCTTAGGTTGTTGATTTGCCACAGACTCGCATGGAGCAATTTGCTTCTACATTCCTTATTGTGCTTATTAGGACTGCTAGAGAGTGGAAGTCCCTTCCAGCATACCTTTTCTCCGATCAATATAACTTGAATCTCTTAAAGGTGAAACTGAATAAGCACTATCTAGGTAACAGTGGCGTGGCGTCCAAAAAACTCGATTCCTACCGGCTTGCCTAACATCAGGCATTTGAGCACCTTATTTTAAAGCTCTTAAGGAAAATGTACACCAAATCTGCACCGGCTTCTTTAATAAGAATATATTTGACGCCACGCCACTGATACCTACCTCTGTCTTTAATAATTGGATAAACCAAAAAATACGTGTCCCATATTTTTCCATAATCTAACTAACGGACTAAATAGAATGCTATATTTTAACCCAGTCGTCATCCTTATTGTGTCCTTACTTACACAAGTGTACATAAAAAATGGTCTTGAAGGTTGCTTGCCAAGTCTGGTTACGTTTACTCCTTAGGCGTTGTTCTAAGATTATACACCAAGATTTATGATATGATTTTTTCTATCTAACCTGTGATTGACCTCAGTCAAAACTATAGCTTGCCGGTTCAGTTAATCCCTATTTCTCGTGTCTTGAAGAGTCCTAAGTTGTATTTGTCAGGACATACAGACGCTGGGAGCGAATTCAATTCCTAAATCAACCGTAAGTAATTTTTTAAGGAAATAGTATGCTATGGCAAAGAGAACACGATATTGGTAGGTTAACTGAACCGAAACCTGAATGAAATACAATTGTTTGCGTTCATAAATTCTGAGGTGTAAGCCGAAATCCTCTTATCCTAGCCGGATTGCAAAAATTGCACTTTGGCTTATTTCGAAAAGGCTTTCACTAGAAATGCTTTCAATCGGTGATTGAAAACCTTTCTAGTACATTATAATACGAGTGTGCTAAGTTGGTCAATACAGTTGGATGTCGGGACGTAAAATAGTATATTACACAACTAGGGTGGTAATATAAAGAAAGGCCGAGATCGCAGATGTTTGCGGCCCGAGCCGCAGGCGAGGAAGGGGGAGATCCCGGCCTATCTTTATTACCTCCCGTGTTGTGTACATCATTTTATGTCTACACTTGGCCAGAAAGAACATGTTTTATTGTGTTATTTTCTCGGATTTATTAGCTCCATACAATTTTTTTTTTTTTTATTCACAATAGGTAAGGACTTTGATCTCACCTGTTGGTAAGTGAAGATAAAGTCGATGATGGAGCATGCTTACCTAGATAGTGCCTATTCACTCTCGACTTGAAGAGATCCAAGTTATATTTTTCCGGGAAGAGGTCTGCTGGAAGAGAGTTCCACTCCTTAGCTGTCCTAATAAGGAAAGTGGAAGCAAAGCGCTTTGTGCGAGTCGTTGGTATATCGCCAACGTAAGGGTGAAACCCAAGTCCACGCCTAGTCCCATAATGACGAAATGGAGATGGCGGAATCAGTTCATGCAATCCCAACGCACACTCGCCGAAATGTACCCTGTAAAATACCGATAAACTGGCGACCTTTCTGCGGTGTTCATGGGTTTGCAGTTTTTGCTTCACCAGATCAGGATCACCTATGAGCTTATACTGGTATTTTATCCGTTCTTTTCGTTTTTTGGTTTATTATTTCATTGTTTAGTAGGACAATCTAATAATAAGAAGTCATTACTTAAGGCCCGGTAGGACCTGGCTCGCATTTCACATACAACTAGGGTAGGGCGGAATGCAGATTATTGCAGATTATCTTCGATTTCTAACATAAAAGTATACGTTATCAACCCAAACATGAGAGGATGCCCTGCATGACTGTGAAATCATGATTGTCAGGTATTAATTTTGTCAGAAAAGGTAACTGGTAATGAACAAAATGAAAAAAATACTTTATTTTATAGTGTTTTCGCGCTACTTTTCTATCGAGCGAAGTGTTCGCTATCGTGTTCTAAGTGAGAGGAAGCCCTAGATACAGTTCTGAATATTATTATATATGTTTTACAGTGACCTACGAGTCAAATAAGTGCTCTAAAAATGATTTGGAAACTAGGCTTCCGCGCCCGATTCTCGTCTTACCTCGCCTTAAATACAGTGTTGCCCTGCATAAAAAGCGGGTTTTTGCAAAATACCGGTTCCGAGCCCTGATTTGTATGGGCACCAAACGTGTAACGTTTTCGCTTGGTGCTTGGCGCCAAAAGTGTAATTTAGTGATGGAAAACATAAATTTTCCTTTTCATTTGGTGGTTATTGAACGTCGTTTTTTTTCCGTTTTTTTTTTAACTGAAAAACTTGTATTTCACTGACTGTTGCAAAAATCGGTCCGTGACGTTCCCTGGGTTCGAGCCAGGTCGCTTGGCCCGGACCACCTTGGGAAGGTCGTACTAGGTGGTATTTGAACAATTATATCATTATTATCAGATTTTCAAATCTAATAATAATATTGACGGCAACTGAAGTTAACGGCGTGCAAAGTAGGTCGCCGCCGCTTCTTTTTAGCACGCGATGTACATACACTTTTTCCTTCTACCTCCATATATTTTGTTATATTATTTTTATTTTTTATTAGGGTTCCGTAGCCAAAATGGCTGAAAAGGAACCCTTATAGTTTCGTCATGTCCGTCCGTCCGTCCGTCCGTCCGTCCGTATGTCACAGGCATTATACTCAAAAACTACAAGACGTATACTGATGTAATTGATTAATTAATTAAATCCATACATGTAACAGAAGCTAAAAAAAATTTTCAGCAAACATCAACGTGAATTCTTATAACTTGACATGCAATGCAATTTATAATGTAATTTTAAAATGAGAAATAAATAATCTAATCTAATCTATATTTCTGTGGTTATCAGTGGCGTGGCGTAAATGATATCCTTGGGCAAGCCGGTGCAGATTAGGCGTACATTGCCCTGTGCTCAAATGCCTGATATTAGGCAAGCCAGTACGAATCGAGTTCTTTAGACGCCACGCTACTGGTGGTTATTCTTTTTCGATGTTTTTACCCGACTGCGGCGAAGCCCAAAGGAGGGTTATGTGTTTGACCTGTATTGTATGTATGTATGTCCGTTCCTGTGTCCGCTCGTAACTACTCAACGGCACATCCGATTTTGATAAATTATACATCATTAGATTCGTCTTGATGGTGCGAGTGTCACTGGATATGAAGTTCGTTAAAATAAACAAAATGGCGGATTTTATGCAGTTTCAAAGTGCACCGCGGTCGGGTTTTTAAACGGTTTTATTTTTTAGTAAAAATGTGCTTATTGTTCTGCGCCGAACTACCTACATCAATTTGTGTAAGATATCTTCCAATTTTTCTTTTGAATAAAAAATTCAATATAATCTTTCAATAATCATTTATTATAATCTCTTTAATTATATTTTCTTTTAATTATAAATCTTGGGCCAGCCTGGCAGGCACGCGCACGGCAGGTTGATGCGGGCCTCAAGAGGTTTGTTTTCCCAGTTCAATACCTACAACCACGTACAGGTGAAATAATAGGTACAAAATCTAGCAATTTAAAACCGACCTTAAACTTTTATTCTATTAAAAAGTGCAAGAGCAACTTTAATTAAAAAACATCGAAATATAATAAGTATGGAAGCTGAAAATAGGCTCCACGGAATAAGTACTAACGGGGCGGAGCTAGCACTTATAGCTTGGCAACTTCGTTGGTGACAATCACACGTGTGCTTTTTGTTATGTGCAGCCGTAACTACTCACACAAGTTACCGCCAACACGAACGACGACCGACGGAAGCAGCCTCCGGAGGCCCCCGTTCGTTTTATAACACAAAGCACACATGTGAGTGTCACCAATGAAGTTGCCAACCTATAGTACTGAAGAAAATACTGTAGCGGCAATTGAAATTCTCACGTCAGAGGCTTTGTAACCAATCACAGATTTTTATATTTCAAGCGATATGCAACCTATCCAAAAATGAACACTTCAAACTCAATACTAATATTTGTCATAAATGATTTTAGACTCACACATAGTAAACATTAAGTTGGTTATCAATACCACTTGATACATAAGACGTATTGATTTTAAAAACTGAGCGTTGTGGGGCAACTTTCAACGTCAATTTTGTTAGACGTTATCGTTACATACATTATAATCTCGATGTAAACAACACCTAAATCACTATAGCCACACTCACACTTACTCTGGCAAGAGTGCACGACTAAGACGAAGTATAGAGACGAACAAATAGTCCAATTTCGGTCGTTTAGGAGCGCGCGACACGCATTCTTAATACTTCGCTTGTAGTGCGTTCGTACACGGCGCGCACACATTCAAGCGCGCGATGTACCTTTTGTAGGAAGACAAAATACTGCTATTATACTGTGATTAAGGTGAACAGAAATAGTTATAGTTGTGCTTGAGTTCCTTGAATAACTCCAAGATCCCAACGTGGGGTCGCGACTTAGCTACACCGAAATATAAAACAATACATGCATTTTCTAAATCAATATAGCCGTCTTCGAGTAACCGAGGAACATGTAGGTAAAAAAAAGAGTATACACCAAGGACCTTAAAATAAATAGCCGGATGGAGTCTCGCCAACAGAGAACTGAAGCCATTTTTAATAATCCCGGCTGCTTGTGCTTACGAGCCGCACGCACACATCAACTAGTTTTTTCCTATTGCAAGCAGCACGCACACATAGGTAGCCTGCTTATGCTTCAGTTCTTTGTTAGCGAGGCTCCAAGGAATGTAGATTGTATTATATTAAAAATCTTTTTTGTACTTGCCAATGTTTAGTTTACTTTGCTTGAAATTGCATGTAATATTTTCACAATTATTGTAATGCTCAATGTTTTTGAAAAGAGAAACTGGTGAGTTACTTCCGGCGCTTCTTCTCACCAGAATGTCATTTGCCGAAGCGCCAAAAGAATCAGACATGTGAAAGAGCCCTACTTGCAGAAATAAATTATTTCATTTCATTTCATTTCTCCATCAGGCTATTCATTTTAAGATCCTTGGTATACACCTAGTAATCCCTTCCTATCATGTAGTCCCTTCTTATATCGCACTAGCATTTAGCCGCGGCTTCGCCCGCATTATACCCGTTAATGTCCCAAGGGAACTATTTACCTCGATATAAAGATATATCCCATGTTTCAATCCAGGACTTGGTCTACTTGCATGCCAAATTTCATCTCAATCCATCCAGTTGATACCTCGTTATTTAGTAACAAACATCCAAACATCTTCACAAACTTTCACATTTATAATATTAATAGGATAATAGGATTGTATGAAAAACAATCTGGTTACAGAAGTTTGATTGATCTGTTGAAGAGAAAGTAAGCCAACTTTGTTCCGGCTTGCCAGTGTATATATTTGACGTCACTTAAGAGGGGAGAAGTTTGTAGGGGGAATCAATCATTTCTCAGGCAGGTAAGGGATACTCGTATTATAATCAAGTTCTACTCACACGAAGTCACGGGGAGTTAGCTAGTTTATCTATATTTATACATACATGTATACCAACATATTATACAGGCTGGAAAAAATCAATGAGCCCTAGAGGAGAAATATCTTAAATCGTTTAATCAACTCATTTTACTTAAAGGAAACATTATTTTATTTTTAAAGGGAAACAAAACTACATTCATTAATTTTTTAAATTCTCTATATATTGGAATGGAATTGATGGTAAAATAAAATTAATGATAGATTTCACGATCTTTTTTACTTGTAAGACCAAGTGTTTATTAGAGAGATTTTATCATGCACAATAATCCTATCGAATAGTAGAATAAAATAGTGAGTGCTTATTAGGGTGTCCCAGATTTTGCGAAAATCCAAACTGAGTAGCGCATACTCTCTAATTATGTTTGTTATGTGCTAAAATGCCCCTAAACCAAAAATCAGCTAATTCTGTGGATGGAAACCCGTACCGACTTCATCCTACATTTTTCACATTAACCGGTTAAGCCAAGTTTGCACCTGGTTTCCTTGGCATCACATACCAACCAGGTGCAAACTTGCCTTCGGCTCGGGCGTCAAAAACCTGCGATCTGAGACATCCTTTGTTTTACCTTCCTAGGTACCTAAGTGATGTACTTATCCTACTGATTTGCGAGCGAAGCTGTGGGCATCCTCTAGTAGCTAATAAAGCGTTGAATTTCTTCAACAACACGGCTGCAAAAACCGACCCTCAGCAAATTACACGCCTAATCGCCCCGAACTCTTATGACCGCATTATGAAGAACTTTCCCAGCATAATGATCTTTTTGTAGGCTCATTGTAGGCGTCATTAAGTACGCAAACTTTGCAGCCGAAAATACGGGCGAGGGCACACAACACACAAACTCACGTGAGCCTAGAGAAACGACCGCACACAACGTCTCTCACATAAGATAAATGCAGTTTGCGATTTTACAAAAAGTCACTGTTGGAAATAAAATATAAATCTGATTTTTAGGGTTCCTTAGCTCAAAAGGAAAAATGGAACCCTTATAAGACCACTTTGCTGTCCGTCCGTCCGTCCGTCTCTCTATCTGTCTGTCTGTTTGTCTGTCTGTCTGATTGTCTGTCTGTCTGTCTGTCTGTCTAGACAGACAAATACACATTTATACAGAAAAAAGACAGACAAATGGACAGACGGACAGACGTCCGTCTGTCCATTTGTCAAGACCCTTTATCTCGGGAACGCGTGAAGGTATCGAGTTGAAATTAAAACCATATACTTAGATCTATGGTTCCATAAAGCTGTAAAAAAACAACCTTCTAAGTTAACATGACTAAAAGACACGGCTGTTTTTGCCGCAAGAAACGTAAATTTCGATGCTCTCAAGGAAATCAAGGAAACCAAAATTCAAAGGGTACTTTTCCGTTGCCCTAGAACTATGAAATTTGGCAAGTAACAGTCTTATACTCCAAGTATAGGGAAAAAATCTTTATATTGCTATAGACTGGCAAACAAGCAGGCGGCCCACCTGATGGAAAGCGGTCACCGCCGCCTATAGACACAACACTAGATGCATTGCCAATGCGAATGCAATTTTTAATTAAATCGTAAAAAAATAGACTTTACTAAGGAAATCAAAATTTAAAGGGTACTCTATTATATGTACCTACAAATTTGTACGAAACCCCTGGTGGGTGAATCTAACTCGCACTTCTCCGGTTTTTTTGTCATAAAGTTATTTAGATTTAAGCTTTATTACATTAATGTTGACTTTATGTCTTTAGCAATCCAAATTCTTTCCACTCGTAATCTTGCCAAACACCTAACCAGCACTTATAATAAATCGTTAGGAAAATTGGGGTCCTCAAACCGAATCGCGAGTCTTTGACGTACAGCACAAAAGAATATGTGGGTATCTGATACCCGCCGTCATTGGACGACAATGGAGCAATTTTGGGGGGATTACGTACACAATAGGATGTAAGTGTTCAGGTGGGATTTAGTTTTTAGGCTATTTTCTGTTATAAGCCCGCTCGGGGCTAGGTTAATGGTTTGCGAAAATGAGGCTTTTGGCGATAAATTTGGTGTCATGTTTGATACGCATCAATAGTCGATGGTAATTTATGTTTGCCGCAACGGTTGATAATAGTACTTTACATAACTAGGGTGGTAATACAAAGAATGGCCGAGATCGCAGAAGTTTGCGGCCCGAGCTGCAAGCGAGGGATGTAAATATGCGATCGAGGGCTTTCTTTATTACCTCCCGTGTTGTGTACATCATTTTATGTCTACACTTGGCCAGAAAGCGACTTTTCCGAACGCGTAGCGTATGGAAAAAGTCACTTTATGGCCAGTAAGCTTATGATGCTACGCTTTGTCACGTGATAAATAAATGATAAAGCATTCGTCACGTTCTTACAATATGTGTGTGAGAGTGACGGTTGCTTTATCATTTATTTATCACGCGATAAAGCGTAGCATCATAATCCTACAGGTGTGGCATAAAAGTGACAGTGACATCGTACCTACAAAATTTGGTAGGTGTATGTCACACAATGGAAATCCCAAGGAAACCATAGTGGTAATGATAAAATGATGTCCTTGACAAATAATTATTTGAAGGCCTCCGAAAGTCGATTGAGAAGCGTGCAGCTTCCGACAATTGTGTTTAGGGGAGACGTGGGCCTATGTTGAGCAGTGGTTGCCTTCAGGTTGAAACAATAATGCAAGTGTTTTAACACTGTGTATATTTTGCGGCATTCATAAGGAAAATAGACGCCTCCCGTTGATCTTATTTCCGTTGAACCTAGTTGAGTTAAATTGAAGAGGTGCTTATCAAGCTGGAAAGCAGGTTAATTGGAAATGCAATATTTGCAAAAATGCAAGTATTCTGTGAAAGTCAATTTGCACCAAAAGCCGCATAGTAGTAGAAATAATTAATTTCTGCAAGTAGGTTTCAAGGGCTCTTTCACAAGTCTGATTCTTTTGGCGCTTCGGCAAATGACATTCCGGTGAGAAGAAGCGCCGGAAGAAACTCACCAGTTTCTCTTTTCAAATACATAAAATATTACATACAATTTCGTAAATAAAATGCATCAAACAAATAACTAATGTGCATTTCAATAATCATAAAACGCGGCGTTGCTCAAGAGGGCCAAGTACTCGGGCCTGTCTGGTTATTCGTTTGTTCCCCTTGCGGTGGAGACGTCCGGCTGCTGGTGTGCGGAAGCAAGGACTTTCCTTGGGGAGCTGGGTCGTCGCTTGCGGGAGAGGGGTCATGACCCCCGCTCCGGTTTCTTCCTGGCGCAGAGGCTGTCCATCGCGGTTCAGCGCGGGAACGCCGCGAGTCTGATGGGCACTTTTGCGCCGGGAGTAATGCGGGGGGGTCTTTTTGAATAGGTTTTTTTTTTTTTAGTTTGTTTTTGTTTTTTTGTAATTAAGATTATTGTGTTGTATAAGTCTGACTTTGTATTTTTTTTTTGTTTTCTTATATTCCGGAAGGGAAAAGACTAGTTTATGTTTAGATTTTTTTTGAGAAGCATGATAATGATTTCTTAAAATCATAAAACTACATTTATTATCTCCTCGGCTATCCGGGCCAAACACAGGCGCGTAACCAACTACGCTACCGAAACTATGCCCAAGTCATTCATTTTTTAACCAGTCCCCTTATTTGTAACGTCACCCTGGGTGTGTATTGAGTCCTTACAAGGCTTATAACCCATATTTTCACGGCAATGCGCAAACGCCTGTGTTTGGCCCGGATAACCGAGGAGATGCAAGTTCGAATCCTACCCGAGACATATAATCATAAAATTTTTCTCTTCAAATAAAAATAAAAGCAAAGAAAGTTGTGTGAACATAAAAACAACCATCAGAGTGAACTTACTAGGTATACTCCGGTGCTACTGTCGACACGAGCGTGCATCATTGGGTCATATAATCTGTACTTTTATGTATTTAAAAAGAGGTAAACAAAAAACCACGTGACTCGGGTCGTTCAGCCAATCAAAGCAACGTTTTGCATCTGTGGCACAATACCATTGGCTGAACGACCCGAGTCATGTGGTTTTATTTGTTTACCGTTTTTTTAAATACCTAAAAGTACAACTATTAGTTATGCGAACTGTACGTCTAGCATAACTGGCCGCGATTTCGTTTCTCGCGCGACAGAGCATCACCTGTCACTGTCACACTATATTGAGTGGAAAGAGATAGGTAGCATTTGTCGCGCGACAAAGAGTCGCGTGTCACAGTTGTGCTAGAGGTACTGGACCATATAACCCCGAGTTTACGGTAGGTATATTATGGATGTGCATCATGTTTCAGCAAGGTGAGCTAAATTGTTTACCCTGGATGTTCCTGGCAGCTGTGCCCCGGAAACGCCGCCATGTCCCCGCCGGAAGTGTTTATTTGCAGTACGTGCCGGGGAAAATGCGATTTTGATACATCTTAATGTTATTTTGACTAGATAGATACCCGGTAAACTGTCGTTTTATCAAGTGCTGGTTGATCCAGTGAATGGAGTATACAACAGTAGCGTGGCGCCCATAGAACTCGGTTCCTACCGGCTTGCCTAATATTAGGCATTTAGGCACCTTATTCTACAGCTCGTAAGGAAAATGTACGCCAAATCTGCACCGGCTTGCCCAAGGAGATCTTTTACGCCACGCCACTGGTGTCCACAGAGCTCGATTTCCACCGACTTACCTATTACGTGGAGGATTCTTTATTTGATAACTATAAAATGAGTTCTTCCACAGTATTACATGATGGTTTTGATGGGATTATTAGACATTTATGAAACGATACAAGATTTAAATTTATACAAGTATTCTGTAAATAAATTTAATTTTGTTTTACGTACACGTTTCATTTTATATCAGTCTGTATACGTTCCACTGCCAGGCAAAGGGATACTCTCATTCACTCACGCCTAGAGACCTTTTACATCTCTGAAAATGTAGTTTTAAGTTTATCGTAACGTATTCATGAAATCTAATGTAATAATGTCATACCTGTTGTTTTTTTTTTTTTTTTTTTTTTTTATATAAGGGGACAATCTTACACAAATCGAACTAGCCCCATAGTAAGCTCAATAAGGCTTGTGTTATGGATACTAGACGACGATATATTTAATAGATACATACATACAAATACTTAAATACATAGAAAACATCCATGACTCAGGAACAAATATTCGTGCTCATCACACAAATAAATGCCCTTACCGGGATTCGAACCCAGGACCTCTTGCTTCATAGGCAGGGTCACTACCAACTAAGCTAAAGCGGTCGGTCGTGTTGTTATATTTAAACATTTAAAAAAAAACTGGAGAGTTTCTTCCGGCGCTTCTTCTCACCAGAATATCACTACCCGAAGCGCCAAAAGAAAATAATACATAGTATTTACTTGCAGAAACAAACTATTTTATTTTTGAAAAACTGGTATTTTGGGAATGCGATGAGAGTGAATGGTAAGCTTAAGCTTTTTTGTAAAGTAGGTTAAACATTTAATCAACGCTTGAAAGGCAAAATTGCCTGAGCGCCAATGGAATGCAAGCGTGGTTATAATTTTATTAGTGTCACTATTGTGTGTAATTCTAAAACAGTGGCGTGCTTTCGCCCCATAACTTGAGCCGCTCAGCTCGCCTGATTTATACAATAACGAGCTGCATTACTGCGACGAATATCCACTGCATCAGATAATAAACAAAGACGGATTTGAAAAAATTGCGCGTTAAGCTCACAAGGACTAGATTGCATATAGACTAAGTAAACAAAACGTCCTAGTTGCATCAAGTCTCAATAAACAAAATGACTGTTTTGAACAATGACCTAGTGAGCTATATGTCTTAGTTGCACGAACGTCATTATAACAAAATGCCCTAGTTGCACAATGACTCAATGATTTAAGGCCAGGTTTTATTATGACTTCGTTGTAAAATGACACATTAATGCATTTTGTCTAAATAGCTAGTCCTATCAAAATAGAATGATACGGAAGTCAAGGTAGATGGTAGAATTGAGGGTGTTTACTGGGTGTTACGGTGGACGAGTGGTTGAGTCGCTGGGCCGGAAATCCAGAGGTACCGGGTTCGATTCCCGGTCTGTTCACAGGTGAGCGCAATTTAATTTTTCTATGTACTTTGATTTCTTGTATCTATACAGTGTGTTACCGGTATGCGGGCTTTTATTAAAACTGACAATAATATGCTTAATTAGCAATCGTTTGCAAGTATTAGCAAATCCTAATTATGCGAATTAACTGCACAATTCAATTTCCTAAATCCGCACTTTAAATGTAGTAGGTGTACTACGTAATTATCGTTATTCATATCGCTGATGCACTTGGTACAAGGCATGTCGTGGTACGGAGGTGAAAAGTTGAGAAAAACAATCCCACAATGAATGCCGTCCTTATCATTACGTTTATGTATGGAGTTTTTTACACAGTTTAAAGAGTTTTTTCTAAAATTTGACATGAGAATTACAAGAGTATTGACATTGGCTTGTCAAATTACAAAACAAACATTTATTTGCAAAACTGATATTTTTTTGCGTTAAAATGGCTAAAGACACATGTGAATTATCTGACATGATTTGTGCGACACGTGGAAATGTTCCTCAAGCCTTGAGACTTTATCGAGAGTGGTTTCGAAATCAGCGGCATCCACATAATCTTCGTTTGATAACAATGGCTGTCCAGCGAGGTCCAGAGAATGCATGGTCCTATCTGGTTAGTCTGAAAGGCCTATAAACGGAATTGTGCACGTACAACTTGAAGAAAGGATTCTCGACCACTTCAAACAGGTCCAAATGTCTAGTACTCGTATTGCTTTTTAAGTTTTATTTATTAGTGTTGTTTTTCCGTAGTTTTCTTAAGTGTAGCAATCCTGGTATCTCTAATTGTTGAAATAGGTAGATGCAGGCATTTATCTTGATGTCTTCGTTATAAACATAGAATGAAGGGCTGGCATTTACATCTAATTGTCAATTTAGTACTTTGCTGTACATTGCTTGCAATTAAAATTTTGTTAGAAAATTTATGAAATCGGAATTTTAGTCGATGAATTAAATGAAGGTCATGGTTAGGTTAAGAAACAACGTTACTTTACCCTACTTTAAAAAAAGCCTGCTTGCTGGTAACGCACTGTATATGTAGCTAATTACGTCTTGTATTTAAAACGACTAGGTAGCATCGTGGTTGCATAATGACAAGGTTATAACTGAATAAATTCCCATTTGCCATAATTTTAGACGTTTTGCAACTAAGACTTTGTACATATTCGACCTTATTTTACCCTGATATTTTACTATCCATGTATTTTGCTACTTTGTCAATTTGCTATTAGGGTGTTTTATTTCGCCGTTATGAAAACAAGACGTTGTGCAACTAAATCCATATTATGCAGAGTCGTTTTAATAATAAGACTTTTTACATGCTTTGGCATTTTACAACTAAGACCTGTTGCAAATTAGGCCTTTTACTTGCGTTGTCATTCTGAAATCTGATCCTTATGAGCCTAACCCATTTGCTTGGACATAACCTTCTGTTCCATACAAGGCCCATTTTTACTGACATGCAATCTACAAACTCTGGATGCTACAAATTAATAAGTCCGTCCTACTAATCCGAACAGTGCTCCTAGTTTTACTAACCCTAAATATTCTACTAATCCTTTTCTACTAGTCCTAATAGTCCTACTTGTATTATAAATGAATATGAAAATCTGTGAAGATGTTTAGACTGAGTTCTAAGTTCTTCTTCTTAGTCGGTACACTCTTGCCAGAGTGGTCGTGGTCATCATTGTGTATCACGATGAGTGATGATTTTGGTAATACGGCGCCACTCGTTCTAAGTTAACAAACATAAAAAAATAACCACATATTTATAAAAAAAAACCCGACCGCGGTGCATTTTAGAACTGCATATAATCCACCATTTTGTTTATTTTAACAAACTTCATACCCAGTAACACTCGCACCATCAAGACGAATCTAAAGATGTATCATTTATCAAAATCGGATGTGCCGTTGAGTAGTTACGTGAGCGGACATAGCAACAGACATACATACATACTTACATACAGGTCAAACCCCTCCTTTGGGCTTCGCCGCAGTCGGGTAAAAAGTCACAATCGTTAAATATGACACTATTTACACTACCGTGTGTAATTCTAAAACAAACAGTAGCGTGAGCGTGTCCCCTCCCCATAACTCGAGCTGCTCAGCTCGCCTGATTTATATTATAACGAGCTGCATTATTGCGACGAATATACACGGCATCCGATAGTAAACAAATACGGTTTTGAAAAATTGGCTACGAGATTACTTACTGGGTTAGCTTTTGTTCCTTACGAGGCCCATTTTTACGGTTCCGTACCAGGGCTCGTAGCCGGTATTTTGCAAAAACCTCGAAATAGCCCAATATTTTGAATAATTTTATACTTTTTATGTAGAGCTCAATAATGTATTTAAGTCATGATTTCGTATTATTAGATTGTCCGGTTAAAAAATTAAATAATAAACCAAAGAACGAAAAGAACGGAAAGAATACCGGTATTTTTGTATGAAGCAAATACCGGTTTCCGAGCCCTGTTCCGTACCTTTGGGTGGGTTCCATTGTTACTCCAAAGGGTGCCAATGCCAACGGATCCCTATTACTAAGACTCCGCTGTCCATCTTTTAGTTTGTCCGTCGGTCCGTCTTTCACACACTTTCACTATATGTTTTGATCCGTAATTGGTACAGTCTTGAAATGTTCACAAAATGTGTATTTTTATTACAACAACACAAAATAAAAGGGTGACTTCATTATAGGAAATGTGTTTCTATGGTGTTTTTGCCCGACAGTGCTACGGAATCCTTTATGTTTGAATCCGGCTCGCACTTGGCCGATTTTTATTGTTATTGATATGCATTCTATGCACAACACTGGATGCTACAAGTGAGTAAATACTGATTCCTATACTATCCTACTTACTAATATTATAAACTTTTTTTTTCTACTTAATTATATATTATAAACTAGTATTTAACCTCGGCGTTGTACGTAGTACAAACGAAGACACAGTTAAGTGGCCATCAGTGGACCTTAATACATTGTAATAAGGGTGACAAGTGGTCAGTTAGCAGTGTCTTCGATTGTACTAATTCTTATTCTATAGTAAATTCAAGCCCGATTCCATTCCACGACTGTACCTGGTACAGTCAACAAAACAATTCGTCACTTTGACTCTTTTATTACAATAAATATTTTTAGTAAAAAAACCCGACCGCGGTGCAATTTAAAAGTGCATAAAATCCCCTATTTTGTGTATTTTAACGAACTTCATACCCAGTGACACTCGCGCCATCAAGACGAATCTAATGATGTATAATTTATCAAAATCGGTTGTGCCGTGGAATAGTTACGAGCGGACATAAGAACGGACATACATACATACATACATACAGGTCAAACCCATAACCCTCCTTTGGGCTTCGCCGCAGTCGGGTAAAAACAATATAAAAATACATTTCTTTTTCGAAATCGGTTACTTAGTTATTGTTTATTGCTTCAACGTGGTTGGGTAAAAACAGTCTGGGCACGGTAGAGTGCCAAGCCGAGATCGTAATTTCCGAGCGCAGTAAAAATATTTATTGGCCGGATAACCGAATTTACTGTTATTTATGCACTGTTCCAAATTTACTGCCGCAAACTGAATATTGGAGTCTATGGACGGATTAATGCGATGAATGGCTGATAGATGGCTTTGTTGTCAACGCGAAATTATGGTCTGCATGGAAATGCATGAACCTAACCCGACCTAATTAATTCAGGATTATATAATACTATATTTTGCCTACGACTTTGTTTGCGTAGAATTAGAGTTTTATTGACCGAGCGAGGGCAAAAAGTATATCCGTTTCAGCTTGGGCAAAAATACCGTCGTATGTCTGTCTGTCTGTTCAGCTGTTCTCCTCTACAGATCGCAGTTTGTAACATTTTGTGAGCAGGATCAATAATTACAATTTTTTTTGAGAGTTCTGTTGTTGGAAATATTTCAAAATGGCATGGTTGACGAATAAAAAAATAAAAAAGAATATCCTAACGAACTCAAAACCTCCTTTTTTGAAGTCAGTTAAAAAATAAACTATGCCCAGTAGTAATAAGCGGGTGGTAACTGAATTTGCTGTAATTAATGCACTGTTCCAAATTTACTGCCGCAAACTGAATATTGGAGTCTATGGACGGATTAGTGCGATGAATGGCTGATAGATGGCTTTGTTGTCAACGCGAAATTATGGTCTGCATGGAAACCGTGTTTGACGCATGAACCTAACCTGACCTAATTAATCCAGGATTATATTGTGTTTGCCTGCGACTTCGTCCGCGTAATAAGCTATTCTATGGACAAGGTAAAATCGGGGATCTGCAGACAAAAACTAAGAAAAACTAGTAAATTTAGTACAACAATACAATGATAAATACCTACTGTTACGTCCGTGGGGTAGGTAACGTGATAGAAAAATGCACTAATTAAAAAACGCAAACTTTATTACTAATTAACATGGCTTACTTACTTAATAAATCACTGTACTAAATCACTTCACTATAACGCACTTATTTACTTGTCACACTATTCGCTTCGAGACTCGCACTGTATCGCTGTTTAGTTCAAACTGACTACTAGTTTTTTTTTTATTGCCTGACAAGCCTGTAGGGCCCTCCAACAAGATGATCCTAACTGCACGAGGGGGGCTAGTCCCCCGCACGTGCGGACAAAATTAATATTTATAACGAAGCTAACGATCTATAAGATCAAAAGTATGTATACTTTTAGCAACAATAAATACACATTCTAAAAAACTTCAAGTCTCAATCTACAATGGTTCAAAAGATACTGTCCTGTGACTGACCGACACAGTCACGTGTCTGGGGACCCCCTTTTATTTTTAACTTAATTTTGTTTTTATTGTTTGTTGTTATAGCGGCAACAGAAATATACATTCTGTTAAAATTTAATGTTTATACCTATTATGGTTCGAAAGCTTAAGCCCTGTGACGTACGGACAGACGGACAGCGGAGGCTTATAGTAATAGGGTTCCGTTGGCACCCTTTGGGTAAGGAACCCTAAAAAATTACCTTACATGCTAACTGAATAACTAAGAAGCGTGAAAGTATATGAGGATGTATTACAAAAAGCAATACATTTATTGGCTAAAAAAACCTGCCATTAAAGTTCCACGGCAACTTTAAAGTAAAACAATTCTGCATACTCTTAGTTTTGTTTATACTGCTGTACTAATTGCAAAGAGCCCTGTCTCTGATTAAACTCAACGTGGCGAGGGCTCAACTAGGACTGGTCATCCTTATTTCGCGTGTTCGTATTGAATAGCTCCCTTTAAGCTTATCGGTTGCTTGTACTGGGTCGTGACATGAATCGGTGTGGTTAAAACTATTCCGATTTCAACCTTTTTGGGTTGTGATACGGTCGGTATTGGCTTGGCGAATTCGGGTCAATGAACTGATAGGAAAGAAGGATAAAAAAGTAGGAAAACGCTCATTGCAGGATAAGGGAGTGGATGTTTGGGCGATGTTTGGAACTTACATACAGTGAATTAGTTGGGAAGATTGGGTTGTTTGCTTCACTGCTCTGATTGATAGATCAAATGCCAAAGTTGTATAAGATATCATCATCAGCAATGGCGTGGGGTGCACGCCATTGACGATGCAAATAACCAGGCATTTCTAGCGGATACCCCTCCCCGAATACGGGAACCTATATTTTGAGTGAAACTCTCCGAATCGAAGTAGGTCTACGCTTGGGAGTCCCGGTATGTGCCCCGCACCAATGCCACTTAGGCAGTGACGTCGACCAACTGGGCCACCAAGGACTTTCTTGTCAAAGAAGCGCAGGCCGCATCTCAGCATGCCGCGCTCAACGATAGTATCCGGCGGTATTTTGCCACCGCCAACGTACCGGCAATACTTGAGCCAATCGGTATCTCCAGGGACGATAGCAAGAGACCGGACGGGATGTCGCTAATTCCGTGGAAGACGGGACGGGTGATGGTGGGACTCAACATGCGTGGACACGCTGGCTCTGTCCATCTCCACGGTACCACAAACAAAGGCGGCGCGGCAGCCGATGCGGCCGAAGCCCTCAAACGGCGGAAATGTAGGGGCCTCAGCGCCAACTACCATTTTATGGCCTTTGGTGTTGAGACCCTTGGTCCGTGGGGCCCATCAGCATAGACTCTTTTAAAAGAAATTTCAAAGCGGTTGATGACGCCACGGGGGACAAGAGAGCTGGCAGCTTCCCCGCTCAGCGCATAAGCATCGCGATTCAGCGAGGAAATGATGCCAGCATTTAAATACATTTTCAGTTTTAGGTAGGTTTATTTAAATTTTTACTTTAGGCTTTTATTTTAGGTGTATATTGTTTCTACTATAGGGTTTTAGTTTAGTATTTAGTTTTTAATTTAATTTGTAAGTTACGATATTATATAAATGTATGTTATTGGGTTTAATACATAGAAATTATCCAAGACCCTGGAACAAATCGCTTAATTTGATTGGAACTAGATGGAGGTATGTAGAATTTCGTAATAAAGGGGAAAAATTACCAAGTACTAGGATTGAAATAATCCTCTTGCTGTAGATTCTTCATGTTGCCATATATATATTTGTTAATACACCCTTTTTTCGACCTCTGCGAACTTAGCGTAGTCCGGCTATAAGTTTGGGATCCGTTTATCCCGTAAGAGTATGACTAACCCCTTAAACGTTCTATATCTACGTGCTTGTTTTTAGTACGGACAATGCCGGAATCTCGGTGTTACTGGTACAATAATACCGGTATTGCGAGCTCTAGTGTATCCCGGAGGTGGGTAATCCCTCGCACTAGGAGCGCGTCATGCGCGGCTCTAGGGCGCCTGACGAGATTAATGCAGCGCCGGCTACAGGGACCGCTGGCTTCGACTTAACTGTAACATAATTTTATTAATAAGAATTTTGTCCTTTATATCTTCATTATTGTACCGCCGTTTGTAATTTTATTGAGAAAGGCTTCTTTGAAGTCAGTTTTTATATTGAAGTTGTGTAGAAATAAGGTAATAAATAATAATGTTTTAGTCAAAAATACATTTTAGACACACTTTACTGTGGTTTCCTTAACAAACAGCGAGATCCTGGTATTGCCGGTACAAATAATACCGGTATTGCGAGCTCTAGTGAGTGTGTCCCCGGAGGTGGGTAATCCCTCGCGTTAGGAGCGCGTCATGCGCGGCTCTAGGGTGCCTGGCGAGATTAATGCAGCACCGGCTACAGGGGGCGCTGGCTTCGACTTAACTATAACATCATTTTATAATAGGAATTTGGTCCTTTATAATATTTTCGTCAAATATGTACAAATCAGTTTAGCTGTTCTGTTTTCAGCTATAATCAATGACATTTTGCTGAAGCTTCCTCAACAAATAGTGTGTGTCTCCGAAGGTGGGTTATAGTTACCTATTTATCGATCAACTAAGCTTAGCATCATAAGCCTACTGTAAACAAATCACATTGAAATTTTATAGTTAAATACTTGCTTTATGAATTTCAACCTAAGTTAACTTTTAACACGACGGTCGAAAAAGACCGCGGAGAAGCTCAAATTGACAATAACGCCACACAAAACCGTGCTCAGTGGAGGATGCGGACGAGGACCGACCACAAGTAAATGGGACAACCGGTCTAGGAGAAAGAAGAAGACCTAATGTAACTTATTAAAGCTCGTGACCACACAACAAGCACTGCGAGAAAATAAAATTTCAAGCCAATTAAAAATACGAAGACGGCATCGGCGTAAATCGTCGAACCGCTCAATCCTCCACGGTAGCAGATTATGCAGATTCCGATAACGCGCCCCCAGGGTTACCACCGATCAGGTGTAAAGACGTCTTAATACTTCGCACAACCCTACGTAATTTTACAATCCCGCTGGGGTGAATTTTAAGTATCCACATGCGTTTTTTTCCATATTTATGAGAAATGCCAATGTCATATTGGTTTCCGTTTTCAAACACGTATAATGGGGTGATAAGCAATATCAGGATTTTTCTTCATTCGAAATTATTCTTGGCATCTTAAGCTACCTATCATAAAATCGATATTTTGATTACAACTTACAGATTTTTATTCGTATTGAATTTTAATCTAAATGTAAGGCTACCATCCGGCTACATTATCAGATCAGCTCCATCATCATCATCATCATCATTTCAGCCAAAAGACGTCCACTGCTGGACATAGGCCTTCCCCAAGGATCTCCACGATTGTCGGCTTTGTGCTGCTATTATCCAGCGGCTTCCCGCGGATCAGCTCCATGTCATAATAATATTTAATTTTCATCTGATTTACATGTTTATACAAAATTTCAGCTCAATCGGTTGAAAATATCTGCTTCAAAATTGAGCTGCAAGATTCCACACGAACAAACATAGTTACATACATACGTACATTGCAAATTGAAAAGCACAATCAAAATAATTTATTTTTGCAAGTATAGGCCCTCATGGGCTCTTTTACATGTCTGATTCTATTTTCTTCTTTTGGTGCTTCGGGTAATGCCCGTCTGGTGAGAGAGAAGAAGCGCCAGAACAAACTCACTTACGAGTGGCAAGAACTATTGAAATCCCCTTTTAGTAGCAAGCATTTGCTTGGAGTATGCTGTCAGTCGTAGTCAGAGGCCATTTTATTTTCGGAGCCTCCGACTACGACTGACGGCGTACTCCAAGCATTTTCTAAAAGGTTACCTAATAGCAATTTATGTGAGTTTGGTGGAATCATACATACCTACATAATATACATACGGTGCTAAAATCATAACCCTCCTTTTGCTTCGCGTAGTTGGGTAATCAGACTGCCTCGATACCACTTTCGTTTCCTTAAATCGTTGATTAAATGCAAAAGCGACACAAGTCGAAATGACTCTTTTTTTACAGGGGAGCAAATTAAAGCTTTTAAAATATTTTTTTGTTATATTCATGTTATCTGGCGGCGAAGGTTCAAAATGATGTAGGCGACAACGAATTCAATTTAACAAACTGTTTAATGCTGATATTAAAGAATATCTACAAAACAATCGAATAAGTAAGTACTAAGTAAGTAGTTGTCGGCGCGCGCGCGTCGCGGTGTCCGTCGGAGGAATGCCGGGAGCTCGGAGCGGCGGTGTGCCGGGGCAGCGAGCGGGGTAGCTCCGGAGCATGACGGCGGGGATATTTAGGGTTCGCTGGGCAGCGCGTTAACAGGCTGGGCCCCTTGGAACAGGTCCCTCTGGTCCAATCTGGTGGGTAGTGGGCATAGCCTATTGTAGGCCCTTCTCAGGGTGCCCGTGGTGGTTGTGATGTCGGCGACGCGGTTCACTCCATCGCGGCCTGGGTAGACGGCGGCCACTCGTCCCAACAGCCATCTGCTAGGCGGCAGGCGGTCGTCCTTCACCAGTACCATCTCGTCTCTCTGCAGCTGGCCTCCATCTCTGCGCCATTTGCTGCGGATCTGCAGTTCTGAAACGTACTCCTTATAAAAACGGTTCCAGAAATGTGTCTTTAGTGCCTCGACTCTCTTATATCTCGTAAGCAGATGGATCCTTTCTTCGTCGACCTGGGGAGCAGGAATCATTGTGAAAGTTCGACCAATCAAGAAATGCGCAGGAGTTAATGGGACCAAATCTGATGGATCAGATGAAAGGGGGGTCAATGGCCTAGAATTAAGAATGGCTTCTATCTGAATCAGTATCGTGTTCATTTCCTCGTAATCTAAGTGAGCCATCATTAATGTACGCTTTAAATGATGCTTGACTTGCTTGACTGAGCTCTCGGCTAAGCCATTAAAATGTGGACTATAAGCTGGACTGAATTTAAATTCTATTTCCTTCTCTGCTGCACGAGATATTAAATTGTTCGAATTATGTTTAAGAAATTTAGTTAATTCATTGCGAGCCCCAACAAAATTAGTCGCATTGTCTGATAAAATTGAGGCTGGTTTGCCTCTGCGAGCTATGAATCTATTTAGCGCAGCCATAAAGCCCTCGGTAGTTAAGTCAGTGACGAGCTCTAAGTGGACTGCCCTCACTGCCAGACATACAAAAATCGCTATGTATGCCTTTTTTAGCTGACAACCGCGACCTTTTCTGCTCGCTATCAAGACTGGGCCGGCGTAGTCGCACGCCGTATTGGCAAACACGTATTCAGCCTGCAACCTTTGTAGTGGTAAGTTAGCCATTATAGGTTGATAGGTTTTTCCTGAAAATCTAAGACACGTTATACAATCTTGTGAGGTTTTTCTACAAAGGTTGCGACCGCCAATGATCCAATACTTATGCCGTAACGTCGATAACATTAACTGTGGTCCAGCATGTAAAAATGTTCGATGATAATAATGGACCAATATTTTAGTAATGTGGTGTGACGCGTGTAATAATATGGGGTGTTTTGTATTGTAGTCATAGTAAGAATTTGAAAGCCTGCCTCCAACTCGCAGAAGGCCTGCGCTATCCATGAAAGGATTTAATTTTAGGAGTTGATCTTTTGGTGAAAGTGGGCGTTTGTGTGATAAAATTGAGCATTGCTTGCTAAATAACTCACTTTGCACCAGCATGCATAAAGTATGCAATGATAACTTGAGCTCTGTTAAGGTTAATGACCCTGTATTTTTATTGTTAGTATTTTTACAATTGTTGGCAAATCTATGTAAGTATGCTATGACTCGCTGCAATTTACAAAAATTTGAATATTTATAAACAAAGTTAGTCTCTGGATGACTAGCTGAAACGTGACATTGCAATTTGACTTCTGGTAAATGTTCAGTCTGTATGCTCTGAGGTTGTGGGGGTCGGTGGATTTCCGTTTGGTGCAGGAAAGGGGGTCCTTCCCACCACAAAAGTGATCCTTTAAGCTGTGCCGCATTCAAACCTCTGGAGCCAATGTCCGCAGGGTTCAGGTTAGTAGGTACATGATTCCAATCAGTAGGGTTAGAATTTTTAGTAATTTCGTTTATACGATTTGCAACGAATTGTTTTAATTTTTGTGTGCAAGTTTTGATCCAGCACAGCACGATAGTCGAGTCACACCAAAAGAACCGGGAGTCGATTTTTAATCGTAGCGAATTAGTCACCTTTTGTGCTAACTGGGTTGCTAGAAGTGCGCCAAGCAGTTCTAACCTTGGAATTGTAAATTTTTGTTTGATTGAGTTTACTTTGCTTTTAGATAGTAGTAGGTGTACATTTACCTTACCACTGTTTGACACTGTGCGTACGTAGACACAGGCCGCGTATGCTTTGTTAGAAGCATCGCTAAATGAATGTAGCTCGACCTTTACATAATGGTCGCCCAAGACTGTGCGAGGAATTCGAATTTCTGCTATTTCTGGTAAATGTTTAGTAAAATCGTTCCACTGTGACTCGACTTCGGCTGGTACCGGACCGTCCCAAGATATGTTTCTGGCCCATAAAGTCTGCAAAATTAGTTTAGCCTTTAGCAAACATGGGTTAATTAGGCCGAAGGGGTCGAAAATAGCAGCGATGATGGATAGAATCATGCGTTTAGTTATGTGTTTGTTTTGAAAACTGTTAGTTACTGAAAACAACAAATCATCTGTTTTGTATGACCATATTAAACCTAATGTTTTTGCGTAATCATCCTTGTTAAGTTTCAGAAATTCATCGCTGTTGTTTTCTGTAACCAAACTGTCTAGTATAGATGGTTTGTTAGAACGCCACTTACGAAGATGAAAATGAGCGCTCTCTAGTGTTTGGATGACGCCCTTACAAGTATGAATCAAGGTAGCCTCGTCATCATTTCCTGAAATGTAGTCGTCTACATAAAAATCGTGTAAGATTGTTTCACTTACATCTTTATCCATACAATCTTGGCCCAACTGTACTAAACACCTAGTGGCTAGGAATGGCGCTGATGCCGTTCCATACGTAACTGTATTGAGCTTGTATTGTTTTATGGGCTCCGCGGGGTCTGAGCGCCAAAATATTTGTTGTAAGCTCCGTTGATTACTGTTTACATAAATTTGTCGATACATTTTTTCAATGTCTGCGCTCACGATGAACTTATGCTGACGGAACCGAATTAAAATACTGAGTAAGTCGTCTTGTACAGTCGGCCCAATATGTTGGATACAGTTAAATGACTTCCCGGAGCTCGTGACAGCGGAACAATCAAAAACAGTACGCTGCTTAGTGGTGAGGCTACCTTCACGACATACCGCATGATGGGGCATAAAGTAGGATATTTCGTCTGTATGTGTGTCTGTGTTTTCGGACATATGACCTAAAGCCAAATATTCATCCATAAATTCTGTGTATTTTTGCTTATATTCTGGGTTACGTTTAAATTTACGTTCCAGTGATTGAAATCTTAGTAATGCTTGTGTTTTAGAGTCGCCTAAACATTCGGGTGACTCTTTCAGAGGTATTGTGACAACGAACTTGCCATCTGGGTGACGAGTCGTCGATTCAGTGAATATACGTTCACACTCACTCTCACCTTTAGTGTGGGGTTGTTGAGTGAGTGGCACGGTTTCTAGTTCAAAAAACTTGTCTAATTTCGTATCTAGCTCAATGTTGTTGATAAAATTGCAGTGGACTGTATAGGTATGCTTTTGTGATTTTTGTTGTAAATTTGTTTGTATGGAACCCGTGACAAGCCACCCTAGTGTTGTTTCAACTAGGGTTGGTTTGTTCTTGCCCAAGGTTATATGATTGTTTGTGAGAACCTCCCAAAAGAGATCCGCGCCCAATAGCATCTGCACCTCGGACGGCTCTGAATAGGTTGAGTCCGCCAAGTGGATGTGAGGGGGAATATTGAATGAGTCACAATTGATTTTTGTGGTAGGAATCATCTGGGTGATTTGTGGCACAACAAAACAGTTGACGTCTGTTGTGTACTTACTTGGTGTGAGTGACGATATGATCACGTCACACCTCTTTGTAATTTTAGACATTTGTTTATTAAGCCCTTGAACAAATATGCTAGTGGAGTACGTAGGCAGATTTAATTTCGATGCAAGGGATTCAATTATGAAACTGGAAGTACTCCCGTTATCTAAGAGAACTCTAACTTGATGTGGATGTCCATCACAATCATTAATGTTGATGATGGCTGTGGATAAAAGCACCTGACTGCTGTGAGTGGAGGACAATGTGACATTATTACTTTCTTTGTGCACTTGTGTCTGCTCCTTTACAGCAGGCAACACGACACAATCCCTCGAGGTGGCAGGTGTGCTAGATTTGGGCTCTGTGGGTTTGTGCTTGATGTGTAACATGCTATTGTGACGTAGTGTACAGAAACGGCAGGAGCTTAGCCTACAATGTTGCTCGTCATGTCCTGAACGCAAGCAATTTGTGCAGAGATTTAATTGTTTGACTTTATTGATTCTGGTTTCAATTGGCATTGACTTAAACTTTAAACACTGGTAAATGGAATGGTTATTTTTGCAAACAGGACATGGATATTTATACTGCATTATTTGGGATTCGTCTGTCTTTCTCACATATACTTTGCCATAGGAGGTCCAGCAGTATTTATAGTCCTTAGACTTCTTGAGGTCTCGTGCTAGGAAGTGTAATCTGGAGCCTTTTGCAGTAAGGTGCTCTGACACAAACACCTGGACTCCCTCGTTGGTGGTAAAGCCGAGGTGTCTAGTACATAGTTTCGTAGCGTGTCTACTGTTGAAATTCTTCGCTGCCTTTATGATCTGTAATTTTAGTAAAGCAGAGTTCGTCTCTACTATGATTGGCGTATTTTGCTGCTCTTGGCTTTTGCCACGCACCCTATATATATCTTTTATATCAGATTTATTTATTTGGCATTCTAAGTTTTCTGACAGACTCATAACCATTTCCAAGAGGTCTTGCTTGGTTTCATTGGTTTTCTTCGGCACATTTTTTATTTCAAAGTTAGTCTTACGACTGCCTATTTGCATTTCTTCCAGTTTACTTTCTAGGAACGTGATGTACTCGCCATCTTCTTTTACCTGCCTTTCTACTAGACATAATCTTTTTGTGAACTCTTCATTTTGTTTTGATAAATCGTTAATGGAGGCCACGATACTCTCATTTGTCTGTTTAATTTCCATCATAGTATCTTTGATTTCTCGGAGTTCGGCTGCCTGGTTGTTTGTGAAGAAAGTTATAAGCTTTCTCATCTCTAGCCTGAAGTCGTCTAACTCCCCAGCTGAAATAACTTTTGGCTCGTCTCCGGGTGCCGCTGTCGCTTGCCGCTGCCGCTGTGGCTGCCGCTGCGTGACATAATCTGGGGATGACTCAGGCTCAAGTTCGCAGATGGACATGTCTGCTTCGTTCGACATTTTGCGATACAGAAGTACCCGGGTAACAGACTGTGGCAGGAGTTAAGTGTCGTAGTAAGCGTAGAGTATGACGGCTAATTACCGAGCGCTGATTGGCTGACGCTGATTGGGTGTAGATAAGCGCGGTGGGCGTTTCGGTGATGCGTAAGCGTAGTAGTAGAACTTATGAATGACTCACGTAGTACCAGGCGCGAAGTACCAGGCGCAGCCGTAGAGATGACACCTCCTTGCTGTTATGCACTCCTATTTTTTTTAGCACTTTAATTTTGCCAGTAATTTAATTATAATTTAAGAAAATAAATAAACGCGGAATAGTGGACAGGTCAGCGCCTTACGGCGGTCCGGGGGGAGACAATAGATGGATTGTCGTGGATAAGTGATTTATATGTATCGTGATACTCTAACCAGTCTTGAGAGCGTCCAGAAAAGTTGGGTAAATGAATCGTAGGTAATTTAATGTTTGGCCCACCTGTGAGAGCAGTAACGTAATTAGGCCCCGTTACCGAATTGCCATCTAGCGACGCAGAGGCGGCACCAGCCGCGGCGTGCCTGCTGAGCAGCTCCTGCGCAGCAGCCACGGCGCCGAAGTAGTTTGTCTCGAAAGTTTCCCGTTCCACGTGCTCGTCACCTGGAATTTCCGTTGTATTTTCTATGTCAGTTTGATTTGAATCGAAATCATTGTACATATCTTGTATTTTGCTTAATCGGGCAGTTAATTCGTGAATTTGCAAATTATTTAAGGTTCTGCTAGGCAAAAGCGTGTCTAAATAGCTTTTAAATATGGTAAGTTTTGATTTAAAGGAGGCTCGATTCCTCTTTAATGCCTTTAAATCCATCGTGGCCTGCAATGAATCAAGCTAAAAAGAGAGATGATAGAAAATAACCTCCTTTTATGAAGTCGGTTTAGCAACAAAGGGTGGTTTTTTTTTGCAATTTTAGGCAAGAAGCATGAGATGGAAAGAAACTTATATCCTTTAGCTGTAAAAACAAATTAATTAATCTTTAAAAAAATGGAAAAGTGAACGATACGTAAATTTTAAATGCGTGCGGGTGTGCGACGGCCTTAGGCAAGCAGAGAAAGTCAGGCAAGCAAGCGCAAACAAGATGGAGGCGTGCACGTGTGCGCGCCACGAAGCCCGGGCCCCCCGCACCGGTCACGTACGCAACGGTTCCTGGAATGTTCGAAATTAATATTAGAAACGAAAGAAATAAATGCACGGTACCGATCCAGACAGATAAGCACCGTAATTAAGGCCCTTTGTTTGCAATACAAAGTGGAAGAAAAAATAACAATTTTGTGAAAAATATTTAAATATGAGCGAAAATTAAACCTTTAGTAGGTAAACTTTAGGTAAGAAAAGGTTATTTGAATAAAACTTAATAATTGCGTTGGATGGAAATAGATTCACTTTAGGTGACGTGAAACGGAAAATAAATTTATTGGAAAAAATAAACAAATTAATATGACGGTGGATTGAATTACGATTGCGCAAATTACTATTGTGATTTTACACTAATGATTGGAACGAACTCACAAATACTCGCTGCAAACCCCTTTTCCTGGTTTCTCGAACTGGTTAGGTACGTTTCTTGATGTAGAAATTGTAGAATGCGTTCTTGATACGCTTAATTGATGCGATGAATTTTGAATTTTGAAGTGGTGATTCCTCCGACGTAGCTGGATGATAAGCTTGATACGATGCAAAAGTTAATACCGGGCGCGCGTCTTGAATTTATAGTTAACTTGACCTCGCCTATACGTTATTTTTTCCTTGTTCGAAACTGATGCTTCTGGAATCTTCTTAAGTACGTATCCGGCTCGAAACTTGGCGGCGAAGGTTCAAAATGATGTAGGCGACAACGAATTCAATTTAACAAACTGTTTAATGCTGATATTAAAGAATATCTATAAAACAATCGAATAAGTAAGTACTAAGTAAGTAGTTGTCGGCGCGCGCGCGTCGCGGTGTCCGTCGGAGGAATGCCGGGAGCTCGCAGCGGCGGTGTGCCGGGGCAGCGAGCGGGGTAGCTCCGGAGCATGACGGCGGGGATATTTAGGGTTCGCTGGGCAGCGCGTTAACATTATCTACTATATGAATATATACATGTGTTATATATCAAAATGAAGGTATTTAAATTCTCTTTTGATATAGGTATATTTTGACTTTAATGTAAATTAACTCGTAGAATCTTTTATTAGCACATAAGTCCGTTTTGCATAAAAAAATGAGACAGCCAAGGTCAGTTTTTTTTAACAGAAAATGGCCACAAATAGGGAAAAAATGCTTTAATTGTACTTTATAGTTACGAAAATTGTGTAATAATCAGAAGAAGTGCAATCTTAGCTACAAAAAATAAAACAAAACTTATTTTTTTGTCGCTAAACTTTAAAACGTTAAGCTAATAAGCTTTAAAACTTAATAAAATGACTAATTAACATGTGAGATCTAATAAGTCTTTTAAACATAAGAAACACATGACCACACAGTTATGGCACCAGAAATAAAAGGGGGCAAATGCTTGTCAACTTCCTCGAAAGAGAGGGACTGTTTATGATGAACTCATTCTTCAAAAATCAGCCCCAAAGGAAGTGGACGTGGCAAAGCCTGGATGGTGTCACAACAAATGAGATCGACTTCATCATGGCGAATAAAAGGCGCGTTTTCAGCGATGTCTCAGTGCTCGCCAGACTGAAAACCAGAAGTGATCACCGACTTGTTCGAGGCACTCTAGTAGTTATTTATTGGGGATTCTGCCCCATTCCACCGCGCTACGGGTCGCTCTGCTCCCCTCCGCGCTCATGGGTCAGAATCTCCCAATAAATAACCGATCGTCTGACCCAGAAGCAAAATTTTCGTGACGGAACCTAACACGTTCGTAAGTGAAAGACGATGGTTTATACGTTAGCATCCCGTTGCAATCGAAGTCTGCTATCTAAGATAAATACTAACTTGATTTGCAATCGAACTGACACGATGATAAAAACAGCAAAAGGCCCACGGGTGCCAGGTTTTAATTCTAATAATTTTTCCACATCCTGGCACCCGTGTGCGTCTAAAGTAGCAAACAAGATGTTCCGGGCTGGCCAGACCCGTAATCAACTTGTAGACCAATGTCCCATCATTCCAACTATTTTTCCAGAATGGCCAGTTCTGTACTAGATAGTCGGTTTGACTAGACTAAAGGTCTGTTGTTCATATTTAATTTCATATTCAGTGTTCATATTCAGTTTTTGATTTTCAGTTTTTGATTTTCAGTTTTTGATTTTCAAATTCGGTATTTCATGTTACTACCAACCATTGTAGTGTGCGTCATACCGGAGTTCGCAATATAGGCTACTCTACAACCGGTAATACGTCGCCACGTGATTTGTGTATCATACTGGTGTTCGCAATATAGGCTACTCTGCACCAGTACACGCTACCGCGTTACCAAAGTCACCATCGCAGAGCTGGGCCCAAGCTCTTTGATAATGAAGTGGTAAGAGTCGTTGTGATCTACTGGTTGTTATAGCCACAACTTCTCCGACAACTATATCACAATAAAATGTATTTATATGAAGCGAACATAAAAACTTTGATAGCGCGATGCAGGCCTAGCAATTTGATTGGCTAATTCATATGACGTATGACTGACGTACTAAAGTAAAGGATTAATTATGCATTGTATTTTGTTTATGTTAGACGGTTGCAAAACCAGTCTTGCTGATTATGAAATAAAGATTACTTTTAGTCTTAAGTTTCATTGGTATGCAAGTTAAAACATCGTACAGTCGAGGAATTTAATTCCCTACCGATTTCGAACTGTGTCGCAGTAACATTCATTTGAGATTCATACCTACGTCATATTGATTGTCACTATGACAAAGTACTAAATGGGTTCGTAAATAAATAACATACTCAACATAAGCGAAACGTAAACAATTGAATACGCCTTATCCTCTTCTCACTTCAGGAACATAATACGAATCAAAAAGTAACAGAAAATGCATAGTTGAACATATCCACAATACTTTCGTGACTGAAACATACAACGCTGTAAGTGTATGTACTTAACATAGCACTTCCAACATTTTGTTTCTCAGATATGGAACGACTTACAATGCAATGCTTCGTCGATAAAGAATTCACATGATGGTACAACACAGAGTACAAGTAAAACAGAGACATTATATTGGAGTAACCTCCGAGATATTTTTTTAATTTTAAATATGTTTTCTTGTTTAATACAATCTCAGATATGGTGTATTAATATCATAAAACAAGTATATTCAAGTATAAGTGTATTCATATATTAGATAAGCGTTAGAATTTTTATCAAAAGCTTCACTAATATATTTGATAATTATCTCAATAGACAACAGTAGCGTGGCATAAAAAAAAAATCTCTAGACAACTCGGAGCATATTTTAGGGTACTTTTTAACACACTTTTTTCTATAGTAGTAATACAAAATGGTACCCAGCCGTACAGAACTGGGCAAGCCGGTGGGGATCGGGTTATATGAACGCTACGCGACTGATAGACAATAGCTCTAATTAAAAAAAAAAAAATACACTAATATTGGAATATAAATATTTTTTGAGATGCATCTGTTTCTGTGTTAGTCTGTACAAAGTATCTCAGGTCGGATTACATTACATGTAATTGAACAAATGCAGAATTAACTTATCGTTGCGACGCGAGCTAGCGATTATGCTAACGCACGTTGTTTTCGACCCTTACCAAGATACTAAACGATAATTACCCGACTATCTCAAAGGAGGGTTATGTTTTGAGATTTTAACTATTGAGTTAAAAATATTTGTAAATATAACGATTCTAATTAGTCTGTTTCTACTTACATGTACTTAACTGTACAAAGCGATACTACATTAATTACACAGCTGTTTTATTGTTTAATAAATCTAGACATTTTCCTTACATTATTTCAATCCCATATAAAGTTTGAATAAATAAATGTATATATAAAGATGGAAGGTAAGTTACAACTAGATCAGGGTGTAAGAAAACAATGTTTATTTGTTTTGTGAGAAAATTTAATTATTTTCATTAACAAAAGTAGACAACAGACATAAGAAGAATTTATGGGACAGGTTATGATGATGATTATTCGCATGTTCTTTGTACTAAATAAATAGGTATGCGTATGTAACTTGTTACAACTTGCAATATTTGTAATAAGCGGTTTCATTTGATAATTCGATACAAATATTTAAATAGCACCAAGGGCAACGTCAAAAATTGTTAGAAATATTTTTAACTTAAAGCATATAAAAACTAAAAGATGACAAAATAAAATAGGACTTGTGAATTATATATTTTTTTTTCCCATACTAGGCTATAGTCATATTTACACGTGTTCCAAGGTTTGCATTCGCGGGTTTTATTTGATAATTCGATCCCTACCTTGGCGGCACTTTATGTTTAACAGGAATAAACATGTTTTAAATACAGTTATAAAAGCGATAGATATTTTTTCTACAATGCTGACATTAAGGTCTAAAGTTAAATGTTCGAGTTTGGTCCTTTAGCCATATATTTTTATTTCGGTTAAATACCAACTCATCAAATATTTTATTATAAAACCCGACGTTCCTTTGCATTTTATTTCTATACTAATCTTGTACTTAGTGCCTTGAAGCTGTTCTTTGTTTGCTAAGTGAAACCGCCGAGACCTTCATTCAAAATGTCAGTAAGTGATCTAATTATTGTTTATTTTATTTAAACGTGTTAAAAGTAATATTGACCTTACTTTTGTTGTCATTTTTGAAGGTCTGACTCCGAATATTCAACTTACGAGCGCACGCCCTCACCTGAGCCGAAGAAATCTACAAAGGATATCAAGAAAAGAAAATCGTCCTCAGTATCAAGGTATTTAATTTATTTTAAATTAAAACAAAATAATCTTTATAAATTTCATAACACGTATTGACGCTGCCTAGGTACTAAGCTAGAGGTACCGGAAATTTTACCGAGATTGGCATATATTTGTGTGCCGTATAATTTGATTTTTTACTTATTAATGTTTTCTTATTTTTTTATAGATCTGAATTTGAAACAGCAAATCAGCGACCACGCACGCCATCACCACCAGCGCAAAAGAAAAAAGCAACCAGCAAAGTTCGTGCATCAACCAGTAAAAACAAGAATCCGGGCTCTAGGTACTTATTTTACTTGTTGTTTTTAAACCGATATTAGTTTAAATCTTTATGCAACTAGATATATCATAAAATTTTGTAGATGTTTTAAAAAGTTTTTCTTTTTTCTAGTTCTTCCAAAAAAGCACCTGAAGCCGACATCTTCAAAATTATAAGAGACGAAGAGAAGATCACCGAAGACCAAAATCTGAAAGCCGTCAAGACAACTTCATCGTTCACCAGTCGCGTAGCAACGGGTTTTACTCGGCGTACTACAATTACGGACGGTAATTTTTTAATTGATTTAAAAGTGTATAACATTGACGATTTCCAAAAGACTCAGCCTGAAGAGCGTTATAAAAAAGCGCTAGCGTCAGTAAAATTGCAGTGCAAGGAAGATTCCACTGAGTGGGACCAGATGCAAAAGTTTTTAGGTGAAGCTTTTAATATTTTCAGAGATTGTGACCCTGTTTACTTTAATAATTATAAAAAAAATTAGTTCAAAATGTTTAAATTTTTTATAATAACAGAATTATTTTACTAAATTTTTTTATTGAAAAGTTATTAGTTTCATTATATCAATACATTTGCATAATGTACGTTGTTTATTAAATCAAGTTGTGTCAGAATAGGGTGGATACGCTTATTAATAAATCTCTCTTGATATACATTTATAGACGTATCCATACTTTGCATAGTGTTCACAATCAACTGTATTTTTATGTGGAGTCAGCCGAGTTAGCCGTTTTGATTAATACACCGTAGGTTATTAATAAACATGTCTCTGATGTAATATGATACTTAGTAGTATAGTATTGGAACTACTAATTAGTAGGTATGTATTGAAAGTTCTAGATAAGAATTAGTAGTTCTAGCTTAATTACGACATACGTTTAGTACTTATCATATATACAACATTGATTATTCATAATGCCTTTTTGTGTTCCGTGTAGTACAACTGTAGATAAAAATAAATGGATAGGACATCTTCGAAGCACTGCGCATAAAACAATTGTGAATTCAAACAATATACTCAATGATGGCGTTGAAATAGTTGAGTCGGCATTTCGGATGCGCATTGCCACTTATCGTATATCAGCAAGCACCGATCAAAGTCTGGGATCTATCGATGCATTTATGAACTCTATCCGAAACAAAATAAAACGACTTTTAGATGATTCTCTTACGAAACATACGTGCGTAAAAGTAAATTTTGAACTCTTTGGAATGTTCCTAATGTTTAAAAATAATAGTCAGGCAATGAAATCATTTGGTACTAAAAATAAAATATTATACCTAAGTTATGATTTTGAAGCATTATTTTGCGAGATAGTTAACTGTCTAAAGAAAAAATTTGAGGAGTTTCAAGACCGTGATAGTGGCTGGGCTTTTGTTAGTAACTCACATTTAGAGATTAATATAAACAAGTATCAACCATTACGAGGTTATTATGTGTAATTTACTAATATGATGTCTTATTATTAATAAATGTTTTATCTTATTATTTTGTTGTTTTACTTACATTTCACCTAAACCCTTTTTATAAAAAGTTTAGTTATAAACGTTTCCGTATGACACCACGTGATGTGATGAAACAGAAACAAGTTGTGACTTGTTTTAGGCAAACGAGTATCCACGTGTACAGCTTAGGGTATCATATAATACTATTGCGCATTTAAGTTTTGCTGAACAAACAGTACCTAACCTTTATAAGCGCATAGCAACGTTTACACCTCACACCTCTTTTCGTGAGCTGACCTGGTAAGTTGTTTAAGTTTTACTAGTAACCTAAGCAAGAATAAAAATATACTTTTTTTTTAAAATGAAATAAATAAACGTCAAGATTTATTATTTATGACGTATTTTATGAATATTCATATAATTTTAAACTATATTTATCATATCAATTTTTGTCCTTTTTATTGCAAAGTTTATAAAGTTAGTTTATATGTTTTAAGTTATATATTATAATGATTGATGTAAGTATATGGATTAATTTATTCAAGAATATACTAATAATACAATTTTTAAATAAAACTACCTAAAAATTAGAAACTAGTAATTTAACCTAAACTTACAAATAAATGTATAAACAAAAAGAAATCTCCGTTTTGTTATAGATTTTCAAGAAATGGGAGATACCGAAGACATCCACATCCCTTTTTCACAATACGCACAAGAGTTTGAGTTTCCACTTCCACAAGAAATCGATGACAGTGATTTATATAAAAAAATTAAAAATTCTATTCAGAATCCAAAAGTTAAGAAACGAACAACCAAAGTCAATAACAAAGTCATTAAACGAACCATTGGACATCCACCATGTTTTGTGATAAAGAACGAAGCAGGAAAAGGCAACAAGCTTGTAAGGATCCAAATTATAGATATCCAAGATGGCGTTCCGGATACAAACGACCAAGATGAGAAGGTGCTTCTGAGCGCGCAGTACGTGGCCAATGATGGCTACGATGAGATCGTTGACTGCACTGAAGGTGTAATAAATAAAATTTCGAAGAAACTGTGTGGGTACAGCATGAGCTAATAGTTTTATATTTTTACTTATTTTTGTATTTATATCGATCTAATAAACTTTATTTAAGTACTTTTGTGTTTCATTAATTTCCTAAAATTTATAGTTACTGATTACTTAATCCTATTTATATAGAAAGTAATAAAAGAAAAATCAATTAAAATTATAAAAACATTTATTTTACCAAACACATTTTAATACAATTTTGAGATTAAAATCGTAAATTATTGTCTAAGTACCATTTTTTGATGCATAAAACATTTTTTAATGCACAATTTTTCTTATGATAAACACAATTATAAATACACTCGGGAAGACAATATTTTTTAAACAGCTCTTTTAAATTTGGTGCACCTTTCTCACCCAAATCTATAATATTACAGTCTAAACACAAATTTTTAACCCATTCAATCTTTTCCATACCCTTTACAAAGACAGTCTTATCTTTTATGTGGTTGACAATAAGTCTTTTAAATTCTCTGTAATCGACATAACCCTCATGCCACATAATACCAAAATTATTTTCTATCCATCGTGTCTGTCTCTTTTCATTTTCCTCTAATTTAGAAAACGAAAATGGTGGTTTTATTAAAAAAACTTGTGTGTACTCTGGCGTACAGTATGCAAATTCTTTAACTATACATTTATTTTTGTTTGATTTAAACCCTTGAAGATCTACGAATACATAATTCTGCATTATGAATTTTTTTTTGTAATATTACTTAAAGGTTTATATTCCACAATACTATCATTTAAAATCAAACAATAAGCGGAGGTTTGCTTTGGTATATCCGCTTCACACTCTAATTCAACTCGCACATCCACTGAACCGGTTTTTAAGGTTTCGTTTTGACGAGAACAGTCAATAACAAATAGAGGAGCTATATTTTTAAAATCTAACGGGCCAAGCAAGGGTGCTTGAACACGGTTATAATAAGACTGTTGAAATTTTGCATACTGTTCGTATAATATAGCATACCTCTCAGATGAAAAACTAACATCAAAACTCTCATACGGAAAGTAACTTGAATTTAAAAAAACTTTAACATCTCGCAAATTACAGTGATCAAAACATGTTATGTCTTTATTAGCTACATTTTTTCGCTCTGTTTTCAATCCAATTATAATGTAACGTGGCTTTTCAATTTGAGATGAGGTTTTAATAGCCCACGAATGTTTTGATGTTTCGGGCAAGAGCGGATATTCATACAGATCCCAGTTCCTAAACGCTATCTGAATAGCACGATCTTTTTCCAAGTATTTAAGTAAGCTTAATCTTTCTCGATCAGATACTTTAATATGAGGCATACGCCATACTATTTTAGATATCGTGATATTGTCTATGTATTCATTTGCATTTAGTTTAACGCTATTTAAATTTGTATTTGATCTTAAAAGAACAAGTTCATGTTTGCAATTAATGATAATTTTTGTGTAATCCTCAGCAAACCCGAGAATTTTGTTTAAAGGCACAGACACAGAAAAGGTTCCATGTGTATTTTTTGTACCATTAACATCCCATCCCCATAATTTAGACATCGAAGCCTCAAATTCATTCATAGATACAAGAGATTTCATAGTTGTTGTAACCCCTGCATTTTTAATTTTATCTATTTCGATTCCATTGAGTTCGTAACGAATATCTTGAAATAGATGAAGTATGGGGTTATTTGTAAAAAGAACACTATTAACCTTTGCTTTCGTTTCTCTATTAAATGCGGTTATAGTACCTTCTATGTATAAAGTGCTTGCTGATGGTAGCACGTAAAGATCTTGCTGGTTAATAGGTATACGTATTTCATCGTTGAAATTAAAACTTGTTACGTACGGCTTATACGAATGGTATTCAAAGCTCTCGATCGAGTTGTCAAAGGTAAAAGGTTCAGTTAAGTTCAATATACTCATTTTAATAGACCTAAGCTTTGCAGAAATTGTTTATTTTGTTTTGTAAGACGTACTTTAGGTCTTCTTTTCTTGATTGCTTGATGACTACTAGTGTTTATTTTAAGTGTGGGTGAAGTTTTATTAAAGTCTATCATTTTTTCCTAAGGTGCAAATATATCTGTATCTCTTCACCCCGTAAATTTACTAAATTATTGTTAACGTCTAAAATTCTTATCGTAATTGAATTTAAACTATTTTGAGTAACAGGAAAATAAATTACGTTTTTTGGTGTTTCTATAATCCGATAACCAGGTGGCACATTAGGCACAAATTCGTGAATAATATGGCTAGGTTTTCCGTTAACAAATGATCCGCTCACTATGTCACATTCAATGCGGACTATAGTTGTAGACAAAATGGAGACAGGATAAGGGGACTCTGTTAATATATTTGCTTGAATAGATTCTGTTCCGAAACCAAGTAAACTGCCGATAGAATTTTCTTTATTAAAATAAATGTTTTTAGTGCACTGAATTGATGTTTTTAAGGTATTATTATTGCACGTTAATGAAAGTGTACAATTTTGAAGATGTTCTTTAAGGTAATCTTCGATATCTTGAAGTTCATATGAACCTTCAGGAATTACAATTACTTTGTTTTCACCATAGTAGAATTTATTATTTCTGTAGTCTATATTGGGTATTGAATTAAAAGTCGATATATACAACAGTCCACACTCATATTCACCATCCAGTTGGAGAGCTGGTGAATGGTTTGCTATCAGTGTTGATGATGTTCCAGTTATAGACAAAGTGAAAGACATCGTGTGAATGATAAGATGTTTATTGTACAAAGGTATTTAACGATTACACCAATATTTTTTTAAGTATTTTAGACATAAATGACCACAATTTACGGTATTAAACTTTTGATACGTGTTATAGTTATAGTAAATATCATAACCATTTAAATACTTCTTTAATTCTAACGGAGGCTGAAGGTCACCATAACTATTAAAATATTCACAGTAACTGTTATCTTTGACATAGGCTACCCAGTGAGTTCCATTGTTTATAGAACTGTCCAAGTTAACAATTCCACATTCTACTTTTTTAGGACGCTTTGGTAAACTGTCTCTCATATAAACTCCGCGAAAATGGGGAATATCTGATGAGTGTTTTAAAATGTCAATATTTGAAAGAGCGCGTCTGGGTAACCTCTCATTTAGTTTTTTGAAGTTTTTATACATAAACCTTTACCATTTTTATATGGTTTAATATGTAAACCTTTCCCTAAAGCAATAGATTCCATCATCTTGTTATGGCGTTCCGATTCAGCCAAATTTTTTTGAGCGGCTTTGTAATCACCTACAGCTTTAGCGATCCCAGCAGCTCCTCCAGCTAACGATCCTAACGCGGAAAGACCGGCAAAGATAGGTATTAGCGGTAATAAACCCCCAGTTTTCGGAATCGGTATTAAGCGCGGTATCTGTACCTTATTGTTATTAGCAAAAATTTTTTTTGCCGCTGTAAGTGCTCGGTCAACTATTGAACCTTTTGCCTTAGGTTTCTTTTTTATTTCACTGCGTATTTTAGACACAAACCGTTTAAATGGTTTTATTCCTGCACCGCTTTTCATTTTTGATTTCATTACTTTACTAACCAACCATGAAGCTATTTTTTCTCCTCTTCCTACATCTTTTGACTTTGTTCTTTGCTTAGCCATTTTATAAAGTTCTAAATCAGCACGGTGTCTATCAGCTAAATTAGGATATTTATCATAAGCTATGTCGTGTTTCATACATGCATTATCTAACGCATTAATTCCTTTATCACCTCTTTGCAACCTTTTGCGCAATTTCGTACCCGGCCCGCAATAGTTATAGCCAGGTAAATGTAATTCAAATGGTAAATTATTAATAGCACTATTTAAAAGTCCTCTCCCTTTCATATCCCTTAAGATAATGAGAAATTTTATCCAGAGAAATATTAATATAGTTATACAATAGCGTTTCTATCAATCCAACAGTTTTCGCTATCATTTAGCCCTAACCACTTAACATACAGCTTTCTACCCCTTTTTTTAATTATTTTCTCTATAAGATAGACATGTGGGTACTTCGTTTTTTGAAGTTCTTCTTCGTAAAATGTACCAAGTATAATGTTATTCCGTTGATCTTCAATGTGATACGTTACAGGTCTAGTATTATTCACACGTTTGATTGTAAAAAGTTCTGTAGACCAATTAGGTGTATAACCCTTAGAAAATACACTTTTATACTTGCTTATACGTACACAATCTCCAATATTAAATTTATTTAATTTATAATTTATATTAGATTGCGATTTATCGATGTTATTTTTTACTTCGATTTCATTTGCGAAAGTTACATCAATAGGTTTAAATTTTGTTGTGCGATGTATAGTTTGGTTATAAGATCTGACTATGTCATCTAAGGGTTTACCAAGCCATTTATAGTTGCCAACGAAACTAAAGTATTTGTAGAGTTTGAGCTTAAGCGTCTTTATCAACCTTTCAACAATAGAAGCCTTCTTAATTGAATACGTTGAGTAATGATTTATCTTCAATAATTTTAAATAACCATCGAATTCATTATTGTAGAATTCTTTCCCAAGGTCTGTTTGTAAGTTTCTAGGTCTTCGAATAGTTGATTTTATAATGAAGCTAAATGCATTTTTTACGTCTTTTTTAGTTTTAGATTTTATAGGTGTACACCAAGCATACTTTGAAAAGGTATCAATTACCGTTAATACATATTTATATCCTTTGTTAATAGTGTGTAATTTCTGTAAATCGATCAAATCAGCTTGCCATAAATCATCGATTCCTTTTAGTACAACAGATCGTCGTTTAAAATTCCTTCGCGCTGATCGATGGATCTCGTTTACTACTTGTTGTTTCGTCATGTTTAATTTTTTTCAAAATCTGATCTATCTCCTTCTTTGTATAAAAGTTTAGATGTAACTGAAATACTATTTGTTCAATCTGATCATTTATAGTTTTAAACAAAGAGTCCAAATACTTCTTCTCGTACATGTTCTTAATATAATTGTCAACGTACTGTTTATTTACTGCATCGTCAGGTGATAAAGGCTTCGCGACTCCTTTTAATTGTGAAGATTGTAAATCAAAGTGACCTGCTTCTGTACGAAACAAGGCTTTGTACTTGAATTCAGACATATCAGTAGCTCTCAAACGTTTATGAACATGGTGTCCAAATTTGTCTATATTCATTTTATTTGTACTTGGAAGTCAAACCTTAACTGTTAGAAAATAAAAAGTGTATTCCTTTATATATTATTTATTTATGAAGCCTGCTTCACGTAATTCTTCAATTATAGATATAATTTCGTTATCTAACCCTGTGTTACCGGCATCTCGTGATGCTATAAGCAATTTTAATCTCTCTACTAATTCGTTTGGATCATCCCAATACACATAAGAGATGTCTCTTTTTACTTTTTTCATTGATGGCAAACCATCACCGGATACATATATTTCTTCACTTTCTGTGCGTTGTTTGGATAATTTGAAAAGAGGTTTTATGATGTATAAATATTTCATGCCCTTATTGCTTTTTATTGGCTTATTGGAATCGAAATCACGTCTATGTGCATTCGTTTTTAATAATAAGGCTTTATATAATCGTTTATCGTCTTCAGTTACGACATCTAAATCAGGTACTTTTTTAAACAATAAATCGTTCAAACCTGGTGTTAAACAATACTTTCCTCTCCCTATTATGAGTTCTCCATTACTCACAGAAATAGGATAAGATCCAAGCATTAGTTTGCCGCGATCCATTCGAATACCAAAAGGAATGTTCATGTTTAAATATTGTTTTTGCCAAGCAGGATCATCGCGGGGAGAAGCATACGAGTCTGACGTTTTGAATGAAGCATTATTTGATGTATCAGAATCATTTTGGTTAACACTTTCGTCTGACGAGACATCATCTCGACTAGAATTGCTGTCATTTAATTCATCTTCACTGTTACTTAAATCGGGTTCCGGCGACTTTCTTTTTAGACTTCCTTTATTTTCATTTTCAGAGCTTAAATTTTTCAGTAATGTTTTATTTATAAAACTTTCCCTCTTTCCATTTTCAGAAGGACTATATTTCAATGTTTTTACCGATTTATTCCATTTAAATCCATCGTTATCGAAATCTGTGTCACTGACATTCACATTGTTACAATTATGTTTCGCCATTTCATTAAGAGGATCTGTGATCGGTTTTAACATTGTTTCCAACATCATATTATTGCTAGATTTAACATCACGAATGAGCTTAACTTTTTTTCTTACGGCTTCTGCAGATCGAAGCACTTTTTGCTTAAACAATTTCTCCTCGTTCATGTTTGGGTTCATGTCCGATCTAGGCGGTTTCTTTTTATGTATTAAGTTTCATGTGCAAATACTATTCTTTATGTATTCATTTAATCTAGCACAATAAATGTATCAAAACCTTTCCTATAGCATCCAGAATTTCTATTACAATCTTTATTTATAACTAAGTAATTGTAAGGCATGCTCCATACTTGTCCACACATTTCACGAAACTGAGGCCACGACATATCGCTTCCTACGTGTTCGTCATAAACATGACGTAAATTAACATCATCTTGTTTAAAAAGAATGATTAAATTGGCATTGTCTCTTATTAGTTGTTTAGGTATTTTACTATATGTTTGATTCAGATAAAAGCTATCTATATTTTTATGTCTTCCCATTGCAAAGTAATCCCGCATATTATTTTGATTTTCACATGCAACATCATCAAATATCATGATTGAATTAATGTTAGCTGCATGAGGACTTAATATTTCATCGTTTTCACTATATTTTTGAAATGAAACTGTGGGAACCAAGTTTAAAACTTGTTCTAGAAATTTATACATAGGTTGAAATAAAGTTTTAGAGTAAACATAAACATTTTCAAAGCGTAGACCTTGTTCATGTAGCAGCAAGCCAACTATTAAATTCGTTTTTCCACAGTTAGACGGTCCACATATTATACAGCGAATAGTATCAGGTAAAAGTAAGCCATGTCGAAAATAGCGTTTATTGTGTGAAGAGCAAACTATATCTAACTGCAATCTCTGAGGTTGTTTAATAAACCTCATGCTACAACTAGGTACGTGCGACAAACTTGAAAGGCTTTCAGTAAATAATATAATTTTATAAGCTTTAGGGTATATATTTAATAATTCGATCTTTACTTTTAAGGTCAGATCAGTGGACTGTCAGGATAAAATTCATCAGAAACAACCTTATCGATGGCATTTTTCATGTATGCGATTTAGAGGTTTACAGACGATCGGAATAATTTATTGGGAACGACTGGCTAGACTTCGATTGCAACGGGATGCTAACGTATAAACCATCGTCTTTCACTTACGAACGTGTTAGGTTCCGTCACGAAAATTTTGCTTCTGGGTCAGATGATCGGAATAATTTATTGGGAACGACTGGCTAAACTTCGATTGCAACGGGATGCTAACGTATAAACCATCGTCTTTCACTTACGAACGTGTTAGGTTCCGTCACGAAAATTTTGCTTCTGGGTCAGACGATCGGAATAATTTATTGGGAACGACTGACTAGACTTCGATTGCAACGGGATGCTAACGTATAAACCATCGTCTTTCACTTACGAACGTGTTAGGTTCCGTCACGAAAATTTTGCTTCTGGGTCAGACGATCGGTTATCTATTGGGAGATTCTGACCCACGAGCGCGGAGGGGAGCAGAGCGACCCGTAGCGCGGTGGAGTGGGGCAGAATCCCCAATAGATAACTACTCACTCTGAATATCGATTTCAAACGCGAGAGAGTCCGCCTGATGAAGTGCAGGCTCCAACCAAATCTGCTCCAAACCGCTGAGGGATGCAAAGTTTTCCAGATAAATCTGGAAAACCGATTCGCTGCCTTGGAAACTCCAAGTGACGTCAACTTTGTCAGAACACCGGGCTCTAAACAAGACAATAACGAAACTGGTACGACGCAACCTCCGAGCTTCCGACACGCTCTTGATTAAAAAAGTAATTGAGCAGAACCGGAGGTCGACAGTATTCGTCCAGTCACTCGAAATAAGCCACCTGACGAAGTTGACCATACGCACGGGGACAGTGGTCACTTCGTACCGGAGATTCTCTCGCAAGTTAAGGACTTCTACAGCCAGTTTTACGCCTCGCACGCACCCCGACCTGACTCAAAGGATGAATATCCCAGATCCACCCTCATACGCCACTTTACAGAGCACCTGCCTGAGATCAGCCAAGATGAGGTCGTGTTGGTCCTTAGGCAGCTTAAAAATGGAAAGATCCTGGGGAGGACGGTATCACGACTAAACTCCTGAAGCCGCGAAGTACCCCCATACTGAGGGAGCTTCAGGAGTTATTTAATACTGTCCTCTTCAATGGGAGAAATCCGCAAGCGTGGTCGTTCTGTTTTTCAAGAAAGGGGATACAATACAACCTTGTTGAAAAACTATCAACCCATAACGCTTCTGAGCCACGTATATAAGCTGTTCTCAAGGGTCATTACGAACCGCCTCGCACGAAGAATGGACGTGTTTCAGCCTCCAGAGCGGGCCGGGTTTCGAAATGGTTATGGCACTAATCTGCCGCACTGTGTGAATGTGGTCTACCACATTCATACAGTGCGGCAGATTATACAGAAGACCGTAGAGTATAATTAGCCCCTGTGTCTAGCCTTCGTGGACTATGAAAAGGCCTTTGACTCAATCGAAACTTAGTCTGTTCAAGAGTCTGCTGGTTCACCAATTTAAAGTCGCTCAGCGAGCTATAGAAAGAGCTATGCTAAGAGATCCCTAAGAGATACGCCAGTGCCATAGGTCAGCGAATCAGCAACCTAAAGTGGCAGTAGGCTGGGCATATCTGTCGTCGAGCCGACGACAACCGGCGCATACGAGGTCTAGATTGCGGGCCGCGAATCGGAAAATATAGTGTAGGGCGCCCTGTAACAAGGTGACGACATTCGAAGGCCAGTAGGTGGTGACTGAAGGAGGAGGTATCAAGTTTGTTAATCGTTCTTCTAAATCGAAATCAGAACTACTACTTTTCGCCCTGCTATCCATTCTGTTAGAACAAAACTATAAAACCATTAGTGACTGACTTTCTAAACATATTGTGAAATAAATGAATATCAAACAAAATCTTTTAATAGTCAAATTAACCCATTGAAGTTAATGATTTCAGTTTTGTATAATTTAATAGTGCACACACAAATCCGTTATTTGTGTGTGCACTATTAAATTTATCATGCAAAACAAACACATCACAAATAAATTCGTTTTTATGTACAGCCATTTCATTTATTTTAGTAAAAAAAGGCAGTCATTTATGCATTATGGCATTATTGGATTAAAATAATTATCGTCAAATAGAAATGTGTTTTAATCAAAGCGGTCGTAAACGTAAATACGGCAGCTTTGCTTTTAAAAATGTTCACTTAAGTATACATTTTACAATCAAAATTGGCACATTTTGTAATATGACCCCTTTGTTTATAAAATAATACAATATTAACATTGATTTTAAAATCAACACAGTCACAAGCCCAACTACGGCAGCTTTGCTTATAAAAATGATCAATTCAATTCTATATTTTAAAATCAAAACTGCCACATTTTGTAATATGGCTCCTTTGTGTATACAAAAATACAACACCTCCATGTTTTTTTTTATTCAAGACTGCAACATTTAGAAATATGGCACTTTTATATATAAATTATTTATGAAAACGGGAACTTTTTTTGTTTTATGGCCCTTTTTCACCAAACTGACGTGCGATTGGGTCGACTGGCAAGTCGCAACAAAAAATATGGCGGTTTAGCACTGAAGTTAGCTACGAAGTCATGTTAATGCAAAACGGGCACTTGCGTATTTTAGCCATTTCAAACAATAAATCCACAGATGTCTTTGTGTCAGGCAATAGTATTGGTGTTTATAATGTCGTTTTTGCAATAAAACTGATTTTGACTTTTTTTGATTTGTGTCGCTTTTGCATTTAATCAACGAAATATCCTAACTGATCAGTATTCCTTGCAAAGATATTCTTTGGACGGTAATGATAATAAACGCTGCGCCAGGCATGTCTCACTCCGCGATTTTGTTTCGCGGTAATTATTATTATTCCTTGCCTAATGCATTAGGCAAGCTCAGGGCTGCGCCAACACCCGGTAGCGCCTGTGTGCGAAACCTATGAAGCCCAAAGGAGGGATATATGATTGACCGGTTTGTATGTATGTATTTACGTAAGTATGTATGTTACCCGACTGCGGCGAAGCCCAAAGGAGGGTTATGTTTATTTGTTTATTTGTTTATTCATTGTTTTCATGTACAATTTTATACTTCGCCAGGTGTTACAGCATATCTTGGGAGGGTACATGATGCCCCGTAGGGGTATTACAATAACTTAACTTAAAATACGATCTTATCTAGATAATTTGAAACTATTTTTGACATTTATAATACATTGCTAATTTTAATTTAATTTAATATTTTACATGTAAGTATAGCATTTTATTCAAATTCCATTCACAATAATAATAATAATAACTAGGCATTAAATATCAGATAAGCGAAATTATATCTAGACTAGGCTATAGCAAATCTATCAATATTATATTGTAGGTTTCTCGGTCACAACTGTTGAGGTGGCAGGGTAATCGAATTTATTTGTTCAGTAAAGATACCGTCAAATGTTTTTATCATTAAGGAACGCTTCTATTGTATAGTAACACTTTTTATTAAGCAAGTTTATAAGTTTACGCTTAAATATGCTATCTTTTGATTCCGAGGTCATCTCTTTTGGCAGTTTATTAAAGATGTGTTTGACCTGTATGTATGTTTGTATGTATGTTTGTAAGTATGTATGACGACGTGTATCAACAGTTATATAACGTCACGCAAATATTTTTTTAACTACCCCTAATTCACTAGGAAATTCAAGCTATAATAATAATTTTATTTTTATCGACAACCCTAGCGGTGGGCGTGGCGACCAGAAAGAGCGCGCGTTATGAGTTAGAGCGAGAAGGTAGGATTCGGCGCGTTTTTGTGATTCGAACGTGGGTTTTGTTAGACAGTGCGACTTCTGTACAAAGTACTTTCACTTATTCTGTGGCTGCGCTAGAAACGCTTAATGATGAGAAGAGACCGTTAAAAATTATAAAATTCTCCTCTAAAACAAAAAGAGGTACTAAGTCGCTTAATAAGGTATGGTTTTCCTTTTATTTCCATGACGCGGCGTCTCCATGTTCAGATTGGCGTCAAATTGAATTTTTGCACACGTGTTGTAGACAGGGTTGCCATGTACAATTTTTGAAATACCTAACTGACAAAATTCCAGACCTGTATCAGTACTTATAAAAGAAGTCCAGACTGACTGGCTCATCAACGCACAGCCGAAACTAATGAAGTTAGGAACTAGAAACGCTCGGGAACGGGGGAGGGGTGTCTTCTATTAGCTGTATATGTATATAGTCTGTTCTTTTAGGTATTAAAAAAAAAGGTAAATAAAAAAAAACCACGTGACTCGGGTCGTTTATCCAGTAGTATTGTACCACAGATACAAAACCTTACGTGTTTTTTTTTGTTTACTTTTTTTAATACCTGAAATAACAAATTATATATTTTTTTTAATTTATTTAAGTTAATTAAATACACAAACTTACAATTAAGACGCGTTACAGAAACCTGTAGGAGGTTTGAACGTAACGCGAATGTTTGGACCGCTCACAACATTGCAAGGGTATAAGTATTCTTAACAGTAATGTAGGTACCTAATGACACCAGCAATCACACCTCGTCGTAGTTAGTCATAGTTGCAAGTGCAGAAGTTTGTAAGTGCTTAAAATAAGTACAGAACGGTTTTGATTTGTTTGGTATTAATATAACTAAATACAGTTACAAAAAACTTCTTCTAATAAATAATCCTGACATTTTCGTTTTTCGGCTGCATTCCTGACAAATATCTAACATTTCTGACATGCCAGGATAATTCCTGACGTCTAGTAACCCTAGCTGTATAAGACTAAATTAATGTCGGCTCTTTTGTAAAAGAATAACGGGGGCTGCGTCGCAAAACTAGTTCTTAAGGCGTTTTGTAAAAGGGTTAGAATTGGTTGCGTAGCAATGTCGAGTATTAACAAGACGTCATGATGTAGCATTTAATTAAGTTTTAATAAGGTTGTTTAGGCTTTAAATCTCTTGGTTTGGATTAAAGCGACAAGGTTGTTGACACATAAATTCTTACTTCATACTTATGCTCATACCTGTACGCTTATGATGCTACGTTTTGTCACGTGATAACTAAATGATAAATCATTTGTCACTCTCACACACCATTGGTCAGAACGTGACGAATGCTTTATCATTTATTTATCGCGTGACAAAACGTAGCATCATAAGCCTACAGGGGTGGCTCACTCCGCGATTTCGCCGCGCGGCTTCTAGTATCAACTTTGCCCATCCGCAGGGGCTGAGGCAGCGACCAGAAAGAGCACGCGTTATGTGATAGAGAGAGACGGTCGGATCCGGTGCGTTCCGTCCAGTGGTCGGACCAGAACGTCAGTTTTGTTAGAAATAGAAAATTCTGTATGTAATACTATTATTACTTATTCTATGCTTATACTTACTTTAAATTATAAAAGCGAAAGTAACTAAATTTTCACTCCTTTTAAGGCAGCGCTCGGCAACTTTTTAGCAGCTAAGGGTCACATAGTAGCTAACGAAATTGACGCGGGCCGCACTTTGTTAATAATATGTGATTTTATACAATTCTGAATATTGCGACCTTTACATACAAAATAGCCAGGGAGGATCGCGGGCCGCAGGCTGCCGACCGCTGCTTTAAGGGATGATTTGTGGGATTCTCAAACCACCGGCATACCAAATTTCATCTGAATTGGTTCAGCGGCTTAACATACAGACAGACAGATTTGCTTTCGCATTTTTGACCGAGTGAGCGAAGCGAACGAAGCGTCTCTGCTTCCGTATGTCCGGCGGACGGATATCTTCTCAACCGACTCTCGCGTGTAATATTGTGATTACAATTGTGAGTAATTTTTTTTTTTTTTTTATCTTTATTTTTAGGGAGCTTTTGTCAAACTGACTATGCCAGCTCCCTTAAGCCTCTACCGCAATCTTCAAAGCAAAAATACAATAAATAATTTACATAAATACCTAAAAATAAACAAAAAGGTTACCAAATTTGTACACTATGCTTTAAAAAAACCGTATACAAACTTGGCGACCTTTGAATGGGGCTCCGCCAAAATGGAATTAAAGAGGCCTACATTTTCGTATGTTAAGCCCCAAACTCTAGCTAACGTATCCCTTTTCCCTCGAGTCCGGACACACTCCACCAACAAGTGCTGCACATCCTCGATGGAATCACACTCTTCGCAGTTGGGCGACTCTCTCTTCCTCATCAGATGTGCAAACTTGTTCAATGGAACGTGTCCGGACCGAGACTAATTTTTTTAGTATTCTTTCTCTGCGATCTCGGCCTTTCTTTGTTTTACCACCCTAGTTGGGTAGTTTACCTACTATTACAATTTTTTCTGATCCTTAATGAGACTTCTCGCTTAAACGTCTATTATAATACATTTATTGATTGCGAGACAGGCTGCATTCCTTTAATTTTCATCACACTTGCTCGAAAATGTCATTACACGTAGGTTTTGCGGGCCGTAAATGACCTATTACGCCCTAGGGCGTAATGGTTTTCTTTTTAAATTTGAAACGCTGGTTCTGTTTTACTCTTATTTGTCATGTTCAAAGGAAACGCCAACTTACCTACTTTTTTAACTTTTATCACTTAAATATTTATTTAAAGAGAACTGTTATTGCAAATACATGTAAACGCATATTTCTGTATCATTAATCAAATGTTTAAATAGTGTATTTCAGTATTTTGCAAATATAATATTGGTATCATTTAATCGATCAGCAAAATATTCATATTTTGGTCAGCAGAATATGTATTTGGTCAGCCAAAATAGCTAGTTGGTAAGCAACTTATGGTTAGCAAACATTTATAAATCAGGCTGCAATTAATGATATACTGAACTGCTCTAAATTATTTTGGTCAGCAAATTAAATATTTGAGCTGCATTAAGCGATCTACGGTTAATCAAATTTTGGTAAGCAATCAGTAGGTAAGCAAAATATTTCATTTTGTTCATCAAAATGAAAGGTGCAATAAAACCTAATTGGCATGCACAAAATGGGCGCAACTATTCTGCCGCAATAACGCAAAAGGGCACATCTAAATAAAATTTTCGAGTTTAAAATAAAATAAGCATATTTTATTAAAAAAAACTTCCATTTCTAAAATAAAAAATGTCCGAGATATTCGACTTCAAAATTGACAAATTTTTAAGACGTAAAAATTTCGATGAATACCACCTAATACCTATTTATTATTGTTTTATCGTATAGAATTCGCTAAAATAAGCATGTTTTATGGAAAATCTTTTCTCTGAAATCAAAAAAACCCGAGATATTCGACTTTAAAGTTGAAAAAGTTGACTTTCCGTATCTCCGGCGCTGCGGGAACAGCAGCCCTTCCGCCCTTGCTTGACGACGCACGGTCACTTCGCTCGGCTCCGCATCTTCGGCTTGTTGGTCGCCTTCGGCGACCAGCCTCAGCCGCTCGCCTCACTTGTTCCCGCGCTTCGTCATGGCGGGCGAGGGCTGCTCTCCCTCTGCGCCTCCGGTTCTATAAAAACACTCTAGGGCGCGCAGTGTCGGCACACGTCCTAACCTAACCAGCGAGAGCCCTAGATTCGGACTTTCGCAGGCTTTTTACATTTTATAGTAAGTAGTGTCTTCAAAAATAGCAATACGGTAAAAATCACTGATAATTGATAAACACTACTACTTGACACTGACAGCTGACAATCACCGAATGACAAAACAAACACGCCCACGATTGGCTGCTCGCGTCACGTCATCTGTTTCGCTCTGCCCACAGTACTGCTGATTTTTCAAACTAAACGCAATCCACGCATGTTTTCTCTGCTAACCAATTGTAAAATCTTGCCGGCCAAGTAATTATTTTGCAGCTCGACTGTTTATTAGGCAGACAAATGATAAATAAAGCAGAATAATATTGGTTAAAATGTTAACCATTTTAAAATTATTTGCTGAACAAGAGTTGCCGCCCGATTTTTATTTATTGCCAGCCAAATCTTTGTTTGCTGCCCAAATGATTTAACGGCTTATTTTTTTTGCGGATCAATTTTAATAACGGCTGACCAAAAAATTACTTTCCACATAAAATCCACTAAAATGGCCGTTTTAGGTCTTTACTTTACCCCTATAGTTTCCGAACGTGACTTGACATTCGCATTGTCTATGGACATACGTCACTAATGACACATTCTGTTTTAATATTTTCTTGTCATACTGGGTCGATTAGTAAGGTTATTTTATTAAAATCTCCTCACAAGTGTGATGAAAAACATTGTGTGTGCCATGGGCGGTAAAGGAATTACAAACTCGTGTTATTAAAGCCCTCGGCTTCACCTCGGGCTTATAACAAGCACTCGTTTGTAATTCCTTACTTACCGCCCTAGATACACAATGTACTATTAAACTATCTGAATTACTCTTTACAACTTGCCAGCCCGTCATCAGTGTGAAGGTGGTAAACATGATATACAAACTTCACGTATACTATATAACTAAAAATCTACTTAAAGTATAATGAAACTCAAATTATACCTAGTATTTGATGCGCAAATTCCGCTACTTGCTCATTTCCGCCAGGTGTCACACTTCCAGGAAATTACAGCGAATAATTAAACATGTTGCGTGTTTGTTTGTTCTACATTAGTAGTCTGATTCTCTAGGGCTTCTGATTTATACAGGTGAATGATTACACACACAGCTACATGAAGTACTCATTGCAAAAAGTGAATGAATGAAATGAATGAGCGAGTAAAAAACACAAGGCTATAGTTTAAAGAAACTTTTTGGTCTATCTTTCAATTTCTGTTGTACCTGCTATCGGTACGAAAAAAGAACAGTAATTTCTAGAGACCGGATTTGAAGTAGCGATCTCAATATTAATATGGATATGACTGGTATAATTTATTATTTTTTTTACACACAAAAATAATGTAACTTATCGGAACAAGAAAGTAAAAACCCCTTTGGAAGCTTTTGTAAATATTGGGCAAAAATTATGGTGATAATAAATAAAAACATCGTTTGTTAATTTTGAAATAGTTTATTTTTTTAATTTCTTCTTCTTTAATATTTCTTCTGCACAATGCACAGTAAAAATTAAAACCTTATATAACCAACATGACATGTATTTAACAAATTGCACTAGTCATATCTATATTAATATTGAGATCGCTGCTTCAAATCCGGTCTCTAGTAATTTCAAAATCCCGCTGTTATTACATGACAATACATGTTGTGTGCGTGACCTCAACTCTGGTGGAACTATCTATACCTTGTTTCATTTGAGACTAGCTTTTGGCCCGACTGCATCCGCATTCGTAAATCGCCTTAAGGTGATTCGAGTCCATTGGTTTTCCATACAAAGAAAAAGAGGGTCATCATCTGCTATCACGTCATCTATTATGTTTGAAATGTATGTTATTACATAGCCTGATACATTTTGTCTATGTGAAATGACACAAGTAGAGGGCAATTTATTTAGTAAAAAAAACCGGTGAAGTGCGAGTCGAACTCGCGCATCGAGGGTTCCGTACAAACTCGTAAGTAGATACGTGAATAGTTCAAGAAAAACTGTATGGCGATTAGTTTAGTTGGAGCAAATAAGAGTATGTTACGATTTTTTGCAAATTTCTAAAAAGCGGTGCAAGTTAGGAAAACCGTTATATTTTTCCGGTAATACTTAGGACGATATTAATAATTGGTGATTATTACAGATTTTTCTATCCAGTAACTTCGAAGACAATAGGGGGAAAAGTATTTTTTTTTAACTTTTTCGTCCTAAATCAAAAACTACTTAATGAGAAAAAAATAAAAATGGTTTTGGAGTCTACAAACTAAACCCTTTCGTTTGATATCGCACTTGATACAAAAGCACAACTTAAAATGTAGGAATGCCCATTCAAAAAATTTTTTTTATATACCTAACTACTCGTAGTACGCTGGGGATAGCGACTTTTAAAACTGTTCCGTATTTCAAATCGATAGCACTAGTAGTGAGATATCTGACTATGACAGACAGAGTCGCACCACAAGTGTTCATTTTTTACCATTTCGGTACGAAGCCCTAAAAATTAATGTAATTTGTATATGTGGTTGTGAAATCACTAACACTGAATATGAACCTTCATTACACCAATCCCGTTTGAACGCCCAGCCTGTTACATTAAACCCCACATTTGCATGCGCTCGTAATTTATACCACTGGTGATGTTAAAACACGCTGAATAATGTGCTGGCTAATGTATATTGGTTACCGTATATTACGTTATAATGTTATTGCAGAATATAGTCCTATCTGACGAGTCAAACAAAGCAAAGGCACGGCCGTACCATCCTTTTATTTATTTAAACTTTATTGCACAATAATAAAAAAGTACAATCGGCGGACTTAATGCCTCAAGGCATTCTCTACCAGTCAACCATCGGGTAAAACAGAGACTTTAGTTGGTGCAGGATTGTTTAAGGACATTTGAGTCACAAATCAACATAAGATTAAGTAGGTATATAATAAATATATATTTCTATAATAGACATACACATATACTTGTTACAATAAACATACATATAATAAAACAAAAGTACCCATGCAAAACATCATGAGAAATAATCAACTTTGACTTGTATCAGAGAAATGCTTGCGCAACTTGCGCTTGAAGGGGAATTTGCTCTGAGCTTGTCTGATGGGGAGCGGGAGATCGTTCCATAAACGACCCTTTTCTCGCAGCAACTCAAGCAATTTTGAGCCTCCTGTAATTTTGTGCTGGCTAAAGCTAGAACCCTGAGTTTTCAGCGATGTATTAGGTCATTATTTCTAACAATGTATACTCTAGGTTTTTGAAAATTAATTGTAGTTACAAATTCAATACTTCAGCGTAGAAATCAGCAAATTTAGTCAATGGTAATTTTTAAATTGACCCCACGAGACAGGCCTAGCCTAGTGTGGCGGTCACAGGTAAACATTATTTTATGTACACTTTCGGCAAAATAAACAATTTTTATTTTTTTATTTATTTTTTTTATAATAAGAGTTAAATATATCCTCAATAACATTCAATTTGAACGTGTAGTTTAAGAACTATTGCACGTTAAAGTTCCTTAGTTTTGTCACTGACTCACTGACTGATGATCATCATAATTCTAAGGTACTTCTATCAGATCCACAAGCTCCAAATTTTAAACGTAATTAGCTGTTAGCCTATCATGTCATAGAAAACCTAAAAAAATTGTAATTTCAATACCAACTGCATATGTAAGTTTGTAATCCTATACAAATACATGCGATTACAAAGTTAAGTAGTTTCCTTTATTTATTACATTCCAATTCATTTACAAAAAGAAATGAGATGCCATCAAAAACATTACATGTAAAAAGATGCAACTCACGCAACGCAGTTCTTTTACAACAAAAACATTTTGAGATGATAATAAAAAAAAGAAAAATCCTCAATTTCCTTTCCCAAAACTGTTTCAGTACACATTTTACCGGCGAATATTTAGATGAATAATTTAAACGTGTAATCGTGGAATTAAATTTTTAATTTAAAATTAGGTATCTATTGAAAATTGTTTATAATGTTATACCTATTTATTATGTTCATGTCAATTTTATATAAATAAAACTGCAAAATATAGCAAACATCGTTTATTGTTTTTTTTTTATTTAATGTCTTAACGCCATGATGCCTGACAAAAGTAAAATGTGGAATGGAAATTATAAAAAAAATCAAAATGCAGGCCTATGCTAGCAATGTTGTATGGAATTCCATTAAAGGCCTCTTGTCTACTCGTACCGGAAACGAGGTACTTTGCGGCCTATTATAATTCACGTAATGTCAATGTTTCATTGCATGTTTGAGAATAGTACATTACACAACTAGGGTGGTAAAACGAACAAAGGCCGAGATCGCAGAAGTTTACGGCCCGAGCCGCAAGCGAGGGACGTAAATATGCGATCGAGGGCTTTCTTTATTACGTCCCGTGTTGTGTACATAATTTTATGTCTACACTTGGCCAGAAAGCGGCTTTTTCCGTACGCTTCTGTTTCATAGAAAATCCGTTAAAATGCATGCAGAGGAAATCTCGGAAAACTATAGCTATGAAATATTTAAAAATGTTTGTATAAAAAATCCCATTAAAGCGATTTAGCTGAAATCGGATTTATTTGTTTGATAAAAATGTTTGCACAACATTTTTCGCGATCCGCTTTTACATGGAAATATGTGGGGGCACGGTAGTGCCCCCGCTAAGTCGAGCAAAACAAGGCACGGCCGTACCATCCTTTTCTCGAAGCTTAAATAATATGCAAGGTTACATTATAGGCAAGTCGGTGGAAATCAAGTTCTGTTGCCCGCGACCAGAAACAGCACGTGTTCTGCGATAGAGTGGGACGGTCGGATTCGGTGCGTTCCGTCCGGTGGTCGGACCATAACTTCAGTTTTGTTAGAGAGAGAGACGTCTGTACGTAGTCTTATCTTACCTTCGTATTAGGGGTCCTTCCGGATACACTTTGACCCAATAGGTTTTTTTGTGTAAGTACCCCTTATGCTCGGGTTACACGAGGCTAGTTTTTCAAGCTAGGATAGCAAGCTAGTTCTTTACTAAACTATCCTGGCTTGCTGACCTGGCTTGGAGCAAGCTAGTTCTGTTTACATGAGGCTCTATTATTTTAAGCTAGTATTTACTGGAGTGACAAGGTGACCAAACGTCCAAAATGAACTGCATGCGAAAATAAAAACAATATTCGACTAAAACAGTTACTTCGAAAACTGTGCCAATTCGCACTAGACGAACTAGAAGATGAATTACAAAAACGGGTGTGGACCATACCGTGGATTTTAAGAAGAGATGAACGTGGATCATCTGCTTTACTTTTTGAAGAATTTACACTTGTCTTTATAACTGGGAAGAGTGGCGTTCCAAAGGCATTCATGGTTACGGTACAATTGTACAAACTTTAAATTAATCTGCTGCTGGGTTCGAATCGCGGTAAAGGCGAATATTATCTGTGTGATGATATTTGTTTCTGAGTCTTGGATGCTATGTAAGTATTTGTATTATTAAATATATAGTCGTCTAGTATCCGTAACACAAGCCATATTGAGGTTACTATGGGACTAGTTCGGTCTGTCTAAGATTGTCCCCTAATATTTATTCATTTATTGTGTGACCGAGACCTGTCAGCCATCTTGCTAGCTAGTAACTATTATGGTCACAATCTTACAGTTTGATCAGCGAATCACATGCAAAAAAGAAAAACTAACCACTACATAAACTTAAAAAGGTAGCTGACAAGTACTTGTAAGTTAGTCGACTACACTTGAAGAAGTAAAATTTTCCTACGAATTCCATTAAAAGTTACTTACATAAAGTTGTTGGTTATATAAAACGAAGCAAGTAAGTACGTTTAAGCGTCATGTAAAATGTAATGAAATTCAAATCGTAGCCTCCGAAGTTACAATAATTTATTTTCATTGTACTAACTCTACGTATCTAAGAGTTTGGAACTAACTTGTCTAAAAAAATAACCCTCTTCAAACATTAATTACGGCTCTAGTAAATTCACGACGCTATAAAAATACTGTAATTGCTACTATGTTTTAAAAGTTATCTTTATTACTCATAATATAGGTATACATCATCATTAGAACCGACTTTTATAAAAAATGTTACCAATTTGGAGTTAATAATACCCTTTCAATTAATTAAAAAAGATATTCTAAATCGATTCATAAACAAAAAAAAGGAACATCGCGCGCTTGAATGTGTGCACGCCGCGTACGAATGCACTACAAGAAAAGAAATAAGAATGCGTAAGAATGCTCCAGTATGGATCGCAGTCACCCAAACGTGCTGTCGCGCGTCTGGGTGAATACGTGTCGCGCGCTCCTAAAGGGCGGAAGTTGGACTGCTAGTTCGTCTTTACACTTTGGTTTTGGTATAACAAACAAAAAACCGGCCAAGTGCGAATCGAATTTGCACACGAAGGGTGGCATCGTCAACCAGAAATACACGTTTCTTGTAATGTATGGAGACTTTAGTTTTAATTTTATTTTATTTTTATCTGGGGGCGCGGCAGTGCCCCCGCCAAGTCGAGCAAAACAAAGGCACGGCCGTACCATCCTTTTCTTGAAGGGCCGATACAGACGGACTGCAACCCAACTGCAACTCCCTACGATTTGTATGGGAACTGCATCACAACTGCGCAGTCGGCGTGCAGTTGTGATGCAGTTCCCATACAAAATTTTGTACTGGCTAAAGCTAGAACCCTGAAATTTCAGGAATATATAGGGCAAGACTTATATATATTCTCAATATCATTCAATTTTTATAGTTTAAGAACTATTGCATGTCAAAGATCCTTAGTTTTGTCACTGACTCACTGACTGATGATCATCATAATTCTAAGGTACTTCTAGCAGACCTACAAGCTCCAAATTTTAAACATAGTTAGTTTTTAGCCTATCTAGTCCTTAAAACATAAGTTTGTAATCCTATACAAATACATGCGATTACAAAGTTAGTTTTGCAGTTCAAATTGAAAAGAATGGATTGGAATTGTAATAATTAAAGGAAGACCACTAACAAGAAGAAATGAGATCCCATCAAAAACATTACATGTAAAAAGATGCAAGTCTCGCAACGCAGTTCTCCTACAACAAAAAAGTTTTGAGATGTAAAGTTAAACCAAGTCAGTACCGGGGGGGTATCAACAGAACTCGATTTCGACCGACTTGCCTATTATTTAACCGTAGAGGAACACATTTTATAGATCTAATAATAGGCAAGTCGGTGGAAATCGAGTTCTGTTGATACCCCCCGGTACTGACTTGGTTTAACTTTACATCTCAAAACTTTTTTGTTGTAGGAGAACTGCGTTGCGACACTTGCATCTTTTTACATGTAATGTTTTTGATGGGATTATATGTTATAGCGGCAATAAAAATATACATTCTGTGAATGTTCCAAGTGTGCCAATTCTACCTATTACGGTTCAAAAGATATAGACAAAGTATATTCAAGGTCGAGGCGCAGGCAGTGCGATTCATACTTAAGTATTCTTCTGCATTCGTAAAACTTTGCTTATAGTACGTTCGTTCACATTCACAACGCACACACATAGTACACATACGCGCGATGTACCTTTTGATACTGTGATATAGCGCTGTGACAGACTGACAGACAGCCGAGTCTTAGTAATATTAGTAGGCATCCTTTGGATACGGAACCCTAAAAATGCAAACGACTAAATAATCTTCTAATTTTTGCAAAGTCGTTTAAACAAGGTCTAAAATAGTCCTTAAACCATCCTTAAACGCTCTCTCCCTATTCGCTGAGCGACGTAATCATGTTGCAAGTTGCTTTCCGAGACATTAGTGGGATAGTTCGGGATGTAAACCAACCACGCCGGGATAACGGGATAATCACAATAATGAACGACCTCGCTTAGCTAACTTTAGCTTCGAGTTTCAGTCTTTAGCTCGATAACTTATCAATTATAGCAGATACAACATGGCAATAAATACGATAGTATAGTCAGTAAGCTCTTAGAGAGGAAGAATGGTTTCAAGTCGAGAGTGCATAGGCACTATCTAGCTAAGCATGCTCCATCATCGACTTCATCTCCACTTACCAACAGGTGAATCAAAGTTAAATGCTTATCTATCACGAATAAAAAAAAACTGTGACTGGCAGACGGACAGACAGTAGAAGCCTAGTAATAATAACCTACTGGTACCCTTTGGGTCTTGGCAAACGTAGCGTGGGACGCCCTCTGGCCAGATGGCGGGACGACTTGCATAAGGGGGGCAGCGACTGATTTCCTCTCGACATCACTTTAAAGACTTAGCTTAGAACCACTACCTACAAGACGAACTACTGTATCACATGTTCGCTTGGTACACTCCCCACCTCGGTTCGATCGAGTGTCCTTGCACGCCGATGAATTACTCCCGTGGTGCCGAGGTTTTGCCGAGGCATGCCTACCGCCACGAAGACCGATAGTTACAACAGCTCAAAGAGCTAGCATTTGTTATGATGATGACCTTTGTGTACGAAACTCCAAAAAAAATCAATGAACAAAGTCACGACGCGCTCCTATTGGCGCGCTGTGCCATGCACACATTCAAGTCACACGATGTAACTTCCAATGAAGTTAAACTAGGTACTGGTTATACTGTATAAATACGAATTTGCGAAGTTGCTAATTTAGTATTGTGTGTGTATTTGTTTGAAATACTGTACACATGTAGGCGTGTTGTTGTTAGCGAAATATTAAACTAGTAGTCATGATTATTAAGTAAGTGTATCTTGATTAGGTTTTTCGCAGGGTTCGCAAAAATTCGATATCAATATTAAAACATCCGATAGTCTAATTGACTTGAACACAGGGCTCTAGCTTTTGAACCATAATAGGTATTGGCTTGATTTCTTTTCACAGAATGTGTATTTTTACTGCCGCTAAAAGATCAAGTAATAAAAATAAAATTAAACGTAGAATAAAAGGGGATCTACACACAAGAAACGTGTTTTTTGGTATTTTTTGCTCGACCTTAATAATGGTAATAGGTAGAAACTTGAAATATTCACATAATCTGTAGTTTTATTGCCGTTAAAAGATCAAGTAATAAAAAAAAAATTTACTCGTCGAGACTGTGGTGAGGTGTAGCATCAGTCATGTGAAAGAGCCCTTGAGGCCTACTTGCAGAAATAAATTATTTCATTTCATTTCATTAAATTATTTCATTTCATTTCATACTCTAACAATAAGTTACTTATTGTACGTTTTGTAAGTTAACACTGCAATTTCGCGGCACGAAGCTGGAGTTAAGGGGTTGCAGGAGGGAATAAGGACGTGATCTCAATGTTGCACTGGTCAGCATTTGAAGTACACGCGCTCAAACGTCCCAAAAGGCTCAACCGGTTTTTAAACATTTTCTTCAGTTACTCTAGTTTTAACAAGACATTAGGCACGTCTGGTATCATATAGGCTGATACAGAGTATTCGCTGGTGTGATTAAAAAAAGTAATAATAGGAATTCCCCGCGGCATTGTGGCGGCGGTGCTACTGACGCGCGCTCAACACTATTGCTTATTGCTATGGGACTTGATCGGGATCCCTTAGGAGATAGTCTAATTGGCGCAGTCGGTATGATCGTGCTTGTAATGGAACTTACCTAAATTGGCTTTCTGTGCTCTTAATAGTGTATATTACTAGTTTTATTTAACGTATGTATATATTTTTGTGTGGGTCAAATCTTGGAAGCTAAATTAGAAGCACTTTCTATTGGGCTCAAATTTTGCATACTTGCGTATCTTTGGTGATAATGTAGTAATATGGTACAACGTAACTGCTCTAATGATGGAGTCGGAAGGTGGCCACACGAACTCCTAAACTAGTAATAATAGGAATTCCCCGAGGCATTGCGGCGGCGCGGCTGCTGACGCGCGCTCAACACTATTGCTTGTTGCTACGGTACTCGATCGGAGTCCCTTCGGAGATCGTTTAATTGGCGCAGCCGGTAGGATCGTGCATAGACGGGTTGTAATTGAACTTGCCTAAATTGGCTGCCGGTCTGTATTCTTTCTTCATTACCTTTAGGCTACTTTAAGAGAGATCGGTTTTTAGCTATAGGATCGTATTTTGATTGGACTTTTGAATTCCCTTCAATATTATTTCCTTCGTATATTAGTTAGGTGAAACATTTGTACGCATTTTAATTTTTATGACAAATCAGGTCTGAATATGATGTATTTGCTACGTTTTGTTGAAAATCAAGCAGCTCAAGTGGTTTTTCTTTTTTCTTTTATTATTTTTCTAGGTTTTCTCCAGTTACCCTGATCTTAACAAGACATTAGACACGCCCGGTGATACAGAGTATTCTTCTTTTGATACATAGTATAGTTATTCTGGTGATACATATTATAGTCTGATACATGGTATTCACCTCAGTAAAATAGGAATTTCATAACCGTACTGTTTCGGTTTGATAATATGTGCAATAAAGTCTTTACATACATATATAACGGAATCTGAAGGTGAACTTCTTAACTAAACAAGAAAGACCCATTAAGTTTGGTCTCATTTTGGTCAGTTTTTTTACATCCTCAAAATGTTACAATTCCGGGTTATATTTAATAAATCAAAACATGATAGGTATTGTATCATGCTGTTGTGTGGTAAGATATCACACATTTTAATAACTATATAAGTAAATAGCATGGTAACTTTTATACAGCTATAAAACTTCATCTGTAGCTTTGGTCATTGTTTGTCACTATTTAGAAAGAAAGAAAGACCGCCGCCCAGGTTTTAATTTCATTTTGGCGTGTACAAACATTCGTCTTAGATTGAAAAATATTCGCTATCGCAATCTCTTTTCGTAATAAGTCCTAGTATAATATTGAAAAAATGTAGTGAATGAGAGCGGGCGCGAACTGGTAGATTAAAAATGGCCATCGGTGACATTTGCACTGCGCTATTATTAGCACGGAATATATCTATCATACAGTGCTACCTTGTTTTGCAGACAGAATTTTCACAGAATATTGTTTCACAGAAAATGAATCAAAGAATTTTTGATTGTTATATTCTCATTTCCATTCATTTGTTTTCAAAGAATATTAATTTAATGAAAAATATTTCGAAGAAAAACTGTCCAGTGAATTAGTTTAATTAATTAAAGATCCCAAAACTAGGACTAGCTTAACTCAAGTAGGTTCATTAGTCAAGTCACTTTACGTCCCTTAGAGAATCAGAAAAAAAAATATTTGTAAGTTTACAAACAGCTCCCCGATGAAATGATTTTCTTCGTGATGAGTATTGTGGGAATTAAATAAAATAAGAATAAAAAATATTTCAATTGTTATTCTACGATATGAATAATCGTCTAATTGAAAATTCTTGAAATAATAATCGACTTACTGAGTTTCTATGAAATAAATTGTATTTAAATTGATTATTCTGCGAAACGCAATTATGAGAAACATTTTCTGTGAAACAAAATCCTTCGAAAACATTGTGGATAAAAGAAAGCACAACCCTATCCTACAATACCTAATTTGTTTCAATTTTTGGTAACCCTACATGCCCTTTACTGGTAAAGGAAAGAGAAGTGCTAAAAATCAGAAGGGCTGCTACAAAATAATTAGAAACTGAATACCTAATCCATAAATGATGAATTATTTTTTAAATTAATTTCAGTTTAAGTATTTATATAGTTAATTGTGCATCTGTTAGTGTCGTAGTGATTGAAGTCTGGTTTTTTCAATATAAATACGAGACTCCATTGAAAAAGAACACAATTGGTCGTTGGCTAGGATGGGCCTATTATGCTGTCAAGAACAAACATACAGGACAATGTATCAATTTATTGGTTATGAGCCGCCATTCAGTTTTGATTGATTGCGTACATTTTTCACTCTTAAAAGCTTTTGATATAATGTCAAGGATAAAACAAAAAATAAATAAATATTATAACGTTGATTGACATTTCACATTTTCGTCTTTAAGCTACAAATACATTTATTTACTTAAATATATAAAAATAACCTAAAATTGCTTCTTTTGACTTTAATTATAAAAACACCCCATATTTAACTTAAACTGACTGACTTGTGACGTCATGCTCAACCTGGTGCCATATTTTTAGTTTGTGTTGTTTTAAAATCTTTGGTGGCACAAAAATGAGTTTGATTGATTATATCCCGGCAGTTTTGGAAACGTAATTTGATGGTTAGAGTTAATTAATTTGTTTTGATTGTTATCAAATACCCTATTGAGTAAAATGTATACTTGCAATTGCAAGTGGGTCATACACGTTCAGGAAAACGGGCGTCTTTTCTGTGGACAATACAAAAGTTAACGACTTGGGTGCATTGTACTTATCCTTTTATCATACAGGTTTTAAGAAAAAGACGGTTTGTATAAGTCTATGAGGATCCAGTAAGAAAATTAGGCTTTAAAGCCTAACAGGAAAGACATATAACCTTAACTCATACTAAAAATAGTATACCTACATTTTCAATTGGTTCTATTTTTTCAAAATCCAATACTAATTAAGGGATCTACGAGATATCAAGAGAAGTCCTGTTTAATTTTCCTGAAATGTTAAGTATACTTATAGCAACGCATTAGGAGTGGCTACTAGACTAGGTACCAAATGTCGCCCATCCGGAAGGGCTTGGTCAGCGACCAGAAAGCTCTTTCTGCGCTCTTTCACGCATTATGCGATAGAGAGAGACGGTTGGATCCGGTGCGTTCCGTCCGGTGGTCGGACTCGAATGTCAGTTTTGTTATCAGAGACGTGTACTTAGTACTATAATTATTCTGTGTTGCCGGACCTAACACGACTTTAAAATTAACTTTTATTCATGCGCACGAATATTTTCATAAAGCCATTCTTCAAGGCGCTGTACAAAGCGTTTCATTTTTATTTCATAACATTCCTCAGCCAACAAGGTGTGAACACGCAATGGCGTGGGGCGGCCTCGTTATAAAGAAAATTAATATTATTTATTTTAAGCGGATCATGTTTTATATTTTACTTGGCTTTTTTACACATAAAAGTTTTATGGTTCCGTAGATGCTTCAAAAGAAGAATAAATAGAACTGTTTTATCGTTTGCAGACTCGCTTTTCAATTGTCATGCGTCATTTTGATCTAGCTGTACTAATAACAGATAGTAATTATAATAAGAATAACTTATCTTATAAGTTATGACTTGTTCACTTTTTACATTCCAACGTTTCGGCACAGACAACACATTGTGTTGTGGTTGTGAAAATAACTGATAAACTGTAGTTTTGAAAGTTCGTGCATAGGTAAAACTATGCGTAGTGTTTAAGAAAGAGTTAAGAAACACATAGCAGCAGCATTGTATACAAAATCCGGCTTTATGTCGGATTCCTTTACTGTTCAAGCAACGGGCTCTGGAACGATCTCCCACTGTCCATCAGGGTTCGCTATTGTCTTGCAGAAACTGTTTGACATATATTTGTTTTGCATAATGATACTTGGCAGAAGTAACATTTGGCAGAAGCACCTTGCGCATAGTATGCTTTGGCATATTTAATTTTGCAGATTTTTATAATTCCGAATCATATTATGTTGGCATAATACTGATGACCATAAGAGTCTTCTAAACGAATAGTAATTTCGCAGATAATTCTTTTGCATATTATTTAGGCGGCATACAATTATTAAACCGAATAGCTCGTTTTTGCTGGGATCGTAGTTCAAACTTAACCTGACCAAGTTTTCTACCTAAATGAACCTTTGGTTTATATATATTTTTTTCTTTGGTGTCCTTATAATTTACTAACCTAACCTAGGTTTTGATAGCAGTTCGTTTTGTTGGAGTTGGAGGACGCAGTTCAAACTTAACCTAACCTAGGTACTTTTTGATATTCGTTCGTTTTTGTTCGGAGACGCAGTTCAAACCTAACCTACTTTCTGGTAGCCGTTCGTCTTTGTAGGATGTCGCAGTTCTAACCTATCCTAACCTAGTTTTCTGCAAGCAGTTTGTCCCACCATTCCTAGTTTATCGTGAACTATTGACGTATCCAGTTACGAGTTTGTACGGTTTTATTAACTATAAAATACTAAAGCTGAATATACCACGCTCAATGGTGCTTTCAAATTAAGTATACTAAGGCGGCAAAGTATAAAGACAACCAAGTAGTTCGTATTCGCTGTTTAGGAGCGCGCGACACGTAAGGCACAGGGCTGCCACCCGTTGGTTTTGGTTTTGTGATTATGAGTTGTGATACTTGAAACAAATGAATTTTAATTTAATTTTTGTAAAATATCTACTTACTAGTTGCACAAATGAACAGTGGCGTGGCGTAAAAGATGTCAGTGGGCAAGCCGGTGCAGATTTTGCGTACATTTTCCTTAAGAGCTGTAGAATAAGATGCTCAAATGCGTGATATTAGGCAAGCCGGTAGGAATCCAGTTCTTTGGACGCCACGCTACTGATATTGTATCACTTTTTATATAAAATCGGACGTTTCAAAACCTTTGAATATTCCGTGGGTTATTTATAAGAAAAAAACACAAAAATTTAAACTTAAACTAAAATCTTGACGTCATGTGCTTTAATGTAAACGCCGGCTTGCAGCCAATAAGAACAGAGATAGTCATCTCAGTACTTTTTAGGTAATAAACTCACATATATAAGTATTTTATTTTAAAATTCAAAAAAAGTGCATACGTATCATTAGCAAAGCAAGACATGATGACAGCTGTGTTCCGTTGTTTAAAAAGTTGCGCATACTCCCATTGCCATGTTTGTACATTAAAAACATTTGTACCTTTGCACTGTGATTCCTGCCTAGGCCATATTTCCAGAAATATCGTGATCGCATCTCGGTCTGAAAGGTATGTAAAATGATTCACTATTAGACAAGCTACTAAATTCAATAAATACCTAAGTATTTCTAATTAATTATCTTTTACTTTTGTGCAACGAAAGTGAACGCATCATGACCCTAATTATCAGTGCATTTTCGTTGCCGCAACTTAATCACTTTGTTATTGGTGTTATTATTATTCACCGCGTGTATCCACGTATTGTTAACATGGACGTGGAAGACCATGGTTTTTACTTTATTTATTGACATGTTTTATATATATACAATGTTTGTTTATATTATTCATGCTTTTTTTCGAGAGGTCTTTTGTCTCGTCTATTTTTTCAGAAGTATGACTTTACTTAGACTTACAAAAAATTGCAATGCTATGCAATGCATCACATATATACCATCTTAAAGTCTGAAATGTCCTTAATTACTCCTATGAATTTCATCTGCGTCAGTTTGCTTCTTCTCTGATTACAGAGCTATCGAAGTATATAAGTCAAATTAAGTGTTTTTAGTAAAGAAAAACTTTTTCGTTTTTAGGTACTTTTTTTAGGTGTTCCATTTCGAGGCTTAGTATTTTCGATATTTATTATCGATATAATGCAGTATAAAATGTTTTAGATTGTATGTCTAAAACAACATTAATGTGAGACATTTTTATTATAAAAAGTTGACGTATTCCTGTATTATACAGATGTCAAAATAAAATTTATTGTATATTTCGTATTCCTAGATTATTATCCAAGACTTTAAAATATAAAAAAAACACTTATTTTGGAATACTTTATATGAAAGAAACATGTTGTTTCTTCATTGGTTTGTATCTATATATGTAACTTATTTTGGAGTTGAGGTAATTATGGCCGCCTTTGTATAGGCGTGGAATCACCGTGCTTTGTAAAGTCCCATCAGCATTTATTCACTCAGAGAAATGAAGTTACTCAAAGACCGACCAGGCAGAAAACCATGCAGCGTTTATGTAAACCTGTCTGTAATAAGGCAATGTACGGGAAAAATGCTTACAACATGTGCATAAAAAGTTATAACCATTTGCCGGAACACCTAAAGCAGCTGCATGGGACTATATTTAGTCGCAATTTAACAAGCTGGCTTCTTGACAGTTGTTTTTATAGTGTTAAGGAATATTTAGAATTTAATTTTAATTTGACTGACTAATCTAATAAATTATGTTTGATATTTAATGCGATGTTTATGATTATGGTTATTATTGTGATATTATTTTATTTTGCGAATATTGTATAATTTAATTCTTTATTTATAATTTAATGTGTCGACTCACAAAAATATTTGCACGCTTGCTTGCAAGCAAAATACACTGAACGTAATTTGTACCTACCACCTATTATTGTGACTGTATTTTTGCAAATAAATGTATTTGATTTGATTTGATTTGACTTGATATGAAGGCGGATCACCGCCGTCGTTAGGATTGACCGTAGCTTCCTTGTACGTATACCGAGGAGTTGGCAGCGGAGGAAATGGAACAGAGGCAATTCGTCGCTTGGGTTCGTGGTGCGCTTCCGTTGATGTACGAAAAAGTCATCCGTAAGCCGCAGACCATCGACCCGACGCTTTGCCAGAATGACAGGTTGTCAATCTAAATAGCATCAAAGAGGCGCGACGCGCCGTCAATTACATAGACCCTGAAAACATAACACTCGTTTCATTGGGCAGTCGTGTAAAAAAATAGACTATAACTTAACCGTAATTACATTTTCTAATACACCGTCGACGATAATCACCCTTTCGTAGAAAACAGCGTTTGAAATTATGAAATTTCGGAATAGCTATTTTACTTAGAAACCAACCGTGAGACTCAAACATATTGAATTAAAAACGTTACACAAAAGACGAGAATCCACTCGACATGTTACCTTTATATTTCCAAACGCCAAATTTAAAGTTTTCTCTTTGAAATTTTTAAGTGATCACAAATCTATTAAACTTTGCAATTTTTAACCTAAAAACCTTTAACCTTTTATATCCGCATTCGGGCAATCCAGCTGCCAATAGTCGGTAAATCAGGGACTAATCCGGCCGTTTGTTACGGCGATAAAACTGAATATATTTGCCGTCTTATAAAATTGAAGGCTTTATAAAACGCTTTGGGTGGAAGATTTGTGTTTTTGCCTTACTGTGTTCCTATAATTTTTACTAACAAGGAAGGGTACCCAACTGTCCGACTCCGATTTGATTCATTTTGATATATGTTATAGAGTAGTCTAAAATAGCAGGCAAAAAAAACACCCTCAAAGGGCTCAAACTTTGAAGGGTGTTTTTTTAGGAAAATATGAGTTTGAGGTGAAATGACTAAACACGTGTCTATTCTTTTTTCATGTTCTCCAACATATAATGAAACCGGTAATTAACTAGAAACTTGCTAAAAATTTTTTTCTGTAGAAGTTGGAGGGTTTAGTCACTTTTCAGTACTTTGACAATATCTCCTAAAAAGTTGAACTTGGGCAGCTAAAAAAAAATACCTGTCTGCTATTTTAGACTACTCTATAGCATATATTAAAATGAATCAAATCGGAGTCGGACAGTTGGGTACCCTTTCATGTAAGTTAAATTAAATATCAATGTGGTTATCAAAATTTCAATAGAACAGATAGATAGAAAAAAATACTGATGTTTATGGTATATTTAGTGTACTTACGGCAGATGTCCCTCACGACATTTGAAATGTCCACTGTCGATTATGGTCTGAACGGCAGCAAATTATGGTTTGACAACTTCAACCTTTCTTTTTGGTTTCTATCACAAAAGGCTGACGAATGAATTGTTTTTATGATAAAGATAGATTCTTTTTTTGTGTATCATATATGTATATACATATGTACCCCATATGGCCCTACTACATTTAGAGTACTACAAAGTCACATATTTTAATTTCGAATAAGGGTCAATTGCAGAAAAATGTACCTTTTACTTTTTTTGTCTGATCATGGTGTGTCTTATACCATTTCACTCAGAATCACGAGCACTTTTCATTTATGAAATAAAAAAGTAGTGCAAAATGTCTCAACTTTTCCTTACACATTTTGCATTTCTCAGTTTCGTTACGCCCAAACTAAATAAAGGGGAAAATCGTAACGAAAGAAAAAATAAAATCAGACAAAAAAGTAAAAGGTAATTTTTACTTGACTGCGGCGAAGCCCAAAGGAGGGTTATGTGTTTGACCTGTATGTATGTATGTATGTCCGTTCCTGTGTCCGCTCGTAACTACTCAACGGCACATCCGATTTTGATAAATGATACATCATAAGATTCGTCTTGATGGTGCGAGTGTCACTGGGTAGGTATGAAGTTCGTTAAAATAAACAAAATGACGGATTTTATGCAGTTTCAAAGTGCACCGCGGTCGGGTTTTTTTTAGTAAAAATGTAGTTATTTTCTGCAATTGACCCATAAGTCATATGGGTGCAAATAGTAACCGTGGGCCTCCGGAGGCTATAATGGCGCGTCCGGGTTGGTGTAATGTAACATGTAATATAACGTTTTGCCTTTCATTGCATGTGCGCGGCAAGCATGGACGTACTCCGCGCACGAACCGCGCATGTCGCGCGCACCACTGTTTCCACCAATATGCCGCATCATACAGGGTGGTCCAAACCTTGACGTCAATTTTCTTTTATATTCCCCACGTCGTGGGCTATCAGAATATACCCCATGTATGATAGCCGATTTTTCGTAGTTTTCGAGTTATGAATTTTTAAACTTTTACAGAAATACAGAGGTGAAGTAATTTACTTATTAAAAAAACTGTTGAACTTTTTTGAATGTTTCGTTTTGTAACATATTCCTGGAAAGTTTCCAAATAAGCAATTCATAAAAAAATCCTACAAAAATGTTTATCGAAAGTCCCCAATATGGACGGGAAAAAAGATTCCCAACTTTTTTCACGTCCCGGTTCTATGCTCGGCTCAAAATACCAGGAAATACCGGTACTTTCGATTCCGGTATTTACCCCGAGCAAACCCTACTTGTAATGCTCGTAGCGTGCGCGTGAAATGCGCGGTTCGTGTGCGGAAGCGTCCAGGCTATGGGAATTTGTTGCCGAGGATGTTACATTACATTATACATTGCACCGATGTGGACGGCAAAATCTTTCATTGCATGTTACATTACACCAATCTGAACGCGCCATAATGCTAAACATAATCATGTTCAATACCTATCCAAGTATTTTCCTGCAAATACGTTAACAGTTCTAATTGAACAAGTCGTGTGCTTTACAAAAAGTGGCTTGTCATTTCAGTGTCTAAACGTCTTTGTTGGCCTTCCTGCAATACGTTAAAAGTTCTAATTGAACAAGTCGTGTGCAGTGTTACAAAAAGGGTCTTGTCATTTCAGTGTCTAAACGTCTTTGTTGGCCTTCCTGCAATACGTTAAAAGTAGGGATGTAACGATACCGATACCGATATATCGGCCGATATATCGGTATCGCCGATATTATACAACCGATATTTGAAGAGCGCGATAAGAATTTGCTGTATGAAAAAAATCTGCAAAAAGTAATTTCAATTTCTGACTTAATTTATGTATTGGTCTATTACATTGTGCAATGATAATTACTATGATAATTAAATCTTTGGTTCTTAATAAAAAAAATTGAATTTTGAGTTTTACTTTACACTTTCAAGGTTGACTCTCTGGTAAATATAGCCAGTAGTCATTGCCATTAGTTATAATAAGGACATACAAATATCTGAACGTCATACTTCATTATTTAGCTAAGATATCGGTATTGATATCGGTATCGCCGATATTAACTACTATATATCGGTATCGGTATCGTACCGGCAAAACTGTGTATCGTTACATCCCTAGTTAAAAGTTCTAATTCAAGAACAAGTCGTGTGCAGTGTTACAAAAAGTGTCTTGCCATTTCAGTTTTTAAACGTCTTTGTTGGCCTTCCTGCAATACGTTAAAAGTTCTAATTGAACAAGTCGTGTGCAGTGTTACAAAAAGTGTCTTGTCATTTCAGTGTCTAAACGTCTTTGTTGGCCTTCCTGCAATACGTTAAAAGTTCTAATTGAACAAGTCGTGTGCAGTGTTACAAAAAGTGTCTTGTCATTTCAGTGTCTAAACGTCTTTGTTGGCCTTCCTGCAATACGTTAAAAGTTCTAATTGAACAAGTCGTGTGCAGTGTTACAAAAAGTGTCTTGTCATTTCAGTGTCTAAACGTCTTTGTTGGCCTTCCTGCAATACGTTAAAAGTTGTAATTGAACAAGTCGTGTGCAGTGTTACAAAAAGTGTCTTGTCATTTCGGTGTCTAAACGTCTTTGTTCGCCTTCCTGCAATACGTTAAAAGTTCTAATTGAACAAGTCGTGTGCGTTACAAAAAGTGTCTTGTCATTTCAGTGTCTAAACGTCTTTGTTGGCCGACAGTATTTTCCATAGACTTTGGATTAAGTACGTAATTTCCCTACTAACAATTTGTTCCTCTAATTTCGACGCTCGGCTTAAGTATCATTAGAGATGAAGCCGGACATCAAACGCCGGCGCGAGACGTATCGCATTCCGTGTTTTACTTAATGAACCACAAGACAGCATACAGAATAATATCAGTAATGCCATTAAATAAAACGGTTTATAAGGTAAGATGATTAGGAAGTCGAATAAAACAGTTAAGATAAAATTATTGTGGAATATAGAAACTCACATAGGTACAATAGACCCAGAAAACATAACACTCCTTTCTTTGGGCAGTCGTATAACAATAATGAAAAGAAACAAACCGCATTTATTGAGTTAGTGCACTACTAGTAATTTTCCCTGATTCGCCATTTTCGTTAATTTGTCAGTTTCCCTAATTCGTCAATGCCATCAAAATCTTTGATTCGTCGATTTCTAATTCGCCAGTTTATTTAACAAGTCACTTTCACTAACTGGTCACTTCATGCAATGTATAGTCAACAGAGTAGATATTTAAATTATATTTGAAACTGATATTTTTATGCGAATTACTTTAATATGATATTATCGAGTATTTGAGGTCAATATCAATTACTGAATTAAAAATAACGAAATAAGTAATATTCATGTATTGCTTAAACAAAAAAAAAACATCTCCTTTTAATATTTTGAGGTCGCCATTTTGAAAAAAAAGATGACCCTCTTTCGTCGCCCAGGCTGTTCTATGACATTTGGTCGACCACCCTGTGGCTATCTATTATAGGTTAGGCGGGCCGTTCATTGAATCAAGAGTTCACTATGGAGGAATCAAAAGTCAGATTTTTTCCGAGATCACGCATGGAAAAGTGTTGCCCACACTTTTCCATTTTCGACCTCCTTCTTAGGGAACAATTATATAAATAAATGAGAAATCAGTCGCATTGCAGCTTTATATAATAGTAAAAAAAATAATACCAAAAATTTCAAAAAAACGTGTACTTGACCATACCGACAACGACAGATGACGAGTCAAAGAAAACGACCAATTAGGGAAATTGACTAATCAAAGATTTTGATGACATTGACGAATTAGGGAAACTGACAAATTAACGAAAATGGCGAACCAGGGAAAATTACCAGTAGTGCACTAGTACTCCATTTATTACGCCATGCAACAAAAATACACTCTGAGACGGCCAACGTATATATTTTGGTCTTCCAGACGCAAAAGGAGGGGTTTTGCGTCTGAGAGACCGAATTTTCCAGCAATGATGAGTCTCGAAGATTTCATAGAAAGCTAATTAACAAAACAAGCTAAGAAAATTCTTTGGGAGAAACTTACCTATATTATACAGCATGTCTCCAGATTGAAATGACAACGGAGGCTTTAATATTTTCACGTGTTTAAGGTCCAACGAGTGCCAGCTTAGCCTTCAGTGCGGCACCACAGGATCCCAATAAGCATTCAAGACATCATCACTATCATCAACTCGCAGTCGTCAACTGCTGAACTGTCTTTCTTCTTCGCGCCAGCACACTCAAAGGCGGTCATTTGCGAAGACATTAATTGATATTTCGGTGACTGATAGGTCGTCAAACTAGGTCGCAGCGGTAGCCGACACATGATTGTGGAGGGTCAACTCAACTTTATTTTAGTTAATTTCAGCAGCTAATAAACTGTCTACTGCGGCCCAAAATCTTTGGCAATGGCGGAAGTATTAAATAACGGTGAAGACGCCACGTTTACCGCATCTCCGAGTGATTGCTGCTTCAGATCTTGTTTCTGTTTTCCAAATTATCCTTCAGGTATTTTGACACGTACGCAATTCGGTTTAGATGGCATTTCAATTAAAATACACTTTACGGGGAAAACTGAAATGTTCTAAAGTCGTTTTTCCGAATGCATTATTACTCCGAAACTTCATAATTTTGAACGTTATTTTTCGGTAAACAGTACTGCCATAGACAGTACGAGTACGAGAATACTCCTATATCCTGAAAAACCGGACAAATGCGAGTTAACTCGCATGGAGAGGGCTCCGTACGTTCAAAACAATACAACATAATTATACTTTATTGCACAGACTTTTAATAGGTTTTCGTTTAATCTATAGTGTACCTAGGACTATTTTTCGTATTTTTTTTATCAAAATTTTAGGTCTAAACTCTTGTACATAAGGGGGAATGGTCAATTTTTGCCTATTTTCTTAAATAACTTCAAAACCTTATATATTTTTTTTAATTTTTATATAAATATAAAAATTATAAAAAAAATATAAGCCGTTTGATACATGAATTCGAAATATCTCTCATAGCACCCATTCAAACACAAAAAAACCGGACAAGTGCGAGTCAGACTCGCGCACCGAGGGTTCCGTACAAACTCGTAAGTAGATACGTGAATAGTTCAAGAAACAAACATCTGCGATCTTGGCCTTTCTTTGTTTTACCACCCTAGTTGTGTCTTGTTTGGTGAGTAGAAGCTACGTTTTAATTATTTGCTCCCATTACAGGCAACACCCGGTATAGATTTTACAAAATTGCTTTCGATAACAGCAAGTATTCAGATAAACTACCATTATGAGCGTTTAAACTTTCCACTTTGTATCTACTCAATTTTCTTGGGTTAAAAGTTTTTTGTAATACCTTTATGCACGTATATTAATTTTTTGTATCAGCTTAGCGTTTACAAAGAAACCTCGATAAAAGCGTTTACCCAACGATGTAAAAGAGTATGCTCAGCGTAAGCTTTAATTAGGCCTTCAAAGAACACTTTGATCTTGTAATTAAATAGGATAGAGATGTATTTAGTGATGCGAGTATGCTATCACACGAAATATTGCTTGTGATATCATATTACAGTTTTAAAAATACGCAGTTGACTGACGCCAATACAATGAGATAACCGCATAATTATGTTAGAGAATGGGTGGATTAAGTCGCTAACTGAAATGTCTGAAGTATATAATTTTATTTTCTCTTAAATTAGCCTAATAGAGAGGCCCTTGTCCAGCAGTGGAGTGCGAAATTCTTATAGGCAAAGAAGAAAACAATAGCTTTTAACCTATTGTAGCCTAATTAATTCATGTTTTAAGGTATCTGCCCAATACACCGTAACATACCATGAACCTTTCAGGCAAAATAAATAATCTTTGTATTGAAAAGTATAAGACTATGCCCACTAGCACGTTGCGTCTCCGACCGGCATTTGTCATACCGTGTCTGCGAGGGGTGGGAGGGAGGTTTAGTGACATAATGTCTCAATGTAATATTATATCTTGGGTGTGATGACAAACTTTGCGATACACTGTTTGGCACATCCCTAATTCAGAACATACCGTGCATTAGACTTATGATGCTACGCTTTGTCACGTGATAAATAAATGATAAAGCATCCGTCACGTTCTGACAATATGTGACGTTCCACGGGAAAAGGTACCTTATGGTTGGTATTGAGTTAAGCACAGATCCTAAATCTGTGTTAAATAAGCTATCTAATACAAAAACAATCACGACCCTAAGTCCCATACTTTTTTTTTAAAAAAACATCAAACCTGCACATGCTAAAATTGCACTTTTGAGAAATCGTCAAAAGAAGTTTAAAACTAATTTTAAGTATGTTCCCGTTGGAAGTTATGGAGATGATGATTGATTATGTATCTCAAGGTAATTTTCTTTGGAAATCAGTAATGGTTTTATTAATGTGACTTCCGGGTCGTGAAAAATCAGCCTTTGATTAGAGCAAGTCGCTTATGAGAACGAAATTAAAAAAAAAAAAATTTCGGCCTGTTCTTTAACATATTGTAATCTGAACCATTGTATATAGTTAGAGATATTAGACTGCACATTTTGGGAAAGAAATAAAATCACATTGTTAACGAAATATTTTTATTTTAATTAAAATGTCATTTTTATTATATGTTTCATCATTCCTATAATATTCACAATTTTCGTATAATGAGTTCTAAATTATATTTAATCAGTCTACACAAGTATCTCAAAAGTGTCATTATTATTCTACAAGTCGTATTTTTTTATTTATAAACGATTGAAGTTACGTAAAAATCACAAATTATTCCCATACATTTGAGAAAAGGTACCTTATGGCGGGCCATAAGCAAAAATTATTGATTATTACAGTATGGCACGATATTTACATTATTTATTGACAAATCTTGTATTAAGACAGAAAACTGAAGAAAAAAGGTTATTAGAAATTTACTTCAAATCTTGACCAATTAAGAGTAATTCTCAAATGTGACGTCTTACGTGAAAAGGTACCTTATGAGGGTTTCTAGTTACGGAGATATTCAATGTTGTGTAAAAATTGTGTTTTTTTTATTATGTATTTCCATTTAGTAAATTATATGTTACGACACGTTTTTGCCTATCTTTATTTTTGTTATAGGCGAATTAAAGGCTGAATAATATGCTTCTACAGTTTAGTACAAAAGGTACTTTATGGCGGTGTAATTTAAAAATGTTAGAAATACTTGTCGTAACTTGCTCAGTTTTTGTCCTTCATACCGCCGTGCCGTGGTATTATTTTGGCTACACCGCCAGTACCGCCACGCATCTGTCCTACTCTCACCAACACTTTACGTATCGTTCTCTCTCGGTCTTGCTGGCCGCTCGGAGTCTCAGCCGGCCGGCATAAGCAGTATTTGCTTACCTTTTCGTTCGAATAGTTGTGAGAAGTGTTCGTCGTGGATTTTAGCGTGTTTTAAATTAAAAAGATTCTTTTTCTTAAGTGGTCAAAAATGATAGAAACCGCCAAAAAATGTCTTTTTTCGTATTTTTTTCGAAAAAATGAATAAAAACCTTTTTCTAAAATTGTCAAAATGATAGGCATTCGCCAAAGTGTTTTTTTATTTTTGTAACTTTTTTGATAAAACAAGGTTTTTCTAAAATGGTCAAAAAGTTTCACGATTCGCCAAAAACACGTTTTTATGTTTAAAAAAAAAATGTTTTTAAGACTTTTTCTAAAAAGGTTGAAAGGGAAACATGACAAAGTGGTAAAAAATTATAGAAACCGCAAAAAAAAGTCTATTTTTGTAAGTTTTTTTTGAAAAAAAAATTAAAAAACTTTTTCTAAAATGGTCAAAAATGGTCAAAAAATTAAAAAACTTTTTCTAAAATGGGCATTCGCCAGTTTTTTTTTATTTTTGTCAATTTTTTTTAAAAAAACAAGGTCTTTCTAAAAATGGTCAAAAAGTTATACGATTCGTCAAAAACACTTTTTTATCTGTTTTAAAAAAATGTTTTATAATTAAAAATTTAAAAAAACGACACAAATGTATTTATTTTTATTTTTTTTTCAATTCCGAATCTGTGGCACCCAGTGGCCTTTCCTTCCAAATTTTCAGCTTTCTAGGATCATTTCGAAAATTTTTGCTTACCATTAAGCAGGCCGCATGCTTGTTTGCCACCGTCGTGTTATAAAAAAGAAATAAGTAAAAGTTGCTAGTAAATTTTATTAATGAATTTTATCAACAGCTTTACCATTTTTGTATGTGATCCGCCATAAGGTACCTTTTCTACTAAACTTTGAACCCAATTTTTATATAGAAAAAAATAACGTACAGCAGTGAAACCAAGCTACAAATACACGTCTATTCCTATATTTTACAATTTTGCATAAAAGAAAAAAATGATGATTTTGAAGGATTTCACAAAACCGTTCATATCTCCGTTACTAGAAACCCTCATAAGGTACCTTTTCACGTAGGACGTCACATATGTGTGTGAGAGTGACGGATGCTTTATCATTTATTTATCACGCGACAAAGCGTAGCATCATGAAGGAGATAATGTTCTCAAGCATAATTTGTTAAACCAAATTGTATTTGCTAAACGAATATTAGCAGTGATTCTGATTAACCTTTTGTTTACCATTTATGCTGTTTTAGATTTAAGTTTTTGTAATCTTTTGTTTTGGTGCACAATAAAGAATATTGTATGTTTGTATGTATGTATATACGTATTTTTTTGCCAGCGGCCAAAAAAGTGTCAAATGCGAGCAAAGTTGGAGGGTTTTTGGGAATAATGGTATATTATCAGTACGAGTAAGAGGTGCTGGCGGAGTTATGATTTGTATTGCATGTAATGAAAAACCCTTGAATTTTGGAAAGTCGGTGTGTCGTTTCACCCAATAGTTATCTCTATAGGTATGAAACGAAAGTTCAAATTGACTGCATGTTAAACCAGACATAATAAAATATTAACCCTCATCTTGACTCTTGAATCTTAGAGAAAATAGCCTCTATCTATGAGCTATTTACAAGCTTTTATTTAACTTCCAATGTATGTATGTAGTAACTATGTTTGTTTGTGTGGAATCTTGGAACTCAATTTTAAAGCAGATATCTTCAACAGATTGGACTGAAATTTTGCAGAATATGTAAATCAGATGACAATGCAATATTATTATGACATGGAGCTTATCTGATGCTGGAGCCGGATGGCAGTCATAGGCATATAAGTTACATAAGATAAATCCACTGTGGGTTCGTTTGATTAGTTTTGACGTGCAGTTTGCGATTATAAAAAAGAACAGTCGGCAAAAAAATCTTGTCAAAAAAAAAACAATTTTGACAGAAACTTATTAAACTTTAAAGGTACCTTCTTTCCACCCATAAGTCCGTAATATCTGAAACAATGGCTCAATATTTAACTCGGCAAAACAAACACCGAACAGAAACTCAGGACCAGAAACCCTTCAAATTTACCGAAACTTAATCTTAATTGGCAAGCTGCCGGTACAGCGAAATATATGGGAATAGCAAATCAGCAAAATAATACGGCCATAACTTGTGTTTACAGAAACCACACTTGCTTAACTACCGTCTTGCAAAACCTACTTATGGGTGATTTTTTCTTCCGCCGCGTATATTGTCATTCGGAACTCTTCAAATTTACCTAAATTTAATTGACAAGCTACCGGTATAGCGGAATATACACACCGTGGGCCCTGTAACAAGATCCGAAAATTAAAACATAGATTCTACTCCTTAAACTAAACAACATTTGTTCAGCGACATTTAAAAATAACTTGTCTTAATTTTCAGTATACTTTCAAATTAATTTGAAGGCGCATTTTTTTTTGTGTTTGTAGCGTGACAAGCGACGTCAATTAGACCGATGTTAACATACATTTAGAATATTATTTAATTAGTATGGCAATGAGAAAATTCTACATAATTTTTAAAAGTGTTTTTCAAAAGTTACATTGTTTGAGGACTAGAATCTGCGTTTTAATATTTGGATCGTGTTATAGGGCCCACGGTGTATAAGGAAAAAGCAAATCAGCAAAATAATAGCCTATGTTTACAGAAATAGTAAACCCACTTAATTACCGACTTGCAACATGGGTACTCGTATATTTTTCTAGTTTATTTTTCAAATTTAACTAAACGAAATTACAAATATAAGTTCTCGCAAAACTGTCATATTCATGAATAAATCAGCATCTGTACCGCCGTGTATATTATCATTCGAATAACTTTTCAAGGAATAGTGAAATAGGAACTAAGACGGCATCGAGGTATAAACTGATTTATCAATAGTTCTTGCCAGTCGTCATTTCATGCATCATTATGTAACGGTAATGATTATTTTGGTATAGGTTCAAACGGTCGAAAGTTCATTGATATAAAAACCGTGCAGCCATTTGTAAACTATAATAAAATTGTCAAGAATATCCAACTTGCCAGAGCAATAATAATATTTATGCCACACCTGGTCATAAAGTGGCATTTTCCGCACGCTGCGCGTACGGAAAAAGCCGCTTTCTGGCCAAGTGTAGACATAAAATGATGTACACAACACGGGAGGTAATAAAGAAAGGCCGAGATCGCAGAAGTTTGCGGCCCGAGTTGCAAGCGAGGGACGTAAATGTGCGATCTCGGCCTTTCTTTGTATTACCACCCTAGTTGTGTAATGTACTATCAAGACACCTTTCAACCCACAGAAATATATCGAGGTAGAAGGAAAAAGTGTATGTAACTCGCGTGCGAAAAAGAAGTGGTGGCGACCTACTTTGCACACCGTCAACTTCAGTTGCCCTCAATATTATTATCAGATTTGAAAGTCTAATAATAATGGTATAATTAGGGTTCCGTAGCCAAAATGGCAAAAAGGGAACCCTTATAGTTTCGTCATGTCCGTCCGTCTGTCTGTCTGTCTGTCTGTCTGTCCGTATGTCACAGGCATTTTACTCAGAAACTACATGATAGATATTGATGAAATTTTGAATATAGGTGTGTTTTATGAGCCGCTACTTAGTTTAGTATATAAATAATTAAAATAAATATTTTTAGGGGGGGCACTCCATACATGTTAAAGACAGTAAAAAAATTTTTTTTCAGCAAATATCAACGTGTGGTACATAGTTCGACAGCTCTTTAAAAAAACACTATAAGGTTCCTAAGTAATGTTTTTGATTAAGTGAATGTATTTGGAAATAATCGCTCCGAAAGTTGTGTAAATTGTGTCCCCCCCCCCCTCTATTTTCTAAACCGTGCGTCCGAAAAATATGAAAAAAATCACGAAGGTAACGCTTAATTAATAATTTCAACGAAAATTATTTTCAACAAGATCGAATGTACCGTTTTTGAGTTATTGCCGATAAACTGCGCTTCTCAACAAAAGGACGTAATTGCTATGAAGATACGCTCTTTTGTTGTTGTACTTTTTTTTTACATCGTATTTTTTACCATATAGTTACGGCTATGGAACCCTACACTGAGCATGGTCCGACATGCTCTTGGCCAGTTATTTATTGTTCAAATACCACCAAATGAAATGGAAAATGTATGTTTTCCATCACTAAATTACACTTTTGGCGTCAAGCTCCAAGCGAAAAACGTTACACGCAATGTTCCCATACAAATCGACGAACTATTTTCTTCTATCTCGATATATTTCTTTTTTTTTTTTACTAGCTACTGGTAAAGTCTTTAAAAAAAAAAACGATATATTTCTGTGTTTCAACCCGTCAGCAACGTGTCGATCTCCTGTCGTTTTTATGAACTAGAAGCTAGTTTGTTATATTCTGCGTAACACCAGACAATTTAAGTTGTGTTTAGTACCCTTGACAAATCCCCTCAATATTTCAGTATTCTGGTAAAGCGGCGAAGAAGCAATTAATAATATTAGGTTTTGAATAATATGAATTTGGTAACAACAAGAGTGATTATTTTACCAATATTATAGTTCATTGCATGGAAATGTTTTTAACCGCTTTCAAAAAAGGAGAAGATTCTCATTTCGTTTTTTATATATGTGTCCCGATTATTCTAAGACAGGCGGACTGTTTTGGAAAATGGTTCTCTTGTTTTAAAGGGTATACTTTCCAGGTGGTTTCGAAATCGAGGTATTTCTTCAAACTTTAAGGCACGGCACACCTAAAGCTACTATAGTTCAAAAGTAACTCGTATAAAAAGCAACATACATCATTTTCGGTATAATTTATATTAACTTGTGTACTATTTGTTTTCGAATCCAGTTATGATCTCTTTTGTTTATGTCCTGGGAAAAGCAAAGGAGCACACAGATCACGTGATGGTAAGTACCTAACTTCTGAGGCCCATGGACATTTGCAATCTTAATGTCACAAATGCGTTGCCAACCCTGAGGACTAAAATATACAGTCAACAGGAAAGAAGTTTTTTCGAAATCTGTATGACCCCCATACATATTTCGAAAAAACTTATTTCCTGTCGACAAAACATTGATAGTTAACGACCCGAATACACATCACTGTTTTTATCATAAAGGCCTAGAAGTAGAAGAGTAGGATTATTTGCCTATATGGGTTCAGCTAGAAAATTAGCCTTTTAAACCCCCTAATTTTGTGATATCTACAGGAAAGACGCGAACACTTAACTCATACTACAAAATGTGTATATGACCCATGGAATGCCTCTATGCTGGTAATTTTACCGGCTGTCTTTCCCCCACACAACAGTGCGAACACTCCTCAAATATTATAGGCACATACATGTATGTGTTTCACATTATTAGTGGCGCCACTGTCGCGTACAGGGCAAATTTAAACTGCTCCGTATTTGAATTATTTATTTATTAAATTTAAATGAGTTAAACAGTTAAAAACTGAATCAAATACTTACATTTTGATAAAATTGATACTGTGAAAAGTTAATATTGAATATGGCACCGATAAAACCGAGGTTAAGTGGAAAGGACGAGCAGGACAAAAGGTTAGTGGACGTTATTTTAAATCTTGAGGGAGAGCTAAAGGGAATGAGAGTGCAATTTAATAGTTGCTATGATATAATAGTGCAACAACAGCGAGACTTGGCCGCACAGAAAACCCAAATAGATGAGCTGATAAAAATTGTCAGAGCCTTACCTAGCACGCAACATCCATCCCAACCATCGGTCGAAATTGCACAAAATATTCCTTATAGATTTCACTTCACCAACAATAACGTCTCACTGAACGAGTCCGGACCCCAAGGCCTGCAATGCATAGATGCCGACACACCGATTGACGAAAATGTCGAACAAACTGCCACACAAAACACTGTTTCTCCTGGAATGGGCACACAGGGCGCTTCGCCATCTATAACCAGTGCTTCAAAACCTCCATCAGTGCCACAGGAGGCAGCTGAGCCTGCACCCAGGTCTCGCCGAGGCCGCCCGCGCCGTACCGCGCCTGTGGCTGCCCGCGGAGACTCTGGGACTGAACATCGGAGTGCAGCCATTGCCAATCCACAACCTGCCACGGCCCGTCGGTGTGCCGATGTACCCGTTCTGCCTGTTCCTGTCAACCAGCCCGCCGCTGTGCTGCCGGCGATTCGAACCCTGGGTCGATCCCCGGGTCTTCGAGCGGCCGCACCGCGCCTCACCAGCCTGCACGTCTTCAACCTGAGCGAAGACACCACCGTAGAGGATGTTCTTCAACATGTCCGGTCCGTGTTTAACGTTGATAACGTGAAATGCGAGCGTCTCGTGGTTTCCAGAGGCCAGTACTCGTCATTCAAGCTCGACGTGCCCGCTGATAAAGCGGGCCTGGTAAAGAATATGCAACACTGGCCCGAAAACGCATCAATTAGGCGATTCAATTTTGTTACTCCAAAAAACGGGCAAGGTCCGAGTACAATGTTAAAACCACACTAGTTCCCGATGCACATTTTAAGATAATCCACCAAAACGTACGTTCGATATGTGGCAAAACTGCATTATTAGATTTAGTACTAGAATCTGAAAATCCCGATATATTAGCCTGCAGTGAAACTTGGTGCAAACAAAATGAGATCGCGCGAGTGAGGTTATGTAGGTATCAGCTGGCGAATAGCTACTGCCGCCGGCGCATCGCTCACGGCGGTGTGGCACTATACACACGGTCTGATATTTCTTATCGCCAGCGGAACGACTTGCAAAGCCTCGCCGTTGAGTTTCACTTTGAGTTCACTGTAGTTGAAATTTGTAAATTTAATTTAATTGTAATAGTTTTATACCGAACCGGGAATGGTGATTTTGAAATTTATTTAAATAACTTGGAATTATTATTAAGTAGAATTACAGACGAAGACAAAACGTTCATTTTAGTCGGTGACCAGAATATTGATTACTCGTCTGATAATGTTTTGAGGCGGCGGCTGGACGAAGTCTTAAGAAGCTACATGTGCAGAAATTGTGTTGAGTTTCCGACCCGTGTGTCCGCACACAGCTCGAGCAGCATCGACTGCGGACTGGTGCCGCGCGGTGCCCGCGTGGTCGCGACGCCGCTCGACACTGCTGTGAGCGACCACAACGCACAGGTGTTCATTTTGCCCACAATTTCCCCTCCTGCGCACACAAAAAAATCTTTTATCGAGAAAAGACTATTTAAGGATGAATCGTTATCTGCATTTTATATTGACATAGAAAATTATAATTGGAATTTTATATTTAATGACATAATTTCTATTGATGACAAATTTACAAAATTATTTAATGTGTTGCGATATTATATAGACATTCATTTCCCCATAAAAAAGATGTTGGTAAAAAAAGACAAACAAATTCCATGGCTTACCGACACCCTTTCGAATCTTATTATAAATTATAATGACCTGACTGAAATGAAACGACAATACCCAGAACTAGAGACACTTGCAGAAAATATTCGTTATCACGCTGACCGTATTAAGTCTGAATCTTTGACTGCCCGCCGCGAATATTATGAAAAGCGGATAACAAACAGCAAAAATCCCTCGAAAGAAATGTGGCGCGTAGTCAACGAGGAAGCGTCCACGAAACCCGTGTCGCACGCTATCTCGATAAAAGATGCCAGTGGAAAAGTCGTGCCTCCCCGTAAAGTTCCGGAACATCTCAATCAACACTTTCTCACTGTAGCTTCTAAATATGATGTAAGCATAAACAAATCGGACTCTGTACAGTACTTAGTAAATTGTTTACAAAATGCAAACATACCTGAGCTTGTCCTGCCCACTGTCACACTTTCGGACCTAAACCGTACACTCAAGGCCACCTTGAAAACACGCAGGACATTAGACATTTATGATATATCCGTCAACATACTCGTGTGCATCTGGCCGGTGATCGCGGGATTACTTGTCGAGCTTATTAACATCATGTTCTCACAAGGAGTGTACCCTGATGTACTGAAGAGCACACGGGTGTGTCCAGTGTACAAGGGAAAGGGTGAAAAAACTGCTGTAGACAATTATAGGCCGATTACCATTGTACCGAATATCTCAAAAATTATTGAATCGATTTTATCTAAGTGCCTAATGCGACATCTCGAGACGAATAACCTACTGACAGACAGACAATTTGCTTACCGACAGAATAGATCCACCACAACAGCGGCATACAAAATATATGATTATATAACAACAGCATTGGATGAAAGGGACAAGGTAGCAGGGGTATTCTGCGACTTATCAAAAGCGTTTGATGTGATTAGTCATGACTTGTTACTTGAAAAAATAGGGCACTATGGAGTCAAAAATAACGTTCATAGACTATTTACATCATTTCTAAAAGATAGGAAGCAGACGGTTGAGGTCAAAATTGAGGGTAAAAACATGAAATCCACAGGTGGCCTTATAGAGCTTGGAATCCCTCAGGGCTCGGCACTAGGAAATACCCTGTTCTTAATGTTTATCAATGACCTCCCTACCTCTGTTGCTGAAGGCCTGATTGTGTTGTTTGCTGATGATACCACCGTGGTAGTAAATGCACCCTCGTACGCTCAACTGGAGCAAAAAATAACACACACGTACAACCAACTCCATGCGTGGTTCTTAGCGAACGGCCTCATCTTAAACACCACGAAATCTAATGTAATGTTGTTCTCAGCAGGAAATAACACAAACATCCCACTGATACAGAGTCCGATTCCGCGTTGTGACACATGTAAGTTCCTCGGATTTACCATTGACACCAAGCTTAACTGGAAAGTACATGTCGACAATATGTGCGACAGGTTGGGCAGTGCGATATTTGCGCTGCGCAAACTGAAGCCAATTGTCTCCAGCGACGCATTGCTCCAAATATACTATGCATATTTTTTTTCCATCATGTCGTATGGTATAATTCTGTGGGGGAACTCGACCGACTCGGATAGGGTATTTAAACTTCAAAAAAGAGCCTTACGTACAATTGCAGGTGTAAATCCGAGGTACTCGTGCAGAGAGCTCTTCAAGCAATTTAGTATAATGACGCACTATTCACTTTACATATATGAAATTATAATGTTCACACGGCGAAATATGCATATGTTTAAACGTGCCAATATTCCGGGCAGAATAACCCGTCAGACGGGGCAACTACTGCTCGTGCCGCGGAGACTGGCGCTCCTCGACAAGAACCCGCGCGTAATAGGCCCGAAGTTTTACGAACAACTACCCGCCAGCCTCAAAAACGAGACTTCGGATGAATTATTTGGTCGCCGACTCAAAGAACTTTTTTTATCCAAATCGTTGTACTCTGTAAAAGAGTACAGCGAAAGTAGATAATTATATAATTGTGACAAATTTCACTATGACTGATATTTAAAATTTTTTGGTGTCCTCTTATTGCGTATTTAATGTTTTATTTATTTATTTTTATTGTTTTAAACCTGACATAATTTTTATTGGTATTTTATTTGCTTTTGACATTGCATTGTAAAAATATTCGACATACCTACTGAATTAAGCTTTGACATTGTATTACCTAGGATGACCTAGATTATAATATACAACATATACTTAGATTAGATATTAGTTATTTTTCCAATTGACATTTTGATTTTATTTTTTTATTGTAATTTATTTTGTAATTATTTCATTTTACTTTGACGATCTTTTTGTGAATTCATTTTAGTTTTAATATCTAAAACACTATGTAATTTCCAACAAGAAATAAATGAATCTAATCTATATTTCAGTACTTTTATACTAAGTATCTCGTATACACCTCGTCGTTGTATTGTATTGTATCTTGTTAATTTGGTTGTGTCTTAGATTCAATGTTTGATGATAGTTATTTTTTAGTAAAATTTGTTCCTCAAGTAAGAAACCTACCAGGTCTTGGTTTAATTAAGTGCCATGTCTCATTTCTAACCAAACTCGCAAACTTGGGAGTTACAAAGGACATTTCTAGAGGTCCCTAGAGCTTTAGAGCGAATCTTACAAGTTTCGCTAATGAGATTGCCTTTGTAAATATTACAAACGAATAGTATCCGAAATGAATGTATGTGAAAGTTGGTTAGAAAGGACTGAATCTTGGTTTTCTCAAGCTAGCTTTAACGTCTTGCTGGCTGAATAGGATCCACTTAAAAAAACTTGGCAAATCAAAATCGGATCACCCGTTTGGGAGCTACGATGCCACAGACAGATACACACGTCAAACTTACAACACCAACCGTGCATGTCATTGTGCATGTGTGCGTGATTGGCGCTCAAAGAACCAATTAAAATCGTTTATTGCATGTCATAATGTGAGGTACGAGTACATACTTTACTAGGGCACACCAGTACTATTAGGGATTAATAGGCTTGTGTCCTAAATTTTGTTTCTGATGTAAATCAATTCTACTATTTATGAGCAACAAATAAATACCTATAAATACTACACTTGGATTACTAGGTATAACAGTCACAAATTTCAATCAAAAGTAGCCAACCACACCGAGCGATGAAAACGGCCCATACAAAACGGACGCACTCTGTGGGGTGTCCCTTATTAGGCATAACTTAATAAGCCTAATATTAAAATGCATAACAGTTTAGGCATACGATGATTAAGCATACCGATTAGATGGCATAATCATAAAAACGCATACTAGTTAATTTACATACCGATTGAATTGGCATACCTGAAATCCGCATAATGTTATTAAGTATAACGAACGCATACATTTATGCGTTCGGTATACGTGGGGCGTTACTTGGAAAAAAGTAACTCAATTGGTCGTTGTTGTTTACAGAATCTGTACTTTTTGGGATTTATCTACTAGTACTATTGTTTCTAATACAATAAAATATGTTTCCATTTTTACAATGTTTTTTTAAAGTTTTGTGGTTAATATATTCCCCCTATTTATTAATTTGTTTTTATGCATGTATATGTAGGTTTATATTTGCCCCTGCGATTATTTATTTTTGGTAATTAGCTCTCCCTTTTTGTTACCCTTCGCACCACTTACTTTTCTGGTTTATTTTTGTGCTTTCCGCTACTCAAATGTTGTCTGGAAGATATATCTGGGAGATATCGCTTTTTAGCGATACGACCGCCTGGCCTACCTTTTTACTTTAATTATTTTCGCATATTTATGCTCAAATAGCTGCGATCTGAGACATGTTTTATTTAACACGTTGAACGCGGCAATCCATTTCAACAACTTACGCTCAGTGCGGTACGCACCATATTTGACTGGTAACATTTTTTCTGCTGGTGCGATACAAGTCAATTATGCCCAGTAACTGGCTTGCGATGTTTAGCTTAAAATATCTTTATTAGTTATATCAATTTTGAATTTTGAGTTTTTAATAGCAAGCCAATAAACTGAATGACCTAAATTTATCGTCGCCGCTAAATATTGCCCTGGGTTTAGAAATTATTAACCATTTAATTTACAGGACAAAACTGACCTGTATCGCATCATGGGGACAGGTATGGGGATATAGTATCGATATATTAATAGTGAGGGGAAATAAATCATAACAACGATATCGATGTTATATTTTTATTTATAGTGTAAGAACTTAAAATTACAAGTTTGAGTGAGACTTATTAAAACATTATAAACAAAAATTTTTTTGACATTCTTTGCAAAAGGTATACACTTTTTTTACTTTTTTATCTGCTGCCCGGTTGTTCATAGTTTTTCGCAATTCTTGATAACATGATGTGCAATTTTTCCTTTTCTTACTTTTCTCAAGTGTATGAACTTTTTTTATCTGCAGTAATCACATCTTTCAGGTTACTTTTGGTTAATTCACTCATTTTAATTTTCACAATAACAATAACGTCAACCTGCGTCTAAGTGAATCACTGCACTGGCTTGTAATGACGCTTCCCGAGGTGCGATACAAGGCAGAAGCATACAAGTCAATTTTGACTGGTATGGTATCGCACTGATTGAATATTTTTTCCAACTAGTGCGTACAAGTCGTATTTGTCTTGTATATGTTTGAGTGACCTATGATGTAGGGTTTAAAGTGAGAAGCAGAAATATATACTTGACTCTTTCGTACTACAAGGATTTCTATAAGGAATCACTGTCGCACCAGCGAGAAATCGCCGAAACTCTGCCGTCGCACCGAACGAAAGTCCGTTACAAGTCAGAAATGGGTTGTACCGCAGTCAACGTGTTAACTTACCACCTTAGGTGTGTATTATAAATTATAATAATGCCTACGTAGGTTTTATAAACCATCCAGTTTTTTTGGTGCCTTACCTTAAAGGGATGTTTACCTTGTTGTTGTTGTTGTGGACTTTCTTTATTAGGTACCTCCCGTGTTGTGTACATCATTTTATGTCTACACTTGTCCAGAAAGCGGCTTTTTCCGTAAGCGTAGCGTGCGGTAAAAGCCACTTTATGGCCAGGTGTGCCATAAATATTTTTTTTTTTACTTTTAGAGATTTTTTTATCTTTACTAGTTGAGCCACTAGGCCACTAACGGGGCGTACTGGGCATTTTCTTACATAAATAAAATTGGCTTATCAACATATACTATAATAGTGTAGGTATTTTAATAAATAAATTCGAGAGAAAGTACTTTTACGTAATTAAACTGAAAGCGATAGTTAGTTTTCAATACAAGTCTGGATATGTCACTTTAAACATACTTGTACAAACTGCGATCTCAATTTTTCGATTGAGCATCTAAAATTAAAATGTCTGATTAGACCTATTAAAATTATACTTTTTAGTATTTATGAACACTAATGTTATACCAAATAATTGTTATACGTTTTAATAGTATGCGAATTAAAATATGCGTTTTAAAATATACATTTTAATATTATACGAATATACAATTATGCGTAACAACGGTATACATTGTCAAAATAGGAAGTTTTACTGTATGCGTTTTAATATAGACCCACTCTGTGACGTCATCTCTTGTCCTCGCTGTACTAAGTCCGTATGAAAAAAAATATCTTTTTGCCATTTTGAGCACGAAAAAGTACGTTTAAGCACATAGTTGTCATACATTAAATTTTTCAGAGTTATGTAAACATTCCGAAATTGACTTTAATTTTTCTTTAAGACGATAAAAACATATCGATTTTTTTTAAACTTTGTGGTCTCATAACTTTATATTTTTTATCTTATTTTTGTTTATTTTTTCTGTGTTATGATAACTTAGTATTTTTCAATCCACGTGAGTATATTATGTTGTAAAATTCAAGATTAGTCAACATCCCCATTACGTATTAAAATTCACTATTACTACGTACTAGTGCTAGTCCCCGTGTCAGAAGTAGGTGAGCGCCCTCCGGCCCTCTTGACACGCGACAGCTTTTAGTCCCTTTCAGCTCGAGGGCGCGGTCTGGCCTGGCCTTTGTTGACTGGATATCCTATCTTTATTTAATGTGGAGGTTACAAATTTAGTACCCATAATGAAACTTAGTCTAACCCAGTGATGGCCAAACTTTCTTCATGGGGGACAGAAAATTAAAGAATTTTTTAGAGCAGGGCCAGAATTATAGCAAAATATATTGTTTTTTTAAAGCTCTATTGCTGGCCATACACTATTTATTACAAAGGACCAAATTCAAACACAAACTCATTTATTTCTGCAAGTATGCCTCAAGGGCTCTTTTACATGACTGATTCTTTTCTTTTGGGGCTTCGGTAGATGACCTTCTGGTGAGAAGAAGCGCCTGAAGAAACTCACCAGTTTCTCTTTTAAAAACAACATTACAACAATTGGGACATTATTACATAAAATTACATTTATAAAATGCAACAAGCAAATAACTAGGCACAGTTTTTTTTTTTTTTCTTTTACCGAGAGACGTATATAATCTCCGGATCCATTACATTACAAAACTTAAAACTACATTTTTAGAGATGTAAAGGGTCTCTAGGCGTCAAAACACGAATAGGCGTCAAAATACGAATAAAAAATATAGAAAATAGGCAAACATATAGACTAGACCGTCGGCGGCGGGCCGGATTTAACTATCCCGGGGACCAGAGATGGCCCGCGGGCCGTACTTTGCCCACCACTGGTCTAACCCTTTCCGGCCGGCTCCTATACATGTACAATCGTGCAATAAACTTTGGAACATTCTGTGTAAGTCCTTTTTAGGGTTCCGTACCTCAAAAGGAAAAAACGGAACCCTTATAAGTTCACTTTGTTGTCAAGTTCACTTTGTTGTCCGTCTATCTGTCTGTCGTCAAGACCCTTTATCTCGGGAACGCGTGGAGGTATCGAGTTGAAATTAAAACCTTATATTCAAGTTTATGGGCCCCTGAAGCTGTGAAAAACTCAAACTTCTAAGTTAACGTGAAAAAAGATACGGCCGTTTTTGCCGCAAAAAACGTAAATTTCGACACTCTCAAGGAAATCAAAATTCAAAGGGTACTTTCCTTTGACCGAGAACTATGAAATTTGGCAATTAATACCGTCTTATACTACAAGTATAGGGAAAAATCTAAAAACTATATATTTTTGATTAAATCATAAAAAATAGACTTTTCCGTACGCGCAACGTGCGGAAAAAGCCACTTTATGGCCAGGTGTGGCATAAATGATAAAGCATCCGTCACTCTCACACACTATTTGTCAGAACGTATATTTATCGCGCGACAAAGCGTAGTATCATACGCCTACTCGACACCATACCTTAAAAAGGGAAGTGAAAGTTTGTATGGGAAATCAAACATTTCTAAAGTAAAGGATGTTTATAATAAAGTTTATTACATTGTAACATTAGGTGGTGGGTACATAAAATTGTGGAGGCTTCCTATTAGGCGTGAACCTGTGTCAATCCTCGCTCTTCCATATAACAGTGGTTATATTAATAACGTTAATATGAAAGTTAATAACTATTTAAAAACCCAAGTAACTTAAATTTACTGATTACATTATTACCTACTTAGGTACTTTATTGCTTAACACATGAGAGTGATGGGTGCGCGCATTGTTGTGTGTGTGTTTTAACAGGATTTACATACATTTTAAAAAACTAATTTTAAGTAAACGGAGTCAAGGCTAGTTTTATATAAATAAACCCTGAAAACACGAGGTTTCCTTTTGGCTCTCATCAAGATAAAAGCCGGTAATGTTGCATGCATGGCCGCATCTCAAACCCCTGCTCTCACTGCCGTAAGGACGTAACTTGTAACAACTTTATACCACAATACTATCTTTTTGATTCATCTCACCGACAGAGTATACGGCTTTCCATACCAGAGGGGTTTAACTTTTAACAGATTTGCAACACAATACGTCTTTTTGAGTAGGTAGTGTAGGAAAACTATTTTTAAAACCGGACCGTAGGTTAAATAATTGCATGCCTCCGTCCAAAATGCAGGTGCATTAAATATGAAGTTTGTTGGAATAATATTTCTGTAAAAGATTTTTGGTGATATCTCAGAATAAGTAATTAGTACTACCTATGTAGGTACAAAACCTTCTCTCTCTAATAAAATTGTCGTTCGGGTCCGACGACCGGACGGAGCTCACCCGCATCCAACCGGCTCTCTCTATCGCATAGCTCGTACACCTGCTCTTTCTGGTCGCTAGCTATTACCACCCATGGGTGGCGAAATTTAATAATAATAGCCGCGCAACGGAATCGCGGAGTGGTTCAGTCCTGGTGATATACAAATTGTGTTGTTGGTGTGGAGATTACTGGAGATTTTGAGACTTTGGTCGGGAGATGCCCCGCGCGCTCGAGCTTTTTTTTAGCCTGAAAGAGCAGAAATTTGAGCACCTTGAGTGGATCGGACTAAGTTTTAAAATGAAGTCGTTTATCGGGAGATTTTCTTTTTTGTCGGGAGTCGGGAGGACATAAATCGGGAGAATCCCGACCATCTGGCAACCCTAACGGCAGACCGGCAGCGCGCTTACCGCGAGACGACAGCTCGATGGCGGCTAGTGGTCAATGATCGTCGATTCAAATTATCCATAGGGCCTACTTTGAAGATTGATATCAGAGCACCTTTTTTTGCACCCTGACTTTCCTTTGGTAGTATTTCTACCTACCCAATGTAATATCCGTTTCTACAGTCAGGATGAAATAGTCGGTAACATCCAAAGCTTCATACTTATATATCGGAACACAACTTAATTACTATAGATACAAAGATGTGTGATTTATTTGGCAGATTGCAGACTATTTGATACTGACTGTACGCTCGTAGTACAGTCGCCGGCAATAGTAAATGATGAAACTCGACATGCATAAATATCTGACACGATCTAGCTTAATATTGCTTATATTGCTATATTAATAAAGTGCTGTCAGATATTTTCGCATGCTCCGTTCATCATAATATTTTGCTGGTGACAGTACCTAAGAACCTAAGTCAAGTCTAGTTAGGGCTCTTGAGGTCAGCTTGCAGAAACAATATTTGAGTTTTGAGACGTTGAATCATGTCACATAATAATCCCTAAAAGCCTAGGCCCTCATCAACTAAGTTGGTTAGACAGCTGCCAGTTGAACAAGTTACTTATGTTATATATATGTTACTAGACCCGAGTGAGTGTTTTTGGACTAGACTGGAGTGTTTTTAGGGTTCCGTACCTCAAAAGTAAAAAACAGATCCCTTATAAGATCACTTTGTTGTCCGTCTGTCCGTCTGCGTCCGTCCGTCCGTCCGTCCATCTGATAAATATATAGTGATAAATATGCGAACTAAGACTTTTTTATTACCTCCCGTGGTAAGTACAAAATTGTACGTCTTCCTCTGGCCAGGGAGTGGGAATTTCCGTGTCTCTCCCTGTCCAGAACCGGGAAATGATAATCCTGGTACGTCCCGGTACTGCTTTTCCTCACTAGGTATTTTCAGAAAACGAACATTCCGTGAGGAGGTTTAGTTCAGGAATCTGTATGGATCGGGTACAGCCAATTTGAGAGCGTCTCGTTAAAAGTTAGCTGAGAACGCATTCGGGATTGATTTTGCGAAGTTAGACCATCGGTTGGGACGTGAGGCCAGCAGGCTTATGATGCTTGGCTTTGTTAAACGATAAAGGTCTCTGCCCATTAAACCGTACCCGTACTATGAACGTTTCGTCGTCACAAACCTGACGACTAGTGTCAAACCACATATATTTCGTCACCAACTGACAGATCTAACCGTTAGACGGTATTTAAACATAGCTTAAGTTTCGTCTAACCGTACATTTTAAGATAAAAATGCCTAGTCATCGTGTGACAAAGCCCACCATCATATGCCTGCCGGTCATCTGTTTGGACGTGACCTCTACCTTCTATATACCCTAGGAGGGGTGGCTTCGTAGCTACTCCTAATCTTCGTCTTTTTCTTAGTCGTATACTCTTGGCAGAGTAGTCTTGGTCATGGAGGCCGTAGCACGACCTTTTTGACTGTCTCCCACCATCTCTCCTTTACCGACGCATTTCGCATGTACAGGTTTAGAGATAATTCCGTTAGGGCTTTCACTTGATTCGTCCACCGCAAAGGAGAGCGTCTCCTGGATCTTGAGCCATGGACTCCTAATGAATGATTACATTTCCACCAACGCTAACACCAGTGTCCAGTACCAACGGTGACAGAACTGCACTACAACAGCTAGTTTGCAACTTGGTTTGCAGTATCGATGCAGTTGTTTAAACTCCAAAAAACTGCATTCAAACTGCACTTTTGCAGCCAGAAAGCAACTGTAATGCAGCCCATCTGTAGCGGCTCTTAGGTTAGTATTTTTAAAACCCTTGCCTAAGATGAAATATGGGGGCATTGAAATCGCCGAAAGTCACAAAGCCAATGCCGATAGCGCCACTCGTATCGTGTCAGCTAACGACACAAAAGTTTTGATTTTTACCTATTAAAGTGTTTCCACATATGACAATGATTATGTATCCTATGCGTTCAATTATAAAGTCGAAAATGGGTTGTTAACTATTATAAAGGTGTGAAAATTTCATTATGAACCCTGTGAAGTAGGCATAAGGCTGATATTAGGATGACTGGCTGGGTATATTTGAAGTTTATCGGCAGCTTGGATTCCTGATGAAAATTGGATCTTGTGTCTCTCTCATTCGATTGTTTCCTCAATGAAGAGTGAAAGGGATAGAATAAACGTCATTGTTATTACAATTGCGCAACTTATTGTTGGAATCCAATAATCCTTGTTTTTCGTGTTGTTTGCTAATCGTACAGCTTTGTCTTTGCTGCGAATGTGAATAATAACAGTAAATTAAGAGATTGTATTAATTAGCCACCATTATAGTTTTCTATCCAAAAAAAGATGCCTCTCTCTACGTGTTGGGTCCGGCTGCGGGCACGCCTCCCAAAGGTCCGGCACACCATTGCCCCGTTATTAGGATCTGCCTTATGCTAAAATCCTTTGCTAGGTCTCGTGTTCTTAAAGACATCTTAATTAATTGATATAATATCACTGTTTTAATTATTCATGTTCTTTTGGTCTCATCGTGGTTACCCTACAAAAATATTAAAATACGATAAAGTTAAGAAACGTAATATGCCTGTAACGAAACATTAGGGACTCATTTAATGAGGAGACACAATCTACCACGAATTTATCGATATATCAATACTAGGGTGTCCCAGAAAGCAAATCTCCATACTAACTTTGAAGCCAAGTCGGCACGGGTTCCCATCATCACACAGAGCTGAAATTTTATACACCATAATATTTAAGTAGTTCCAACATTTTTAGGGGGTATGGCTTACAAAATAATAAAAAAAAAATCTTGCCCATACAACAAACATTTTTTTTTTATAATTTTGTTTAAGATTTGCTTTCTGGGACACCCTAATCAATAATTTCTAATGTAAATAACAAACGTGCACCTACCTATGGATTTAGGATTATTACGTACGATTAGGAGTGACACTTATCCACTTGAAATAATCATGAATCAATTATTATTAGGGGCAAGTGCTGTACGTGTGGACGGTTTTACCTGTGGACACTACTCATACAGAGAAAACGAATAACCATAGTCAAATACCAATCACTTATTTGAAAAGTATTTTTTTCATATGGCAACACTAGCTAATCGCCATCTTTACTGATTACAGAAACTGTGTGTTTTGAGGCTGCCGAAAGTTTTTGTGACAAAAAGTAATTTTTTACCTTCTTTTAAAGCATGTTTTATGTAAAATCTCTAAATGTTGCGGGTGTCTTTGCAATGGCATATTAATTTATATGGTGTAAACGTTATTTCTACAAGATTTCGTTAATCGTAGGTAGCATTTATAGTGACCGGTATGAATTCAAAATAAAAACCGCCGAAATTGTACCTGTGGATACCTCCGTGAATGTACCTGTGGACTGTCCATAGGTACAGTTATACTGAATGTTCCTGTGGACAGTCAAATTAATATACAATATTTTTGTTTGTTTTAGTGCCTCGTAGTAAAGCTGGGAAAAATAGAGACAAGATATGCCTAGACACTCTGACTGCAGCTGTTTGGGAAGTAGAAAATGGAAGTTCAGTAAGGAAAGCCGCAGAGAAGTTTAAAATCCCAAAATCGACAATCTTTAAAAACATAAAATTAAATCACTGTCAAAATATTGGTGAAGAAGGCTTAGAACTCCTAAAAAATGATGTCAGGAGGATATTTAGCGATACTGAGGAGCAACAGATATATGATTACTTAAAAAAGCAGCATTACTACACACAGCATATTCTTCTGCTGACAATGGAGGCATTTTAAAATCCCATAATTATACTTGAGATTTTGCTAAGAATATTAGATTTCAAGAAGAAAAAAAGTAACTGTGATATGCAGAGCAACATATAATTACATGTTGTTTAATTGTATGTTGTTAATTACGTTATTCTAGAAGTTTATTCTGTTTAAAAGTATGTTGTTGATTAATGTCCGTAGGTACGTTACCGTCCATAGGTACGTTTTTGGAGTCCATAGGTACAGACAGTAGATGTACCTATGGACAAAATGAGTGTTTTTTTTAAAATGCTTCTATCCGCCATCTGCGGATAGCTAGCGTAGAAAACATATGTGGACTTTGAAGATTGTTTAATTGTGATTAAAACAAAATAAAGAATTCATTTATAATACGCGTAGTTTTTGTCTAACAACTGATTAAAAGTCAAATTCTGGAAAGTGTCCACAGGTTGAGCACTTGCCCCTACACATAATTGAAATTTCAAATTAGTCGTCTTCGAGTTTTAAAGTTTTCTCTTCTCTAGTCTGTGGTTTTAACACCTGTTACCCGCATAATGCTTCAGTGAAAGTACTGTAATTTAAACCTATCTTCGAATAGTTAAAAATTAAAATGTAAAATTGAATTAAACTTTTCATCACACTTGCTCGAAAATGGTGCATTACACGTAGGTTTTGCGGGCCGTAAATGAGCTATTACGCCCTAGGGCGTAATGGTTTTCTTTTTAAATTTGAAACGCTGGTTCTGTTTTACTCTTATTTGTCATGTTCAAAGGAAACTACCAACTTACTTTTTTAACTTTTATCACTGAAATATTTAATTAAAGAGAACTGTTATTGCAAATACATGTAAACACATATTTCTGTAACATTAATTAAATGTTTCAATAGTGTATTTCAGTATTTTGCAATTATAAAATCAACCGTTTTAGGTCTGTACCGCTATGGTTTCCGAACGTTTCGCATTGTCTATGGATATGTCACTAATGTCACTGTCAGTTTTACAACTTTATTTAGGTTAAGTAAGGTTAATTTTAATTAGATTTCCTCACAAGTGTGATGAAAAACATTGTGTGTGCCACGGGCGGTAAAGGAATTACAAACTCGTGTTATTAAAGCCCTCGGCTTCGCCTCGGCCTTGTAACAAACACTCGTTTGTAATTCCTTACCTACCGCCCTTGATACACAATGTACTATTTCAGAACGATTATTCTTTGATATGTCTAATCTTACACCGGTTGTTTTTGAGGCAGAGGTTTATTCCGACCAGGTAATTAATACACTCACGGACAATGAATTCGGGTAATTTTCTATGAAAATGTATATTGAAAATGATCTGAATGCATTGTCCGTGAGTGTAGATTCTGACATTCATAGGTGCTTTGTAATATTTAAAAAATCTTCGGCTTATGTTGTACCTAACTCTGAACTGATCAAAACTACAATAACCACATTTTTATTAAAAAAAACCCGACCGCGGTGCACTTTGAAACTGCATAAAATCCGCCATTTTGTTTATTTTAACGAACTTCATACCCAGTGACACTTGCACCATCAAGACGAATCTAATGATGTATCATTTATCAAAATCGGATGTGCCGTTGAGTAGTTACGAGCGGACACAGGAACGGACATACATACATACAGCATACAGGTCAAACACATAACCCTCCTTTGGGCTTCGCCGCAGTCGGGTAAAAATATCTAGCTGTATCTTACCCGCTGAAAGTAGTTATAATTCGTCAAAAATACTTTAAATAGATTTCTCCTCAATTTTTACGAAGTCACAATAAAATACAAAGTAATCTTAAAGTTTTATATAAAATGCAGAGTAAAAATGGCCGCGAGGTCGACGGTGTGCCGAAGTTTGCGAACTCCACCGAGTCTCGTTGCACTCAAGTTTTCTGTAATTATGTTTATTCGTGTTTCTTTTAAAAGCGCTGTTAAAAATGCTAAAATATTTAGTCACAGTGTTTAACTGGTATTTTCAAATATAACAGATAGAATCTTTCGTCACTTTTTTGCCTTTTTGCTTTAGAATATTGATACAAATATAGGATGTCTTCTTATGCGTAAAAAAGAGAATTTTATACCTTACTTGAGAAATGACTGACTCCCCATAGGTACAAACTTTCGCATTAACTTTAGCATTTATAATATTATTTTTATAAAGGCCACCTACCATTTTTTGCCACCCAGCTACTGAGAATAAATATCTTTTTTTTATTGTCCGTTTGGTCAGTTTATTTTCATGAAACGAAGTCATAGACAAGATAGGCAGTCCCATTTTCCAAAAAGATTATCTTTCAGTTTATTTTCGATGAACATGATCAATGATCGTTTTTTTAAATAAAAACTTTTTTTGAGTGAGCAATGTTACCTCCAAGGTTGATGAAACCCTTAATTACGGTACATACCATTAAATACCCAGTACATGTTACTTTCAAGTCGAGCGACATATGTTTGCACTGTCACGATTCACGATAACGCTCATCATTAGTGCTTGTCGCGAGCAAACAGCAATATTGGTACTAAACGCTTAGTAAACGTACCGGCACAATTATAGAGGGTTTGTACAGTAGTGGCATTAATTAAAGCAACAGAGCTGCGTAACTTGGTAAATAAGGATGAAGACTCCTGTACGTTTCTGAATTCCAACAAACTGTATTTATATGGATAGGGAAACACAAAATTAAAAATAACAGGTGGGTGAATTTAAAAAAATGTGTACATATTTTGAGCAGTTAAGTTCCGTGAAGAAACTAAAAGTTAGCATCAAATCAATACATTTTCGTGATGCAACGGATAGTTAGACGGTATTGAAACAGTATTTAAGTACCTACCGCAAACAGCAATATAGGTACCAGTGGCGTGGCGTTGCAGAAATCCTTGGGCAAGCCGGAGCAGCTTTGGCTTCAATTTTCTTTAAGAGCACTAGAATTAAGTGCTGAACTGCCCAATATTAGGCAAGCCGATGGGAATCGAGTACTATGGACGCCACGCCATTGATAGGTACTAAACGCTTAGTAAACGCAGTGGCTCAATTATAGTGGGTTTGTGGCGGCATTAAATAAAGCATCAAAGCTGCGTAACTTGGTAATTAAGACACTCGTTTACGACAAACTGTAGTTATATAACTAGGGATACGCAAAACTATAGTAATATAGCAAAATAATCATATTGTTGTAAAAATATTGGACGCGGTGACGCGCCTCAGGCGTCACGTTTGTGACGCATGCTGTGCACACCGCGGCTCAAAAGACGCTAACGCGGCGTATACGCGGTGACGCACCTCAGGCGTCACGTTTGTGAGGCATGCTGTGCACACCGCGGCTCAAAAGACGCTGACGCAGCGTATACGCGGTGACGCGCCTCAACCGTCACGTTTTTGACGCATACCTTTCAAACCGAAACTTAAAATACTATCCTTGAGTATTTTGAGCACCGGCATTTGACAAATCGACAGCAAACTGGAAACTTCATACTATGTGGGCGATTTGAGACTTCATAACAGACGGACAGACGGACAGCGAAGGCATAGTAATAGGGTTCCGTCGGGTCCCTTTGGGTACGAAACCCTAAAAAAGAACTGATTTATTCTGTCAGAAAAGTACCCGATTTCAATAGCGTTGGCCTACTGAAGTTAAAAAGTGTGCCAAAAATAGTGAACGCCAAGGTACTTATATCGTAAGATCGACTAGATAAATCCCTTCGCAAACCCACCAAACATCTTATATTGGCAATATTCCCCAATCTGGCATTATGAATAATCGCCGGTGGGCACGTGAGCGATGCGGTCGCAAGATGGCCGCTGTCAAAATGGCGGCCAATATGTTGTGGCGACGAGCTATTGCTCAACTGTCAACGGGACAACAGATTACCACAGAAAGTCCGGTGTGCATAATTTTGTTGTTATACATTAATTACTACAAAATTAAAAAAAGGGACTTGAAATTATTGAATTAAACCGTCTCGAATCGTAGAAAAAATCGGTTGAGAAATGCAACCTTCTACAGGTTGTCTGGCAAACATCCAGATAAATACACGAACGCATTTTTGGTCAAGCTGAAACGGAGAATGCTTCGATCGCTTCGCTTACTATGTCAATAATAAATGAGCTTCTAATTCTTCTTAACTACTTAACATTGCTTCTTACATCAGTTCATCTCGGGCCAGAGGCTTAATTTTCCAATCCAATAGTAAATTTTGACAAGGGATTCCAATATCGGTATAGGTATCTTGTACGGCCAATACCGGGATCCCGGTTACCCTTTAAAAGTACCGGTATTTCATAATCGAATTCTGACGTTCTTAAATATAGTGTCAAATAAGAATGAGATGCTTCCTCCTGAGGTGTTTCCAGTGCTCTTTGACAGGGGGTTCTGCAATAAACGAGCGAGAGAACGAGACGACTCTAAAAGGTCGGCAATGTATACATCTCCTCTGGTCTCTCTCACTTTCCATCAGGTGGCTCGTCTGCTAGTTTGCCACATGTAAATAATTTTATCAAAATAATAGACTATCTGTATCGATATACGCTGGGCAATGTGTCTGATGGTTAAATCTATCTTAATCTTCAACCAGTATTATTATATTTTAGAGTTAGGTAGACTAATATCTGGCGCCGACGAGTTCTTGAGTGGCGACGTCGCATTGGAAAATGCAATGTCGGTGAACCTCCATAAGGTGGACTGATGACCTGCTGAAGGTTGTTGGGAGTGTGAGAGGAGTGATTTGTAATGCAGCACAATGTACGCGTGCTCCTAGGGTTCTTACATATAAACTAGGGCTGATATCCGTCCGGGTTTCTCCGGATTTGTCCTAGTTTAGGGAGCGTCCGAGGAACTGTTGCTGTCCGGGTTTTGAGCTCCAAAATCCGGGGATTTACGCTTTTTGTCCTAGATATCAAATTTTGGAGATGGCAGCTCTATATAAACACGTTACGACGTCGTAACGTGAAACGTTGCCGTGTCGTAGCACGCTACGACCGTTGTGTCGTGGAAATCTACGACAAGCAAAGTAAAAATTCACGACACGATATCGTAATGTGCCACGACACGATATCTCTTCGTGCCACGTCACGGCATCGTTTCACGTTAGTAATAGTTAATAAAGTTGTTTTATGAATGAATGTTTTCCCTGAGAGAGAGCCCCTGTTGGCTGTTACATGCTGTGTACGAGATGTGTCTCGGCCATCTTGTCTATTCACCGTTCTATTCCTAAGGTAGCACATCAATTATATTTGGAATATCATGTACCGTAGCCGCCGCCAATTAGAACAACATTAGCCGTGGCCTGTGGTCGCAGCTTTTAGGACCTCAGGTCTTTGTCACAGCATATTTAGAGCAACAGTTTACAATTACCATTTTACAACTATTTCTTTAGGCAGACTGTATTTTTAGGTAAAAAAAAAATCATTGACCCATTTTAAGCTGCGATCAAACCGCTGCTCAAAAGACGTTGACGCACTGTAAACGCAGTGACGAGCCTCAGGCGTCACGTTTTTAATGCAGCATGGCCACACCGCTGCTAAAAAGTTGTTGACGCAATTTTATAACTACACGCGCGGTCAAAAATTTCAGGTCAGTGAAACACCGCCATATTTCCTAAAATACTCCAGGGTTGTAAAATTATTGAATCCCGTTATGATCTTTAATTAATTTTAGATGTTATCTGCAAAAATAACACTGAAAATAATTTCAATTTCCGGTTTAGATCGAACTCGTGAAAACCCATTAAAAATAAAGACATTAACGGAGTGAAATATCTCAAAAATCACCATTTTTGGACAAAAATGTTTTAGTGATGGGTTAGCGGATATTGCTAATACAGCCAGGTATTATGAAGAATAGTATATTATTAAAATGAAACAAGTGTCAAATATTGAAAAACACCTATATTTCAATTATTTAAATTTCGGTGACCCGACATTTTTGACCACGAGTGTATTTCTTTGTATTTTTCCCACAGTTCTTGATATTATGAACATAAAAGGGTTACGTATCCATGTTTTAGATCTCAATTTCGGTTAAAATGTAACATATTTTATGCTTAAGATATTTTTTCGGCGCGAAATTACAAGAGAAGTATCAAAGTGCTAAAAAAATATTTTTTGGTATTGAAAGATTCAAGTGATAATAAAATATTTTATTAGATTTTTTTGAATTCTAATTTTATTTCAGAAATTAAATAGATTTCAACCGAAGTTCATAATATTAAAGTCGATTCTTAAGCTCCTTTTCGTTTATATGGATAAGCGTGGAAATTTTAATTACATTTGAAATATCTGCATTTAAATACACTATAACATCGACCAGACAGTAACCACAAGAGTCAAGAGCTCCGTCTACATTAACGATGTACTTTGGCAACCCTAATACTTACGTAATGACCTCGATCGTGAACGATTGATCAACAATCGACCATATGTCAAAGCTATTAGGCTCGAAATTGCTTGTGTCGGCCGTTCATAATAACAGCGGTTGATACATTTTAGGGCTGTGCTAAATACTCTAAATATAAAATGTTTGAAGGATATCAACTGATTTGTACCAGTGAAATGTCTAATTAGGCGACAGGTAACGATCCAAAATTAGACCAGTAGGCGTATGTTGCTACGCTTTGTCGCGCGATAAATAAATGATATAGCATCCGTCACGTTCTGACAATTAGAGTGTGTATGTGAGTGAGAGTTACACTCCGGTCCTGTAGGAGCGCGCAATTGCTATTCAAAGTCGAGGCGCAGGACTGTGGTCCGTTGGTTTTTTTCGCATGCGAACGCACTGTAGACTGTAGTATCAAGGACCATTAAATCAAGAGGACTGTCATTCTCCATACAAAAAGCAGTTCCCCGATATTACAACGCCATCTATGTATTAGCTTGGTATAAGAATTTTATTATTTACAATTATTTAACTTTGCAAGCGTGACACAGTATTTAAATGTTAGAATTTATTTATTATTAACTGTTTACGAACTAATTGTTACTGTACTATGTTTCTTTGTTCAATTATAACATCGTTAAATGTTTAGTTTTTTAGCGCCATCTAGTTTTTGCCTGGATATCCTCTTGCGGTCGGGGTAGGTGCAATCTAAAGTATGGAGAATGACAGTCCTCTTGTTTTAATGGTCCTTGGCAGTATACACGTTTACGATACACTTCTTGAGCGGGCGACCGCGGCGATGGTCCCATCCCGACTGAAGCATTTTTTTTTGTCGGACCGGGTGGTTGGCCGTGGCGTTCCCTGGGGTCGAACCAGGTCGCTAGCCAGACCACCCTGAGTTGGTCGGACTGGGTGGGAGCCGGGAGTGCCTGGGGTCGAACCAGGTCACTTAGTCCCGGTCCACCTCGATATGATCGGGCTAGGTTGTGAGCGGGCGACCGCGGCGACGGTCCCATCCCGACTGAAGCATTTTACGCATTCTTTTACTTATAGTGCGTTCGTTCGTACACGGCGCGCACACATGCAAGCGGCGCGTTGTGCCTTTTGTCGGAAGAAATATTACTGCTGTTATACCAAAGTATAAAGTCGAACAAGTAGTCAAACTTCCGCCGTGTAGGAACGCATGACACGAACGTAGTTATGCAATAACGTTCCAATCCACAAAACAAAGTATCAACCTTCTGTCTTTAAAAACAAAGTCGTTATTGCATAACTACGTTCACGTATTCGCACAGACGCGCGATAGTACGTCTGTCTGAGTGCGATCCATACTGGAGCATTATTACGCATTCTTATTTCTTTGCATGTAGTGCGTTTGTACACGGCGCGCACACATACAAGCGCGCGATGTACCGTTTGTACTACAGTATAATAGCAGTAATTTTTCTTCGTATGAAATAACAAAAAGTTGTCCAAAATGTCCCAACTTTTCCGTACAAATTTTTAATTTGTCAGTTTCGTTACGCCCAAAATAAATATAGGGGAAAATCGTAACGAAACTGAGAAAAAAAATCTCAGTTTCGTTACGACATTTCCCCTTTTCTGCAATTTACTCTTTTAACCCTTTCAGCTTACAGCACATAATATGTGTGATGAGCATCCTATCTTCGATTAATGGCACCATTTCCAACTGAACCGAGGTCAGGAGAGGTCGACCGAGAGAACACAGGAAATGGCTTGCCCGCTTACCGCTTAGCAGCCATCTTTATTTTAAGGGAAGGATCTTCGAAATCAACGTCTGGAAGAATCAACAGTAAACAATAATAAAAGTAGGTGTATATAAAATACTCATATAACAAAAATTGTCGAGATCAGTCCAGTTGTTATCATTTGATTCGGTAAATATAGATTAAGTAGGTGAGGTATAAATTGTTCGCAAGGGAGTAGTACATTATACAATTAGGGTTGTTTTCTTTATTACCTCCGTTGTGTACATCATTTTATGGCAACACTTGGCCAGAAAGCGGCATTTTCCGTACGCGCAGCTTGCGGAAAAAGCCACTTTATGGCCAGGTGTGGCATAAAAGTTTTTCTGTACTGCAAAAATCCAAGTTTGCCTGTATATTATTCCTATATATTGATTACGCAATATTTTCACCGATCACAAACATTTTTTTACTTTGTTTTCATTTGAAATTGGTTAGTTAGCGAAGAATAATGAATCCTCTTGCTGTGGTTTCATCAAAAATAAAATAAAAATAAAATACAAAGCAAGTAACTAGGCCCTCAAAAGCTCTTTTACATGTCTGATTCTATTGTTTTCTTTTCGCGTTGCAGCCTTAGCTTAAGAGCAATGCCTAGCTGAGCAACTTTTCAAATCCCGAATTTTTGACGGAATGTTTCTGTCGCGCTGCTGTGGGCGGGATTCCAATTCGTGCGATAAGGACAACTGCAGCTCGGACTAAAAATCCCACGCAAAAAACTCAAAAATTGAGGTTTCGCTCTCGACTGTTTCCTCCTTCAAAACGCAACCAATCATTATAAATTTTACGGAACTGCAAAATTGTTTTGATTTTTTTGATATTTGTTGTCATATTTGAATACTGCGCCTGTTTTGGCAGCCAATTCAATTAAGCCGTTTTTGCGATTTTCAAGGCGCTGTAAGTTTCTTTAAATTAAAAATATCCAAAAAAGCAAAACCTAGCGGCATAGATATTGATGATATTGATCGTATTTGAAAAATTCATTGCTCTATGTTCAAAAACCAGTGAGGAAACAGTCGAGAGCGTTTGTATGGGAAAATCGCAGGTAGGCATTCCTCTTAAACAGACTCTAGTTTCACAAGCATACGCGTAACCAATAACACCAGTTATAAAAATCTCGCAACATAAAAATAAAACTATAAAATAGTTATTCGAAACTTTCACGGTCATCTTCAAAACAATAAAAGGGGCGGTTGCATAACAACGATGACAATATTCGGCCAAAAACGGCCGTGCTGGCCGTTACGGGCCGGAATGGGCCATCCTCGGCCGTAACATGCGGCCGTTACAGCCGACGCCATCAACGCAACATGACACCGTCTATGTAATAAAACGTATGTGTATCGTCGGGACATACGGATAGATAGTGCTATCACCGTCTGTTTAAAGAAAGGCAGACGTGGTAAGTTCCTGGGAAGAGAAAACTGGTTGCCGTCGTAAATACCATATGGAGGCGCACACGTTTTTAATCATCTACCGACTGACATGAAAGCTCTGGAGGGTAACACTTTTAAAGTTAAATTGAAGAAGTGGCTTATCGAAAAAGCTTTTTATAGTTTAAAAGAGTTTTTTGAATCCTAAGTGTAGGAAACAATAGTAGAATTTAAGTTGTATTATTTAAGAATTGCATGCCTGGAACAGGCAACTGTTGAAACAATTGTCATTTTTACTACCACTACCCATGTACACAGTTCGCAATAAATCATTCTTATTCTTCTTATTCTTATTCTTATTCACAGTTAAAGTATCTAAAGACTTACAAGTATTAAAGGTCGAGGGCGCTGACCGTGCAATTTGCACTGGAGCATTATTACGTATTCGTAAAACTTTGTACCGCGTTCGTTGTTGTTCACGGCGCGCACATACAGGCTGATTCCTTAGTCACTGGCCATATTAATTCCAGGCACTAGGTAACACTTAAGGAATCTACTTTCAAAGGAAAAAAAAATTTAAATAAAAAAAAAAATCCTTTGAAAGTAGATTCCTTTAGTGTTACTTTCAAAGGATTTTTTTTTATTTAAAAATAAATCCTTTGAAAGTAGATTCCTTAAGTGTTACCTAGTGCCTGGAATTAATATGGCTAGTGAATAAAAAATCAATCTGTTGTCACCCTGTATCCCGCCCGGTTATATTTGAGGATACAGTGTGAACATAATTGTGGAAAGGTGCAAAAAAAAATATTAACTCACCTTTCAATAAAAACAAACAAAGTTAAGTAGTGCTACGTACAGGACCCTTCAGTAGTTCAGGCTAACAAAAGGAGAATAAGGAAAGTCAGTTAGTGTATGACAAATTTATTTTTATTTTTCACTCGCTTGTGGCCTCACAGTACAAATTCAGCGTTTCCTTAGCACTACCTATTGTGCTCAGTTGGTAGAGCGTGGTCTTAAAGCCTAGGTTCTTCTAGTAGTGAGGTCACAGGCTAGTATAAATGTTAGTGCCTAAAGTTACACTGCCATCAGTTAAATTTAAACTAATCTCCTAACAATGACTTAATAAATTTTGAAGTCACCAACCTCGAGACTGCAGACTCTCATCGACACACCTTCTTACAGGAGTTCTGATGCCGGCAACAGCAACAGCAGGCTCCGGATGATAGTGACCCGTAGTGTGCAGGAAGACTATTCCAACGAGAGCGCTACAGCCCATGGGATTTATAGGTGAGGTGTGAATTAAACCATGTTCCTTTTGCAATATCACGTTCCGTGAAGAAAAGTCGAAATATTAGAAAGTAAAAAGTTTCAGAATGACAAAAATTTAAATTGAAATAAATCGAAATTAGAAATTGAATTTGATCTTGAATTTAGAAAATTAGAAATTAGAAAAGATTAAAAAAAATTAGAAAACCCATCTTCAGCTGGAATAGAACAAATTGCTTACATTAGTATGCTAAAGTATGTGTTTTTTTCCACAGCTTAGAAGAAGACTGAAATTATGGTTATTCTCACCAGACAGAAGAGTTATAATCCTCATAGCTCTGCGAAGCCCGCCACCCTTCATGAAGATGCCCCCGGAGGGCTAACTGTAACAAGACCTTTCAGTGAATGGGGTGCCTCAATAGCCAGATGAGTTAACCTTACAGCAATGGTACTCACAATTACTTCATGATGAAAATTAGGACTGCCTCAGCCGCGCCATATTTGTAGCCACCAAGGAGAACACAAGCATCAGGAGTTGCTCTCTTCACGGCCCAGATGCAAAAAGCTTTTGAAGAGCTCCAGCCAGTATAGCTAGACCTCCTCTCTTTCGAAGATCATTTCCAAGCAAATTGTGTTTCCAACTAGGGACCACAATTTCTCCCTAATTGATTTGGAAATCTAAAGAATTTCAATCCTAATAATTAAGAAATAACATTTACTTGTCAGAATTATTTATCTATATTTATTTGTCTATTAAATTCAAATTAGTTTATGTTTTTATACTTTTAATCTCTTATTATAATAAATGTTATTCCCCAATTTGCATTACCAAATTTACCCTATAACTCTATCTATATGACCTATAGCAACATTAGTATGTTATATGTCAAGAATCTCTCAAATGACACTCGACAGTTGTAGCAATGTTGCTAGACGAAAATAATTCTAAGGAAGCTGTTCGAGACAATTCTAAAAAAAATTCTCTTGAAGATAAAATTAAATTTGTCATATTTAAACCTAATTAAATACAAAAAACACAACGTGACACTGTATATAAGCGGCGCCATGTACCTTTTGTAGGAAGAAAAAATACTGCTATTTTACTGTGGCACAGTTGAAGAGGTTGCACCAATTGGGCTTAGATCGAAGGAGGTGGAGCTCGCGCTATGGAAGCCCTTTCTGAGAGCCCTGTGTCCGTGGTGAGGGATAAAAGGACAGCATCATCATCATTATCACTGTCGTCTAGGACGATAACTCATAAACTATGAGTCGTGACCCACTGGTGGGTCACGAGCTCATTCCGCCGCAAATATCATGCGGGATCCAGCATTTGCGGGATTGGTTATAGACGTCGAGGACGGAGGCTCAACAAACTTTAGCCGCGATCGTCTAGCCTTCTAGAGCAGTATTACGAAAAATAGCCCACGGGCTATCTTTGGTCGGTGGGAGCGTTTAATACGGCCCACCAACGGTCCTTCAAAATACATGTGACGTTCAGCGGCTAAAGGTACCAGGATATTGTCACTTGCGTCGTATCCAACTCCGTTACTGGACATTAAGATAGAAGGACGCAAGCGACAACATGTACACATGTTTCTCAGTTTGTCTACCATCTCTCTTGTCTCATCACTCAACTGCTCAAAGGTTAACTGGAAGAGATCCCTCAAAGGGATAAGTTCGCCTTTGTACATATACCTTAATTTTGTAACCCTGTAATTTGTCTTATTTTGTGCAATAAAGTGTTTACATACATACATACATACATACAATATCCATAAGGCACCTTTAGCCGCGGAACGTCACATATGTATAAGTAGTATGGCCCGCGATTAGTACATTGTGTATCAAGGGCGGTAAGTAAAGAATTACAAACGAGTGTTTGTTACAAGGCCGAGGCGAAGCCGAGGGCTTTAATAACACGAGTTTGTAATTCCTTTACCGCCCGTGGCACACACAATGTTTTTCATCACACTTGTGAGGAAATCTGATTAAAATAACCTTACTTAACCTAAATAAAATTGTAAAACTGACAGTGACATTAGTGACATATTCCATAGACAATGCGAACGTCAAGTCACGTTCGGAACCCATAACGGTAAAGACCTAAAACGGTTGATTTTATATTTGCAAAATACTGAAATACACTATTTAAACATTAAATTAATGTAACAGAAATATGTGTTTATATGTATTTGCAATAACAGTTCTCTTTAAATAAATATTTCAGTGATAAAAGTGAAAAAGAAAATTGGCATTTCCTTTGAACACGACAAATAAGAGTAAAACAAAACCATCGTTTCAAATTTAAAAAGAAAACCATTACGCCCTAGGGCGTAATAGGTCATTTACGGCCCGCAGAACCTACGTGTAATGACACCATTTTCGAGCAAGTGTGATGAAAAATATATTGTGACAGTTCAGCATTAAAGAGATTTTAGAACAAAATTAATGATATAATATATAATTATAATTGTTTCCCTACTTTGTACTTTCTTAAATTTTCTGCCCTCCCATATTTGTGCAGGTCTTGGTAGCCATGTGACACAGATAAGCCATAAGACGCCGCGTACTTTTACGATCGTCAGGTCATCGCGATATGAAGACACGCTCATAATGAGAACGGCCAATAACGAGCGGCCATCTTGGTATTTGGTCCGATCAACAAAATAGAGTTAATAGGTGTACAACATAGTTGAGAGTCGGGGTTTGAGATGTGCAGTCGCAGCCATCTGGTAAAATTAGCTAGCTAATTAGATGCCAAATATTTTATTAGAAGAGAAAAGTTAAAAATTATTTGCCTCGGGCAGGGCGTATGTACATACGCCCTGCCCGAGGCAAATAATTTTTAGTACAAGCTGTAAGGACTTGACGGTGCTACATACGTCACCCAGGATGACGTCACGAATAGGAGACTAGTTGAAAAATTGGTTGGCTTGGTTATACTGCCGTCCTCAAACTAAAAGGCCGCTAGTTTGTATGAAGTTTCATATAAATTAGCGGCCTTTTAGTTTGAGGACGGCAGTATAGTTTCGGTGGCGCAATTGGTAGCGCGCCTGTGTTGGCCAGGAAAGCCGTTGGAGACGCAGGTTCGAATCTTGCCCAAGGTATATAACTTTTTAACTTTTCTCTTCTGGTAAAATGTTTAGAATTCGTTGGCAGTCGTTAATGCTATAATAAAAATCATATAATTAGATGCCTATACAGGATGACTGGAAATTCGCCGTATTCCTTGATAGGGGTTTTTCTACAGCTCATTTGCAATGATTTAGGCCCAGTCAACTAGGGGTCAAAACTCCTTGGTTTTCGAGATATTCAACTTTTTTGGTTTTCTTTTTAAATACCCGCCTCTTGACATAAAACTGGTGATCTACCCTCAAAATGCGCCTTTTTGCAGTAAACTGGTGTTTCCGCAAAAGGTAAGATAGGAAAAAGAGAAGTCAACTTGCAAGATTTGTCCTAAACATATACATTTAAAATAGGTGCAGCCAAATGTACAATTTATCACTACTTCACAGAAATATCCCTCGGATTACCACTAGCGACAAATTAATTTGCAATATTAACTAATTTTCAATTAAAATCGTTCCAATGCGCTGCAGGTTTGTTCCTTTTGGGACCGAGGAAGCGCTTTCCGGATCCGTCTGATTCAGGCGTGCGTGATCACCTTGTATAGCGTAAAGCAAGGAGCTCTATTGGGATACGACTCCGTCAAAGCAAATCCTTTCACGAACACTTAGTACCTTGTCAGTCTTGTCACACTTGCGATTTGCGAGTTAGAAGCGAAGTTGCATACAAATGTCGCTCGTCGCAACTGGTTTTGTATGGAAACTCGTCCGCACGCGAGCGGGCTTAAGCAGGCAGACAGGCAAACATGTACACAGGCAGACAAACAGACCAACAGATATTATATAGAATTAATTTGATGGTTACTTAAAGTTTTATTTTTCTTATTTCTATCCTAAACTATTCTGTCAGCTTGGGAGGTAAGCGGAGCATGCCGCCATTAAATAATTTTTCACACCTCCTATTCAGAAAAAAGTATTTTGCTCCCTCATAAGAGGGATCAAAGTGATACTTTTCTGTTCAAGGACAACAGGGTATTTTTAGTTTGAACCTACTTAGAATATGCTATACCATAGACAGCTTTATTGGTATGTTACACACAGAGGGCGGTATAATAACGAATGGCCCAGATCACAGGTGTTTGCGGTCCGAGCCGCAGGCGAGGGCCATAAATATAATATGGAAGTGGTAAATTCGTCCCGTCCGTAAAAAATAATAAACGTTTCATAAAATAATAAGAGACTATAAATTTAACAATTTAACATTTCATTTTATTAAAAATGTGTGGTGCTCTTTGACTAACTATATATCTCGTTATTTTGGTAGGTAGCGTTTGTATTTGAATTTTCCTCATAGTCGGTGTGAAAAGCAGTATGTGTCACAAGGCAGCAAAATTATTTTCACCACGGGCGTTAACACTTGAATCCTGACACTACGCTCCGGATTCTACTTTAGAATCCCTCGCTACGCTCGGGATTCAATTGTAGAATCCTTCGCTTCGTTCAGGATTCAATGTACGCCCTCGCCGTAAATACATCATTTTGCTCCCTTGTGACACAATCTACTATTGCCGCATACTTAGAGGCCTCGCTCGCAGTTTGGATTGGGACTCCACATAGCGTAGGCTCATACATAAACAGACAGACAGACAGATAGACCGACAGACAGACAGACACACGGAAAGACTGACAGATAGACCAACAGACAGACAGATAGACTGACAGCACTGATAAGAGAATATAACCAGATATTTCACTCTCGTTCGTTTTCATACAAAGAAAAACAAAAAATCCCACGCTATCGAAGTACAATAGAATCATAGAACGCGTGCGCCTAAGCCTTACGCCTGTCTGGCGTTAGAAACTCCGGCCGGGGAACGAATTGGCAACGCCCAGCACGCGCGCGGCAAAAAACTGAGTGAAATCCTCCTGCTGACAAACAGACAGACAGCCACACACAGAGACAGACTGACACGCAGACAGCCAGACAGACAGGCAGGCAGGCCGACAGATAAACCGTGTTACTTTCGCATTTTTAATATTAATTTGATCGTTACTTTAATTTTCTATCAGCTTGGGAGGTAAGCGGAATACGCCGCCATTAATTAATTTCGCCGCATACTCGGCCCTTCAAATAATTGCGATGGAATTACTGTCTCGTTAGAGGCCTCTCGCGCAGTTTGAATTCTCACTCCACATATCGGGGACCACAACTGACATCATTATCATTATGAAACTAGTTTTAAGCGTGAAAATCGAGTTTGATATCCCTTACTTGAGAAATAATCGATTGCCTGTACAAAATTTTATCCCTCTTTTCACCCTCTTAAGGGACGATTTTTGGGACAATAACTAAGAACCGGGATAAAGTGCGACTGCGCTAAGTTTGCAGAGGTCAATAAAAGGTTTTATTTAAAAAAACATATGGCAACACCACAAGAAAGAGGATAAATTAGTCTTCATACTAGGCAAATATCTTCCCGTTTGATAAGTATAAATAATGTATGTGTACTGCATCAGAGATGGGCAAAATTTATTCGAATGCGAATAACGAATAAGGATAACCAAATTATTTGCCAATGACGAATAAATTTGGCGGATGATTATTAAAATTATTACCAAGTACCGAACCGTACCATGGTTAAAGCTAACAGGAGATGAGTGTGGGCGAGTAGCATAAACCTGGCCTGGCTACACAGATTTGAACCCATAGGGACGCAGTAAGTCGAATGAGGGAGTTGAATCTGCTATACCAAATTAAATCGAAGTAAATTCAGCAGGTTTACGTGTGAAGGTAGCAAGACAGACAGCCAAACAAAAAGCAAGATAAATCGACTGTTACTTTCGCATTTATAATATTAGTTTGGATTTGAATTGCATACTTAGGTTAGGAGGGATTGAATAAAGACCCCATTTGGGTCATTCTCAAAAAAGATATCCGTAGTAATAACTTAATATTATTGATGTAAGAAACAGTTAATATTGTTCCTTTGTGTAGCGAAACTTACCATAAAAATTGTATCAGTAACTTTTGTTCAATTAACCCTTAGCTACGGACATATTTTTTGAAAACCACCCATTTGCGGCTCTGTGTAAATAAAACGCGTCTTGATAAACTTGAAAATTACTGTCATGGCCACCCTGCGTGCTTCATCTTCGGCCTCGTCGTCGCTAACCATCAAGCGCTACCGAGGTTAATCGCATGTCAGATATAGAATAAAAAATCACTGCAAATTCAAATAACGTGAATCCAAGCGAATTAAATCCCATCAACAAAATTGAGGAAAAAAGTCTTTATTTTTCAACCTAGCGCCTAAAAACCATGCCGGCTGCATATTAACAAACTCGTGTAAAATTGATTGAATTTTCCAATTCATTGCAACAGCACGTGGCGGGCAATTGTCGGGTCCGCACTTACCGGCGTGGCCTGTGACAGCCAAAGGGGCATTCCACGAAAACTCTACTTTGTCGGGCACGTGACGGCTATGGCAGCTACCTTAAAAACAAATAAAAAGTCCTAAATTACATTATCAATTCAAAAACCAAGTTATAAAATATTGACATACTTACCAAAAAATATACTTCCTAACTTTGTTAGAAGTATGAAAAAAATGGCGTCGCTTGCCGGACATTCTGGTGGAATGCCCCTAAAGAGAATACAATGTACATTTCCGGGGTCTATATTAAAAGGCATACAGTTAATGTTCCTATTTTGACAACGCATACCGTTGTTACGCATAATTATATATTCGTATAATATTAAAATGTACAGGGTGACTTCGAATTGGTAATACAAAATAAATGTTTTACATACATATCCCTTACAACTTAGCCCCTCAATTAAGTCTCATACTTTTAAAATAATCAGAAGTATGTTTTTTTTATTATTAATTTATCCCATTTTTGTTGGCTTAACATGGTTATCCTACCATAATAATAAACAAAGAGATTTAAAGATTTTCAAATGAACACTTTCCTCTTTGGTTATCCGACACATGCCGCAATATTTATGAAGAAAACGTGTTTTGATTAGTAATTGTCAGTTGTCAAAGAAAATAAGGTGCTAAGGTATGACACTTAGGTATTTAATGGAGTGTAACCACACTTTAGGACTTTAATTATTTGTTTTGTTAGAAAATTAGCAATAATTTAATACCTATAGCAAATTTTAACATAGGGGTTAATGTGTTACACTACATGGCATTAACTGAGCCATAATCAAGTGTTTTGTATTACCAATTTGAAGTCGCCCTGTATATTTTAAAACGCAGAGACTATAATGCTAGAATAATATATAATGTTAGATGGTAGATTTAGCAGCGTTACATATGCGCGTTGCCCTTGGCTGTTACAAGCCGTATTGCGTGAGATGTGTCGCGGCCGTCTTGCGCTAGCGTCTTTTTTATGTTTTAATTGCAGACTATGACTCATGTATTAATAATTTCTTCCAATCTAATAGTTTATGTTAGTGGTCTATGAGTTATACCTAACTTATAAAAAATAAGGGGTTTTATTGCGTGTAGTAAACAAAAAGAGCGAAAAATATTAGACAGGACTCCTCCATGAAAAATAAATAAGTGTAGGAAAAAGAGGAAGTTGGGTAGGAAAAAAATAGTAATAGTTTAAGACTTTTACTATTTTTTTTTCCTACCCAACCCAATATACAGTTTGCGAAAATCATCTCAATTGACAATAACGCTACGCATATGTCCGGTCTGTGCGGACCAGAGTGTGTACACAAAAACTGCATATTCATGCGCTAGTGTGTCAATTAACTGAATAAATATGTATTGTTTTTGATTTACGACGTTCGGCGTAAAGGCGAAACGAACTTGCGAAGATGGGTATTTCACGGTAGAGAGTAACGTCCACAGAAATTATATCGAGGTAGGAGGAGATAGTGTGTGTACATCGTGTGCTAAAAATAAGTGTCAACTACAGCTGACGTCAATATTATTATCAGCTTTTCAAATCTAATGTATATTATAGATGCAGGCGCGGGTGAATCGCCGCCGATTGCCGTTACCTCGGCTGCCACCCGTGTTTGGTTAAAATTAAACTACACGCTTATTTGTATCGAAATTTCGAATTATACGCCTTTTATTCGCTATTTCTCTCTATATTTGAATAATTATAGTCAGAACTCAATATAGTATACCAGAATAATGTGAAAAATGCTACTTAAATGCGTTTCACGAAAATCACGAAAATACCGGGATTTTTATTTTCACGTTCCTGTTCTTTACTCGGATCATAACCACATTTTTACTAAAAAAAACCCGGTGCACTTTGAAACTGCATAAAATCCGCCATTTTGTTTATTTTAACAAACTTAATACCCAGTGACACTCGCGCCATCAAGACGAATCTAATGATGTATCATTTATCAAAATCGGATGTGCCGTTACGTAGTTACGAGCGGGCACAGGAACGGACATACATACATAAATACAGGTCAAACACATAACCATCCTTTAGGCTTTGCCGCGGTCGGGTAAAAATACCTGGAAATCCGGTATTTTAAAGGAGCAAACCCTAATGGCAAGTCAAACATAAGATTGAAAAAAAGATTACAAAAACTAATTCAAGTAATCGGAAATTATAGATATTGTCATAATAATGTAAATACATAGTATTGAAAATAGCGCGACGTACCGCTTACAAGGTAGGAAAATTGCGACGGAACACAAAATAACAAAGGAATACTTTCTTTATTTGTTTAGAGTTCAGAATATGCAATATTGTCAAGAATAACTAAATATTTTTATTAAAAAAAACCCGACCGCGGTGCAATTTAAAAGTGCATAAAATCCGTTATTTTGTTTATTTTAACGAACTCCATACCCAGTGACACTCGCGCCATCAAGGCAAATCTAATGATGTATCATTTATCAAAATCGGTTGTGCCGTTGAGTAGTTACGAGCGGACATAGGGACGGACATACATACATGCAGGTCAAACACATAACCCTCCTTTGGGCTTCGCCGCAGTCGGGTAAAAAAGGTCGTAAATAGGTCACCGCTATGAAGATCAAATTAAAATCTTTACTGAAAACAGCAAAGTTCGGGCAGATTCATAATTTATTTATCATTTTTTTACTGTACAATTAATAATGCAGTTAAGAGCGCTGTGCAGCCAAGCTCAGAGCATAAATAAAAATAAAAAATAAATAAAATAAAATAATTTATTTCTGTAAGTAGGCCCTCAAGGGCTCTTTTACATGTCTTACATTCTTTGTCTTCTTTTCTTTTTTTTTTGGCGCTTCGGGTAATGACCTTCTGGTGAGAAGAAGCGCCGGAAGAAACTCACCAGTTTCTCTTTTAATAATTTAATATACATTACATTACCTTAAAAACTACATTTATAGAGATGTAAAGGGTCTCTCTATGCGTCCAAACAAGACAAATAAAAAATAGAAAATAAATTGATACTAGAATTAATGGAGATGTAAAGAGTCTCCGTTGTCAAAATATTATGTTTTGGAGGAGTAAAGGATCTCCAAACGTCAAAATACAAATTGAAAATACTTATTTACTAAATTAAGTCCATTTTTTCTTAGAGATGTAAATGGTCTCTAAGTGTCAAAACAATTGGCAAGTACAAAAACAGAAAAAGACAACTAATCAAACATTGTTTTTAAAATATATCTATTTCCAGTCGCAGTTAATCCCACGGTGTTTCATCATTCATGTAGTCTTGTGTGCTGTAATAAGCCTTAGACATGAGTTTACGCTTTACACAATTCTTAAATTTGTTAATAGATAATTCAGTTATATTCCTTGGCAGCTTATTATAAAACCTTACACAATTACCCATGAATGATGTTTTTATTTTATGGAGCCGAGTGGTGGGCACTGCGAGCTTATGTTTATTCCTAGTATTAATATTATGTATGTCACAGTTCTTCTTAAAATTCATGATATTTTTATGTACATACATAATATTCTCATAGATGTATTGACAATGCAATGTCATTACATTAATGTCCTTAAACTTATCTCTAAGTGAGTCTCGATAATTCATCTTATATATCGCTCGAATAGCCCTCTTCTGCAGAACAAATATAGTAATAAGCTCTGAAGCACTAGCACTGCCCCACAGCAGAATACCATACGACATAATACTGTGGAAGTAACTAAAATATACTAATCGAGCTGTTTTTATGTCTGTTAATTGTCGGATCTTGTTGACTGCAAACGCTGCAGAACTTAGTCTATTCGAGAGATTACCAATATGGGGACCCCACTGGAGTTTAGAATCCAATGTTATACCAAGAAAGACTGTACTATCAACTAGTTCCAATTCCTCATCCTTCACAATGACACTTGCTTGCTCGCGATTTACGTTACGCGTGACAAAGTTTATACATTTAGTCTTTCTTTCATTTAACAGTAAATTGTTAACATTGAACCAATTCACTACTTTAGATATAGCATTGTTTACATCATTGTAAGCTTGCTGCTGTCGCTTGACTTTGAAGATAAGTGAGGTGTCGTCTGCAAACAATTCTATATCATGGTGGGTCTTAACGAGGTATGGCAAGTCATTTATGTAAATAAGGAACAGGAATGGTCCCAATATTGATCCCTGCGGTACACCCATCGAGACCAATGACCCCGGTGAGTGCTGTCCATTCACGTCAACCCTTTGTATTCTACCTTGTAAGTATGACTTAAATAAATTCAGTGCCGATTCTCTGACTCCATAGTAGTGCAGCTTCCCGATCAATGTTTCATGACATACGCAGTCAAATGCCTTGGATAAATCACAGAAAATACCTAAAGCATCACATGAGTCCTCCCAGGCATCGAAAATATGTTTTATTAGCTCGACACCAGCGTCGGTTGTCGAGCGACCCCGAGTAAAACCAAATTGCTTATTATGCATTAAGTTATTCGTATTAAAATGTTTCATTAATTGGGACAAAACTAATTTCTCAAAAATTTTACTAAAAGTTGGTAGCACAGATATTGGTCTAAAGTTAGTGGGGTCAGTAGTGCTACCTGATTTGAATAAAGGTGTTATTTTACTATATTTCATTAGATCAGGAAACTCACCGCAATCAACACAGTTATTAAACACGACTACCAAGTCAGGCGCTATGATTTCTATTAGGGATTTAACAGCATGGACAGAGACTCCCCAAAGGTCACTAGTTTTTTTGACATTAATTGATTTAAACGCCTTTACTACATCTGAAGTACTAACATGTTCAAAATGAAAGTCTTTACTACATTCTGGGGCGTTATCTTTTAACAGTGTAACGGCAGCCGAAGGTGATGAATTTAAATGCTTAGTTGTGGATACTGGTATCTCGGTAAAAAACTTTTCAAATTCTGTTGCTACTTCTAAATTGGAATCTACAATTTTGCCATCAATTTTTAGTTTAAGATCGTTTACTGAGTGCTTCGATCGACCAGTCTCCACATTAATTACTTTCCAGGTTGTTTTAATAATATCAGAACTATTTCTTATTTTCTGGCTTAAGTAATTACGCTTAATAAAATCATTTATTTCAGACAACACAATTATAAGCAGTGGTCCATAGATTTGTTAGTACGATATAGTATTAGCCTATGTTAGTAAGACGAATCTATCTTAAATTTCTTCGAATATTGTTTCACATGCTCTTTAAATTCATCACTCGTATTGAACCGCCGTTCTTCATACAAGGCATACAATTCCTGTCTACGTTTATGTAAGTCCACAGTAGCCCACTCACTAAAAACTGGTGCACCAAATATGCTGAGACCTGAGCCTCTTGCCACTAATAAAGTCGCATTGATTTTTGTATTTGTGCCTGCCTACTGTGTAACTTTTTCTTTCTGTTTTTGTGACAATACATTTTTTTTTTATTATTATTTCTACCTAAAATTATGGCCTCTTACAATCCCAATGGGATAAAAAATTGTTCGGGTACAATAAAACAGCCTATACCTAGATTGAAGACAGATACGTACAAATGTCAAAGATGGAGTAAAGATTATAAAGAAGGTTGGTGTTTACATAAAATGCCGCCTCTACACATAGGCCAGCGCATTCGCCAACGCGCTGGCGGTGCGCTTGCCAACGCGCTTGTGAGTAATCCACACATTGGAAGGTCGTTCAGTATGGTTTGGTTCGGGCCAATGTGCGGACGGATTCAAAATCGATGTTGAGTCGCTAACAGCTGCAGCTGTATATTTATTCACAGCTTATAATTACTTTGTAAATGCGTACAAGAAAAGGGTGATAAAAAAGAAATGGCAAAAAAGAAGATGGTGGATGATTTATTTAGCACTTTTAATATTTACAACATTTTTATTTTTATGGTACTTATTTTTTGGGTTCCAAAGGCAGTTTTTACTCTGATAGAGCTCAATAAATTTAAATATTTCCTCGTTATTAAACAAAGTGTTAATGTTAACTTTAATTTTTGTGTAACGAAAGTTAACCATATAAATTGTAAGATAAGTTTCGTTACACAAAGGAACAAGATTAAGAGGTTGTTTTATAAAGCCCTTAATACGGACATCATTTTTTGATAATTACCCAAAAAGGAACACAATCGTCTAGAAAACGTCTTACCCAATTCAGAAAAAACTTTCTTTTCTTTCATACGTTGTGTTCCAGATGGTTCCAGTCTCCATTTTATGTCCCTTTATTGTTATGCGTCTCTTTAGTGTTATGTCGCGCGCAAACGTGCGGTTTGGCGACCGGCCGTTTTATTCCGTTTTGTTTTAAACCGCTATGAATATTACTAGTGTTGTGGATTATCGTTGTCAATTTATTTTTTATCATAAGATGGCTTTAAAGCTAAGTTTACACTTTGTTAATTTCCAAGTATCGGTGCGAAGTGATTAGTTAACAGGTTTTTTGGATGTTAAGTGTTAAGAATTCGTTTACACATTGTTTAGTTGTACAGTCAAGGAATTTAATTTCCAACCCACCTAAGGTCCAATATCGTATAGCATACTGTCATCATAAGAGCTAGCTAGACTACGACGTTACTTTGACATATCACACGCATTGTTTTGTGACAGTAACTAGGTAACAGATTAACAACGTTGACATGGTGAACTGAAATTTGGAACGTCAAGGCACTATCAAAAAAGGTCGACAACCGCGGAATCGAAATTCGAAGAAAGTCCATCTTTCTCGCTCTTGCAATATTCGAATGAAAGGAACGCAGATAACGAAATTTAGATTATCGACGTTTGTGGTAGACTTTCCGGAGTCTGGATTCGGAATTATTTTAAAATGTTCTCGATTGACACTGACACCAACTGACACGTATTCGTAATTAGATGAGCAAATGACTTCGCAAATAGGTTATCTTTAATATGCAGTGACAAATAATACGTATTGACATTTAAATACTATTACTGAAATAGAAATTTCGACCTTAATGCATTGTGAATGCTTAACAACATTTCGATGAAAAGGGTAGGAAATTAAATTCCTTGACTGTACTTTGTGCAGACGCAAAGCAACAAAATGGACGACGAACAACGATTGGAATTGCGAAATATTTTAAAAAGAATAGTCGCGGTCATTGCGTCAGAAATCGTAAATCCCACTAATATTATAAATGCGAAAGTTTGTGAAGATGTTTGGATGTTTGGATGTTTGTTACCTTATAACGGGGTAACAACTGGATGGATCAAGCTGAAATTTGGAATGCAAGTAGACCAAGTCCTGGATTGAAACATAGGATACATTATATCCCGGTAAAGAGTTCCTTTGGGACGATAACGGGAACAATGCGGGCGAAGCCGCGGGAAAATGCTAGTGAGGTATAAATTCAACGTATGCTCCTCAGTCCACCTCATTTTTGTACCGTTCGTGTCCACACTATGCACTTAACCCGCTGTGACTGCGAGCGGCGGGAGTATGCGGGTGGGAGGGGGTAGCTCAAGTGACAGCCAAAATAGACCGAGAGTCTATTCACTTTACTTCGCACTCGCACTGTCACTTAACAGCGTGACCGTTTACACGTTGTTTTTACTAAACACTTTACACCTGCACTTCGCACCTGCACTTGCGACTTAACAAAGTGTAAACTTAGCTTAAGATTGGAAGCGTTTCTTAACAGCTAGGCAATAAGTACATGTTTTCATGGAATGCGCCTTTAAGGATCTATCCTAGAATAAAACGCGGTATATGTATATTGTATACTACCATCAACAACCAACAAGCCGTACCTATCTGTGAGTCTCATATTAAGATAAGCCTTTTTGGCACAGCAGAGTGCCGTCTAAACAGGGCTATTGCTAGTACAGATAATAAATAGCTAGTTCGCCGAATCAGGCCGTTGTCCGGTGCATAACCGCCATTAATCTCGTGCAGCGCATTATGCGTTCCATGGCCGGCGCCCGCCCGGCGGAACAACGCCCCAGATTCCTTTTAAGAATAGGCAAATTTTCTGCAATAGAGAATCATTTGCCTAACGCAAATCCGCGTCAGAATTTTATTTGTCCTGACAAACTTGAACGTCACGGCTTTTGTTACTAACGCCTAGTCGGTTGTATTTTTTCCTCTCCTCGTGATTTTTACGAAGTTGGTTAATCAGTCAATCAATTAATTTATTCCAGAAATTTGCATCTATAATTCGTTAGTAACAATGATACTTAAAAATATGTTAGTAATACACACACAATAGTCCCTAATTCCCTATCTGCGTCCATTAGACGGTCCAGCTCTGTGCAAGCTGTCCCAGTAGCAGTGGAAGTGTCCGTCTAGGCGCGCCGCGTTAGTTTTTAACCGACTTCCAAAAGAAGGCCGGTTCTCTATTCGTCTGAATGTTTTTTTTTTTTTTTTTTTTTGTATGTTTGTTACGCGATTACTCGAAGACGGCTGGACCGATTTGAAAAATTCTTTTTTTGTTTGAAAGGGTATACTTCCGAAATGGTCCCATTGCAACCAAATCAGGATCTGATGATGGGATCCTGGAGAAACCGAGGGAACTCTTCAAATATTAGAGGCACACATATAGCGATTTCGGTATTTTTCGTAGTTTCTTGTCCATTTCTTACTAGCAATAAGTTTTTAGTGTTAACCGACTTCAAAAAAGGAACAAATGTTTATGTAGGTTTCTTCCCCGATTACTTAAAAACAGCTGGACCGATTTGGAAAATTATTTTTTTGTTTGAAAGGGTATACTTCCGAGGTGATTCCATTGCAACCAAATCAGGATCTGATGATGGGATCTTGGAGAAATCGAGGGAACTCTTCAAATATTAGAGGCACACATATAGCGATTTTGGTATTTTTCTTAGTTTCTCGTGCACTTCTTATTAGATATAAGTTTCCAGTCTTAACCGACTTCAAAGCAAAGATCAAGTTTTATGTAGGTTTGTTCCCCGATTACTTGAGGCTAGACCGATTTGGAAAAATTTTCTTTTAACTAAATAGACTTTAGTCTATTTGGTTAAAATAGTATTTTTACAGCGCCACTAAAACTTTAAAAATAAAGTAAATTTTTAAAACAAAAAATAAAAACCGACTTCCAAAAACTTAAACTAAAAAGCAGAAAATAATATGTTAATTACCCGAAAGAAATGGATAATCAACGATTCATATATACATATACAGATATTTATAGTTTTTAACCTGCTTTTTTGAAGTCGGTGCCAGCTAAGGATAAAAGGAGCTCAGCATAGCCAGCTTTGCGTGGCAGGCACCGACTTCAAAAAAACAGGTTAAAAACTGTAAATATCTGTATATGTATATATGAATCGTTGATTATCCATTTCTTTCGGGTAATTAACATATTATTTTCTGCTTTTTAGTTTAAGTTATTGGAAGTCGGTTTTTATTTTTTGTTTTAAAAATTTACTTTATTCTTCCAACAAAAGGTACATCGTGAGCGCGCATGTGTGCGCGCCGTGTACGGACAGCGGACACACCACAGGCAAGGATTTAAATTTAACCATGCGCGAGCATGCCACAGTATGGCATGCGTTCACTCACACAGACGCGCGTCGTGCGTCTGTGTAAATACGTGTCGCGCGCTTCTAAACGGCCGAAGTCGTACTACTTGGTTGTCTTTATACTTTGGCCACGGTCTGCAAGAGGCTGTTCGGGCTGCCACGCAGGCATCTCGCCATGGATACTACACGCTTGCGCATTATGGCATGGAAGCCATCCGTGTGCTTCTCACAAAACATCCCCGACGCGCTGCAGTGGCGTGGCAGCCCCAACAGCATCCTAAATCCATTATTATATTGGACACGTAGGGCGCTGTAAGCTCTTTGAGTAAAGTGTACTCATCTGCGAGCTGTAACCGTTACTGTTGCACGTTACTGTAACCAAAAATCTTAGCGTGGACGTGGCTCACGAGCTCGCGAACGCGCTGTAACGCGCTGTAACGGTTACAGCTCGCAAATGAGTACCCGGCTTAAGAGTAATAAAGTCATACAAGAAACAAAATGGCGTCGTGACATTAATCAAGGCCGGCGGGCACGTGACGAAGCTTTTTAATTCCGGCCGAGAAAAATGGGCCCGCGACGAACGGATGGCGAAGTGTCTCGAACATGCCGGGAAATAATGTCTTCATTATCTCTCTACCCCTTGCTGGGTGAATACAGTAACAACATTTACACCCTTTTTATACCCTACTAGCATTTAATAGCGTTGTTATGCCAAGGGAACTTCCATCAGGAATATAAAATACCCTATGTTCCAATCCAGGACTTGGTCTAGTGGTATGTTGTTCTCATTTCAATCTATTTACTTGTAACCACGTTCCTTAGTAACAAACATCTTCCCAAACTTTCACATTTATAACATCAGTAGTAAGTATAGCATTAAAGTAGGATATGATTTAAACATCAGATACAATACAATACATTATTACTTCATTGCACCCAAAAGAACTTAGTCGGGTTTTTTTATTACCCACGTTTCTTTGTTTCTCTATGATGTCAGAGGGTAATACACTATCGACCAAAAATACAGCGTGTAAGTCTAATACGGGCGATAAATTAAATCGGACATAGTATTTATTAGTGTAATCATGAAGTAAAAGGTTTTTTTAAGTTGCAGTTCATAATGACCCCATAGTTAATTTGTTTTTAATTTCTCAGCAGCAATGTACTGTAAACATGGTTGCGGTACGGCGGTACCGAAATGTCAACGTAACTGTCAACGAGCGTTTAACGTGAGTGTGTTTGCATTACATTGCGGGCTGAATTATTTTATATGGACAAAATTATTATTGCAACTTTAAGTAAATGTTATCTAATTACTTTCACTTTGTCCTATACTAACCACCGTTAAGAGATTTCTATCTATTCGATAGACCTTCACGTTTTTAGATTAAACTTTTTTTTATATGTCATAAAACATTCGCACATTACCTACTGCATCAGGTAATAGGTAGTATAGACTCCTTGGACGATCGATGAGACAACCTGGCCACATATAGCGAATGTAGGTACCTATCTCAGTAATTTCTTGATATTTGAAAAATAATTACATGATAGTATTCTTATATTCGTTACACAAAAGTGATATATTTTTGGCTGGTACTGTATTGTAAGTTTACTTATTTCATACGTAATTACCTGTTATAGAAGAGCACCTCATATTTTCCGGGTTAAAGATGGTTTTCTTTAAAATTGCGTGACGAATAACGCACTGTTTCTAATTTAGTAGTATTGTTAGGTGTACTCCTCAATTTAAGCTGCTTCTGACCAGGGATCACGGGTCCGTCAATAAAGTAACTCCAGGATAATACAAATCTTCTTTTAATGAAGTTTAGAATAGGTTAAGGTACATTTAGGTAAAATAATTATGTAAGATATGTGTTGCCGCTACGAATGTGAGATGCAGTCTGAAGGGCTCGGAGCGGGGGCGTGACGTATCCGTGACGTCACCGTAGAACCGGTAAATAGATGCACGTATGCTTTTATGTTGCGCCAACACGTATATCAATTTTATTACTACTGGCATACATATACGGTCTTGCTCTACCAGTGCTACGAAAAATGAACTTCTGGTGAGAAAATGCCGCAAGAGACTCACCAATATTCATCACAGTAATTCTTTTACGAGTGTCCAAATAAGCATAAGTGGTTCGTCAATGACAATTTTCGAGTTTTCTACCACATTAGTGACAAACTATATTTTTAATAACCGATTTCAAACGAAAATAACGACAAATTGTTATAAAAAATAGGTAAATCGTTATAGGTTTGCTTTAATATTTGAATGAAACCACCTGAGAGGATACAATACAATATTCTTTATACAAACAACATATCATAAAAACTTAAATCTAAAACAGCATTAGAGGGTAAACAGGCGGCCTTATCGCTAATAAGCGATCCCCTCCAGATAACCTTATGGTAGTAGAGTACCTTTGATTGAGGATACCCTTTCAAACACAAAATAACTTTACAAATCGGCTGAGCCGTCTCCGAGTAGGTAGATAATTGAAAAACATACGTAAAAAAAGTATTTCAACGTACTGAAAATCTTGTTTGAAGTCGATTAACAAGTGTAACCCTACTTTTACAACTAGGTAGCTAAGAAAATTAAAAGGGACCACGCCCCCGAATGATGAAAAATAATTGGACTACCTACTCCATTCATAGTTACTTGAAATTAATGACTACTGTTAAACTTAAAGCTGGGTTAACACCGGCATAAGGATTCGAGTCTGCCGTTTTTATTTTACAAGCTTTTATTTAGTTTTACGTGTCCAAGTGTCTATGTGTCCCAGTGGCGTGGCGTAAAAGATATCCTTGGGCAAACCGGTGCCGATTTGGCGTACATTTTCCTTAAGAGCTGTAGAATAAGGTGGTCAAGTGCCTGATATTAGGCAAGCCGGTAGGAATCGAGTTCTTTGGACGCCACGCCACTGATGTGTCCGTATCTGTAGTCAAATCTTGCTAGTTAAATTTGACCCACTTCCCGTTTTCCGATTGAGGCAATTTTGCAAGGATATGTAAATCAGATGACAATGCAATATGATTATGACATGACGTAAAAAGAGGAATCTACGCCAAACAACATGATAAGTACAAAAAAGTCATACTTAAATACACGCAATGGTCTATTTATGGTCACATGGCCAGAACCCCAGAATTTATGATCACAAGGGAACGCAGACCTGAGTATAATATTCTATTTTCAACTCGACCCCTTCACGCTTTCCCGAGATAAAGGGTCTTGACAGGCGGACAACAAAGTGATCTTATAATGGTTCCATTTTTTACCCCACTGCGGCAAAGCCCAAAGGAAGGTTATGTGTTTAACCTGTATGTATATATTATGAATGTCCGTTCCTATGTCCGCTCGTAACTACTCAACGTCACAAGCGATTTTGATAAATGATACAGCATTAGATTCGTCTTGATGGCGCGAGTGTCACTGAGTATGAAGTTCGTTAAAATAAACAAAATGGTGGATTTCGCGGTCGGGGTTTTTTAGTAAATATATTTATGTCCTTTTGAGGTACGGAAACCTAAAAACTACGTATGACCCATTCAGATGGGACAATACACACCTAGCATTATAAAATGACTGAACGTGTAAATTGGGCGATGAATCCAATCATTCCACGTGATCGCATGTAAAGCAGGTATTTCATTAGTGCGGAAATAGTAATTTTCGTAACCCATTTCATTAGTGCTGAAATAATGATTTGCAGTATTCCGCGCATTGTTATTTCTCGGTAAAGCTGTGGTCGAATGCAGTGCTAATTTTGGTGCCTAATTATCTATTGCAAAATTATACGAATATTATTATCGCTTGAATAGTTATCGCGCACTGAATGTTATAGATAATTTATACATTTTCCTTATATTTGTTCACATATAAATGACTTTTTATGAATCTTATTTACTTACTACGCTAGCTCAGCGACCCGAAGTGAATCTTGGCCTCCGACACTAAGACTCGCTACCGTTCTCTGTCCTGGGACTCCTGTAGGCTAATGATGCTACCGTAAGGTCGGGGTACTTTGGCCAAATATAGGGTAACTTTGCCCACCTTACAACTTACATATCTATAACGTCTGATAATAAACATAAAAACATGAACGGTCAGCTAAAACCAACCATATGGCAATGTGCCGTAATTTAAATGCAATAATAAAACCCGAATTGAGTTAATCCCTATTGGTCAAAGTTACCCCCCAGGGCGAAAGTACCCCGACCTTACGGTACGCTTTGTCACGCGATGATAAAGCATTCGTCACTCTCATACACTATTTGTCAGGACGTGACGGATGCTATATCATTTATTTATCACGTGACAAAGCGTAACATTATAAGCCTACTGGGCAACTTCTCGCCAACCGTAGTTGGCTGTTTGACGCTGGCAAAGGTCTTTTTGAACTTCGTCTATCCAGCGATACCTGGGTCGGCCTACCGGACGTCGACCATTTGGGCGCCCCAGGTATACTCTTTTGTTGGCTCGATCTTGTCCCATTCTCTCTACATAGCAAAGCCAGCGGAGTCGAGCAGACTTGCTCTCTCCAATGATATTGGACTCGGCAACCAGTTGTTCCACTTCTACAAATGAAAATGGAAGTTGGAGGGTGAGGAAGAATCCTCACCCTCCAACTTCCATTTTCTCGCTTGACAGTTCCCAGAATCTTCCTAAGGGTCTTTCTTTCTGCCACTAAGAACTTATTCTCCTCCTTCAATGTCAGTGTCCAAGCCTCGTATCATTCATCAGAATTGGTGCTATCACCGTCTTGTAGACTCTGATCTTTTTTCTTCTGCTGATATGCTTGGATTCTAGTATTTTGTGTAGGGCCGCTGAGCATCTTAATGCGTTCTTTTTATGAAACTACTTGGAAGGTATATTTAATTGTTAAGGTAAACGTCCTAGTGCTCGACATGCTAATGCCTAATAGTCGACACCCTGCCGTCACCTCTTTTGCTAATGGATTACCTTTCACGATGTCGACTACTGGGAAGAAATTAATTATTTACATATTTTTTATTATTATCATTCATATTAAGTACTTATTTAAATGTGGGAACAGTAAATTGAAACAATTTGTTATTTACTGATATTTACAGTGCACAGAGATAAAATAACACAAAAAATGTCCATATTAGTAAGCGACCACCAAAACTTGATAACCATTTCGCAAATAAGCGTATTTTGAGTAAGCATGAGATATTAGATAAAGAAAAAAAAAACTAATATTTCATGTGTTTTGAAATAAAGGAAAGTATTTATTTGGGCTAACACAACTGACTGCCATAATGTTCAGAGCATGACAGTTACGTCACTCTCGCACTAAATTTCATGATTATAATAATTCACATTTTTAAGATTTTAATTACTTATTTTATAATTTTCGATAATACGACAAAGCCACGTAGCACAGTTTACTAGAGGTACTGTATTACTAAAAAAGATCCCTAGACACAAACTAATTTAATTTAAACTTTAGTTAGACTTATTTAACTAACTAGGCGCAGCAGCTAACTAGGGTTAAGGAGGCTTAACTATAATCATTCGAACGCAAACTACCCCGCAGGTATAGGGTATAACTGAGGGAACCTCGGCGATGCACTTCTAAATTAAATTTCCCTCCCCTTGTGACTTTCTCATGTACGAGTATATCGAAATAATTATATTATTTCGGCTTGATAGTACAGGTAAATTAAAATTTTGCTAAATATATTCATAGTACATAATATTATATATGCAAAAGTGATTATGTATGTCTGTTAAATGTTTCCGCTTAAATCGTTGAACCGATTTAAATGAAATTTGGTATGAAATAAACAAGATTTTAGTTATCAGTTAAATTACTCCACACCCCATCTCTTTTCATCAATTTGAGTATAGGAATAACGCAACCAAAGTCGCAGAAAAATTCTAGAATATTGTTTGTAAACTAAATTTCCGGAAGCGAAGCCAATTTTGGTACCTATTTGCAACAATTACTGGAAGCTGCGCTAATTTTCATGACTACTTCCAACAACTATATACTCAAAGGCTCTAATTTTCACATATTTTTGGCATCGAAATAGTTACACCTTAGCACACCAGCTTACAGATCCAGCTAATCTCTCAGATCACGCAGACTGTCGCAAAAAAAAACAGAAAACAATAGAATTTATAAAAAAAGTTTTCGATAATGTAGCTTATTTTGCTACCTATGTTCAACTATTTCTGAAAGAATTGCCAATTTTGGTGGCTATATGCAACAATCACTGGAAACTTTGCTAATATTGGTAGCTATTTTCGAACTTTTACTTTGGCTCAAAACCTTGGAGTAGTTCGACAAAATCCACCAAAATTACACGCCATTGCACACCGGAATAGTAACGCCTCAGCACACCGGACCTGCAATATATCTCTCAGATCACGCGAACTAACACAGGGTTCCGGATACACTCGGGGTTCCGGCGAGGTAATTTACAGGACCCTGGTTTAGAGCAGGTGACCTGTGTAATACAAATTTTCCATTCAGTGCTTTTGACTTATGTGCAATAAACGGGATTCACCTACTCAACTATAAAACGTGTATATTTGGGTTAGGAACAATGAAAGCAGGTACACTGCTACAGTCGGCCTCAAAAGTAAAAAAATTGGTGTCGTTTTAATTGATTCTTAAGCTTCTTTATGTTTAGAGAGGTATTGTAAAACCAGTTTTATTTAATACCTGTATACAGGGTGGGAGGGACTATACCGACATACTTTAGCCATGAATTCCTGGTGTGGTGTGACGAGTAAAAAATGTTATATCAACATGGGTCGAATATTGTCATTTTACATGAATAGTCTTATGGAACAAAATAAATCAGTAAATTAAGCCCCTCGTTATAAACATGTCCTTACTGGCTGAAAAGTTATCAAAAAGAAAAAAAAAAGCTAAAATGGAAACGAAAGGTCAATTTTTTGGCCTCGTAGTCACTTACCATCAAATACTGCGAAGGTTAATTCCTGTTTAGTTAAAGGATTTTAAAAAAATAGTAAAGGTATCTTAGTCACATTTATTAGGGCTTGTTACACACTTGGGATTTTTCATTTACAAAATAATGAATATCTCGGAAAGTAAGCGTTTTTCGACTATACATCACATAACATTTTTTACTCCTAATAGTTGTTAGAATCTATAGTTAAAGTTTGTCGGTATAGTCCCTCCCACCCTGTATAGATTACTATTAACGACGGGATATTTACCATGTAAGCATGCTTGTTTTTGTGAGTTCCCGTCGATAGTACGAGTAGTAGTTATTATGTGAATGACCATGTTAGCTTAAAATCGTATATTGTATATATCGATACCTTTAGACTCAAAGGGCGTAAACGCCGTAGGTTCTAATGGCGTTTACGCCCTTTGAGTCTAAAGATATCGATATATAGATTGTCAAACTATACCCGCTAAAACAATAATACGTTTTCGAATTAGAGGTATTATTGTCATTGCGCTTTTATCTTTATCGCTATGTACACAATATTATAATACATTACACAACTAGGGTGGTAATACAAAGAAAGGCCGAGATCGCAGAAATAAATACATTTATGCCACACCTGGCCAAAAAGTGGCTTTCTGGCCAAGTGTAGACATAAAATGTACACAACACGAGAGGTAATAAAGAAAGCCCTTCGATCGCGTATTTACGTCCCTCGCTTGCAGCTCGGGCCGCAAACTTCTGCGATCTCGGCCTTTCTTACTATTACCACCCTAGTTGTGTAATGTACTATTCTTAGAAGAATCAGTGTTACATAACAAATTTTTATACATGTTTAAAGAGGGTGTAATCTTAGGTTCCAAGTGAAACAGCCCACAACTTGAGTGGTTTGGAACTTGGCTCTAAGTGTCAGCAACTTGCCCAAATGCCTATTCATGAGCACGTTACTTTAATTAGTATAACGTTCCGGTTATGGTCAACTTGATGACTATACAATACAACACTTACAACACATTATAATAGCAGTAATTTTCTTCCTGCAAAAGGTACATCGCGCGCTTGAATGTGTGCACGCCGTGTACGAACGCACTACAAAGTTTTAAGAATGCGTGAGAATGCTCCAGAATGGATCGCACTCCCACAGACGTGCTATCGAGCGTCCGTGTGAATACGTGTCGCACTCTCCTAAACGGTCGACGTTGGACTAACTTCTTCTTTATAATTTGCTTACAATATTCTTTATTTTGCATGCACCAAAACAAAAAACCTAAATCTAAAACAGCATATTAAATGGAAACAACGGACGGTCTTATCGCTTCAGACCATTTTTAACCTCCTGTCATTTGGTGCTCGCTAAAGCGAGAACCCTGCATTTTCAGGAATATATAGGGAATAATATCTTTTAGATATATTATCAAGAACATTCAATTGGAAGTTATAGCTTAAGAACTATTGCACGTCAAAATTCCTAAGTTTTGTCACTGACTCACTGACTGACTTTCCACCGACTTGGCAATTATTTAGGTAACTATAAAGCGTGTTCCTCCAGGGTTAAATAATAGGCAAGTCGGTGGAAATCGAGTTCTCTAGCCACCCTCCTATCCGGTACCTACTGAGTAAAATAACCCACATGGTTTAACATTAACATACCAATTTTTTTTGTTGCAGAAGAACTTGTGTTGCGAGACTTTCATCTTTTTACATGTAATGTTTTTGATGGGATTAATTATTCCTTGTTATTAGTGTCACCAACGAAGTTGCCAAGCTTTCGGAATGCCATTTTCGGAAAACGTGGTTCCCATTTGTAGTATAAAATTCACTCATGGAGGAATGTGGTAAAATTAATTATGCGGAACTGTACACTTGTCATAAAAGTTGCCATGGCCGGAACATTATATCAACGGAGCTAACGTACTCATGAATAAGCATTCGGGCGAGTTGGTGGCACTTGGCGCAGAGTTCCGGACTTCGCAACTTGCGACACAGTGTGCTCCGCTACGCTCCTGAGATTTGGCCTTCCGAACATTCATCATTTCAATCTCCAGGTTGACGTCAGTCAGACCCTGATCACAACGTCCACTGAACACAGGTCTCTCCCAAAGACTTCTACAATGAAAGTTTGCATGTTTTGTCCCTCCGACCTCCATCGACTTACGGTTTATTTACAGTCTGTATTTTGAAACCAAATCAACTCGAACAAAGGCCTCCCAGCTACAGTACGGTTATTTAGTCTTTGACACTCGGCAAATCTCGACATTTTTCGGGAAAGATCGGAAGTCCAAATGACACGAGACACGCTGCTGCATATTCATAACATCATAGTGTGCACTTCACAATCTAAAACAGTAATGTACATCACCCGTCACAATTATATTTTTTACATTAGACCTATGAATGACACAGATGTGGCTTGTTTTAATTGTTACATCATCTTACTTAAATTGGATGGAAATCGAAAATGGAGGATTCTTTATTTGAGAACTATAAAAATGTGTTCCTCCGCGTTTAAATAATGCAATTCGTGGAAATCGATTTCTGTGGACACTCCCCCGACGAGTAACATTACATCTCAAAACATTTTTGTTGTAGAAGAACTGCGTTGCGAGACTTGCATCTTTTTACATGACATGTTTTTGATGGGATCTCATTTTTTTGTAAGTGTTCTTCCTTTATTTATTACTTACATGTCTGTATTTTGCTTATTTTAACATAACCTATATAATTTTGACGAATTTCGGATACAGTATCATAGTCTATTTAAAATCGCCCATCCTTATGATGATACGATATAAGAAGGGTGGAATAGCAGTCGCAAGAGGAGCAAATTTTAATTTAGAAGTGCAACGCTGAGGTTTCCACAATTATATGCCGTACCTGGCAACTTCCTCTGAATGATTATAGTTAACTCTCCTTAACCCCGACTTAGCCGCCGCTATTAGTTAACTCACGTTTGTTAACCAAGCTTGTTTATGGTCTTTATAGGTCATTTTTGTCGATATGTTAAAATCGGATAAACTGGAAAACGCAGCGTGGGTCGGCTCCCCAGATTGTCTGATGACCTGTGGGCTTATGATGCTACGCTTTCATCATCATCATTTCAGCCAAAAGACGTCCACTGCTGGACATAGGCCTTCTCCAAGGATCTCCACGATTGTCGGCTTTGTGCTGCTATTATCCAGCGGCTTTCCGCGGTTTTCACCAGATCGTCGGTCCACCTTGTGCCTGCCAACATGTGCGTGGCCTGCCAACATGTTACGCTTTGTCACGCGCTAAATAAATGATAAAGCATCCGTCATGTTCCGACAATATGGACTCCTTCTGAGGGGGTGAGTCCGATATAACCCCCCCAAAGGGTCCTATTAAGAGCCTGGTAATGCCTGGGGGTATGCGTAATGCATTTCCACACCTCCACTCGCTGCGTTCATCTCCGCTTCAGCGTCAGTGGAAACGCAGCCTAACACTGTGGTAGAGCGTAGTTTACATTACGGTTCAGTGCGCTAGGTAGCCTGGGCGCACACGGAGCACTCGTGCGTGGCGCACGGCTTTGCGATCAAAATCGGCTGTAAGGTTGCGGTCATACCGCGAGCGGAAGCCCGTTGGAAAACGCCGTCTTCAAAGTTGTCAACGAATACGTTGCCAGTTAGTTAGGTTCAACTTCGACAAAGAGCTAGGTCAAACGCCAACCAACCAGCCAATCCAACTCTGGCGACCAGCGTTAGGTAATCTCAAAATGACTGAAGATCAAAGTTTTTTCCAAGTATGTTGCCGGTGATAAAATCATTATGGATTGAGTTAAGCTAGAAACCCGATCTCGACTAAATGTCGACTAAATCCGCAAAGAAACTAAGGTGACAAATATATTTGCCAGAGTCAGCAAATTGAAGTGGCAATGGGCTGAGCTGGAAGAACTGACGGCCGATGGGTCGTAAAGATTTTTGAATGGAACAGTTACATATATGAGGCAATACACCAAAAAAAAAGAAACAAAGACAGAGGTGCAACCAAAATGGTCTCCGCTCAGCAATGCAGTTGGCTGGGCTAGGCATAGCTCTGCCAACGGTGCTGGTTTTCTGTGAATCGAGAGCGAACTTGTACGGGACAGTATACTGTGTATGGAGACCTCGATCCGGAAAACGCAGCGTAGGGGTGCCCCCCGCAAAGTAGTCTGATGACCTAGTTCTAGGTCACCGGAAGTCAATGGTGGCAAAAAATTGTGACTATTAATTGTGATAATCTTTGGGGAAGACGTTTGTTCAGCAGAGGCATTCCACGAAAACTTCTACTTTGTCGGGCACGTGACGGCTATGGCAGCTACCTTAAAAACAAATAAAAAGTCCTAAATGACATTATCAATTCAGAAACCAAGTTATAAAATTGTGGCGACACTGCCACCTAGCGGCACTCGTTGGAAGAAGAAAACAGTTACAGCAATTCCACGACAGGTGGTGCTTACATCAACGTCCATACAAACGGCACAGTACCTATACAGTTCTGCATCACACTATCGAAGTAGACATGTGTAGCTCGCGAGTAGTTCAAAGGAGCTATATCACTTGGTCTAGCTGACGGGCTCATTAGCTCAGCTCCTATTCAAACAACTCAGTATATTTTTCAATTCACTCGTTCACTCGCTCTCAATTAGCTCTATTGAGCCGTAAGCTGCGAGAAAAAACACGACCAAAACTAACTTTTCATCTCTATCTCGTCACCGTATGCCTATTACTGCTCTCTTTTTCGTTCGGAAATATGCGGATTTGGAGCTAGTGAGCTGATGACACACTACGGAGATACTGAGCTTATAAGAGCTAGTGAGCCGTTGATACACCGCGGCGTTACTGAGCTTAAAGAGTTACTGAGCTAAAAGAGTGATACATATTTTTGAGAGCTAAAGATTCCTTCGCATGTCCAGCAAAGATACCCTTCAAGACCAAGTGATGTGCTTCACGGTTGCTTTGCTTGGCTGCGGAGACCGTCTGGCTAAAGCCCTACAAAGTCCAAATTTCTCTAAGGTTTGCCTTATGAGTCTCCACCTCAGTATTATTATTCACTATCTTATGTTGCCGTAATTTCATATATTACGAGTACTATTATTACTTGAGCGCTAGCAAGTAGCCTGTTCATGGAACCCAATTAATACTAGAAATTCAAATTAATACTCGCGCTAAGGTTGTGGCCTCGAACCCACGTCGCGAGTTGAATGACGTCCATATTCAAAAAAATTCTGTTGATGGACTCCGATAGGGAGGGAATATGCATGATATTTTTTATTTACTGTAATAAAAAGCTCATGCATATAAGAAACAGAAGTAAAAAACATTTTTCGAATACCTAACTATAAAATTAACCAAGATATAAGCCATCATTATCTCCATCTATTTCTAACTAAACATAATATAGTATGGAGTTTGTAGGGCGTGTACCTATAACGTCATAGTCCGTATCGGATCTCTCCGTCTAATCGCTGTCTAAAACGGTTATATCTTCCATGTTTCTCGGTTAATTTTAATTTTATTTTCACTTTATGTCATCCTTTTTACGGAATTTTAATATTTTGTTAAGAAATTGGTTAAAAAACATTCATGCATTTTCCCTATTGAATAAAACATACAGTACGTTTCTAATTTGGTCTTTAAATCGTTTTATTTTGTGTTCTATACTACATCTATAATTCGATACCCTAGAGCACAGGTGTGCTAATTTTTTGATGAAAATGGTTGCAATTAGTAATTACAAAAAATCATATATCGTAGGTATTTCGAACGTAATTATGTATATACAGGTCGATTCACAAGAACTGGCACGAATGGATTGGACCAAAGTAATGTCACTTGTCACTGTTGAGTGACGTTCTTATACGGGAGGCTCCAAATATTTTGTAAACAAGTACATAACAGTCTTCTTCATTATTCAGGAAAAAATACATATAATCTGCACATTAAGACTAAGCAGGTAAACGATATGGCGCAAAGGTAAATTTGACGGTTCGCTACAAATATTTTACTATCGTGGAGTTTCTATTTCATGTATACCCTGTTTCCACACTGACGCCGCAGTCTACAAAATCCTTTTTACGGAATTTTAATATTTTGTTAAGAAATTGGTTAAAAAACATTCATGCATTTTCCCTATTGAATAAAACATACAGTACGTTTCTAATTTGGTCTTTAAATCGTTTTATTTTGTGTTCTATACTACATCTATAATTCGATACCCTAGAGCACAGGTGTGCTAATTTTTTGATGAAAATGGTTGCAATTAGTAATTACAAAAAATCATATATCGTAGGTATTTCGAACGTAATTATGTATATACAGGTCGATTCACAAGAACTGGCACGAATGGATTGAACCAAAGTAATGTCACTTGTCACTGTTGAGTGACGTTCTTATACGGGAGGCTCCAAATATTTTGTAAACAAGTACATAACAGTATTTTTCATTATTCAGGAAAAAATACATATAATCTGCACATTAAGACTAAGCAGGTAAACGATATGGCGCAAAGGTAAATTTGACGGTTCGCTACAAATATTTTACTATCGTGGAGTTTCTATTTAATGTATACCCTGTTTCCACACTGACGCCGCAGTCTACAAAATCAGGGCGAAAATATGCGAAATTCATACGAAATTTAAATGTTTCGCTGCAATTTCCGCGCTTCACGGCGTCAGTGTGCAAACAAGGCTGCGATTGTGTTTTTGTTCATAAAATGGACAATGTAGACTAGGTTACGAAGTTATGAGACGACATTATATGAAACACGATTATCGCTTATTATATCAACCAGTATTTAATCATTTTGTGTTACACACATAAAAAATATCATTCACTCATTCAATCCATTCGTGCCAGCTCTTGTGAATCGACCTGTATTTTTATTGCACATAAAATCATACAGAAACGTTACAATGATCAATGGTTGTGTACAAAGGCGAACTAATCCAGCAGTAAGGGATCTCTTCCAGCTAACCTTTGAGCAAATGAGAGAGAATAATTATCATCTAAGAAGGTAGACAAACTAACAAATTTAATTTAATAACCTGGCTATAAACTGCGCGTACGGAAAAAGTCGCTTTCGGGCCAAGTGTAGACATAAAATGATGTAAACAACACGGGAGGTAGTAAAGAAAACCCTCGATCGCATATTTACGTCCCTCGGTTGTAGCTCGGGCCGCAAACTTCTGCGATCTTGGCCTTTCTTTGTATTACCACCCTAGGTGTGTAATGTACTATAATTTACTTACACAAACAAAATAGGGCAAGTTTTGAAAACACATAAAAACCTAACATAAATATATTACGATACATAACTGGGGGCACGGTAGTGCCCCCGCCAAGACGCTCGCGAAGCGAAGCGCAATTTAATATATCTCATTTGCTAATAACATGTTAAATTACTACTGTAAAGTCTACGTATACTTATAATTGCTTCCCCGTTTAGAATATCCAATTATTAAACTTCTACACAAATCCGACCCCATTAACTTCTTGCAATCAATGCAAGTTGCAACACACAAATTAATTTGCAACAAGGGAAAATGAGCTCTAAATATACGTGAGATAGGGTGCTTATTGGATGGGGCGAGGTAACAGTAACGTTTTAGCGCTGGTAGCTTCAAGATATGTGGAGTTATGGTCTAAGGTGGAGGTAGGCGGTAGGAGGACGTTATGGGGTATAACTCCAACGCTCCATTGGACGCAGGATGACTAAATTAGTCTAGCTAGAAAAATAATTGTAAACTAACCTCTTTAGGTGACTAAATTACGGGCAGAGTTACAATTTCACATTATAATATTATTAGTCTTGATTTGGTGAGTATTTTATTCTAAATCTAGATCACTAAAACTAACCTCTTTAGTTATCTAAAGCCTAAACTAATATTATACCTTTTCACGCTTATACCGCGAGATGGAGATAGTTTGAGACTTTAAAAAGGACAATAGCATAGTTTCACTATATCCAAGTATCTTTTAGCTCACCCGATACCTGTTATGTATACTGTAGCTAGTTGTAATGACTGTTAGCTTAATAGTCTATTTCTCGACGTGAAACATACGTTTCCCATTTTGTATTTCGACGTTTGGAGTTCCTTTACACCTCCAAAACATAATGTTTTGACAACGGAGACTCCTTACATCTCCATAAAGTTTAGTCTATGTTTGCCTATTTTCTATATTTTTTATCGTGTTTTGACGCCTAGAGACCCTTTACATCTCTAAAAATGTAGTTTTAAGTTTTGTAATGTAATGGATCCGGAGATTATATACGTCTCTCGGTAAAATGTAAAAAAAACTGTGCCCAGTTATTTGCTTGTTGCATTTTATAAATATTGTCATCTTATGTAATAATGTCACAATTGTTGTAATGTTGTTTTTAAAAGAGAAACTGGTGAGTTTCTTCAGGCGCTTCTTCTCACCAGAAGGTCATCTACCGAAGCGCCAAAAGAAAAGAATCAGACATGTAAAAGAGCCCTTGAGGCCTACTTACAGAAATAAATGAGTTTGAGTTTGAGTTTGAGTTTAATCCCGGAAATAATCTCTTTCGGGCGGTGAAAAGGGGCTAGGAAGTTTGTATGGAGAATTGATCATTTCTTAAGTAACGAATACAAAACACTAAGTTTATTACAAGCTATGAAAACATCTATTTTTTTACTAACTAGTAAAAAATACGAGACAAGGAGGAAAAAACCGGATAAGATGAAGAGTTGTTTTATTTGTATCCGATTTGACGTCTGAATTTATAGACATGTAACCTATAATTATTATTTAAGTAGATGTTGTATCTTAGTAGTCTATGTCCAATCCGGAAGAGCCCGTGGTCCGGCTCACGAGAACTCGCTCTCCAATGAAACAAAAGCCCCCCCCCCCCCCCCACACACACACATTACCGAACTCCGTGATCGACATGTTGTGTCGAGATTTTACCCCTGACATAGCCAAACGATTCATTATTGGGGCAATCTAGTAATTAATTAATTGTATTTTGTTTGATTATTTTGACATTGTATTCTATTTAAATTAGTAGGTTAAACACACGTTCCATTATTTAGGGCAATACAATACTTAATCAATTGTATTTGGCTTGTGGCCAATGCATTGTATTTAATTGGATTGTTATTGATTTTATTTGTTTTGACGATCATAATACGAATGCATAGATTCTGTGCGGAAAGAGAATTGGCGTGGCGAAAAACGGAATTAACCTAATACGGTAGAAAAGCATTACAGCGTCCCCCTAAAATTAATCCTATTCTCTTTCCGCACAGACTCTATCAATTGTCATGTCATTAATTTGTCATAAAATGTTGTATAATTAAATAGATAAATCTAATCTAATCATAATTAAAATGTCAAAGACCATGACGCCTCCAACCTCCTCTCATTAATGGACCACGAACTATATATTTCCACGAGAGGCTCTGAATATTAAACGGAGGCGTCCGCCTGATTAAGCCCCTGCTTCCTCAGGCTAAACCTCCTCAGGTTATGGATAGACCTGTCTGTCTACAGCCCAAACTAGAATATGTAGAAACCTCAGACACTGATCTTAGTGGAGGTAGACGAGTGATAAAAAGGATCTTTAAGCCAGACCAGAAATACATGAACATGAGTTTTGCCACGAGGATGGTGGTGTTTGAGACTAAAAGGTATGGCAATAAAAATCTAGCCTAGATTGCTGTTAGGGTAAAAAATTTGCAAGACTACTGAAATAGAGCGCATAAATAATATTTTTTCTTGTTTTTCATTTTTTTTTCTCTAATTTGTAACTCTTGCTGTCATAAATAAATGTATTTTCTTTCTTTCAAAATAATCAGAGCAGCTGCTTAAAAAATCTAGTCTTAAATTTATATTTATACGTAATATATATTGTAACAGACCTAACTTAAGAAAATAAAGGTATACGTGTATATAGGTATGTTATAGAAAGATCGCTTAATAATAAAAATATTAGTGAAAAAACTACTCCAAGAACATAAAAACTCACCATGTTGTACTTAGGTAAGTACAACATGTTAAAAAAAATTACTTTCCTGAAAACAGGCCAAAAAACGCTTCATACTAAAGTCTACTGTAACATGACGTCACAACAAGAACTGTCAGCAACTACGTTATCACTTGTGTTTATCGTAACAGTTTCAATAACAAAAGTTACCATAGATTGTATGGCTTATTTAATGGTATTAATAGTTTTTAATATTTTCATGCTTTTAAAATGGACTTTCCCACCCAGCTTTGCAGGCTCATCAAAAAAGTTACACGTTAGGTACCAAACTCAAAACTTTAACATATTTCCTTGTTTGAAAAAAAAAAACAAATAATTTATTTCTGCAAGTAGGCCTCAAGGACTTTACATATTTGATTATTTTTTTATTCTTTTGGCGCTTCGGTTAATGACCTTCTGGCGAGAAGAAGCGCCGGAAGAAACTCACCACCTCTCTTTTCAAAAATATTCCAACGCTTTATGGCATTATCACCTGCTATCTCATTAATACATTACATTGAACTTCAAACTACATTATGATATAAAGGGTCTCTAGGCATCAAAACAAGACACATAAAATTATTGAAAACATAGACATATAGAAAAATTAATGGAGATATAAAGAGTCTCCGTTGTGAAAATATTAATGTTTTGGAGGTGTAAAGGATCTCCAAACATCGAGATACAATATGGGAAATGTTTCACGTCGAGAAATAGACTTGCTTATTTTAACAGATTGTTATATAAGGACATTAGAATAAATAGCCGGACGTAGCCTCGCTAACAAGTAACTGAAGCACCTCTAGTGAGTCGGTCGCTTTGTACTTACAAGCAGCACGCACTCATTGACTTGACCAGGCAGCGTTAGACGGATCTCAAACTGCAGCGCGAATCGCGGCGACACGCGACTCAGCGATTTTCAACTTTGTATGTAGAATCATCGATTTGTATAGAAAAATCGCGGGGTGGCGCACACTGGCGCGTAAATCGCGGCGACTCGCAACTACTATGCGCAGCTACACGAAAAAAATCGCGGCGACGGGCGATTTCAGTGTGTTCTTCGCCTTAGGCATTAGGTGAAGATGCCTTTTCTGAAGAAAAAAATGTAGGTAACAAATTTCATCCTGTATATTTTTTTACAAATATCGGTTACCGTACCAATAACCTAAGTATACACGTGACACATTCTGTCGTCTTGGCTTCCAGGTCAGGCCCCAGCCATAGACGTGTCCCGGATTGGCGTATGTAACTTGATATTAGACGGCACTCGATATTTGCACACGGAGTTTTAAGCAAGTGCCACAGCGGTTGTTGGACGCAGGCAGTTCACTTCATCAAAAAAATATGTTTCTTTTTTGATAAACAAGTACCACCGATGGGGAACTAATGAGGAACCAGCTTTATGTCTCTATACTCTATGACTGGATTTCAAATAAAAAAAAATCCAAACCTAATTTTATGCAAATCGGTCCGATAATTTTACGTGTGGCGTGAAAAACTAACAGACAAACCGACAAAAATTTCAAAAGGGAACTATTTATTTGCGTTCTTTCTATAGCTAATTTTTACTTCATTTTTAGGGTTCCGTACCAAAATGGTAAAAAAGGAACCCTTATGGTGCGACTCTGTCTATCTGTCCGTCTGTCACAGCAAGATATTTCAGGATCTACTAATTATGCTATCGACTTATTTGGAATAGTGTTAAAAATCGCTAACCCGAGCCTATTGGATAGAAAAAAAATCTTATAGGTACCTTTTTACTTTTTTTAAAAGGGATCGAAATGGGATATCGAAAATCAAAAGAAGAGCTATTATATCGAGTGGGATATCAAATGAAAGGGCTTAATGTACAGATTTTTTTTTCTTAGACATGCAGTTTTAGGTTTAAGACAAAATACTTTTATGCCACACCTGGCCATAAAGTGGCTTAAAATGATGTACTCCAACACGGGATTGTAGACATAAAATGATGAATGTACTATTAAAACCATTTATAGCGGTCAGGTTGACAATTCAAACATAGAATTAGGTCCTCAAGATTAAATAGTCTATAGCTTAGTCGGAAGTGTTACAAGTACAATACCAGTTTTTCTACCAAAAATCAACTGTGCATGTATATTTATTCGGGCATCTTATATTTATGTAAATAAGTAACAGAGACTTGTTTATTTTAAATTGAAAGTTTAAAACTACTAATATATTAACAGTATCAGTGTCGTATTTTCATAGTCAGATAAATACCATTGTACACTTACGTTTTGGTAGTGGCAACCCACATTGGTCTTGAATTAGAAATCGGACTATAGTGCTATAGGGAACGTGCACGAACTATAGGTGGCAGCACTAAACAACAAAAGAGACACGGGCGGACAATAAAGGGACGCCCCTGTCAAATCAAACTGTCAATGTCAATGATAATATGTAAGTGTCAATGTCAAATATTCTAAGTTGTAGCTACACTGACGTTAATCGTCCTTCAACGCGATAAATCAACGTTATTAGCGGCGTTTTCGTCAATGTGGCCCCAGCATGAGAGGGTATATGATTTAGATTGGCGGCACCAGTTGGCAGCACCTTCATTGTGCACGTTTCCTACACGCATTCAGTTCATAAGCTTTATTGAGTTTGATTTATTGGGAACTAAGAGGATTTGCAAGTTGCAAGAGAAGTTGCGACTACTACTGGAAATGTCCACGTATTTTCTCAATAACGTCAATTAGCGAGATTCGAGTTGCTCGATTTTCCATGCACCACGAAGAGAGGCTTAAGACGCGACTTTAATAACATCAAACAACAAATTTGGTGGAAATGTGTTTCATATACAAATAGTTTACTCTGTAAACGTTATCTCTGCACGAAACAATACGAGAAGTTCGAAAAAGTAAAAAAAAAATGCAATCGGCCATACTCTTTAGGCGAACAGCAGTTCATTGCGGGCTGACCAGGCACAGTGTGATCCATCGACCTTTCCAGATCCGCAATGTAATGCTACTTGCCCAACTTTGCAATGTAATGCTACTCGCTTAGTCAGCGGCGGTGGGACTAGTGCCTAAATGCCGTCTACTGCAAACTTATCTAACATTTTGTATGACACAATTGAAAAACTACACACACACACAATATTATTTGTGCTCAATCTTGTGTAAGCTAGCACTAATCTGCCGGCCGCAGGTGTCTGATAATCTGAACACTCTTAACCAAATTACGCCATTCTGCGTTACTGCCGCGCGGCTCGTTACCTGCGCCCTAATTAAGGACAGTACGGCAACACCCGCTTTATTCTTACCCTTGTTATCAGATTGAGAATGTTACGAAAATGGTAGAATTTAGAAGTGTTTTCATACTATTGAAATTTTGTGTGTCTCAAGCAGGACTCAAACCTGCATCTCCCATAGCTTTTCAGGCCAACATAGGCGTGTTTCATCTCTTTATACGCTTCCGAGTAACCTGTGGCGCCGTCTACTACAAACTTATCTAACTTTTTGTATGACACAATTGAAAAACTACACACACACACAATATTATTTGTGCTCAATCGTGTGTAAGCTAGCACTAATCTGCCGGCCGTAGGTGTCTGATAATCTGAACACTCTTAACCAAATTACGTCATTCCGCGTTACTGCCGCGCGGCTCGTTATCTGCGCCCTAATTAAGGACAGTACGGCAATACCCGCTTTATTCTTACCCTTGTTATCTGACTGATTGTGAGACTGTTAGGTATAAAGGTCAGGTTTACTTAAATGTGGTTTTGACACGGAGTGGCCGTGTGGGTGTGCGGACGAGCGGACGATAGTTTTCATATCCGTGTGGCACTGAACGTACTTTTAGCGTCTATCGCAGATATACGCGTTGCTCTGATCTGAACATAGCCTTGAAACTCGTATTACGGACACGTCTTCCATGTTGAGTTTAAAGCGCCCCCGAAACGGTCAAACGGCTTGACTCAAACACGTAGATTTTGGTTTGACTCAAACCATTTTGATCGTTTACAAAGGTGGTTTGAACGGTTTGTCAAACGTATACGGGTTTGAAGCCCGTTTGATGAAATTTCATATTTTTGTTGTGTTTGACGCGCCGTTTGATCGTGTTCCGACGCGTTTGAACAAACTCGGCTTAATTTTATGGTGGATTTTGTAGTGTGACACAAGTCTAATCACGGCGGCGTACCGAACCAAAACTGCGCAGTGCCGTTTGACAACCGTTCAAACCGACATCATTTGACCGTCTCGGGGGCGCTTAACAATCAGTCGAGAGCTTGAGACGTTGGGTCGGGGCCGGTATGTACAGGTCGACTCAAAAGAGCTGACACGAATGGATTGGACGAAAGTAATGTCACTTGTCACTGTTGAGTGACGTTCCTATACGGGCGGATCCAAATATTTTATAAACTAGTACATAACACTTCCTCATTTTTTAAGAAAAAAAATATACATGACACAAAGGTATGACGGTTCGCTACAAATATTTTACTATCATGGAGTTTTTATTTGATTTATACCCTGTTTTCACACTGAAGCCGCAATCTACAAAATCAGAGAGAAAATATGCGAAATTTAAACGTTTCGCTGCAATGTCCGCGCTTCACGGCATCAGTGTGCAAACAAGGTTGCGACTGTAGTACCTACGTACTGTTGCATCAGTTATGTCAGCGAGGCTATTTATTTTCAGTTCCTTGGTTACAAATAATAATTCCTTGGAAAAAAAAACAATAAGTATTACACCTATTTTAAAAATCGAAATTTTACTCTACTGCTGCTATATTCACGCTTTACCCTCGAAAGGGGAGACCCGATAGGTGCATGTGACGTGCCTTGAAGGGTGAATTTTAAAACACAACTTTGAAATTACCCACTCAAGTATTTCTCAAGTGAGCAAGTGATATTAAGCATCGTAAATTTATAATGAGAAATGAAGATGGAAATTTTGAGACATGATCTTACAGATGGATGGCAGGCTTTTAGAGACAAGACAGATAGATAGGTTCATTTATTTCTTATTGAAAATTACATAGTGTTTTATTTTCTAAAACTAAAATGAACACAAAAAGATCGTCAAAATAAAAAATAGAGAATAATTAATTAGACAATAAATTAGAAGCACATATCCATCGAAAAAATTACTATCACAATGTCAATCTATAAAATAACGAATATCTAAATATATGTTGTATATGGTCTAGGCCAACCGTCAGTTGTCTTGTTAACTAGCAATTTAGTGGTTGTTACAAAACTGATGACTGGTGTCAACGGAATATATTTCGTCACCAACTGACAGGGTAGACGGTATTTAAAACATACCTTAAGTTTTGCCTAATTCTGCCGCCATAACGCAAAAGGGCACAACTAACATTTTTTTTCCACACTGAGTATACATATTCAGAATCAGTGAAATTTACTGATTCTGAATATGTATAGAACTCAGAGTCGAAAAAATGTTAGATGTGCCGTTTTGCGTTATGGCGGCAGAATTGTACAATTTAAAATAAAAATGCCCCTAAGTATACATATTATAAAAAAACCGTAGGAATTTCACGTTTGTTCACAGATTACACAAAATTATATATTATTGGGTAGATTGTTTGTGGTTGTTGTATTAGGTTGATAGGTCTATTGTTTGCAACTGTTTTATATAAGTTAGCAATGTAATTTTCTTTTGGTGTGCAATAAAGTATGATTGTATTGTAGATTATAAACTCGGTTAACACATAGAATACTTTTTATCCGATTTATTCATGTGTCATTCTGTTGCAGGTTATGTTTTTTGTAATAATAATTATGTAGTATGAATTGATGAATAAATTATTCTATTCTATTCTTATTTCACCTCCACAATTAGTCTATTACACAACTAGGGTGGTAATATAAAGAAAGGCCGAGATCGCAGATGTTTGCGGCCCGAGCCACAGGCGAGGGACGTAAATGTGCGATCGAGGGCTTCCTTTATTACCTCCCGTGTTGTGTACATCATTTTATATCTACACTTGGTCAGAAAGCGGCTTTTTCCGTACGGCGTGCGGAAAAAGCCACTTTATGGCCAGTTGTGGCATGAACGAAGTTTCGAGTTCCACTAGTTAAAAAACTAATATTACTTACCTTAATTTAAACAACTCTTCTATTTTCCACCGAAAGTATTTCACGAAAATTGTTAAGTAAAGCTTCCAAGTTTGTTTTGTTTTAAGTTGTGGAACTTTCAAAAATCTTTAGCAGCCCGAAAGTTTCGGTTCAAATTTAGTTGCGCTATGCAAAGACCTAGCGAACTTTGTCAATCACTTCAAAAGGAACACCTCAATAAATATGCAAATTTAACTTATGAGTTTTAACGGATTCATACCTTTAAAATTAAAAATTAGATGACTATGACTAGTTAGCAGTGGCGTGGCGTAAAAGATATCCTAGGGCAAGCCGGTCCAGATTTGGCGTGCATTTACCGTAAGAGCTCTAGAATAAGGTGGTCAAAAGCATGATATTAGGCAAGCCGGTAGGAATCGAGTTGTTTGGACGCCACGCCACTGCTAGTTAGGCCTTAATTAAACAAACAAACACACTAAACACATTTAACATTTTGTTTTATTGTACGTGTTTTGTTTTTTGTTGTATGTTGGTACTATCGTAACACATAGGAATTTGTGTTACAAATTACCACACAATTTATAATGGTAAACTTGTTACACAAAGGAAAAAGTTAATACTTGGCTTAATAAATGACGTTTAATAATTGACCGGTTTAGCCTAGTGGGGGGGGGGTTAGTTGTGGTGGTAGTGGACGCTGCCTACAAAGCTGACGGTCCTGGGTTCAAATCATGGTAAGAGCAAATATTATTTGTGTGATGATATTTGTTTCTGAGTCTTGGATGTATTTAAGTATTTGTATTTATTAAATATATCGTCGTCTAGTATACATAACACAAGCCTTATTGAGCTTACTATGGAACTAGTTCGATTTGTGTAAGATTGTCCCCTAATATTAATTTATAATAAAGCCTTAACTACGAATATATTTTTTTGAAAACGACCCATTAACGTAATTTGAGAATAAATAAAAAATAATAGAAAATAAACAAACATACTAAAATTAATGGAGATATATGGGGTCTCCGTTGTCAGAATAGGTTTTGGAAGTGTAAAGGATCTCCAAACGTCAAAATGATGAAATCGCATGACGGATAACTCCCTATTTTTCTACTCTAAAATAAAACGAGGTAATTATAAGGCATTTTACGAGCCTCCTCTTTTTCAAATGAGGTTGAAAATAGAAGAATTACAAAGCAGTCCCTATTACAGCTACACATTATGTCATATTTCCTATTTTCAGTCCGTTTGAACAAAAGTTCAGCGTTTGACACCTTATATAGCAGAAACATTATTTTCCTTGAAAGGAAACATAGCTCTGTCACATGATTGACGTTAAAATATTGGTCTGTTCCCTAAATAAAACGTCGACCCAAGTCCGCTGGGTGAAAATAGAAAAACAAAGCTTTATTCTCAAATAGGTAATTGGAGAATTTTAGGACTAAACATTCACGATTTCCCCATACCAAAAACGTGTTTGTGTCGGTCAGCCACAGGACTAAATCTTTTGAACCGTATTAGACAGAAACCTGTTTTTTTACAGAATGTGTAGTGTATTTCTATTGTCGCTAGAAGATTAAATAATAAAAACAAAATTAAATCACGAATGAAAGGAGGTCCCCGTACAAGAAAGGCGAGTTTTTGACGTTTTTTGCTCGATTTACCTGATAGGTAAATTCTTGATAATTATGTTCACAGAATGTGCAATTTTATTGTTTTTTTTCTACTCTTGTACTGTTATCTGTCTTTTACTTGGTCACGAACACTAATATAAGAACATACGTAATATGAGTTCAGAGAAGTCTATACTCTATTCCCCATAACAGCACTAGTGTCGTTATAGTCACTTTACGTTATTGCTAGAAGCCACAGACTTCTAAATCTAGGTTAAACTTAGGTCAAGAATTAAGCGCTCAATTTTAACTTTACGGTAAAAATGCACAACTACCAACTTAACAAATAATTAAATTCCTGCGGTTTTTAAGAAAAACAAAACTTTCTGAACTAAATTCATTGATGCCAACATAAAGAAAGTATTTTTAATTTAGGTATATTTTAAATAAATAAAAAAAGTTTACCATAGACACATACCTGTCAGTGAAACGTCATATTTGCCTTGTTTCCAGGTTATGATTAATTTTGTATATTATAATTTAAAACCTCGTCGTAGAAAAAGTATTGTATACAACGTTGTATAATTAAGTCAAAAAACGCTCATTGCGTCTCTATTTGCGATACTCGCCGCATTCGCGGCTCGTATCGCAACTCACGCAATTCGCATTTTTTGAACCCACTTATACAACTGTTGCATAAAATACTATAATAACAACAAACAATAAAAAAAAAATAAAGATAAAAATAAAAGAGTCTATATGAGAAACATGTTTTTTGGCATCTTTTTGCTCGACGGTGTTACGGAACCCTTCGTGAGCGAGTCCGACAAAATCCCAACAAAATAATTAAATTAAAATTCTGCCCAAATATAATCAGCCTGTGCATTTAACTGACAAGGTGGATATCGCTTTCTGTCAAGTGAGCGTCCTTGTTTGTCATCAATGACCAGACATGGAAGTTTTTGTGGCAAAAACGTCAAGTAACTAGGGACTTCCTTCCGACACTAAAGTTATATCGTTATATAACATCGATCGGTAGTGATCAGCATTTTAGTTAATTTTTATTTTATCCGGTGAACCTAATATTATCTATTATGAAAATGTCACTTCGAAATAAGTATTTGAAACAGTTATTGATAAATTTTGTATTGCGAGGAAGTCCCTAGTCAGTTGACGTTATTGCCACAATAACTTCTATGTCTAGTCATCAGTATCATTACTGGCAACACACACTAGTCAAAAACCTTGGTCTTGACTTTGAGACATTGCGAGATTTCGGACGCGGAGACCATTTCCAGTTTCCCGACACAGCTACGAACATTCCTACCGCACTATTATTTGCTAATAGTCCCTGTAGCCCTAAATCATCCCAGCAGTTCAATTTATCAGCTGCCGTGCCGTTGTTTTATCACAAACCGCTCTGTTTCACTTTTTGTGTATATACTTTTATCCATAAACCTGTATTTGGTGTTTATAACGTGTGATACATCGCGCTGTTCCGCTCTGTGAAAGTATGTACGAAAGAGGCAGCGATAGGGTGTCTAATTTTTGGGAGCGGGTCGATTGGTTTTGTGCTCCGTTTACACTGACTCAATGTTTTAGCGATTAGTATGAGTAGGATGGGGGATAGTCAAAATTATACTTGCTTAACACATTCGTACCTAACTGTGCAGGTTTGTATCAAACGTAGAATTTCTTGCTAGCTGTTTTATGCCTTCATTTTAGTTTAAAAATTACGTGTTTTATATTTCACTTAATGATCAACACTTGTATCAAAAAAATCTATAGTAATAAAATATGTGTTTATTATTGTTATTGAGCGATCCTTTGCTTTATAAACTATGCTAAACTACCCATAACTCTTACCAATTACTTAATATAGACCTCGCACAACCTTATCTTTATCTCCTTCCAAAAGTTCGTATAAAAGCTAATTGAGACAAACAGAATTAAAAAAAAAATGGACATTAGCTTATAATGCTATGCTCTGTCGCGCGATAAATAAATGATAAAGCATCCATCACGTTCTGACAAATAGTGTGTGAGAGTGATGAATGTTTTATCATTTATTTATCGCACGACAAAGGGGTACCGTCATAAGCCTACAGAATCTGTTTAAAGGTTGACTAGACTGAACTAATTGTCCAATCCATGGAAACGCTTGTTGAACTTTAATTTTAAGTATTTAAATAGTTTAACTACATTTACGTCAGTTCATCATCCATTCAGTCATACAGTCCATCAGTTTATTTAATATTTGTTGTACATACAATAAAAAACTTACAGTTAAAAAATCAACCTTAAACCATAAATAAGATTTTCATACATTTTTCACGACTTCTTCAATAAAACTCAGTTGAATGATTCAGCTAGGCCGAGAAACAAAGGTCTTGCGTGTCACTTCACTCGAGCAAGTACTGCTCCGGTTCCAACGTGCACATTGCCCGTTCTACCGCGGTGGCTAATGGGTCGGAAACAGTTGTTTGATGTCGATATACCCGGCGATGTGTCATGCGAGGCCACCTGGGCTAACCGAGCGTTCGACTCTTCCGAGATTAAGGAACTCGGGGTTGAACCGGGAGGTGAATGTACCCAGCTTCAAGATTCAGTTGGTGAAAAAAGTGAAGAGGGTTTGTGAGCCATCGACAAGTCAATTTGGAGAGCCTCCGTTTTGAGACGCTTAAGGTGATTGGAGTCACTTGGTTTCCCATACAAATTAAAATAGGGCTAAGAATGTACTTTAAAATGTCTGATTTGGTAAATATTTAAATTGTTTTATTTCATGGCCTGATACAATTTACCTTAATTCTACATTCTGCGTTCTCTACTTCATGCGTTAATAATTTTTTGCTCCATATACGGTTTTCTACTATTGTCTTTTCTTTTTATTTTTCTAATCGTCTGTACTTATCGTTCTTTCGATTCTCATAAGTTTAAAATTGTGAGTGAGCGGCTAAATTTAAATATTTTCCATATATCTGTTCTTTTTAACCGACTTCCAAAAGAAGGACGGTTCTCTATTCGTCTGTATGTTTTTTTTATTTTTTTTTGTATGTTTCTTACGCGATTACTCGAAGACAGCTGGACCGATGTGGAAAATTCTTTTTTTGTTTAAAAGGGTTATACTTCCGAGGTGATTCCATTGCAACCAAATCAAGATCTGATGATGGGATCTTGGAGAAACCCAGGGAACTCTTCAAATATTAGAGGCACACATATAGCGATTTCGGTATTTTTCGTGGTTTCTTGTCCATTTCTTATTAGCAATAAGTTTTTAGTGTTAACCGACTTCAAAAAAGGCACGAATGTTTATGTAGGTTTCTTCCCCGATTACTTAAAAACGGCTGGACCGATTTGGAAAACTAATTTTTTTTGAAAGGGTATATATAGTTCCGAGGTGATTCCATTGTAACCAAATCAGGATCTGATGGTGGGCTCTTGGAGAAATCGAGGGAATTCTTCAAATATTAGAGGCTCACATATAGCGATTTTGGTATTTTTTTTAGTTCCTCGTGCATTTATTATTAGAAATAAGTTTCCAGTCTTAACCGACTTCAAAACAAAAAGCAATTTTTATGTAGGTTTGTTCCCCGATTGCTTGAAAATAGCTAGACCGGTTTGGAAAAATGTTGCCACGCAAAGCTGGCTATGCTGAGCTCCTTAGCTAGCACCGACTTCAAAAATAACAGGTTAAAAACTATAAATATCTGTATATGTATATATGAATCGTTGATGATACATTTCTTTGGGTCATTAACATATTATTTTTTGTTTTTTAGTTTATTGAAATGAAATGAAATATGAAATGAAATGAAATATGAAATGAAATAATTTATTTCTGTAAGTAGGCCTCAAGGGCTCTTTCACATGTCTGAGTCTTTTGGCGCTTCGGCAAATGACATTCTGGTGAGAAGAAGCGCCGGAAGAAACTCACCAGTTTCTCTTTTAAAATAAACATTGAGCATTACAATAATTGTGAAAATGCAATTTCAATAAGTAATACAATTCATCAAACAACTGCTTAACTAATAGGTATACATTTCAATAAACATAAAACTTTTTTAGAGATGTAAAGGTTCTCTAGGCGTCAAAACAAGATAAGATATTAAAGTTTTAACCTCAATAGGTTCGAGAAATCTTTAATGAGCAATAAGAAACGTGTCAAAATACTGTTAATATAGACTTCGCAATAAAAATGAACCAGAGGAAGACCCAAAAAGGCGGTGGACGGTCAACATCTAAGAAACTTTGAGGAGTATTGACAAAGAAAATATCTTGGAGAAAGGAGGCTAAGGATAGAAGAGGACAAAAATTCGTAACATAGTAAAAATATGGTTCGTGAGAATGAGAATGTTTAATTTGCATAGTAGATACATTCGGTGATATACATAGTAAATAGCAGTAGCGTGGCGTCCAAACAACTCGATTCCTACCGGCTTGCCTAATATCAGGCATTTGAGCACCTTATTCTACAGCTCTTAAGGAAAACGTACGCCAAATCTGAACCGGCTTGCCCAAGGATATATTTTACGCCACGCCACTGGTAAATGCTGGAACTGCTTATGTGGACTCTAGTCATTCTTGTACTAACTGCACGCTAACCTCGATTGCCTCAGCAATAAACTTTTGTATTAAACCCGCTGCGACGACTTCAAGATGGCTGGGAACGGCAAACTCTAATGCTCTATTTAATTTAAAACCAAGTTTTGTCTCGAGAGCGCATAATCACAGCTTGTGTGTTCTGATTGTTTGGCCTTGTGCACACTAAGAGAAAATTATTTTTTCTAAAACATGAAAGAATAAAATAAAAACAAATTTTACAGGGACACGCAAGGACGCATCAGCACATACTTAAACTTCGCGTTTGTCGATTTAATGGTGTTCTCCGATGTGGTTGAAAAGGAAAGCGGGTCACTAGTTCATTCTTTATTTTCATGACCAGTCCTCGAGGTATATCTTATGAGATGACCAGACCAGGTTAAAGTTAGAGGTAGATCTTCCATCGCCAGGAATCAGCTTTCAGGGAACAATGGCTCCGATAGTTTTCAGACGGTTCCATGTCTTGTACTTATTGTTTATTATGTACAGTTTTGTCACGCCACAAATCCAGCGGAAGATACTCATTTCAGCCTATTGCTGTCATTTTATTATCATAAAGAACCCAATTTTCTGAATAGGTACACAATGATGCCATGTAGTTTCGGCTTAGAATTGAAATGATGCTTGGAAACACACAAAATTATCAAAGTAGAGAAAAAAAAATCATTATAATGTAAAGATATGTATATTTATTTATCGTCCTAAAGTAAAACAATAGTTACTTTAAGAATCCTCACATTTCAATAAAAATTAAATTGTACAAAACTATACTTAAACGCACTTTTTATGGTCGATATTAATAACTGCGCTATCTGACTGTCAAGTGGGGCGATTACTGTTTTCCTCAATGTTATTTGGACTATGTTGGGTAGCTCAAGTCTTCCAGCTCATATTGAAGAAATCCAAAAGAATCCATAGCAACCAGTGTGCCACAGCCTGCGTAATTTCGCTTATTCCAAGCAGGTAGTGGAGCGAGTAAATTGAATTTGAAATTCCGTAATCTTCAAGAACTTATTACGAGGATTTGCATTATCTTGGCTTAGCTGACAACGTGGACTCATCCGCGGTAGAGTTTATTTTTGAATGGTTTCTCTTATTCTAGGACTATTAGTGGATAATCCAATTTTATTAGGACTGACTAATCTGCTCCATTGACAACTAAATATAAGTAGTTTTGATGATATAGAGAAATAAGTAGTTTTTCTTCCTTAAGCCGTATAAAAGATGAAACGACTGGGTGAAATAACTAAATATTTTTACTAAAAAAACCCGACCGCGGTGCACTTTAAAAGTACATAAAATCCGCAATTTTGTTTATTTTAACGAATTTCATACCCAGTGACACTCGCTCCATCAAGACAAATCCAATGATGTATCATTTATCAAAATCGGTTGTGCCGTTGAGTAGTTACGAGCGGACACAGGAACGGACATACATACATACAGGTCAAACACATTACCGTCCTTTGGGCTTCGCCGCAGTCGGGTAAAAAAAGACTTTGGCAAGCGCTTTCGTGGCACAATTGGTAGTGCGCTTCTGTTGCCCTGAAGAACTAGGTTTGAATCCTAGCCGAGGCATATTTTTTTCAATCTGTAGACTTATGATGCTACGCTTTGTCGCGTGATAAATAAATTGATAAAGCATTCGTCACGTTCTGACAAATAGTGTGTGAGAGTGACGAATCCTTTATCTTTTATTTATCGCGCGACAAAGCGTAGCATTAAAAGCCTACTGGTCTGCAATAAAATATTTAAAGAGTATTTATTTTAGTAATCTTTCCGTTAAATTACTCATACAAATTTAGTACATGCGCTTTTTTATTTAAAGTGTGTTCTTAACTGACAGTTAGCAGGTCGTCACAGAACTGACGATTAGTGTCAAACTCCATACATTTCGTCACGGACTGACAGGTTAGACGGTATTTGAACATAGCTTAAGTTTCGCCTAACCGTAGATTTTAATATAAAAATGCCCACATGTAAAATTATCAGGTTATACACTGTAACTAAAAATTATTTTTTACGAAGCAGAATCTTCTGAGTAGTCTAGAACCTAAGTTCTACAGAATTACCAAAAATACGATTGTAATGAAGTGGGATCTTCGGTGTATCCACCATAATGTATGGCCAGGGAAATGGTATTTTTGGAGAACAACCCCAGTTCTGTAGAGAGCAGTGCGATCATCTGTCCAACAAAAATTGGTCGACTGAAAGCAACTATCATCGACACCACGGCAGCCGTGTATCACTTCCACGCTTTTCCAAAAATCATAAATCTCCCCGCTGCCATCGTATATCGTCTCAGCAGCACAGATCCGCTATTCCGAAATTCCAAATTCGACGTTTCTATCACGCCGTTCTACGTTGTGAAATGTTATTTCACAGGAGCGCAAAAGGGATGGCGGGACATGAATTTCGAATTTGAAGTTTTAGAGTAGGTGTGCAGGTAGCGTTTCGCTTCGAATTTTATTTTCTACTAAATCAAATTCTGGTGGCGTGAACGTCTGGCAACGGTTTTTTTATCGCCATTCGTTTGAGTCTGAGGCTCAATAGTGGCAGTGAAAAGTCGTAGATCTAGCTCAGGTCGAGCATGGGCTGAGCTATGACAGTATTGCAGTCGAAAGTTGAGCTTATCTTAAGTATAGTAACCGGTATGATTAAACCGGACAAGCGAAAATATCTGACATGACTTATTTGGCGTTGGTGATAAGAATACGATCTTCTTTACCTTCTTCATATTTTTTACCACCCTTTGGCTTGATCATTGGATCAATTCGATGGTACCGTAATACTGAAACGTGGAAGTACACTCACGGACAATGAATTCAGGTCGTTTTTTATATAATTGTTCATAGATAGTGACCCAAATTCATTGTTGAGTGTAGTTCTAATTCAGTTTACAAAATTTGACCCGAACAAACATGCATAGAAACATTGTACGTTAGTAAAAAAGCTTGTAAACAAGTTTCTGTTAAAGATGCGGTGTTCCTAGAGCGCTATGACATAGGGTACCTCAAGAAGCGTGTTAACAGAGCCCTCAAAGGACTACAACGTATAGGCAACCTCTCTGGTGTTGCAGATATCCATCAGGTGGCTCGTCTGCTCGTTTGCCATTTATTACATAAAAAAAAGAGTTATGGAGAAATTGTTTGGTTAAACTAGTGCATTTAACCCATCACGCAAAATCAGCATCATCACAAAAATCATTACTATAGTCGTTGAGTTACGTAACAAGCCCGCGTAAACCTATAGTAAAAGGCTTCTAAGAATAGATTTCCACGTCTTTTCTACGACAAATTGTGTCAATAACTGTTCCGAGGAAACCCGAAAAGGGTTAAAGTTTAAACAAAATGTGCCACCTACTAGAATGCTCGAACAATGGAAATGTTAAAAGGAGAGTAAACACGAAAATGGAGTTTAACACGTGGAGATAAGAGCTCTATTATGTCAGATAGAGTTGAAAAAACTTGGCAACGTTTAGCGGAGTAGTGCTCCCTTAACGTGTGCTTCAAGTGTAAGAAGAGAAGCGATAAAGTCTAACATATTTGCTAAGCCTATGCTCAATTGATTTACAATCGTTCGGCAAATCGAAATGGGTTAGGGTCATCTCGCAAAAAATATTACATATTAGAACATTACTACTTTGACTGAGATGGCAACTTTTGTTTGTGATTTGTGTTCATTGTGATTTGTGTTTTTTGTATTATTGCCGCGTATCATAACACTATCTCGAGACTTATAATCCATAGACTTGAGACCTACAATATCAAACATTATGCTACACGACACGATAGTTGCCGGAGGATTTGAAATGAAAAATTTACCTAACCATTTTTATGGTTATTATGGTCCGAAATAAATCATTGATTTTGAATTTGAATTTTAAATATTTTACCTCTAAAAGTTGCGCAGAACTAAACTTTGATGGCCTCTCAAAATCTATTAAGTGACATTGTCGCTGAAACGATTACAAGACTACACTCACACCACCGGGAGCCATCCCGACTTGCAGTACTCTTTGACAATTCGCCACTTTTCACTTGTGACTCGCGCTGCGCCGCTCGCTCTCACAATTTCGCCGCTTGCCGCTCGCTCCACCCCGCTCGCTGTCCCACCTCTCACAATCCATTACACGCGACACTGTCGCTGAAATGATTACGAGACTACACTGGCAACATCGGGAGCTATTTTGACTCGCAACACTCATCGACAATTCACCACTGTTCGCTTGTGGCTCGCGCTGCGCCGCTCGCTTTCACAATTTCGCCGCTTGCCGCTCGTCGCTCGCTCCACGCCGCTCGATAGCGCACCTCTCACAATCCATTACACACGACACTGTCGCTGAAACGATTACGAGACTACACTGGCAACATCGGGAGCTATTTTGACTCGCAACACTCATCGACAATTCACCACTGTTTGCCTGTGGCTCGCGCTGCGCCGCTCGCTCGCACAATTTCGCCGCTTGCCGCTCGTCGCTCGCTCCACGCTGCTTGCTGGCGCGCCTCTCACAATCCATTACACGCGACACTGTCGCTGAAACGATTGCGAGACGGCACACTCGCGACATCGGAATTATCTCGACTCGATGCGGACGGATAATCGCTATTGTTAATTAGAATTTGTGTAGATGAAGAATGGAGTTATAGAACGGTATAAATGTTTATGTTTTGATAATGATTATGTGAATGATGAATTATTAAGTGGTTAATTAGATTTGTGAACAAATCTACCTGTTCTGTCTCAAGTGATTTTATTGATCAAAATAAATGTAGCAAGAGGTTTTATGAATTTGAGGAAAATCTTAACAGCGCTACGAGTATACAGTGTGTAAGTCTAATACGGGCGAATATCTTAACGGTGGTTAGTATAGGACAAAGTGAAGATAATTAGATAACATTTACTTAAAGTTGCAACAGTAATTTTGTCCATACAAAAGAATTCAGCCCGCAATGTAATGCAAACACACTCACGTTAAACGCTCGTTGACAGTTACGTTGACATTTCAGTACCGCCGTACCGTACCGCAACCATGTTTACAGTAGGTACATTGCTGCTGAGAAATTTAAAAAACATTAATTATGGGGTCGTAATGAACTGCAACTTAAAAAAACCTTTTACTTCATGATTATACTAATGAATACTATGTCCGATTTAATTTATCGCCCGTATTAGACTTACACGCTGTATAACCGTTGAACTCCAAAGATAAAGGTGTGTGTGTATCTTTGGAGTTCAACGGTTAGGACCGCACAGTATTAATACATATTTTTTTCTTCCTACAAAACGTACATCGCGCGCTTGAATGTGTGCGCGCCGTGTACGAACGCACTACAAGCAAAGAATTAAGAATGCGTAATAATGCTCCAGTATGGATCGCACTCACACAGATATACTATCGCGCGTCTGTGTGAATACGTGTCGCGCGCTCCTAAACGACCGAAGTTGGACTACTTGTTCGTCTTTATACTTTGCTTAAAAAATCCTCACAGTGACTGATTCTGAGGGGTACAGTCGCCATCAGATATATCTGAGCTGTCAGTGTACTCATAAATATCTGACGGACACGGCTCTATTTTCATAGCATTAGAGCCGTGTTCAGATATTTATGAGTACACTGACAGCTGAGATATATCTGATGGCGACTGTACCTACTCGTTTAATTTGAGAAAAGTAAAATCGCGTGTTATTCGTTGCGGCTTCAAGGAAACCCATATTAAACCGGAAGCTACGAGTTGTTATCTGTAACTTGTAATAAGGTACTCGTATAAGTACAGGGTAGTTTTAAATAAAAAATATCCGCAGTTAGGGCTTAATTTAACAAAATGTTAATTTTGTTCCTTTGTGTGACTAAAGTTGCCATACGATTTAATATGGTAAACTTTCGTTTCACAAAGGAACAAAATTAACATTTTGTTAAACTAATCCCTTAACTATAGACATTTTTTTAAAATGACCTGCTATTTGGTAACCCTCTGATATCGCAGAGAATCGAAAAAACGGCGTTTGTTATATCGATCATTACACACCCATTTCTGAACCATGGGTGAGCACAATTTATGATCAATAACTATAACCCACCCACAACCCACACCTAAACCTACTCACATTATCACACTATCAAACTATAATATTATAAATGTGAAAGTTTGTGAAGATAACAAACATCTTCTCATCTAAATAACGGGGTAACAACTAGATAGATTGAATTGAAATTTGGCATGCAAGTAAACCTAGTCCTGGATTGAAACATAGGATACTTTATATCCCGGTAAATAGTTTCCTTGGGACATTAACGGCAATAACGCGGGCGAAGCCACGGGAAAATTCAAGTATTTATTATAACTAACGTAAGATGTCTCTCCAGTTACTAAATTTCTACCAGGATTTACACGCGTCTCTAATTACAACAAACGATATTACACAAAACAATATTCCGACCATAATAATTCCGACAACAATGGCCGACGAATCTTAAACAATTGACAAACAGCCGTTAAGAGTTCCATTCAAGTTATTCAATATTCGAATGTTGGAATGAAATTGTTGGAACGATCAATCATCACTCTAGGGGACGCTTCAATCTGGAATCATCTTTAATAAGTCGCCAACTGACAGGTGTGAATGAACTGTGAAGGATTCCTTATTGCTTGAATAGAATATTGACTTGACTTTTGTCAGGAATTTCGTTGCTCTTCCGAGTTTAAGGGCGTGCTACACTTGCATTTCCCGAAAAAAAATGTCGTGTTATCTTTAATACATAATAAGACACTTAAATAAGTGACTTTATTAGAGACACTTTACTATAGATAATTATAATTATCAATGGTTAAAATAAAATTAAGTATGCTAAATGGGTTTGAAAGTTTGTCATTGTGAACAATTACTGTGGTAACAATTTCTTTAAAAGTGAAAAAATATGTATTATTTTAAGATTAATAAAGTTTTGAGATTAAAATCAAATTTTCAAAAATAGGTGACTAGACATGCTCTTTCCGTGTACATCATATTATCATCATACATGTTTGTAGATCTGCAGACACTACATTAAACAACACTGCCGTATCGACACACCCGACGTCTCTCGGAGAGGTCATTAAAACCGCATTAGAGGCAGTGACAGTTGCTAGCTCTAGTTAGTAGTATATCGGAACTTCGAGCAATAACCGGTAACAGTATAACCAGGGTATACAGTAGTTTTTTTCCTACAAAAGGTACATCGGGAGCGCGCATGTGTGCGGACGCATCACAGGCAAGGATTTGAGCATGTGCAAGCATGCCACAGTATGGCGTTCACTCACACAGACGCGCGTCTTGCGTCTGTGTAAATACGTGTCGCGAGCTCCTAAACGTCCGAAGTCGTACTACTTGGTTCTCTTTATACTTTGGTATAACAGCAGTCATATTTCAGGTAAATCGCGCCGCTTGCATGTGTGCGCGCCGTGTACGAACGCACTACATGCAAACTATTACGAATGCGTAGCAAAGCGCCAGTCGGGGTCGGGCCGTCGCCGCGGCCGTTCGCTCCCACGAAATGTATCGTAAGCGAGCATTTTTCCGAAAATAAATCCACTTACTAGCGGTTAGCGGCGGTGACAAAACTGACAGTTAATGTCAACAGCAAAATTGGAACGTGTTCTGAAAATCGGGAAATTCAAGTGAAATCGGGACATCTGGCAACTTTAGTAACAGCGATGACGCGGCGATACTGCTCCGATTGATAGCCAGATACTCGTCCGAATATCATTGTGTACCGTATGTTGTGCCTAAATAAATTATAGTTTTGCGCTATCAAGGGACAGCGTATCTCCATATACAGTTACGGACAATATATTCGGCTCATTTTCTATGAAAAATTATATAGAAAATAACCCGAATTCATTGTTCGTGAGTGTATACAAGTGAAAACTAATATTACTATTAGCGAGCGGTAGAATGTATTGTGGAAGAGATGATGGAAACAACTGTTTTACGATTCAAAGAGATTTAATAATTTACTATTTTTATCAACAATAATATTGGGCTTATTTTATGATTGACAAACACGAACTGACAATATACATGAAATAGAATTACTGCCGTTGCTGCACGGCAACCGGCCAGTCGTTATGATAAAAACATGTAAACGTATAAAAAAGGCCGCATCGCAGCCAGCCACTAACAATTACAATTGCAAACTTTACAAATATTACAAAGTAAGAATTAAGAATTCCGTTAGGTTATACTTAAGTTGTGTTTAAATGCCGTCTAAACTTCATTTTGTAATCAAACCTTTGTTGTAGACATTAAACTGTCAGTTTTGTCACCGCCGCTAACCGCTAGTTAACTGGAATTCGTCTCGGAAAAGTGCTCAATTACAAATACAAGCTAGGCAAAATGCAAAAATATAATAAATAAAACAGTTTTTTATATTATAAATACGATAGCAACTTTGTTTGTCGGTTGCCTTTTAATAATTAAACCACTGAACTGATTAAGATGTTTTGGTATGAAGATAATTTATGGTTCTGTAACACAGGATAGCTTTTATTTCGGAGATTACCTACTCCCCCTTTTCCTCCGAAAGGGGGGAAATACATTTTGGTGACGCAACAGAAAGTTAGACGGTATTTAAACAATATTTAAGTACCGCTTCAGCAATTCATTGTACACTTCTTTTGAAAAAGGCTCATGTCTCTGAAAGTATTGGCGGTTGAATACTGCGAGAGATGCGGGCTGAGTACATATCGGTTACCACAATGCTACGGGGTTTTTCTCATTGTGTACAGTTACCAGCATTAATATATGATGAAATGGAGCAAAAATTCTACACCAATAAGGTCGTGTCAGATATTTCTGCGCGCTCCACTTCGTCATATATTTTTGCCGATCACTGTACACTTTCGAGAGTCCTCGAGTCGTTTCGCACAGATAAAATATATCAACATATAAAATAAAACACATTTTAACCATAATTGATATTGTGAAAGCAGGACTTGGAACCGGTATTTTGCCAAATCCCCGAAATAGCCTAACATTCTGAATTATTTTATGCTTTTTATGTAGAGCTCAATCATGTTTTTAAGTAATGACTTCGTATTATTAGATTGTGGGATTAAAAAATTAAAAAATACCGGTATTTTATGGAGAAAATACAGGTATCCAAGCCATTCGTGAAACGATGACCCTCTTTACGTTTATTTAGAAGATCGACCGACTTGAATCAACTTCATTCAATTTAGCTATCATAACAATCATAAAGGCACCAAAATTTTGTTCCAACTCCTAACCATTGTTTAAACCGCAAATGTCCAAACACGTTCAAAGAGCAGTTTGGACTGAACGCTCAACTTTATGGCAAAAGAAAAAACATCTATCATATCGGCGGCCCCACAATATCCGGATGAACAAAAAAAATGGAGGATATAAGGGAGGAATTACATCAATCCAATTTAAGGAACGACTCACATTACGCACATTCCGAGATCTGGAATTATTGGGCGGTCTGAATAGCGAGAGGTAACGGGAGCGGACGCGATTGATAAATAAAGTATATCTATATTTTTTTTTGGTATAGTAAACAAGAATTTTGTTTATTTCAAAGCATGTAAAATTAAAGTAAACCTTAAATATAAACCATTTACCTATGTCTCTACCGGGCGGCAGAAGGCTGCCGATTCTTTGAGCTAAGAAGGAGCCAGCGCTGTGGTCACCAGATACCCGATAAAGCCCGTGGGCAATTTGTTTATGGAGTGCGAACGCACTTGATCCCCACGGCCCCAACGTCTTTACGCATAATTGATATTTTACAGGTAAACCATTGACTTTTCAGAATATTCATATTCATATTTATAAAAGAAAACCTAACCTAGCCCTACTTAAAGTGGCTTACGTAAAAGATTTATCAAAATATTTTCTATTAAAGCTAAAATAATTATGCGAAATGAACTTCGAACAAATAAAACATATGCTAAATAGACGGAGCCTGTCCATGAGCTATTAATAATAATCAAGATTTATTTGACTGTAAGAATTTCGAGATACACGAGTAAATTTTTATGGGTTCTCATTTCCTCTTATTGACGTTGTGTGGGACTGCAGCGCCACCTAGCATTCGTAACTAGAATAGGCTATCAACCGTGAAAAAAAATCAAATCATGATGAAGGTCCTCGAAATATCGCTCCCACGTCTCCTTTGCACCGCACTCCGCACTGAAGGCCTCCCGGGATAAAAATGAAATGTTGGGCTGTAAAAAGTAAGATGTCTGCCGATTGTCCGCCGGACAGCGTCCCGGACAGAATTGAGGCGTAACTTTAATTCCCTTTCATGCTGAACCCGGCTTGATTGACGCAGAAACAATGATTAAAACAAAACAGATTATTTAAAGTGAGTGCAATTAATCGCTAGTAAACGAATATTTGGCGAGCTTAAAGGTGTGATAGGCAAACACTGTAATCTGCACGTCCGTAGATTATCCGATTTAAGGAAGATATAGTGCTATCCACTGATAAGGTCTTTTCTCTCTTTTGGTTAAAACCACCCATACCGACCCCACATATTACAAAGGAAAACAAAAATGTACCAAGTGTCTTTGAAATTAATAAATAAAATAAAATGTATAAATTCCAATCAGAAATGAAGAGACTCGTAGACGATCCAAGGTCACAAACATAGCAAACCGTGTAAGCAAACTGAAGTGGCAATGAGCAGGCAGGGTACATAGCTCGAAGAACCGATGGCCGTTGGGGCAGAAAGGTACCTACTCGAGTGGAGACCACATACTGGCAAGCGCAGCGTGGGACGACCATCTGCAAGGTGGTCGGATGACCTGGTTAGGGTTGCGGGGACTCGCTGCATGCGGTTCGCTTCTATCCGGCCCATGCGGCTATTGAGGAGGCCTGTTTCCAGCAGTGGACATCCTATGGCTGAAATGATGAGATGATGATGAAATAAATACATTCTATTACAATGAGGTTATAGTCGACACCCACCTGTCACCTATTGCTAATGAGGGTCGATTTCAGAGCGTTTCGACCGCGGCGGTTATTGTTATTTTCCTTCGTGTTCCAGAAAATTCGTAGCACTGCATAACATAAGACTGCAAGAAAGTATTTTTTATTTATTTAAAAAGAACATACTACTATCTTTACAGGCTTAACCTAATACGACAGTGTATCTAAAACTAAATTACATTAAACGACGCCTACAACAACATTAGATATTCCTATAATAACATAAAATATAGAGCGTGGCCTTTGTGAATTCGCTCAGAGCACAGTGAAACAAATCTATGTCCGTTGCTACACGGTTAAGAGTACGCAGTGCCCTGACAAAAGGTGCCCGGCGCAGTAACTGTGTCCTCGCGCGTATGGAAAAGAATATAGCAGCAAGCGGTGGTGATCACGGTTAACTTTTATTATAAACGATAGATGGCATCGATAGTTCTTTGCGGTAAATCGAGGAGATACTAGTGAAATAAAGAAAATGCTGGAAAAACTCTGAAATTGACCCATGACTTGACATTCAAGGTGGCTACTACTACAGTCGCGTTCATCATTATCTGAGCAAAGATTGGACCAAAAACATCTGAACAAGATCCTATTGTCAGAAGCATAAGAACTAGATCAGATATTTTTGATCCGGTCTTTGCTCAGATAATGATGAACTCGACTGTACAATGCTAAGGACGATCACTAGTATAGGGAACGTGCACGAACTATAGATGGCAGCACTAAACGACAAAGGACACACGGACAGACAATAAAGGAAACTATCACCCCTGTCAAATCAAGCTGTCAATGTCAATGATAATATGTAAGTGTCAATGTCAAATATAGTAAGTCGTAGCTACACTGACGTTAATCGTCCTTCAACGCGATAAATTAACGTTATTAACGGCGTTTTCGTCAATGTGGCTCCAGCATGAGAGGGTATATGATTTAGATTGGCGGCACCAGTTGGCAGCACCTTCGTCGTGCACGTTCCCTATATGGAAGAGGCATCGATAATTGAGTTTATCGATATAGGTGATCCCTGGCTGCCATTTCATTTTGCCCCCAAGATTCCGAGGTCTGGTCATATTCCAAATATAACTCTCCGGCAAGGTGTTGATGCATTATGTATTTTCCGTATATACTCGTACTTCTATAATATATTCGCGTACTCTGGGGGTCTACTAACTAGTATTATTTCCCACGGGTTGCAGATGGCGCCACGGTTCGATGCACCTAATTGTTTCTATTTGCAAATATGCTGACAAATTACGAGTATGTTGACAATTTGTGCATGGTTTCCAAAGGACTATAATTACGAAAGTTTGTAAAAATGTATGGGGATCTAGGTGTTTGCATGTTTAGATGTTTGTTATTAAATAACGCGATTTGTCCCATTGTGACCGATCATATCTCAGTCCCCAGACTCGGTGGACAGATGATCTCGTGAAGATAGCGGGGGCAGGGCTCGTAACCGGTATTTTGCAAAAACCCCGAAATAGCCCAATATTTTGGATAATTTTATGCTTTTTATGTAGAGCTCATAATGTATTTAAGTCATAATTTCGTATTTTTAGATTGTCTGCTTAAAAGATGAAATAATAAACCAAAGAACGAAAAGATCGGAAAGAATACCGGTATTTTTGTATGAAGCAAATACCGGTTTCCGAGCCCTGAGCGGGGGCCGGTGGATGCGGTCTGCTCAGAACCCCACTTTGTGGTGATCTATGGGGGAGGGCTATGTCCAGCAGTGGACGACTGTGGCTGACGACATAATGATTGCTGATTATGATGAAAGTTGGTATACAATAGACCAAGTCTTGGATTTCGCCGCTGGGAAAGCTAGAGACCAATATTTTCTTTAAAAAATTGTACTTTACTACTAAAGTACCTACTTACTACGTTATGTATTTATTCCAAATTTCAAGCATCTCTGTTTATAAATAAAAAAGTTAATGTTTTTTTTTATCGCAAAGTTTGTTTGCTCTGGTGTTAAGTATTTTGGCGGTTACTACGTTTCTACTTTATGCCATCGATATTAATAACGTTGAACGAGTAAGCTTCAACTTAACTGCCCTATTTAAACACAAAGACCCTGGAAGGCTATAATTGGTCTGTTTATCTGCGTGGGAATAGTGAATATTTTAATAGCTTTAAGAATTTACTATAACATCATTGGGAATTCAATTTGTTACAGAAGGGTACACGGATACAATGTGTCTAGTCACAGTGCCGGATTAAGCCAGCGCGGGGCCTGTAGCATTTCTTCAAAGAGGCGCTACAAATTACAAAACGAGGGGGGGGTCTCATTTTGCGAGTGGACGTGGAGCCCCCCAATGCGCAGAGCCCGTAGCATTTACAAGGGGGGTCCACTTTTGCCCCCCAATGCGCGGGGTCATTAGCATTGGCTACTTTTGCTATAGGTATGGCTAAACCGCCACTGTCTAATCCAGGTGTTCTCAATATTTTTCAGCCCGTGGCGCACCTACAAGTTTAGTACTTTCACGGCGCCCTACCCTAGTTCGCGCAAAATAGGTATTTTTGCTTTATAGGTACCCGCGAATATTTGTGGTTTTAGATGATGGTAGAGGATTGGCTCACGGCGCCCCTCTTTACTTTCTACGGCGCACCAGGGCGCCGCGGCGCACACTTTGGGAACCCCTGGTCTAGTCACTTTTTTAGGGTTCCGTAGCCAAAATGGCAAAAACGGAACCCTTATAGTTTCGTCATGTCCGTCCGTCTGTCTGTCTGTCTGTCTGTCCGTATGTCACAGGCATTTTACTCTAAAACTACATGATGGATATTGATGAAATTTGGAATGTAGGTGTCTTTTATGAGCCGCTACTTAGTTTGGTATATAAATAATTAAAATAAGTATTTTTAGGGGGGGGCACTCCATACATGTTAAAGACAGTAAACTATACGGTTCCTAAGTAATGTTTTTGATTAAGTGAATGTATTTGGAAATAATCGATCCGAAAGTTGTGTAAATTGTGTCCCCCCCCCTCTATTTTCTAAACCGTGCGTCCGAAAAATATGAAAAAAATCACGAAGGTAACGCTTAATTAATACTTTCAACGAAAATTATTTTCAACAAGATCGAATGTACCGTTTTTGAGTTATTGCCGATAAACTGCGCTTCTCAACAAAAGGACGTAATTGCTATGAAGATACGCTTTTTTGTTTTTGTACTTTTTTTTTTACATCGTATTTTTTACCTTATAGTTACGGCTATGGAACCCTACACTGAGCATGGTCCGACATGCTCTTGGCCAGTTATTTGCAAATGAGATTTGAATCCCAAAATGTTGCTTGCAATGAATTTCAAGTCTATACCTACCTATTGCGGTTCAAAAGATAGAGCCCTGTGGCAGACGGACAGCGGTGGCTTAGTAATAGGGTTCCGTAGGCACCCTTTAGCTACGGAAACTTAAACAGATTATGGCGAAATATGAACCTCCTTCGTTTTTAATGTCGGCCCAAAAGAAAGCGCAAGATACGATAAAGTCGGTGCTGGTCAAAAAGTTTATTTACCCGTCCCGGAAGCCAGTGACAGAAAGGGCAAGTTTACCCGAACTAGTGGATATATCCTTGTTTGCTGTAGGTAAATATTCGTTTTCACAGTTGATACTTTTACTTACGTATACGTTACAACCCACCAAACATTTTAACCATCACGCTCCATCAGACATGCCCAAATCAGTTTTTTGTTTAGGATAAATATTTAAATAATTACATACATCTGAAGCGCATATTGGTTTTTTAACTTTATAAATAGATCCATAACAATATAAAAATATGAATTTTACGTATTTTTGCTGTTTAAAAAAATACTAAGGTAAACGTCATAATGTTTGACTAATGCTAATGCTGACTAAGGCTGTCACCCATTGCTAATGAATTAACATTCAAGTTCTACCTTACAACGTTTACCTTAAAACTTTTGATTTTAAATACCGTGATGGGAATGGGATTTAGTATTTATATTTACTTATTTTCTTAGATTAGGTTTTTAACAATATACCTTATAAAAGTAAAATACAACATGCACATACAAAGTATATATAGGTACATTATTGAAAACCTAACTTAGGCCTATAGAGTGCTACCGGCACTTAGTGCCTTTTCACACGTCCCGGTTGCCTTATAATTAGCTTACGCCGGTACGTATGAAAGCTAACGTACATGGCCATACACTTCGCCGCCGGGTACCGGCGCCGGCTACCCGGCAACCGGGACGTGTGAAAAGGCACCATGTTTCTACTATAAAATGCATTTTTTTACACACACGAATGAGTGAACATTAAAAAAATAACATTCCATAGACTTGTTTCTGATCTTTGTGTTCAAACATTATTCAAAAGCAAAACTTAAAAAAAAACTGCCTTCAAACATTGAATCTACGATACATAAAGTTCTATAACTACTTTAAAAAATGCTAAAACTTCTATTCATTTTCCCATAATATTTGAAAAATTATCATGTATCACTTCACCAAAACTAGATTTTGAAAAAAAAAAACCGGTCAAGTGCGAGTCGGACTCGCGCACCGAGGGTTCCGTACAAACTCATAAGTAGATACGCGAATAGTTCAAGAAAAACTGTATGTCGATTTGTTTAGTAGAAGCAAATAAGTATATGTTATGATTTTTGCAAATTTCTAAAAAACAGTGCAAGTTAGGAAAACAGTTAGATTTTCCCTGTAATATTTAGAACCTGACGTGTAATGATTCTATTTAATAGCAAGGACCATTAAATCAAGAGGACTGTCATTCTCCATACAAAAAGCTGTTCCCCGAATTTACAACGCCATCTATGTATAAGCTTGGTAAAATAATTATGTATGTATGTATGTATGTAAACACTTTATTGCACATAAAATTACACAGAAACAGTACAAAGATCAATGGTTATGTACAAAGGCGAACTTATCCCTGTAAGGGATCTCTTCCAGCTAACCTTTGAGCAAATGAGAGAGAATAACTAATGTCGAGGAAGATAGACAAACCAACAAATGCAATTAATTTATCTACACAAGTAAAGGAAAATAAGGCAAATTTTGAATACACATAAAAACTTAACGTGGATATAGGTGCTATTATTAGATATACATATATTAAAAATAGTCAATATATTATCTAACTATATATATATACATATCGTTGTAAATAAATACAGATATACATATGTCTATATATATACATATATAAAAATATACTAAGCGTTCAATCACATTGACAAAAAATAACCCTAATTATAATATTATTTACAATTATTTAACTTTGCAAACGTGACACAGTATTTAAATGTATTTAAATTTATTTATTATTAGCTGTTTACGAACTAATTGTTACTATACTATGTTTCTTTGTTCAATTATAACATCGTTAAATGCTTAGTGTTTTAGCGCCATCTAGTTTTGCCCGGAAATCCCCTAGCGTGAAACATGCCATCGCTTAGTTTTGCTACTCGCCGCTAGGGATTCCAAGTTTTGTAAATTTCTAAAAAGGTAGTAAAGTTAGCAAGACCGTTCTATTTTTCCTGTAATATTCAGGTTGATATTTATAATTAGTAATTATGACACATTTTTCTGATCAGTAACTTCGAAGATAATAGGGGGGGAATGGTACATAAAAATGTATAAATCAAAAACTATACTTATTTAAGAAAAAAAATAAAAATGGTGTTTTAATCTACAAATTAAGCCCTTTCATTTGATACCCCACTCAATATAATAGCCCTACTTTCAATTTTCAAAATCCCATTACAGAGCCTTTTAAAAAAAAAGTAAAAAAGGTACAAGATATTTTTTATATCCAATAGGCTCGGGTTAGCTACTTTTAACATTATTCCAAATTTCAAATCGATAGCATCAGTAGTTCCTGAGATATCTGGCTGTGACAGACGGACAGACAGACAGACAGACAGACAGACAGACAGACAGACAGAGTCGCACCATAAGGGTTCCTTTTTTACCATTTTGGTACGGAACCCTAAAAAGGATCAATCTGAAATTTCAAGAAACTAAAGAGTTTTGCAAATCATTTTTGAAACGAAAAAAGTATGTGGTAATAATTAATAAACATAAAAAAGCGAACAAGAAATTGACTTTATGTAACGTTGGATAAAAAAATGTGTTTCCTGTCCTCCGGCCGGGCCTTGACGGTCGCTGCGCTAAACAAAGATGCCGCTTTCTGGCGCCGTCAAACAGACATAGTATACAAACCTTGGTCAATACATAAGAAACCCTCAGATCACACTACTTGTGATCTGAGACATTTCTTACTCTACTGGCCTCGGTATATAATGTAATATTATGCAGTTTGTATAAGTATAACTGCATAGGTAGCTACAACAGAGGCCATAGACAGGATCAAAGTGGAGTCCAGGTTGAAGAAGTTTGCAGCGTGGAACCTTATAGGTCTCGTGGAGACCAGGCCTCGCAGCTGCTGCAACGCTGTGTGGACTTCCATACCTGTTAACGAGGATTGTACAGTTATAAATAAATATCGGGGCACAATAGCATTTGAGCCTTAATAGGGTGTTTGCAAAAATTGCACCAGGTGGGGGCCATAGCGTTCCCTGGGTTGGAACCAGGTCGCTAAGCCCCGACCACCTTGAAAGGGTCGGACTAGGTGGAGGGTTGGATATTTTTCCCAAAAAAAAAATCCTATAGTAATCTTTCCATTCGCAATCTTTACCATTCTTCACTTTTTCTGTAGAATATTTTCCGAAAGATTACTACTAGGGAAAAAAGTTTTTGGGAAAAATATCACCACACTCGTGGCCAATCATGACAAACTAGATTTTAATAATACCTAGCATCGTTTACGATGTTATTATGATTTTTCATTCATTAAAATAACACTGGCACACACACTGATGTTACATTACTGGTTGCAATAATTGTGCTCATTATATATAGTTTCTAAACACCAAATTACATTATGTTTTCAGACCTAATAGGATAAAATCAATAGGCTAGATTACCCGAAATTTGTTAAAATTGCATAAGATAAGATCCAATAAAATAAGCAAGATAAGGAAATATGTTGAAGTTTTCTATCTAATCTATTCAATAACGTATTTTTATAGATAAACCAGTTATAATAGTAGATCACACTGACTGATCGTGTTTTCTAAAAGTGCTCCTATGAATCGGTTCATTACGACTTCGCACTGCAACTGTTATATAAGCTACGTGTCGTGAAAATTGGCTTGCACTCAACAGAAATATATCTCGGATAGCTGGTTATTACCTACTTGTAATATCGTTATCAATATCAAACTGAAAGGAATTGCATTGTTGCTCGGCATAAAAAAGGATACAATTTTTAATGTTATTGTTTAGTATCATCCCCATCTAAAATGGGGATGGTGAATAATGTTGAATTTTATAATACGTATATAATATAGTCACATGGATTGAATAACAAGTTATAATATATTCATAAGTATATTTATTCGGATAACATCATTACAGTTATTATAAATTGCAAACTTAACCACAAGAATACACATTTAAAATTATATATACTAAAAACTAAAACTATATTATTCATATTTACTTCAAATATCAGAAACTAAATTATTAAAATGTTATTTAAAAAGGTTGACTGAATATGATAGTTTTTTTTTCTTCCCACGACAAAATGACCTTATTATGGGTAGGTTTCGGCCCAAACTGAGATCGAAGCCGAAATTCGGTTTCGGTTGTGAAATCTAGTTTTTTTGGTCGGACACTATCTATGGCTAATAGTTAGGTTACTCACTGTTTTTTTTGTTGATGAGAAAATGGTCCAGCACGGTGATGACGTGGCCGGACTGCCGGCTGCTCTGCTCGCAGCGGTACACGAGGCTCGTGAGCAACGCCGCGCACGTGAACAGTCGCAGGAAGGTCGTCACTGCTGGGTAGTAGCCGATGTTGTATCTCGTGTACTGCGGGAAAATAGTCGTTTTCAACACACTTGCTCAAAAAGTCGCTCTTATTTCGTGGTTCTTATGCGCGGAACGCAGCTTATTACAGACAAGTGCTTTTTACTTTACATTACCACACAAGTGCTGTAATTACCACCAATTGACCGCAGAGAGCACGCCGCGTCGTGGGACTCGGCGCGTGGATATTATCCCCGCGCAGCGCCGACACCGTGTCGTATAGTAATTATCCGATCAACTGGGCTAATGTTGTTAACGAATACAATGCCATTGAGAGGTAAACCACAAATTAGGATAACAAGAATATAGTGTCAAAAAAGTATAACTGCCTTGAAAGATCATTAGATTTTAGATTCTATTTACTAGACAGTAAAGTGTAAATGCAGTTATAGATAACTGCGATCTTAATTTGTTTTGCATTTCACATTCGCCCGACGGTCTGCAAGTGCGTATTCCGTAGAGAAAAGACTTAGAGATACTATGAGCTTTCAACGGATTATTATACATGGGCGCGCCCGCACTACACCGACACCACACGACGAGGTGACGATAGATGAGGATAGATAAACCACTAAATAAATATGTACAAGAACAGAAATTCTAAATGAAAAGTATTTGTTTTCGCAAGTGTGTTGAAAAACGTCGTATGGCACTCGTGGGCTCGTCGTTGGTCATTACAATCTCGGCTGTAATTTACTTCGTCCCCCGTCGCCTTTGGACCATGGGAGTGTTACCAACGAATTTACCAAACTATAGCAAAGCAATATTTATGTTTAACATGAATTACCGCAAAGTAATGCCTGATTCAATCAACTGTAACTTACCATTGATCCGACTAAGACTCTAGTTATTAGATTAACAAATGATATTATCTCCGACAGCGTATACAGACAATGCAGTAATATCTGAAACCAAGATTTGTAAGTAGGTAAGTACTGAAAAGATTCTCTACAAACAATAGGTATTATAAGAAAGAAATAAGGTACACATCTGAGTGCTCAACACTATCCCAGTAGAAGCCATCTTGGATGTTAAGTCAAAACAAAGACACACATAGTATAAAACAAAGTCGCTTTCTCTATGTTCCTATGTGTGCTTAAATCTTTAAAACTACACAACGGATTTTGATGCGGTTTTTTTAATAGATAGAGTGATTGAAGAGGAAGGTTCATATTTATAATACATGCATAATATAGTAAGGAAACACCGTGCGAAGCCGGGGCGAGTCGCTAGTTAGCAATAAAGCCACAGAAATATATCGAAACATGAGTGCAATAAAGAAATTTGATTTGATTTGATTTGATTTGATTTGAAATAGAAGGAAATACTGCATCGCTGGGCGTTTCACGCCAAAAGTGTAATTTAGTGATAGCAAACATACATTTTCCATTTCATTTGGTGGTATTTGAACAATTAATTATACCATTATTATAAGATTTTCAAACTTGATAATAATATTGTCAGAAACTCAAGTTAACGGCGTGCAAAGTAAGTCTTTGCTACTTCTTTTTAGCACGCGAGGTACTTTTTCCTTCTAAATACCTCGATATATTTCTGTAAATAGATCAGACATCAGGGTGTCGACTATTGGGCTTTAGCGTGTCAGGCACTAGAACGTTATCTTTTTATTCCAATAGTTCGATGATATATAGGATTCCAAACATAATAAATAATTTTTTTGATGAAAGTAACAGATTGGTATACAACAACATGTCATGTGTAATAATAGCGTCACGCATACAACAACATGTCATGTGTAATAATAGCGGAATTTTGAATTAAGTGTTCTTTTTTTCGTAGCAAATTCAACAGCAAACTACAAGATTGAACAAAAAGCTTCTTCAAGGTATTTAGTTTCCAAATATTATCCGATCTAAACAATGTAACTCTTTCAGGAGCACAACGTCCATCGGCGAATATGTAGGCTTAACAACACTTAATTGAATTAAGCCACACCTGGCCATAAAGTGGCTTTTACCGCACGCTACGGGTACGGAAAAACCCGCATTCTGGCCAAGTGTAGACATAAAATGATGTATACAATACGGGATATAATAAAAAAAGCCCTCGATCGCATATTTACGTCCCTTGCTTGCAGCTCGGGCCGCAAACATCTACGATCTCGGCCTTTCTTAATTTTACCACCCTAGTTGTGTAATGCACTATTACCGTGCACGAAAGTGAACGCAGTAATATCCGTTTAAAATAGTTTTATTTAATTTAATGATTATGACTCAATAAAGGACATATAATTTGTATATAATAAAGGTAATATAATAGTATTTTATGCAACAGTTGTATAAGTGGGTTCAAAAAATGCGAATTGGGTAAGTTGCGATACGAGCCGCGAACGCGGCGAGTATCGCAAATAGAGACGCAATGGCCCGTCGGGGGAAAGCACACAGTGTCACCAACAAAGTTGCCAAGCTATAAAGCCAAAATTGGCGCAGCATCACAATGAGATGTTCCATAGTCTGGACCATAGAAACATGAGTTTACGGCATTGAAGTAAACTACAGTTATTATTCAGAACTGGCAGATTTGAAGCTTGCATAATCGCAAAGCGACACATTTGCAGTTACATTCCAATAAAAAGCGCACTCACCCGAACACCGAAAAAGTTATTTAAAAAAGTCGCCTGCTGACTCAGAAGTAAGTAATAACTGCCCAATCTCCCTATTTCATTCGTTTCCCTTATCTTGACCGGAACAATCTTCGCTTTATTCTTAATGAGCACTGGCGGCCACTTCTTAACGACTTTTATACGAGATGGCATGTCTGCAGCCAGGGTAAAATGATCTCTAAGTACGTCTGCTATGGTCTTAAGTCGATAGCCAATAAGCATGGAGTGGGAATTGAGTTCTAAAACTGTCAGTATTCGTATTAGGAACGTAAAATAAACGACAATGTACGTTGTTGGAGATTGCCAGTCGAAACTCGAACACCACGCGACGTAATCCGCGCCAGAAGACAAAAACCACAAGATTAGAAGGATTCCCATGGAAAACTTTACTTTTTGCCGAATCTCCCTGTGATATTTCATCTCAAAGTACTTATCGATTTCGTCATAAGTTTCGTAATACACTATGAAAGATTCCCCAGCGTATTTGTACACGAAATACAAATCTACCAGGTACTGCAAATAGCCAAATATAATGCTTATAGTGTCCATTACTTTCACGGATCCATTTATATCAAATAACGTTTCACTGAAATAGTGACAATACAGGTTGTAAGTGAGCATCAGAGCGAAACAAAACAGTATGAAAAACATCTTCAAGAAAGGCCATTTGGCTAGAGCTAATTCGGTCCCTCGGTAGATGTTATGCAAAGTGAATATGGTTAGGGTGAAATTTAATTCGTTTAGCGCGTCGTATGCGTCCATTTCGTGGGGTTTTACGGTCAATGTCAAGCGTGGACTGTCTTTGAGGGCGTGACTGTGGAACTAATTGCTTTAAGTAACAGGGTGCTTCTACAAAGTCATTTCATAAAGTGTTCTCGTTTCTTAATGGGACGGACGTAGAGGGAATGAAGGAATAGTATGTTCAGTTGTACAGCTCTTTAACAAAGTATAAAGATGAACAAGTAGTCTAACTTAGGCCGTTTAGGAGCGCGCGACACGTATTCACACACAGTGTTGGGCACTCATGACTAAAATCGTCAATCAGAATAAAAAATCGTGAGAATAAATCATTTCAGTTTCAATCAGAATAAATTTGAAATGGTTAAATCACTTAAGATTTATTCTTCACTCAAAAATTTGAGTAAAACTAACTTAATCACCAATGAAATAAATTCAATCATGATTTTTTAGTTAAAATTAATTCCTCTGATTGATTTATTTATCGAAAAAAAGGCTTCGAGCCTAAAGACTTTTCGAGTCTCAATAAATTTACAAGGGCTTGAAGCCTTTCAATATGTAAGCCTTTTAAAAAGTAAATGTATAAGAACCTAAATAAAATTATAAATATAATAATAATCTTATTCTAAATATCAATTAGTCAACTAAAACGTTACTTTAACTAATAGTCTGTCTGAATAAATTAATCAAAATTTGATTCGTCATTTAGAATAAAAATGAAATGATTTAATCATTTTAAATCAAACCAGAATAACTTGCTCATGATTTTCAATCTTACTCAAATATTTTGATTGAGAATAAAATTTCAAATTTTATTCTTATTCTTAGTCAACTAATTTTTTGCCCAACTCTGTTCACACAGACATGTAACAGTGTGTGCGTTCCATACTGAGGCATTCTTACACATTCTTACTTCTTTGCTTGTAGGGCGTTCGTACACGGCGCGCACACGTTCAACCTTTTGTAGGAAGTTACTGCTATTATACTGTGTCTATGGCTCTTTACTAGCCAAGTCGTTTCAAAAAAGCTATTTAAATAATATCGTGATAGCTTATCTGTAGGCGTATGATGATAGCCTTTGTCGCACGATAAATAAATGATAAAGCACCCGTCACGTTCTGACAAGTATGTAAGTAAGTGTGAGAGTGACGGATGCTTTTTCATTTATTTATAGCGCTCAAAACGTAGCATCATATGCCTTATGATGCTACCCTTTGTTGCGCGAAAAACACGGGAGGTACTAAAGAAATCCCTCGATCGCATATTTATTTTACCACCGTAGTTGTGTAATGTACTATTTTTAAACGGTTTTATTTAACTTACCGTGTTTGTGTCAAGTTTGTTTGTTTGGGTCAAATCTTGCGGCAGCTTTTTCAACTACTTCTACTAAACCGATTTTTATGAAACTTTACACACAGATTCTGTTTCTGTGACAATACAATATTATGATAAATTCAAGGTGGTCTGATGATGGAGTCAGAAGCTGGAGAGTGGAACTCTTCAACCGTTACTACTAACTCCATCGAGCGTGGGCTCATTCGCTTGGTATTGACGAGCCCGATTCGTTAAGCCTGGTGACGAGGATCTGATGATGGAGTCAGGAGGTAGAGAGTGGAACTCTTCAACCGTTACTACTAACTCCATCGAGCGTGGGCTCAGTCGCTTGGTATCGACGAGCCCGATTCGTTGAACCTGGTGACGAGTGTCTGATGATGGAGTCAGGAGGTAGAGAGTGGAACTCTTCAACCGTTACTACTAACTCCATCGAGCGTGGGCCCATTCACTTGGTATTGACGAGCCCGATTCGTTAAACCTGGTGACGAGAGTCTGATGATGGAGTCAGGAGGTAGAGAGTGGAACTCTTCAACCGTGACTACTAACTCCATCGAGCGTGGGCTCATTCGCTTGGTATTGACGAGCCCGATTCGTTAAACCTGGTGACGAGGGTCTGATGATGGAGTCAGGAGGTAGAGAGTGGAACTCTTTAACCGTTACCAGTAACCCCTTCGACTTTGATCTTATTTTGTTGGTATTGACGAGCGCGTTACGTTAAACTTGATGGCGAAGATCTCATGATGGAGTCAGGAGGTAGAGAGTGGAACTCTTCAACCGTTACTACTAACTCCATCGAGCGTGGGCTCATTCGGTTAGTATTGACGAGCCCGATTCGTTAAGCCTGGTGACGAGGATCTGATGATGGAGTCAGGAGGTAGAGAGTGGAACTCTTCAACCGTTACTACTAACTCCATCGAGCGTGGGCTTATTCGTTTGGTACTGTTGAGCTCAATGCGTTATATTTGATGGCGACGGTCTGATGCTGGAGTCAGGAGGTAGAGAGTGGAAGTCTTCAACCGTTGCTAACAAGCCCTTAAAGTTTGGTCTCATTTAATTAGTATTCACGAGCCCTATACGTTAAAGTTAGTGTCGAGGGTCTGAAGATGGAGTCAGGATATGAAGAACAGATAATGTTCAACCGTTTATAGTACCTAACCCCTTCAACCAAACGGTTGGTCGTTTGGTATTGACGGGCCCAATACGTTATACGTAGTGACGAGGGTCTGATGATAGAGTCAGGAGCTAGAGAGTTTAACTCGTCAACCGTTTTTAGTAACCCCTTCGAATTCAGGCTCATTTGGCTGGTATTGATGAGTCCAAATTACGCTTGCTAACGAAGGCAATGATGATGAGTCACGAGGTGGACAGTCGTAATCCTCAACCGTTACTATTAACCCTTTCGAGTTTAGGTGTTTTGGTTGATAATGACGGTCGGCTGATGGAATCAGGAGGTAAAATATGGAAATCTTAAACTGTAGGTTGAAAATTGAAGTATTTTGACGTTACTTAATCCCAACGAGTTTTGTGTAATTCGGTTTGTATTGACAATTATTCTGGTACGTTATACTTAGTTCCAAGGGCCTGATGACGGTGTGAGAAAACGGAAAGTAAAAATATTAAACTGTTACTAGTAACCCCAAACCGTAGGCGTATATCATCACAGTGTGGCAAGGCGAGCCCATTCAGGTATTTACAAACACCCAAATGCCTTTAACTCGGTCCTTATGCTTGCGTAGGTGCGAGGTACATTGGGATAATATGCGTAGTTGGTGATACGCAGAAAGTTACTCTTCAGCTCCGCAGTATTAACCGTGCAATCATCGGTTTTGCACCCTGAAACTCGTCATTGGTACTCGCAAAAATGAGATGAGACTTTACCTTTAAAATTGATTAGTAGCTTTCGCTTTCTTATTCAATCATCAGTTCCTCGACCCCAAGTATAAAGTATTGGAGTCATCAATGCCAACCAATGAGTCCAACCAAACTAGAGAGGGTAACTAGTACCTAATGTTTGAAAAATTCTCCTGTTCAGCTCCTGACTTTCTTCGGGCTCACAAAAATGAAATGAGGATAGTTCAAAATAAGGAATAGTTTGCGCAATGGTTTTTAGTCAAAAGTTGAATATTAAACTAAAAACTAGAAAATAAAAATAGGTAAAAAAACTTTTTAAGTTAAACGGTTTTATCTTATGTTAAAAAATGTACCAAAAAGTAGAAAATAAATTTAGGACACAAAACGGGATCTTTTCGAGATTTTGACATCTGTTAGGTGGAAAATCGTCCAATAAGCGGAATAACTAATAATCTGGGACTTAACATACTAAATAAAAACGCGGGGCGCATTGTATTTGCATCTATCTATATCTCTACATATTATGAAACAATATATCCGCCCGCATCTGTTTGTCTGTCCGTATAAACATGAAAACTGCTGGACTACCTACGTTGATGCGGTTTGCACTAACTGCTTGATACTTTGAGATGGTTTTAGAACAGTTACTTTGCTTAATGTGTCTATTCTATTACCTGTGTGTAATAATCCAGGCAAGGCATGATGCGGGTGTTATTAATTATGTAAATAGGAAAACTCATGTATTTGAAAGTCCGTCCAAAGGAATATTATTTAAAAATTGCGCCCCACGTTTTTATTTAGTATGTTAAGTCCCAGATTATTAGTTATTCCGCTTATTGGACGATTTTCCACCTAACAGATGTCAAAATCTCGAAAAGATCCCGTTTTGTGTCCTAAATTTATTTTCTACTTTTTGGTACATTTTTTAACATAAGATAAAACCGTTTAACTTAAAAAGTTTTTTTACCTATTTTTATTAATATTGTGAGATCCACCGACCCGATCAAAGTATAGGGAACGTGCACGCCGACGGTGCTGCCAACTGGTGCCGCCAATCTAAATCATGTACCCTCTCACATTTACGAAAACGCCGTTAATTTATCGCGATGAAGGACGATTAACGTCAGTGTAGCTACGACTTACTATAGTTGACATTGACACCCACATATTGTCATTGACATTAACAGCAGGATTTGACAGGGGCGACAGTTTCCTTTATTGTTCGCCGTGTCTCTCTTGTCGTTTAGTGCTGCCACCTTAGTTCGTGCACGTTCTCTATTGCCTCTTTATGGCCAGGTGTGACGTAATAGTACATTTCATCACACTTGCTCGAAAATGGTGTCATTACACGTAGGTTTTGCGGGCCGTAAATTACCTATTACGCCCTAGGGCGTAATGGTTTTCTTTTTAAAAATGAAACGCTGGTTCTGTTTTAGTCGTATTTGTCATGTTCAAAGAAAACGCCAACTTACTTTTTTAATTTTTATTACAAAGATATTTATTCAAAGAGAAGTTATTGCAAATACATGTAAACACATATTTCTGTAACATTAATTAAATGTTTAAATAGTGTATTTCAGCATTTTGCAAATATAAAATCAACCATTTTAAGTCTTTACTGCTATGGTTTCCGAACGTGACTTGTCGTCTTGATATATGTCACTAATGTCACTGTCAGTTTTATAATTTTATTTAGGTTAAGTTTGGTTAAGTAAGATTATTTTAATCAGATTTTCAGGTTATTTTTTTAAGATTTCCTCACAAGTGTGATGAAAAACATCACACTTGTGAGGAAATCTTAAAAAAATAACCTTACTTTTCGACCCAGTATGACAAGAAAATATTAAAATAGACAGTGACATTTGTCACATATGTCCATAGACAATGGGAATGTCAAGTCGCGTTCGGAAACCACAGCGGTAACGGCCATTTTAGTTGATTTTAATTTTGGTCCATCTATGGTTGTTCATCCTGCATAGATGGCCCGCCCAGTTCCATTTCAGTAATCTTATTCTATAATATCAGTCAATTTAGTCCACTTCCTAATAGCTTGATTGCTAGCATACTTCTCTCCATTTTGCGTTGACGTACTGCTAGTTTGGCTTCATCACATTCCTTCACGACCAACTTTGACAGCCATAATTATGTTAAACACATAGGATACCAGTAGCGTGGCATCCAAACAACTCGATTCCTACCGGCTTGCCTAATATCAGGCATTCGAGCACCTTATTCTACAGCTCTTAAGGAAAATGTACGCCAAATCTGAACCGGCTTGCCCAAGGATATCTTTTACGCCACGCCACTGTAGGATACCTTTTACTCGACTAAGCCGATGTAAAAAGAGACGATTAACTTATTTCACCTCCACAAACGAAGTTGCAGGCGGCCCCACTACTCGTAATTTATATAGGTACATAAAATAAAGTGCATACGTGTACTAGTATATAGGTATAAAAAACAGAGATAGCTGCAAACGTCATTTCGTGGAGCCCGGTATACTTACACTAGCATGCTTATATATTTATGAAATTTGCATGTTCGTGCGTAAAAATATAAACATCTTCCAAAAATAGCAAAATAAAAGATTCAAATATAAACTTGTCTTACCTGTGCCCAATTTAGAGATATTTCGTATCAATCCTCATTACGCAGGAGTTAAATTTTATAATAATATCCCGGACTACACAAAAGCAGAAGAAAAAGATACACTATACGCAAACAAGTTAGTCATTCCTTGACCAAAAGTGCTTTTATACACTAGAAGACTTCTTCGATACCCAAATGAGTGAGACTTTGTCTTTTGATCTAAGTATAATTTTGTTATTGTAAAAGTTAGAATTGTTTACTGATTTTATTAGTATTATTAATGTCCTATTTTTGTTTTAACTTTATTGTCTATTCTCGGCGGTGATAATATTTATTGTAGAGAATATATTCTATGTCTAGTTTAAGTGTTTAGTTTTAAGATACATTTGCCGTTCCCTTTCGGGGTCCATGTGATACGTCTGACTTTGTAAAACTTTTTTTTACCATGGTGCAATAAATGATATGAATATGAAAGTCGAGTTAATTACACCATTTATAACTCGAGAACGGGTGGACCCATTTTTGTGATCTGTGATTTTTTGGGTTAGTCTCTGCCCCGGATAACGAATAACTATTAAAACATCTACAGAATTAAACATTATGAGGCGGAAGGAAGTTCGCCGGGACAGCTAGAAGTGAATATAGCTTAAATTGATGTGCGTTTCACCTTTCCAAGGCCTCTTAACCTGCCTTTTATACAGGCTGATTCGGGCGACGTGAGCGAGCCAACCCTTTGGATGGGGTAAACGTTAATGGATGGTTCGCCACCGTATTTAATTAAAACACATATTTTCATTTCATTCACTCTTTGTTAAGTACCGAATTTAATTCTCTACAATCATGATTTACTTAAAGTAAGGTATAACCTTTTTATCTATTACGACAGCACTTTGATTATGAAGAAAGTAAATTGTCATTGTCATTTTGTCAGCGTCAACGTTTAAAAACATTCACAGGTAAAGCAATGACTATTGGTATTCGACGAAAGTAGGTACCTACGGTAATTGTAGATTGATCTTCAAGACCAAAAAATGAACGTTAATCGAACCAATGCTTACCTACCATAGTTAAATTAACGTCAATTTTTTGGGAACAGTAAGTACTAGGGAATGCAACTCGATTTTTTTGTATGGAAAAATCTCGGTTTCGGTTAAAACTAAGGTTTATTCCAAAATACCAGTATTTATTCCGTTCTTTTCGTTCTTTGGTTTATTATTTCATTTCTAATCGGACAATCTAATAATACGAAGTCATTACTTAGGTAGATTACATTATTGAGCTCTACTTAAAATAAAAAGCATAAAATAATTCAAAATATTGGTCTGTTTCGGGGTTTTTGCAAAATACCGGTTCCGAGCGCTGCTAAATAACCGATTGCAATCCCTAAACAGTACCTTATAATTTATTGCATCCGTAAGGTTGATCCTGCTCACGTCTCTCGAATCATCCTGTATTATTGTGGCGGCGATGAATGAAAGCATTCCTCGAAATCAATTAACGTGGGTGATCCGTGCCGGCATTTCTTTGTGCTTGTTATACAGAAGTACCTACCTAACCTACTACCTACACATGATTCACACACACAAACACACACGCACGAGCGAGCGCGCGCGCGCACATGCACACACACAAAATAAATTCTGACACTTGAAGTTATTGTCTTGTATATATACACCGTGGGTCTGTAGTTACCCGACCAACTTTAACTACCTATAGATTCTAAAAAGAATAAAAATAGGTAAAAAAACTTTTTAAGTTAAACGGTTTTATCTTATGTTAAAAATGTACCAAAAAGTAGAAAATAAATTTAGGACACAAAACTGGATCTTTTCGAGATTTTGACATCTGTTAGGTGGAAAATCGTCCAATAAGCGGAATAACTAATAATCTGGGACTTAACATACTAAATAAAAACGTGGGGCGCAATTTTTAAATAATATTCCTTTGGACAGGCTTTCAAATACATGAGTTTTCCTAGTTACATAGTTAATAACACCCGCATCATGCCTTGCCTGGATTATAACACACAGGTAATAGACACATTAAGCAAAGTACCTATGTTCTAAAACCATCTCAAAGTATCAAGCAGTTAGTGCAAACCGCATCAACGTAGTCCAGCAGTTTTCATGTTTATAAGGACAGACAAACAGATGCGGGCGGATATATTGTTTCATAATATGTAGAGATAAAGATAGATGCAAATACAATGCGCCCCACGTTTTTATTTAGTATGTTAAGTCCCAGATTATTAGTTATTCCGCTTATTGGACGATTTTCCACCTAACAGATGTCAAAATCTCGAAAAGATCCAGTTTTGTGTCCTAAATTTATTTTCTACTTTTTGGTACATTTTTAACATAAGATAAAACCGTTTAACTTAAAAAGTTTTTTTACCTATTTTTATTTTCTAGTTTTTAGTTTAATATTCAACTTTCGACTAAAAACCATTGCGCAAACTATTCCTTATTTTGAACAATCCTCATTTCATTTTTGTGAGCCCGAAGAAAGTCGGGAGCTGAACAGTAGAATTTTTCAAACATTAGGTACTAGTACCTAATAGTAACCCTCTCTAGTTTGGCTGGACTCATTTGGTTGGCATTGATGAGTCCAATACTTTATACTTGGGATCGAGGAACTGATGATTGAATTAGAAAGCGAAAGCTACTAATCAATTTTAAAGGTAAAGTCTCATCTCATTTTTGCGAGTACCAATGACGAATTTCAGGGTGCAAAACCGATGATTGCACGTTCAATACTGCGGAGCTGAAGAGTAACTTTCTGCGTATCACCAACTACGTATACTCGTATTTTCCCAATGTAGCTCGCACCTACGCAAGCATAAGGACCGAGTTAAAGGCATTTGGGTGTTTGTAAATACCTGAATGGGCTCGCCTTGCCACACTGTGACGATATAACTACGTCTACGGTTTGGGGTTACTAGTAACAGTTCAATATTTTTACTTTCCGTTTTCTAACTCCGTCATCAGGCCCTTGACACTAAGTATAACGTACCAGACTTGTCAATACAAACCGAATTACACAAAACTCGTTGGGATTAAGTAACGTCAAAATACTTCCATTTTCTACCTCCAAACTCCCTCATAAAACCTTCATCGCCATTCAATGTAAAGGAATCATCAATACCAACCAAATGAGCCCAAACACATGGGAGGAGGTAACGATTGCAAATACATGAACATTGCTACAGCCTATCTGGCTACCTATATCTAGGGAAGAGCCACAATCATCGAGCCCTTGTTAGCAAGCATAACGTGTTGGGCTCGTCAGTACCAAACAAAGGGCTCAAACTCGAATGCGTTGTTAGTAACAGTTCAAGATTTCCACATTTTATCTCCTGATTCCATCAGCCGACCATCAATGTCAACCAAAAAACCTAAACTCGAGAGGGTTAATAGTAACGGTTGAAGATTTCGACTTTCCACCTCGTGACTCATTATCATTGCCTTCGTTAGCAAGCGTAATTTGGACTCATCAATACCAGCCAAATGAACCTGAATTCAAGGGGTTACTAAAAACGGTTGACGAGTTAAACTCTCTAGCTCCTGACTCTATCATCAGACCCCGTCACCATGTATAACGTATTGGGCCCGTCAATACCAAACGACCAACCGTTTGCTTGAAGAGGTTAGGTACTATAAACGGTTGAAGATTATCTGCTCTTCATATCCTGACTCCATCTTCAGACCCTCGGACCAACTTTAACGTATAGGGCTCTTGTTAGCAACGGTTGAAGAGTTCCACTCTCTACCTCCTGACTCCATCATCAGACCCTCGCCATCAAGTTTAACGTAACGGGCTTGTCAATACGAAAAAAATGAGCCCACACTCGAAAGAGTTACTAATAACGGTAGAAGAGTTGCATTCTCCAGCTCCTGGCTCCATCATCAGACCGTCGTCATTAAGTAGAACGTATTGAGCTCAACAGTACCAAGCGAATGAGCCCACACTCAAAGGAATTACCAGTAACGGTTGAAGAGTTCCACTCTCTATCTACCTCCTTACTCCATCATGAAATCCTCGCCATCAAGTTTAACGTAACGCGCTCGTCAATACCAACCAAATAAGACCAAAGTTGAAGAGGTTACTGGTAACGGTTAAAGAGTTCCACTCTGTACATCCTGACTCCATCATCAGACCCTCGTCACCAGGTTTAACGAATCGGGCTCGTCAATACCAAGCGAATGAGCCCACGCTCGATGGAGTTAGTAGTAACGGTTGAAGAGTTCCACTCTCTACCTCCTGACTCCATCATCAGACCCTCGTCAACAGGTTTAACAAATCGGGCTCGTCAATACCAAGCGAATGAGCCCACGCTCGATGGAGTTAGTAGTAACGGTTGAAGAGTTCCACTCTCTACCTCCTGACTCCATCATCAGACCCTCGTCAACAGGTTTAACAAATCGGGCTCGTCAATACCAAGCGAATGAGCCCACGCTCGATGGAGCTAGTAGTAACGGTTGAAGAGTTCCACTCTCTACCTCCTGACTCCATCATGAGATCGTCGCCATCAAGTTTAACGTAACGCGCTCGTCTATACCAACCAAATAAGACCAAAGTCGAAGCGGTTACTGGTAACGGTTAAAGAGTTCCACTCTGTACATCCTGACTCCATCATCAGACCCTCGTCACCAGGTTAAACAAATCGGGCTAGTGAATACCAAGCGAATGAATCCAAGCTCGATGGAGTTAGTAGTAACGGTTGAAGAGTTCCATTCTCTACCTCCTGACTCCATCATCAGACCCTCGTCACCAGGTTTAACGAATCAGGCTCGTCAATACCAAGCGAATGAGCTCACGCTCGATGGATTTAGTAGTAACGGTTGAAGAGTTCCACTCTCCAGCTCCTGACTCCATCATCAGACCACCTTGAATTTATCATAATGTTGTATTGTCACGGAAACAGAATCTGTGTGCAAAGTTTCATAAAAATCGGTTCAGTAGAAGTAGTTGAAAAAGCTGCCGCAAGATTTGACCCAAACAAACTTACAACCAAACTTGACACAAACACGGTAAGCTAAATAAAACCGTTTAAAAAAAAGTTAAGTGATGTATAGTCGAAAAACGTTTACTTTCAGAGATATTCATTATTTTTAACCGACTTCCAAAAGAAGGACGGTTCTCAATTCGTCTGTATGTTTTTATTTATTTATTTATTTTTTTGTGTGTTTGTTCACCGATTACTTAAAGACGGCTGGACCGATTTGGAAAATTCCTTTTTTGTTTGAAAGGGTAGACTTCCGAGGTGGTCCCATTGTAACCAAATCAGGATCTGATGATGGAATCTTGGAGAAATCGAGGGAACTCTTCAAATATTATAGGCACACATATAGCGATTTCAGTATTTTTCGTAATTTCTCGTCCATCTCTTATTAGCAACGAGTTTCTAGTGTTGACCGACTTCAAAACAAAGGGTAAATTTGTATCTAGGTTTCTTTCTTGATTACTTAAAGATGGCTGAACCTATTTGGAAAATTCCTTTTTTGTTTTAAAGGGTATACCTCCGAGGTGGTCCCATTGCAACCAAATCAGGATCTGATGGTGGGATCTTGGAGAAATCGAGGGAACTCTTCAAATATCATAGGCACACACATAGCGATTTTGGTTTCTTAGTTTCTCGTCCATTTCTTATTAGCAACAAGTTTTTAGTGTTAACCGACTTCAAAACAAAGAGCAATTTTTTGTAGGTTTGTTCCCCGATTACTTGAAAACGGCTAGACCGATTTGGAAAATTTTTCTTTTAACTAAATAGACTTAAGTCTATTTAACAATATTTTTCCAGCGCCACTAAAAATTAAAAAATAAAGTAAATTTTTAAAACAAAAAATAAAAACCGACTTCCAAAAACTTAAACTAAAAACCAAAAAAATAATATGTTAATTACCCCAAAGAAATGGATAATCAACGATTCATATTATATACATATATTTTTTGTTTTAAAAATTTACTTTTTTAAATGAAAACTCCCAAGTGTGTAACAAGCCCTAATAAATGTGACTGAGATATTTTTTACTATTTTTTTTAAATCCTTTAACTAAACAGCAATTAACCTTCGAAGTATTTGATGGTAGGTAATCGACTACTAGCCACGAGGCCAAAAAAATTACCTTTCGTTTCCATTGTACCTTTTTTTTTTGATAACTTTTCCTCCAGTAAGGACATGTTTATAACGAGGGGCTGAATTTACTGACTTATTAAATGACAAAATTCGACCTATGTTGATATGACGTTATTTACTTGTTATTACAAATGATGGTATTCCATCAGCAATACGTGGTTAAAGTTTGTCGGGTAACTCGGACCCACGGTATATACAGCGTGGGAGGGACTATACCGACAAACTTTAACTATAGATTCTAACAACTATTAGGAGTAAAATATGTTATGTGATGTATAGTCGAAAAACGCTTACTTTCCGAGATATTCATTATTTTGTAAATGAAAAATCCCAAGTGTGTAACAAGCCCTAATTAATGTGACTAAGATACCTTTACTATTTTTTTAAAATCCTTTAACTAAACAGGAATTAACCTTCGCAGTATTTGATGGTAAGTAACTACGAGGCCAAAAAATTGACCTTTCGTTTCCATTTTAGGTTTTTTTTTTCTTTTTGATAACTTTTCAGCCAGTAAGGACATGTTTATAACGAGGGGCTTAATTTACTGATTTATTTTGTTCCATAAGACTATTAATGTAAAATGACAATATTCGACCCATGTTGATATAACATTATTTACTCGTCACACCACCAGGAATTCATGGCTAAAGTATGTCGGTATAGTCCCTCCCACCCTGTATATTCTCCTTATCAGCATCATAGGACAGCTCTGCGATCTAATTACACACAACAATTAAGAAACCCTTTTAATTTCGGACCGAATGTTCCCGAGCCCTGAAAGGCAAAGGGCATCGGAGGGCGGCCTCCTCATTAACCTATCTGCGCGAGAAAGGTCAGGCGTTATCAACCGTTTGTGCTAGTGAAAATATTATTAGTTCTTGATTAAAGTTCTGTGCGAATCCAGCGCGAATTTTGTTGTCTTTTTTGTTTTTGCGCATAATGCTGGTGTGTTATCCAATCTAATACATACCTATTGCTATTGCAAATAAATACACAGTATACTTAATAGCAGTAATTTTTCTTCCTACAAAACGCCATCACGCGCTTGAATGTGTGCGCGCCGTGTACGAACGCACTACGAGCAAATAAGGATGCGTATGAATGCTCCAGTATGGATCGCACTCACACAGACGTGTTATCGCGCGTCTGTGTGAATACGTGAACGAGCACGGTCTGTACGGACCAGTTTAAACTTCGTATGTTAGGTAACTGCGAAGTACATTTATTCTATGCTAGGTACAATCGAAGACACTGCTAACTGACCACTTGTCACCCTTATTACAATGTATTAAGGTCTACTGATGGTCACTTAACTGTGTCTTCGTTTGTACTAAATAGTACCATTACCATTTGAGTACCTACTATTGTTATAGGTAGTTTCACGAGAGTTGAGGCCACGCACACAACAACACTGTCATGTAATGACAGCGAGGTTTTGAAATTACTGTTCTTTTTTCGTACTGATAGCAAGTTCAACAGTGAATTGCCTTGTGTTTATTTACTCACTCATTCATTTAATTAATTCACTTTTTTTGCAATGAGTACTTCATGTAGCTGAGCGTTTTCCAAAAAAAATACCGGGGTAGCTGCTTTCTCAAAATATGGACTTGAGGTTTTTTTGGCTCAGAATCGTTAGTACTTTCGAACCTTATACGTAAAAAAACTTTAACTAAAAACCAATAAATAATATGTTAATCACCCCAAAGAAATGGATAATCAACGATTCATATATACATATACAGATATTTATAGTTTTTAACCTGTTATTTTTGAAGTCGGTGCCTGCCACTGCCACGCAAAGCTGGCTATGCTGAGCTCCTTAGCTGGCACCGACTTCAAAAATAACAGGTTAAAAACTATAAATATCTGTATATGTATATATGAATCGTTGATTATCCATTTCTTTGGGGTGATTAACATATTATTTTTTGGTTTTTAGTTAAAGTTTTTGGAAGTCGGTTTTTATTTTTTGTTTTAAAAATTTACTTTATTTTTTAATTTTTAGTGGTAATTAATATTGTTTTGACCAAATAGACTTAAGTCTATTTAGTTAAAAGAAAAAAATTCCAAATCGGTCTAGCCGTTTTCAAGTAATCGGGGAACAAACCTACATAAAAATTGCTCTTTGTTTTGAAGTCGGTTAACACTAAAAACTTGTTGCTAATAAGAAATGGACGAGAAACTTAGAAAAATACCAAAATCGCTATATGTGTGCCTATGATATTTGAAGAGTTCCCTCGATTTCTCCAAGATACCATCATCAGATCCTGATTTGGTTGCAATGGGACCACCTCGGAGGTATACCCTTTAAAACAAAAAAAGAATTTTCCAAATAGGTTCAGCCATCTTCAAGTAATCGGGGAAGAAACCTAGATACAAATTTACCCTTTGTTTTGAAGTCGGTTAACACTAGAAACTCGTTGCTAATAAGAGATGGACGAGAAATTACGAAAAATACCGAAATCACTATATGTGTGCCTATAATATTTGAAGAGTTCCCTCGATTTCTCCAAGATTCCATCATCAGATCCTGATTTGGTTACGATGGGACCACCTCGGAAGTCTACCCTTTCAAACAAAAAAAGAATTTTCCAAATCGGTCCAGCCGTCTTCAAGTAATCGGTGAACAAACACACAAAAAAAAAAAATAAAAAAAAACATACAGACGAATTGAGAACCGTCCTTCTTTTGGAAGTCGGTTAAAAATAAGATAGATGGGTACGCAACGTTTCACACTCGAGCGCTCGAAAACGGCCGAAGTTAGACTAATTGTTTGTCTTTATAGGGAACGTGCACTAGCTATAGATGGCAGCACTAAACGACAAAAGAGACACGGGTGGACAATAAAGGAAGCTATCACCCCTGTCAATGTCAATATCTAAGTGTCAATGTCAAATACAGTAAGTCGTAGCTACACTGACGTTAATCGTCCTTCATCGCGATAAATTAATGGGGTTTTTGTCAATGTGGCCCCAGCATCAGAGGGTACATGATTTAGATTGGCGGCACCAGTTGGCAGCACCGTCGGCGTGCACGTTCCCTATACTTTGATCGGGTCGGTGGATCTCACAATATTAAAAATAAAACGCCCATAGTAAATTCATTCCAGTTTAATCCAACTTAAACACATACTCATGCTCAATAAAAATTAAACTAAACAATAATGACAGCTGTCATACAACAATTATTGCCTTCGATTTGACTGTGAGACATTTATTTCACCTGCGTAAGTATGACAATAAAATGATCAACACGACTTGTCCCTTTACACCAGTTAGTTTAAAAATCAAAATTTTCATTGACACAATAATCCAAATGCTTCAAAATGAAAAATAAATGAGGACCAAAAATCAATCAGTTCACCAGCCATTTTATATATTTTATGCCACACCTGGCCATAAAATGGCTTTTATCGCACGTTACGCGTACGGAAAAAGCCGCTTTCTGGCCAAGTGTAGACATAAAATGTTGTACACAACACGGGAGGTAACAAAGCCCTCGATCGCATATTTACGTCCCTCGCTTGCAGCTCGGGCCGCAAACATTTGCGGTCTCGGCCTTCCTTTGTATTACCACCCTAGTTGTGTAATGTACTATTTCGAGTTTTAAGGTGATTCGAGCCGGTTGGTCTTCCATACAAACATAAAGAGGGTCAATGTTTGCTTCCACGGCATCAATAACGTTTACAATGTGTTTTATATTGTAGCTTGATACATTTTATTTAGCGAAATGACATTCATGCGAACTCTTAAGACTTCTCATGTCATTTAGCGCAGACAAAAAGTATCAAGCCTTAGTGGAGACTATTTCGTCACTACTTCCAATAAAACTTCTCTCATTTTGCTCTATCGAAAAATGTAGTAACGCTATATGTCGCTAGTATGTACTTACGGCCTTCTAGCCGAGTTTGATTCAGATACAAGATTTTTTTTCAAGTAGTGACGATTTGTCTCTTAGGTCTCATTCAGAAATAGCTGTTTTACGTACCTAGTCACTTATTATTTTGGACTAATAAACATATATATTAAGTCCCCTATAGACCGTCAATTTTATTGCACAATATTAGTATCCTTAACTTTCGGTTATGTACAATGAGATTGAGTTAAGAATATTGACAACAATATTGAAGTTCTATGGGCCTTATGCGAACCCTGATATAACAGATAATCTGATTTTCGATGGATAAACACAGCATATACAGGGTGGAAAGTTTAAGAGGGTCAGTAAAGGCAGTTACTGGAACCATGTGTACCTTAAGAATCGGCCCCGTAACTTGCTATATTATTTTAAATTTAAGGGTAGTTCTCTGCGATTTTTTACCGTTTTGCTTGCTTCATTACCATCGCCACTATTATTGGCCGTTTTATAAAAGCAATCAGGATCATTATGATAAAAATAGCAGAGGCACGCGACTTCTACAAGATAACCGAAAACGACTCCATAGTTTATAGGGAGCTCATCCATAATGTGGCGATGGTAATGATGCGATTGGTGCGACTGTTTAGTCGCAGAGAACTACCCTTAATTGAAATTCAATTTTAGTTCAAGTCAAGTCAAGGACAAGTAGCACAATAGTATATCTTAAACAGCACACACGAATGCATGCCAACCATTTTCATGGGATGTTCCATAATTTTAGCACCACATTTCTAGTTCTAGTAATTTTTATGAAGGATAAACCGCCAGCCTAAATAATTCTTAACTAGTGGCGTGCAGTCCATAAAGACGAAAATATACTTGCCTATGCTCTAATTTCCTCTCTACTAGAGATGCAGCAAATATTCGGCCACTATTCGGTATTCGGCCTATTCGGCCACATTTTGACTATTCGGCCGAAGCCGAATAATGGCATAGTATTCGGCCGAATACCGAATAGTAAATTAACACAAAGTCGAAGGAAAAAGAAGGATGAATAAATATTTTATGCCACACCTGGCCATAAAGTGGCTTTTTCCGCACGCTGCGCGTACGGAAAAAGCCGCTTTCTGGCCAAGTGTAGACATAAAATGATGTACACAACACGGGAGATAATAAAGAAAGCCCTCGATCGCATATTTACGTCCCTCGCTTGCAGCTCGGGCCGCAAACTTCTGCGATCTCGGCCTTTCTTTGTATTACCACCCTAGTTGTGTAATGTACTATTAATAACAAATTATAAACAGTAATCAATATTAAATATTAGGTTAATCATCTTTCACATCAATTTCAAACATATATAGAACAGTAGCATAAACAACGAATTAGAAATTGAACTACAAATTAAATTAAATTTTTCAATGGCGCATTTTTCTATCATAGGCTGCCTACGACGAGTAACAAGTTGCAACCTGTACAGAGATTCACGGCGCCGCTCACCCGGGCGTTCGAATTTACTTCATTTTAGGTAAAACCATTGGCCGAATATTCGGCTATTCGGCCGTCGACTCCGCCGAATATTCGGTATTCGGTATTCGGCCAAATTACTATTCGCTGCATCTCTACTCTACTAAGGGTAGGAAGGTAGAATTATTTTCAAAAAAATTGTACACAATTAAGGGATTTAATTGAAACAAAACTTAATTTATTCCTTTGTGTTACGAAAGTTACCCATATAGTTTGTATGCCTAACTTTCGTAACACAGAGCAAGCGATCGTGATTTGTTCTTATTAGGCCCTTAACTATGTACATTTTTTTTGAGAACGACTCAGAAATTCGTAGAGAAGGCGGTATCTTAACACGCTACCTGCTCTACTAATTTCTACCCTATCTTTCTAGCCAGAAATTAGAAGGTAAGCAGTATCTTTCTGTCTTTATGAACTGCACGCCAGTGCTTAACTATACTGTCCTTTCCATCGAACAACAGAGTCGCCCAACCTCTTTCAAGTTATTTATATGTACAGTAAATATCAACAATATACGCGTGAAGTTGCAAAAATATGTATACTAGAACTTATTGCCATAGTAATCAGATCTGTGAACTACATATTTTTGGACTTATGTGAAAATGTGTACCAATAGCGTGGCGTCCAAAGAACTCTATTCACACCTTATTCTACAACTCTTAAGGAAAATGTACGCCAAATCTGCAACGGCTTGCCCAAAGATATCGTTTACGCCACGCCACTGATGTGTACATATATTTAAATATAATTGTATCTACTTGCGAAAGAAATAAAAGTTATTGTAAGGTAGGCTAATTACAAATATCTGTGAGTCTAGTGAAAAGGGGTACATTTATACCAGGACCAAAAGGTTTTGCTCCTAGGTTAAATACCTCAGAAACTGACAGAGCCCGCTAGGTGGGTTTTTGGGGCCAATCATGTGCAACGCAAAACCGGCCGGCATCTGAGCAAGTTACGAGCGCCTACTAGGCGGTTTGTTGGTCGAGAAAGTTTATTTAACACTGACAGTTATTGATTAATTAATGAAAATAGGGATGACGACTGGGTTAAAAATATATCATTCTATTTAGTCTGTCAGTTATATTATGGAAAAATATGGGACACTTATTCTTTGGTTTAACAAATAATTACAAATCGACACAGGTATAGATCATCAAACTTCCGGAGTGGGGGCTTGTGACGTCACTCCTAGGTAAAAATTGTACCAAAGAGTGACGTCACTCGAAACTTCTAAGCACTGTATCCTCGTCATTTTTTGTTTGTCTAACAAAAGAAAAAATACGTGTACAATATTTTTTTCATCACACTTGCTCGAAAATGGTGCATTACACGTAGGTTTTGCGGGCCGTAAATGAGCTATTACGCCCTAGGGCGTAATGGTTTTCTTTTTAAATTTGAAACGCTGGTTCTGTTTTACTCTTATTTGTCATGTTCAAAGGAAACTACCAACTTACTTTTTTAACTTTTATCACTGAAATATTTAATTAAAGAGAACTGTTATTGCAAATACATGTAAACACATATTTCTGTAACATTAATTAAATGTTTCAATAGTGTATTTCAGTATTTTGCAATTATAAAATCAACCGTTTTAGGTCTGTACCGCTATGGTTTCCGAACGTTTCGCATTGTCTATGGATATGTCACTAATGTCACTGTCAGTTTTACAATTTTATTTAGGTTAAGTAAGGTTAATTTTAATTAGATTTCCTCACAAGTGTGATGAAAAACATTGTGTGTGCCACGGGCGGTAAAGGAATTACAAACTCGTGTTATTAAAGCCCTCGGCTTCGCCTCGGCCTTGTAACAAACACTCGTTTGTAATTCCTTACCTACCGCCCTTGATACACAATGTACTAATAGTAATCTAACTGACGGACTAAACTGTTTTTTTAGTCGTCTAGCCTATTGGGAGGTTGGGCTAAAATTGTATACAATCTACCTAATACCTTACGTATATGGGTTTAAAGTTCATATTTGTTCTTCAGATCAGCGATGTCGTCCTCCGGGCAGTTCTCCACAGTTTTGCAGTGGTGCAGGAGACTGTTTAGCGCTGGAACAAATAAAATGAAAACATAAGCACAATAAAAAATCAATATTTTCTCTTCCTACAAATCATCGCGCGCTTGTATGTGTGCGCGCCGTGAAAGTTTTGCAATTTACTTAATTCCAAAAGGTTATGGGCCCAGCACGCAGTGGAAGCGTGCTGGGCCCATAACCTCTTGGCATTAAATAAATTGCAGTGGAATAATATGTGTATAAATATATTTAAATTACTATCGTAAGTATGTACCTATGACATTGCGAACATTTTTTCAGACAGTTTTGTGTGATACTATACAGCACGACCACGGACGATTTTGTTATTTCTTTTGCGGTACATATTCACGAAAAAAAATGTACTATTTTGTACTAATCATTAAAAAATTTGTACTCGTACGGTTTCGGAGTTGTGAGATAGAGGTTGTGGTCGTGCTAGGTAGATGCTACCTGGCACGACCACACTGAGATCGAGGTTAGTTTGATAGTCGAAATAAATGTACTGAAATTGTACTATTTTGTACCGAGTATAAAATAATTGTACCGCTTGCCAATTTAAAAAAAATTACCTTTTTGGTTCGCGGAGTACAGCAGACGGAAATGAAAGCGGTACAAATTCACGAAAAAAAATGTACTTTTATGTACTCTTCATTAAAAAGTAATAACTCATACGGTTTCGGCAGTGTGACACAAAAGGTGGGGGTCGTGCTAGGTAGATGCTACCTGGCACGACCACACTGCCATTGAGGTTAGTTTGATAGTGAAAATAAATGTACTGAAATTATACTATTTTGTACCGTACATAAAATAATTGTACCTCTTTTCTGTAAAAAAAAAATGTCCCTCAATGGTTCGCGGAGTACAGCCGACGCAAAAGAATGAGGTACAAATTCATGAAAAAAAATGTACTTTTAGGTACTTGTAATCAAAAAGTAATTACTCATACAGTTTCGGCAGTGTGACACTAAAGGTTGGTTTAGGTTGGGTCATGCTAGGTAGATAGATGGTTCCTGGCTCGGATACGCTGATATCGAGGTGAGTTTGATAGTCAAAATAAATATATTAGTAAAATGGTAAAAAAGAACCCTTATGGTGCGACTCTGTCAGTCTGTCCGTCTGTCACAGCAAGATATCTCAGGATATACTGATGCTATCGACTTGATATTTGGAATAGTGTTAAAAATTGCTAACCCGAGCCTATTGGATGAAACCAAAACCTTATACCTTTTTTTTTTAAAGGCGACTGAAATGTTATGTCGAAATTCAAAAGTAGAGCTATTATATCGAGTGGGATATCAAATGAAAGGGCTTAATGTGTATAGGTAGATTCTAAAACCGTTTTTATTTTTTTTTCTTCAGCATGTAGTTTTTTATTTAAGACAAAAAAAGTTAAAAAAATACATTCCCCACTATTATCTCCGAAGTGAGCAGAAAAATCTGTAATAATTACTGATTATTAATATCATCCTAAACATTACAGGAAAAGTAAATCGGTTTTCCTAATATGCACCGTTTTTTTTTTATTTGTAAAAATCAAAACTCATACTTATTTGCTCCCACTAAACCCATTCAGTTCTTCTTGAACTATTCACTTATCTACTAACGAGTTTGTACGGAACCCTCGGTGCGCGAGTCTGACTCGCACTTGACCTATTTGTAGTAATTGCAGAGGTTTTTGCCATAACACTGTTACATTTGATGTCCTATAGTACCTAGTGTAGACTGTAGCCACAATTTGAGCACATTTATTTTGTATTATTCTGGTCATTCGATTAAACTCTATGAAAGTGTGGTTGTGCCAAGAACCATCTACCTAGCACAGTGACCACAATCTTTTGTCACTATGCCGAAATCGTATGAATATTGGTTTTTTTAATGAAGAGTGCAAAAAAATACTTTTTTTCATAAATTTTTACATCTTTCTTTAGCGTCGGTCGATTCCGCGAACCATTGAAGTATTTTTTTCTTAACTGCGAAGAATTACTGTTATTTAATGCAAAGTGCTAAATAGTAAAGTCGAGTTCATAAATATATGAGCATTTCCTAGGCTTCAATAATAAATGTACATGGACCGGGACATATTCATCTGAACAGATTTCTCAATCAAAAATATATACACGTTTTACCTGCCGTATTTATCTGAGCAAGCTTCTCAATATAATATGTAAGCAACTGAAAATTGATAAAATATCTGTACTACGATTTTTCAAAATTATCTAAACAATTGGAAATATAATAAATATCTGCACAAGGGTTTATCGTGGTTTTTTCAATTATTTGTAAACAGGTCGTGGCGCATAAATTTCTGTACTGACGTATTCCAAATGTATGTGAACAATTAGAAGCTCGTAAATATCTGTACAAACAAAACATTTCAGCTTTTCAGTAGAAATAAATAAATTGGTCAATGAATGCGTAGTATGCAGTACTTATTTGTTATTTTGGAAGATACATTTATAGAGGTATATTTATATATTTAATTCTTTTTTTAAAGAATGTTATTTAGGAGGTTTTGAAATAGGTTGTGAGTAAGTTAAGATGAGGAGAATATTACAAGTAGTATCCCACGCAGGCGAAGCTACAGGCACAACACAGGCAGGCAGCCTGCCCCACGCCCGTATTAACGTCGAGTTCATCATTATCTGAGCTTGGAATACGTCAGTACAGATATTTATGCACCACAACCTGTTTACAAGTAATTGAAAACCCTTGTGCAGATATTTATTATATTTCCACTTGTTTAGATAATCTTGAAAAATCGTAGTACAGATATTTTATCAATTTTCAGTTGCTTACATATTATTGAGAAGCTTGCTCAGATGAATATGGCAGGTAAAATGTGTATATATTATTGATTGATAAATCTGTTCAGATGAATATGTACCGGTAAATGTACATTTATTATTGAAGCCTAGGAAATGCTCATATATTTATGAACTCAACTGTACAAATAGAATACATTTATTTTGACCATCAAACTCACCTCGATATCAGCGTATTCGAGCCAGGAACCATCTATCTACCTAGCACGACCCAACCTTAACCAACCTTTAGTGTCACACTGCCGAAACTGTATGAGTAATTACTTTTTGATTACAAGTACCTAAAAGTACATTTTTTTTCATGAATTTGTACCTCATTCTTTTGCGTCGGCTGTACTCCGCGAACCATTGAGGGACATTTTTTTTTTACAGAAAAGAGGTACAATTATTTTATGTACGGTACAAAATAGTACAATTTCAGTACATTTATTTTCACTATCAAACTAACCTCAATGGGTGTGATACTACCCAGCACGACCACGGACGATTTTGTTATTTCTTTTGCGGTACATATTCACGAAAAAAAATGTACTTTTTTGTACTATTCATTAAAAAAATTGTACTCGTACGGTTTCGGAGTTGTGAGATAGAGGTTGTGGTCGTGCTAGGTAGATGCTACCTGGCACGACCACACTGACATTGAGGTTAGTTTGATAGTGAACATAAATGTACTGAAATTGTACTATTTTGTACCGAGTATAAAATAATTGTACCCCTTCCCAATTTAAAAAAAAATAACTTTTTTGTTCGCGGAGTACAGCCGACGGAAAAGAAAGCGGTACAAATTCACGAAAAAAAATGTACTTTTATGTACTCTTCATTAAAATGTAATAACTCATACGGTTTCGGCAGTGTGACACAAAAGGTGGGGGTCGTGCTAGGTAGATGCTACCTGGCACGACCACACTGACATTGAGGTTTGTTTGATAGACAAAATAAATGTACTGAAATTGTACTATTTTGTACCCAACATAAAATAATTGTACCTCTTCTCAGTAAAAAAAAAATGTCCCTCAATGGTTCGCGGAGTACAGCCGACGCAAAAGAATGAGGGACAAATTCATGAAAAAAAATGTACTTTTAGGTACTTGTAATCAAAAAGTAATTACTCATACAGTTTCGGCAGTGTGACACAAAAGGTTGGTTAAGGTTGGGTCGTGCCAGGTAGACAGATGGTTCTTGGTCTAGGTACGACTACGCTGATATCGAGGTGAGTTTGATGGGCAAAATAAATGTATTCTATTTGTACTATTTTGAACTTCGCATAAAATAATAGTACTTCTTCGCAGTTAAAAAAAAAGAACTTCAAGGTTCGCGGAATACAGCCGACGCAAAAGAAATTGGTACACATTCATGAAAAAAAAGTACTTTTATGTACAGTCAGCTGCAGAAATAAGTAGCCCCCCAGTCATACATCTTAGTATGACAGGGGCGCTACTTATCTCTGCAGCTGACTGAAATTTTCATAAAAAAAACAAATATTCATACAGGTTCAGTATTGTGATACAGGTTGTGGCCCCTTGTTCCTGGTACGGGCACGGTACAATACAAAATAAATGTGCTCAAATTGTGCCTACAGTCTACAGCACATTAAATGTGATAGGGTTATAGAAAAACCCGCTGCCGTTACAGAAGAGGGAAGTAGGGGACATTTGAAGCCAATTGTTAGCCTTAAGGTCAGGCCTAAAAATATGGTAACGAATTTTATTCTAATGCCTCGGTCGGACAATTCTGAAATTTATACTTTCAATATTTATTAGACGCGACTGTAAATGGAAAACAAAACAAGTAGATACAAATATATCTATTAGCCTTGCATATCCACTGCTTGACAAATGTCTATATCCCCCACTGGAAACACAAATAGTTTTTTTTTCATAATTTTATGATGAACAACGCATGATGAGAATCATTAGCTATTGTAAAACATTTTGCAATGCAACTAAACCTACTTTTTTTCAGATTTTACTTGCAATAAAACCCAAAGCTGTTTTCATAAATCAAATCATAAGTCTTATGAAGTTATCAATGATATATAGAATGAGTATAAGATAAAAATGACCTTCGCGTATACCTTTGAATAGGAGATATGACTACGTTTATTCCAATTGTTAAGGCTGGCACCAACAACAATAAATATTTCTTCCTTTTTTGAAGTAGAATCAACTTTGTAAAAATACTTGTTTATGGGTGCTAATTAAACAGACTTCTTTTTAATAGCATTATTCGCCTCTAAAAATCTACATTGCCATCTAAATTACTAAGTCAGCCACAATTACCGAGCGTCTGAATTATACTATCTTAGCCACTACTTATCTTCTATGTAGGCCACTCTAAATACAACTCAGCATGGTGGTTATTTTTTAGCATCTAAACTTGTAACATGCATTCAAGCAGTAGACATCTAAAATCTTAATATATGCCATCAAAAAAGATATGCTATTAGCTTCTAATTTTTTAACTCAGTACGCTTAAAATATAACTCAACCCACATTAATTAATCGTCAAAATTTAGCTAAAATTGTCATCTAATAGTAAATTTTGGCCACTAATATTACCATAAAACTTTTATTTTAACCTTTTTTGAAGTCGGTTTAATTTTTTAAATTACTTTATGCCACACCTGGCAATAAAGTGACTTTTTCCGCACGCTGCGCGTACGGAAAAAGCCGCTTTCTGCCCGCCTTTTTCGTTCAGCTTATTAAAGTTTTTTGTTAAAGTCATTTCCCCCAACGGCCCCTTTGTTATAAACCAACCAAATTTCTAGCACTTGTAAAATTTTCGACGAATGACTTTAAATCGGAGCGCATAACACATCCGCACAACACAGTTTTCTGGTAGCAGCTCGTTTTTAATGTCAATAGTGACTTTCCGTATCTCCGGCGCTGCGGGAACAGCAGCCCTTCCGCCCTTGCATGACGGCGCACGGTCACTTCGCTCGGCTCCGCAGCTTCGGCTTGTTGGTCGCCTTCGGCGACCAGCCTCAGCCGCTCGCCTCACTCGTTCCCGCGCTTCGTCATGGCGGGCGAGGGCTGCTCTCCCTCCACGCCTCCGGCTTTATAAAAACACTCTAGGGCGCGCTGTGTCGGCACGCGTCCTAACCAGCGAGAGCCCTAGACTCGGATTTTCGCAGCCTAATATCGTATACATAATATTCCATCATTGAAAATTTTACATTTTACAATCCGTCATTTATCTTGGTAATTATCAAATTTAGAGAAAAATTACCCATACAAAACACGCTTATTTTAGACAAAAAAAAATTAGTTAAAATGATATTCGGCTATATAATGATTAGTTAAAATAAGAATCGACAAAGTGAGTTTTAGATAAAATAATATTCGACAAAACAAGAGTTATGCAAATGATAATTTAGGTAAAACGAGTTTCGACAAAACAATAATTATGAAAAATGAATTTATACATATTGACTTTAGACAAAAAATTCATTATAGTAAAAGTTGTTAGACAAACTGAAATTAGACAAAAAAAAATTTAGACAAGTCAAGGGAATACCTAGAAAAGCATTACAACGCCCCCCAATCTAAATCCTATTCTCTTTCCGCACAGAGTCTAACGAAATTTTGTATGTGGAAATGGTAAAAAAGCTTCCTAACCCAAAACCTCGTACAATTTCGTACGAGCCTAATAGTGTCCTCGTACCTCGTACAGCAGACCACAAATCTCGTATTTGTACAAGGAACCTCGTACGTCTGGCAACCCTGGTCAGTGACTAACTCGTCGGTACATGAATGGCGCTCTCTGATTGGTGCAAATGGCCGGTCACTGTCGTCTCGCGCACTCGCGCCAAATTTTGAAGTGGCTATTTTCTCGATAACAGAATATGATGTATTATTTTACATGCTAAGTTATAATAAATGATGTTGTCAATGGAAGCTTGAATTATATTTTTTTGAGGACTTTTGTGTTGAAGCCGTAAAACGTAAAATGGTGATGAAATGTAAAATCCATGGCTGAGTTAGTAAATTAGGTGGCAATATATAAACAAGAAGGCAAGTTAAGATAATTGTTGATCTTTGTTTGACGCTTTCTAAAGAATATTTAGTTGGCGTTGTAAAAGAGACGAATTAATTTATTAGAGGCTATCTCATTTTCCCGTTGCTTAGTTATAAAATGAGAAGTTTGAGCACGTGGCCAAGAAATAAATCTGCGGCTTGACTTATAATTTCCCCTTGTTTATTACCTATGTATTTTAAAATTTGAGTACATATTAAGTTGGATTACGCTGTTAAGGGGAACGCGCCATATCAGCGCACTTCAATCCGTCTAGAACTGGTATATTCAGATCAGATCATACCACAAGCTACACCAGCGCTACTGCGAAGGAATTTCGAACGATGTATTTTGATTTTCGAACTCTTCCCTAACCGATTTGGTGGTCTGTTTCAGCTAAAAGTTACAATTTTACAAGGGTGACACACACACAAAGCGGTCAAACTTATTTCGTCAGAGTTTAAAAATAAAACGTACGGAACATTGGATGAGAATAGGTGTAGAAGTTTCTATGGGGAATCAGATGCGGATGCGGCTGAGGGTGAGAATGACGGTGAAGATTTGCTTTGCTCTCTTGGTTTTTTAGAATAAAAACTATCCTATGTACATTCTCGGATCTCAAACTTTCTTTATACGAAATTTCATCACAATCGATCAACGGTTTATACATAAAAAGGTAACAGATAAACAGAGTTACTTTAGCATTTATAATATAACTAATATTGTTATTAATACACAGAGGGCTTTGGACACTTCTTTATTTCACTATTACACTTCCTATCTTCACAATACGTTTTATAAACAACTCTCTATACATATGACAGTTATCTTAATATCTCGGTGGTCTGGACTGGAATAGATTGACATGTCATTCAAAGAACGACATCACCATTCTTACATTCAAATATGAATATGAATCATTCGATTCCAACCGGCCAGGCAGTATTGATTGTCATTAAACCTCAATCAATAACACACCCCCTCAATCAACACTGCCTGGTAGTCCAACTCCTCACTTCAACATTAATCCACTTGAATTTCTACCAACTATCAACATCCAAAACAATACCTAAACAAAATTTCGAAACATCCTTATCACAAAATTTTAATCACCCTGTATATATCTAATCTTGCCAAAATATCCAAACACCCTTACACCTTTACTCAACATACACCCTGTATACTTCACCTCCTGACTCACAGAACACCCTATGTTCTAACCCCTTTAAAACTACTATACTCCTTCTCAACACATCAACAAATACTCTCAATAACTATAATCAATCACAATATATATCTAAGTTTCTTCTAATACTCCCACTCGACTCCTCAATTAACTATTAACTAATCCTACTTCATCTCATCTCATATTTATTAACTCCTACTCGACACAACAATAAATTATAACTCATCTCTCATTACATCACATATTTATGTTTCTATCTCCTTCTCGACACATCACCACATTACATCTAATTCTTCACTTCAACATATTTATTTTTCTCCTGCTCGAAACATCAACATCAACACATCTTCTATAGACTCTTCTTTCAACACTTCATAAAATATTCTACTATTTTCAATTTATTCTCACGCTCTCTCATACATCTCACACATTTTAAATCAAAAATACCATACCAAATATACCAAAAACAATATACACTAACAATTAAACAATTCGAAATAGAGAAATAGCTTAAGGAAAACCGTATATCAAAATTAATGTAAACGTTTCTTTATTAAGTAATGTTAATTTCCAGCCAGTACTTTTATGAGACAATGATTCAGTTACTATTTTACTTATCAGTCATATTCACCCCCTTAAGTGGATCATTGTCTAGCACCCCCTTAATTCTGACCGTTTTTTATTTAATCCGACATTTCCTTAAGCGTTTTTCTATTACAAAACTTACACACCCTACAAATCTTACATACTAATAACATCATATAAAAAAAAAACCCCAAATCAACCGAAACAGACATTAAGTTCACTTTAGCCCACACTTATTCACTACCTAACCACACGATCACTAAGACACTAAATCTTCGTTGACATTTCTCAAACTTCACAGGCGGTAAACTTTTCGTTAGTATATCTGCTAATTGCGATCCCGTTGGACAATATTTTACTGTTATCTGGTTTTCATCAATCTTTTCCTTCAGATAATAGTATTTGACATCTATGTGTTTAGTTCTCTTGCTCATGATTCCTTTCTTCATTAGCCAAATTGCTGATTGATTATCCACTCTCATTTCGACTTGAAGTTTCTCTTTGGTTATTTCATAGATCAGGTCTCTTACGAAAAGTAATTCTTTACAGCATTCTGCCGCTGCTATGAACTCCGCTTCTGTACTGCTCAACGCGACAACTGATTGCTTTCTTGAGCTCCATGCCACTGGTCCACCGTTCAGCCAAATCACATAACCAGAAGTACTACGCCTAGTATCTGGGTCTCCGGCGAAATCCGAGTCACAGTAACCCCTGAGAACTTTATCACCTTCAGAAAAGTGAATACCTTTATCCATAGAACCTTTTAAGAAACGTAATATATTCTTTGCGTTGTTCAAATCATTTAAATTAGGGGAGTTTTGATGCCTCGAACAATAACCCACATGAAAACTGATGTCTGGTCTCGCTTTATTCGAAAGATATAACAATGAACCTATCATCTCGCGGTACATCGCATAAGACTTTGTATCGACCTTAACAGCTGGATGTTGCTTTATCAGAATCGTAGGACATTTACATTCTTTGGCCGTGTGCAGATTAAACTTTTTAATAATTTTCTCGCTATACGTCTTCTGATAAATTTTGATTCCCTGTTCTTCTTGCTCGATGTCCAAACCAATATAATTACTGACTTTGTCACAAATTCTGAGTTCAAATGCTTTTCCAATTGTTTCGACTATATGTATTAGATCCTCCTCTGTTTCCCCAAACACCAATCCGTCATCTACATACACTGCTAGAATAATATTTCTTTCGCCTTCCATGATAAATATACATTGATCAAGTTTCAGCTGCTTAAATCCCATTTTCTTTAGAAATTCTGTAAATTTAATGTTCCACATGAGTGGAGCTTGTTTTAGTCCATACAGGCTCTTATTTAGCTTGCATACTTTTCCTTCTTTGTCAGCATAACCCTTTGGGACTTTCATGTATATGTTTTCCTTCAAATCTCCATGTAGAAAGGCCGTCTTCACATCGAACTGCTTCATTTTTAACCGTTTACTTGCTGCGATCGACAGTAGTATTCTGAGTGAGGTACTATTAACTACCGGACTGTATGTTTCATCATAATCGATCTTGTATTTCTGTTGAAAACCCCTCGCAACCAATCTCGCTTTGTATCTGCCATCTGTTTTTATTGTAAAGATCCACTTGCTTGTTACTAATTTCCTTCCTTTAGCCTCCTTTTCGTCCACAAACGACCATGTTTTATTTTCTTCCAAGGATTTAATTTCTTCGTTTATTGCCTTGCTCCATTTATCTTTTTCCCTGGATTCTACAGCCTCTTCATACGTTAGCAACGATGCTTCTGTATCATAATTCATCAAATAGTCTTTGTATCTTTCCGGCGGTCGTCGTGCTCTCGCTGGTTGAATCCTTCTATTTTGATTCACTGCCTCATTATTGCCTTCAACTTCGATTCTTTCTTCTCGATTCTCAATATCTTCACTCTCAAAAAATTCATCATTTCCATCAGAATAAACTTCATTATCAAAATCTAAATCGTTTCTAAAATTCACAGCCCCTCCTTGTTCACCAGATTCATTTGAACATTCTCTTGTCTCTCCTGCATTTATTTCGTTTTCATTTGTTTCACTGTCATTTGTTCCACTGTCATTTGTTTCTCTGTCATTTGTTTCTTCTTCATTTGTTTCTTCTTCATTTGTTTCTTCTTCAATTGTTTCTTCTTCAATTGTTTCTTCTTCAATTGTTTCTTCATCAATTGTTTTACGCCTTCTCGAACCTCCTCGAACTTCTTTGTTTCCATTTTCCACACCATCACCTTCTCGAACTTCTCCAATTCTACTTGTTTCACATCTTATATTATCGCCTGCTCGATTGCTTCTATTGTCATCTCTTCTTTCTCGATTTACTTCCTCTCTACAAATCTCATCATTTTGTATTGTGTCTTCTTTATCTTCTTCCTGTCTCTCTTCAAACACTGGCCAAAGTCCTCTGATCTTTATGTTATTCTCTTCCTTCAAGTAGATGCCCTGTTCATCTTCATTTATTCTGACATCTCTTACTTTAACTATTTGTTTCTTTTCGTCAACCCATATTTTGTAACCGTTTCTTACGTAGCCAACCAGAATTCCTTTGTTGCATCTTTCGTCTAGTTTTCGTATACCGAAATTAATTTTGTAGTAGGCGGTTGACCCGAACTTTCTTATATGTGACACATCAGGTTTGACGTCGAACCACATTTCAGCCGGAGTTTTATCTCTTCCTTCTGTGGGGCTTCTGTTTATTAGGAAGCTTGCTGTTAGAAGTGCTTCTCCCCATAGATAATTCGGAACACGGCCATCGAATATCAATGCCCTAGTCCTCTCCATCAGCGTTCTGTTTAGTCGCTCCGCCTTACCGTTTAATTGCGGCGTGTAAGGTATTGTGAAGTCCAACGTTAGTGTCCGTCAAGATAGCGTACACCGTAAAGATATTCAGAATCTGATGTAGCCAATAAATAGTACCCAAATAGTACCGACGAAATACCTAGGTGAAAAAAATAGTACCCTTAAACTTTACGAAATATAAGGCGTGTTCACGGTGTACGCTACCGGGCCGTCAAGCTGGCGTACACCGCTTGTATCTCTGGAACGGCTTTGTTTTCGGGAACGTTTTATATGTCAAAAAATAGTACCCAAATAGTACCCTAGGGCCCTAAAATTTTACTTCTCTAGCTATCGTACAAGCCGAGATATTCCATGACTTAACGGTGTACAAAATTTCGCAGCGTCAAGCTGGCGTACCCGGGAATTTCATATAGAAAGACTTAAAATTCCGAAATGAGGTATATACCAATAAATAGTACTATAAATAGTACCCCTTTTTCATTAATAATAATATACAAAAACTATATAGAAAACTGAAAAAAATCAAGCCAATCTTCTCCATACAAATGCATCTTAGTACTGTCATCGATAGAGCTAACTTTTGTCATATCGAATACTCGTTTCTGTTAAGATTAAGCAAAACTAGTTCTTATTGGGATTGAAGTGAGCATAAATTTACTTAACGTTTGGCTATCCAACCGGAAACCTTTTTTTTATATAGGTACCTGCCAGCATCGCCGGCCGGCAAACTTGTTTTTTTCCTTACGCTCGATAATAAAATGGCGTTACTTGGGAATATTGATTGTAAAAACACCTATATGCATTAAGTTAAGGTTCAATATGAGGCCATGGTAGTTTCTAGTTGAGTCAATTCGTTACATGCAAAACACTTTTTTGCGTGCCTGTACTTTTACTATGTAGAAGTTTGTCTTGATTTTTTTCAGTTTTCTATATAGTTTTTGTATATTACTATTAATGAAAAAGGGGTACTATTTATAGTACTATTTATTGGTATATACCTCATTTCGGAATTTTAAGCCTTTCTATATGAAATTCCCGGGTACGCCAGCTTGACGCTGCGAAATTTTGTACACCGTTAAGTCATGGAATATCTCGGCTTCTACGATTGCTAGAGAAGTGAAATTTTAGGGCCCTAGGGTACTATTTGGGTACTATTTTTTGACATATAAAACATTCCCGAAAACAAAGCCGTTCCAGAGATACAAGCGGTGTACGCCAGCTTGACGGCCCGGTAGCGTACACCGTGAACAGGCCTTATATTTCGGAAAGTTTAAGGGTACTATTTTTTTCACCTAGGTATTTCGTCGGTACTATTTGGGTACTATTTATTGGCTACATCAGATTCTGAATATCTTAACGGTGTACGCTATCTTGACGGACACCAACGTTATACCTTTCGAGTTACACCATGATGTTAGGTTATTGTTCGAGTATTCGCGTCCATTATCGCATCTAATCTTCTTAACTTTGCTATTAAAATGATTTTCTGCCAAGAACACAAACTGTTTTATTTTATCAAAGGTTTCACTTTTGAAGGTGATTAAATAAACCACACAGAAATGCGTAAAATCATCCAAAAAGGTTATAAAATACTTTTTGTTGTCCCAAGTGGGAGTTTCTACGGAACATAAATCGGTGTGAATAATTTCTAAAGGGAATTTCGCTTTAATTCTATTATTTTTGAATGGTTGCCGAGTCATTTTAGCTTTAGTGCAGATTTCACAGAATTTGCCTAACTGATCCCCCCCAATTTCGATGCCGTTGACCAGTTTAGCTAGACGCGGTACATCAGATACGTGACCTAGCCGGCGGTGCCAGGTATCGACATTTGCGGTAAGCCATGATTCGCGAACAGTATCGACCGATAGCTGAGTTTCATATAAACCGTTTCTCGTTTTGTAACCCGTTATAAGTATTTGATTATTTTTCTTTATAAATACCTTGTCTCCAACGAAGAGTACATTTCCACCATGATCTGTTATGGAACTCACTGAGATCAGATTTCTGGAAACGTCCGGAACATATAGAACATCTTCAAGTCGAAAGCTGCTTGTGTTTACAGTACCTGTAGCTTGGGCGGTGATGTTTCCTGCATTAGCACATTTTATTTCAACATTTATTTCCTCTGTAAAATTTATAATAGATTTATCATAAAACATATTTGATGAAGCTCCTGAGTCGATAACGGATTTAATCGTTGTTGTAAAGTGTGAATGTTCACTTACCAGGGTGGATAAGCGACAATATTTTTCAATATGCCCTTTCTTGTTGCATCTCCTGCATATCTTCGTTGAAAAACATTGTGTGGAGTTGTGACCAGATTTGTTGCATAGGGAGCATTTATTGCTCTCGCAGAACCTGGATATGTGTCCTGGTTTGCCACAGCTGTAGCATTTCCTTTCGTTGCTTTTCAGAACCTCATCATATTGTGGAGTTATATCTAATGGTTTGATTTGATTTAGTTTTATTTCGTTCTGTAGTCTATTTACTAGTGTACGTACGGTTTGATCTGATTTCGGTGTAATCTCCCATACTGTTCTAAAATAATTTAAACTTGCTGGTAGTATGGTAAGAATTTTCTGTATAAGCATGTCGTCATCAATTTTGTATTTTGTGGAATTCAAATCAAAGCATATGTTCTGGAGCTTGCTAATATCTTGTAGAATGTCGCCGGAAAAATTGTAGTTATAAAATTCAATTACTTTCAAATGATTATCTTTCTCCAGGTTGAAATTGAAAATCATATCCAATTTTTCAAAAATTTCCGTTGTGGTTGAACAATTTATGACGTAGTGTATTAAGTTTTCATGTACTGAATTTAGAATCGTATATTTAGCTTTAGCTTCGTTACCTGTATCTTCATTCAGGAATCCTTTTGCGTCAAGGAATAATTTCGTCATTTTTCGCCATGTCGAATAGTTGCTTTCTTGGTTTAATTTTGTTGGGAATTCCATTGTTATTTATTTTTAGTACGTACCGAAATGTCACTTAGTCAACTGTTGGTTGCTATGCTTATGGTTGACGGTTGCTAGGCTTATGCTTTCGGCTTGTTATCGACGGTTTTATTATGGGTTTTCTTTTGAAACCTTAGAGTCCTCCTTTAGTGGTTTTATGCTGGGCCCATAACCTGTTATTAATACACAGAGGGCTTTGGACACTTCTTTATTTCACTATTACACTTCCTATCTTCACAATACGTTTTATAAACAACTCTCTATACATATGACAGTTATCTTAATATCTCGGTGGTCTGGACTGGAATAGATTGACATGTCATTCAAAGAACGACATCACCATTCTTACATTCAAATATGAATATGAATCATTCGATTCCAACCGGCCAGGCAGTATTGATTGTCATTAAACCTCAATCAATAACAAATATAAGTATAGGATTCCTTTTGCTAATGCACATTCAGCGGAGCAATACGACTTCAAATGGAGACATTCTTACCTCTTTGGTAATGGCAGCGGTTTTTGCTATACCACTGTCACATTTGATATGCTATAGAAGTGTAGACTGTACAATTTGCTAGAAGTTGAGCATTTATTTTGTATTATTCTGGTCATTCGATTAAGCGTGGTTGTGTCAGGAACCATCTACCTAGCACGGTGACTACAACCATTTGTGTCACAATGCCGAAACCGTATAAATATTTGTTTTCTAATGAAGAGTGCATAAGAATACTTTGCGTCGGCTGTATTCCGCGAACCTTGAAGTTCTTTTTTTTTAACTGCGAAGAAGTACTATTATTTTATGCGAAGTTCAAAATAGTACAAATAGAATACATTTATTTTGCCCATCAAACTCACCTCGATATCAGCGTAGTCGTACCTAGACCAAGAACCATCTGTCTACCTGGCACGACCCAACCTTAACCAACCTTTTGTGTCACACTGCCGAAACTGTATGAGTAATTACTTTTTGATTACAAGTACCTAAAAGTACATTTTTTTCATGAATTTGTCCCTCATTCTTTTGCGTCGGCTGTACTCCGCGAACCATTGAGGGACATTTTTTTTTTACTGAGAAGAGGTACAATTATTTTATGTTGGGTACAAAATAGTGGGTCATTCCATCGTTTCGGGTGTTACACTTGAACTCGTAAAATAAGGTTTTGTTCAATGTTCTATTATAAGGACCTAGAGGTTATAACTTTGAATCATCTACTATTTTGATAATATTTTCTTTTCCTCAATAACAATAATTAAAGTGTAAGGACAATAACGAGAAAATCACTGAAAAGTAGCTGTTTCGGGTGTTACACGAATTGGCCTATACCTTCTGACCATTAGTCCCAAAATGCATAATTCAGCGAATTTTCTTAAGTAACCTGTAGTTTTATTCATAACAAGTCATAGTATAGCTTTTTTAGTCTACTAAAATGCTAAAATAACCCTGAATGTCGCTTTAAAATTATTTTTTATGAATTTAAGTACCTGTTTCGGGTGTTACTAATGGTTCGTTTCGGGTGTTACGAGTACAAAATTAAAACCGATTAGTTCAAAATTTTGAAACATTTTATTAAAATTATCGTATTTATAATACTACGTATTAAGAAAAATAGCAGCAAATGCTGAATTACTACAAAATACATGAATATTTAACAATAAATTAACTTTTTCTCGAAGGCATCTATTTTCCTTGAGAATTCGTAGTAGGTGCCATCATTTTCTACGTATGAAGTAGGACTAGGTAATACGGAAATTATGTCCTCATAACGCACATAACTCAAGTCCTTATTGTCAGGGCTGAACGTAGATGCGTTATCATCAACAACTTTCTGTTTTTTCACTTTTACACCAGTTTCAGGGTCTCTTACCGTTTTACAGTCTTTCCTCCCGGGGGCCTGACGACTAATATAATTCCTGTAAAAAAATCTTTTACTGCACTCTGCGTCTCCATAGAAAGTTTAGGGCCCTTATTTTTGAAAAACTGAGAAGATTGTATTTCATAAGATCCTCCTAACACGTCAGTTATCACTTTCTGGATAACAACAGCCTTCTTTGTTGGCGAAACGGGGAGAGATTTCTTTACCTTTTTGACAGCTTTTGAAAACGTTTGCAATCAATTGTAAGACCCTATTGAAGAATCACAATTTACAACTGCATTATTTTTTTCTTTTCCCTATGTGCTCGTACTCTTTCACGCACTTTTAAACGATGTTTCATTTTAAGATCTTCTGTACTAGTTCTTCTTTCTTCTTTTTCCGTCTAATAGCATCCCTTTCACTCTCTTTGCATAAATATTCAGCATATTTGACAGGATCATTCTTTCTGTTTTCCCTTAGCTTTGATAACCGATCTTTTGTTGACGATCCCATGATGATATGCACTAAAAATACAATTACCACAATAACACACACCATTGCGTTATGAAACGGACGGTATAAACCCAAGTTAGTATGTGAAATCAGTTTAAGGTAAGCTTACATCAATGTAACGCCCGAAACGTTTCGGGTGTTACACAACTTCAACCTTTAAAACATACAACTAAAGCATACGCTAAAACAAAAATTATCACACATTTGAATAGGCCCACATAACAACCTTACTTTGACAAAACATGCTAGGCTACAGTTTATTAAGCGATAACTTACACAAACTATTATCTCTTTTTCGTTTCGGGTGTTACATCGAGACAACAGTTTAGAATACTCTTCTAAAAACTGATTAATTCATGCTTTTAAATATGTTTTAAGACGAATAATATAAATACATTATCTTACCTCAAATTACCGCTGGAAAGTTGTGACAGTTCACAGCTACTTTCTTTTTAATTAGATTTGCCATATATTGGTTTACAAAGCACTTTGACGACTATGATTCAAACGTTACATTCAAGTACACGGAAAAACATGAAAAAATAAATATTTTTTAATTTTCTTTCTGATCATTGAGGTTGGGAATGTTTTCTATAGAAATAGATTAGAATTGTCTTGTTAAACCAATAATAGTTTTTGAGCCCTTAGTAACGTTTATTATGGAATGACCCTAGTACAATTTCAGTACATTTATTTTGTCTATCAAACAAACCTCAATGTCAGTGTGGTCGTGCCAGGTAGCATCTACCTAGCACGACCCCCACCTTTTGTGTCACACTGCCGAAACCGTATGAGTTATTACTTTTTAATGAAGAGTACATAAAAGTACATTTTTTTTCATGAATTTGTACCTCATTCTTTTGCGTCGGCTGTACTCCGCGAACCATTGAGGGACATTTTTTTTTAACTGAGAAGAGGTACAATTATTTTATGTACGGTACAAAATAGTACAATTTCAGTACATTTATTTTCACTATCAAACTAACCTCAATGTCAGTGTGGTCGTGCCAGGTAGCATCTACCTAGCACGACCCCCACCTTTTGTGTCACACTGCCGAAACCGTATGAGTTATTACTTTTTAATGAAGAGTACATAAAAGTACATTTTTTTTCGTGAATTTGTACCGCTTTCTTTTCCGTCGGCTGTACTCCGCGAACAAAAAAGTTATTTTTTTTTAAATTGGGAAGGGGTACAATTATTTTATACTCGGTACAAAATAGTACAATTTCAGTACATTTATTTCGACTATCAAACTAACTTCGATCTCAGTGTGGTCGTGCCAGGTAGCATCTACCTAGCACGACCACAACCTCTATCTCACAACTCCGAAACCGTACGAGTACAATTTTTTTAATGAATAGTACAAAAAAGTACATTTTTTTTCGTGAATATGTACCGCAAAAGAAATAACAAAATCGTCCGTGGTCGTGCTGGGTAGTATCACACCCTCAATGGCAGTGTGGTCGTGCCAGGTAGCATCTACCTAGCACGACCCCCACCTTTTGTGTCACACTGCCGAAACCGTATGAGTTATTACTTTTTAATGAAGAGTACATAAAAGTACATTTTTTTTCGTGAATTTGTACCGCTTTCATTTCCGTCTGCTGTACTCCGCGAACCAAAAAGGTATTTTTTTTTAAATTGGCAAGCGGTACAATTATTTTATACTCGGTACAAAATAGTACAATTTCAGTACATTTATTTCGACTATCAAACTAACCTCGATCTCAGTGTGGTCGTGCCAGGTAGCATCTACCTAGCACGACCACAACCTCTATCTCACAACTCCGAAACCGTACGAGTACAAATTTTTTAATGATTAGTACAAAATAGTACATTTTTTTTCGTGAATATGTACCGCAAAAGAAATAACAAAATCGTCCGTGGTCGTGCTGTATAGTATCACACGACAGTTTTATACGTGACGTAGGGATGTAACGATACACAGTTTTGCCGATACGATACCGATACCGATATATAGTAGTTAATATCGGCGATACCGATACCGATATCTTAGCTAAATAATGAAGTAAGAACTTCAGATATTTGTATGTCCTTATTATAACTAATGGCAATGACTACTGGCTATATTTACTAAAGAGTTAACCTTGAAAGTGTAAAGTAAAAATAAATAAATTGTCAACTCAAAATTCAATGTTTTATTATTATTAATAACCAAAGATTTAATTAACATAGTAATTATCATTGCACAAGGTAATAGACCAATACATAAATTAAGTCAGAAATTGAAATTACTTTTTGCAGATTATTTTTCATACAGCAAATTTTTTTCGCGCTCTTCAAATATCGGTTGTATAATATCGGCGATACCGATATTTATTTATTTATTTATTTATTTATTAATACATGTTAACATGACATTACAGTAAAAAAACCAATGCGTCATGAAACGTAGAAATAAAATAACTATTTAGGCGACGAAACGGCGTGGCCCCGTTGCATCGTCGTCTCTGGTGTAGGATTCGGCAGGTTGCCCCGAAACCGTCGAAACACGACACCCTTCGGCCAGAAGTCAGCACTTGCGATGGTTTCCTGCAGCGGCCGCGGCACGCGCACCACAAACGAGCTGAAGTGCACATAGTGGCGCGAACGCAGCTGGAACACCCTCAGCGAGAAGCCGGTCTTCTGACGAACGTACTCCGCCACCTCATCAGCCGTGGCGGTGTAATGTAGGCGCGATACATATAGCGCCTTGCCCGGTGTGGCGACCCGCAGACCAGAACCGACCGGTTCTGCAGTACCACACTGACTCTTGCGCGGGTTGCGCTTCCTCGATATATCGGTATCGGTATCGTTACATCCCTACTTGACAGCTATTCAAAAGGCATGATCTGTTGCAGCCAGTGTTATATTCCAACAGAAAGAATGCTCCAGTACGGATCGCACTGGCTTCGCCACGACCTTGAATAAATATCACGCGCTGCTATGCTAAACGGCCGAAGTTGTCCGCATTTTGCTTTGACATAAGTATCCAAGGGCAATCCTACAAGGTTTTCCTAAAAAACACCCTCAAAGGGCTCAAACTTTGAAGGGTGTTTTTTTACACACATTATTTATTTACACAAGGTAATAGACCAATACATAAAATAAGTCAGTAATTGAAATTACTTTTTGTAGACTTTTTTTTTCTGTAGTAGTTGGAGGGTTTAGTCACTTTTCAGTACTTTGGAGGTCATTTCGTCCCAATAGGTTGAGATTGGGCAGCTAAAAAAACTACGTGTCTATTATTTTAGACTACTCTCTAGCATTATATCAAAATAAATCAGATCGGAGCCGGACAGTTGGGTACCTTTCCTTGTTAGTAGTACGTTGCCACTGACTGGAAGCTGAGCGAAGAACAGAACAGACCACATTCAATGGACAGAACCTGGTGAGAGTAGTAGAGTATATTATGCGATCTCCACAGGACCACTCTGCGACGATCTATGGGGGGGATCTATGGGGGGTCTATGGGGGTGGACATCTCTAAGTGGACGTCTTTTTTTCTGGCATTGCTTGTCTGCAGTTACTATATGAAGGAACTCCAACAGAGTATAATAGCTGCGTAGGGGGAGTGGACGTACACCGTCTATTAGATATACACCGTGGGCCAGTACAACCCGACCAACTTTAACCACGTATTCCTGATGGTATTACAAGTAAATAACGTTATATCAACATAGGTCGAATTTTGTCATTTTACATTAATAGTCTTATGGAACAAAACAAATCAAAAAATTCAGTCCCTCGTTATAAACATGTCCTTACTGGAGGAAAAGTTATTAAAAAGGAAAAAAAAAGCTAAAATGGAAACGAAAGGTCAATATTTTGGCTTTGGAATCGCTTACCATCTAATACTGCGAAGGTTAATTGCTGTTTAGTTAAAGGATTTTAAAAAATCAGTAAAAGTATCTTAGTCACATTTATTAGGGCTTGTTACACACTTGAGAGTTTTTATTTTAAAAATTATGAATATCTCGGAAAATAAGCGTTAATCGACTATACGTCAAATAACTTTTTTTACTTCTAATAGTTGTTAGAATCTATGGTTAAAGTTGGTCGGGTTATACGGGCCCACAGTGTATAGATACTCTCTTTTTTTTTTAAAGCCTGACTAACTTGCAAGATACTGACTCTGTTTGTCCTGTGCGGAGAGGAACATGGCGAGCGCGGCGAAGCGTTTGACGCGCGCGAGGCCGCGCAGGTATGACGTCACTGACGCCTCGAACTTGCTGACGTCACTGTGCAGTAGCCGCAGCAACTCCGACAATACCGGGCTCTCCAGCGCGTTGTCGAATATCGACGGGATCTTCGATGGTTCTATGATCTGTAATAGAATAGTACATTACATAACTAGGGTGGTAATACAAAGAAAGGCCGAGATCGCCGAAGTTTGCGGCCCGAGCTGCAAGCGAGGGCCGTAAATATGCGATCGAGGGCTTTCTTTATTACCTCCCGTGTTGTGTACATCATTTTATGTCTACACTTGGCCAGTAAGCGGCTTTTTCCGTACGCGCAGCGTGCGGAAAAAGTCACTTTATGGCCAGGTGTGGCATACATTTTTTTTTATAAAATATTATACTAGGTGTTGCCTGTACGAGGAGCAAATAATTAAAACGTAGATTGTACTCCTCAAACTGAACAACATTTGTTCAGCGACATTTAAAAATAACTTTAATTAATACACTTAACTTTTAGTACACCTTAAAGTTTATTTGAAACCGCAATGTATTGCGATGTTTTTTATGTTTGTAGCGTGACAAGCGTAAATGTACATTGGAAATACTATTTGATTTGTATGAAAGAGATAAAATTACATAATTCTTAAAAGATGTTGAACGAAAGTTTCATTGTTTGATGAGTAGAATCTACGTTTTAATTATTTGCTCCTGTTACAGACAACACCCGTAGATTTAAGTGTCTTATGATCATTTGACTTTGTCAGAGCAACACGGAAGGGAGTCGCCGTAATGCATTTTTCTAATACTATCCCCTCTGCCACTATTAGCGGGGAGTGATCGACGCAGCGCACTTATTTACACACGTGTAAATGAAAAATCGTCTATCACTACGAAACTAACGCTTAATGTTTTAGGTTTTAAAATATTCTTAATATAAAAATCACACAAATAATCAGTTATACCTGTCAGTTAATCAGTTACACAAATACCTGTTGTTATATTTAAAAAATAAATAAAAGAGAAACTGGTGAGTTTCTTCCGGCGCTTCTTCTCACCAGAAGGTCAGTACCCGAAGCGCCAAAAGAAATAATACATACTCTTATTTAGAATCAAGACTTGTAAAAGAGCCCTTGAGGGCCTACTTGCAGTAATAAACTATTTTATTTTTAATCAACCAGTAAAGTTACCAGCTTAGCGCGGTCGTTCTCCTTGAGGCACTTCCACTCGGCCATAAACTGCACGCTGTTGGTTGGAGGCACCATATTCTCCAAGATGACGTCATTCCCCAACATATAAAATGTGAATTACACTGAGATAGTGCGCCTTAGCGCGGTCGTTCCCCTTGAGGCACTTCCACTCGGCCATAAACTGACGCTGTTGTTGGGAGGCACCATATTCTCCAAGATGACGTCATTCCCCAACATATAAAATGTGAATTACACTGAGATAGTGCGCCTTAGCGCGGTCGTTCCCCTTGAGGCACTTCCACTCGGCCATAAACTGACGCTGTTGTTGGGAGGCACCATATTCTCCAAGATGACGTCATTCCCCAACATATAAAATGTGAATTACACTGAGATAGTGCGCCTTAGCGCGGTCGTTCCCCTTGAGGCACTTCCACTCGGCCATAAACTGACGCTGTTGTTGGGAGGCACCATATTCTCCAAGTTGACGTCATTCCCCAACATATCAAATGTGACTTACACTGAGATAGTGCGCCTTAGCGCAGTCGTTCCCCTTGAGGCACTTCCACTCGGCCATAAACTGCACGCTGTTGGTTGGAGGCACCATATTCTCCAAGATGACGTCATTCCCCAACATATAAAATGTGACTTACACTGAGATAGTGCGCCTTAGCGCGGTCGTTCCCCTTGAGGCACTTCCACTCGGCCATAAACTGACGCTATTTTTGGGAGGCACCATATTCTCCAAGTTGACGTCATTCCCCAACATATCAAATGTGACTTACACTGAGATAGTGCGCCTTAGCGCAGTCGTTCCCCTTGAGGCACTTCCACTCGGCCATAAACTGCACGCTGTTGGTTGGAGGCACCATATTCTCCAAGATGACGTCATTCCCCAACATATAAAATGTGACTTACACTGAGATAGTGCGCCTTAGCGCGGTCGTTCCCCTTGAGGCACTTCCACTCGGCCATAAACTGACGCTATTTTTGGGAGGCACCATATTCTCCAAGTTGACGTCATTCCCCAACATATCAAATGTGACTTACACTGAGATAGTGCGCCTTAGCGCAGTCGTTCCCCTTGAGGCACTTCCACTCGGCCATAAACTGACGCTGTTGTTGGGAGGCACCATATTCTCCAAGTTGACGTCATTCCCCAACATATAAAATGTGACTTACACAGAGATAGTGCGCCTTAGCGCGGTCGTTCCCCTTCAGGCACTTCCACTCGGCCATAAACTGACGCTGTTGTTGGGTGGGAGGCACCATATTCTCCAAGTTGACGTCATACCCCAACATATAAAATGTGACTTACACTGAGATAGCGTGCCATAGCGCGGTCGTTCCCCTTGAGGCACTTCTACTCAGCCATGAACTGGACGCTGTTGGTGGAAGGCACCATATTCTCCAAGTTGACGTCATTCCCCAACATATAAAATGTGACTTACACTGAGATAGTGCGCCTTAGCGCGGTCGTTCCCCTTGAGGCACTTCCACTCGGCCATAAACTGCACGCTGTTGGTGGGAGGCACCATATTCTCCAAGTTGACGTCTTTTTCCGTCCACGTCGCGTCTTTGATCAGCTTCTCGGACTCTGGACTAGCGATTTGTTTAACCTGGAAAATATTAAAGAAATACTCTTTATAGATTACTATAACAAATTGTTTTTAAATCTATTTATTAAAGATCGAGATTTTGATGATAAAAATAAGGATAGTGATTTTACATACTTCAAACAAAGAAGTTGCAAATCAGATGACATGACATAACACTGTCAAACCCGAAATTAAACTTTAGGTGTTGCTGTCGTGATAGGCACGCATCAGACAGTACGAAGGTTTCCGTACCACCGTCGTGCAACAAGACGCCAAAATTACGTTTATTGTATGGGGAGCCCTTTTTATTTTGACTTTATTTTGTTTTCAAAGTATAAACACTGACAAGTAATCCGACTTTGGCCGATTAGGAGCGCGCGACACGTATTCACAGACGCGCGATCGCGATCTTTGCTTGTAGTGCGTTTGTTCACGGCGCGCACACATACAAGCGCGCGATGTACCTTTTGCAGGAGAAAAAGTACTGCTATTATTGGGTATAGAACCCTATAAATTCCGCCATTTTGTTTATTTTAACGAACTTCATACCCAGTGATAGGTACTCGCGCCATCAAGACGAATCTAATGATGTATCATTTATCAACATCGGTTGTGCCGTTGAGTAGTTACGAGCGGACATAGGAACGGACATACATACATACATACATACAGGTCAAACACATAACCCTCCTTTGGGCTTCGCCGCAGTCGGGTAAAAAGAGTACAATTACCTCCTTGACTTTATCCTCTGCGACCGTTTTGTCCCCGGTACTGTCTATAACATGGGCCTCCTTGGTTTTGTTGGAGTCGTTATTGTTGGAGTCTCCTCGGGACAGCGTATCTTCGATTTCTTCTATCTTTAGCCGCGTCGGCGGCTTTTCTGGTTCAGTCTTACCCAGTGGGATCTCTTGGATAGGGATGGATTTTAGCGCCCTCTGAAGAAGAGAAAAATACAGTCGAGTTTGGCTTTAATTTAATTCCTAACAAAACTGTCGTTCCGGTCCGACCACCGGTAGGAACTAGGGAATGCAACTCGGGTACCCGAAAACCCGGGTGCCCGGGTAACCGACTTTATTTAGGGTCGGGCAAAACCCGGGTATTTTGCCTCAGAGCCCGGGTTAAAAAAAACTAATAAATAATAAAAATTACGCATGTATCGTTTTATTTTAAAGGTAATAAATAAAATAATTGACTTTATTTAGAGTTCAGTAATACCCGGGTTTCATATTTGACCGGGTATTGCATTCCGTAGTTGGAACGCACTGGATCCGACCTTCTGTCTCTATCGCATAACGCGTACTCTCTCTCGCATAAGGCCCTCAGGCGGGGGCCGCAAGGCCACGCGGCGAAATCGCAGTCATCATGGAGCTCTATGATCTTTGGCTGCACATTGGACTTTGGAAACGGTAAAACAAGGTATGTTGTTACGGGGAACATACCTTCTTTTTTAGTACCATTCTCTGATCTCTCGCGATTCTTACCTTAGATCTCAAGTGTGGCGGTTTCTTGACAGGTTTGATGACAGTGATGGCCTCACCGACCCCGTCTCTCCACCGGTCCAGCTCGTTGGGCGGCTTCACCTCCGGCTTGGCAGCGGGGTCATCATGGAGCTCTTTGATCTTCGGCTGCACATTGGACTTTGGGAACGGCTTGTTTTCAGCGGTCGGGGTTGAGGATGGTGATGACTTAGATTTTAACTGGAATAGAATTAAATGAGCTTAATTTAGTTTTGTAACTAAAAAAAATAGCAGCTCCATTATGGCAGCGAACTGCCACAATAAGAGAAGAGTGGAAAAAGCTGGAGGAGGCCTTTGTGTCGCAAAGACACGCCGACACTATATGAGATTTTAACTAGAATAGAATTAAATGAGCTTAGTTCAGTTTTGTAACTAAAAAAAATAGCAGGTCCATTATGGCAGCGAACTGCCACAATAAGAGAAGAGTGGAAAAAGCTGGAGGAGGCCTTTGTGTCGCAAAGACACGCCGACACTATATGAGATTTTAATTAGAATAGAATTAAATGAACTTAGTTCAGTTTTGTAACTAAAAAAAATAGCAGGTCCATTATGGCAGCGAACTGCCACAATAAGAGAAGAGTGGAAAAAGCTGGAGGAGGCCTTTGTGTCGCAAAGACACGCCGACACTATATGAAATTTTAACTAGAATAGAATTAAATGAGCTTAGTTCAGTTTTGTAACTAAAAAAAATAGCAGGTCCATTATGGCAGCGAACTGCCACAATAAGAGAAGAGTGGAAAAAGCTGGAAGAGGCCTTTGTGTCGCAAATACACGCCGACACTATATGAGATTTTAATTAGAATAGAATTAAATGAACTTAGTTCAGTTTTGTAACTAAAAAAAATAGCAGGTCCATTATGGCAGCGAACTGCCACAATAAGAGAAGAGTGGAAAAAGCTGGAGGAGGCCTTTGTGTCGCAAAGACACGCCGACACTATATGAAATTTTAACTAGAATAGAATTAAATGAGCTTAGTTCAGTTTTGTAACTAAAAAAAATAGCAGGTCCATTATGGCAGCGAACTGCCACAATAAGAGAAGAGTGGAAAAAGCTGGAGGAGGCCTTTGTGTCGCAAAGACACGCCGACACTATATGAGATTTTAACTAGAATAGAATTAAATGAGCTTAGTTCAGTTTTGTAACTAAAAAAAATAGCAGGTCCATTATGGCAGCGAACTGCCACAATAAGAGAAGAGTGGAAAAAGCTGGAGGAGGCCTTTGTGTCGCAAAGACACGCCGACACTATATGAGATTTTAACTAGAATAGAATTAAATGAGCTTAGTTCAGTTTTGTAACTAAAAAAAATAGTAGGTCCATTATGGCAGCGAACTGCCACAATAAGAGAAGAGTGGAAAAAGCTGGAGGAGGCCTTTGTGTCGCAAAGACACGCCGACACTATATGAGATTTTAACTAGAATAGAATTAAATGAGCTTAGTTCAGTTTTGTAACTAAAAAAAATAGTAGGTCCATTATGGCAGCGAACTGCCACAATAAGAGAAGAGTGGAAAAAGCTGGAGGAGGCCTTTGTGTCGCAAAGACACGCCGACACTATATGTGGGCAATAAAGGCTATAAATAAATAAAGTTTAGTTTTGTAGTACCCGTAAACTTCTACCTAGGTAAAGTAGAAAGAATTCAGTTAGATTTTCTACGAAAATAGTGAATAAAGTGCTTGATATAACAAAAGGCAAGCTGGTGAAAATCGGGTTCTATGGACGACACGTCTTTCACTCCGTATTAGTCTAGTGGGGGCTGAAAGCAACAGTCACAACTCACCCCCTGCCTACTTGTTCAGTAAAGTTTATCTCAGTCTAGCGGGGCTGTAAGTAACAGTCAACTTCCAGTCAACGAGCCTTGACATATCTAATAGATATTATCTATACCTCAGGGTAGTCTTCTATCTAAGTGGGACTGGAAGTAACAACTCGCCCCATTCGCCTCTGTTTATGTTATCAAGCGACCTAGTAGAGATAATCTTAGTCTAATGGGGGCTGAAAGTAACAGTCACAACTCACCCCGTGCCTTCTTGTCACTGCGTTGGAGCCTTGACAAATCTATATAGAGAGCCAAATCAAAGAGCTGCAATATAGTCTTCCGTCAACTGGGGGCTGGAAGTAACAGCCACAACTCACCCCCTTGGTCCCCATCCGGTGCTTGATGACGTCGAGCTGCCTCCGCGCCTGCGTGTTGTGGGGCTCCAGCTTGAGCACCTCCGCGAGGTCCTGTGTGGCGGCGCGGAGGGAGCCGAGCCGCTCGCGGGCCGTGGCCCGGCGTTGGAGGGCCTTCACGTATGTGGGGTCCAGGCGGAGGGCCTCCGTGCAGTCCGTCTCGGCTTGGTGGAGACTGAATGATAAACAGATAAATAATGTGACTATCTACCAGTGTCTACCATCTTTCCTAAAAAAAAAGACCCTCAAAGGGCTCAAACTTTGAAGGGTGTTTTTTTTTAAGGAAAATATGAGTTTGAGTGAGCCGATATAACGAAACACATGCTTATTATTTTTTCATGTTCTCAAACATAATATCAAACCAGTAATTCACCCAACTAGGGATCCCATTGTTTCCCATAAAGTTGTAAGTCATACTGTATAATAAGTCATAATTATCGAAAGTCATACCGTATTAGTTTCTCTGAAACGGTAATATTTTCAGGATATTTTTAAACGCTAGTGTATGGAACAACAGATTAGGTTAGGTTTATTTTATAACAATTCTGAAAACTTGACGGTTTCATAGAAAAAAAGTTTTATGACTTTCGATAATTATGACTTATTATACAGTATGACTTTATGGAAGACAATATAGACCCAATTAATTAGCAACTTGCTTGAATTTTTAAGACAAGCTTTTATTATTGCAGACTGCATGTCAAAACCAATCAAAAGAGCGAATTTATCTATATATGATAGTTGTGTATAAGTTTTAAAAGGCTTGAGACGTTTGAAATACGTATGCTCTCATCAGCTATCGGCATCGGCTACATGCTATATCACGAACGAGATATCTTCAGCCATCTTGTGCTAGTCACGCTGAAATGTTAGCTCTATAGTAATTAGGCTTACCTATCCTTCTTAAGGTAGCACAGGCCTCTGTTGGCGTAGTAAATGGCATCATCCTTCACCAGTTCTATGGCTCGGTTGTAGCAGGATATAGCTTCGTCCCATTTCTCTTGTTTCACGAAACTGTTGCCCTGAAATTCACACATTATCATTAATGGTCAATAACAGGGTATTTTCCAATAATCAAAATGAATTGGTAAACGATAAAAATCAAATTGTTTCTTAAACTGTTCCGAATAGATTCAACTATTCTTATTTTCGTACCATTGATGATTTTAAAATGACAAAAACTTAATACAAAGCACGCAGTGATGTAACAAGCCAGTTTTTCTTAAAAACTGCACACTATCTGAGCGTTTTGACACTCATAAAAAGATGCTTATTTAATCTGCCATGAAATAACCTCTTTTAAACTCATGAGTTAGAAGGACTGAACATCTATATTGTTTATTAAAGCCTTGCGAATAATGATAAAGAGAATAACTTAAAAATAATTTAATTTAAACAAGACAATAGACATGAAGCAAGAGTAACTTGTTGTGCTGGCAACATGTGTTATACACACAGAATAACCCTCCTTTGGGCTTCGCCGCAGTGGGGTAAATATATACAGATAGAAGGAAACAGTTAGTCAATTTGTATGGGAACCAAACATGTAAGATTTTCCAGTTGACGTTTAACATCAAGAGTATAATTTAGTGATGGAAAACATAAATCCATCTCATTTGCTGGTATTTGAGCAATTAATTATACCATTATTATGAGATTTTTCAAAGCAAAGAAGGTCCCTTCTTTTTAGCATGCGAGGTACATACACTACCTTCTTCTGTACTTCTATCTCCATATATTTCTGTGGTTACACAACCATTCCATCCAATTTTTATTCAGATTGGAGATACTTTGTTACTCAAAAAATATTTCATATTATAGAATAGTTGTACAAACAGCAACACACTTAACTGCCCATTAAAGACAGAGCAGAGAGAAAATGATAACGATTGAAAGAGATATATATATTCGTATTATGTCAACTTCAAATCAAATAACGTTTGCGTATGTGTAATGTGCCTCTGAGCTTTGTCATTGTAGTTGTCTGGGCAAAGTTTTTTTTTCCATACTGTAAATAAAGGTTTTATTTCAACAAGACAGGTGAATTTGTCAAAATTATGATTTAGCTTTCAGACGAACGTTGGGATGAAATAAACTAATTGTATTGCTAATGCTTTTATTGGTGCTTCATATTTTTGATATGATGCACCAATATAATGTAATTTATATTTATTATTCATTCATTATTTTCCACGAATTCAATAATATGGCATTAATGTCAATAATGACGTTGGATCAGCCATAAAAGAAAAAATATTGTTTCAAAACTCTTTTGAATAATAGCCAATTTATACTCATAAACACACGCACACATGCATAACACGAAGCCTTCAAGTGTGATTCTCTTTCTTGCAGTATTTCCCATTTTTGAAGTGTATAGTTAACTGTGTTGCTGTTTGTACTGTGTGACAAACTTAACAAAAAATAATAAAAAAAAAAAAAATCATTTATTTCAGACTTAAGTCCATACATGGTTAGTAAACAATGAAATCTTATTCTATTAACAATGAGTTTACCATGATTATACTGAAAAGGAACTTACTCTCTCCTTCTCGTGCTGAGCTTCCTCCCTCAGTTTCTCCATCTTAGCCTGCTGGCTGTTCTTACCGTCCAGGGAGGTGGGCCCCACATCTTCCATATCTACTTCCTCGCAGGCCTTGTCCTGCAAAAGCAATATTCATATTTATTTTACAAATCAGTGGCATGAAACAGGCTATGAACCGACAACCTGTGTTTGAGAGTGCATGTCAGTTGGCACAAGGTCCGAGTTCCAGAAGTTTGGTTTATTAGTCTGTGCCATATAGATAAGTTTGAACCAGACTAATATCACCGAACAACTAAAACTAGGCCAGCACAAGCACAAGCAAGATTTTCAGAACTTGTTCATGTTCCTGGTACTATCCCAAGGGAACTATTGTTTCAATCTAGGACTTCGTCTACTTGCATGTCAAATCTCAGCTGAATCCATCCAATAGGGTACTTGCCTGTAGTCGATATAAATTACTTCACGCTAGCCTTGAAATCTGCTTTCGAAAATTTGCAAAAATCAACTAAAATTCACCTATTTTACGTTTTAAACGATTTTTAAAAGACCAAAAGCTATATATGAGGAGATGATTTGATGTTTGAGCACAATGACGTCATTATGCTTTTTCTCGTAGAAAATTCATACTATCCGAGCGTTTTGACAATTCATAAAAAGTAACTGATTTGATCTGTCAGGAAAGTACCCTATTGTTACCCTGTTATTTAGTAACAAACATCTAAACATCCGAACATCTTCACAAACTTTGACATTTAGAATATTAGTAGGATAACTAAATTGCTAAAACGAACATTCAATTGATATTGTAGTTTTGATCGTCTTCAATTTTTTAAGGAAGGTGGTGTCATACCATACAAAAGTTAACACATTCAGAGCTGAGATCCCAACTATTGGATTCATTTTGTATGGAAGTGGGGTGTTGGCACTGAAAGTGTTAATGCATTATTCACAGGTTACCAGCAACCTTTATTTTAATGATACAAAGTGTTTAGAGTAGTTTTCCATGAATTTTCTCAAAATATACTTGGCATTTGGCTGTGAATGATGCTCTAACTTTTGTATGAAAATAACGAAACGCAACCACTATATTTGTTCTAAACACAAATCAATCTATTGTCCTACAGTTTAAATATATTGTTATCATGTTTAATCAATATTATTCACCCTTCGTCTTTACTACTGCTACAAACAATGTAAATAGCTTAGAAATATGTTATTTTTAAACAATTTGACAGAAATAACAAGGAAAGCGATGACGTAAAGCACTTACAACATCAAAATTGTCCCAAGCTTTATAGTCGGAGGAGGCTATGCGCTGTTCCACTTTCTTTGGCCTTTGAACTGGTTTTTCTTTCCTGGCTTTACTTCTCACTGGAGGCAAGTCCTGACCTCAAAAAGTAGCATTCGCATTAACAATCCACATTCGAGGAGTAGTCAGAAATGTAGAAATATAGAAAATCAGTAATATGAAGAAACACACACCGCCTTGTGCCAATATTCGCGACAGTGCTAAGACTAAAAACATTTTCCGTTATTATGTGACTATTGTACGACTAAATTGCGAGAATGACAAAATTATACGTAGCTAACAATACCAGCTAATATTTTACATGAGAATTATAACCGTAAATGCTTTAAACCTGCTCAAATTCACCGTTCAAAGCGGCTTCTTTACGTTTCATTTCGACCTCCCAATTCTTTAAGTCTGTGAGGTAAGTTTGAAGATTTTTTACGTTATCCCGGCAGGCCCTCTGGATCTCAAAAGCTTTTTCCATTTTTTCTTTACTTCTACAAGGGTGGGATTGGGTTTTTGTTACCTTGGATCACAAAAAATAGCGTTGTTAGATCAATAGCAAACGGTTGTCAACCTTAAACAATTTTTTCACGTTGTCATGGCGCTGGCTTCGTTCGGAAATGGAGTTAAAAATTATTTCATTAAAAAAGAGAACAACAGTTACGTTTTTCAAAACAAGATTTTTTTCCGTAAATATGAATAGGTAATGGTTTATTTGTTATGACTTGTTATTGATATTAATTTTTGTAAGCACTGGCCACATTTGTACAAAAACTTTGAAGTTTCAAATAGATGCCATTAAAGTTATTTTTTTTATAACATTTTTTTCTTTTGCAAATGGCTTAGGTACACCTATTGGCCAGTAATTAAAATAATAAGTCTGATTATTAATTAATTATAAACCTTTTTACTGAAAAAAAATGTAGTTTGTTATTTAGTACAGAGTTTAAGAATTAATTATTTAAAGATCCCGGGATCATATTGAATTAATAATAGGTATTTTTTCTCGTCAATCTTCTAAAAGTCACTGTAAGGATTTAGGCCGGCTTTACACCTGTAAGTTTTACTTACGTAAGTAAGGACGCAGCTATACGTTAGACTGAGATAGTCAGTCAGCTATCTCAGTCTAACGTATAGCTGCGTCCTTACTTACGTAAGTAACACTAACACTTACAGGTGTAAAGCCGGCCTTAAGGTAGTTTCTACTCAGTTGTCAGGTCATGATGAAAGAAATTAGATGAAGTCAAATGATTTACTCCAAACAGACATCATCCAATGGCAACGACGACCATTCTTCAGTACCGGAGCATGTGCCAGTGTTTCAATGTAGATTCTAAAATAAATGGAAAGTGCGATGCGATTCGGCCTTCCCACTGTCGCCACACGATGGCCTGGTTAAGGTCGATGGAAACTGGTGAATACAGAAAGTATGCGATCGTATAATGCAAAAGTCCACCACCGAATTTGTTGCAGGTGACCAAATAGCGGTGAGCAGTAGCTTTTTTCGGCTAGAAATTATGTTACCGTTGTATAAGCCCAACTTTTTAGTAGGCAGGTAGGGTACTGTTGTGAGCGAAAACAATCGGTAGCAAATGCAATTAAATCGTCTTTAGGTACATACCACAGATACAAAAGATTATTACGTAACGCATTAAGACGAAAGTTGGTATGAAGATAGTTGGAGACCCTAAGGATATTTTTTTATCCAGGAATTCATCCCTTAAGGGTGTAAAAATACAGTAGAAAATTATGTCGTAAATCCGTTAATTCCAGACATAGAAGTTTTTGTGGCAAGAATAAAATTGTCATATTACTTCCCAACGATATTAATTTATTCACAAATATTGTAGGTACTTTCTTATGATAGTTATGACTATGAGATAACATATAATATGAATATGCAACTCGCATACCTACCTATATAACTGTATAAAGTCCGTTTTATTTGTTAAAATTGAATTTTAAAATCCCTAAAAAGTATGCGTATGAATTGCTTAAATTAGGTATATAATTATATTATCATTATATAACATCGGTGGGTAGCGATTAGCATTTTAGCTACCTAGGTAATTAATTTTTTATCCGGAGAATTTAATATCAACTATGAATCACTTCGAAATAAGAAGGTATTTGAAAGTTATCGATAAATTTAATATCGGAAGGAGGTCCCTAGTTAATTGTCGTTTTTGCCACCAATAAGTTATTTCACAAATAAGGGATATACCTGTAAATAGTTCTCCACAGACGAAATTGCCTGTGCAATTAACTTTAACTTGAGCAATAAATGCGACAGTACATATCAGTGCCTCCAGTAAGAAAGAGAAGAAGTCAGACATAAACGAGGTACAAATGAGCGTAAGTCTTATACCCCCGCCACCTTACATCTGCCTTTTTAAGTTAAGCTCTTATGACATATCTTTCTATCCCTTTCTTTCTGATGCTTATAGCTTGGCAACTTCGTTGGTGACACTCATATGTGTGCTTTTTTTTAATGTGCAGCCGTAACTTCTTACACAAGTTACCGCCTACGTGAACGGCGACCGACGGAGGCAGCCTCCGCAGGCAGCCGTTCGTGTTGGCGGTAACTTGTGCAAGTAGTTACGGCTGCATATAACAAAAAGCACACATGTGAGTGTCACCAACGAAGTTGCCAAGCTATAATTTTATGGCGCCCTTGCCCTGCGATACCTAATACTGGCTATGATTAAAATAATTACGAACATCAACATCGTTTAGCGAGCTAATAATCGATATTACCACGTTATAATTAATTTCGCCATCGCGCGTGATCGTGCCATCATGGATTGATTGAAATAGGATACTGGGTCGATGGCAAGGTCTATTGGAGCCTTTTAAAAAATAAAGTGTCCGTCAAGATAGCATACACCGTAAGGATATTCAGAATCTGATGCAGCCAATAAATAGTACCCAAATAGTACCGACGAAATACCTAGGTGAAAAAAATAGTACCCTTAAACTTTTCGAAATATAAGGCCTGGCCTGTTCATGGTGTACGCTACCGGGCGTCAAGCTGGCGTACACCGTTTGTACCTCTGAAACGGTTTTGTTTTTGGAAACGCTTTATATCTCAAAAAAATAGTTCCCAAATAGTACCCTAAGGCCTTAAAATTTCATTTCTCTAGATATCGTAGAAGCCGAGATATTCCATGACTTAACGGTGTACAAAATTTCACACCGTCAAGCTGGCGTACCCGGGAATTTCTTATAGAAAGAGCTCACTATATCTCGGCTTCTACGATAGCTAGAGAAATGAAATTGTAGGACCCTAGGGCACTATTTGGGTACTATTTTTTGAGATATAAAGCATTTCCAAAAACAAAGCCGTTCCAGAGATACAAACGGTGTACGCCAGCTTGACGCCCGGTAGCGTACACCGTGAACAGGCCTTATATTTCAGAAAGTTTAAGGGTACTATTTTTTTCACCTGGGTATTTCGTCGGTACTATTTGGGTACTATTTATTGGCTGCATCAGATTCTGAATATCTTTACGGTGTAGGTACGCTATCTTGACGGACACAAAATAAATTTAGCGTAAAGTGTATATGGATAGCAAAATTCACAATTACCTAATTAAGTATTTACTGGGACATTCAATCTTTGTACATAGTATTAGTGTTCGTTTCTTTCTAGTGCACATCATCAAATTGAGGCTTTACAAGCTTAATTTATAGGGAACGTGCACGACGAAGGTGCTGCCAACTGGTGCCGCCAATCTAAATCATGTACCCTCTCATGCTGGGGCCACATTGACGAAAACGCCGTTAATAACGTTAATTTATCGCGTTGAAGGACGATTAACGTCAGTGTAGCTACAACTTACTATATTTGACATTGACACTGACATATTATCATTGACATTGACAGCTTGATTTGACAGGGGCGATATTTTCCGTTATTGTCCACCCGTGTCTCTTTTGTGGTTTAGTGCTGCCACCTATAGTTCGTACACGTTCGCTAAAGGTGATTGGAGTGGGTCGTTTCTCTAAAGAGGGTCATTATTTGCTTTCACGACATCGATCGTGGTTGAAATGTGTTTCAATTTATAGCTTAACACCTACATTTTGTTTGCGCAAAATGACATGAGAACTGTCAAAAACCTGAATTAACGTGCAATCTGTCTGGTTTAAGTCAGCGCTATCCATTATCGTCATTTGAACCAAATGTTTTTTCTAAAAATGTATACACCGTGCCCCCGAATAACCCGAAAATTTTTAACCACGTATTCCTGATGGTATTGCAAATAAATAACGTTATATCAACATAGGTCGAATTTTGTCATTTTACATTAATAGTCTTATGGAACAAAATAAATCAGTAAATTGAGCCCCTCCTTATAAACATGTCCTTAGGTGCTTGAGGAAAAGGTATCAAAAAGGAAAAAAAAAACTAAAATGGAAACAATTAACGTAAGTGTACCATATTACGGGATATTAAGGCGTTTCCTACTTCGAGGAAGGTTTAAAAAAAAAGTACGAAGGTGCTAAACGTGGAATCTATTTTATTTTGAAGATTGTTTTTATAAGATGGATATAGGATATTATTTTGCCTCGTAGCTTTTAATTTATAGAAATTATCGTTATTTTGCTAAACCCTTCGTTTGTCCGTAATTCCGTGTTAAAATTTCGCTATGGATCTAATTCCGGGAGTCGTTGTACGTAATTCCGTGCTATCTTCTAAGTTCACAATATTTATGTGCCTATCAAAATAAATTGTTTTAAATTATTATAATCATTAAATAATAATACAAACAAGTCATTAGTTTATAAATTTATTAAACTTTTAATCAAATAAAATTGACAAAATTAAAAACGGTTGCATAGAAGTTCTACTTAATCGGAGTTATTCTAAGTCCACTAAATAATTTTAATAATCCTGTAACAGATGCACAAAAACGCAATGGACCCCTCCCCTTACTTAGTTTTAGGGTTCCGTACCAAAATGGTAAAAAAGGAACCCTTATGGTGCGACTCTGTCTGTCTGTCTGTCCGTCTGTCACAGCAAGATATCTCAGAATCTACTGATGCTATCGCCTTGAAATTTGTAATAGTGTTAAAAATCGCTTACTCGAGCCTATTGGATACAAAAAAAATCTTATGCCTTTTTACTTTTTTTTTAAAGGGGTCCGAAATGGGATGTGGAAAAACAAAAGTAGAGCTATTATATCGAGTGGGATATCAAATGAAAGGGCTTAATTTGTAGATTCCAATGCCATTTTTATTTTTTTCTCAATTTTGTACTTTTTGATTTATGACCAAAAACGTTCAAAAAATATTATTCCCCCCCTATTATCTTCGAAGTTACTGAACAGAAAAATCTGTAAAAATTACCAATTATTAATATCATCCTAAATATTACAGGAAAAATAAAACGTTTTTCCTAAATTGCATCGTTTTTTAGAAATTTTCAAAAATCGTACACATAATTATTTGCTCCTACTAAGCTAACCGCCATACAGTTTTTCTTGAACTATTTAGGTACGTATCTACGTAAGAATTTGTACGGAACCCTCGGTGCGCGAGTCCGACTCGCACTTGACCGGTTTTTTTTATTTGTTTATCTATTTTATTATTTTTCCGATATCCCGGAATAAGGGACATGAGTACAAAATTGGTGTACATTATTACGGGAGTCAAAAAAATGGTTTTAACCAAATATTTTAAAGAAAAATTATTTATAGATTGGAAGGTAATATAACAATCATAAGTATAACTTCGATATAACTAACTATTTTGTTTGCTATTATAAAACAAATTTAATTAAAGTTCGTTGTCATACTCCATTATTTCTTATGTATGACACAACGAGTAATCATTTCAGACCCGGTTTATGACTCAAATTAAAAAAAAACATATACCGTAATTACGTCACAATAATCTATAGCCATTACTAAACTTATTCACATTAAATTTATAAACAAATTTAGCCTCAGATAGAAATAAAACATTAAAACATTTTAGACTGAGTTTCCCTTATTGCGGGATACACACGGAATTAGGTTCATCGCGTCATATCTGTGAACATAATTACGGGAGTCACAAAATCCATTAAAATAGACTTTATATTAACTTGAAATTACTGTTAAACCGTAGGTTAATAACTACTACTCAATATTATTACAAAGGAGAACCGGCAAAAATGTATGGAGGCTGGTCCAAGAACCAATAGCGACGTGACATATATCATTAGAAAGGTGTTTCAATATGCTACAATAGTTACTATGGGAGCTCATTTCAAATCACTGTGTGAAAGAAGTTATGGCAATATAAAAAAACTTATTTTTATAGACGATTTTAAGCAATAAAAATGAATTCTTTCGTATTCCATGACGTTTCAGTCCACCTGTCAGGCCTCCCCGGCCCCTCAGGCTCCTCCAGCCCCTCCGGCCCCCCAGGCTGCCGCTAGCATGACACCGAAGGCACCCCCCGCACCGTTGACGGGACTTGAGCTGGAGGCCAGCAAGGCGAAAGCCCTAAAGGCCCGAAGCAAACACGCCACTAAGGCTATAAGCGGAACCAGTTCGACGATGAGAAGTCTCTGCGCCTTATGATCCGGGGAATTCCGAAGGAGTTCGCCGAATCAGAGGTCAAGGAGGACCTGGTTGGTTAGACAGGGGATAGCAGTTCGCGAAGTTCACCGCTGCTATCGCAAAAACGATGGCAAAAAGTTCGATATTGTCGTCGCCAAAATGGACTCGAATCACCCGTCAGTCCACACGATTTGGAAGGTGAAGGAGATCTGCTTGCTGACGGGTTTCCCGGTCGAAAAACCGCGTCGCCTAGAATACACTAGGCAGTGTCACAACTGCCAGTATTACGGTCACAGCCAAACGGGCTGTTTCCTGCGCCCTCGTTGCGTGAAATGCACGGGCGACCACTTGACCCGCGATTGCAAAAAGTCGAAAGATGTGCCGCCATCTTGCGTGGTTTGCGGTCTTACTGGCCACACTGCCAACTGGCAGGGTTGCCTTAAGGCCCCAAAGCGGATTGCTAAGACTAAGGAGGCACAGCCTGGAGCTCTTGACAACCGCAACAAAGGCCGAGTGGTCCCCGAGCGCAATTCGCGCAACTTCCCGGCAATTGCATCAGCCCCGCAAAAGGGGAAATACCTGCCACCGTCTGCGGCGGGCGCTTCCCCTGCTCCCGTGTCTTCCACGCCCTCCGCGCAATCTGCGCGCCCGGCGTCCTCAACGCCCTCAAGGCAAGTGCGTTCGTATAGTGAACGCCTTGCTGCTCTTAACGGAGCTACCATGCCACGCTCATCATGCGTGAAGTAGGACAGTTAGTCGCTTCTCAGAGCGGTTTGATCTCTAACTAATATGGATAGTACTAGTCTCAAGATCAAACCACGCTCGCTTATCTTAGGCTTTTGGAACGACAATGGCCTACGAGGCGAAAAGGAAGAGTTAGTTGAGTTCATTAGGGAACACGCGGTCGATATTCTATTAGTCCAAGAGACCCTTTACAAACTGTTACACAGAATTTTCCGAATCCCGGGCTACGAAATGGTTAGTAACGATAGGGTAGATAGGCCCGCGGAAGGAACTGCGATTTTCTTCCGCCGTAGCTTCCACCATGATCGGGTCACCACCCGGTAACGATCGCGTCAGTATATTTGCCCCCAGCTAAACACACTCTTACGCAGATGGCTGCAGGAGGCGATCGCATGGTGGGCACCGGTGTTTTTACCCGTACCGGGGACCGACTCCTTTTCCTGTCCCCGTCAGCGTCGCTGCACGCAGAGCGTGGGCGAGACTTACGGGGACCCGAACGGCAGCGAGAGCGGGCCTCAGTAGAGGCCGGGGTGGCTGAGACGGATGCGGCCGCCTTTACGGGGACTGGCGGCTTCTTAAATGAATCCGCGGCCGGAGGGGCGGGGTGGGCGGGGGTTGCCTTAGTGGCGTGTTTGCTTCGGGCCTTTCGGGCTTTCGCCTTGCTGGCCTGCAGCTCAAGTCCCGTCAACGGTGCGGGGGGTGCCTTAAGGGCCTTTGGTGCCCTGCTAGCGGCAGCCTGGGGGTCGGAGGGGCCGGGGGAGCCTGAGCGGCCGGGGAGGCCTGACAGGTGGACTGTAACGTCAAGGAATACGAAATAATTCATATTTATTGCTTAAAATCGTCTATGAAAATAAGTTTTTCATATCGCCATAACTTTTTTCACACAGTGTTTTGAAATGAGCTCCCATAGTAACTATTGTAGTATATTGAATCACCTTTCTAATGATATATGTCACGTCGCTATTGGTTCTTAGGACCGTTTTGTCCGGTCCTCCTTTATATTAAATAAACCTCCCAGCATCACAACAAATCCTTACGAAGTTTTCACTGTCACCTTACGCGCACCGACTACGCGCCAGTACGAAACTACTGCGTGGTTGCAACTGACGCGTTCAAACGTGCAACATAGGTATTAAAACGTATTATGTATATAAAAAAATCATGTTTTTCGGTTGTATTTAAACTATAGTTGATGTAGTATTGTATTTAATGATGATTTTTTTTATTGTTTTCTTATTATACGACTAAAATCAAAATACCACGGCATAATGTACTATCCCGGAATAGTGGACACTTACGTTAAGGTAAATTTTCTGGACTCGTAGTCACTTACCATCAAATACTGCGACGGTTAATTGCTGTTTCGTTAAAAGATTTAACAAAAAATGTAAAAATATCTTAGTCACATTTATTAGGGCTTGTTACTCACTTGGGAGTTTAAAAAATAATCTAATCTCGGAAAGTAACCGTTTTTCGACTATACATCATATAACTTTTTTTTACTCCTAATAGTTGTTAGAATCTATAGTTACAGTTTTTCGGGTTACTCGGGGGCACGGTGTATTTTTTACTTTTTCGAGAGCACTCATGTCATTTTGCGCAAATAAACTGTATCAAGCAATAAATTAAAACATATTTCAAACGTAATTCTGTGGGTCTAGTGAAAAGGGGTACAAGTCAAATTTATACCAGGAACAAAAGGTCACAACTCTATTGTATGACTTAAGCTCTTTCGCTCCAAGGTTAAATGTGACTTATACCCCTTTTCACTAGACCCACCGAATTGATGCCGTAGAAGCAAACAATGACAGTCTTTATGCCTGTATGGAAAAGCGACTGACTCCAATCACCTTAAGGTCTTATATCCCCTAGATGAGGCAGAGGGCGTCCACAGTAGAGCTTCCAGTACCGGTAAGTGTACGAACTGAGTGGACGCTCGAGCGGGGCGTGCAGCGGGGCGTTCATGTTAAACATAAACAAATGTATGTGAGCGTCCTGAGTGCACGCTGCACAAAACCCATACACGCTGCCCGCCACGCCGGACGCGACGCTGGACGCGCCGCTCGACGCTCGCCACTCAGGCCGTACACTAATACTTATATGTAAACCTACAAGATAGTATCACCTGTCGAGCTTGGAGGTGTCCCCTTAAGGGCCGATACAGACGGACTGCAACCCAACTCGGGTATCGGCCCTAAGGGTAGTTCCACAATTTAAATACCTGGGACACTGGGTCACCGAGTCGCAGACTGACGATGTAGACCAGTACCTCTAGCACAACTGTGACACGCGACTCTTTGTCGCGCGACAAATGCTCCCTATCTCTTTCTATCCAATATAGTGTGACTGTGACAGGTGATGCTCTGTCGCGCGAGAAACGAAGTCGCGGCCAGTTATGCTAGACGTACTGGAGCGAGAGCGTAGGGCGCTAGCCGTGAGGAGCAATATGTTGATCCGCAGGTTTGAAAAATGCACAGCAAGTGTGAAGTTAACCTTGTTTAGAGCTTATTGCCAGTCCTTTTATACCTGCAGGCTGTGGATCAGCTTTACGAAGAAAGCTTATAGCGCACTACGCGTCTTATATAATAACGCGTTCAGGATGCTGTTGAGGCTGCCGCACTACTGTAGCGCGTCGGGATGTTCGCGGAGGCTCGAGGATGATTTCCATGCCATCATGCGCAAACGAATCGCCTCCCTGATGCGGCGGGTGCGCGGCAGCGCCAACCAGCCTCTTAGCTGCGGTGGGGGAGGCATATGACAGTCCGATATTCTGCCACTGAAGGTCGCATGATACGCCAGTGGCCTATGAAGAATGAATGTTTAAAAAAATATGTATGGCTAATCTATACTGGGATCCCGATATTAGCCAAGCAAAAAAAAACTGGTATTGCAAACCTTAGTCCACAGTTCTAATACATTTCACCATGTTTACTGCATCTATCTTGGCCAATAATGAAAGATAAAATTGCTTATTTGTTACACCTCGTGACTTGATCGTGCGAGTGATATACTGACTTAGCACCTCCTAAATTACTTCTCGCAGTAGCTTTCCAGAACCGCCAATTTGTTTTCAAAATCAGATAAGTCATGTGAACCAAATTGCTTCCAAGGTCGACGACCTTGACATGGCTCAAAATCGAAAACACGCGAGCATCGGAAAGCAATATGGTCCGCCTGGCAGTAAATTATGGCAAAATTGCGCGCTTGATGCGTAGGCGCATATTAGGGCAGTTGCATATAAAGGGTACACGGAAAGAACATGTCTTAGTCTCACTTTCGTTTTGAAAATGAGATAGAAGACAGTATATATTTTTTACTATTAAAGCGATGGTTACCATAGTAATTTTTCCCGATGGTTAACTTTCAAACCGCTATAACTCAAAAAGTTACTGAGGTTAAAGTATAAAGACGAACAAGTAGTCCAACTTCGGCCGATTAGGAGCGCGCGACACGTATTCACAACGCGTAATAGCACGTCTGTGTGAGTGCGATCCATACTGGAGCATTCTTACGCATTCTTAAATCTTTGTTTGTAGTGCGTTTGTTCACGGCGCGTATACATACAAGCGCGCGAGCGCTCGATGTACATTTTGTAGGAAGAAAAAATACTGCTATTATATACTTAAGTGACTAAACAATTATCCTTGTCATTTCATGTACCTACATATCTACCCTTCATAGGAATGCTTCATATTTTTTTTATTAACTAGACGATAACTTTGTTCGCGAATTGTGAATTGAATTGAACAAACAGATCAACCTATGTTGCGAAGTGCATAGTGCAAATAAATAAAAGGGCTTTCCATTTAAATATGGAACTAGCAGTTAACATGTCGTCACAATGCTGACGATTAGTGTCAAACTTCATATATTTCACCAACCAACTGACTTTTAAAAAAAATGACATTTCACCTAACCGTACATTTTAAAATATAATCGCCTCATTTTTAATGTAATTAATTATGAATATTTTATCGCCGTTGACATTTTATTCTTCCTATTATTGCAATTGAAATTATTCTATTTATTGTTATTTGAAGTTATTATTATGAATGTATTAATTAATTGAATTGACATAATCCATTGTAATACTAACATTAGTTGTTTAAGTTCTGCTTGTAAATACTAACACATATGGACTCAAGGTCTGAAATAAATATATTCATTCATTCATTCATAGTGGGGGTACAGTAAACGATCGCAGGAGGTAAGATAAGATAAGATAAGATAAGATAAATTTATTTATACCAAATTGCACAGTTACATAAACACATGTAGTATCCGGTAAGGACCAAACTAGGCTGAGCCTGTATCTTGGTACTCACAGAGTCGGTAAACATTCTACACAGGCTGACAATTACAATATTGGACATGGAAAACAAAAAAAATTTGACTTTGAATCAAAGGCAATGAATTGTGTGTGTGTGTGTGTGTGTGTGTGTGTGTATGTGTGTGTGTGTGTGTGTGTGTGTGTGTGTGTGTGTGTGTGTGTGTGTGTGTGTGTGTGTGAGGTGGTAAACAAAGTTTGACAGTTCCATCAAGCTAATAAGTGGTGGCGCTGCAATCGCGCACATAGCTAATAGTCGATATTTTTTTTTAATAAAACCTTTTTCAAACTTTTCACACTTAGCTTAGACTATAGACAGATATGAGCCGAAGAAAGCGCTATCTAGTGAGTTAAAAATAAGTAGCCCTTATTATTATTGTATCCGCTATTTGTTTTGGAACGCGCCCCTTCCGTCCAGAAATTTCATAAACAGATAAAAAGAAAAGCACCGCTTGTCTACACCTAACTTATAATCTTCTCTATGGTTAAACTTGAACCGCACTGCTGTTGCAAGTTGCGCAAAAGTTAATTTATTAGAGTACTTACCACCATGAGTGATAATTGAAACAATTTACTAACACCCAGCGTAATTCTTTATCCGTTTACACGTAATTTACGGTAATGACTGTTGTTAGGAGGTAATCTTATAATTTTTTTAGGTGTAGTCAGGACTGACTCACTCTGCTATTCCGTTGCGCGGCTATTATTAAATATTGCCATCCATGGGTGCTAATGAAGAGCAAGTACGTGTTATGCGATAGAGGAGACGGTCGGATGCGGGTAAGCTCCCTCCGGTCGCCGGACATGCACGGCTGTTTTGTTAGGGAGAGACGCTTATATACGTAGTAAGTCGGTTTAATTTTTTAAATTACTTTTTGTCTCTCCTCAACAGTTTCTAGGTAAGTGGCTAAAATTTACTATTTGATTACAATTTTAGCTAAATTTTGACGATTAATTAATGTGGGATGAGTTATATTTTAAGCGTACTGAGTTAAAAAATTAGAAGCTAATAGCATATCTTTTTTGATGGCATATATTAAGATTTTAGATGTCTACTGCTTGAATGCATGTTACAAGTTTATATGCTAAAAAATAACCACCATGCAGAGTTGTATTTAGAGTGGCCTATATAGAAGATAACTAGCACCCATGTAAATACTGTGTCACGCTTGCAAAGTTGAATAATTGTAAATAATATAATTCTTATACCAAGCTTATAGGTAGGTACATAGATGGCGTTGTAAATATCGGGGAACAGCTTTTTGTATGGAGAATGACAGTCCTCTTGTTTTAATGGTCCTTGGTAGTGCAGGAACTATATAGGTGGCAGTGGCGTGGCGTAAAAGATATCCTAGGGCAAGCGGGTGCAGATTTGGCGTATATTTTCCTTAAGAGCTCTAGAATAAGGTGGTCAAAAGCCTGATATTAGGCAAGCCGGTAGGAATCGAGTTGTTTGGACGCCACACCACTGATAGGTGGCAGTACTAAATCGACAAAAGAGACACTATGCGCACAGTAAAGGAAACTTATCAGGCCTGGAAAAATGACATACTGGTTATAAATGTCAGTCGTGGCTACACTAACATTGATCGTCTTTCATTGCGATAATAAAGGCGTTCCCCGTTAATGTGGCCCCAGCATGATACTCACACTCATTTATTCGTAAAATGTTTTCCGATTTCACATGTCAAAAAAAATATTACAATAAGATTAGAGTACAAGATTCAGATCGGCGGCCGGCACCAGTTGGCAGTACAAGGCAAAGAGTAAAGTAATATATAGGGTAAAGAGAGCCATCTTGCGGGAATGACTGGTACCAAGGCGACACAAGTGCTCCCAGTGGTTTTAGGCAGTAAACATTTCGCCGCCAACCCCCCCCCCCCCCCCCTCCCCCACACGCCCCCACATACGTATCCATTCGTTGAGATTTTCTTCAGTCAATGCTAGGGAATGCAATGTAATGTAACCGAAATCAAAATTATTTGGTATGGAATTTCCAACACAAAATTTAATTTCGGTTTGTGGCATTCCCAAGCATTGACTGAACAAAATCTGCCCAGGGTAAAAACATAAGAGGAGGAATAAAATCAAGTTTTCTCTGACGTGATTTATTTATGTCTGGGTACGTGCTTATTTCGAAGTTGGGAATAAGTGCTGTCTTCAATTCACTGAACACGTCAGGCGTAATGTTGTTAAACAGAAGATCTTTCTTCATATCGTCAGCTTCCTCCACGCCGACGATTGCGCACTTCGCTTCGAAGAGGTCTATGTAGTCGCTCATTCGAAAATGGTTAGGATTGTACTTATCCATGTTGAAGGCTTTGTGTAACTGTTCTATCACGAGATCATTCCTGTGATGTGGTGGCGCTCGTCACGTTGCCGTCCGTTATTGTGTAATGTAGCTCACTGCCGCTGGTGTCGCGATGTGCGCGCGTGCTACCCTGAGAAGTTTTTATATTTGTTCTTGTTGCGTTTTTTGAACACTGAGGAATTGTGCAAATGGTACGGCATGCATTTCGTCGCCAATTAAATAAAGTCACTTAATACCGTAAATTTTCATTTTATTTTGACACAAGCAAAATATTGACAGTAAAATTGAAAAAAACTAAATTACTCAGTAACCATAGAGTTCACTAAGAAGTTTCGTTTATAACAGCTGGAACGTTTCATTCCACGTACATATCACATTTGTAGTAATGTATAATTAACCTTTCGTCTGTGTTTGATAAGGATCCTGATCACAAATTTAGACGGTATTTTTGCATTTTTTTGACAGATAGAATTTTTTGCTCAATGCGGCGCAAATGAGGCTTGATTCCGCGATTTTTTACCAATCACACAGACGAAAGGTTAATAAATCTGTTGTTAATTTTAACTAATTATAATTATAATAGATATTTATTAATGAAACTATTAAAACATGTCATCAGTGTGAAAGAAAACATAATGTAAAACGTGCTCTGCTTATAACGGAAAAACACAAAAGTAGGTTCCAACGCCATCTAGGGTACTTAGTCAGTCAACGTTTGACGCAACAAAAACCGAGTTGTTCTAAGTTTCATAGCCCTGGTACAAGGAATTTAATTTCCAACCCACCTAAGGTCCAATATCGTATAGCATACTGTCATCATAAGAGCTAGCTAGAGTACGACGTTACTTTGACATATCACACGCATTGTTTTGTGTCAGTAACTAGGTAACAGATTAACAACGTTCACATGGTGAACTGAAATTTGGAACGTCAAGGCACTACCAAAAAAGGACGACAACCGTGGAATCGAAATTCGAAGAAAGTTCATCTTTCTCGCTCTTGCAATATTCGAATGAAAGGAACGCAGATAACGAAATTGAGATTATCGACTTTTGCGGTAGCCTTTCCGGAGTCTGGATTCGGAATTATTTTAAAATTTTCTCGATTGACACTGACATCAACTGACACGTAAGGTACCAGAGGGTAAAAAGGCCCGGAGTATAATAAAGCCCACCTGAAAAATAATTGACTTACAGCAGTGTAAGCGTCTTGGTTATTAAAAGGAACGTACAAAATTATAACTACAAGCTAACACCAATTCAGTATGTAAAATATATCTCAAATATTTCTTATTAAATAGACTTACTAAAATTGCGGTTAATGAGGCACATGTGTGTCGCTCAATAAAGCCCATTCAATGAAAGGGAACCGATTGTGCTTAAAATGTTGTTCTCACAGAAATAATAATTACTAATATAACTAAACAACGATGAGTGCTTTCAGTTTAAATTCAATTTGTTAACCATTTCTAATGGTTTCACACTTGTCCGAATACAAAAAAGTGGGTAGGACCTTAATAAACTACCCGGGCCTTAATAGGCTACCTTGTACGTGATTTTTGTTGAAATTGTAATACGAAATATGTAACATAAACACATGTATTTCATATTTACGTATGTTTAAATTTATAAGACGCAATTCTGGCAGAACTAAAAAAATAGTTATTTTAAAGTAATATTTTTTTAATGCGAATCGAAATTAGATAGGCCTTATTACCTTCCGGTACCTTATTCGTAATTAGATGAGCAAATGACTTCGCAAAGAGGTTATCTGTAATATGCAGTGACAAATAATACGTATTGACATTTAAATACTATTACTGAAATAGAAATTTCAACCTTAATGCATCGTGAATGTTTAACAACATTTCAATGAAACGGGTAGGAAATTAAATTCCTTGACTGTACCTTCGTTGTGCAGGTCACCTATATCATGTTATCTTATAACTAACTTGCTTTGTTTAAAGCCTATTTTTGCGATAGTTCACGTAATATGAAACAATGTATCCATTAGACTAAACTAAGAATACAGACGCAAAATGTCATCTATCTGGACCATCGGCCTTGGCGCGGTTTTTGCAACGATATAGAAGACCACGTACGCTTTGATGAAACTTCAATTAGCCCATTTTGAGAAACTATAACAGGCTTACACGAAGTAAGACATAAGTCTTGTGTTCTCAGGCATAAAACATTTAAGGAGCATTCCACGAAAAGGTTACGTAACGTGGAATGCTCCTTAAAAGTCCTTAAATGCGACACCACCTTTTTAATCGACATGTAAAATTAGGAAGTTGAATTTCGGTATGATAAATCACAACTTGGCTTTAAGATTGGTAGTGTTTCTTAACAGCCAATAAGTTTTATTAGGGTAAATAGCTAACATGGCGTTACGTAGGCGACAAAAAGTAGATGTTTTCATGGAATGCTCCTTAACCAAATTTGGGGATATAATTAATTAGGAAACCCAATATTGTAGCTAATATTGGGTTTCCTGGGGTGGTCCAAAAAAAACTTATTGTTTTTCTTTTTTTCACACGGTTTCCTTTATTCGATTTGGTTTTAAACGTACCTCCGCAAAATTTGAGCAAAATTCAACAATATTTGGGTCATTCTTCAGAAATATATCTGCGACTCATTCCTCTGCCTCCATACATTTAGTATGAAAAAAGGCCAGAGGAATAAGGTGACCGCAGACATATTTCTGAAGAATAACCCATTTAGAGGTCGCTCAGATTAGCAAATAATTGTATGGAATTTTGGGTGTTCACCGAATACCTGCTTACAATGGTTAAATTTCAAAATTATCGCGAGGACAATCTAGCCTGTTACTTTACATTCTTCATTAGCATTCGAGCCAGGGACTGCATAACCGAAAAATGAAGGTAGCGTTTTAAAGCGGTATGACGTCATACCGTTTGTTTCGGTATGATTTCGGTAGCGCAACCGAAATGAAACGGTATCGAAATTGAACGGTACCGTAATTTTTTTTCGGTAACCTTAACCGTTTTAAAAAGGTACCGTTTGAGGTTTATGTGTGTGCGCCGAGCGTCGTCGCGTCGTCAAGTTTCAATCGCGTCGCCTTTAGCCTTGAGCATCATTATCATTTCAACGTTAAGACGTTCACTACTAAACATAGGTCTTCCCCGAAGACTTTAATTTGTTTTATTTTGTATTTTTTACCTTATTTGTTTTTAGTTTGAGTTGATTAGGTATTTCTTGTTTGTTTTTTATCTTTGGTTTGTTTTACTTTGTGTTTTTTACCTTTTTTGTTTTAAGTTTGCGTTGATTGCTATTTTTTTTCTTTTATTTGTTTTTTTTTACCTTATTTTTTGTTTTTAGTTTGTGTTGATTAGGTATTTTATGTTTTTTTTATCTTTAATGTGTTTTACTTTGTATTTTATACCTTTTTTGTTTTTACTTTGTGTGGATTAGGTGTTTTTTTATCTTTAACTTGTTTTATTTTTTTTGGTTTTTTTTACATTTTTTGTTTAAAGTTTGCGTTGATTGTAATTTTTTGTTTTTTTTTCTTTTATTTGTTTTTTTACCTTAAGTTTGTGTGGATTAGGTGTTTTTGTCTTTTTTATCTTTAATTTGTGTTATTTTTGTATTTTATTGTTTTATTTTACCTATTTTTGTTGTAAGTTTGCGTTGATTGTTATTTTTTGGTTTTTTTTCTTCTTTTATTTGTTTTTTTATCTTATTCTTGTTTTTAGTTAGTGTTGATTAGGTATTTTCTGTTTTTTTACTTTAATTTGTTTTTAAAAAATACCTAAACAACATATACTAAAAAAATTAAAGATAAAAACAATAAATAACAATCAACACAAACTAAAAACAAATAAAGTAAATAATACAAAATAAAAACAAAAAAATTAAAGAAATAAAAAATAAATGAAAAATAACAATAAACACAAACTAAAAACAAAAAAGGTAAAAAACAGAAATAAAACAAATTATGGAAGTTATGAAGATGATGATTGATTATGTATCTCAAGCTGTTTTTCTTTGGAAATCAGTAATGTTTTTTTTAATGTGACTTCCAGGTCGTGAAAAATCAGCCTTTGATTAGAGGAAGTCGCTCTTGAGAACGAAATTTAAAAAAAAAATCGGCCTGTTCTTTAATATATTGTAACCTGAATCATTCTATATAATGTAGTTGAAGATATTTGAATTTACATTTTGGGATAGAAATACAATCATATAGTTAACGAAATATTTTTATTTTTATTAAAATGTCATTTTTATTATATTTTTCATCATCCCTCTAATATTCACAATTTTCGTATAGTGAGTTCTAAATCATATTTAATCAGTCTACACAAGTATCACAAAAGTGTCATTATTATTCTACAAGTCTTATTTTTTTATTTATAAACCATTGAAGTTACGTAAAAATCACAAATTTACTCCCATACATTTGAGAAAAGGGACCTTATGACCAGCCATGAGCAAAAATTATTGATAATTATAGTATGGCACGATATTTAAATTATTTATTTACTAATCTTGTATTAAAACAGAAAACTAAAGAAAAAAGGTTATTAGAAATTTACTTCAAATCTTGATCAATTAAGAGTAATTCTCAAATAACGTTGTTGAATTTAAGTGATTAGTCATAAGGTCCCTTTTCCCAAATGTATGGGATATTATGACCTTATGACCAATCACAGGTAAAACTTATGATAATTACAGTATGGCACGCACGATATTAACATTATTTATTTACTAAACTTGTATTAAAACAGAATACCGAAGAAAAAAGGTTTTTAGAAATTTACTTCAAATCTTGGTCAATTAAGAGTTATTCTCATAATTATAACACTATGTTGAATAATTCACACCATGGTGTTATGATGACCTATGCTTTGTGATGCTATCATATAAAATGCGCTAAAATAAATGTGTTTTGTATGGACGACTTTTCTATAAAACCAAAAATTACCGAGTTTTATAAAAAAAATCATAATGGTAGGATAGGATTCGCCAAAAAAAATTTTTGTTTTTGTTGATCTTTTGAAAAAAAATTAAAAGGATTATTTTACTTAAGTGGTCAAAAATTATAGAAACCGCCAAAAAACTAACCTTTTTCGTAAGTATTTCGAAAAAAAAAATTAAAAAACTTTTTCTAAAACGGTCAAAAATTATAGGCATTCGCCAGAAAGTGCTTGTTTTTTTTAATTTTTGTAAAATTTGTGATCAAAAATCAAGGTTTTTCTAAAATGATCAAAAAGTTTTACGATTCGCCAAAAACACGTTTTCATGTTTAAAAAAAATGTTTATAAATCTTTTTCTGAAAAGGTTTTTAAACATGACAAAGTGATCTAAAATTGTAGAAACATCCAAAAAAAAACTAAAAAAAAAAATAAAAAACTTTTTCTAAAATGTTCAAAAATGATAGGCATTCGCCAGTGTTTTTTTTTGTGTAATTTTTAAAAAAAAAAACAAGGTTTTTCTAAAATGGTCAAAAAGTTATACGATTTGCCAAAAACACTTTTTAAAAAATGTTTAAAAACTTTTTCCTAAATAAGCTTTAAAAAAACGACATACAAATGTATTTATTTTTTTTATTCCGAATCTGTGGCCCCCAAACCCTTTCCTTCCAAATTTTCAACGTTCTGGGATCATTTTGAAAATTTTGCTTACCATTATGCAGGCCGCGTGCTTGTTTGCCACCGTCGTGGTATAAAAAATAAATACAAATAAGCAAAAGTTGCAAGTAAATTTTATTAAACAATTTTATCAATAGATTTATCATTTTTGTATGAAGTCTGCCATAAGGACCCTTTTCTCCTAAACTTTGAACCCAATTCTTATATAGAAAAATTTAACGTACAGCAGTGAAACGAAGCTACAAATACACGTCTATTCCTATATTTTACAATTTTGCATAAAAGAAAAAAATGATGATTTGAAGGATTTCACAAAAACGTCCATATCTCCGTAACTAGAAACTGCCATAAGGTCCCTTTTCTTATCGAAAGCCACAATATGCGAGCGAAAAATTTCGGTACTGAAAAAATATAGGTTGGGTACCGTAATAATAAAGGTATAAGTACCGCTTTCAACATTAGCGGTACCAACCGGTATAAAGCGGTACAGTAACAAAATATTTCAACCGGTATAGTCTACCTTTATATCATTACGGTACCGATATTCTATAGCGGTACCGTACCGCTTATATCGTAACGAAAACGGTCCCTGACCTATGGCGCCCTAGAGCGTAATGGTTTTTTTCTTTAAATTTGAAACGCTGGTTCTGTTTTACTCTTATTTGTCATGTTCAAAGGAAACGCCAACTTACTTTTTTAACTTTTATCACTGAAATATTTATTTTAAGATAGCTGTTATTGCAAATACATGTAAACACATATTTCGGTAATATTAATTAAATGTTTAAATAGTGTATTTCAGTATTTTGCAAATATAAAATCGTTTTAGGTCTTTACCGCTATGGTTTCCGAACGTGACTTGACATTCGCATTGTCTATGGAGTATGGACTTATGTCACTAATGTCAATTTCTCTTTTCATATTTTCTGGTCATACTGGGTCGATTAGTAAGGTTGTTTAATTAAGATTTCCTCACAAGTGTGATGTAATAGTACATTGTGTATCTAGGGCGGTAAGTAAGGAATTACAAACGAGTGTTTGTTATAAGCCCGAGGTGAAACCGAGTGCTTTAATAACACGAGTTTGTAATTCCCTTACCGCCCGTGGCACACACAATGTTTTTCATCACACTTGTGAGGAAATCTGATTAATATAACCTTACTAATCGTCCCAGTATGACAAGAAAATATTAAAATAGAAAGTGACATTAGTGATATATGTCCATAGACAATGCGAAATGTTAAGTCTCGTTCGGAAACCATAGCAGTAAAGACCTAAAACGGCCATTTTAGTTGATTTTATATTTGCAAAATACTGAAATACACTATTTAAACATTTAATTAATGTTACCGAAATATGTGTTTACATGTATTTGCAATAACAGCTATCTTAAAATAAATATTTCAGTGATAAAAGTTAAAAAAGTACGTTGGCGTTTCCTTTGAACATGACAAATAAGAGTAAAACAGAACCAGCGTTTCAAATTAAAAAAAAAAAACCATTACGCCCTAGGGCGCCATAGGTCATTTATGGCCCGCAGAACCTACGTGTAATGACACCATTTTCGAGCAAGTGTGATAAAAAACATTGTGTGTGCCACGGGCGGTAAAAGAATTAAAAATTCGTGTTATTAAAGCCTTCGGCTTCACCTCGGGCTTATAACAAACACTCGTTTGTAATTTCGTACTTAACGCCCTAGAAACACAATGAACTATTAATGTTAATACTAAATAAGTAATTTAATGAGTATGTCCTTATCTAGAAAAGGTCACAAAACCAAAAGAGACCGCGAGATAACTCTTATCTTGCCAATACAGCTCATCCCTTTACCTACCCTAATCCAGGTACGTCAGGTACTCAGGTAACTCGATGTTATTTTTCATCGCACTTGCTCGAAAATGGTGTTATTACACGCAAGCTCTGCGGGCCGTAAATGACCTATTACGCCCGAGGGTGTAATTTTTTTTAATTTCAATACGCTGGTTCTGTTTTACTCTTATTTGTCATGTTCAAAGGAAACGCCAACTTACTTTTTTAACTTTAATCTCTGTAATGTTTATTTAAAGAGAACTGTTAATGCAAATAAGTCCATGTAAACACATATTTCTGTAACATTAAATAAATGTTTAAATAGTGTATTTGAGTGTCATTTTCAAAATTCTGAAACTTATTCAAATTAAAAAAAAAACATTACGCCCTAGGGCGTAATAGGTCATATACGGCCAGCAAAACCTACGTGTAACAACACCATTTTCGAGCAAGTGTGATGAAAAATCATAAAAACCACGTTAACCTATCATTATTCAATACTTTGCTTACTGTAAAAAATACTCGGTTATTATTCGAGTATTCGATTCGAATTCGAGTTCTCGAAATTCGAATAGGAGCTCGAATTTCGAGCAGGTGTTACAAGGAACATATATGATTTACCTAAAAAATCTTCCAATTTGACTGTAGGTCAAGATGGTCTGACGACCTTGTTAGGGTCGCCGGAAGTCGATGGAGGCCGGAGGCGTCCGACTGGTCGTTGTGGATCCAAAGACTGAGGGAACGGGGTACGTCTACTGCTGAACATAGGTCATGTCATGACGATGATTGATGATATGTCATGCATGCATGATGATGATGAGCGACCTCTAAATATTGTTAGATTTCGCTCAAACTTCGCAGAAGGGCTTTTTAAGTCTTATAAAAAAAGGGAGGCTTGTGGAAAAGAAAAAATATTTTTTGGGGGATGCATAATGCATTTTCACTCCGTCAAAAAAAGGGTTCCCTTTATTTGGTAGGTATTTTTAATTCGCATAATTTGCTGCTAACTTAGAAGAAGATTTCGGAAAATCTTATATGTAGATAAGTCACTTCATAATAGGTTAGGTTACATTTGAAAAAGGAGGTGGCCATCGTCGCTCATAAGCATGTGCAACACCGGCTATGCCACAAAAAGAAGTAGCTACTTACCAAGTGGTTACCACAAAGCAGGCACCGCAGACGAACCAGGGTAAACTGAGATGGCGGGACGACCTGGACAAAGTATAACGAAAGAAAAGTACCCACTCCGGCTCTTTAGAAGCGCGCGATACCTGTTCCAAGCAGGGCTGCCGTCCGTCGGTTTTTTCGCATGGATGTGTTCCATGATAAGCCAGAAGAGGCTCCCGGTAGGATAACGTGGAAACCTAGAGGACTGGTGTTTAAGCCAGCAGTAGGACATTCATACAGACTGACAAAAAATTTACACTAGCAGCTTCTTGAATAATGTCCACAACTTTTTGTGCCAATACAGAGTTGGCATCACCCATAACTCACAATTACGCGATATGAAGATTAAGAGCTCAGTTAAAAAAATGTTTTTGTACAGCAAAGCTTAATGAAACGAATGATATCACAATTCACAATCCGGATGCTGCTTGGACAGCCAATTAGGCTGCCCAGTGACGTCACTGTTAATCTGTCACGACGGGCGAATGGTTCTTAGTGTATTCATTCTAGATTTTAATGTATGGGCAAAACGGCAAAATTTATAACTTTAATTTATTGCTGCTATGTGATACCTATATACGAGTATATTAAAATACACGACTCTCCCGCCCCCCCCGCAATCTGCTGCACCCCTCCCCCCCTTGAAAAGTGTCCCATTTTACAGATTTTCTCAATTTTCAGGAAAACTATACAAGCTAGGACAAAATGGTCAAAGACGGAATTATTTGTCAATAAATTTCCTACAAGTATGTACTTACATTCATTTCGATACCATTTATAGTTTCCAAGCTATGGTGCATCAAAGATTACTAAAAATGTGCGCTTAGCGGAAATAAAACATTTAATACACAAAAAACAACAATATTTATTATTTTTTTCATCACACTTGCTCGAAAATAGTGTCATTACACGTAGGTTTTGCGGGCCGTAAATGACCTATTACGCCCTAGGGCGTAATGGTTTTCTTTTTAAATTTGAAACGCTGCTTCTGTTTCACTCTTATTTGTCATGTTCAAAGGAAACGCCAACTTACTTTTTTAACTTTTTTCACTGAAATATTTATTTAAAGATAACTGTTATTGCAAATACATGTAAACACATATTTCGGTAACATTAATTAAATGTTTAAATAATGTATTTCTTTATTTTGCAAATATAAAATGCCACTTACCGCTATGGTTTCCGAACGTGACTTGACTTCGCATTGTCTATGGACTTAAATGTCACTAATGTCACTGTCTGTTTTAATATTTTCTTGTCATACTGGGGCGATTAGTAAGGTTATATTAGTAAGATTTCCTCACAAGTGTGATGAAAAACATTGTGTGTGCCACGGGCGGTAAAGGAATTACAAACTCGTGTTATTAAAGCCCTCGGTTTCACCTCGGGCTTAAAACAAACACTCGTTTGTAATTCCTTACTTACCGCCCTAGATACACAATGTACTATTACAAGAAATGCGTTTAACTAAACAAAATAAACAATTGTTATTTATTTTTTATATAGTAAGTAGGTACTTAATATTTAACAAAAATCAGTATCGTCATCATTATCTTCTAAACACTTGTTGAAGCAACTAAGGCCCTGGCAATTTTTGCACATGGTGGAACAACGCAATCCAGCTTTGACACATCCACATCTTTTTCGGCAGCCTTTTTTGCAGCTGCACGATACTATTTTGAGTATCGACTGTGGAGCTGGTGATTCTGTGGTATATATGGGTGATACAAAGTTATTATTATTTTTCCAGCCCCAGTTTTCTGGGTTCAATGCGTTTCCTCGCCATAATTGTACTTGATGAAAAGTACGCATTGAATGCTGAAAAGCTGCTCCTGATGAAGGTGGTAACTTTGATAATATCACCGTACTGTTCGTCAGACCAACATATTTGTTGAAATGGACGTATCGCAACTCGTTTAAACTTTTCTCGGTTTGCTTAGCCCCATACAAGGCGAGAATATATCTTTCTCCCGCTTCTTTTACCTGCTCGTGTGAGGCATCCGGGTTATTGAAAACGTTTATCGTATCTTGCAAGTCGATCTTTTTACCGAGCAGAATAGACTGAACTTTTCCTTTGCCGTAGAATGCTGAAGTAGTAGGGTAGTTCTCTGCGATTTTATACCGCGATTTTTTTGTCATTACCATCGCCACTATTATTGGCGGTTTTATAAAAGCAATCAGGATCATTATGATAAAAATAGCAGAGGCACGCGACTTCTACAAGATAACCAAAAACGACTCCATAGTTTATACGGAGCTCATCTATAATGTGGCGATGGTAATGATGCGATTGGTGCGACTTTTTAGTCGCAGAGAACTACCCAGTATCGCAACCACTTATGGCATGCAGAAAGAGGATCGATTCCCTGCTATTTTCGACCACATTTCCTTCTATTAAGCTTCAGGTGCTAAAAAGTCTCTTGTTTACACTCCCTTGGCCCTCTTTCAGCAAGAATATATTCTTGTGTAGACTCTTCTATTGCCGTATGAACAATGAGCATATCTGCGTCATCATTCGCTGTTAACGAGCTTATCCCCTTAAGAAGCCGAAAGAAACGAGAATGTCGTAGTGGTTGGGCAAGACATAGATCTGTTGGTTCTTTTACTGGGTCTTACTCCACTACACAAGAATATATTCTTGCTGAAAGAGGGCCAAGGGAGTGTAAACAAGAGACTTTTTAGCACCCGAAGCTTAATAGAAGGAAATGTGGTCGAAAATTGCAGGGAATCGATCCTCTTTCTGCATGCCATAAGTGGTTGCGATACTACTTCAGCATTCTACGGCAAAGGAAAAGTTCAGTCTATTCTGCTCGGTAAAAAGATCGACTTGCAAGATACGATAAACGTTTTCAATAACCCGGATGCCTCACACGAGCAGGTAAAAGAAGCGGGAGAAAGATATATTCTCGCCTTGTATGGGGCTAAGCAAACCGAGAAAAGTTTAAACGAGTTGCGATACGTCCATTTCAACAAATATGTTGGTCTGACGAACAGTACGGTGATATTATCAAAGTTACCACCTTCATCAGGAGCAGCTTTTCAGCATTCAATGCGTACTTTTCATCAAGTACAATTATGGCGAGGAAACGCATTGAACCCAGAAAACTGGGGCTGGAAAAATAATAATAACTTTGTATCACCCATATATACCACAGAATCACCAGCTCCACAGTCGATACTCAAAATAGTATCGTGCAGCTGCAAAAAAGGCTGCCGAAAAAGATGTGGATGTGTCAAAGCTGGATTGCGTTGTTCCACCATGTGCAAAAATTGCCAGGGCCTTAGTTGCTTCAACAAGTGTTTAGAAGATAATGATGACGATACTGATTTTTGTTAAATATTAAGTACCTACTTACTATATAAAAAATAAATAACAATTGTTTATTTTGTTTAGTTAAACGCATTTCTTGTAAAAAATAATAAATATTGTTGTTTTTTGTGTATTAAATGTTTTATTTCCGCTAAGCGCACATTTTTAGTAATCTTTGATGCACCATAGCTTGGAAACTATAAATGGTATCGAAATGAATGTAAGTACATACTTGTAGGAAATTTATTGACAAATAATTCCGTCTTTGACCATTTTGTCCTAGCTTGTATAGTTTTCCTGAAAATTGAGAAAATCTGTAAAATGGGACACTTTTCAAGGGGGGGAGGGGTGCAGCAGATTGCGGGGGGGGCGGGAGAGTCGTGTATTTTAATATACTCGTATATAGGTATCACATAGCAGCAAGAAATTAAAGTTATAAATTTTGCCGCTAAAAAATCTAGAATGAATACACTATCTGTAGTATGAGCAGGACTGACTAACTCCGCGATTCCGTTGCCCGGCTATTATTATAAACTTCGCCACCCATGGGTGGTAACTGGAAGCAATCGCTTAGTTTGGTTGGAACTAGATCGATGTGTGCAAGACTGACCCAGATAATTATTTTAGTAGGTATGTAGACACGAACATTTTGCAATACATTTTGTAATAAAGGGAAGAATGATTGCCAAGTACGAAGATTAAATAATCCCCTTGCTGTAGTTTCTACATGTAATCCATGTTGCCATTTATATATATTTTTTCAACCTTTTTCAACCTCTTCGAACTTAGCGTAGTCTATTTAGTTTAGTTTATTTATTTCTCGCATTACATGCTTACATATTATTATCTAAGACACAAACATGAACCCTGGTAGTACTATAATTCCACTACAGCCAAGGCTGGATTTGAACCAGCGTGTCTGTCTTGCTTGCCGGGACAATGTGTTAACCACTACACCACCTGGGTATTTTGAATCCGGTCTTGGCTACAGTGGATAACGTTTAATTTTTCTATGTATTTGGTCTTTGTATCTATAATCCTAATAAAGATTAAAAGGTGTTTCCACATTAAAAATTGTAAACACATCAAAATAAGTTTTCTTTAATTTCAAACACGTGTTGCGGACCCCAAAGCTCATCCGGTATATTTTAATTGGCCACTCATTAACTCAATTTTAATGAAAAAACCCACTTGTTACCGCGAGCGTGATCAGCCATATTAAAATGATATTATGACAGCTCCGCGTTACAAAAAAACCTAAATGTACTTTAAATTTGCTCGTAGTTAAACAAGGTGAAGTTTTTTGTATGGGTTGTATGGGATATTGATGGTGTGAAAGGGCGTCATTATCACTGATAAGTGATGTGTAAGGATGTGAATTTATCAGGTGTAATCTTTTTTTTCGCATCAAAAACATTACACGTAAAAAGATGCACGTCTCACAAGGCAGTTCTACAAAAAAAAAGTTTTGAGATGTAGTATGTTAAACCAAGTCAGTGCTGGTGTGTGTCTGTTATTTTAATTTTTTTTTTCTTTTTTTTAAAGTGGGTGGGTGTGCACAACTGCAGGGTACACGGAAATAACATATCTAGTCACCTTATTTCAAAATCAGATTTTAATCTCAAAATCTAGAGCTCGCAATGAACTAAAACTTACCACTTCATTCCAAGCAAATATCTTAAATTAATTTTTTTATGCCACACCTGGCCATAAAGTGGCCTTTTCCGCACGCTGCGCGTACGGAAAAAGCCGCTTTCTGGCCAAGTGTAGACATAAAATGATGTACACAACACGGGAGGTGATAAAGAAAGCCCTCGATTGCATATTTACGTCCCTCGCTTGCAGCTCGGGCCGCAAACTTCTGCGATCTCGGCCTTTCTTTGTATTACCACCCTAGTTGTGTAATGTACTATTTTTTTTCACTTTTAAGAAATGGTTACCGTGTACTCTTCATTACTCTGTTTTTGATAGAGAAAATATCTTTCTCAGTCTACTCGCGACCACGACCGCTGAAAAGGGACGAAACGCCGGGATGTAAAAGTAAAGTAATATACGCGATTTAATCCGTTTAAGTTGTTTTATTACAATAAAACGTCTTTTATGCATTTAGGAATGAAGTCATGTGCACTGGCTGAATGAAGACGACACCGCGGCCTCAGCGCAAGGCCGGTAGCGATTATATCGATCGATTCGTTTTAGTAATGGATCACGAACCGATTATTGATCCGATTCCAATATTATGGTTTATATTCGAGTCGTGGGCGGGCGATGCGATTTGGGGGACTATTCTGGTGTTTGTTGAGTAGGTACAGACGCAAAATTAAAAAAAAAATATCGCCAACAGCCAATGGTGTAAACTTTACATCCTTGAATGAAATCTCTAACATTTTTCTAATTATGTATATAATTTGTTTTTAGTATCCCCAGTTTCAACTGCTTTGAAGAGAGCATTTTTTCGCAGATGATATTAAACTGGACTGACGTGCACAACAAATAGTACGGATTTGATAAAGAGCGAATTAATGACCATTTTCAACTATGATTATAGCTGCATTGAATTGTAGAATTATGTGAAATCAAACTAAGATATATGAAAACTTACACGCTCTTCTGTAAAATATAATTGTTAACCAGCAATAAAAACAACGTAAAATACATGTTTTTATTTGTACCGGGGAAAATTTTAAAATCCCGTCTTTTTTTGCCAAAATAAGCAGCATCCCTTGCAGGATGAAAAAAATCTGGCAACCACAAACCAGAAGACTAGTAGGTAATGATGGTTTGACGATATAGGGTTGCCGGGCTTGTACTTTAGTGAGACCACAAACCAGAAGACGAGTAGGTAATGATGGTTTGACGATATAGGGTTGCCGGACTTGTACTTTAGTGAGACCACAAACCAGAAGACGAGTAGGTAATGATGGTTTGACGATATAGGGTTGCCGGGCTTGTACTTTAGTGAGACCACAAACCAGAAAACGAGTAGGTAATGATGGTTTGACGATATAGGGTTGCCGGGCTTGTACTTTAGTGAGACCACAAACCAGAAGACGAGTAGGTAATGATGGTTTGACGATATAGGGTTGCCGGACTTGCCTGTAATTGGTGGAGGCAAAAAGCGAGCGTACGTAATGGAAGTATTTGGGACTTCATGTTCAACAGTGGAAAATACATAGATACATTTTAAAGATATAAATTTGTTCTAAACTTTGGACTGCATGTTTTGAAAACCAAACATCTCGTATCCTTAGACAATATTTTAATCGATGAAAAAAGCAACGGTTGAATTGTGGCATCATATCATAAGTAATTAAGTATGTTGCACTCTCAATCTGGTTTGCCTATTTAGTTGTCTCCTCATATCTCGGTAGTTGTAGATTGAGATGTAGATGTAGAAATAGATGTAGATGTAGATTTTGATGTAGATGTAGATTTAGCCGATTACGCGTCGGTACGTGGAATCAGGTAAAGTCGGTCCAAAAAAACTTTAATTACACGCAATAACAGTTAAAAACGAGGGTTTGGCTCTACTGTGCAGTACCTTTTTTGATTTGATTCCGCATCGGTAGATATGGGGCCTAATTCTGGCATTCAGTACAGTGGTGACATTAAAATAATAACTAAATATTTTTACTAAAAAAAACAGTGACACTCGCGCCATCAAGACGAATCTAATGATGTAGGTACCATTTATCGAAATCGGTTGTGCCGTTGAGTACCTAGTTACGAGCGGACATAGGAACAGACACAGAGGTCAAACACATAACCCTCCTTTGGGCTTCGCCGCAGTCGGGTAAAAATGTCGAATCCTAGCAAAAACTCAAAGTAAACTGATAAATTTCGTTCACCAAAGAATAGGCCCCCGAAGAAGATACCACGGAAGTTTGCAGTCAAGGCGATGTCAATGAACCCTGACCCGCGTAAGCCATTGCCGACTGCGCTTGCGGCGGTCTAAGTGAAGCATTTGTCAAAGTGTTATGCCATTTTTTTTCGTAAGAAAAACACGTTACAATACGATACCATACTCTTTTTGCAGACTTAAAAATTACAGAGATCCTTAAATAAACAAGATATTAAAAATTAATGGTAGTTAACTTGCGGTGTTATTGCAAGGAAGCGATGTCTTCCAGATCCAGACAACCTTTGGGTAGAGGAGATGACGCAAGGAACAGCAGGAAAGTAAGTGGTGTAAAATATTAACTAGCCGATTTCAGGCGTTTTTCCAGCGTTTTTTGTAACTTCATTAGTGTCTCTGGAGTTTTACCGTGAAAGACTTGGGTTGATTTCAGAGCGTTTCAACCGCGGCAGTTTTTTTTTCATTCGTGTTCCAGCAAATATAGCAGTAAGCAGTGTCGAACACAGTTAAGTTTTACTATAAACGATAGACGGTATCGAGGCTACACATGATTAAATCAAAAGTTGTCGTCACTCGATAGTCCTTCACGGTAAAACTCCAGTGACACTAATGAAATTACAAAAAACGCTGGAAAAACGCCTGAAATCGACCCGACGACAAATTTTGATTAAATCATGTGAAGCCTCGATACCGTCTATCGTTTATAGTAAAAGTTAACTGTGGTCACCACCCCTTGTTGGTATATTTGCTGGAACACGAATGAAAAAATCCGCCGCGTTCGAAACGCTCTGAAATCGACCCTAACCAGGTTCCTTCGTCTATATAGAAACAATGACTAAAGTGAAGTAGTCTTTTTTTAATAGTACATTTCCATGCTTACAATAAAACAACTTACAGAAATGTAAAAATTCCGCGATTCACATAATATATCGAAGAGCGACAAGGTTCTATTTAAAACCTGTAATAGTTCGCTGAACTATTCGATAAATAGTAAATTATCAGTTTGACACAATCTAATACAACCGTTAAAACGGCAGCCTGTCATATTGTCATTATTTTTGACAGCAAGACATCTTGAATTAATTACCTACAACCTCGCTTTACAATATACTATCGTATTACGTATAATTTGTTTTTAAAGTATCGACATTTGTATGAATTCATGATAAATGCGACATTAACTGTGTCTGTATTTAACCGTCTTCAAAAAGGAGGTTCTCAGTTCGTCTGAATTTTTTTTTCAACAGACATTCAAAAACCTTCATGCGATTCAGCCAAACGATTAAAGAATTAAAATAGGCTTCAAAAACAAATAGACTATCAAGTCAAACGTACTTTGACTTGATAGTCTAACACTTGTGCATAACTTTCGTATTTTTTGTAAGTAACAAAAATATTGACATTTTTAAATGTCTAAACTAACGAGTCAAGTTCGTAATGTTGAAAATATATTTTTTCATAAAACGCTTGTTGCGTTTACAAAGACAAATTATAAAAAAAACTTCACAAACTAAACGCGCTAGAACAAAAGTCATGAATTAATATAAATCTCAAGAGATTAATTATTTCCATTACATTTACATGATACAACAAATAGAGGTTAATTAAATAAGTAATTTTTCAAGCACAAACAATGATGATGATGTATGGTCATCGGGTGATAAATGATTTATTAATCAAATGACAAAAATGGGTCGATGCACATTATTGATCGCTTCAGCTTGTGGAAAGCTTATGGCGATTTACTATCTACAACTGCTGCGTTCTTGACGCGCGAAGCTATGGATGTTTACATTACACCGATGAATAACCATGAATACTACATTGAAATATTTAATTTTTATGAAAAGTAGCATTTAAATATGGAAGAAAGGTCGCTTTAGAAGAGATATAGCAATTATGTAAGACATTTAGTATAACGGATATAGGTACTGCATTATTTAATAAAGAAATGAGACTATGACATGGATAGTCTATGTTAAAGCTGCGTTATACGTAGGTACCCTTTACGCTGCTATATTTGGGCCAATATTCAGCGTTTTTACGGCGTTTTATTTTCGTCATTCTTGTCTCAGTAAATATTGTTCAAATAAACGATGCCTAGAGTTAACTTTTTATGAAACCGAAAAACAATCCCGAGTTTAAGTCTAGTTTTATGAAAATTGTCACGATTTGTCCTTTCGTTATAGTAAATAATCGTTGGACAATAATGATTGTCAAACCGCGCGGTCAAAACGCTCGGAGAATCGCCCATTTGTTATGTGTCGGTATTTCCGACTAATTGTAACACGGACACTTTTAGGGCCAGAGTGCATAAGCATCTTATAGGTGCGCTCGTTCCATCGCAGGGCCCGTCAATGCTTAGGCATTTTATCAGGCATGATGGAAGTCAAGTGCAAGCTCATTTATTATAAAGAAAGCCTTCCGCCAGAGAACAAGGAAGGGCACTAAAGGAGTGGCAAGGCAACGTGTCGACAGCCAAGACCACTCTGCCAAAAATTACAGTCTCCTTTGTTAGTTAAGAAATAATTTACCATAACCAAGTTTCAAAATAAAACATGAAGCAAGGACGAAAGAAAGAAGACAAAGTTTTAAATGTGCCCGGACCCTAACAATTGCATTGTAGCGCATGTATTCAGTACATATTACTATGACTTTTAATGCTGCAGGCATTGTCAGAAATCGGTCAATATAGACATTACTTTTTAAACATAAATTAAAGTTTTTTTGCTTTTTTGGTTTGGAATCCGATCATGCCTGTTGAGGTTGGTGAGCTTATAGTAGTCCATGATGGTGCGAGTATTTTCAAAAGATGCACCCTCACAAGACCATCTAATCCTAAAAGAGAGAAAAAAGCCATAACGATCGTAGAGGCTGTGCGGAAAGAGAATAGGATTAATTTTGGGGGGCGCTGTAATGCTTTTCTACCGTATGTGCCGTATTTTCTGTTCTGTCGCCATACTGGTTAGGTTAGTTCCGTTTTTCGCCACGCCTATTCTCTTTCCGCACAGACTCTATCACAGTATAATAGCAGTAATTTTCTTACTACAAAAGGTTCATCGCGCGCTTGAATGTGTGCGCGCCTTGTACGAACGCACTACAAGCACAGATTTAAGAATGCGCAATAATGCTCCAGTATGGATCGCACTCACACAGACGCGCGATCGTGCATCTGTGTGAATACCTGTCGCGCGCTCCTAAACGGCTGAAGTTGTACCTACTACTTGTTTGTCTTTATACTTTGATCATATGATATAATATGATGGTGCCTAGAACAAAACACTAAACGCACTCAGTTTGGTTTTTATTCTACGAAACTCAAACTCAAACTCATTTATTTCTGTAAGTAGGCCTCAAGGGCTCTTTACATGTCTGATTCTTTTCTTTTCTTTTGGCGACCTCCAAACCTCGAAATACAAAATGGGAATCGTATGTTTCACGTCGACGACGAAATTTAATTGAATGCGCTAGTCTAGTGCTGTGGAGTTAACACGTACGAGACAGCCACACAACACGACAAGCCCAAACTGCCATAAACGATTACTTACACTTATCAAATTAACAACACTTTTAATATTGACTGAGGAAAACAACGTTAGCTCAAATCTAGCTAGTGTTTTTACAATATTCACCAAAGATAATCTAGGTCAGTGGTTCTTAATCTTTATTATCATATCACCCACATTCTCGTCGAGATATGTATTATATTATTACCCCTCCAAAAATAGGTTTTAAAAGCTTATAAGAAACTGCTCAAAGTAAAACGGCTTAACATTCATGCGTATTACCCCTGAGAAAACTTCGTTTTACCCCTGGAGGGGTAATTACCCCCAGGTTCGGAACCACTGATCTAGGTCATAGAGCAAATAATATAGATTGTGTGTTTTTAGCAAAGATTGAAAATGGTTATTTTTCGAAATGGCCAACTTACGAGTACAACAATCGCAGCAATATTACCAAAACCACCAGCCAACAAAAACCTGTCTCACCGACCACCACCGCAGTCTCCAGAGCTCATTCTACACTAGCCGTCCCACACTTTATAAGTACCTTCTGTTTCGATAGCCTGTCATTTCTAATTACTGTTAATATGAAAAATCGCTTCAGAAACCAATCGATCGTGAACTCCCATTTGCGGCTGTTAAACTACACAACTTTTGCCTATAGTCTTAAAGTCTTCAGGATAAGGGTGATTTTCAAATGCTTTTCTTTTGTTTACAGTTTGCAAGCTGCATGTTTTCTATTATGATTGGTTTAACCTTACTTGCCAATATGGTCACGAAGCTTGAGTGCAATATCGGAGTTTGATATGGGTTAAAGATGAGTTGAGATACTTTGCATATTTTTGTTATTAATTGCTATTATTTCTTTAACTGCTATGGACAATAGATGTAGTTCAAGTTCGGTTTGAGTCTTATCACGGAATTATAATTGATCTTTGTGTTATACTTGTATTGTAAACCTATTGAGAGTAAGCTCACGTCTTATCATAAGGGCCCTTTTTTCTTCTTCTATATCATGGTACAAGAAAACTAAATACCTATGTTCTTCTGACGTTAATGTTGCTATTGATCAAGAACTTGCATAATTTAGGAAAATGTATCACCCATAATCAGTTATGAAATAAATTACCGGCCCGCAATAGTACATTACACAACTAGGGTGGTAATACAAAGAAAGGCCGAGATCGCAGAAGTTTGCGGCCCGATCTCGGCCTTTCTTTGTATTACCATCCTAGTTGTGTAATGTACTATTATGCCACACCTGGCCATAAGGTGGCTTTTTTGGCCAAAAGCGGCTTTCTGGCCAAGTGTTGACATAAAATGATGTACACAACACGGGAGGTAATAAAGAAAGCCCTCGATCGCATATTTACCTACGTCCCTCGCTTGCAGCTCGGGCCGCAAACGTCTGCGATCTCGGCCTTTCTTTGTATTACCACCCTAGTTGTGTAATGTACTATTATGCCACTCCTGGCCATAAAGTGACTTTTTCCGCACGTCTGCAATATCAACTGACGGATTCATAATCTGAATCCAGTATGTGTGTGCTCGTCCGTACTAATCGTATAGAAAAGGGTGCGTTCGGAATTCATCTGCTGAATTCATAACGCATGTCAGTATCATTCTGAGCCATCAATCTGAGAAATTCATAATCTAAAAAAGTCAGAATGTGTGTGGATAATAGTTAAATTGTATGCAATTCTGTGCATTCTGAATTAATAATATGAATTCAGATTCGGATTCAGACTGTGTAAGGCCGGCCTTATTCTGTGACGGTAAAAAGCATGCCGACCAATAATGTATTAACATCGTGTTAGAAAGATAATCTTCTATACGTAATACTCTTACTTATTCTGTGTTACTGCTTTAGATTTAGAATTTGGTTCAGTGCATCTAGTTGATGCAACCTGCGCTAAACGGTTTAATTTTGTAAAATATATAGGATATCTTCTAACGGTTGGTAATCAATAACCGATCACGCTTGGCGCCTATACTTATTTAAATTAACCGAGTTTTTTCCATCTGGTTCAACGACCTTTCGGCTGGTTTGTTTCGAAATCTTCCCGGGCTTAACTTTCTAGGGTCCCGCCTAAAACGGTTTGGAAAGTTAGACTCGTCGAATTGTCATTAGTAATAGACAAAAACTAAATCTGAGGAGATTTCAGCCTGGATATACTACTTCTGAAGTCTTTGTTCTTCGTACTTCTTTGTACAATACGAGTCATATACAAGGAAGTAAATATTCGTCTCACATGACTCGGTTTTGTATTAAAAAGTTATTGTTGCAGTGAAACTCCTCAACTATAGTCCTGTTCACCCAACTGTGGTCCAAATTTGCTCGAATCTTACTCGTTAACCGTAAAGTTTATCCGTAATAATCATACGATTGTTACGGATAAACTCTAAGATGAGCAATCTAATGAAACAAATTTAAATAAAAACCTACAAAACCACTAATAGAAATTGATATTGATAGAAATGAATGAGTTTTATTTGGGACCATAGTTGGTTGATTGGACTATAGTTGGGCAGTTTTACGGTGCTTTTACAAAACCCCTTATTTTGCCGAGTACCTAAGTAATCAATTAAAATTGACCGAGCCACTGCTGCGGTTCATATTACACACCTAGGGCGGTATAATTAGGAATGGCCCAGATCGCAGTTGTGTATAAGTAAATTATGCGATCTGCGATTTTATTATTATGGGGACAATATTTAAAGCCCTAGAGCGCTGCGCGGGAAGAATTTTGCCACTTCCAGGCCAAGGGACGCATAAAAAGACCCAATTTACTGCCGCTTAGGGCACAAACTTCTGCAATATCTTAATTTCACCTTGGCCTTGGCCTTGACTCCCCCGCTACGGGGGCCTTAGCCAGCGACCAGAGTAGGCGTATGATGCTACGTTTTGTCGCACGATAAATACTCGTAAATGATAAAGCATACAAATCTCTAAGTTCTGACAAATAGTGTGTGAGAGTGAGTTATGCGATAGAGAAATAGGGAACGTGCACGAACTATAGATGGCAGCACTAAACGACAAAAGAGACATGAGCGGACAATAAAGGAAACTATCGCCTCTGTCAAATCCAGCTGTCAATGTCAATGACAATATGTAAGTGTCAATGTCAACTATAGTAAGTCGTAGCTACACTGACGTTAATCGTCCTTCATCGCGATAAATTAACGGCGTTTTCGTCAATGTGGCCCCAGCATGAGAGGGTATATGATTTAGATTGGCGGCACCAGTTGGCAGCACCGTCGTCGTGCACGTTCCCTATACGGTCCCTGAACAGTTTTGTTAAAGAGAGAAAGAGACTTCTTATTCTGTGCCTTCAGTTCATACACTATTAAAATCAACCAAAATCTTCAAACAGATCCGCCTGATCTACTTTTAACGCTCATACTTGACCATTTTTTATCCTCAAACGTTTATATGCATACTTGTAATGGATTAAGCTTGATGATGATTTAATTAAACTGCTTCTGATACGATGCCCGATAAGACTCCGCCTCAGGCGTTGTTGCATTTTCTTATTACAGACTAGCGTTTACTCGTGGTTTCGCCCGCGTTGTTCCCGTTGTTGTGTAGACTGTTTGCACTAGTTATTGTTGTGGGAAGATGGATTGCAGCAGCAGCGACAGACTTGATTATTTATTGTAAACCGTGTATTTGCGCTCGCGGATCGTACAAGAAGTCCGTGGCAAGGGACGCTTACCATAGATAAAAATTATAGCATAAAAGTTAATAAAAATCAATAGTGTCTACGCGTACTAAAACTAAATTATTGTTAGACGTGCCAACACCCGTTACTGTCCCAAATGAACTCTTTACCGGGATACAATCCTATGTTTCAATCCAGGACTTGGTCTACTTGCATGCCAAATTTTAACTCAAACCATCGACGTGTTACTCCGTTATTTAGTAACAAACATCTTCACAAACTTTCACATTTATAATATGTACTAGCTTCTACCCGCGGCTTCACCCGCGTGGCAATAGTAATCGTGTCACAAGGGGGGAGAATCACACCTCGTCATAAAGTGGCAATTATCGCACTCTACGTGTGCGGAAAATTCCACTTCCTGGCCTGGGGGAAACGTAAAATTTTGTCTTCACCACCGGAGGCAGTAAGCCTCAGATCGCATATTTATCGCCCTTGCCTTTCGGCTTGGGCGTCAAATACCTGCGATCTGAGACATGCTTTGTTTCACCCTTCTAGGTAAGTAATGTACTATAGTGTGACGATATAACTCACATTTTTCCGCTTACTACCGGGAATGCAACAGACAATATTCCCGTTATTATTCCAAGGGATATAAGAAACTGTCCTACGCTTCAATCCATTACGATAGATAATTGATAAAGCATCCATCACGTTTTGACAAATAGTGTGTGCGAGTGACGGATGCTTTATAATTTATTTATCGTGCGACAAAACGCAGCATCATAAGCCTACAGGACTAGATCTACTTTCCAAAATAAAAGCTTGTAAGAAGACGTATAGTAATGCTATAACAGGCTGTTAATCAGTATGACCGCGTATGAAAGTGTGCACATAACACCGATTACATGTTCAATTCTACTAATATTATAAATGTGAAAGTTTGGGAAGATCTTTGGATGTTTGTTACTAAATAATGGGGTAACAACTGGATGGATTGAGCTGAAATTTGGCATGCAACTAGACCAAGTCCTGGATTGAAACATAGGATACTTTATATCCCCGTAAAGCAGGGGTTCCCAATCTTTTTCAGCCCGTGGCGCACTTACAAGTTTAGTACTTCGTCACGGCGCCCTACCCTAGTTCGCTCAAAATAAGGTATTATTGCTTTATAGGTACCCGCGAATATTTGTGGGTTTAGATAATGATAGAGGATCGACTCACGGCGCCCCTCTTTACTTCCTACGGCGCACCAGGGCGCCGCGGCGCACACTTTGGGAACCCCTGCCGTAAAGAGTTCTTTTAGGGCAGCAAAATCATCGACTTCATCTTCACTTACCAACAGGCGAGATCAAAGTCAAATGCTTACCTATCGCGAATAAAAAAAAAATGCTAGTTGTTCATATACTGATTAACAATCCGACTAAACTATCGGCCAATAAAAAAGTCTTCAGTCTGTGGGCTGTCTAAATCTACATTATGGTAATTTAATCCTTATTAAAATTAGGTCAACGACGGTCCATTTGCGGTGACAGCGGTCACGGTCACCAGTCAGACTTGACCAGGTCAGGTTAGGCACAAAGGTCAGTAAAACGCAAGTGCGGTTAAATTTGCAAGTTTATGCCTTACATCGTGTGATGTCATAGTTCTGGTAAACTTTTGATCCAATTCAGACTAGTAGTCGCTAAGGCTCCTATAGACTATGCTTGCGGCATGACAGCAAAGAAAGATTTACAATATTGCTTACAATACATACCAGAGGCAATTAAGGCTACGTTTCCAAAATGGGTGTGCGAGGATGCGTAGCGAGGAGCTCTAGTGGAAACAGCTCAGCGAAGCGAGGATAGATAGGTAAATGGAGTGTTTCTATTGGTTCATGACAAAAACATCCCTCGCTACGCATCCTCTCACATCCCTGGTGGAAGCGCAGCCTAAAGAGGAAACAAAAGACGAAGTGTTTAAATGCAAATTAAAATCATTACTGCTAAATAAATGTTATTATTCTATACTAGCAATTTCCCGCGGCTTCGACCGCGTTGTTCCCGTTATTGTCCCAAAGGAGCTCTTTACCGGGATATAAATATATCCTTTGTTTCAATCCAGGACTTGGTCTACTTACATGCCAAATTTCAACTTGATCCATCCAGTAGTTACCCCGTTATTAGGTAACACACATCCAAACATCTAAACATCCAAACATCTTCACAAACTTTTACATTTAAGTATAATATTAGTGGGATACGAGTATTGAAATTACAACACTCTGTGAAATATTTTTATTTAAATTACTTAGTACCTTATTTATTTATGATTTATGAATAACCAAAATGATATGATAATTATAATTAGCAATTTATTTTATGTTTTGGTATTGTAGAAGTAATGGTAAACTAAACCTGTGTATGTAATTTTATAGAATAAGTAACTAAATTGCCGCTGTGCGGCACGCGGCGAACTCAACCACATGTGGAAGCAATCCCTCGCGGCGTCTAGTAGTCCGATTAGAAAAGGAGGAAGGTTAGATTAAACATTTTTACAAAAAAAACTATAAAATATTTTTACAAAAAAAAACCCGACCGCGGTGCACTTTAAAAGTGCATAAAATCCGCCATTTTGTTTACTTTAACGACTCTAACGAATCTAATGATGTATCATTTATCAAAATCGGTTGTGCCGTTGAGTAGTTACGAGTGGACATAGGAACGGACATACATACATACATACAGGTTAAGCACATAACCCTCCTTTGGGCTTCGCCGCAGTCGGGTAAAGAGACGGATAGGAGGACCACTTTGCGTCGATGCTCCAAACTCTGGAGTTTGGTTCCAACCAAGGACCATTTAAACAAGAGGACTGTCATTCTCCATACTTTGGATCGTGCCCCGACCGCAAGGGGATATCCAGGCAAAAACTAGATGGCACTGAAAAACTAAACATTTAACGATGTCATAATTGAACAAAGAAACATAGTACAGTAACAATTAGTTCGTAAACAGCTAATGATAAATAAATTCTAACATTTAAATACTGTGACACGCTTGCAAAGTTGAATAATTGTAAATAATATAATTCTTATACTAAGCTTATACATAGTAGCGTTGTAAATATCGGGGAACAGCTTTTTGTATGGAGAATGACAGTCCTCATGTTTTAATGGTCCTTGGTTCCAACGAGCTACGAGCAACGATGGTTTGGACCTTTTGTAGGAATAAAAAAAAATCCAATATACTGCGCTAGCGGCAACATAGTTGATGGTGGTTTTCCACCGGCAGGGCGAGACGAGACGCTACGCGGCTTGAATTGAAATTTGTATGAAATTTTCAATCCGATCCAATCCAGTCGCTAGGAGAGGATTGAAAATTTCATACAAATTTCAATTCAAGCCGCGTAGCGTCTCGTCTCGCCCTGCCGGTGGAAAACCACCTTTAGAAGCATTAAGCGTTTATTTTTCTTCAAAATTTCATGCTTTAAGCAAAGTCTGTATAGTTTTAAGAATATCAAAATCAGTGAGGCCAATCGCTATTCAGTTATGAATAATTTATAAAAAATAACTTAATCCTTAAAGCTCAAAAAAATATTTGAATAAGCTTTGATATTAAGCCTAAAATTATACAAAGATAATTCGTATTAAATTATAATACTTAAGTAGTTATGTGTAGTATACAGCAGATGTATACAGTATGGATCATTAATAAAAATGTATGACCAAATAACGCCCTAAACGTGTCACGAACCGTGGCGTCAAAGGATAAGGATTATGATATTTATCATAAACGCTTCTCAATTATTCTGATGCCTTTTACAAAAGAGCCAACCTTAGTACTAAAGTTCAGTGACTTGCGTCCTTTTAAAAAAGGACAATAGGATCACGACTTAATGTGATCCGAGTCGGTCGGTTTTCCATACAAACGAAAAAAGGGTCATCATTCGCTTCCATGACAAACATTATTTTTGAAACGTGTTTTATTTTACAGCTTGATACGTTGAATCTGCGCGAAATGACATGAGAAATCTTAAACAACCACAAAAAATATTTTTAGGTAAAAGCATTTGGTATCAAATGAAAATGATGTTTATAAATGGCGATGATCTTAAATGGGCCATTGCGCGTTAATTCTGGTTCTCAAGACTTCTCACGTTGTTTCACGCAGACAAAATATATCAAACTGTTACATGAATCACATTACACCCATAATTGATGTCGTGGAAGCGAATGATGACCCTCTTTTTGTTTGTACGGAGAAACGAACGACTGGAACCACTTTAATATTTAATTGGGATGATTAGCTATAGTAAATGGATTATAATCATAGCGTTTATGGAGTAATGCGTGATTCGGCGCTCATACTGCCGTAATTCGTGGTTGAATTATAAAAAGGAAGTTAATGTGGCGATTGAAATTAGTGTACTTATTTATACCTAAATAAAATATTAGTGCCGTCCCAATTCAAAAGGACGCATCTCAGTTTCATAGGTTTTCAGAAATAAGCTTTTTATGATGTGCTTAATTTTCTTCATGACTTTTAGGATAAGGATACTTTTACGATAAACTAAGATTTCGTTTTGGAAATGTCATATAATCCATTGGTATATTTTCTATACAAAAACGTTCAAAAGTGAAATTAGATTTTTTGAGATGCGTCCTTTTGAATTAGGACGGCAGTATATGTAGCCGGCGTAAAATTTAAACATCATCATCAGGGATCATCCACAAAGTACGTCACACCATTTTTCAGACTTTTAGACCGCCCCATGTCACACTTTTTCCTAACATATTTGACCTTATCAGACTGTCTCGTTTGGCTAGACCCAATGGGTGTGACGTACTATATGGATGACCCCATCATCATCATTTCAACCTGGATACGTCCACCGCTGAACATAGGTTTACCCCAAATACTTCCACAAGGAACGGTCGGATGCCTCCTGCCTCCTTCGACTTTCGGCGACCCTAAGTGCCTTATCACACTTGCGATTAGCGGGAGAGCTGCGGGCGAGTTTCCATACAAAACCAGTCGCGGCGCACTTGCAGCGAGCTCGCCGCGAGCGACATTTGTATGGAACTTCGCTTCTAGCTCGCTCGCAAATTTCAAATGTGGTATAAGGCCCTAGTCATCCATAAAGTACGTCACACGATTTTTCAGACTTTTAGACCCCCCCCATGTCACACTTTTTCCCAACAAATTTGACGTTGTTAGCATTATATAGGCGGTCACATTTGGCTAGACCCCCCCCCCCCCCCCCCCCCCGTCTATATGTATTACCCCCTAGGAGGCAGCGCTCGGATAACGGTTTTCTCCATACAATACTGGTATTTTTTCCGTTCTTTTCGTTCTTTGGTTTATTTTCATTACTTAATCCAAAGTCAATACTTAAATATAACTACTTAAATATACCTAACTATAAATATTACTATAGGCTAGATTATAATAATTATTATTTATATAAAATTGTTTACTAACCAATATAAATCGTGTAACCTACTAACAAAAATATGGATTCAAAATCTGAAATAAACATTATTCATTCATTCATTCAAATACATTATTGAGATAATTCAAAATATTGGGCCATTTCGGAGTTTTTGCAAAATACCGGTTCCGAGGCCTGCTATGCCAGACCTACGCTGCGTCTTTCGGTTAAAATTATAAATGCCTCAAAATTGGGATAGTGGTAAGAAAGCGTTTAAGCACTAAATAAGTTCTTTCATTTAAATAATTACAGTTCCCATGAAAATACGAGTTGGTATATACGACATCGACAACTATAGCTTGGCAACTTCGTTGGTGACACTCACCTGTGTGCATTTTGTTCTGTGCAGCCGTAACTATGCCTCCGGAGGCCCCCGTTCGTGTTGGCGGTAACTTGTGTAAGTAGTTACGGCTGCACAGAACAAAAAGCACACAGGTGAGTGTCACCAACGAAGTTGCCAAGCTATAGTAGAACTTAGAGGGGATGTAAAAGAAAATTTCTCAAATCTAAAATAGGAATCACCCAAATCTCAGTCACAAATACTTACTCATTTTTACTCCTTTGCCCCTACTAGGAGTTGAACCTGGGGGTTTATGGGGTTTGCTCCAGGACTAAACGAGTCTGCAAACTCTCTTCTAAAAAGTGTAGCAAGACCATACATTAAAGATATCTCAAACAAGTAACTGGGGAGGGCCGAAAATAAGTAAATAATAACATTTGGTGTACCATACTTCGTGTACCATACAGGTAGATTATGACCACGGCCACGGGTAACACATAATTTACTTTTTACCCGACTACGGCGAAGCAATAAAGAGACGTTTAACATTTATCCGCGACGCAAATAGAGGGGTGTTATAAGTTTGACCGCAATGTGTGTGTGTGGCACCGTAGCTCTTAAACAAGAGAACCGATTTGGATGTTTTCTAGTGACAGCTCTTTGATATGTTTCATCAAAATCGGTTCAGCCGTTAGTGAGATATTCTAATTTGAAATGAAAAGGTTGCGGGTTTTTTAATTTTGCTCATTAATAGACTTCATAATTGCACAACACGAAGAGACACTACTACTACTGCAAATCACACTAATATTATAAGTGAAAGTTTGTGAAAATGTTTTACTGTTTAGATGTTCGTTACGAAATAACGGGGTGACAACTGAATGGATTGAGCTGAAATGGCATGCAAGTAGACCAAGTCCTGGATTGAAACATAAGATACTTATATCCCGGTAAAGAGTTCCCTTGGGAAAGTAACGGGAACAACGTGGGCGAAGCCGCGGGTGAATGCTAGTGTTTAATAAAATAGCACCAAAGTAAACCAATTAGCCTAAACGTTTTATACTTTAAACACTAATGTCTAATTGAATCCAATGCAAGATCAATGCCAAATGCTCGTCACGAGTCGATCAGAATCAGAACAATCACAAGCAATTAAATTAGAACAAAAGTTCGCTGAAGTGTTTACTGTGCCGGAAGGTATAGCGAGTTACTTTTAAAATCACATCTTAGAATAAATGCAGTTTGATTGCCATGATTGAGTATTTATTGACTGAAATTTAAAACAAATCAGCAAATGGCAAATATCGATACCTGTAGACTCAAAGGGCGTAAACGCCGCAGGTTCTAATGGCGTTTACGCCCTTTGAGTCTAAAGGTATCGATATATAAATTTAAGGTTATTCGGGGTATTATTATAACAAAACGGGACTTAATCGCGTAAAAACATGATATTACCTCGACGTTTCGGACGTGCCGTGACGTCCATGGTCGCGAAGGGTCCCTTCGCATAATAATGAGTGAAAATCGTGAAAGTTTAAATCAATATTTATTCGGGGTACTTGCGTCTATGGTGGCAAATGCGTCTTTTAAGAGCAATGCCTAGCTGAGCAACTTTTCAAATCTCGAATTTTTGACGCAATGTTTCTGTTGCGCTGCTGTGGTATCCGCCTCCAATTCGTGCGATAAGGACAACTGCAGCTCGGATTAAAAATCCCAAGCAAAAAACTCAAAAATCGAGGTTTCGCTCTCGACTGTTTCCTCCTCCAAAACGCAACCAATCATTATTAAATTTTGGGAACTGCAAGAAGAAGAAATATTCTACGCCGCTATGTTTTGATTTTTTTGATATTTGTTGTCATATTTGTATACGGCGCCTTTTTTGAGAGCCAATTCAATTATGCCGTTTTTGCGATTTTCAAGGCGCTGTAAGTTTCTTTAAAATAAAAATATCCAAAAAAGCAAAACATAGCGGCATAGACATTGATGATATTGATCTTGTTTGAAAAATTCATTGCTCTATGTTCAAAAACCAGAGAGGAAACAGTCGAGAGCGTTTGTATGGGAAAATCGCAGTTAGGCATTCCTCTTAACGCTTCCATTAAATCCGAACTCTTTAAAACAACCCCTACGCAACCTGCATGTAGTATACGCTGTACTTTACAGGCTTCGGAATTAATGTAATCTTTAAAAGACGCATGTGCCTCCATAGACGCAATTACCCCACCCCAGTTGACCTTAAGAACAAGGAGTAAAATCAAGCAATTTATAACGTAAAACTAATGAAAAATAAAATCATAAAAAAAGAATACCCCGTCCAGTAGGTCTGCCTACAGTATAGGGAACGTGGACGAACTATAGGTGGCAGCACTAAACGACAAAAGAGACACGGGCGGAAAATAAAGGAAACTATCGCCCCTGTCAAATCAAGCTGTCAATGTCAATGATAATATGTAAGTGTCAATGTCAAATATAGTAAGTCGTAGCTGACGTTAATCGTCTTTCAACGCGATACATTAACGTTATTAACGGCGTTTCCGTCAATGTGGCCCCAGCATGAGAGGGTAACTATATGATTTAGATTGGCGGCACCAGTTGGCATCACCTTCGTCGTGCACGTTCCCTATAGTCCCCATTACGCTGGTGGTGTATTCTGTATCGCGAGAGCGATTTTATGAGAGGTAAGCGCCAGCCCTGGGGTCCCCTGAAGCGTCGATCAGCCGTTTCTACAGAGCTCTCATAAAAGCTTTCATGTCAGCAGACCGGGGGCCAAGTGGACGAAGTTTAGCGAAAAGGATCCAATCCACAAGACAGATTTATATGGAATTGCATACAAAACTGTTGTGAATTGGATCCTATTCGCTAAACTACGTCCAAGTGTCGCCACTGCAAGCGCCGCAAACTCGAAGTGGTCATTTGGTTAAGCAACGAAGAGTATTTGCGGCGCTTGATGACTTGGGCCTGGTCAGCTCTGCCACCATAACACAAAAGGGCACATCTAACATTTTTTTTTCGATACTGATTTGTATACATATTCGGAATTAGTGAAATTTACTGATTCCGAATATGTATAGAACTCAGTGTCGAAAAAAAATGTTAGATGTGCCCTTTTGCGTTATGGCGGCAGAGCTGCAGCGCTGGCCTGTGAGCGGATTACATTTGAGTAACTAAAGTGGTAAACGGAAGAAAATACCCTTTTCATTGTATGAATATTAGGATGATTCATGTCGATTTTCTAATTGCTAGCGTCTCAACCCTTCATTTCATTCTAGGGCATGAATAAACATCCCTGTTTTTTTTTTGAGATTTTTGTATTCAAGTTTTAGAGGTCGCTTTTGTTTCAAGATTTCTAAATAAAACAAAACTAGCAATGTATTACTAAAACCCAAAATGTAAAAAAAATAAATCTTAAAAAAAAATACACTTGACAAATATAAAAATAGTAATAAAACAACTTAAACGGATTAAATCGCGTAACGTCGGGACTTAAAATGTAGTAATATAAGTACGCGATTTAATCCATTTAAGTTGTTTTATTACTATGAGTGATAATCGCGGAAACCGAAGACAATATCAAATATAAAAATAGTTAGATACCTATAGTTAGTAAAACTATGCTTCGGTTTACAATTAAAAACTATATACGTATCATTCCACGGGTAAAGGTACCTTATGGATGTTGGCGCTTGCGTCGTATCCGACTCCGTTACTATAGGACATCAAGATAGAAGGGCACAAGCGACAACGTCCACAAGGTACCTTTAGCCGCGGAACGTCACATATAATGGGAACAGAATTATGACCTGGTTTGGTCAGTATTTTACTAGAAATTTATTGGCATATAGTAGGTAAGTACATTTCTATGATAAGCTGATTACAATACAAGAAATTAACATAAATTATTAGAGCTTAAGATATTACTATGGTTCTCACACTAAGCTCACTACTAATCTGTAGCGACCTCTAAAACTTGAGTGAAATATCTAAAAAAAATCAGGAATGTTTATTGGGCTGTTTGGAATGTTAAGAATAAAATGAAGGGTTGAGACACAAGAAATAAAAAAATCTACAAAATATTAATCACCCCAATAAATATGTTTTTTTGTGGTTAATGCGTTTGACCTTAGTATCACCTGATGGAAAGTGGAGATAAGGAAGGGTCTCGGTTACCCGGAATATCAGTATTCATTCTTGCCTTCAAAACATCATCAGTCGGTGTGAGATTAAGAAGTTACCGAAAACACAGACGTAGGAAGAGAATTCCAATCAGTCGCTACTGATTGGGATGTGTGAATCTCAAAAAATCTCCTATCCGTATTTAGTCACGACAATACTAACACACAGCGAATCAAACAAGACATGTAGTTTCGGCTGGGTGGCAGCCACAACCAAAAGCCGAAATCGGTTTCTTAGCCGAAACTAGGCCGAAACCGAAACCGGAAGTTCAGTCGGACTCTAATACCTTAGTCTTTAGTTGTCATCGCTGTACAAACAGCAACACACTTAACTGCCCATTAAAGACAGAGCAGAGAGAAAATGATAACGAATGAAAGAGATATATATATTTGTATTATGTCAACTTCAAATCAAATAACGTTTGCGTATGTGTAATGTGCCTTTAAGCTTTGACATTGTAGTTGTTTGGGCAAAGTTTTTTTTTCCATACTGTAAATAAAGGTTTTATTTCAACAAGACAGGTGAATTTGTCAAAATTATGATTTAGCTTTCAGACGAACGTTGGGATGAAATAAACTAATTATATTGCTAATGCTTTTATTGGTGCTTCATATTTTTGATATGATGCACCAATATAATGTAATTTATATTTATTATTCATTCATTATTTTCCACGAATTCAATAATATAATATGGCATTAATGTTAATAATGACGTTGGATCAGCCATAAAAGAAAAATTATTGTTTCAAAACTCTTTTGAATAATAGCCAATTTATACTCATAAACACACGCACACATGCATAACACGACGCCTTCAAGTGCGATTCTCTTTCTTGCAGTATTTCCCATTTTTGAAGTGTATAGTTAACTGTGTTGCTGTTTGTACGATGTTTAATACATTTATTCTAATTTCAGCTCAATCGGGAACCAGAAAGTGGGTCAAAAAGTTTCCAAAAAAAAAAAATTATAGACATTTAGACAGTACCTAGTAGTGTAGGCTTATGATCGATCGATAAATAGCCCTCCTTTAGCATCATACGTATTGTATGTTTGTGTAGTTAATGATGATACAATAACTTATTATTACATGATTATTTTGCAGATGACAGGTCCAAATCACTTTCATGTTTCCGCCTACCTGTCGGGTAGTCATCACAAAAACATAGTGTAGGAAGCAAAAAATCCTCCAACAATGTCTGTCAAGATTGTATAATTAGAGGGCAGATGTAGGTAAATCGGAAGAACACAATGATATGATAATAAAAGATTACCAACAAGACGAGGAACGCCCATTTTCTATCATCACTTGCGTCGAATAATAGCATAATTATTTGTTTATGTATGCTATATGTTCGACTACCTATTTGATTTTTTTTATATGCGGTATATGTACCTGTGAATGTAATAATTGGATGCATTTTACGTATCTAATTAAATAAAAAACTGAAAAGTCAAAAATAACACGTACAGGGCAAAGATATAGTACATTACATTACACAACTAGGGTGGTAAAATAAAGAAAGGCCGAGATCGCAGATGTTTGCGGTCCGAGCTGCAAGCGAGGGACGTAAATATGCGATTGAGGTTGTGTACCTACATCATTTTATGTCGACACTTGGCCAGAAAGCGGCTTTTTCCGTACGCGTAGCGTGCGGTAAAAGCCACTTTATTGCCAGGTGTGGCATAAAATAATATAAATATTCACACAAAGTTCCCAAATATGTATACATAAACCTTACTGCCATAATAAGACCGTATACATATTTTTGAAACTTTGTGGTGTATACATATTGGTACCCTTGAGTGTAATTATCTATTTTAGTTGTAATATTTTATTTGTTGTCGGGGGATTTTCTGTTTTAGTACTGATTGCATGAATAGGTCCCCTGACAGTAAACAAAATATCACAATTTATAAAAGTCCTATAGATAGGTAGGTACGTATTATGTTTTACTTTTTAAAGATCTTGTTAGTCGGGTGGTTTTAATCATTAATTTAAAGTTTATGCTTTTTAAATGTTAATTTTGTTCTGAATGCCGTTTGCACAATTACGTAAAAATCTTCAACCTTTTAATGTCAAATTAGAATATCTCATAAACGGCTGAACCGATTTTGAAGAAACGTAACTGAGAACACTCTCGATGGTGATAACTTTCAAACAAAAAAAAAATTTAAACTCAATCCAGCCATTGGAACTTTACCCAAATTTACTTATAGATTGCTATACGTTCTATGACTCATTTGATAAGTTCAGTCAATCCAAAAAAAATCTCAGTCGCTCCATGTGGTGAAAAATTATCACGGAATATGACTTAATTAAGAGAAAGTATAAGTTATTAAGAGATAAGCAAACAGTTCATTTATGCAGTTCATTTATAATTTATCTATAGCTCAACTTAGTATAGATACAATCTTTTTTTTAATCTTTATTTTAAGGAGCTTTGTCAGACTGACTATGCCAGCTCCGTTAAGCCTCTACTATACAATAATTAATGTCAAAATCTCTTCCGGGTTTTGAGAAACAACAATATTTTAAGATCCGTTTATTCTAACCACACATTTTACTTGAAAAGCGCCTAAGTATTAATGAGGATGCAGACGAAGCTTAGATCTAATCGCGAATCAAATCATCTATCTTCATAATATTTCGCAAGCTATTGTGAGCTTAAGATACGTTGATAGCTATAATTAACTCAATCAGGTCCTAGTTTGGGCTCTGGTGTGAGGCGCCAATTAGGGATATTGAATGTGGGTTAAATAATGTTAATTACATCTATCATAATTGAGATATGGCCTAAATTGGGTTTAAAATATAAAAGCTTTCCCAAAATATTTTGGCATTGAATTTTAGCACGATTTTACTCCGTTTTGTCTTCTTTTGGCGAATTTAGATCAATGTCGGCTTGTAAACCTCTTATTTCTATATTTATTTTTACTCGACTACGGCGACGCAAAAAAGAGGTTTACGATTTTTTAACATAATCTTGTTCGATGACAGACGGTATGACAAACAGAGTAAGAAGAAATTAGTAAAACAAAATCTTCATTTCCGAAACCATCTTTAAACACTAATATTTTATAAATATATTCCAAACAATGTTACTCACCCGAGTTACAGTTCATGTTTGAGTTAACATGAATAAACTAAAATCCAAATTATTTTTATAATAAAGACGTGACCTAGCATAACCTCACGACATCTCGTGAAAATATACATCCTACAATGATCTCCGCATCGGAAGTGTTGATTGCCCCATTCATAACACCAATGACCAAATTCCAACTGATCATCAAGTATCTATAACATAAAGACCATATTATTTTGCCCTTTTTATAGATCACGAAGCAAAAAACAACATTGTAAACATATTTATACTTCATTTCCAATTAAATTCTAACATTACTGCTACTTGAACTTGGAATCTCGTGCATCTTTACAAACTTATCCTTTCACTTCTCAAACTACCAATGCTTCGACTTCAACTTTACGTTGTTTGTAATAAAGAAAGGTTTATATAAACTTTTGAGGTTGTGGATGGGAGCGGCCGCAAAGTTATCGTTGTCAGAATTCGTGCGCACGTTTTTTTAGACGACTTTTGGAGAAGTATATAAACCAAATGTGGAGTGTGAGAAGGCATCAGTATCAGGGGTTCAGTTGTGGCAAGAGCATCGGGAGTTAGGAATACGACACTATGAATTTGGTAATACATTGTTATGGGAGCGGTGATTAATCAATTTGACAAGTGTTTTGCAATGACATCCTGGGATTTGTGTCATTAGGCTAAGTGATGCGGATCTCATTTGACAATGGTGGCTGGGATATTGGATTTACTTATTACAATTTTTGTAAAATTAATACAAGTGATTCTTTTTTATATTGTAGGAACAGTGTTTTAATTCAAAATATTAATTTGTGGAGATATTTATAAAAAATAATGTAATAAAATACAGTCATTTTTTGGATCTTTAAAATATTGGTGATAAAAAAATAATAGTAATTAGTAGTTATTTTAATTTCGCAGTTGCGAATAACTTAAAATGAAATCTCTACATTTATCATTAAAAAAAAATACTTTTTTATTCACACAATATTTACTAATGTTTTTCAAAAGCTCTTGATTTATTAATACTTATGAAGAGTGTTGCAACTTTTTTCAACCGTTTATCTACTGCCTTGGTATTTTCAGCCCTACGTAGTCCTGCACAAGAGCTTAATATTGTTTATCTCCCGTTTCAGATTTCGAAAATAAAAAAATCAGTTAAAACAGATTTTATGAAAAAAAAATATTAAAATAAATACATATCAACCGACCAATTCATTTGATCGACTCTGTCAACTATCCCATTCAGCGCAACCATTTTTTTCATTCCTAATAATTGTTCTCCATTCTTCCTCAGTTAATAGTTGCCGCGCTGGTAGCGGTGTGCAGTGCAGCCAAGCTTGACCGCACATACCTGCCCCCTGCTTCTGCCAAGACTGCTGGAGGCAGCCCTGGAGCACTTCAAACGCCTAACTCCTTCACACAGAACTCCGCACCTAAAGGGAGCTACACCAATGACTTCCAGGGGGTCGTAGTCGACGCTGCCTTAGCAGGTATTTATATTCCAGATTACCTATAATTTAAGTACAAGCTTGACCAATCGACTACACATGACCCCTGCTTTGCTCAAGGCTGGGGCCCTCCAAACATCTAACTCCTTCACCCAGAACTCGGCGCCTAAGCAGAACAACAGAACTGCCTTCCTAGGACTCGTTATTGATGCTGCTTTAGCAAGTATATATGTAACTTAACGTAATCCATTTGCAATCTCCCTACCAAGTGCATTAAATGAGCCTAACCCTACAATCAAGACTGCTACATGCAGCCCTGGGGCTTTCTAAGCGTTTAACTTCTTCAGTCAGAACACAGAACTCAATGGGACCTAAGAAATGTATGACAAAAATTAATGACATCATACTTAATTCTCAATGTGAGTTTCCTTTTGACCAGCGCCTTAATTTTGTAACAAAATATCTGAAAGATCTAAGTTTCCGTAAAAATAATTCTAAAATTTTTATTTTCGACTAATATATTCTTTAATTTCAAGGAACCCGAGCCTCAGGATCCGAAGAAACTGGCCTCGGAGCTCCAAGGAAATCCTACGGGTTCACAGCTTCTAAAGTGGGCGACGCTGCGTTCAGAGGCGCTCAAGGCGGTTTCAGATTCCCTGTCAGCACCCAAGACAATTTCGGATCTTCTAACTCCCAATTCGGAGTTTCACATGATTCGGTCGATCAAGCCCAGTTTGGAGAAGCTAGGGAGATTCCTGAGCGTTCGCAAGGATTTGGAGGCGATCAAGATTTTATTGCGAGGGATTCACGACCAGAACGCCCACAAGCGGCCCAAGAACGCGCTGCCAGTACCTTAAGGTTTGACAGTGAAGTTGGTGCTGAGAGCTTCAACTACGCTTTTGAAACTGACAATGGCATTTCAGCTGAAGAGACTGGAGTAGCGACTAATGGTGTGCAGGCTCAGGGAGGCTATTCTTACACTGGCGATGATGGTAAAGTGTACAGTGTGACGTATACGGCTGATGAGGGAGGTTACCAGCCGAGAGGAGATCATCTGCCGACCCCGCCACCTATTCCCGAGGAGATTTTGAAGTCGCTGGAGCAAAATGCGAGAGATGAAGCCAACGGTGTCATCGATGACGGTGAGTTGAATTTACTGCATTGTTGTAACATCTAAGTTAATCAGGTTATTTTTTATGCAGGTTCGCCTTAATGCTTATTATTTCAATAAAGTTAAAAATTGCGAACTTTAAACAAGAACATTAAACGTAACAGTAGATTAATTTAATTGGTACCTATAGAAATAGACGAGTTAAAAAAAGATATCGTACTAGTATTAACGATAACTAGTATTTAATAGCGCCTTCGCCTGCGCTATTTCGATTACTATCGCAAGAAAACTGCCAGAAAATAAAGTATTCTATATTTCATGGTATTTTATGACAAATGACAAATGACAAAAGACACGCCACCCTGAACGACATCATCCGCCGGGCCCTCGCCACCGCTAACGTGCCCGCAATCCTGGAACCTAATGGGATCTCCAGAGATGATGGCAAGAGGCCCGACGGGATGTCCCTGGTTCCGTGGACGATGGGTCGAGTGCTGGTGTGGGACGCGACATGCGCCGATACACTAGCGCCTTCACATCTACCACGGACCTCTTTCAGGGTAGGGGCGGCGGCAGAGGCGGCCGAATCACGCAAAAAACTCAAATACCAGGGTCTCGGCTCCCAATACCACTTCGTGCCTTTCGGCGTCGAGACCCTGGGCCCGTGGGGTCCTTGCGCTAAGCTCCTATTTAAGGACATTTCAAAACGGCTCGTCGACACCTCCGGAGATCAAAGAGCTGGCAGCTTCCTCGCTCAGCGCATTAGTATTGCCATACAGCGAGGAAATGCTGCCAGCATCTTTGGCACCATGCCACGGGGGCCCTTTTTAGATATAATTTAATAGGTAGTTTAGTTTTAGGTTTAGTATAATTATTTTAGTTTAGGATAATTTATTGTTTTTGTTATTTATTGTTTGTTAATACATGAATTTCATCTTAATCCATTTAATTGTTAGGTACCGTGTTATCTACTAGTAGTAACAGCCATTCAGACTTCCAAACATCCAAACGTACTCACAAACTTTCACATTTACATACATTAATATTAGGGGGAAAGGATATAAGTAGATTTACTAAAATATAATTTGAAGTCATACAAAACCATTCATCAATTTATTAATGGCAAAAATATGGTCATGTAAAGTTGCATACTTCATTTTCCCCCCATGGAAATATTTATTTTTCATAACTAAAAATATGATTTAGGTATAAAAATAAAATCAGTTCTCAGTTAGTGAAAACATTAGTTATCGTAAAATGTTCATAAAATAAATCGGATTAAGAACCTTCCTCTTTTTTTAAGTTTGTTAAAAAGTACAGTCTCGAAAAGTGAATTAATTTCGAACATTTCAACAATTTCTCACACTTAAGAGAATCAAGGTTTACTATTGTTTAAATCCTTAAACGTGCTCATTTGTATCACGAACGTACAATTAGATTATTGTGTTGGTCTTTATTTTGTAGCTAGTAGTAGCCAATAATGTTTTCTAGAAGAGATTACACCTATTATTTAGAAGTTCTTTTAGTTATGAATTTCGAAAGAGTTTTTTATTATACCAAAGACGACACTACGTTAACTTCATTGTAAAGTGTATAAGTTACATAGTTTAAATATTTAAAAATACAATTTTCAATATAAAGAGCGACTGAAAACAAAAAAAAAACTGTAAACATAATTAAATAACAACTGAATGCCTTTGCAAATTCAATTTTCACTTTCTTGCACAATGATAAAAATCTTCTACAAATAAGTTACCATCCAGTCAATTCATTACCGCTTTAAAAATCACTGACAAAATCCGTAACGGGACAGCTCAGCATTATCCTATTGTGCGGTGATAAATGTATTACCGACTGATATATCGTCAACAGCTTGACAAATGGCTAACAACTTTCATTTTTTATTTACAGGCTTGTACGATGCTCAGAAGTACAATGCGGGGAGCGATTACGCAGAAAGCGACAGTACTAATGGCAAACAGAATGGCAGGCCATCAGTTAATTCTGGGAACACCGATGTAGATGCAAGCAGCTCATTCATTAATCAGAACAACTCACCTTTTAACCCTAACAACCCTAGACAGCGCGGCGATGACAAAAGAGTGAACCAATTCCAAGCGTCAAGTGGTAACGGCGGTTTCCAAAGCAATGCGGCTTCTGGTAATAGATTCGGATCAAGGAACGAGTATTTACCTCCGTTCCAACAAGGCAGACCGCAGAATTCGAGGCCACAATTTGAAGCTAACGCAGAAAGTTCTGACGCTGATTCATCTTCAACCTTCCAACAAGAGTCTACGGAACAAGGTTCTGGAGATTTCCATTCTCATTCACAAAACCAACACCCGCATTCGGAACAACACAATACCCGCCCTAGCTCTCAATCTTTCGGTTCAAAACCTAGCTCCAATAATCAGTTCAACAGCTTCAAACAAAGCTCTTCTAATGGAAATCAGTTCAATCAGAACGGAAACCGCTTCCCATCATCTCAAGGCAACAGACAGCAATTCGCTGCCGCTCCGGTGAACATTGCCTCTCATAACGGACATAACCAGTTCTCAGCTCAAGCTTCCAGCTCGCTTAGCTCCCAGCAGTCGACATCCATTCCTGACACTGAATTAACTACGCCTTTCGAATCTAGTCCTCAGGCTGCTCAGCCTTCGGCACCAACATCCGCTAATACCTTCGGTTTCAATGCTCAGCCTTCCCGCAATGGACAGTCGCAGTTTGGTTCCCACGGCTCCCTTCACCAAGCCTCTCAAGCTCCAGCTCAACCAACTATTCCCTCTTTCCCTCAATCTCGTCCCCAGAGCTCTAATAACCGACCTTTTGTCGGAAACAGGAACACCCAACCTGCATTTTCTTCTCAAGCCCCCCAGGCACCTCAACAGCAAGAACAGTTCAGCCAACAGCCTCAGTTTGGTAACAACAAGCGACCCCAATTTTCTCAAAACCAATTCTCTCAAAACGCCGACAACCAATTCGCTCCCAGCACCCAGAGACCGCAGTTCGCTCAGCAAGCTACTGCTCAGGATGATTCTTATTATTACAATCAGCCGTCTAGAGCTTTTAATACTCCCCAAACTCAAGGTTCAAGGTTTCCAAGCGCGCCGTCTCATCAGTTTGATAGAGTGACCCAGCGTCCCTCTTTCTCTTCCCAAACGACCCAGTATCCTGAAGAACAGAACTACCCCTCTACTCCATTCCCATCTCAAAATGGCCAACGTCAGGGTTCCACCAGATACCCTAGGCCACCTTCTTTCCCCACCGAATCAACCCCATCGGACAATCAGTTCCAGGGTAACGCTATTGCCTCTGCTACTAGTGGAATAACTCAAGCGTCAGCTTCCGCCTTTGCTGCTCCTACGTCAGCTACTGGTTTCAACCGTCAGCAATTTGGCCAATCCAAACAGCAGTCCCAACAGTCATCATTCCAGTCAAACCGACCTGCGTCCCCAGAGCCCAGCAAACCATCCTCTGGCGCGCAAACTACGGCCCAACCAGCCAGCAGCGGGCAAAGTGAATTTGAAAAACAGAACTTCGAGTCGGCACAGCCTCTTAGCCAGCAGCCGTTGCAAGACGTGAAGCAACCGAAACTTGACGACGATACCAAACCAGATGTTCCCGTAACCAACCAGCAGTACAACGGCGAAATTTACGAATACACCAAGCCCGCTGAGATGCTGCCCCCTCCTGAAAATGGCTTTGGTCAGTTTGGACAGAAAGTGCAAAGCACTCAGCAGCCTGCCCAATCCCGACCGCAGTTTGGACAGACACCTACCGCTTCGATGCCACAGGCAACATCTGGTCCGTTTGCTTCTAAAGCTACCCAATTTGGTCAAAATGCCAAAGCACCACAAAGAAACCAATTTGAGTCACAGCCTCAATTAAGCCAGGCGTCCTCTCAAACTCAACAATCCGACACTGTATCTTCATTTGCCTCAAAGCCCCAATTTGGTCAAAATGGCAAAGCTCCTCAACGTGACCAATTCGGAGCTCAAACCGCTTCCCAGGAACAGTCAGCTGATGACCAGTTCGACGCTAAGCCGTCGAGACAGCAGTTCAGCCAATCAGCTCAAGCTCACTCTGTGCAGTCAAGCAATCAGTTCGCCAATCAGCACAGGCCATTTGCTCAGTCTCAAGGAAGCTTCGCTGGTTCCGCTGAGACCCCCATGCCTTTCGGTCAAAATGGAAGGTCGTGTTGCAAATCGCAGTTTGGTCAACAGCCCAGCTCCGCACAAAGGAGGCCTAGTCAATTCGGAGAGAGTTCTTTCGGAGCTAACGCCTTCCAAAGCAACTCTGCCTTTAATCCAGGTCAGAGTCAGTCAGTCGCCGGTAAGGGAGAGGTCTTTGGAGGACCCAGGGTGCCTCCCAGCTTCGACGAAACGGGATACCATTATTAAGTTAGTGTAAGTGCCATAGCATAAACTATTCGTTCTAGTTTTCACAGTCTCAAAGAACAAACTTATACTATATTTTACTATCGACTCGATAAACGTATCATAAGGTGAAATCGACAATTATGTCGATAACATCTTTTACAATTTGACGGTTATACGGTTTTTGTTATAACAAAAATAATGTTTGGGACTGTTAAAACTATGTAGACAGTTAATTGTGATAACAATGAAGTTGAAGTGTCTGTAAATGTATGTAATTGAAAGTAAATTATGTTTTAGATGCATCGTGATAATTAATAATGTAATATTTAATCAACCGCTCCTGCTGTATATTTTGAATATAGAATATGCTCTCTAATAAATTATTCTTGTAAATAATAACTGTTGAGTTTTTTTGATAACCCTTAATATATATATATATATATATATAAACAACGACATTATTAAAAAAAAAAAATACGTATCTGATTAAGAAGCCAAAATGCTTTTAGATTATAAAGCTGCATGAAATTACGACAGGAAAAAATAACATTTTCTGCCAGGAGAATGATGTGTACGAAGAATAACAATGTTAAATATGCCGTCGTCAGGGGGTTGGCGTCGTCAGGATTCGCAGTTGAGCGCAGGTTTGCATCGGTTGGAGTTCGATGGTATCAACTACCTAGTCATAATAAACGAGGGAATGTAGTGAGGTTGGTTGCGTTACGGGACTTGTCCCTTCGCCCAAAGGGTTTAGGTCAACCATCACTGACATAAACCCATGTTATGTCATAAACCCATCAATGACATAAGGTGGATTAACAAGTAAGGTTAATGACCGACAATCAAAATAGAAGCTATAAATATTAACTCCATCGTTAACATTTGAAAACATTTTATGAGGTCAAATATTGATGAATGAAGTAGGTAAGTAAATTGGTATAAGTTTTATGAATTCTTCTTATTTTGGATGATACATTAAAATGGAAGTTATTGACGGCTCAAGTGATAGAAAATTAGAAACAAACAAAAACTGAATACCTACTGCATGAAAAGTAGAACGACGAAACGTAGAAAATATTTCCAAATGAAGACAGTAGCTAGTAGTAAAGTAGTAGTTAAGAATCTGTAGAAAAAAACTGACTTCATTACGATTATTACAACCCCACTTTTGACTGTGATTTCATCGGCATGAAAATCATGTTTACTCCAATTATTATGTAAACATAATAATTGGCGTTTCGTGGTGGGAAAAGCTAATAATTACTTATCAAATTCAAATCATTTATTCCGGGGCACTTTTACAATTATGAGTCTATATGATGAACTTTTAAAAAAACATGTTTTTTTTTGTTTCAGAGAAAACAAATTGTCGGTTGTTAAAAATTAATTGAAATAAAACATTTGTCGACGAAACGGCACGCATTGAACAAGAGATAAAAGATCTAGCCAGTTCAGACCTGAGGTCAAAATTTGACCCATTTGATATGATGATTTGTTTGCACAGTTAGTGTGGATGGCCGACCACCCAGAGATTTGACAAATGTCTGTCATATTTCATCCATCGCGGTCAATTGTACTTTTATACTCGTACGTACAACAGTTAGAATGACCTCATACACATCGCAGTCAATTCTAATGTGTTGTTAGTTTGTCATAAATGTCATAATTTCTAAAGATTTATTTTCTAATACTAATGTAATGACTCAGAAGACTGCAAAATCGTAATTAAATGGTTGAAATAACAGTCAAAACCCTCCATCATATAAGACCATAATATAAGAAACGTTACATTTGGATTTTTGAAACGGTCATCATAATATAGTAACCATCAGATTAGGTCAGGTCTGTTTTATAGCAATCTCAAGAAAAATTACAATTTGGGTACGGAACCCTAACACAATATAACCCTAACACATAACAAATTTCCTTACGAACTCGTAAGGAAATTTTATCGATGAAGAAAGAATTTCGATAGACCTATATAAGCACAAACGAATTGAGAACCGTCCTTTTTTGGAAAGTCGGTTGGTAAAATACTAAAATTTCATAATAAGAAGGTACGCTAGCCGAGTGGTTTGTATATGTGCCTTTCAAACAAAGATTGTTACCCAACCAATACCAAGAACCTTACCAATGACAAGGACCATTAAAACAAGAGCACTGTCATTCTCCATACAAAAAGCTGTTCCCCGAATTTACAACGCCACCTAATTATAAGCTTGGTATAAGAATTATATTATTTACAATTACTTATTCAACTTTGCAAACGTGACACAGTATTTAAATGTTAGAATTTATTTATTATTAGCTATTTACGAACTAATTGTTACTATACTATGTTTCTTTGTTCAATTATAACATCGTTAAATGTTTTGGTTTTAGCGCCATCTAGTTTTTGCCCGGAAATCCCCTAGCGGTCGGGTTACAAACCAAAGTATGGAGAATGACGGTCCTCTTGTTTTAATGGTCCTTGCCAATAATGAGTTGTTCGGAACTTATGTACGATATATAAATTGATATTTACATCAGTGAGCCACATAATTATAATAGGCTGATGATACACGTCGAAATCAAGCTAGAAGTGGCTCACTCCGCGATTCCGCCGCGCGGCTACTAGTACCAAATTTTGCCCCTCCGGGGGGGCTTAGCCAGCGACCAGAAAGAGCACGCGTTATGCGATAGAGAGAGACGGTCGGATCCAGTGCGTTCCGGCTGGTGGTCGGAACCGAACGTCAGTTTTGTTTGAAAGAGAGAGACTTCTCTAAATAAGTACTATTACTTATTCTATGATCAAGGCTACAAGAACAGTGACTCCAAGAAAAGCCCTTAAAAGACTGAAATGTCGTAATGTCACAGTCTCTTTGAGGGAATGCTTACAAAGGACCTGCGTTTGATAATCGATAGCGATAGCTCTTTATAAATTAACCTCGACATAGTCCTGATAAAGTTCTGATTTAATATGAAATATAACGACCATTTCAATTAAATGCACGACTTAATCGTCTGGATAGCAATCCTTAAAATAAACAATTTTTTAACTGTGCCACTACATCTTTAGCGTCTTCTTGGCCATTACTTTTTAGGGTTCCGTAGCCAAAATGGCAAAAACGGAACCCTTATAGTTTCGTCATGTCCGTCCGTCTGTCTGTCCGTATGTCACAGGCATTTTACTCAAAAACTACATGATGGATATTGATGAAATTTGGAATATAGGTGTATTTTATGAGCCGCTACTTAGTTTGGTATATAAATAATTAAAATAAATATTTTTATGGGGGCACTCCATACATGTTAAAGACAGTAAAAAAAATTTTTTTGAGCAAATATCAACGTGTGGTACATAGTTCGACAGCTCTTTAAAAACACTATAAGGTTCCTAAGTAATGTTTTTGATTAAGTGACTGTATTTGGAAATAATCGCTCCGAAAGTTGCGTAAATTGTGTCCCCCCCCCCTCTATTTTCTAAACCGTGCGTCCGAAAAATATGAAAAAAATCACGAAGGTAACGCTTAATTAATACTTTCAACGAAAATTATTTTCAACAAGATCAAATATACCGTTTTTGAGTTATTGCCGATAAACTGCGCTTCTCAACAAAAGGACGTAATTGCTATGAAGATACGCTCTTTTGTTGTTGTACTTTTTTTACATCGTATTTTTTATCTTATAGTTACGGCATGGTCCGACATGCTCTTGGCCAGTTATTTGAATTTTGCTTAAAACCTTCCCACTAAAAATAAATTCGAAGTGATTCTATAAAAACTATATTTTTCAGCATTGATTACTGGCAACTTGCTGCTTGCGTTGGGGCCGAAAGGTTCTCGAATGGAGACCACGAATCGGCAAGCGCAGCGTCGGACGTCCATCAAGATGGACAGATGATCTGGTTAAGGCTGGTGGCTTACGGTGGATGCAGGTTGCTTCCCACCGAACTAATTGGAAGTCTTGATGATGATGAACTTGCTGAAAACCACATAACGGTCACCGATGGCGAGACAGAGGCGGAGACGGCGGGACGACCTAGACACGATCACAGAATAAGTAATAGCTCTACGCAGAGATGGGCATTATTCGAATAAATTTTTATTTGAATGATCATTCGAATAAAAAATAATTCACGATATTTTCATTCGCGGATGATTTATTCATGAATAAATCATTCGCAAATTTGAAAATGACGGTTGATTTATTCGTTATTATTTATTCGAATAAATGCACGAAAAATATTTAAGGTACAACGCGAATAATGTTTAAAATGACTTGTTTTTACTGTATACCGGTTCTAAGACATAATGTGTTCCTAAAGGCTAAATTTTTAGCTCCGGAGCTCTTTTTTAGAGCTAGGCTGATAGAAAAGGCTTAGTAGAGCTAGTGATTTCAATAAGACTCGATCCTTAAAAAAGCTAAAAACCTTTTGTGAATGGTACCTTTCGTAGCCTTTTGGTTATGGACCGATTGCGATTATTGAAGATTGTTGATGAAATTTGGTGCACATAATTTGAGTATGGTTTATATTAGCCAAAAAATTTCGTCCGTTCCGTCATTACAGACATTAGTCTTGCAGTTCTGTTGAGTTATTATTTTTTCGAGAAAAGTTATCAAGGTGTTGCAATAAATAATTATTCGTGGCAATTTATTCGCGAATAAATCATCCGCGAATAAATTATTCCACGAATAATTCATTCAAATAAGTATAATCATCCGCCAATTTCATTCGTCATCCGCGAATAATTTGGTTATTCTTATTCGTTATTCGTCATTCGAATAAATTTTGCCCATCTCTGGTTCTACGTACAGAAGTCCGTCATTAACAAAACTGACGTTAGAGTCCGACTACCTTACGAAACGCACTAGATCCGACCGTCTCTCTCTATCGCATAGCGCGTGCTCTTTCTGATCGCTGGCTAAGCCCCTCCGGAGAGGAACATTTGGTACCAGTAGCCGCGCGGCGAAATCGCAGAGTGAGCCACTCCTGCCACAATTATGATTGATTAGCCAGAATCAGTTCAGGGGAGAGGCCTTTTCTCAACTGTGGGACACGATAACAGCTTAACAAAAGAATTATACAGCAAAAACAAAAACAAATATAGGAAGGTATCTAAATTTAAACAAAGACTAAACTAAACCTCGGCAGAAAAAAGAAAAATATAATAAATAAAGTGGACCTTACTCTAAATAAAATAAAATAAAAAGAATAAAAAAAAAATAAAAATGGTTAAGGCCGTGGAGCGTTTCAGCCGCCCTTTCCTCTCTGTTACGAAATATTCAAAAATTCGATGAAAAATCCATAAACTTTAGAGGGATGTAGATAAAATATCAGTGGATCTTCTTATTTGTATTTATACTTAAAGCACTTTATGCTATACGAATATTTCGTAACCCATCCTTTCCCATCCAAGGGCGGTTGAAAACCTTCGCGGCCTTACCCAAAGTTTGTACATGTGGAGTTTCCTCAATAGTACATTTCCCTTAGATCCTCATTGTGAAAGTGTGACCAATCTGAATTTATAAAAAAATAAAATAATTTATTTCTGCAAGCCCTCAAGGGCTCTTTTACATGTCTGTTTCTATTCTTTTCTTCTGGCGCTTCGGGTAATGACCTTCTGGTGAGAAGACTATATCAATCTTTGTTATTTTCCAATCGCTTAATGAATACAAAATTGCGAGGTCACAAACATAAATTCCATGATTCCTGGACGATTGGACTGCCCTTACAATCCACTGCATAAGTGTTACACACGTACGGACCCCGTAACAAGAAGTTTAGTTTTTCTTTTGACATTTTGTAATTTTTATTTCTTTTCATTATTTTGTGTCGTTTTAAAATAAATGATTTGATAAACAAAAATAGAAACGACTAGAGCACCTCCCCTTTTCAGAAGTCAGCTAAAGGGTTATTCTTCAGAAATATGTCTGCGGTCACGTTATTCCTCTGGCCCTTTTTCATACTAAATGTATGGAGACAGAGGAATAAGTCGCAGACATATTTCTGTAGAATAACCCTAAAAAAGCTTTGCACGTCTGTCAAGATCTGCACCGTTCTCGTAAGACCAAATTTTGCTTAACTTGTAAGTGCAAATAGATCGTCAAATTCCCAAGATACTCGTATGCACATTTATTACTGTGATTATGTGAGGCCATTACCCTAATGTCTGTCTTCAACACGATGGCTCTATAAACCGAGGTACCTCGAGTCGTGAGGTATTATTTAGTGTCGAGATATCTTCCTTTAGGTATGCTTTCCTAATCTGGTGTGTACCAAATGTCAAAGTTATGGTTTCAGGGGTTTTAGATAATGTCACTTCTTCTAGATCATCTTTCGTCGTAACCTTTTTAATCAATTTCAAAAAAAAGAAGGAAGATTCACTCTTCATTAGAAGCTTTTTTTACGTGTGTTGTCCAATTACTCAAAGATAGCGGTTATCCTATTTCCTACTATTCTATCTTCACTTAAGTTTGTGACGATATTTGGATATTTGTGACTCTAAATAACGCAGTAAAAAACTGAATGAATTGAGCTGAAATTTGGCATGCAAGTAGACTAAGTCCTGGATTTTAATATAGGATACTTTATATCCCGACAAAGAATTCCCTTGGGATAATAATGGGAACAACGCTGGCGAAGCCGCCGATCCTTCACAAGGTACAGTTGGTAGTAAAAAACTTGTCGCCATTTTTTTACAGAAACTTATTTTTACCCTATTACGGCGAAGCCCGGCGGAGGGTTATGTGTTTGACCAGTATGTATGTCCGTTCCTATGTCCGCTCATAACTACTTAACGACACTCCCGATTTTGATAAATGATACATCATTAGATTCGTCTTGATGGCGCGAGTGTCACTGGGCACGGAAAATTCATTAAGGCCCGGTAGGACCTGGCTCGTATTTCACATACAACTAGGGTCGGGCGGAATGCAGATTATTGCAGATTATCTTCGATTTCTAACATAAAAGTATACGTTATCAATCCAAACATGAGAGGATGCCCTGCGTGAAATCATGATTGTCAGGTATTAATTTTGTCAGAAAAGGTAACTGGTAATGAACAAAATGAAAAAAATACTTTATTTTATAGTGTTTTCGCGCTACTTTTCTATCGAGCGAAGTGTTCGCTATCGTGTTCTAAGTGAGAGGAAGCCCTAGATACAGTTCTGAATATTATTATATATGTTTTACAGTGATCTACGAGTCAAATAAGTGCTCTAAAAATGATTTGGAAACTAGGCTTCCGCGCCCGATTCTCGTCTTACCTCGCCTTAAAAAAAAAAAGGATTTATGCACTTTAACGCGCGGTATTTTTTGCTCCGTAATCGGGTGTTTTTAAGTAAAAATGTGATTATTTCTTTTACTTTTGTAGTATGTCTGGAATAATAAAGGTTATTTTGGCCCGCATCTTCATGACATTGGCCTTGTTTTATTATTTTGCATCCGCTTCGATAAAAAATTACAACCATTTGCACTTGATCCCATTAAAGACGTTTTAATGGCGGACATTTTTTTAAAGCTCAATTAGTAAGTCTGTTTATCATTTTAATTTATTCATTGCTGCATTTATCATTGTCGTAATTATTTATTGGTGTATCCGCGAATTTACAGTAGTCATATTGATGACGCAACGCTATTCGTCATTGGTTCATTCACCCACCTGTATGTAGTACGAGCGTTAGTTACACACATAATTAATACTCAGTACAAAATTAAAATTATGTCGCATCCCGCCGCCGACTGAAATTTTAGACGAGTCAGTTTTAGGATCCACGCAAGGCGCTAAGACTATTTTTAATACCGTCAACTGGTGTGATTAAGAATGGCGGGGTGAATAAGGATGACCCCGGGAAACACATTTTCCTGATAATTTCTTAAAAACGCCCTATTTAGTTAGGCTGTTTTTAAGGAAAACTACCTACCTCTTGACGGTACTGCCGTCCTAATTCAAAAGGAAGCATCTCAAAAAAATCAAATTTCGTTTTCTTGCATACTTGCATACAAAATATATCTTGCATGTGACAATTCCAAAAAGAAGTCTTAGTTCATAAAATTTTCCTAACCGTCATTAAGAAAATTTCCAGAACTAAAATTGCTTGTTCCTCAAAACCTATAAAACTGAGATGGATGCGTCCTTTTGAATTAGGACGGCAGTATTAGGTAATCGCACCCATTGGCCGAATCCCTTATATTCAAGTCAATGGCTCCATGTATTTTTTTATACAACTAGGGTGGCAAACAAGCGTACGGCCTGCTTGATGGTAAGCAGTCACCGCAGCCTATGGACGCTTGCAACACCAGGGGTATTACGTGCGCGTTGCCGACCCTTTAAGAACCTATTCATTCACTCCCCTCTTGAAGAACTCCATGGCTACAGAGCCTTGCGAGAAAACCGCGGCAGGGAGCTCATTCCAATTAATTAATGTACCTTACGAAGCCCTTAACTTTATGGCATCGTCTGTCAACACACACATTGCTGTGAAAGTAGCACGGTTATTGTAAAAGTAAGAGCTCAAAGTCAGAAGGCAGTAGCAAATGTGTTGAGCTACGTTTGTTGCCGTTGCAGCCGGCAGGCGCTCAGCTGGGTAGGTTTGGTTCGTAGTTCGGCAGCGGTAGGAAACAGATTAAAATAATAATCATCAACCTATACAGGCTGTTTGGATATTGAATACATTCCTTTTAAGGGCATATAGTACAAATCATTTGCAACAAAAAAAGTTATATGTTACCCTGTCTGAAATTATTTTTTCAACTACTTATGTACGATTTTATCAAAAGCTGGAGCTAAACTTGAAAAACCGTTTAGGTACTCTTGTGTCTGTCTGTCATTGTCATTTAGATATCATATTATTTTACAAGCATACTCGCTTTTTTCTGCGCGATTTTGACCCAATTTTATGTTATTTCTATTTAGAATTAAGGGCTTAACTATGGTACAAAAACTGTCCCATTTTTTTTTCCTTTTGTGTTAACTTTTCCATATAGTTTGTATAAGTGTAACGTAAAGGAAATTTTCATTTATGGATATTTTGGGACACTTTTTCTTCTAGCTAGCTCGTAATTATAATTAGAAATAACATATAAACTTGGCAGAAAACTTCGCAATAAAGAAAATTACATTTTATTTACTCACTCATGTCAAGGGCGCCAAAATCACTGTTAGCCAGTGTAATCGATTCATAACAATGATAACCCTCCTTTTCCTTCACTGTAATCAGGACAAAAACACGCCGACCAATCATGTATTTCCAGATTAAAAATCGCTAAGGATTTGCCAAATATAGTGACGTGAGCGTGACCATCGTTACTGCAGGCTAATTCACAACGCCATCGTCATTATCGTGCCTAGTATAATTTGACCCATGAACTAGTGGAACCTCGATAAGACGAAATCTTCCATAAAACGAAATAAAATCCCATTGCCTTCCTCTATAAATTGAAGTTAGGTACCAAAAATTACTCCCTACAAGACGTTTTAGTACATTTTTCACCTCTATTACTCGAAATTTACCTCTCTATCTCGAAGACATCGTTCTTTTCTTTTATTACTTTTGTATATCGAAGTTTTTGAATATATAGAGTGAAATTTTTTTCATCGTCCAAATTTTGACAGTGGATTCTTTAGTGAAAAATAGAACATACGTATTTTTTCAGTCAGTATCTTTCAGTACTAAAATATTGAGATACAGCAGCTGAAAGATATCAAAAAAAAATTCGTTTGTGGATACCGCGATAGCGCACTGCGCGGGAGACGGCAACGGTCCCCTCCTCGCGACCCCTACCCCGCTCCCGCATTGAGTCGCCGAGACAACTTACGCGTCGATACGCGTAATCCTCACGCTACTAATTATTTCTTCCGACAGCACATTTTATGGTGAATATTTCACCTAATTTTTTTTCAGAAATGGCATCTTTTATTGATACCTAATGCCTAGGAAAAATGTGGACGGTCAATAAAAAAAAAATTCACCCTATATACATCTGTAGAAGAAAAAATATGGCAGGTAGGTCATACGAATCTGTTCTATGGTAATTACCTATTTTATTCGATTTTTTTGCCTATTTTACCTCTGTAACTCGAAGTCAAAAAGTACAGAAGCCTTAAACCTCTTGAGCCCATTGAGCCCATGAAAACTTTTATAAAAGTCGAAACTTCGTTACTCGATTTTGTTTGCGTTTGCCCTGATTTTCGACTTGTCGAGGTTCCACTGTAAACAGTTCATAATCGGGGATCAAAATGTTGGTGCAGTCGTCACTTGGACTTTGTCGGACCACAGCAGCGAGATCTTCGATTACGCTGTACAATTGAAAAGGTTAGTGTAATTATATTAAACCGATATTGTCGGCGAATTTATGAAGTAACTGTAACAACGCAACGTCAATGTTCGGTAATAAATGACTGGCAAATGATCGCCGATCTAATCAGACGACTAGCGATCCGTACAGTCGGCACAGAATAAGTAATGATAATACGTACAGAGGTTTCTCTTTCTAACAAAACTGACGTTCGGGTTCGACCACCGGACGGAACGCACCGCATCCGAACGTCTCTCTCTATCGCATAACGCCTGCTCTTCCTTTGGTTCTGGTAGCCGCACGGCGAAATCCTGGAGTGAGTCACTTCTGGCTATATAATCATGTCAATCATCGATATGGCAATTCTAACATGTAAAGAGACTCTGAGACAGAAAAAAACACATTTATGATAGTAAAAGTTATAAGTAGCACCAATAAAGAGCAAAAGATAGAGAGAGAGAAAATTTAAAAAGCACTTACTTAAACCACTTTATGTCACACTTGGTCATAAAGTGACTTTTACCGAACGCTGCGCGTACGGAAAAAGCCGCTTTCTAGCCAAGTATAGACATAAAATGATGTACACAATACGGTAGTTAATAAAGAAAGCCCTCGATCGCATATTTACGTCCCTCGCATGCAGCTCGGGCCGCAAACTTCTGCGATCTCGGCCTTTCTTTGTATTACCACCCTAGTTGTGTAATGTACAACTACTTATATCTAAGGTTCGAACACAATTCGGAGGAAATAGTGCTGCCAAACCAACCGCAAAAGGACACACTTTAGTATATGGCATCGTCACGATAAAACTATATTAGACTTTTTAAATAAAGCACTCGTTGTGGTCAAATTAGTGCTCAAGGTGTAAAGCGGACGTATGAAGCTTGGTACTAAAGTACTAAACGCAGACGCTTAGGTAGATAAGGGCTGATGATGTTCTTATAGACGTCCACTGCTGAACTTAGGTCTCCCTCAGAGTCTTCCATAACAGACCATCGCGCGCTTTTTGTCTTCATCGACTTCTGGCAATCCTAACCAGACCATAATAGGGCAAGCCCGCGCCGACCCCCTGCAGCGCCTGTGTGCAAACCTATGAAGCAACCTCTTTATTGTCGTCGTGTTTCGAATTCCGGCGCCCCTATTGCCTTGGCGCCTGTGTGCGTTGCACACTTCGCACACAGGCGCGGCTGAGAGGGTTATTCTTCAGAAATATGTCTGCGGTCACCTTATTCCTCTGGCCCCTTTTCATACTAAATGTATGGTTACAGAGAAATAAGTTGCAAACATATTTCTGAAGAATGAGCCTTATCACTTTTGCTATTTGCGAGCGAGCTGCAGGCGAGTTAGAACTCAGAAGCGCAGTTCTATACAAATTTCGCTCCTACTGGTTTTGTATGGAAACTCGCCCGCAAATCGCAAGTGTAAAGGTGGTTTTCCACCGGCCAAATCCAATCCAATCCAATCCCGGTCGGATTGGATTGGATTGGATTGAAAATTTCATACAAATTTCAATTCAATCCGCGTCCCGCCTCGTCTCGCCCTGCCGGTGGAAAACCACCTTGAGAAGGCCCTAATAGGTTCACATAATTATCTGTCTATTTTATTACAAGCTTTTATTTAGTATCACCTGTACCGTTGTTTGTGTGTCTGTAATCAAATCTTACAAGTTTAATTTGACCCAGTTTCCGATTGAGAAAATCAGATGACAATGCAATATTATACAAAAAAAGTACAGTGGGCAATAAAAACTTGTCTCAAAAAAAAACATTTTTTGACAGAAACTTATTTATGCAAGCAATAATAGGGACATTTCAAAGCGTCCCCTTATCGCTCAAACATAAACTTCACATGCAAAGGTTTCCTCACAAGTTTTTCGCCAATACTTGCGATTGCGACTATAACATTTGCCAATTTATACTGTTAATCGTTTGCAAATCTATTATATTACAGTTCGTGGTCGTAATGTACAAAACCGTCCTACGGTGTTTAATATATTGGCGGGAGTAATTGCTGCTTGCGACATACCTAATTATTAAAGTGACTGGTTTAGAGCTGGAGTTAATATTTTAATATCGAAGTTCAGGTAGCTTTAGGCGTGTGGAGTAATATTGTCTACCTGTACCTACGTCTAGCATAACTGGCCGCGACTTCGTTTCTCGCGCGACAGAGCATCACCTGTCACTGTCACAAGATACTGAGTGGAAAGAGATAGGTAACATTTGTCGCGGGACAAAGAGTCGCGTGTCACAGTTGTGCTAGAGGTACTGCTTAGTTTGACTTTTTCTTGCAGTAAATATTTTAGTTTTATATAAAAAAAAACTATTCAATTATTAAGAGTAGGCACTCTTAATAATTCAATAGTTTTTTTTTATGTTATGATGGTATGATCAAGAATTTAAATAACAAAGTTAATACTTTTTTGGCCGGACAATGTTACCCAAAATTTTGTTTGGTTATAAAAACGACCTAAAATATAACACGTCTGCAGCAATTTAGAGTAATTTTCTTTTTGAAATTATTTAAGAATTTTAGCACATTTTTGCATTTTGACGCTAAGTAAAATTTAAAGTTGTTAATCATATAAATATACACTAACATATACACGCGTGTATACATTAACACAAATAACATACCTGACATTATAGTAAGTATATGCAGCAACAAACAATCATTGCAATATTTTATGGAGACGACTGTACCTTGAACAATCATGATTAGTCCTCTCTAAGCATCAAAACAATGCGCATTGGCAATAGGTTACCTGAAGCAAGGACCATTAAAACAAGAGGACTGTCATTCTCCATACTTTGGATCGTACTTCGACCGCAAGGGGATATCCAGGCAAAAACTAGATGGCGCTAAAAAACTAAACATTTAACGATGTCATAATTGAACAAAGAAACATAGTACAGTAACAATTAGTTCGTAAACAGCTAATAATAAATAAATTCTAACATTTAAATACTGTGTCTCGCTTGCAAAGTTGAATAATTGTAAATAATTATAATTCTTATACCAAGCTTATACATATCCGTCATTCTCCATACAAAAAGCTGTTCCCCGAATTTACAACGCCATCTATGTATAAGCTCTAGTTTTAATGGTCCTTGCCTGTAGGCTGTAGGTAGGACATAGTTATCATACCTACTTTGGTTGACATGGTTTTCATGATGTCATACCTACTAAGGAATGCAATATCAAATATGACACCCGGGTATTACCCGACTCTAAATAAAGTCAGTTACCCGGGTTACATTACCTACAATGTTTTTTCGCGTTTGCTTTAAGGCGGCCGACTTTAGATTTTATTTATTATCTTTAATGAATGAAAATATCGTTTTATTTCAATAAAACGAAATTTTCATTCGTGTTACAGCAAATATAGCAGTGTACGAGTAATAAAGTAAGGTTCATACGGGGACTTTGGGGGTTTGAAGCAAACGTTCTTCATTATGACAGTCGTTGTATTCAGTACAAGTAAGATAATAGCCAAAGACAATTGACAAAAGACGTGTCGTAAAGTCTATTTATAATATATGTGACGTTCCACGGGAAAAGGTACCTTATGGTTGGTATTGAGTTAAGCACAGATCCTAAATCTGTGTTAAATAAGCTATCTAATACAAAAAGAATCACGACCCTAAGTAACATACTTTTTTTTTAAAAAAACATCAAACCTGCACATGCTAAAATTGCACTTTTGAGAAATCGTCAAAAGAAGTTTGAAACTAATTTTAAGTATGTTCCCGTTGGAAGTTATGGAGATGATGATTGATTATGTATCTCAAGGTAATTTTCTTTGGAAATCAGTAATGGTTTTATTAATGTGACTTCCAGGTCGTGAACAATCAGCCTTTGATTAGAGCAAGTCGCTTATGAGAACGAAATTAAAAAAAAAAAAAAAAATTAGGCCTTTCTTTAACATATTGTAATCTGAACCATTGTATATAGTTAGAGATATTAGACTGCACATTTTGGGATAGAAATAAAATCACATTGTTAACGAAATATTTTTATTTTAATTAAAATGTCATTTTTATTATATGTTTCATCATTCCTATAATATTCACAATTTTCGTATAATGAGTTCTAAATTATATTTAATCAGTCTACACAAGTATCTCAAAAGTGTCATTATTATTCTACAAGTCGTATTTTTTTATTTATAAACGATTGAAGTTACGTAAAAATCACAAATTATTCCCATACATTTGAGAAAAGGTACCTTATGGCGGGCCATAAGCAAAAATTATTGATAATTACAGTATGGCACGATATTTACATTATTTATTGACAAATCTTGTATTAAGACAGAAAACTGAAGAAAAAAGGTTATTAGAAATTTACTTCAAATCTTGACCAATTAAGAGTAATTCTCAAATGTGACGTCTTACGTGAAAAGGTACCTTATGAGGGTTTCTAGTTACGGAGATATTCAATGTTGTGTAAAAATTGTGTTTTTTTTATTATGTATTTCCATTTAGTAAATTATATGTTACGACACGTCTTTGCCTATCTTTATTTTTGTTATAGGCGAATTAAAGGCTGAATAATATGTTTCTACAGTTTAGTACAAAAGGTACTTTATGGCGGTGTAATTTAAAAATGTTAGAAATAGGTACTTGTCGTAACTTGCTCAGTTTTTGTCCTTCATACCGCCGTGCCGTGGTATTATTTTGGCTACACCGCCAGTACCGCCACGCATCTGTCCTACTCTCACCCAACACTTTACGTATCGTTCTCTCTCGGTCTTGCTGGCCGCTCGGAGTCTCAGCCGGCCGGCATGAGCAGTATTTGCTTACCTTTTCGTTCGAATAGTTGTGAGAAGTGTTCGTCGTGGATTTTAGCGTGTTTTAAATTAAAAAGATTATTTTTCTTAAGTGGTCAAAAATGATAGAAACCGCCAAAAATGTCTTTTTTCGTAATTTTTTCGAAAAAATGAATAAAAACCTTTTTCTAAAATGGTCAAAATGATAGGCATTCGCCAGTGTTTTTTTTTTTTTGTAATTTTTTTGAAAAAACAAGGTTTTTCTAAAATGGTCAAAAAGTTTCACGATTCGCCAAAAACACGTTTTTATGTTTAAAAAAAAAATTTTAAGACTTTTTCTAAAAAGGTTGAAAGGGAAACATGACAAAGTGGTAAAAAATTATAGAAACCGCAAAAAAAGTATATTTTTGTAAGTTTTTTTGAAAAAAAAATTAAAAACTTTTTCTAAAATGGTCAAAAATGATGGGCATTCGCCAGTGTTTTTTTTTATTTTTGTCAATTTTTTTAAAAAAAAACAAGGTCTTTCTAAAAATGGTCAAAAAGTTATACGATTCGTCAAAAACACTTTTTTATCTGTTTTAAAAAAATGTTTAATAATTAAAAATTTAAAAAAACGACATACAAATGTATTTATTTTTATTTTAATTTTTTTTTCAATTCCGAATCTGTGGCACCCAGTGGCCCTTTCCTTCCAAATTTTCAGCTTTCTAGGATCATTTCGAAAATTTTTGCTTACCATTATGCAGGCCGCATGCTTGTTTGCCACCGTCGTGTTATAAAAAAGAAATAAGCAAAAGTTGCTAGTAAATTTTATTAATGAATTTTATCAACAGCTTTATCATTTTTGTATGTGATCCGCCATAAGGTACCTTTTCTACTAAACTTTGAACCCAATTTTTATATGAAAAAAAATAACGTACAGCAGTGAAACCAAGCTACAAATACACGTCTATTCCTATATTTTACAATTTTGCATAAAAGAAAAAAATGATGATTTTGAAGGATTTCACAAAACCGTTCATATCTCCGTTACTAGAAACCCTCATAAGGTACCTTTTCACGTAGGACGTCACATATTAATGCTTACTTGCTTAAACCCAAATCCGTGCGTCACATGTTGTAAACAGTAACAAAGAGTTACTGTCAATTCATCATATTACAGCAGCAAGCAGTGGTCATCACAGTGAACTTTTATTATAAACGATTGACGGTAGGCTACTCACAATTTAATCAAAAGTTGGCGTCACTCGATAGTTCTTCGCGGTAAAATCGATTGACACTAATGAAATAAAAATGGCTGGAAAAATGCCTGAAATCGATCCTTTAGCTATGCCGCCGCCCACTTTGTACCGTTGTTCAAACTTAAACTCATTTATTTCTGCAAGTAGGCCTCAAGGACTCTCTCTCAAGGATTCTCTTCTTTTGGCGCTTAGGTAAATGACCAGTTTCCCTTTTCAAAAACATTACAACAATTGTGTTATGATCACATAAAATTACATTAATAAAATGCAACTAGCAAACGCAGTTTTTTTACCGAGGGATGCATATAATCTTTGGATATTTTCAACTGATGCCACAAATTCGTCCACGAAAGTGAATTAAGCCAAATAGCTTTTTTGCTTCACCATAGTCAGGTAAAAAAATCCTACGTGTTAACCGGGATCATAATCTACCTGTATCAGTAGGCTTATGATGCTACGCTTTGTCGCGCGATAAATAAGTGATAAGGCATCCGTCACTCTCACACACTATTTGTCTGAACGTGACGGATGCTTTATCGTTTATTTATCGCGCGACAAAGCGTAGCATCATACGCCTACAGGAGTGGCTCACTCCGTGATTTCGCCGCGCGGCTGCTACGGACGGATCATCACTAACAAAGAACTGAAGCATGTCTAATCGGCCGGCTACCTATTCGTGTGTGCTGTTCGCAATAGGAAAAAACTAGTTGATGTGTGCGCGCGGCTCTTAAGTACAAGCAGCCGGTGCATTAGAAATGGCTTCAGTTCTCTGTTGGCGAGCCTCCGTCCGGCTATTTATTTTAAGGTCCTTGACTAGAACCAAATTTTGCCCCTCCGCCTGAGTGGCAAGCGTCCAGCGTAGCGTCCAGCGTAGCGTCTTGTCCGGCGGGGCGAGCAGCGTCGAAGGCAGCGTCAAAGGGTTTTGTGCAGCGTCAGCCATGTCTCACTCCGCGATTTTGTTTCGACGTAATTGTTATTCTTCCTTGCCTAATGCATTAGGCAAGCTTAGGGCTGCGCCGACACCCGGCAGCGCCTGTGTGCAAAACCTATGAAGCCCAAAGGAGGGTTGTGTTTGACCGGTATGTATGTATATACGTAAGTATGTATATTACCCGACTGCGACGAAGCCCCCAACGGAGGGTTATGTGGCTGAGCGGTATGTATGTATGTAAGTATGTATGACGACGTGTATCAAAACAGTTATATAACGTCATGCAAATATTTTTTTTAACTACCTCTAATTCACTAGGAAATTCAAGCTATAATAATTATTTTATTTTTGTCGACAACCTTAGCGGTGAGCGTGGCGACCAGAAAGAGCGCACGTTATGAGTTAGAGCGAGGACGAGTTAAGGCCGGGTCACACCGGATGCGTGCGCGTCGCGTACGCGTTGCAGCTCCTTGACTTTGAGCCGCCATTTTGAACGCGTTACGCACAAAGTCAAGGAGCTGCTGCGTGCACGCAACGCACACGCAGCCGGTGTGCGTTGGCCTTTAGGTGCATTTTTGTGACTCGAACGTGGGTTTTGTTAGACAGTGCGACTTCTGTACAAAGTACTATTACTTATTCTGTGGCAGCGTGCACTCAGGACGCTCACATACCTACTACTAAAAGGCCGCTAATTTGTATGAAATTTCATACAAAGTAGCGGCCTTTTAGTTTGAGGACGGCAGTACATTTGTTTATGTTTATCATGAACGCCGCACGCCTTGCCCCGCTGCACGCCCCGCTCGAGCGTCCACTCAGGTCGCACACTTAGAACTTGAGGGATCTGACTATATTCTCTAATCTGTTCTTATACGTAGACTAAAGTTTAAACATATCTTAAAACTTTCTTGACGTACGCGTACGCGCGTCGTTTTGGACCGCACCATGACAAGCAACAATATAATTATTACATATGTTGTATGTAGGTGTACAACTATAAAAAATCCATTAAAACTGCCAGTGTTCTAATATTGCACGTTCATAATCGCGTCCTTGCACTTGTCAACGCATCAGCTTTTTGCCGAGTACTTTTCAAACTACGCACTCACGCAGCTCGTGTTGCCAGATGAAACGAAAAATCTGTACATCTACGGATTTTATACCTACGCTCAACACAAACCTGCCGAATTAGCACAACTGTAGGCTTATGATGGTACGCTTTGACGCCCGATAAATAAATTATGAAGCAACCCATCACTCTCACACACAATTTTTTCCCTTAATTATGTTGTTATTTTTTGATTTAGGACGAAAATATTAAAAAATATACCATTCCGCCCTATTTATTACCTTCAAAGTTACTGAACAGAAACGGCTGTAATAATTACCAATTATTAATATCATTTCCATAAATCGTAACACATACTTATTTGCTCCTACTAAACTAATCGCCATACAGTTTTTCTTGAATTATTCACGTATCTACTTACTAGTTTGTACGGAACCCTCGGTGCGCGAGTCCGACTCGCACTTGACCGGTATTTTTATTTATCGCGTACGCCTACTGGCCGCGACTCCGCTTGTCGCGCGGCAGAGCATAACCTGTCCCTATCACACTATATTCAATAGAAAGGGATAGATACGATGCTTTATCATTTATTTGTCGCGTGATAAAGAGTCGCGCATCACAGTTGCGCTAGAGGTACTGGGTCGATGCCGTTGCGTAGAACACTTTTTCACAATTCTGTAAGTATGCATTATCAGGAATAAACTATTTGCTAACAGATCGTATCAAAGTCATTTTATCAAAACGCATAGTATGCAGTTTCCAGGAGAACGATTTTTTCAGTAAAACTGACTCGTGACGTCACTGCTCAACATGCTCAAATTGGCTACATATTTTTAGTTTTCGTCATTTTTGCAATTTGACCACCAACATGCGCGATCTGTCGCAAACCGAATGATTGCCGGGTGTGAAGGCAACTTGCGGTTGCCATCCCCATACATTCAACCACAACTCCGACAAATCACAACAACATGTCGGCTGATTGATAAAATGAAAACTGGTAAAATAAATTACTTGTTTCTTTCCAAATTACTCGTATTATTTTAGATGAAGGAAGCAAAATATAGAAAAAAGTGGTGCTAGCACCCAAAGCAAAAATTATTTGCTAATGTAATCTAAATTTCCTATCCAATTCAAGTTACGACACGATCTGTAGAAATATGGATTTACCGAGATTCATTTATTCGAGATTCTACCCCTTCGGCCGTGTACGGAACCGGCAGTTCATACATAACCAGTTACGATCGAAGACTTTTTAGTCCTTTTACAAAACCAGTTAGGATTACGATCGATCATTTTTTCTTCCTCATATGGAACCCCTTGCGATCGAAAAACACTAGGTAGGTTAGGTTTGTTTGGTAACTCCGGATGCCCGAAGGGCGAGCCACGGCGGGGCTCCGTCGAAACCGCCGAAATACGAAAAAAACTGTTTGCAACTGGTTTCGTACTAAGAATAAAAATTATTCAATCGTAACTGGTTTCTTAGAAGGACTAAAAAGGCTTCGATTGTAACTGGTTACGAACCGCCGGTTTCGTACACGGCCGAAGGAGATTCTCCACAGATTTTAAGGAAATTGTATCTGGCAACACTGCCCGGTCGTGTATCGCTTGACCCGGTATGCCTTACTTTGCCCAAGATCTGGTCAAAGGAGCCGCACAAAAAACCTCGTAAACACACACACACTCACACACTCACAGACTTGTACATGCGCAAGCGCAAATAATTAGTCTATCGGAGCAATATCGATCGGGATGTTTTGTAACGACGCACACATAGAACAGTTAAGGGGGCGAACGCGTTTGCGAGAGTTGTTTGTTTTACAGATTTTATTTTCTCGTATGTCTTTTTATTAAGGATGTTCGTTTTTCGTGTATGATTATGCTGTTCCTTTAGTTAATTATCAATAGATAATAAAGTCATTATTTTTGACAATTGTAATACAAAAATTGCAACCGTTATCACCGTCCCGTTATCGTAGTGTAGGGCACCCTGTATCAAGGTGGAGTGAAGATATTCGAAGGGCAGTAAATAGGTGGTGACTGGAGGAGGATAGCTGAAGATCGAGCTCAGTAACGTGCCACGGGAGAGGCCTATGTCCAGCAGTGGACTGATACAGGCTGATGATGATGACGATAAACGGTTATTAAACTATATTATATTCTTTATCCTTGGGTATTTTTTACATAAAGGTACTAAAATTTAAGCTGATTCGACTAGTACAAATGGATAAAAATCTATTTCACGAATATCTTTAAAATATTACGTCATTTAGAAGACTTGTAACAAATATGTGTTACATTAATAAAATAAACAAAGGTTTGTAATGTCAGCTTAAAATGCCTGTAAGATCAAACATGTTATGAAATAGATCATCAAAGATAGTTCTTATCTTTAATAAAAAAAATGTACCTAAAATAATTATTTCAATTTTACGTTTACTAATATCTCAACCACTGATAAAGATTTTTAACGGAGTCATAATCTAAAACACCCATTTTCGGATTTTATAACTTATTTTTTGACCTAAAAACATAAATGACAACTTCGATTTCTGCGATGATCATTAATTTTATTTAATAACTACGTAGAACACGAATGCTGTAAAATAAATACACTATTTAAATTGCTTTATTAAAATAAATTACAACAAAATCTCAAGTAATCGTCCAAACTAATTCGACTCGTCCATTATCTTTATAAAGTCGGGTGCGCTCTTAACTAGGAATCTTCGCCAGTCAAAGGTTAGGACCGTGAGCTCGGTTTTAAGTAACGCGATGTGAACGACTTTACTTCATATAAATAGGATGAGCTCCGCCACAGACCACACTTGCTCCCATCATCCGGCACAACTTAGACATGAAGCTGGTAACAACCCAATCCCAACCCTATCTCAAAGCAATAAGTGTCAATTTTCCATTTCCTGGGGAACAGTAATTGGTTCTCTACTGTAATTTGGACGAATTACGCGTTTAGCTTTAATCTTGACCTGTATCTAACATCCTTTAACCTTTGTTTAAAGTGTGTGGTTTTTTTTGGTCTCGAGCCTAGCCCGATTAAAAGGCCGAGCGGGAAGGCGTCGCACTCTCCCTTAAGTCCCTTAAGTAGTTCTTTAGTCTAAATTTAATGTTTTTTCTCTTTTCAGCTCATAGTGCTATCTTTGATAGCTTACGGCTATGCCGATAAGCTGGATAGGACGTATCTGCCGCCACCGGGAGCCGCGAGCGCCGGCGGCAGTCCTGGGTCTTTGAGCGCTCCTGGGCAGGAGAGCTTTGGCCAGCAGGCTCCAGGATTCCGTGGATCTCAAGCGGGCCGTGGGCCTTTTGACACGTCTGCACCTAGCCAGCCTTCCGGGCCTTCTGGTTTTGGTCAGCCCAGATCCAACCAGGCGTCCGGTTTTGGCCAGCCATCAGGACCCAACCAGGCGTCTGGTTTCGGCCAGCCTTCAGGACCTAGTGGATCTCCTTCTGGATTTGGCTCGGGACCTAGTGCCGGTGGATTTGGCCGTCCGACCGGACAGGCTGGCTCTAACCAGCCCAGCTTTGGCCAGCCTGCTGGCTCTGGTGTTCAGCCTCCTTTTGGTGGTCAAGCGCCTCAAGGAAACTTCGGACCACAGCAGCCTGAGCGCCCGCAAGCCGCTGCTGACAGGAACGCGGAAATCCTGAGATACGACAACCAGAACGATGGAGAGACCTTCTCTTACAACTTCGAGACTTCGAATGGTATCTCTGCTGAAGAGTCAGGCGTAGCCACCAACGGTGTCCAGGCGCAGGGTGGCTATTCCTACACTGGTGACGATGGAGAGTTCTACAAGATCACTTACACCGCGGACGAGAATGGATACTTGCCTCAGGGTGACCATCTGCCCACTCCTCCTCCGATCCCGGAGGAGATTCTGAAGTCTATTGAGGAGAACGCGAGGGCCGCTGCTGCTGGCACTCAAGAAGGTATGAAAAGTTACTTTTAATATTTGCGCTTACTAGCTTAGAAGTCCTTTAATACCCAGAATTTTTTATCTAACTAAAGCAAGTTTGTCACGATATAAGTTCAATCTTTTTCAACATTAGTTTCTTTATGCCACACCTGGCCATAAAGTGGCTTTTTCCGCACGCTGCGCGTACGGAAAAAACCGCTTTCTGGCCAAGTGTAGACATAAAATGATGTATACAACACGGGAGGTAAAAAAGAAAGCCCTCGATCGCATATTTACGTCCCTCGCTTGCAGCTCGGGCCGCAAACACCTGCGATCTCGAGCTTTCTTTGTATTACCATCCTAGTTGTTGAATGTACTATTTTAACATACAACATTAGTTTAAGGTATTTCCTATTTTGTTTGTGAATTGGGATTTAAACAGCGCATAAACATTTTTGTTGTGAGAGTCTTTTAAAAAAAATAATCTCAAGCAAATCCTAAATATGATTGATGTGATTCTCTTATTTAAATTTTATTCAATATCTACGTAAAATGCATATTTTCAAGTCGTACGAAGTCACGAACACTATTACAAATCCTCACAGTTATCTCGCAACCTCACAGTTAGTTGCATAGTAATTTGGTATCGTTATTGTTTTGTCATATACTGAAAGCTATTATTTATAATGAGTTTATTCGCATAAAACAGCCAAAGCTAAACGTAATTGCGTTAAACTCGCAGTTAAAATAAAATCAAAATTCATTGTTATAGACAGCAAAACCATAAAGACCGGGAATTTTCACAATCCGTGTTGAAAATAGCACGTTGTAAAATAATATGGCTGGTAATTTGATGCTTAGGATAGTAATAACCATGTGAAACTAATTTAGACGCAGAGAACGTCTAATTGAATTCATGTTTTAGAGATCGTTTGCTTTCGAGTATTATGGAGACGAATGGAAATAATAAGTTAAATTACTTAAATACAATTTTGGCACTTACGAGTACATGTTTCAATAAAATTCTCATGTTCTAGGTTCAATTTCGAAACTCGGCACAGAATACAGTAAAATATTTTTTGATTCTAAAAAAAATTGTGTGTGGACTAAATAAAGTACTTACATTATGAAACGTTTAGATTATTATGTCTCAGTTTACCCTCCGCGGGAAGCCGCTGGATAATAGCAGCACAAAGCCGACAATCGTGGAGTTCCTTGGGGAAGGCCTATGTCCAGCAGTGGACGTCTTTTGGCTGAAATGATGATGACGATGATGAGTTTACCCTGATGGCTAGGGTATTGGTAGAGAATGCCTTGTTATAGCATTAAGTCCGCTATTTGTACTTTTTTGTATTGTGCTATAAAGTTTTAATAATTAAATATTACATTATAAACACTTTCTAAGCGAGACTTCTGAATGTGTGTCATACGAGTACCATCTGTTATTATGTTAGGTACTTTGATTTGTTATGTGTAATCTAATGTTAATTTTTCATTTTAAAGGCGCCTACAATCCCGATGAAGACAACTCAGTACCGTACACCGCTCCTTCCTTCGGCCAACCCCAGGGCCAGCAGCAGTTCCAAAGCTCCAACGGCTTCGGACCTTCCGGGACCTCTGGACAGCCGGCCGGACAACCCCAAGGAAACCAAGGCTTCAACCAAGCCGCCCAGCAAGGAAGCCAGGGCTTTAACCAGGGCTCCCAGCGAGGAAGCCAAGGCTTCAACCAACCCCAGCAAGGAAGCCAATTTAACCAAGGATCAGCTGCATCAGCCTTCAACGGAAACCAGCAAGGCCAAAGAGGCCAGAACGGCGGTCAACAGTCTGGCTATGACTACTCCAGACCTCAAGCTCAGGGTCGCCAGCCCAATGGAAACGCTAACGCCATTCCTTCTGGACCTTCCAAAGCACCCGGCTCTCAGACCCAGGGCAGATTCCCAAGTCAGCAAAGCCAGTCAAACCAGAGACAGTACTTAGCTCCTGAAGCTAACCAACGTCAACCTGGAGCCTTCGGTTCTGGACAATCCTACAACCAAGCGTCACAAGCTGGAGCACGAAGCCAGCAGCCCGCAAACCAAGGTCCTAGCCAATTCAACCAGAATCAAGGATTTGGATCTGGATCCCAGCCCAATGGAGCTCCGACCTTTGGTCAAAGCCGCCCCAATCAGCCATCTCAACAAGGTTTCCCAGGCCAGAGTGGTTCCCAGGGCCCTCAAGGTCAAAGAGGCCCTCAAGGTCCTCAAGGTTTTAGGAGCCAGGGGAACGGCCAAAGCCAAGATGGATACGAATACAACCGACCTCAAAGCTCGTTCAACTCTGGTAGCCAAGGCCAATCCCGTCCTCAACCCCAAGGCCCCAACGGCTCGAAGCCCCAAGGTCCCTCTGGATTCCCTGGTACTCAGGGTCAAGCTGGTCCCCAAGGTCAAACCGGATTCCCTGGATCTAGCCGCCCTGGACAACCGCAAGCCCCTCAGTTCCCTGGACCTAGAGGCCAAGCGCCTCAGATCGGTCAGCAACCACAGAGGCCCGGTTCCTCTGGTAACCAGAGGCAGGAAACCTTCGGAGGCCCCCGTCAACCACCCAGCTTCAGCCCAGAGGAGGGGTACAAATATTAACTGTGACCAAAGGACGATAGCTCAATTCTAATTAAGAACGGCATTAGAAAATGTATAAAAAAAGTTACTCTGTACCTAGTTTAGTTTGTACATAGTAAGTTTTAATGTATTGTCACTATGTGATTGAAAAAGAGGAAATAAATGATTCATTTTCGAAAAAGAATGTTTTAGTTATACCACCTCAGACTTAGTTTTTCATTTGTGAAAATATCATTTCTGAAACATAAATCATTTTTTAGGAAAAAAAAACTTGGAAAAACACATAGGTACAGATCGGAACTATATTGCGTATAAAATAATAAATAAGTTACAATATAATTCAATAGTTTCTTGCGCGTCAAGAAACGTATACTAATAACGTATCGCCGGTCCCAAGTAACAATGTCGGATCTACAAAATCATCATTTTGCTTTTATTGCACTAATGACGTTAAAATATACCAATATTTAATACTACATTTACAGATTTCAAGAATTTGAACTAGTTTACGAGATTTTCAGTGTTAAAAATGTCGGATCTTAAAGAGCGTCCATTTTATATTGTCTGATGTTACGTTGCGACACTGTTGGCTGGGCGCGGGGAAGGGCGAAGCGGTCGGTTGTGCCACTCCCGACCATGTTACACGGACAGACGGCCGCTTTGTGCATTCCTCGTAAAACATTTAAAAACCAAGGTTTATTAACGCTATCTGACTCATTATGGTAAGTAGCCGTTCAAAACGGATTTTACAAATAATTTTGGGTACAAATAATAATTAAAACATACCACGAAAAAAGAAAAAACTAAAATGCGAAGATACAAACCACGCTGCAAATTCCGATATAAGAGGTAAGTACAACAAAATTCAAGTAAAATTACATTACTAATAGCGAGTTGTTTGTTTGTTGTTATGAAATAACTTTACATTGTATTTATTTCGTTCTATTTTGCCTAATATCTATAACAAATTTGGTATGTCCCTGCAACAATGTCGGATGTGGCACTTCCGACATTTTTATATGGAGATTAAAATCCTTCTTACGTCGTATGTGACACATACGACACTTTTTCATGGAAATCTACTTTCTGCTTACGTCGCATGTGACGCATGCGACATTTTTTTATGGAAATCTAATTTCTGCTTACGTCACATGTGACGCATACGACATTTTTTTATGGAACTTAATTTACAAATGATGTCGCATGTAACAAAAAATAATGTTTTTTTCCTGGAAATATGTTACTGCTTATGCCGTAACTATTGCATCTGACAAATTTAAATGGGTGTTTTTGGAATTGTCTTATTTTGCATGTCATAATTGTCAGTTTTTGTGCAATCGGGTGTGGTGTTCTGGATACTTGTTAGATATTTTTCTCTCCACAATTTTCTTTACTCAAGCTATGAATGATAATGTGACTATGTCTTAATTGCTAACTACATCAGTGTAAACTAATAATCTACTTGTTTTCAAGGTAAATCGGAATCGCCGATTCCTAAACACGTTGAAGAGGATTTGATCCAACTTCAAGATTTATTGGGCGATGTTTTCAATGACGAAAATCGATACGATGACTGCGGGATATTTATGGACAGCATAAACATTTCCCCAGCCTCCGACAAAAGTGTAACCAATCCGACTGGTTCAGCAGAACGAGAAAAAGATTCAGGTAGCACTGCGAACGATCCTCAATATCCTGATAATTTACGTGAAAATCTAACCCGTTCCTCACCTCGTGCCACATTAGATACTGCAGAAATAAATAACTCAAATACTCAAAACAATCAGCAAGATGTATTAAATACACCCATCCCTTCTCCGTCTCACTCTGTAAATCACATTTGTGATAGCCAGTTTTGCTTAAATTGCTCACCGATTCAACTTATCTAGATGTTGATGTTCCAACGCCATCCACAATTACGTCCATCGGTAGCCCTTATACTCCTATTTCAAGCAACCAACGCAAAAAAACTTACAAGACTGATAAACGTAAGAAAAGGCAAATTGGCAAATGAACGTAAGAAAAAAACTAAAAAACGACCCACCGGCCAAAAAAAGACGTTTGTGATGTGTGCCATGCCTTTTCGGCCAAGAAAACACCTACAGAAAACGAATAAAAAACAAGAAATACATTTAAAAAAAAGGAATAGCTCGTTTACAGAAATCAGAAGACAAACAGGAAGAAATACAAAACAAAAAATTGGTGGTTGCTACATTTGACTTTCAAAAAGTCTTGAATACTCATGGACAGGTCAGTATTTTATACTATAAGCGTAAACTACCGACACTAAATTTTACTGTGTATAATGTGGGAGATAAAACGGCAAAATGTTATATGTGGCATGAAAAAATCGCAAAACGTGGAACTAATGAGGTATCTAGATACCTCATTAGTTGCTTGTATAATTTTATAAAAGAACATGCACAAAAAGGCGTTGAAGAATCTCGATTTTGGTCTGACATTTGTGGTGGTCAAAACCGGAACCGCATTGTCTTCACACTGTATTTGCTTGCAGCTAGAGAATTTAAAGTTACCATCACCCACCGATTTTTAGAAAAAGGTCACACTCAAAACAAGGGCGATAGTGTCCACTCTGTTATAGAAAGAGCTTGTGCTCGAAAAATGATTTATGTTCCAGATGAGTGGTACTGCTTAGTTCGTTGGGTGAAATCAGAAGGTGACCCATACCTTGTGCATGAAATGACTACTAACGAATTTTACGACGTTAAAAAGTTGCTACAAACCAAAAACTGGGTAAAAAATACTTTGAATGAAAAAGTGCAATGGAGTCGTCTTAGAGAACTAAAGGTGAATAAAGAGCAATTTGACAGACTAAAATATAAATATTAATTTGATCAGCCTTCGAAAACAATCGTGGTTCTCAGATGTAAAGCTCGCAATCAACGATTTGCCAGAGAATTCCAATTCCAGTCACTTACGATAAGCACAAAGATTTAGTAGATATGTGTAATAGTGGTATCATTCCGGAAAAATACCACCAGTTTTATAAGGACCTTCCTCACACACTCGGTCACAAAAGAAAAAAATGAAGCCTGCTGAATTAAAGAGGTACTTATAGTGATAGTAATAGCGAAGACCTTTGTTAAATGGTAAATAATTCATAAAACTGATTTTTCAATAATATTTCATAGTAAATTTCTTAAAACAACTTGTGAGACTATAGCAGATGTAATAATATTAATATTAGTATTTACTTAACAGAAGTACTTTTGATAAGATTTTTATATTATTATTGAACCTTGAGAAGTTCTATATTTTATGTTCAGGTTTTTGATTATTGAGATAATTTTAGAGGCGGCTGATTTGATGTTGTTGACAATGTGATTTGAATTGTTAACTACCTATTATGAATAATTGTGTCATACATTTTCCCGAACTGGTTTCATGCAGTTTATTTGAATTGTTTTATCCTATCGTCGTAAATAAACCACTTATAACACAGTATCTTTCATTTAAAAACTTGAACATTCTTCGTTATATTACTATGTCACTGTCGTAACTCACCGCAAGACACCGTGTACAATCCAAGTAAAACTGTCGTAAGTCACACTTGCGACATAAAAAATAAATCCACGTCCAATTATAAAAGTCGTTAGTGGCACATACGACTAAATACTGTGGACCATGTACAGATTAAAAAGTCATATATGGCACATCCGACTAAATGCTGCGAGCTATGTCCAGTTAAAAAAGTCTTATGTGCCACATCCGACAGATGTCGCTTAAAAAAGTCCGCGCAAAAATGTGTCATGTCTCGTTTTTGATATTTACAGTTATATATTTCTATTTTCGTTTACACACAGACCAAGAGTCATAAATAATAATAATATTCCAGACATTTTATAACTATAGCTCTAAAATTGACTATTTTATACGCAAAAACATCTTTGAAAAACTTTGATCGCCTCTCGATCGAAAGTAGCCATTTTGCAGATCCGACATTGTTACTTGGGACCGTCGGTATATTCCTCAAAATATTTGAAATGACCGAAAAATCTGTGCGTATTAAATAGTTATAAGTATAAGCACTCTTTTACATTTTTCTCTTTTAGGATTTCTTATAATTAGAGATATGAACAAGCTGCTGGAAAAAGTGCTAGGGAAAAACATGGCATTGGCTTAAACTTGAAAATTTGGAAAATATTTTTTTTATACCAATAAGTTATAAACAAGGAGGCGGCCGACTTAAATAGTGCATGGCAACCTAAGACTGCAGCAGTATATAACGTATAAAACCTATAGCGAAAGCTTACAAATTTAAACGTTGTCATTCCATCATCCATGGACTTTCTGATTTTACAAAAACAGAATAGGTATTTAAAAGATAAAAGAAGTCTAAAAATTATGTAGAAGATATTGAATTTTATTTCACTGACATGATTTCCAAAATGACTGTACTACGTCAGAGGGCTTTCACCGATATAAAAAAAACTCTAAAAAGTAAAAAATAATACCTATGTACCTACCTACTCGTATCTATTGGCGTTTTATGTTTCAAGATAAGTGGCTGTCGAGGGACCTTCTGTTTTAGTATTTCATGTATTAGGTCCGTCCCCCGACAACAACCTATCTTGAAACATAAAAAGCCAATAGATTAGATAGGTACAAAATATTTTTCTTTTATAGAGTTTTTTTTAGTCGGGAGTTTTATTGCATGTTTTTTAAGTCTTATTTTTGTATTAAAATTCCATTTTATACCGGAAATGCCTTATATCAATTTGGGAAAGAGATGACACTTTTCAAACTGTTGGATCGATTTTTACCAAACATAACTTAGAATACTCGCAACGAAATTTGCTTTCACGTAAAAAAAAAACGCATCGAAATCGGTTCATCCGTTCGTGAGCTACGATGCCACAGACAGACACACCGACAGACAGATAGACAGACGCACACAGACAAACATTGGCGTCAAACTTATAACACATCTCTTTTTTCGTCGGGGGTTAAAATTTATATTATATTTAATATAATGGAAATAATTCATAATACCTCGTTCTTTACCTCTGTACAAACAGCAACACAGTTAACTATACACTTAAAAAATGGGAAATACTGCAAGAAAGAGAATCACACTTGAAGGCGTCGTGTTATGCATGTGTGCGTGTGTTTATGAGTATAAATTGGCTATTATTCAAAAGAGTTTTGAAACAATATTTTTTCTTTTATGGCTGATCCAACGTCATTATTGACATTAATGCCATATTATTGAATTCGTGGAAAATAATGAATGAATAATAAATATAAATTACAATTGGTGCATCATATCAAAAATATGAAGCACCAATAAAAGCATTAGCAATATAATTAGTTTATTTCATCCCGACGTTCGTCTGAAAGCTAAATCATAATTTTGACAAATTCACCTGTCTTGTTGAAATAAAACCTTTATTTACAGTATGGAAAAAAAAACTTTGCCCAAACAACTACAATGACAAAGCTCAAAGGCACATTACACATACGCAAACGTTATTTGATTTGAAGTTGACATAATACAAATATATATATCTCTTTCAATCGTTATCATTTTCTCTCTGCTCTGTCTTTAATGGGCAGTTAAGTGTGTTGCTGTTTGTACTATTTATAAATTGTACCTCTGTACTATTTATTGAAGGCTGAGGAGATCGTAGAATATGTACGCGTAAAGACAGGGCTCATCCTGAGGGTCGTTAAGTTGGAATCTCACCACAACTTGAATTTTAATTAGTAAATTGGTTCAATGTTAACAATTTACTGTTAAATGAAAGAAAGACTAAATGTATAAACTTTGTCACGCGTAACGTAAATCGCGAGCAAGCAAGTGTCATTGTGAAGGATGAGGAATTGGAACTAGTTGATAGTACAGTTTTTCTAGGTATAACATTGGATCATAAACTCCAGTGGGGTCCCCATATTGCTAATCTCTCGAATAGACTTAGTTCTGCAGCTTTTGCAGTCAACAAGATCCGACAATTAACAGACATCAAAACAGCTCGATTAGTATATTTTAGTTACTTCCACAGTATTATGTCGTATGGTATTCTACTGTGGGGCAGTGCTAGCGCTTCAGAGCTTAATACTATATTTGTTCTGCAGAAGAGGGCTATTCGAGCGATATATAAGATGAACTATCGAGACTCACTTAGAGATAAGTTTAAGGACATTAATGTAATGACATTGCATTGTCAATACATCTATGAGAATATTATGTATGTACATAAGAATATCATGAATTTTAAGAAGAATTGTGACATACATAATATTAATACTAGAAATAAACTTAAGCTCGCAGTGCCCACCACTCGGCTCCATAAAATAAAAACATCATTCATGGGTAATTGTGTAAGGTTTTATAATAAACTGCCAAGAAACATAACTGAATTATCTGTTAGCAAATTCAAGAATTGTGTAAAGCGTAAACTCATGTCCAAAGCTTATTACAGCACACAAGACTACATGAATGATGAAGCACCTTGGGATTAACTGCAACTGGAAATAACTACATTTTAATATAATGTCTCTTTTGTTGATTTTTTTCTGTTTTTGAACTTGTTAACTGTTTTGACACTTAGAGACCATATACATCTCTAAGAAAAAACTGTATTCATTTTATTTTAATTTAGTTTTTAAGTTATATCGTGTGAGTTGCAGAATATTTTCATTTCTGTAATATATTTAGTATAAACATTCCTATTTTATATTTTGACGTTTGGAGGTCCTTTACACCTCCAAAACTTAATATTTTGACAACGGAGACTCTTTACATCTCCATGAATTTTTATTATCAATTTATTTCTATTATTTTAATTGTCTTGTTTTGACGCCTAGAGACCTTTTACATCTCTGAAAATGTAGTTATAAGTTTATTATAACGTATTAATGAAATAGAATGTAATAATGTCATACCTGTTTTTAAAAAAGAGAAACTGGTGAGTTTCTTCCGGCGCTTCTTCTCACCAGAAGGTCACTACCCGAAGCGCCAAAAGAAAAGAAATGAAATAATACATACATATTTAGACTCAGACTTGTAAAAGAGCCCTTGAGGGCCTACTTGCAAAAATAAACTATTTTATTTTTATTATTTTTATTTTATGTGGTGAGAGTTCCATCTGAGAAGATCGCGACCTTCACCAAAGAAGAGTTTTGGCCGAAGGGTGTCATGTTCCGGCGCTTCCGCGGGCGGCTACCTGACACCCCGAACAGCGTTACCACATCGCAGTGAAATGTGACCTAGTTGTTAAGTTTATTTTGTAATGTGATTATGTATGTTAGATTGTAAGGTATTTACCTATGGGCCTCTGATGCCTGAAATAAATAAATAATTATTATATTATTATAAATCGTTACTTTGATTTTTTATCTAATTCTTTAGGGTGACCCATATAATGTAAAGTTCATGGGATTGTATTGCTAATGCGATTTATATTCATGAGTACCTAAGTAAATGAGGTAGTTAGTACGGACTAAGAATTTTAAAGCATCTAAACAAATTCCTATGGCGATCATGGAATTGTGTGTAGATATTTTTGAAATCATTATCCGTCTTAATGTATCTGCTACTAAGCATACCACTGAATTAAAAGCGGTTAGGCTACGCATCCTTCTGATGTACAAAAAAAAGAAAATTAACTTAGTTACAAAAACCTAATTGTAAACCACAACAACACATTATCCACGAAAAAAATGAAGGGCTATCATAATTGAGACATCCTGGTTTACAAATTTGCTTTTTTGCCACACTGTCAAACTTGGCAATATTTACGCACCTATTACTACTGACATTTTAACTAAGAGCCAAAAAATAATAGCCCACAAAAACCATATAATTAATGTCTAAGCCATCAAAGTTTCACACACTCTTCTTTACTACCCGGTTACACTAACTTTGCACCTAGTTTTAATGACGTGTGGTACAAACTAGGTGCAAACTTACAGCAACCGGCTTATAAGCGGTATGTTTCTCAAGTAATTGAGTGTCGGTCTTAATGCTGGTAATCACATTGATTGTGGTACAAATTATGGCGTTTATATGATTAGAACTGAGAAGCTAATAGGATTGGTTTCATGTTATGGAAGAGTGTTGTTTTTTTCAAAGTTTTTTTTGTTCCTGCCTAGGCTTTTGATAGTTTGTGCATGCGATATTTATGTTTTGAATCAATATTATGCCGTTATGTCTTGTTCTGGCTCGGATTTAGTTAAAAAAACTAGTGTTCCTAAATAATCCTTTATTCTATGATGACGGGCTAATGATGTTTGTTATGTATCAACCTAAGGGTGTGCCACAGGGTACAACCCTTAGTCACCCTCTTTTAGCTGCCATTAGACAACCTGCGAATATTATCTTTCCATCTAGCTTTACGATTCTGTCAAGACTCGATGTCCACTCAAGAAGTTCTACAACGACAGCCAATATGTAAATAATATTAGTAATGTCACATTTAACAAGTTAGTCATACACCGTTTTAGACTGATTACCGTAATCGAAGGAACTTTTAAACTCTAGAATTCAGTGATCTATTTCAACAAGAGCATCCAAAAGACGTCTAGAAGAAGAAGAAGAAGAAGAAGAAATACGTTTATTTAGCACAAACTTATTAAAACATTTACAAAATTAATATAATAAAAATAAAAAAATATGCTAAAAAGGTCGCCACTCAGCTTAATGCCACAAAGTAAATTACTTACTTCGCGACGCTGATTTTCAGTGACGCCTGTAGGTCTCTCAGTACTCTCAGTAGCAAATTAGCTTATATAGGTACAGTATACATACATTGTTTTTTAACTAAACAATCCAATCATATATCTTCACCTAAACAAAACAATTACATTTACGTTTATTACTACAAATAACAATTAGAAGACTAAACTAAAATACATTATAATGATGGCGATTTCGCAATTTCGCATGCGAGTTAGCTTGTGTACATTGGCGTTAAAGAGTGTGTGTGAGCGCGTGTGTGTGTATGTGAGTGTGTGTGTATGTGTGTACGTATGTGTGCGCGCGCGCTGCTAGTATTGGGACTTCTGCTTGTCTATTAAGTACTTCTTGATACGCAGTTTAAAAGTCACTAAGCTGCCGGAGTTTCTTATTGGCGGCGGTAAGTCATTCCAACACTTCGTGGCAGCGAAGCGGAAACTGCCACGAAAAGCAGCGGTACGGTGAGCGCGGCACACAAGTTGTGGCGCGTGTCTAACGGGGCGTTGGGAGAATGCAAGCTTTTGGTATAAATATGCTGGTTGTTTATTTACTATCACTCCAAACAGTAAAGACGCCAAGTGTAGAGTGCGCCGGGCATCCATATTCAACATGTCGTGTCTATTAAGAAATGGTGTTATATGCGCACGGCGGGGAACAGGGAAACAGAACCGTGCACAGGCATTCTGAATCCTCTGTATCAGCTTTCTAGTCCGGGCCAGCAAGCAGCCACCGAAGACAGTGTCAGCATAATTAAGTTTGGACAGTATGAGTGTTTCGCATAGCTTAATGCGCATGTCTACAGTGAGGTACTCGCGGACCCGGTATAGTACTTTGAGCCGGTAAAAACAATTACGCATCGTTTCAAGGACATGCCCCTCGAAACGGAGCGTTTCGTCCATGATCAGACCCAGATTACGAGCTTCATGAACCCTTTCAAGACGATCTCCTACCATAGAAACGTTTAAATTGTGTGCTTCTACTTTTTTTATTTGATTTCGTGTACCTATAATCATAAATTTTGATTTGCTCGGATTAATCATTAAACTATTTTTATGACACCAGTTAAATATATTATTTAAGTCAGAGTTAATTTTATTCACAGCTTCATCAGTCGTATTAGGTTTAAACGAGTAGTAGAGCTGTGTGTCGTCAGCATACATGTGATAGCTGCAATTATTGATGCATTTCGTAATATCCGCACTGTAAATTATAAACAAAATTGGTCCCAAAATAGAGCCCTGGGGGACTCCTCTTACAACTGGCAATATGGTGGACACCGATTCTGAGCCATCTTCATTACGTATACTGACATATTGCGTGCGCCCGGTAAGATAACTATTGAACCACTTTAATGTCAGGCTATCAAAGCCATAGTAAGCCAATTTAGAGAGAAGAAGGGTGGTATCAATGGTATCAGATGCACGGGAGAAATCAAGTAGTACCAGCAAAGATGCTGCACCAGCGTCTTGAGCAGATAAGATGTCGTCGACTACATCTATTAAGGCTGTGGATGTGCTACGATTTCTTCTAAAACCCGATTGTTTTGAGGGGAGTATGTCATTTGATTCAATATGCTAATGCTGTCATCTGTTCGGCCACTATTTTTTCTAAAATCTTAGACATGCAGGGTAAGATGCTGATCGGGCGAAGATCTTTATAGGCAATGGGATGCTCGATTTTAGGAATGGGTTTTATTATAGCCTTTTTCCAATCTTCAGGAAATGTGCCAGTTTCTATCGATTTATTTACTATTTCTGTAATTATAGTCAGAGTTCTAGGCAATGTTAATAAGAGCATATTCAGACTAAGTCCATCGTCGCCTTGAGCGTTTGTCGAGATAGATCTTATGATTCTCGACACAGTTACTTCAGTTACGGGTTTAAGTTTGAAAACATTGGGTCCATATCTGTTATATTCGTAACTTGTAAGGAGAGATATGTCAGTATCAGCTTTATTCGGAAGGTTTAAGAAATGTGTGTTGATTGCATCAGGATTGTGGAGGTGGGGGGGGTAAGTCGGTATCTTTCTTTTTAAAATTTGCAACATTTTGTTTGATGTTTTGCCATAACTTACGGGGGTCTTTTATGAGGTTTATTTGTTTATTATAAAATGCAACTTTTTCACTATGTAGTGCTGTCTTAACAACGCTTTTCAAGTCCTTGTAATAATTTTTATGAGTTTCTATATTTGTTTGTTTATATCTCACATGGGCTTGGTCACGAAGTTTCATCATTTCCTTGACAGTTTGAGTGATCCAGGGACTACTGCTGGGGGACAGGGTCTACTGCTGAACATAAGCCTTTTCAAAGAACATTATTCATTCATCTCATTAGAAGCCAACTATTGGAGATATCTTAATATGTCAGATCCATATCCCGTAACATTTAAAATTCTGTCATAAATAGTGACTACTTAGTTCTTTATACGTCAAACTTAGACACGAGAACTCTTAAACCAAACCGAAAAAGAGCCAATAGCTCACTAATACCAGTCGATCGGAAACTGTGTCAAGCCCAGCAGCGATGTTCTTCCATTTACCTTCGAACATGCGCCCAGGTTTTTTTTGTAAAAGCAGACTCGCCGGGTGACGAAATTAAAACGAATATTTAACCATATCGACTGAGACTCCAACCCAAATCTTTAAAACTATGTTCGACTTAGTAACTGGTTGCTTTAAGAACTATTGATTTGATAGTCATTGAGCTAGCTAGCAGTGGCGTGGCGTCCATAGAACTCGATTCCCATTGGTTTGCCTAATATTAGTCAGTTCAACTCTTAATTCTAGTGCTCTTAAAGAAAATTAAAGCCAAAGCTGCCCCGGCTTGCCCAAGGATTTCTTCAACACCACGCCACTGCTGGCTAGTCAGTTTTTCGCAAGCTTTTATTTAATTTGCAATTTTCATTATGTAGGTTATCCGTTTCAATATTTGTAATCCTACTTCCTGGTATCCGATTCAGCAGAAATTTGGTGAACTTGTGTATGTTTGGTTTCGATGCCAAATGGTCGCACCTTACTATTGGCAAGTTAATTATCAACATTTGTTAGCGTTATCTTAAAATTACAGATTTGTGGTACATATTAAAAAAAAAATTTAGTATAATAAAGTGGCAAGACTGTAACGACCAGGATTTCCTCCATTCTACCTTAACAAAAACTGATTTTCTTACTACTGTTTGCTTCTGGCGCATGCTCGAACGTAAATAAGTGAGCAACGCAGGACGTTCTAGGAAGTGGCGCGTCGTGATTCACTTACGGCGCATCTTGCTTCTTTGGAAAGGTCGCGCTTGCGGCGATACGGCGTACACTATAGAAATAGTGGTGGCAGGTTATGTTGTAGTAAAATAAATTATGATTATGACGGTCCGAGCCTATATGGAAAATCTCTCGTATATTTGGATTAAGTCAGTTTTTTCCTGGCCATGGTGTTTTTACACTTAGAGACCTATATCGTCGACCGTGGGTTCAATTGGCGTAAGGGACATTGATTGACCTGTCCATTACTCCAATAATTGAACCTATATGGTTGTAGTTATAGGTACATCTCTTAATTTAATTTTATGTCCTAAATTACCTGTGTAAAAATGTGAATCGCAAAATTTTTACATTTTTGTGCATTCATCATCAGCCTATATCCGTCCCACTGCTGGGCATCTTCTCAATCATCTTTTGTGCAATTTTCTGATGTAAATTTTGAACAGCTCTTAATAGTTTAAAGTTTATCTGACGGCATCCATCTACGTAAGACCAGCTTATTAAGTACTCGGATTCGTTTTGTGGACGGAACCATTAATATTATACAAACTGAGTTAAGAGATAGGAAGATAAAGCTTAATACATTTATCTGCAATAAATTAGACATGCGCAAAATGTGTCACTAAAGTGAAAAGAGTGATATGAATCTTTAGCTCTCAAAGATATGCATCACTCTTTTAGCTCAGTAACTCTTTTAGCTCAAAGGCTCGCTGGCTCTTGTAAGCTCAGTAACTCCGTGATGTGTCAACAGCTCACTAGCTCTTACAGCTCAGTAGCTCCAAACTCCAAATATTTCCGAACGAAAGAGACAGCAATAATGGGTATACGGTGACAAGACAGAGACGAAAAATTCATGTTGATCGTGTATTTTCTCGCAGCTTACGGCTCAATGGAGCTACTTTAGAGCGAGTTAACGAGTGAGTTGAAAGATATACTGAGTTGTTTGAATCGGAACTGAGCTAGTGAGCCGGTGAGCTAGACCAACTGATATAGCTCTTTTGAATCACTCACTCGCGAGCTACACATGTCTACAATAAATGCTTTTTTACGAGCTCTCATTTAGTTTTAACTGTTTCAGTGTCTAGTGCAGTTAAATTTTGCAAGGAGGGCTCGGAACCGGTATTTTGCAAAAATCCCAAAATAGCCCAATATTTTGAATTTTTTTATGCCTTTATGTAGGGCTCAATAATGTATTTAAGTAATGACTTCGTATTATTAGATTGGCCGATTAATAAATGCCTATTTACCTACAAATCATTCCATCATGCCACTCGGTCTAGATAATGCATTTTTACCTAAATTATTAGCAATACATCGAAATCTTTATAAGAGTCAGATTCATTAGACGACCACTTTAGCTTAGTTGGTAGTGACCCTGCCTGCGAAGCACGAGGTCCTGGGTTCGAATCCCGGTAAGGGCATCTATTTGTGTGATGAGCACGAATATTTGTTCCTGAGTCATGGATGTTTTCTATGTATTTAAGTATTTGTATCTATTAAATATATCGTCGTCTAGTATCCATAACACAAGCCTTATTGAGCTTACTATGGGGCTAGTTCGATTTGTGTAAGATTGTCCTCTAATATTATTTATTATTTATTATAAAAGTGAAGTGGCAGTCATTACTGCGCACGCGTCGAAGCAACAATCGGTACAAATTACGATTATGCACGCACAATTTGAGACGATCTATCCTTTTGATAAACGTGTGTAGCGATGAGTAAACAATAGTGTAGGTCAAGCAATGCGTGCTTTAAGGTAGTTCGAGTGGCACGGTTGTCCGTACAAACGAAAAAGGGGTTAAGAATCCATTTAAGGCTGCGTTTCCACCAGAGCTGTGCGAGGAAAAAATCTACCAATGCGGGGCGGCGGGAGGCTAGGCAAGTTGATTGGTGGATTTTTCCTCCCACACCGCTCCGCTACCTCGTACTTAGGGATTGCAATCCGGCGGACCGGATCCGGTAATCCGGCCGGATCCGGTCCGCCGGATTGCAATCCCTACTCGTACTATTTCTGGAAACGTAGCCTAAACGTCTTCAAATTTGGTATAAATGTGTTTCATTTTATAGCTTGAATACATTTTATCTGTGCAACCCGCAAGAGAAGTCCCGAACCACTTTATTTTGCGTACACAAAATCGAGCTACAAAATGAAACAAATTTCGACCAAAAATGTTGTTGAAAATGAATTGTTTACCCCCTTTCCGTTTGTATGGAGGCCGGTGAGACTTGAATTACTTTAAGTTTAACGGACTATGAAGTCGTGCAGATTTGGAATCGAACTGATTGCTATTTTGTCTGTGGAATTTACTGTAATGGAAGGCTGATATTGTCAATCTCTTAATTTTCATTGTATTGTATCTTTGTCCTTTACAAAGACATTAAACTGAGGGATAGATAAGTTTGCCTCATGATCATCAGCCCGTTGCAGTCTATTGCTGGCCATAGGCCTCTCCACAGAGCCCGGTCTACTGCTTTATGCATCCAGTTGCTGCCGGCCTCCTTATGCAAGTCGTGTCGCCATCTGGCCAGAGGGCGTCCCACGCTACGTTTGCCAAGACGCGGTCTCCACCCCAAAACACGCTTACTCCAGCTGTTATCCGTTCTGCGACACATGTGATCAGCCCATTGCCACGTCAGCCTACTAACTTTCAGAGCTATGTCGGTCACCATGGTTCTCTCACGACTAAGTGTGTCTAGGACCCGCAAATCTATAGGGTTGCAGGGTTATTGAATATTAAAAACATAGTCAAAATTCTGATAAAACCCCTTAAACGGATTAATCGCGTGTATTACTTCATTTTACGTCGACGTACGTTACGAAGTTTCGTAACCCTTTTCAGCACGTGGTTCGTGGTGTCTACCCGCGACCACGAACGATGAAAAGGGTTACGAAACGTGGAGAAGTAAAATGAAGTAATATACGGAATTTAATCCGTTAAAGTTGTATTAATGAATATTAACATAGTCAAAACATTGAAATGGAGATGGACAGGACATCTGATGAGGTCAAAAAAGAAGAAAGGCTGGCAAGAAATAACATTCTGGTATCCCAGAGCTTTAATTGAACTTATTTTATTTTACAAATGACTATCAGTTTCTCTTTTAAAAAGTCACAATATTGTGTGACATGAAAATTCAATGTAATATAAAAATAAGTAGGAGAGAGAAATAAAGATATAACCTGCCGAAAGTATAAGACATACGAGTAATAGCGTTTAATCGGTTTACTTAACTTAAAAAGTAGGTATACGTACCTACTTTTTATGAATATGATTGCCTGTTTCAAAAGGCTGGAAGTATTTTTGAACTACTTTTATCCGATTTAGCTGAAATTGGGAATATTTTTTTATGCTTTTACAAAGGAATAGTTACGCACAATCTAGCTGATTTGATGAGGAATTATGACAAATACTAGCTAAGTAGAATTTATATAGGCTGTTTTGTGTTAAAAGGCTTGTCTTTATATATTTTTTTCTTAATAATAACCTAGGAAAAAGTTACAATTTGCTGGTATCTAAGTAAAGTGACTACGCGTTATAGTATAGGCACATAGTCACTTTAGATACCAGCAAATGACACTAAGGTCAGTCATCATCACCATTTGGCCTTTTTGTGATCCACTCTTGGATTCGCCTCCTTCCACTCCTGGCAATCTTGTGCCCGATTCATCCAGTCCATTCCTCCGTGTCGTCGGAAGTCGTCCGCGCAGCGCTGCGGCGGTCTACCTCTCCTTCTGCTGTCTGCTCTGGGAGTCAAGGACTCGTCTTGCCCATCGACTGTCGTCCATTCTGGCAATGTGCCCCGCCCATGAACGCCTTTTCTTCGCTATAATAGCTATGACATCTTTGACTCTGGTTTTATTTGGGATCAATTCATTACGTTTCCATTCTCGTAGAGTTATCCCGAGCATCACGCTCTCCATACCCTGCTGCGCCACTCGAAACTTCTCAGGGTTTTTGTACCTTAGGTGAGCACAAGCATAACACACTGTTCGAAGATTTTGAGATGAAGAGGTATTTTGCCAGTATGAATCAGTAATCAGTTTAAAAAAATCTATTAATTACAGACGGAATGCAATAACACTAATTGGATTTAGAAGCATAAAAAAACTAAGAAACCTATTCTAGACTACACGAATCTAATAACTCAATAAACATCCAATATTCATAAAATCTAATAGGTAATTAGGGACGTATATAAAAATCTAGATCACTGCTTTAATTGCCTTGATTACGTTCGATAGGAACACCTACTCTGATTTACATACGAGAGGTCGGTTCAAAAGGTAAGCCCAAGGTCGGTATCGATATGTGGAAGATCATTGAATGCTCGTGCCTAGTGAAGTTGGTGGGTGTGCCAAAATGATGGTGTTAGTCGAGAGTGAGACAGGCATATTTAGATACATATAAACGTCTTAAAATCTAATGGTTCTGTGAGCTGCAGACTTCGTGCGTCAGCCAACACCCATTGCTCCGCCGTTTTGAAAAAAATATCCAAAACTGCGTTGACAACATAAAGTACATAATTATCAAACTTGCTCACAACATCCGGATAAACGCCGGACCAAAGCAGAAATAGCCTCCACTTCGCACTCACTCGGTCAATTAAGTCTTCAAATAACTCGACGAAACTGGTGTTTTCTCGTAGTACTCTAGGTCAAAAATAAGCAAATTGATATTCAATAAATAACTCAAGCCAACCGGGTTGAGTTATTTATTCGGGAATAGCAGTTTTCTGAAAAAAATGTGCATCTTGATGGTAAAAACTTGTTTATGGCTTATGAAAGCTCTGAAAATTGCTTTGTAAATAAGTTGAGTACGGGGCCCAATGGACGCGACCTCGTCTATAATATATTTAGGGTTGGTTTGACCATATATAAATATGGTCAAACCAACCCTAAATATTTTTTAGTCTGGATGACGTGACGACGCAAATCTTTCTTGGCAACCCCTATAATTGGGTGGAATCTTCTTTTCAAGTACCCTTCCTCATATTAAACAATCTTTTGTCATTCTGTCAAATACTTTTGAACAGTTTCATAATGGTACACTAGGGATGAAAACGCTTTTGCAATTTATTGATCCGTAAAGATACCCCGATGTCACAGCAAGTAACATAGATGATTTAGGTGTAGGCAAAAACGATAAAATCTAGATCAGCCTTTTCTAAAATAGTCATATTCGAAATGTTAATACCTTTACAAAAGTTTTGTAACAAATTCATCTTGCATAAACGCATCCACAACAATTAGAGTCCATCTTTGCGTATTACATGATTAAGCAATAGCGAACCACGACTGATCGGACCATCTTCAATTTCTAAGTAGATCGATCGGGTATAAATATAGTACAATGTTTTAATTGCTATCACAACATCTTTGGGACTTCAGCTGAGTGGTAGCTTGAGCAAAAAAATGAAATTGGTTCGTAGTTTTTTGTGCTTGTTTAGAACGAGATGTAGGTCAAATTGAGAATTCCGATGAGCTTTATACAATAAACACATTAGAAGCGTTTTAGAAATGTATGTTTCTTATTGTTACAGTTTTCCAAACAAATTCTCTCTTTATGAAAATTTTGTTCTATTATTTTTAGTGTTTTACTTTGAATGTTATTAACAATTATTGTGATTGTTTCTGCAAGTACTAATTGCAAAAAGAGGATTCATGAGATCTGCATCTGACTAAAATTGACAGCATCGATCTAGTACTAAATATAACGCCTAGATTTATTCATATTTACCAAAGAAAGCTAATCAACTTCTTTCTTTTCTCTTCCAGATAATCCTCCTTTCCGTTGTAGCCTGGTCTAGCTGTGCTAAGCTAGACAGGACCTACCTCCCTCCCTCCCACGCTCAGTCCTCAGGAGGTTCCAACTTCCTCCAAGCTCCTAACAACAACCTAGCCCGCGGCAACGACAACGGTTTCCAGGATAATGGTTTCGGGCCAGCCAATGACGACTTCAGCCAAAACGGTGTCAGCCAGGACGGAAATGGTTTCAACCAGAATGGAAACGGATTAAACCAGAATGGAAACGGTTTCGACCAGAATGGAAACGGCTTCAACAGCTTCGATCGCCCAGAGAGACCTCAGGCCGCTTTCGAAAGGAACGCTGCTGTGCTTCGTCAAGATACCCAGAATGATGGAGAGAACTATTCTTATGCTTATGAAACCGAGAACGGAATCTATGCTGAAGAGTCTGGTGTAGCTACTAACGGCGTTGAGTCTCAGGGCAGCTATTCTTACACCGGGGATGATGGACAAGTGTATACTGTCAGGTAAATCTTACTTCGTTCGATTTAAGGGTGATTCTTATTCCTTTGTCCTTAAATATATTGACGATTTTCCTGCAGATCCTGCCTCAGAGGCATATATATTTTGAGCATTTGTGTAGCACTTACCAAGTTATATACAACAATCGAAAATGCCGTGGGGCTGAGGCGGGACCTACAGGGAATTTGCCAATATTTCTGGATAGAGAAATAAGATCCTCGAAGAATTATCTTTTACAGATGCCATCATAAAGTACTCATTGAGAAATTTTAGTAGCTTAGATATTTTCTAAATGAACTATGAAATATGAATACGACACAAAGAGAGTTATTTTTAATGTATTTGATTATAATTTGCCTAAGTTTTATCGCGTCTTTATAGTAGCTGTAAAATTATTGTTAATTTTCATTATTGGCTGCCTCTAAGTAATTTTACGATTATCATAATTAAGTAACTACCTCAATAAAGTGTTAAGTATTAATTAGTGACAAGATAATTCTCGGAACATAACAGTGAACGTTAGAATTAGTGGAACATGTTTATGTGTTACCAAAAATACGAAAAAATTGATAATCTCAAGTAGGTACGTAATCGGTGAAATTTATTAGGCATGACCTTGCACCATACTTTGAAGTTTGAACTACATTTAGAAAGTCACACGTCTTGCATCCATAAATACAACACAGGTAAAACTGTGGCAAAAAGGGTTATTGCATTGTCAATCTAGTTTTTCTAATTCTGGCGTTAACCTTATGTGAACACAGTTAAGAACACGTTGAAGTAAATTTTCTATATCCTTAAATTTAGGCCTAGTCTAATGCACCTATGAATATCAGTAACTACTACCAACTATTGTAATAACATTATGATTCTATTTGACAGATATACAGCTGACCAGAACGGATTCGTGCCCATTGGTGACCACCTCCCCACCGCACCCCCGGTTCCCGAAGAAATTCTGAAGGCTCTGGAGCAGAACGCCCGTGACGAGGCTGCTGGCATCTTTGATGATGGTAAGTTTATGGCGATAAATAGTAGATCTAATCGCTTGCAGTATTTCACGGTTGAAGTCGCAGTGGGCAGGCCATATAGCCCGGAGAATGACTAACCGTTGGGGCAGTAAAGTCCTGGAGCGACGACCACGCATATTATACGCGATTTCTATCAGCTTTTCATCATCCTCGGCCTATATACGCTCCACTGCTGGGTATAGGCCCACTCTCATTGATGAGAGTGAAAGGGCTGGCAGCCCTACGCTGATGTAGTGCCGGCTGCGGACTGGGTTGCCTTTCAAGCGGAGATCTTGGGATCGTAAAGTTCCGATCCCAAGATCTCCAATGAATTTTTTGTTGACGTACGTAGGTATGTACAAAATATGATTTGTATTCACCAGATTTTTATGTTCAACTAGCTGTCCCGGCGAACTTCGTTCCTCCTTTTGTAGATATTTTATTAGTTACTCTGTTATTCGGGGCCCAGACAAATCCAGGTCTTTAGTTATAAATTGTGTAACTAACCCGACTTTGTTTTATGTATGGTTTATTTGGTCCACAAGCTCTTAATAAAATAAGACTAAACTAATTGAACCAATACATGAACTTTTGTTTTAGTTCGTCTTGTAAAACGGCTCAGATCAATTTGATGTCTTGAAGTTGTGATAAAGTTTGCTTAATAAATCTTTTTACAGGTCATTATGAAAGTTCTTTACCACTCATTTGCTTAATTCATTATTACGTTGATACTATAAAATATGTTCTCTATCCACAACATTCTTTCAACACCTTCTTTTACATTTCAGGCTCTTACAGCGAAGGCAAATATGGCGATGACAGCAACCAGTACAACGGAAACAACAATGGCAACGATTTCAACGGTGGCAACAACTACAACGGTGGAAACGACTTCAACGGTGGCAGCAACATCAACAACGGCAACTTCAAAAACAACAACTTCAACCGCGACTTCGACGGCAACGATGAAGACACCGTCGTCACCAACTCTGCCACCTTCAGGTCAAACCAGGGTCCTGGTTCCAGGGGTTTCAATGGCGCCACCAAGGCGTACCTTCCCCCTGTCCAGACCCAAAGGGCCCAGGGCGCAGGGTTCGGCCCCAGGAGGTCCAGGCCCAGCTTCAATGCCAGGGATGGATACAACTATTAGATCAATTTTGTTATAACTGCTTACGGAATAAAGATTATTTATGAGAACTATATTGTTAGTTTTAATCATCGAAATATTAATAACATTGGAAGCGTAATTAACGTTCAAAATCGGCCCCACGGATTATTATGTATGTATGTAAACACTTTATTGCACAAAATAAGACAAATTACAGGGTTACAAAATTAAGGTATATGTAGATGTATGTATGGGTGTATGTAGGTATGTATTAAGGTGTATGATTATTAACAGATACTTAATTGATTCTTATTTTGTTACCAGTATTTTTGATGATTATTTATTATTGGTTAATGTTTTGGTAATTTATTTGGTTAATTATGGTAGAATATTTTCAACAACATCTTAATAATGAAAAATAACCAATAAAAATTTTGTTAATCATTAAAAAAATTAGGAACAAAATAAAAAAGTTAACAACTTTTGTGACACTTAACGCGGCCATACAAATTTATGTAGGTACAATATTAGAACGCTCATTTGTTTTATTATACCATGCAAACAACTAAGCTTAGGGCATGACATCAACTTGTAAAACCTCCTTGAATCACTTCCTGAATGTACTTATAATTGGGTTCATATGTCAAATGTAATCATCATAAGTTTATCCAATTAAACTAATTGTAAGTACTACAATCTTAATAGTTTAACGACTCAAAATACAAACTTAAATTAATGTTTAAAGTTAGTGACGAAATTAAAGAGTTTACAAACTAGCTTTTACCCGCGATAAGAGTTTTATGGCACTCGAGAAATTATTGATTTTACATACAAATCTTCACCTTTTGCCGCTCTAAAGGATGATTTCCAAGATAAAAACTATTAGCCGTCCAGACACTACAGGGAACGTGCGCGAACTATAGGTGGCAGCACTAAACGACACGGCACGGGCGGACAATAAAGGAAACTATCACCCCTGTCAAATCAAGCTGTTAATGTCAATGACAATATGTAACTGTCAATGTCAAATATAGTAACTACACTGACGTATATCGTCCTTCATCCGTCACCCTCACCTCACCATCACCATCCGATAAATTAAGGGCGTTTTCGATTGGCGGCACCAGTTGATTTAGATTGGCGGCACCAGTTGGCACCACCTTCGTCGTGCACGTTCCCTATTAGTACAGTAACAATTCGTTGATTCCAAATGCGCTGTCAGAGTAATATCATTATTTTGAAGGCGATCTCAATATTAAGCATTTCTAAAAAATGCCATTTTCTTCATTGTAAAGTTTTCTGCCGATTTTATGTTATTTCTACTTACCTATTTATATTCATCCTAATAGAAGAAAAAATGTTCCAGATTTTCTAAACATTAATGAAACTTTTCTTTGTGTTACCGTTATAATAAAGTAAATGGAAAAATGATAACACAATAAGGGAAAAATGTTGGGACACTTGTTTGTCCCATTGGGATCGCAAAAGCCCGTAATTCTATATATAAAGAAACATAAAATGGCACAATAAAAAAATGTTGTTTTCTTTTTTTTAATGCTCTATCGTTTAATCATAATGTCTAGACAACTAATTTTTGTTTTCTTAGGGTCTCAAACTATCTCCATACTGAATTTAATTTATTTGGTCCAGCGGTTTAAGCGTGAAAAGGAAACAGATATACTTTCGCATCTATGTATAATATTAGATTGGATTTGGATGGATGAAGAAATAGATATTTTGAAGCCCACGATGGTTTTATTGAAGTTTAAATGTAAACCAATTAGATGCGTTCATCTCGTGAGTTAGGTTAGCATTCAATTAAGAAATTATGCAACACAACTGCATTATTTGTAAGACATTGAGATGGGATCAATACGTATGAAGAAATAAAAGAAGCAAAAGTGCAATCCACAAATAACAACAACGGCATTATCAGTTTCAATTAGTTAAATATCTTTACGCCACACCTCACACACCTGGCCATAAAGTGGCTTTTTCCGCACGCTACGCGTACGGAAAAAGCCAACTGTAGACATAAAATGATGTACACAACGGTATCCCCTTATTTGGTATAAAATCAATCCGTATAAAATCACTTCGTCGAAATTCATTTCGGATAATGATTCATTTCGTATAAATTCAGATGGCATAAAAATTAAAGTGTATAATTACATTTCGTATAAAATTCAAATGCTCTAAAGTCATCTTGTATAATTTCGTATGATATAACATTCATTTGATCGAAACGTTATTTGTTATAAGTATTATAAGGTATAACATTCATTTGCTCGAAACGTTATTTGTTATAAGTATTATAAGGTATAACATTCACGGGGTATAACTGTTAAAAGCTCTAATTTTTGTAAACCCTTAATATTATTGAAATATGAGGCCCAGGTTTCACTGTAATGTATACAGGATGTCACTGTGATATATACAAAATGTCATTGTTATATATACAGGGTGCCATTGTGTTATATACAGGGTGTCATTGTGATAGATACAGGATGTCACTGTAAGCAGAGAAAACATGTCTGTAAGCAGTTTAATTGAGATATACAGGGTGTCACTGTGACAGATACAGGATATCCCTGTGATATATACAGAGTGTCACTGTGTTAACTACAAGATGTCACTGTAATGTATACAGGGTGTCACTGTGATATATATAGAATGTAATTGTGATATAAACAGGGTGCAATTGTGTTATATACAGGGTGTCACTGTGATAGATACAGGGTGTCACTGTGATAGATACAGGATGTCACTGTGATATATACAGAGTGTCACTGTGTTATATACAGGGTGTCACTGTAATGTATTTTAAGTAATATTTGGTGTAATTAATGTATATTTCAAAATATATCGCAGCTTAGTCATAATCTAGTCATATATATTTTTCCAAGTTCACATTTTTAAGCAATAAGCTTTTCCAAATTATACTGCTGTTTATGAATGACCCTAAAAACGAAACAGCTCCCAAAAATAGGTAGGTTAGGGTTATTTTTTTTGATGACCCTAAAAACGAAACGGCTCCCAAAAATAGGTAGGTTAGGGTTATTTTTTTTGATGACCCTAAAAACGAAACGGCTCCCAAAATAGGTAGGTTAGGGTTATTTTTTTTTGATGACCCTAAAAACGAAACGGCTCCCAAAAATAGGTAGGTTAGGGTTATTTTTTTTGATGACCCTAAAAACGAAACGGCTCGCAAAAATAGGTAGGTTAGGGTTATTTTTTTTGATGACCCTAAAAACGAAACGGCTCCCAAAAATAGGTAGGTTAGGGTTATTTTTTTAATGGCCCTAAAAACGAAACGGCTCCCAAAAATAGGTAGGTTAGGGTTATTTTCTTTATGGTCTTAAAAACGAAACGGCTCCCAAAAATACGTAGGATAGGGTTATTTGTTTTGATGACCCTAAAAACGAAACGGCTCCCAAAAATAGGTAGGTTAGGGTTATTTTTTTTAATGACCCTAAAAACGAAACGGCTCCCAAAAATAGGTAGGTTAGGGTTATTTTTTTTGATGACCCTAAAAACGAAACGGCTCCCAAAATAGGTAGGTTAGGGTTATTTTTTTTTTTATGACCTTAAAAACGAAACGGCTCCCAAAAATAGGTAGGTTAGGGTTATTTTTTTTTGATGACCCTAAAAACAAAACGGCTCCCAAAATAGGTAGGTTAGGGTTATTTTTTTTGATGACCCTAAAAACGAAACGGCTCCCAAAAATAGGTAGGTTAGGGTTATTTTTTTTGATGACCCTAAAAACGAAACAGCTCCCAAAATAGGTAGGTTAGGGTTATTTTTTTTTATGACCTTAAAAACGAAACGGCTCCCAAAAATAGGTAGGTTAGGGTTATTTTTTTTGATGACCCTAAAAACGAAACGGCTCCCAAAATAGGTAGGTTAGGGTTATTTTTTTTTTGATGACCCTAAAAACGAAACGGCTCCCAAAAATAGGTAGGTTATCGACGACATCCTGTATCTATCACAGTGACATCCTGTATACATTACAGTGACACTCTGTATATAACATAGTGACACCCTGTATATAACACAGTGACACCCTGTACCTATCACAGTGACACCCTGTACCTATCACAGTGACACCCTGTATCTATCACAGTGACACCCGGTATATATCACAGTGACACCCAGTATATATCACAGTGACATCCTGTATCTATCACAGTGACAACCTGTATATAACACAGTGACACCCTGTATATAACACTGTGACACCCTGTACCTATCACAGTGACACCCTGTACCTATCACAGTGAACCCTGTATCTATCACAGTTACACCCTGTATATAAAACAGTGACACCCTGTATATGCCCTGTATATGGAGCAGCCTGTATATGCTTTGATACGCAAGGGCGAAGGGGCTGCTCTTCCCGCAGCGGCGGAGCAGTTGCGGAGCCCGACCGACTGTTTTGTATACATTGTGATGATTAGATATTTTGAATGTTCTACGTTTTAAATATGCGATCAAGTAATTGTTATACAAAATGAATATTATGCGTAATAATTTTATACATCTTAAATGTTATGCATAATGATTTTATACATTTTGAATGTTAGACATATTGAAGAATAGAGATTTCGTATTTAGAGCTTTTAAATGTTATACAAAATGAATTTTAACCGAAATGAATGATTATACGAAGTGATTTTATACGTTTTGAATTTATACGTTTTGATTTTATACCATTTAGTTTTATACGAAATAAGGTAGACCCGTACACAACACGGGAGGTAATAAAGAAAGCCCTCGATCGCATATTTAACTACCCTATTTGTGTAATATACTATATACTATGGCCCAGGTCCAATATATTTTATTTATACTACTTCCATAAGACTGAGAGTGAAATAAAAATGCTTAATTGAGCATTAAAATTTCGGCTATTACAACGCGAGTGATCCTTCTTTAATTCAATATAATAGTGATAAAAAAAAACAAAAATAAAATATATAATATTTAGAAAGGTTGAGATTGGGCTAAATTAATGACTAGGTATGTAATTAATAATACATAATTAACATAGATAACGCAAAAACACAATGCAAATATGTATTTTGAAAACTTTATCGAGCTATATGTCATAATTAAAGTTAAAATACATAATGTGTTCGTCATTCATCTTTATGAAATTATGGAGCTTTTGCTGAATTTCTAGAAGAAAAATATCCATTCTAAACTTCTTATCCTACTAAATACTACTTATCTCTATAAATATATAAATTTTCTGGACGTGTGTTTGTCACCTAACTCCTCCTAAACAACTGGATCGATAAGGATGATATTTGAGTGGGCCCCTGGACGGTTTGAAAATACAATTGGACCCGGTAGATGGCGCGGTGATCGCGTTTCCTGAGGTGGGACGAAGTTCGCCAGGACTGCTAGTAATCTTATAAATGTAAAACTTTTTGAGGATGTAAATGCAAGTAGACCAAGTCCTGTATTAAAACATAATTATACTATTATCCTGGTTAACAGTTCCCTTGGGATACATGTATGTATGTATGTAAACACTTTATTGCACAAAATAAGACAAATTACAGGGTTACAAGATTAAGGTATATGTACAGAGGCGAACTTATCCCAAGATATAAACGAAGATACTTATGGATATAAACGGGAATAAAGCAGTTGAAGCCGGGGGTAAATGCTAGTTGATCCTAATACTATGCATTTATTATCTTGAAATAAGTTCTTGGCAATGCTTCATGGAAATATGACTTGCATTAAATTTGTTAGGTTTGATCTAACGCAATACATTATAATAATGGTCTGACATTTAGAACTTAAGCCATAAAGCTGTTTTACAGACTAATATCTTGGAATCCATCTTCATTGTTACTTTCATTAGGAAACAAGGAGAAATCTTTAGAAACATTGAAAATGTAGGTATTAGAGACAGACAGACAGAGTCGCACCATGAGGGTTCCTTTCAGTAGCGTGGCGTCCAAAGAGCTCTATTCCTACCGGCTTGCCTAATATCAGGCAATATCTTTTACGCCACGCCACTGGTTCCTTTATACCATTTTGGTACGGAACCCTAAAAACTCTTTTCGCTGCTGAACGCTAAATAGTCCATTCCCAAAACCAACAGATCAGAGCACCTTGCTGCCCGAAGCGTTTCACAAGTGGCGTCTCCCGCTGCGCCCGCTCAGCCAGTCACGACGTTCACACGCACTCGACCTGATGCTTCAGGTTATGTAACTTTACACCGATATTGTATCAGATGAAGATTATCTTAAGTATGTGGTTAAGTTTTTAATGAACGCGTGATACGAGCACATAAATATTCCTTATAAATGGTACGTTACATACCTAAGAGGCCAGTAAAATAAGAAATGTCTCTCCTGACACATTTCTTAGTTTACTGTAGGGGAGACCGGGTATGGTTGTCTCACGGGTTGGTTGTCACAGCAGCCATTAAATAATACGAAACGAAGGTATAATTCCATCGCTCGGTGTTAAAAGATCGCAAGAGCTTCACCTCCTTCCCTACTTCACCAATCGATGCACTTATTCCTTCGTTTCGTATTATTTAATGGCTGCTGTGACAACCAACCCGTGAGACAACCATACCCGGTCTCCCCTACCCCTGTACCTGTTACCTTGCCTTCGCCTCGGCCGACAACGACAACTATACATGTGATCTGTGTGCCTACCATGAGTTGACTTTTCGATCGGCGCTAGCGAGTATCGAGCGCTCGATGACAGTCTATCTCTATCGTACTATTAGCGCGTGCGAGAGAGGCGCACTGACTCTCGATAGGTTAAACTCGCTAGCGCTGATCGTACACTAAACTCATGGTAGGCACACTGAGCCTTTGTTATTTACTGGCCAAGCTTTGTATACTATTTTTCTGTTCGATGGAGCCGGAAAGCAGCATTTTCGTTTAGCGGGCCGCCCCGCAAGATGACGCTTTCCGGCCGGAGGACAGAAAAAAGAATTTTTAGATTAATTTTCATAGACTTTAAAAAAGTTTATTAATAAGCTTCGGAACAAAACAATGATAATTAATAAGCCATGTTTATGATACCGTTTACTATGTTTTTACAATAAAATAATAATCATAGAGACGAATTACAAGCCTATAGGTTGTCCGGTAGTAAAATTCAGCTTTTAATTTTGCGATGACCACAGAAAAGACGCGATCATAATTATAACTTGCACTACATAATCTACATGACTCAAATCAGGCGAATTCTAAAAGGATGTAGAATAATGTAAATATAATTAAAACGAAAAGATATTATTTACAATTTTCTCATTAAATCACTTCTCTCTTTCTATTATCTTTTTCACAAAATCGCCAATCCTGTCGCAAGCAAAGTAAGGATGCAGAAGAGAAATAAATCCTCAGTTCTGCCACTTAACAACATAACGTCGTAATAACCAAGAAGTCCCTACTAGGAGAGGACTTTTTGTATGCAAAACAGCCCTTTGTATCATAAACCAAAGCGAACGAAGTCCAAACAGCCTAAACACGGAAATAAACTCCTTATTGTTCGACGGTTAAGTATCAGAATGGCGTGAACAGTCAAGTGGATTTGGTTCAGTTTGATCAGGCATAGGACTAATGAATGTGTTTCTCAGATGCTAGGACAATAGCCGACGTGTGAATGATGCACACATCGGCGTGTGAGTTTATATATTGGCTCGTATCACGCTCATTCATAAGTTAGTTAAGGGGCAGTCTGCTTTTTTCCTATTTGAAGAAGAACCAAAATCATTTACTCTGCAAATACCATAGGGGCATGATGCAGAGTGGGGGTTTATTAGGTTATTTTTTTTGCGTGTTTTGTGGGGGTTATTAAGTAAGTTTGACGAAGCATGTAGCGGATGATTTTCATGTCTCACTGTTTTTTTTTTCTTCTGGAATAAAGCCCAAAGCAGCGCTTCGTAAAGTGATATCTAAACAGAAGAAATGCCGCAAGAAACTCTTCATAACTTAAGAGTTTCTTTCAGCGCTTCCTTTCTTCAAAGTAAAATACATTTACACGATTTACGATAAAATGTGTTCCGTTATGTGTTCTGTTCTGTTCCGGTGTGGGAGTAAGACAGCCGGTGAAATTACTAGCATAGAGGCATTGTATCTTAGTCCTCAGGGTTGGCAACGCATTCGTAATATTAAGATTGCAAATGTCCATCGGCGTGAGAAGTCATTTACCATCGGGTGACCTGTGTGCTCGTTTGCCTGCCAAAAACTTGGCGCCGTATGAATTAAAAGTAAGAACTTTTCATTTATCTTCTTTAATGAAAACAATAGTACATTACACAACTAGGGTGGTAATACAAAGAAAAGCCAAGTTTGCGGCCCGAGCTGCAAGCAAGGGACGTAAATATGCGATCGAGGGCTTTCTTTATTACCTCCCGTGTTGTGTACATCATTTTATGTGTACACTTGGCCAGAAAGCGGCTTTTTCCGTACGCGCAGCGTGCGTAAAAGGCCACTTTATGGCCAGGTGTGGCATAAAAAAAAAATCTTTACTAATCCGCGATATGTAAAGCAATATTTTTGTTTTAATTAAAGGAGATAAATGAAAAGTTCATACTCTTAATTTATACGGCGCCAAAAAGGGTCACAAAAAGGGTCACCACTCAGCATTTTGGCCGTGGCGCTAATATGCCGACTGCAGGTAACTGCGGACCAAAGCGCGGGTGAGGGCCATGAATGCGATCCGACTTTTTCTTTAGTGGCCCGGGTGTGTAGGTATGTAGATAGTATTACGTTACCCGTAGCCGTTAGTGGTATTTTAGTGCCGGTCTTGCCGAAAGAAGATTCCATTTCCTGGCTAGGGACCGAGGTGAAATTGTAGAGGTACTGGCGGAAGATCAGCACTGTGTACCCCGCAGCATTCCATGAAAACATCAACTTTTTGTCCCTTACGAAACGCTATGGCACTTACCCTAATAAAACGTATTAGCTGCTAAGAAACACTACCAATCTTAAAGCCGAGTTATGATATTACAATGCTGATAATTAGCTTCCTGAAATTATTTCTCGGAAGTATTAAAACGGTGGTGTCCCTTACGAAATATTTTCATGGAATGCTCCAGCACCATGCTGAGTCAGCGCCTATTCTATACCACGACACATGACTCTTGGTGGGTATTCAAAAATTGTATAGACCTGTCAATAAAGTTTATAGTGTGATCTCTAGAATACTCTGTCTAGAATTTGTCATCATCTATTTGTGCTTTCTATGTCATACTGTATGGTCTAGGAGGCAAGGGTGAAATTTCCAACTTATTTCCTCATGAAAATGCTCTGTTTCTCCCTTATTTCGGTCTACTTCCGGTCACAAATCTCTAAGTCTGGCACCTCGGAGCGGTTGCGTTTGCCCAGGGGAGACCCGTAAACTTGCAAAAAAATCTGGAAAAATATCTTATCGCCTCAAGGATAGTTTTGGGTTTAATCTATAGTTTTTTATGCTGGTAATCTCGAGGTAACATTGCCAGACCAGTAGGGCGTTGCTAAATACCTGCCAGACTGTCCTGAAGTTGCAAGATTGGGGACAAAATTTATCTTATAGCCTCAAGGCTGATTCTTGCATATGTTGTTGTATACTCCCAAAAACATACCCTATCCAAAATGACAGACCATTAGGACGTTGCGTTCAGCCCCCAGACGAGGTCAAAGTTGTAGGTCTCAGGTACTAAACATATGAAAAATGGTAGATTTATACGTGTTATCTGTAAATACTCTATTTCTCCATTCTTTACGTGTACTCCGAGACACAAATATCAACGTCTGGCACCCCGGACTGGTTGCGTTCACCCAGGGGAGGATGATAAACTTGCAAAGATGCACGGAAAAATATCTGATCGCCACAAGGGTAGTGTTTGGTTTAATCTATAGTTTTTTGTGCTGGTAATCTCGAGGTAACATTGCCAGACCAGTAGGGCGTTGCTAAATACCTGCCAGACTGTCCTGAAGTTGCAAGATTAGGGCCAAAATTTATCTTATAGCCTCAAGGCTGATTCTTGCATATGTTGTTGTATACTCCCAAAAACATACCCTATCCAAAATGACAGACCATTAGGACGTTGCGTTCAGCCCCCAGACGAGGTCAAAGTTGTAGGTCTCAGGTACTAAACATATGAAAAATGGTAGATTTATACGTGTTATCTGTAAGTACTCTATTTCTCCATTCTTTACGTGTACTCCGAGACACAAATATCAACGTCTGGCACCCCGGACTGGTTGCGTTCACCCAGGGGAGGATGATAAACTTGCAAAGATGCACGGAAAAATCTCTGATCGCCACAAGGGTAGTTTTTGGTTTAATCTATAGTTTTTTATGCTGGTAATCTCGAGGTAACATTGCCAGACCAGTAGGGCGTCGTTAAGTACCTGCCAGACCGACGTGAAGCTCCAAAATTGGGGCCAAATTACAAATGTTGTGCAGTCTCTAAATATACTCTATACAAAATGACAGATCATTTGGACGTTGCGTGCATGCCGCCAGACGAGGTGAAAATTGTAGGTTTCAGTTACTAAGCGTGTAAGAAAGTAGATAGGATTAGTGCGTTCTGGCTCAACCCGGGAGCATTTTTCAGAAAATTTGGCTGCTGACCTTTTTTTGAAGATGGTGGCTTATTTACCTATTTTTACCTATACCTGAAATGGGTTTTGCTGTCTTCTTTGTATCCGACAACTAAAAACACGTCAACAGGACAGCAGCAGCGTATTTACAACATCAAAATAAGTTAAAAGTTCTGTAATATTAGCTTTCCCGTAAAACTCAATGATATTAAAAAAGTGGTATCCTTAAACAACATTAACGTTTTTGCATTAGAGTATAATAACACTACTAAAACCAATAGTGTAATAGGTTCTTTATACTTTACCAAATCACGAAAAGAACAGCATATTAACCTTTTGTACTTAAACAACGGTTATACGGGGCATTACTGTTTTATTAAAAACTTATCGCGTCTAGTAAACAAACAAATAACTGGACCACATGATACAATTTACATTTGTGATGGTTGTCTTTTGTATTTTGCGACTGAACAAAAATTAAAAGACCATAAAAAATATGACTGCGCTCACGTGGTGACAGAACTTCCAAGCAGTGAAAAAAAACAAAAAATTGGTACAATGAGCTTCAAGCAAACAATATAGTAACTATTTAATCAATTCCAACGTAAATTAAAACCACCATTGGTCATTTGCGTGCATTTGCGGATTTTGAATCGTTTCTTGAATCCGTTCAAACTTGTGAGCAAAACCCCACAAAATTATCTACTAATAATTTGCGTTCTGTAATATCCTATACTGTGCTCCACCAGACATCAACGTGGCAGTAAGTATAATGTTTGAGTAACAGAATTTTTAGCATTTAGACTTGTAATCGGTTGTCTTTTTGATAAAACAAACTGCATTTCAACAATGTATATGTTTAGATCAATAAAACATATAATTTAACTTATTTTGATGTTGTAAATACGCTGCTGTCCTGTTGACGGTTTTAATTATCGGATACAAAGCAGATAGCAAAGCCCATTTCAAGTACAGGTAAAAATAGGCGCCGTTATAAAGAGCGTCGGTCTTAATGGCAACGTCGCTGATTCGTAGATCAAAAGCAAACCACGTATACTTACATTAAAAAATCATTACACAATTACAAATATTACCAACTATTAGCAACTGGATAAACTACATGATTTACTAGAAAAATCTCTGATACTTTAAAAGAACATTTATAGCATTACAAAATTCGAAATATTACAAAACTTGCCTTCAAAACTAGTATTCTAAACATGAAAAAAGTGAAATTATTTCATATCTAACTTTCCTATGTATAGAGAATTCTTAGACAGTTTAATTAGTGTATGTACCAAGCTACATATGTACTTAATTAGGGCGGGGCTTAGGTAAATAAGCCACCATCTTGATCCTGATTTGACCAATAACAGCCCATGAAGCGGGTGTGGGAGGGGTTTGTGCCTAATTAGGGGGTCGCCTAATTAATGAAGGCGTCGTTTTCGCTAATGAGGGCGTCGCTTTGTAAAAAAAGAGGTCGGCAGCCAAATTTTCTGAAAAATGCGCTCCAGCTCACCCCCAGGTTTGAGCCAGAACGCACTACTCCTATCTACTTTCTTACACGCTTAGTAACTGGATCCTACAACTTTGACCTCGTCTGGGGGCTGAACGCAACGTCCTAATGGTCTGTCATTTTGGATAGGGTATGTTTTTGGGAGTATACAACAACATATGCAAGAATCAGCATTGAGGCTATAAGATAAATTTTTACCCTAATCTTGCAACTTCAGGACAGTCTGGCAGGTATTTAGCAACGCCCTACTGGTCTGGCAATGTTACCTCGAGATTACCAGCATAAAAAACTATAGATTAAATCAAAAACTACCCTTGTGGCGACCAGATATTTTTCCGTGCATCTTTGCAAGTTTATCATCCTCCCCTGGGTGAACGCAACCAGTCCGGGGTGCCAGACGTTGATATTTGTGTCTCAGAGTACACGTAAAGAATGGAGAAATAGAGTACTTACAGATAACACGTATAAATCTACCATTTTTCATATGTTTAGTACCTGAGACCTCGTCTGGGGGCTGAACGCAACGTCCTAATGGTCTGTCATTTTGGATAGGGTATGTTTTTGGGAGTATGCAACAACATATGCAAGAATCAGCCTTGAGGCTATAAGATAAATTTTGACCCCAATCTTGCAACTTCAGGACAGTCTGGCAGGTATTTAGCAACGCCCTACTGGTCTGGCAATGTTACCTCGAGATTATTAGCATAAAAAACTATAGATTAAATCAAAAACTACCCTTGTGGCGATCAGATATTTTTCCGTGCATCTTTGCAAGTTTATCGTCCTCCCCTGGGTGAACGCAACCAGTCCGGGGTGCCAGACGTTGATATTTGTGTCTCGGAGTACACGTAAAGAATGGAGAAATAGAGTACTTACAGATAACACGTATAAATCTACCATTTTTCATATGTTTAGTGCCTGAGACCTACAACTTTGACCTCGTCTGGGGGCTGAACGCAACGTCCTAATGGTCTGTCATTTTGGATAGGGTATGTTTTTGGGAGTATACAACAACATATGCAAGAATCAGCCTTGAGGCTATAAGATAAATTTTGACCCCAATCTTGCAACTTCAGGACAGTCTGGCAGGTATTTAGCAACGCCCTACTGGTCTGGCAATGTTACCTCGAGATTACCAGCATAAAAAACTATAGATTAAACCCAAAACTATCCTTGAGGCGATAAGATATTTTTCTAGATTTTTTTGCAAGTTGACGGGTCTCTCCTGGGCAAACGCAACCGCTCCGAGGTGCCAGACTTTGAGATTTGTGACTGGAAGTAGACCGAAATAAGGGAGAAACAGAGCATTTTCATGAGGAAATAAGTTGGAAATTTCACCCTTGCCTCCCATACTAGTATGTTTGTGGATGAATAAAGTTTTTATCTATCTATTTAAATTGTGTAGACACTATGGGCGATAGCAAAAAAACACCAGATTGCATATTTATGGTTCGGGCATAATTTCTGCAGCCTGCGACATTCTTTAATTTATTGTTTATGGTGTGTAATGTACACTTGTTCACGCTTGAGTAGGTTATGCATGGAGCACTTACGACGTGAAATCTACACACAATTTCACGTCTTTCAAGTCGTGAGGTAGTATATTCTGCCTGAGTTCTGTTTGTGATACTTATAGCCGAAGTAGGAGCATTCCATGAAAACATCAACATTTTGTCCCTTACGAAACGCTATGGCAGCTACCCTAATAAAACGTATTAGCTGCTAAGAAATACTACCAATCTTAAAGCCGAGTTATGATATTACAATGCTGATAATTAGCTTCCTGAATTTATTTCTCGGAAGTATTAAAACGGTGGTGTCCCTTACGAAATATTTTCGGATTATGGGATGCTCCAGTATCACAAATATACTAGATGAAAATTCTGTGCGCAAGGTCGCTTGGATAATTACGAGTAACCCTTATTAGTTTTGCACATCAATGTATTAACTGGTACCTATTCCGGCGTACAGGAGGGATGAGAGCCAGAGTGATCAATAAGCAAATGAGTAAAGACTGATTTCCTTGTGATCCTTTTGTAAACCTTTATTCTGCCCTGCAAAGCTCAAAATTCCTACTACTCTCATAGATTACGGCTTTTGGCTTAATGACGGCAGTATTAAACTAAGTAGTAAGTTAGAGTCTGTGCGGAAAGAGAATAGGATTTATTTTCTTTCCGCACAGACTTTATCGAGGTGATAGCGTTTACATACATATTTTGTTTAAAACTGCAGTTTCCATCATGTAGGTTGCATGCTTGTGTATCACTTGATAAATATAAATAACAGTATAAGCCTTTACAAGTTCACAGTTCAGGGATCGGCAATTATAAGAGACATATTGATTATGTTCGTCGTGCACGCGCCGACCTCTGACAATGGATAGACAATTGGATTCTCGAATTCGGTCATTTCAATGCCAATGCGCATTGTTTTTGATGGTACGCGATGTCTGTCACGCTAGAAGGGATTAACTTCCGTAATCGTACTTTGGAATAAGGACCTTATGTTGGTTAAAGAAGGTATAGTTTTGAAAGATCAGAATAATGGACGTAACTAAACAGTTGCGAGAAACCGCTCCTCATCGGAATTTGTGAAGATTTTGGTTAATTTTATTTAATACGGTCATTCTTGGAGAACTGATTCCTCTTTCTTTCCCTTTCTCTCCTCCTTTTTCTCCCTTTCCTCCTTTTCTCTTTTTTTCTTTTTTTCTCCTTTTTCTTCCTTTCTTTCTTTTCCTTTTTCTTTTTTTTTCTTTCTTTTTTCTTTTTTTTTTGTGGCAGCGAGATTTTTATTTATTTTTTGTGTTTTCTTGTTTATTTTTTCTATTTTATGTAACTTTTTGCTGTCATAAATAAATGTATTTTATTTCTTTCCTTCTTTCTTTCTTTCTTTCCACCAATATTGGCAAATTCCTCCTAAGAATCCGCCACAGTAGCACAGTATAATAGCAGTAATTTTTCTTCCTACAAAAGGTACATCGCGCGCTTGAATGTGTGCGCGCCGTGTACGAACGCACTACAAGCAAAGTTTTAAGAATGCGTAAGAATGCTCCAGTATGAATGAATCGCACTCATACAGACGTGCTAACGTGTCGCGCGCTCCTAAACGGCCGAAATTGGACTACTTGTTCGTTTTTACATTTTGACAGTAGCTTGGCATTTTTGCTTTTTGTATATAACTTAGTAGATCTTACCAATAAACTGTGGAAGTGTAACAGAAGGTAATTCAAGCTCATAACTGGGGTGTTCGCGGGACGATTCGGGTTCAAAGGACTCTTCACCAATTTGACACTTTTTGACAACGCAGATTGTAGAATGTATGGCGAGGAGGCAGAGACAATGTATTGTGCAAACGTAAAACAGATAAAGAATGGTGGAATTGGGTCATAAATCGAGCGTTTAAACCGCCTCACTTCTATGGACACATTTTTGTCGAAATCCCTGTTGATTTTAATCGGATATCAGACTATTTGTTAGAAGTGTGGGATCACTACCAAATATATTACAACGCCACATGCACACAAAATTAGCAGGTATTTCGACAAAAATGTATCCACAGAAGTTAGTTAGTTCTATGAACGCCACGCCACTACTGTTTAGGTACTACCGGTGTCATTGACTAGGTATTTCGATATGGGCTCGAACCACAAGACGTATAACGCATCTACTGTGACAGTATTGTAAAACTAGTTTACTAGACAGGATATCCCTAGCAACCAAATCACACATTAGACGAGACACATCGCGCTTTCATACATTATGTCACATATCGGGGCTAATTCCAGCGTTTGTCGCATACACTGCGGGCCACGGAAATGTCAAGGCAAGCATAATGCCCATATCATGACCACCGCAACAATAACGTGACGAAACCCGAAAATAAACACTCTTAATAACTTGCTTAGTTTTGACAGCTACAATTAGGGTACTGTCACGGTACGTCCGTCTGTCACGTCCGCACGTACGCGTAAATAGTCATTAGAGAATTTTAAAGATGGTATAAATAACATTTTTTGATGGGACACAGCACACATCTCCTCTGGATCCTGTCTTGGAAACATCGTTTGAGATGAAGATCTTTCTGGTTGGTTTTGTTTATAGTTTTTGTGGCGTGAAGTGTACAGTGATATTGGGTTAATAAACGAAAGTGTAACGATTTCATACGACAATGGATGAAGAACAATGTCTTTTGTATTGACATAGATGATATTGCGTGAATAGGATGCGTTGATGGGAGTTAACAAGTGGTTTCTCTTTTTGAATCTAAATATTGACAAATATTTTCATGATAATGGGACGCGAACAGGCTATTAATCCTTTAATTATTGACATTCGTTACAACTGCTGTTAAAGTTTAAGGACGAGAGGACTATTTTTGTAAAAGAATAATCTTTTTTAGTCCACAGTGTTGCTTATATTTACTTTAATCCTTTTCAAGTGATCCTAGTCACACGATTTTTTTTACTTCATTTTGTTTTCCTATCCATATTTTATCAATCACATCTTTACGCATGAAAAGGTAAAGAAAATTAAAAAAATTAGGTTTTCTTATTTTAAATTGTTTCTTTCTCCTATTTTCAGCTCATATGCCTGGCCTCCGGCCTGGCTTCTTCTGAGAAGCTGGATAGGAGTTACCTTCCACCACCAGGGTCTAAATTCTCAGGGGGTAGCCCAGGAGACATCGAAGTACCCCTTGAGTTTCCCAAGGAAACCTACTCCACTGGAAGACCTCAAATGGCTGATGGTAAACCTAATATAGAACTGGGCATCAACCGACGTCCAGCATCCACAGGGGCACCAAACAGCCAGAAACCTGGTTTTAATCGGTTCCAAAATGCATACACCATCCCCAAAACAACTACGTCATATGCTATAACTCAGACAACTACTTTCGATCCCACTGAGGACTATGACGGCATAGACCAACCTATTGGTTTCGTCAATGGCTCAACTAGAATCCAGCCGGTTTTTGCAGGTCAACAGCCAATCAGAGGACCAGGACAAGGGCCTAGCTACCAATACCGACCGGAACAGAGCCAACCATCAAGTGTAACTCCTTATGGAACTACGGCTCGACCACTGTTTCCTGGCCTCCAAAAAGGCCTGGGATATTTACCTCCAGCACCATCTACCAGTATTAGAGAACAGTCGCCTGGTCGAGTATCTAGCCAAGATGGTTTCAGCTACCCATCTGGACAGCCTCAAGGGCCTAAATACCAAGATGGACAAGTATCTATAAATCAACCAGGTTATGTGACGCCGGGATTCAACCAACAGAACCAGTATGTTGGCAATCAAAACGCTCCCTCATCGACTGCTGCACCTCAGTACCAAGCCGGTCAAAGGTTGACTACCCCTGGATCAATCCAGCAGAACCAATACCCAGGAAATCAAGACTTTCCCACGTCTACAACTGGACCTCAATTCCAAACCGGACAACAATTTACCACTCCTGGATTGAACCAACTACAGTTTGGAGCACGAGTGCCCAACCAGCAGGATCAGTATACAGGAAACCAGTATCAAGGAAATCTGGGTTTCCCCTCATCTACTATTGCACCGACCCCTGGATCGATCCAACAAAACCAATTTGCTGGAAACCAAAACATCCCATCTACTGCAGCGCCTAACTACCAAATTGGACAACGTTTCACAACCCCCGGCCAAAATCAAGTAGGATTCGTTCCTGAACAACAGAGGTTTGGGTCTCGCGTACCATATCAACAAATTCAAAGCCAATATACCGGAATCCCTTCGTCTACAGCCGCACCCCAGTTCCAAAATAATCAGCAATTTACTACTCCTGGCCCTATTCGCCAAAATCAATACCCAGGAAATCAGAACTTCCCATCAACTGCCGCTCCAGTGTATCAAGATGGACAACGTTTTGCGACCCCCGGACAATATCAAGGTGAATCAGTCCCGAACCAACAGATATTTGGGTCTCGCATACCTAGCCAACAAAATCAAGGCCAATATGGAGGAAATCAAAACTTCCCATCATCTACCTCTGCTCCGCAATACCAAAATGGTCAGCGCTTTACAACCCCTGGCTCACAGCAAAGATTTGAAACTCTTGAACAAAACCAGTTCCCTGGAAGTCAGACCTTCCCATCGTCGACCACTGCTCCTCAGTACCAAGACCAACGTTTCAGTACCCCTGGCCAACAAGGACCTCTACTCAATCAACCTAGCTTCCCTGGGTCTACAGTTGCTCCACAATATCAACAAACGTTTGCACCAACTCCCGGATCTCACCAACAAGGATTTATACCTAGTCAACAGAATCAGTACCAGCGACCGGCGTTCAATCAACAGATTCCATCGTCGACAACTGCGCCTGATAGGTTCGTTACAGGATCTCAGCCATATGGTAATGATGGCATTCAATCTACACCTGGCATGGCTGTGTCTTTCCCTGAATCACAAGGTGGCTTAACCGGAGGTCAACCTGGACCAACTTATGGAAGTACTCAACAGCCTACATCTCAGACTTTTGCAGGCTCACCTGTATATGGTACTGCTCCGACTACGCCTTCACGTTTTCCTAACCAAGGTTTTCCGACCACACCAATTGGATCCCTACCAGCAAGAGATTTCTCCTCCACGCCAGGCTTCGTTGGCGAAGGCAGACCACAACGCCCACAGACTGAAGGTGACAGGAATGCAGAAATTTTGAGCTATGAGAATGTACTTACACCTGAAGGGTACTCTTACAGTTATGATACATCTAACGGAATTCATGCTGATGAGACTGGAACAGTTGGTGATGGAACTAAAGCTCAGGGTGGTTTTTCATACACTGGAGACGATGGAAAAGTGTACAGTGTGTTTTATTCTGCCGATGAAAATGGCTTCCAACCTCGTGGTGATCACTTGCCAACCCCGCCGCCAATCCCTGAAGCAATCCAACGAGTTATAGATCAAGCAAATAGGGATAAGGAATCTGGAATTGAAGATGATGGTAAGACTAACATTTATTGCCATCACAGTTTTGTAGTAAGTAAACATTATCAATTTGTTAATGATGTTTTATTTTCACAGGTTCTTACAATGAAGATAAATATGGATACATGAAATACGAAGAACCCTTAACTCGGTTGATGCCACAAAATACAACAGTGTCTATGGTTAATGGAGTAGATATTCCGGATAGAACGGAAAGCAGAATTAGTGGGCCAAACAAGAAAGTATTTAAACATAAAGGAAACAAACTAGATACAAAAAAATATTCAAAAATAGACGATGGTGAAGATGTAGAATCAGATTTAGATCAAATCGATAGAACTGAAGAAAACAGTCGAGGTGATGTTAACATAGACGAAAATAAGAATAAAAATAGACTAGTTGGTAGTAAACGTCCAAAACCAATTAAGAACCTAGTCGTAGAAGGTAATAGGCTGAATAAATTAAAAAGCAATAAAACACCAATTAAATCTACAACCAGTTCTAAGGCTGATTCATTGCAGAATACTAAAATCATTAAAAATGGTCCTATTCGTCGTCCAGTAACGTCTCAAGAAGACGATGAAGTAGCATTAGATTATGCCTCTGATAGTGACATTTCTGAAGGAAAAGAAGACAACTATGACCAACCAGAATCTCAAGGTATTGATTATGAATCTGACCTGGTGAACTACAAGGACGATCCCAATAATAGAACCGATTTCCATGGTTTAAACAAGTACCTCCCTAAACCTAAAGGAACTAACAGAAAAAATCAGCTAAGTAAAAACCGACCAACCGTACAGGTTGACGGCACAAAACGACCGGTTGCAGGAGTAAGTAAAGTAGAACGGCCTGGAGATCGTAATATTCAGCCATCTCAAGAGACTGAATCTGGTTATACTGGTGAAACGCGCACTCGTATTCCTTCAAGAAAGAACAAGTTTGGTCAAAAAATAAATGATCAGTCAAAAGTAACTGATGAACCCTCCCTTGAAAGCGATGATAAGAAAAACATGTACAATAAAGACAATTCCAATACTGATGATGAATATCGCTCTGATGACGAAACTAGAACAGTAACAACTGATCGTACGGACAAACAAAGCATTGCTAAATTAAACAAGAAGACTTCTGGAAAACTTAGACGACCAACTGAAAATGAGCGCACAGGAATTTTTGACAACAAAGGAATCAAGCCATCATCAGATGAAGAAAAAGGTTACGAATATACTCCACCGCAGAGAAAATTTGATGAAGGAGTCATCAAATTTCCGTCTAGGAAAGGTCCTCAAAAGGGAATACAGACCACTTTACGTCCGTTCATGACTAAAAACGTATATGGAGATGACATCGAACCAACTGATGAAGACATTGATCAATATGGTGCTGTGAAACCCGGTCGCCCTGGACGCCCTATCACTACTCAAAAACAACAATATCCCGGATTTAAACAAGATGGTGACAGTTACAATGAAAGTCCAAACTCTGAAATGAATGAAGGTGAAAGGTTTGCTTCAACCAGGAAACCTGTTGGACAATACGGAACCACTTCCTCTCGTCGTCCCTTTGGAAGACCACAAACTACAGCTATGCCCCAATATGAGGGAGAAAACGTGATTGGTGAAGATAAATTCAATGAACCTACTATACAAGGATCTCAAACGCCCGGAGACAAAATATTCTACAATACCAACGCTCCCTTCAGAGGAACTTCTCAATCAGATGGTAATGTATTTAGTTCAACAACACCTCTGCCTTCATCAGAATCTGATTCCTTCAAGCAATATCAACGACCAGGACAATATCAGGACAGACCTAACGAGGGCATGTACGATGAAAATGCAGCAACAGGTGGAGAAACTTACAGACCTGGCGCTAGCAGACCTGGTCAAGCTCCAAGTACAACATATAGACCAAATTACAGTTTCGGAGACAGAACTTTAGCTCCAAATGGTCCTGTAACTGTGGATGGTTTCGGTCGTCCGATTCAAAGCACTAACGCACCTTTCGATGGCACAATTAGACCTACATATTCGACTGTAAGACCGACTAAAGGCCAGCCAATTGAAGAGAAGTTCAGGCCTTCTGTAGGACGATTCGGAGATACTACTCAGGGGCCTCTTGGTTACCAAAGTACTTCAGCACCTATAGGGGAAGACTTCAGCGGTCCGAAACAGCCTCAGAGATTCGACCCAGAATCTGGATATTATTACAAATAGATGATCTATACGACTTGTTGACTTATTGTACACGGATTTTACGAAATAAAGATGTTATTTTGATCATTATTATGTCTTTAATTTTATTATCATCTTCGTAATTTCCACCCACTGCACATGTGCTATTGAATACTTTGTCTCAGAAATTACCAACTCAAACAGTCGCACGCATTTTGCTTTTATCGCCTTCTAACGACTTTAACCAGGTAGACCCATTCATTTTTTTAGGTATAGATTCACCCTGTTTTTCACTGTTTTTGAATTAAGTCAATAACAATAAATAAATAAGGTAGTTTCGGCTTAAGAGTAGTTAATCATCCGACATTTGAATAAATAAGAAATTCTAAAGTATTCAGTCCATTGGACAGTTTCTTAAAGTAGAAACATTGTGCTACGCAGATAAGTGAACTCACTTATCTGCGTAAATTAATACATTTTAAAGACAGCACGACTTATATTATAATGATTCCGATTTCAAGGTTTTCCTGGAAACCGCGTGACGGATAACGCACGATTTTTTTTAATTTTAAATGAAACGATGTATAAGGTTAACCGGGGTGCGTCTATGGGGCAAATGCGTTTTTAAAAGATTCTATTAAATCTGAAGTCTTTAAAAGTACCTCTACCCTACCTGCATATAGTATATGCTGTATGCCAAGCGGGTAGGGTTATAGGGGTAGATGTAAGACTTCGCGTTTAACAGAATTTTTAAAAGATGAATTTGCCCCCACCGACGCAATCACTCCAGTTGACCTTAACTATATCGAGTATACATGATTTGTGCATTGAAATATAATGTTGTATGGTTGATAACGCCTAACAAAACTGACATTATTTGCCCCATAATGCCCACTTTTGCAAACTTCTATTGTCAGTCCTGCGGTAGGACATGTCGCTCTCGCATCGGTTTATTTAGCCACCAAAAGCGATGTCTCTCTAACATTGCACCATGAATCGTCTATTAGACACGAAGGCCTATGATGATGATGAATGCCCACTTTATAAAATTAATACGTCTTACCTTACGTATCAAGAGGTGTTGATATTTGATCACATATGACAAGATTGAGTAGGAAAAGTTTGAGTAGGACTTTCGGAAAGGTTGCATATCATTTAAAAGACAAAAGTCTGTAATAGGTTACTGTTATAATTGTTACAAACCTATTCATTTGATGCTATAGTTTTCAATTCAGCACTAAGTAAGCAAGTAAGTACTAGCTCCATCCCCGTCCGTGGGGGCCGATTTTGAGCGTAAGTTACGCTTCCATACTTATTATATTTCGATGGGATTGTGAAATTTCTATCTAAGTAACAGATCCTATAACGATACCTTTTGTAATCCAATCTGTACCATATAAAAAGTGTTCAATAACTATTACAAATCAAAGTTTATAGACACGATGACATAACATAAATCTCAATTGGTGTTAAAAAAAACCTTTTACCATCTTGAATTCTTGACTTGACTTCGATAAACGGACAAGTATTTACTTTTGCCGAACAAAAGATCAAAGCTTTGTAAGCGATAGATAAGTGAGACGCATAATAACAGTGACACGAGTAGTGTGGCCAGGTACAGTAAAGTAAAAATCGGGGCTGCAATTTGGAACGAGCACTACAAAGTGCCAACTGCTGCCGCCAATTCCGAATCTTGTACTCTATCATTAAAGGGCTAGCAGTGTACAAGCTTAAAAAAACAAAAGCAAAGCTGGGGCCACATTAACGGAAAACGCCGTTATCATCGCGATGAAGAACGATCAACGCTAGTGTAGCCATGACTTATTTTACTTCACATTGACATGTATAACCAGTATGATTTTTTTCATCACACTTGCTCGAAAATGGTGTCATTACACGTAGGTTTTGCGGGCCGTAAATGACCTATTACGCCCTAGGGCGTAATGGTTTTCTTTTTAAATTTGAAACGCTGGTTCTGTTTTACTCTTATTTGTCATGTTATTTTATTTAGGTTAAGTAAGGTTATTTTAATCAGATTTCCTCACAAGTGTGATGAAAAACATTGTGTGTGCCACGGGCGGTAAAGGAATTACAAACTCGTGTTGTTAAAGCCCTCGGCTTCGCCTCGGCCTTGTAACAAACACTCGTTTGTAATTCCTTACTTACCGCCCTTGATACACAATGTACTATTTTCTCTCTAGAAAGGAGACTGTAGGGCGCCCTGTAACAAGGTGGAGTGACGACATTCGAACGGCGGTAGGTGGTGACTGGAGGAGGAAAGCTGAAGATCGAGCTCAGTGGTGGGCCATGGGAGAGGCCTATGTCCAGCAGTGGACAGATTTTTTCAGACCTGATAAGTTTTCTTTATTGTCCTCATCGATTGGGTGCTGCCACCTATTCCCGCACGTTCATAAATAAAATGTAATTTTAATGTTTCAAACCCCAGCGCTCGCCATAATATCAAATTATGTACAATTCCTATATTACCTAAATATTGCCACATTAACCAAAACTCGTATGGTAAGGGAAAAAATCGCGAGGAAGCCTACAAGCTGAGGTAACTTAATGTGTGACTATGTTTGCGTCGGTCTGGTGTCCCTGTCACAAGGGTTACGAAGGTCAGAGGCAGTCGCTCCATCGTAATAAACGGACCTACTAAATCTGGGATTATAGTCAAAGCGAATCCTGAAAAAAGGGGAAACTGCTAGGACAAGACAAATATGATGCACGAGTTACTATAAAAAATAGTGTAATTGCTATACACGTGCCCTCAATACTTATATTGAGGGCACGTGTATAGCAATTACACTATTTTTTATAGTCACTCGTTGTCGAGTTGTCTTAATTCCTCATAGATCCATTAGAACAAAATTTTGGACGAACCAGTTTTGAAGTATCCAATTAAAAAAGAACCTTTCAAATCGGTTCATAAATAATGGAGTTTTATGGTAAAAAAACGCAAAATAAAACAAACAACCGACTATAGGACCCTTTCTGGAGTCAGTTAAAAATTGGGCCAATTGGCGTCTAAAAGTATAGGTAGGTCCAGTAGCCTTATCATGCTACGCTTTGTCACGCGATAAATAAATGATAAAGCATCCGTCACTCTCACACACTATTTGTCAGAACGCGACAGATGCTTTATAATTTATTTATCGCGTGACAAAGCGTAGCATTATAAGCTTTCAGGAGAGTTGAGGTGAATGATTACATACACAGCTACATGAAGAACTCATTGCAAAAACAGTTAATGAATGAAATGACTGAGTGAGTAAATAAACACAAGGCCATAGTTTAAAGAAACTTTTTGGTCTATCTCGCAATTCACTGTTGAACTTGCTATCGGTACGAAAAAAGAACAGTAATTTCAAAATCCTGCAGTCATTACATGACGTGTTGTGTGCGTGGCCTCAACTCTGCTGGAAGTGGAACTATCTATCACAGATAACCACCCCTGAAATTCGGGACGTTCCGTCTAATTCGTGACTTCTAGCAACACTAGACTTGAGTCATTGAACTACTGATGCAACCGTGAAATTCAACAAAAAGCTGCCTCGCAGTGCTTTAAGCTCCATCTCTGGGTCGTTGAGTACACTTTTCGGACCTTGAGTGATGTTTGGATGTAACCATTGTACTGGGCTAACTATCGAATCTGTTGATGTAGTGTGTGAATCATTTACAAGATGGCGTATACCTCGTGTATTTTTAATATTTTAAGTAAGTTTATGTAAATTTGAATGCGCGGGCAATCCGTTTTACTTAATTACATGCTCTTATTTTGGAATGCGCCGTAACGCAATGGTTGTCTGTTACTTATACTATTAATCGTTGTATACCTATATTTTATTTTCTTGAGGCCACAATGATATCTGCTTTGTTCTTAAGTTGTTTAGTAGAAATAGAAAGTTCCCTTTGGTACGATAATTTTGTTTGGTGTAACTAATACAGTTTAAATAAAAAAGACTAAGATCCCACAATAATAAAAAAGCTATTTCTTTGGTTCAAAAAATTATTAAAAACAAAACTTCCTAAACTTTCTGAAACACGTAAACAACAATAGATGGCGTGCCGCTGGAGGTTTTATAATCAATCAATGGCTGCAATCAAGAGCTGAAATACTTTGAGGCATCTGCACAAAAGTTTTTAATAGTAATACGAGCAATTAATAGATGGCGATAATTTAAAGCTCAGATTAACATGAAGCTTTTGAAAGAAAACTTTAAAAGTTGTGTGTACTATTAGCAAAAAAGCATTAATTACAATTTATTACCTACTAGCTGTCCCGGCAAACTTCGCTTCGCCTGAGATTTTTTAATTTTTGAATATTTTAATAGTTATTTTGTCATTCGGGTCAGAGGCAAAGAGGTTAACTTCGAGGGCACATTCTCCAGATCTAATTAAGTTAATTGAAATGAAATGAAATGAAATGAAATAATTTATTTCTGCAAGTAGGCCTCAAGGGCTCTTTCACATGTCTGATTCTTTTGGCGCTTCGGCAGATGACATTCTGGTGAGAAGAAGCGCCGGAAGAAACTCACCAGTTTCTCTTTTAAACACATTACAATAATTGTGACAATATTACATTGCATATCACAAACAACTACTTAACTAAATACATTTCAATAAACATAAAACTACAATTTAAGAGATGTAAAGGGTCTCTAGGCGTCAAAACAAGATAAATTACTAAGAAAAATAGAAAATAAAAAGGCATATACTAAAATTAATGGAGATGTAAGGGGCCTCCGTTGTCAAAACATGTTTTGGGGGTGTAAAGGATCTCCAAACGTCAAAATACAAAATGGGAAACGAGAAATAGACTATAGAACTATCATTACATTTACATGGTTTACACAAAACGAACGTACAGAAATGTAAAAAAAAAAAAAAAAATCTGTGACTCACAAAACTTAAAAACTAAAATTAAAACAATTTTTCTTAGAGATGTATGTCGTCTCTAAGCGTCAAGACATTTGCAAGTACAAAACAGATTTTTTAATATAATATAATCTACATTCCTCAGAGATGTATATGGTCTCTAAGGTTTAATGTGAATTATTTACAAAAACGGACTCTATGCGTTCAAGCTATAAGATAAAACGTTAACTTCAATTGAGAACAAGATGTAGTCTCTCACGTCAGTTCTATTAAACACTAGTATATAATTATCTAACACATTCAACATAGCCCATGCAAGCGTGAACAGACCGGACCCCACAAACGGCACCCGTTCACGAGCATGACGCGTATCTCAGCCATCGCCTCCCTCAACCATATTTTAGGGAAGGTTGCGACCCGATCAACGACGCCACCGTAAGCAAAGCCCCTTAAGCGAGCATGACATGCTCAAGCTGCCGGACATTGAAACTAAAATAATTTGTCCGGTGAGAAACGACAAAATGTGCTCTCATGTTACATGGAGGATGGGGCTATTAAGATTTAGCAGTGTGAAAATGAATATTTGCTACAAAATTTAACTACCTACTCACTTAAAGGCGTTCTTGTCATCTAGAAAGTCACTGACGGTGTAATACGCCTTGCTCAGCAAGTGCCGCTTTACATGCGATTTAAATTTGCTGGGCGGTAAATCCACTACACCGGAGGGTATTTTATTATAAAAGCGTATACAGTTCCCCACGAACGACGTACTAACTTTACGGAGACGATGGGCTTGCACAACCAGTTTATTTTTACTTCTTGTGTTGAAGTTGTGAACGTCACTATTGAGCTTGAATTTCTCTAGAAACTAATGTTGTAATAGTATATAAGAGTCAATTTCAAAAAAATTGTACACAATTAAGGGATTTAACTAAAACAAAACTTAATTTATTCCTCTGTGTTACGAAAGTTACCCATATAGTTTGTATTTTGGTTTTTGTTTGGATTTTGTTTTTATTAGGCCCTTAACTATGAACATTTTTTTTAAAATGACTCATAAATGAGCTGTCATAATCCCAACACTGTCATTGTTGACGTTAATTTTTGACTAACTCAGAGGTGTCTTTTAAAATGGTAATCAACTCAATAATAATTTATTTTGTATAATCGAATTTAACAAACAGCGATATACCAGGTAGCTTCTGTTGACGTACGAAACAACCTGTCGAATTTAACGGAAATAAAAAAAAACACGGTGTAGCTATATTATAATTATGTTGATGACTTTTTAACCAAATAATTTCTCAACACATTTCTGTTCAACATCTTTAGCCTCGTAGTGACTATTACGCGGCCAAACCGCTGATCAGTTAATTATACTGTAAAAAAAATAGGTACCCAACTAGACTTTTTATACCTTTTTTCGAGGTTAATTGGTACCCTTGGCGCCTTGCCCTCCGTCCTTGAGACCTGAACTTGACATGAGCCGGATGTGGCCCAATAGATGGCCCCCTCTGACCCCCATTACGCGCGCAAAAACGGACAGACGGACAAAAAGCGGTTGCGTAAGTCATCTGCTTTTTTGATGGTTGTTTTATGATAGGCATTCGATCTGAGGTGGGAAAAAAAGGAAATTAGCGATAGGGTCAATATTGACCCATTAATCCATTATGTCAGACATTTACGAGTGGATTCCTAGTTGATTTACTTTTTCAGGGTTCCGTACCCAAAGGGTGCCAACGGAACCTTATTACTAGGGTTATTCTTCAGAAATATGTCTACGGTCACCTCATTCATCTGGCCCTTTTTCATACTAAATGTATGGAGACAGATGAATGAGTCGCAGACATATTTCTGAAGAATAGCCCACTAAGCATCCGCTGTCCGTCTGTCCGTGCGTCACGTGCGGCTCTTGAACAGCTTTTGAACCGTAATAGATAGAGACTTGACATTTTCAATTTTTCACAGAATGTGTATTTTTATTAAAAAAAAAAAAATAAAAATAAAAATAATTTATTTCAGAAATCAGGTTCCATATTTTGTTAGTAAACAACTTATACACTATGTTAGTTGCACGAAATCAAATAAAATAATTATTACACATATTAACAACTGTTTAGTATCAAAACAGACCCTTTCCCCTCCGCCGCCTCACCGATCCCTCGGCATCACATGCAGATCCACGAAGCGGCCGAGGACGGCCGAGTCTAGCCTGTCTGCGATCATCTGCAGAATACTGTTGCCGCTCCCCCGCACACGCCGTATTATGGACGCCGACTTTTTGCGCATTATAGTATAAAAGTCGTCGACGGCCGCGTCCGCGAACATTCCCGACGCGCTGCAATAGCGAGGGAGCCGCAACAGTGCCCTGAATACATTATTATATTGCACTCTAAGTGCGTTGTACTCTCGCTCGTAAAACTGACCCATAGACCGCTCGTTATTGCCACCATAACAACAAATAAAATAAAACATAAAAAGGGGTCGTCATACGATAAACGTGTTTTGGGCGTCTTTTTGCTCGACGGTAGTACAGAACCCTTCGTGTGCGAATCTTTTTATTAAATTGGCTTATGGATGAAAGAACGGTACGAGGTAACAATATACGTTAAAAGTTAAAACCAATATACTTAGGTCAATTCTCCGCGCTTGAGAAAAGCACTATACATAGGCGTGAAAAGGGATTGCCAGCCTGGTAATTATCTGGCCTCGCTCTCGCTCGGCTATCTATATGAACTCGGCCGACAACTACTTACTTCGCTGCCGCTATCTCTACGACGCCGCCACCCGTGTTCGCGTTTGGCCTCTAAATAGGGTCCATTAGTTCGATACACACGTTCACATAAGGACAGGTTGACCCGCTTCATCCTTCCCGCTGGTCCGCTGCTCACTCTGAGCAATCAGCGAAAAGTCAAGGTGGCCCTGGCCAACGACCTGGTTCGACCCCAGGCGTTCAGGCCCCCACCTAGTCCGATACTATCGTGGTAGGCAGGGCAAGGTGACCTGGTTCGACTCCAGGCACCCCCGGTACTCACCCAGCCCGACCTGCGTGTCGACTGTGTGTGTCACACAGTCGGACACCCAAGGGTGGTCTGGCTAGCGACCTGGTTCGACCCCAGGGAACGCCACGGCCAACCACCCGGTCCGACAATCGCTATCCCCGGGAATGGGTTGCGAGTTTGTCAGTTAAAAAAAAAAAACTAAACAGGGTTGAAACAAGCAGTTTTTTGCATGAAAGTTTAACAAGCTGTAACTTGAAAACGGTGATAGATATTAACTTAGGTTATTTGGAGGAAATAATTTACTAAGGCTAAACAATGCCACATTATGCGAAGCGGTATATTAATGCCGCAATTGTATTTTGATTGATACATTTGCAATATGACAGAAACACAAGGATACAAAAGCCTCATTATGCATTTTATAATACACATCCAAAACCTTGTTTCTAAATGCTAATCATCTATTGTTATCCGTGCCATTTAAATTATGCATTAATAAACAAACAACGATATATCCTAATTATTACTAACATCTAATCCAATGTACCCACAGGCTGTGGCCTTTTTCTACGCGGAGAGAAAATTCCATTTCCATGCCAGACGACGTAATTAGTACGTTACCTACCTAGGGCGGTAAAACAAAGAATGTCTCAAATCGCAGGTATTTGACGCCCGAGCCGAAGGCAAGGGCGATAAATATGCAATCTGAGGCTTTCTTTATTACCACCGTACGAAATTTTACGTCTCCCCCAGGTTAGGAAGTGGGATTTACCGCATGCGTTGCGAGCAGTTATTGCGACTTTATTGCCAGGTGTAACGAAATAGTACATTACACACTTAGGGCAGTATAACTATGAATGGCCCAGATCGCAGGTGTCTGTGCCGCAGCCGCAGGCGAGGGCCATAAATATGTGATTTGAGGCTTTTCTAATTAACGCCGGTGGTGTGTCCACAATTAGAGTCTTCCCTTGGCCAACAAGTGGTATTTTCTTCCCGCGCAGTGGGTGGAAAATGCCACTTACGGTCTAGGGTGACGTAAAATTACGTACACACCACTGGTAGTAACAAAAAAAGCCCCAGATCGATCTGGAACATTCTTTATTTCACCTCCCTTGGCGTGTAATATACTCTTTCCGGCCTACTACCTAACTTACAGAACAAGCGTTCTAAAATGAAACTAGATTGTAATCACCAACGGCAAAGGTAACTTTGGCATGTACAGAGTATTGACATGATTCATTTGTTAATATCAAGGTGAGAAAAAAAACAGCAAAGTGCGAGACAGCCTCGCGCGCAAGTGTTCTGTAGGGGAGACCGGGTATGGTTGTCTCGCGGGTTGGTTGTCACAGCGGCCATAAAATAATACTAAACGAAGGAATAAGTGCATCGATTGGTGAAGTACGGAAGGATGTACAGCTCTTGCGATCTTTTAGCACCGATCGATGTACTTAATGTTTCATTTAGTATTATTTTATGGCCGCTGTGACAACCAACCCGCGAGACAACCATACCCGGTCTCCCCTACCATCTCATAAAGTTAAGATTTCCGTTTTGATAGTGTTAGTTTTGGTTTTAATTTTTATGTATCTTTTTAAGACTGTTATTGGAATTAAATAATTATGCTTAATTGTTTTACACCAAGTTTAAAGTCAGTAACAAGGTAGAACTACTCGTAAGTGAAAATGGGCTTGCAAGATTTGACCTAAATTCGTAATTCAATGGAATTACGAATTCAATGGAATTACGAATTATGGTAAAATCTTGTTCTTGTTTGAGTAAAATTTTTTAAAGAATGATAATGTAAATAATCATAATTTTGCCGATCTAATAGAAGGTTTTTAAATATCTAACCTTTGGTTAGGTTTACTTTATACGGGACCCTAAAAATGAATCATTTCGTAAGTTGAACATTCCAGATCTGTAAAGCTTGGCCTCTGACCGCGCAAATGGATGCAGAGTGCATTCTTGCGTGTGCACGCGCACTTTAATAAGAGTTTCAAGGAATTGACATGATTTTATGTTCGGATGAGTCAACAAATGGTGCAGTAAGACCCACACATATATATATTGTGTACCTTATTCCATCGTAATAAGATACCTAATGTATACATAATTACTTTTTCATCACACTTGCTCGAAAATGGTGTCATTACACGTAGGTTTTGCGGGCCGTAAATGACCTATTACGCCCTAGGGCGTAGTGGTTTTCTTTTTAAATTTGAAACGCTGCTTCTGTTTTACTCTTATTTGTCATGTTCAAAGGAAACGCCAACTTACTTTCTTAATTTTTATCACTAAAATATTTATTTAAAGATAACTGTAATTACAAATAGGTACATATAAACACATATTTCAGTAACATTAATTAAATGTTTAAATAATATATTTCTTTATTTTGCAAATATAAAATCAACTAAAATGGCCGTTACCGCTATGGTTTCCGAACGTGACTTGACGTTCGCATTGTCTATGGACATATGTGACAAATGTCACTGTCTGTTTTAATATTTTCTTGTCATACTGGGTCGAAAAGTAAGGTTATTTTATTAAGATTTCCTCACAAGTGTGATGAAAAACATTGTGTGTGCCACGGGCGGTAAAGGAATTACAAACTCGTGTTATTAAAACCCTCGGTTTCACCTCGGGCTTATAACAAACACTCGTTTGTAATTCCTTACTTACCGCCCTAGATACACAATGTACTATTACGACTATCTACCTTTTTGGCGTATGCCTGTCGTGGTTTTGAAGAGTCCGTGAAACAAGTTAGAGCTTTCCTACATGCACAACTAGCCTCTTTGTTTATATTTAGAAAATTACTGTTGTTGTGATATTTGTGCAGTTAAAATAAATACAAAGGTACAGATGTTTTGCCTGGAACATGGCAAAAATATACCTAATCAGTAGGCGTATGATACTACGCTTTGTCGCGCGATATAAATATAAATGATAAAGCATCCGTCACTTTGTGGCAAATAGTGTGTGAGAGTGACGGATGCTTTATCTATTATCGCGCGAAAAAGCGTGATAAACCTACAGGTGACAGTATGAAAAATTAATGGCTAGTAACTTTTCCACGCTGAATTTAAATTTGCAAAACCTATATGAATATGAATATTTAGCGTTTTAAACGATTTTTAAAAGATCAAAACCTATTAATAAGAAGATGATATGATGTTTGTGTAAAATGACGTCATTTCACTTTTATTCCATACAAACTTCATACTATTTGAGCGTTTTGACACTTCATAAAAAGTAACTGATTTGATTTGTCAGGAAAATAGCCTATTTAAACCGAGAGCCTTTATTGGTCTGTAAAATTTATTGAACTAAGCGCTAAATGTCAAAATAAGCCCATGCCACGTTACTTGTAAAACACTGGTATCACAAATACTCAATCAAGTAATCAAACGTGAAACTCAATGCACCTTATCACGCATCCTTATAATCTAAATCAATCCCCCGATTACATCATGATTACCAATCATACCTTCGGACGATAACTCTTCGTTGCGCTAGGCCCCGCCCACAATCTAACAGAGCTTCACTACCGTGTAGCATAAACGGACGGTGTTGATAAGATAAACATTGCGGTTACGCCCTTTTGTGGTAGAACGTAACTAGTGCTCTGCGGTGACCTAATGACCTATGCGATGAAGTTTGCTTGCGAAATTTGGTTCAAATTATTGATTAACTAGTATTTGATAATTGGGAGTATGATGGTTTTGACAAGAGAATACTCGTCGTCGATGCTAGTGATCGAAAAGCGCGGGCCATTATGTTATTTCTTTCCATGAAATGGCAGATTGTAGAAAGAAGTCCCATTATTATATAAGGAGCTTTCCTATGTAATCCAAGGATTATAAATGAATTTCCAAAACCAAAAGTTTGCCCAAATCAACCAAGTTTCATGGTGTTTTTCAAAAGAGGATAAGAGGGCATTAGTCTGTAGTTTGAATGCCATAGATGCTTCTTTAGGAACTTGAACTTGTTGTTCTTGTTCTGTTTTTTGTTGTTGTTGTTGTTTTTTGTTGTTTTTATCTTGTGCTGTCATGAATAAATGTATTTTCTTTCTTTCTTTCAAGGGAACCCCTAAAAATCTGTAGAAAACCCCATATTTTGGTATACAGACACTGTAAACAGAACACCGATAATATCATCGTGTTAATCGATCATCACTTCCTTTACAAAGTTACCGTCATCATACTCTGACTTTATGAACATAGTTGATGAAAAGATTCCAAAACATTGCAATTTTCAAAGGAGCCTGCATAAAGACATTAAGAAGTATATTCGTGCTATGAAAAGAAATAGCACCACTGATTGCCATGAAAGCACTGACCTTCGTCGCAACACTGCAAATACTGGATTATCAAAATATAACGGACCATCAATCAAATCGTGAATTGTAGCAAATTGCAGATCATTTATAGAATAAAGAGCTTTGATGGCCTCTCGTGATACACCGCTCAGCCGAATTGAAATCAGACTGTTACTAATGTTTGTTTTGAAATGGATATTAAGGTGATTGTTTATTTTATGATATTTCATTTTACTGTGTGGCACACGGTTAATAGTCATTTCATTTTACCTATTTGGGACATTATCAGCATTAAAATACAGAAACATACAAAATGAATTGGTAATACAAACGCCAGTGTCCACTAAGGAACTATCAAAAAGACAAATCAAAGAAAAAATAGCTCTTAAAGCAACATCAGTTGTGTAAAAAAAAAGAAAAAAAACAAGGAAGGAAATAAGGAAGAGAAAATGGTATTGGGTCTAAGAATGAACAAGAAAAGATGTTGCTGCATTTGTTTTACGAAATAGATTAGTGATGTCTTCTAGAAGACCCTTCTCAAGGGCGCTAAGTAACATTACAAAGATAGGTACGAATTCGATAGCTTAAAATCGCAGTCTTCTTGGGGCCTATAGTCAGGTCAGACTACTTTTAAACCCATGTTGGCCCGTGCGACTTATTTACAAAATAAAGTTTGTTTCATTTAATCCATTGAATGCGCTTCATATTAGTATCAAGCGCTTAAAATATATAATTCAGCAAACTGAGCTCCGCAAACAATTTGGAAAGCCATGAGTACATAAATAACTATAAAACAAAGTAACCACTGAAGACGTGTGGCTCAACTTTGCCCCTGTCATCACTTACCATGGGTGAGACTGGGGTCAAACGTAAGCCCATTTGCTACGATTAGAACAAATGCACCCTGCTGTGGCTGTCTGCGCTGTCTGTCTGCTCAATAGTTCAACGGCCATTCAACAGGTTTTACATTAGGATTTCATCAATGAGAATTAACCTGTTATGGCCAAGATTTACTACATAACTAAGTATATGCTTCATGAAGACTTACCCTCTTTGACTTTATTGCTACGTATATTTTAATATCCTTTATGCCACACCTGGCCATCTGGCCAAGTGTAGACATAAAATGATGTACACAACACAACATGGGAGGTAATAAAGAAAGCCTTCGATCGCATATTTATGTGCCTCGCTTGCAGCTCGGGCCGCAAACATCTGCGATCTCGAGCTTTCTTTGTATTACCACACTTACTAGTTGTGTAATCTACTATTACAGTGCTCGCGTTACTAACGTTTTCACTGTCAGATTAACGTTCGCGTCTTTTCGGTGGACATAGTTTAGTTTAGTTTATTTCTTCTCAAATTAGGGGAGACCGGGTATGGTTCTCTCAGGGTTTGGTTATCACCGCGGTCATAAAATAATACTAAATGAAGTTATAAGCGCATCGATCGGTGTTAAAAAACTGCAAGAGCTACACCTTCTTCCGTACTACACCAATCAGTGCAATTATTTCTCCGTTACAAGTTTCACATAACACATTAAAGTTTACTATTCGTAAAGTGATATGCGAAATTAAGGATTCCAGGGCCTAATTGTCTGATAAAACTTTACGAGAACAAAATAACGTTCTCTCTTCTACATAATTATAATCCGATGTAATAGCAACATAAACATAACACAATGGTGTCGAAGAAGCGCAAGCCGCGCAAGAGTCAGTGTGGTACTGCAGAACCGGTTGGTTCTGGTCTGCGGGTCGCCACACCGAGCAAGGCGCTATATGTATCGCGCCTACATTACACCGCCACGGCTGATGAGGTGGCGGAGTACGTTCGTCAGAAGACCGGCTTCTCGCTGAGGGTGTTCCAGCTGCGTTCGCGCCACTATGTGCACTTCAGCTCTTGAACTGAGAAATACCCCATTAAACCTTTCTTTCGGTTTTTCTTGGGTGGATTTTCGTCCGCAACATTTGTATGCCAAACTAAATGTATGGCATACAAATTTGTATGGCGAAAATCCACCCTCTTGTTATTTTTGCCATCTCCTACTAGATGATCCTGGTTCTCAGTTCGCCGGTTTTCTTAAATATGTTTCCTATAGAAGGCTGGACTGGACTGATAGATAATAACTGTTTGTTCAAAAAATACACCTCCCAGGCATTGGCACCAGGATTTGATGATGGGATCATGGAGAAATGAAGGACTATAAATATTATAGGCATAGCTATAGCGATTTAAGCGTAGTAAGAATGACACCGCCTAGGAAGCTAGAGGTCCCGGGTTCAAAATTTCAAATCCTGGTAAGGGCAAATATTTGTGTGGTGAGCACGAGTATTTGTTCCTGAGTCATGTTTTCTGTCTATTTAAGTAAATATTTATCTATATAAGTATGTATATCGTCGTCTAGTACCCATAATTCAAGCATTGCTTAGTTTGGGATTAGATCGATTTGTGTAAGATTGTCGCCACAATGTTTATTTTTATTTATTTACAAATCCGTTATTGAATATAATAAATTAGAATTGCTCAAAAAAAAGATATGGGCAAGAAAAAAATGCTCTGGGCATATATGGATTAAGTACTTAATTGTATATCTTAAAAGCTTATCTTTACTTTTAATCGTAACCTAACAGAAAACATGTCCTCGAGCATCAGAAACCAAATTATAAATGCTAATGTTATGCAGACGGCCAATAAATGAATAAACGTTGCATCTAATCGGCAGATCTGAACCGATCGAAACAAACTTATTGAAGCCGGTCAAAGAGTCTGTACCGTGGACTTAAATGGTGCATCGTCGGAACTAAATTGCACAAAAGCTAAGGAATTACGACTTTATGATTTTGTAATAAAATCAAAATTAGAGGGACCTTGTATGTTGTTTAAGTTTGTCTTCTTTTTTGAGTTGTGATGTGGTTTAGGAAGATGTTATAGTTGTACAAAACTGTCAAAAGACCTGACCGAATTGGTTATTCTTACCGCTGGGGTATCGTTAGAGTGTTACTTTATTTTTATATGTAATTACCTATTGTATAGCTTGACAACTTCGTTGGTGACACTCACCTGTCTGCTTTTTGTTCTGTGTAGCCGTAACTACTTAGACAGGTTACCGCCAACATGAACGGTGACCGACGGAGACTGCCTCTGGAGGCCCCCGTTCGTATTGGCGGTAACTTGTGTCAGTAGTTACGGCTGCACACAACAAAAAGCACATAGGTGAGTGTCACCAACGAAGTTGCCAAGCTATAGTGATGCACGATTTTTTAGGCACGTGTTCCGTAAGGGTATAACAAAGCTTGACTAGTGACTGCTTCCACTTTGATTGAATTGCAGCACGATCAAGTTGTACGTTCTATAGTTTTGGCCAACAGTACACATACATTTGTAGCGATGATAATCTACGCGTGCGCCTGCGGCGATATTGGTATATACAGACGCCATACAGGGCGCACTCCTTATTGGAAAAAACAATTTTGGATCGGAGTTGTGAAAAAAATTGACACGCAATGTGCCTTACAGACGTAAACGTAAATGTTACGGTTTAAGCACGTAGGGTTTTGTAAAGAAACCAAAATAAAACTGGCCAAGAGTGAGTCGGAATCGTTCACGATTTTTTATACAGGGTGGAACGGAACGAAGGACTTTCCTGCAAATGTGGCATTGTTTAACCTTAGTACATTATGTTCTCTAAATAAACCATATTAATATCTGTCACCGTTTTCAAGTTATAGCTTATTTAACTGTCATGCATAAAACCGTGTGTTTCAACCCTGTCTAGAAATAATTAGAAACGGTCTACAAGAAATGGTTAATACCTTCTTCTTACACGAACTTCTCACAAACGTCGTAGGACAATTCATGTGACACATTGACAACCACGGAGATTATCGTTATAAACAAAGAGGTTCCAACTAGCAAAACAAACATAGTAAATGTAAAAAATAACGTAAAAGTAGTGGGGGTTTTTTTTTTTTTTTATGAAATAGGGGGCAAACGAGCAGACGGGTCGCCTGATGGTAAGCAATCACCGTCGCCCATAGACACCTGCAACACCAAAAGAGTCACAGGTGCGTTGCCGGCCTTTCAGGTGGGAGTACGCTCTTTTCTTGAAGGTTTGAAGGTCGAATCGGTCCGGAAACACTGCAGGCGACAATTTATTCCACAGTTCAGTCGTGCGAGGCAGGAAGTTTCTAGCAAAACGCACAGTTGTGGACTGCCAACCATCTAAGTGGTGAGGATGGTAATATTGTCGCGTAGAACGATGGCGGAAAGATGCGGCAGGGGTTGTAGAAATGTAAAAAAAAATTTTGATAGTTTTTACTTCTTTATTATTACAAGTATTTAACTATTGCAGGTCGACTCTACATCAAATATATGACACTATATTTTCAGGAAACTCCTTCATTCTATTCCACCCGGTATACGCTGCGCGTACGGAAAAAGCCGCTTTCTGGCCAAGTGTAGACATAAAATGATGTACACAACACGGGAGGTAATAAAGAAAGCCCTCGATCGCATATTTACGTCCCTCGCTTGCAGCTCGGGCCGCAAATTTCTACGATCTCGGGCTTTCTTTATATTACCACCCTAGTTGTGTAATGTACTATTATGTGACCATTTATAAGTGTCTTAGTTCAGTTCGAAATATACATATTATACAACACAATGGCGTATACTTCATAAATACAAAAAGTCATAGCCTGCCCTCTAATTTCTTTCCTAGTACCTAAGGATAGGAGCTCCAAATAAACTTGCCATTATCCAAAATCTGCGAACAACGCTTACTGAGTTACTTTGGCAATATAATGAGAAGGTCAAAGGAAAATTTGGAAAAATCAAGGACCTTTAAATAAATAGCCGGACGGAGCCTCGCTAACAAATAACTGAAGCATGCTTAATCCGCCTGCTGTTCGCAATAGAAAAAACTAGTTAATGTGTGCTTGCGGCTCGTAAGTACATGTAGCCGGCTTATTAGAAATGGTTTCAGTTCTCTGTCGGCGAGGCCTCGTCCGGCTATTTATTTTAAGGTCCTTGGGAAAAATTAATCGTTTTTGGAAATACGGAAGGCAAGAGATCACGTGGCCGATCGCCAGCGCGATAGACCGACCAGCTTAAATGCGAGAAACCATCTCAAAAAATCTACCATGTAGTGAGGAACGCGATGGACCGGAGTTTAAGGCGGGAATGTATTCGTGCCAGAACGATGACCACCAACCACGATCAGTCATGATGGATACGACTAAGAAGAAGAAGGGCAGGAGCATTGACGTATACGAAGACGGTTCCAACGCTTTGGCGGTAAAAATACCGCCAAATTAGTACCAGCAGGCAGTGCGACACGCGGTGCGTGCACTACTCAGCTGGTCTTTATAGCTGCATTTTTTGTTACGGGGAAAATAGTTCCAAATTGTTCGGATGGGCCTATCCTTACTTTTGAAATCATTGGGTAGGAGGGTAGAAATTAGTTACGTAGGCGGTATTTTAACACGCTACCTACTAATTTCTACCCTCCTACCAAGGACCTTTAAAACAAGAGGACTGTTATTCTCCAGACAAAAAGCTGTTCCCCGATATTTACAACGCCATCTATGTATAAGCTTGGTATAAGAATTATATTATTTACAATTATTCAACTTTGCACGCGTGACACAGTATTTTAATGTTAGAATTTATTTATTATTAGCTGTTTACGAACTAATTGTTAAATTACTATGTTTCTTTGTTCAATTATAACATCGTTAAATGTTTAGTTTTTAGCGTCATCTAGTTTTTGCTTGGAAATTCCCTTGCGGTCGGGGCACGATCCAAAGTAAGGAGAATGACAGTCCTCTTGTTTGAATGGTCCTTGCTCCTACCCTATTATGAGCCTGCCTATGGCTTACGATAAACTTGATGGAATTGAAATTGGGATACGACCGTGTAAAATATGATTAGGAGGAATTCCCCACCGAAGTATCGGCAGTTTCGACACACGCCCGCGGAGCTCGAGAGCCTCGATCCGTGTTAATTTTAATGTTTCGCCACTCATTCTCACGGGGGATCTTTTGAACATAGCTTAAAAATATAGGTAGATCATTTTAGTGCTTTCGGCGGTGTACGTCAGATTTCGATTTCGTCAGATGACATGTAGGTCAGATTCCGTTTTCAGCATATTCCATGGAGGTCAGATTCCGATTTCGTCAGGTGCCACATATGTCAGATTCCGATTTCGACAAATTCCTAATAGGTCAGATTGCATTTTCGTCAGATTCCTAGTAGGTCAGATTCCATTCTCGCCAGATTCCTAGTAGGTCAGATTCAGAGGTGGTCGTAAATTGTATCTGCTATAAGTGAAGCAAAACCAGCACCTTTTTCGTCAGATTCTGATTAGGTCAGTTTCCTATTTGGTTAGTTTTTATTTCGTCAGATTTAAATATCTCTAGGTTTATGGGGGTGCTGATTTGTGACGTGAAAGCGTGCAAGCACCGCCGAAAGCATTTTAGTACTTTTATTTTTGTGTCAACTCCGCTACCTTACGGTTGTCTAGAAAGGATCGCTTTTCAGCGATAATACCGCATGTTGTCTACCATTTTAAATTGTTTTTAATAATTATGTTATTTAACTTTGTAATGTGTTTTTATGGTGGGCAACAATAGTACAAAGAAAGTCTCAGATCGCAGGTATTTGACCTTTATCGCCCGAGCCGAAGGCAAGGGCGATAATGTACTCATATATCTCGTTCCATTTTACATTACAAAATTGTGCGTTATCCGCCATGCGACTTCAACGAAAACTATCTAAACGATAATGCACATGTTATAGACATTTTCCCTTAACATTTTATGGTAGCGCGGCTGTTGTAGCAGATGCCTCCCTTTCAATCGTGTCTGTCTTTGCGTAGTTTTGTACTAGTACGTTTCGTACGTTTTAGTACTAAAAAGTTATCCTACTTATTTGACCTTTGATTGGAGCGTGACCTACTGTCCTGTCATATGTTACAGCCTGCGCTGCCAATCAAATATTCATGTGGGTAAATGCACTATCTTATCCGGCTGTATTCTGTGGTCATCGTGCACGGAATGCGTGGTTACATTAAAATTAAAATATTAGTGCATACCGGGCAGGTCACATCGTAACTTAAACGGCATATCAGCATTTTATAGTTCGGGTTCGCTAATACGAATAAGTATGAAATATTCAGTCATTAACTAGGCTTTAACCCGCACAAAGTTATTCGAATCAAAGCCATCCTAAAATTACATAATTAGAACTCAATGTAGAGATTCACTGTTTCCATTCCCTTCTGCTAGAGCAGAGGTTCCCAAACTTTTTTTAGGCACGCCCCTCTGCTGCCTACTGCATGTATTGTACGTGGTTTAATGAGAACCCCCTAATCCCCCCTAGGGGGGCGCGCCCCCCACTTTGAAAACCCCTGTGCTAGAGTCTAGCAGAAGTCTAGCAGGTAGACTTTCAAAACCAATTTTGGATTTCCAAGCTACTCTCAAACAAGCAAGCTACTTGAGAGAAGCCCATTCCATAGAATGCCAGCTAGTCTCGTAGCAATAATGTCTTGAGTTTTTAATAAAACGAATTAAGTAATATAAATTATAGTAACGGTAATAAAACTGAAAAAAAATAAAAAAGTACTATGAACTCTAGATTAGATTAGATTAGATTACAACTAAATAAACTAAAATAAATCTATTCCTAAAAAAATAGAGTAAAATTGCTAAAATTAAAACAGATTTAAAAAATCAGGCCCCCTCGGTATGATCCCAAAGATGCTGGCAGCATTTCCTCGCTGTATCCATTGACGTATACAAAGGACAGGGCTAAGCGAGCGCGTAGACGGCTCCAACGCTTTGGCAGTAAAAATACCGCCAAATCAGTACCAGTCCGCAGTGCGACACGCGGGGTGTGCACTGCGCAGCTGGTCTTTATAGCTGCATTTTTTGTTAGGGGGAAAATAGTTCCGAACTCTTCGGATGGGTCTATCTTACTTTTGAAATCATTGACTGTATCGCAATGCCGATCCGTTGCGTGAGGAAGCTGCCAGCCCTTGGTCCCCAGTGACGTCGTAGTGTCTTTTATGCCACACCTGGCCATAAAGTGACTTTTTCAGCACGCTGCGCGTACGGAAAAAGCCGCTTTCTGGCCAAGTGTAGACATAAAATGATGTACACAACACGGGAGGTAATAAAGAAAGCCCTTTATCGCATATTTACGTCCCTCGCTTGCAGTTCGGGCCGCAAACTTCTGCGATCTCGGCCTTTCTTTGTATTACCACCCTAGTTATGTAATGTACTATTATATGCCACACTGCCTAGTGGCTTTTACCGCGCGCTATGCGTACGGATAAAGCCGTTTTCTGGCCAAGTGTAGACACAAAATGATCTACAAAACACAAGAGGTAATAAAGAAAGCCCTCGCTTGCAGCTCGGGCCGCAAATGTCTGCGATCTCGGCCTTTCTTTGTTTTACCACCCTAATTGTGTAATGGACTATAAACTTTTGTCTGGACATAATCTTAGGTTAGTGTATGCTGTTAGAGTTGTTGAATAAATTTAATAATAGTACATTACACAAATAGGGCGGTAAAACAAAGGCTTTCTTTATTACCTCCCGTGTTGTGTACATCATTTTATGTCTACACTTGGCGAGAAAGCGGCTTTTTTCCGTACGCGTAGCGTGCGGTAATGGCCACTTAATGGCCAGGTGTGACGTAAAATACAATCACTCAATTGTCACGAAAAATCTAGTTCAGTTTATTCACATACATAGCATATTTTCTCGCACTTTAATGATAAATTATTACCAAATTAAAACAGGCCTTGTAAAGTCACTTTGAAATGAACTGCACTTATTTTTCATTCTAAATGCCATTACTTATGATCAGTAACAGAATTAAAACCGCCCGAAGCAAGGATGCGACCAAGGAAATCCGTCAGAATCTAGTTCAATCAAAGTTCATCTGATCTCGTTACCCAATTAGGCGAAACGAACGCACGATTCCCTATCTTTAATGGAAGAACGACGCATCTGCCATACAAATCAAATCAATCACGAGCCTACTAGATATAAAAAAAATTAGAAATTTGCAAGAACACATACGTATTTGCTCCTACTACTAAACTAATCGCCATACAGTTTTCCTTGAACTACTCACGTATCTACTTACGAGTTTGGGTTAGTCTCATCTCGTCTAAAAAAGCAGCTGGTCTAAGCAGTAACTGGTCTAAAAAGCAAATGGTCTAATTAGCAACTCGCCTAAAAAACAACTGGTCAAAATAGGAACTGGTCTAACGCACAGATGGTCTAATTAGCAAGTGGTCTAAAACGCGGTTGGTCTAAGTAGCTAGTGGTCTAAAAATCAGCTGGTCTATTTAGCAAGTGGTCTAAAAAGCAACTGGTCTAAAGGTATTACCAGAATAAAGTAGAACAATGACTCGTACTTACTCGTGAAAATGCATATGTCATGTACGGAAAGGTAATAAATAAGTTTCTATCAAAAAAATATTTTTTAAACAATTTTTATTACTGACCGATTACCGATTGGCCTGCAAGTGGAAACAATAATTATTCAAACTCCTATACATCGGAAACATACTGGCCACTTTAGATTATAGATACCGTGTTTGTTAATGACAACTTCATTCCATTATGTGATGTTTTCCTGCCTTCGTGCTGAATATTGTTATGTGAAATGGTTACATTTTAATTATAATTTAAATATGGATCCTGGACCAATTAGTGGGGATTTTTGTTGTTTTCAACGCCATCTAGTGAAATCTTATTGAACCAGCAACATGCAGTTTGTATATTAGACTGGTAGATAGTGGCGCCAAGGGCGCAAAGGGTGCCCTTCACAGGAAAATGATTTCGATCTGTCCATGGACTTTTGCAGCCGGCTATACATAGAAGTGGGCTGCGGGTAAATACTTTAACGCAAGCGCAAATAGGTAGGCTACCTGCCTATGTAGATTACGAAAATAAGTATCCACTTTTGACTTTATCTCAATGCAGTAACAAACAATAAGATGAAAAAGTGGACACATGTCTTTGTAGTAAAGGAGTTGACTGTACATATAGATATTTAAATAATAATAAAAATATTATGATCGATACAAATCAGTGCTGACTAATTTGAGTTTAGAAGACATAATTTTTTGACGGTATGAGATTTAGACAAAGAACGTTATAGACCAGTTGCATTATTGGCGGGTAGCGTTTTAGACCAGTTGCGTTTTAGACGAGAAGCGTTTTAGACCAGCTGCTAGGTGCGTTTTAGACAAGTTGCTACTTAGACCAGTTGCTTTTTAGACGAGTTGCTAATTAGACCATTTGCTTTTTAGGCCAGTTAACTGCTTAGACCAGCTGCTTTTTTAGACGAGATGAGACTAACCCACGAGTTTGTTCGGAACCCTCTGACTCGCACTTGACCGGTTTTTTTGTAGGTTGAGACATTTTGTCTGCGCGAAATGACATGAGAACACTCAAAACGCCAAAAAATACGTATTTAGCAAAAATGTTTGGTTTCAAATTGTGCTTATAGATGGCGCTGACCTTCAATGTCTAATTGCACGTTGATTCTGGTTTTTTGAAACTTCCCTTGAAAATGTCTTAGGCTATAAAATAAAACACCATCAAAAACATAACTGATGCTGTGGAAGCTAACAATGACCCTCTTTATGGTTGTACAGAATACTAACCGACTCAAGTAACCTTAAGTCGAAAATATGTGTGAGAACTCGATTCCTAACGGCTTACCTAATATCAGGCATTTGAGCACCTTATTCTACAGCTCTTAAGGAAAGTGGACGCCAAATCTGCACCGGCTTGCCCAAGGATATCTTTTACGCCACGCCACTGGTACCTATACATCAGTAGCGTGGCGTCCAAAGAACTCGATTTCTACCGACTTGCCTAATATCAGGCATTTGAGCTCTTTATTCTACAACTATTAAGGAAAATGTACGCCAAATCTGCACCGGCTTGCCCAAGGATATCTTTTACGTCACGCCACTGGTACCTATTAGGCATGACATGGACCTGATTATACAAAACTCTTTTTGACAAAACTTAAGTTAGTTAAGTTTATTTTATGTCCTATAATAGTGTTTTTTTTTATATTTGCATAAATGATTACCGTTTAATAGGAAGGATGATCTGAATTGCATTTCGTTATTGGTTTTTCCGTTCGCTATATTTTATGGTTTTGGTTGGTAATTTAGTTGACATGGTATCACATTAGTTTAATTAGCGAACCTATGCAGCAGCATGATTCTTCAAAATCCAAGCTCCTCAAAATGTTGATTAAAACATGGTTTTTGAATAAGGTATCTCAGCGTGTTAGGTATTTCTCAATAAGGCTGATCTGAGAAAACTTCTTTTACGTTTACACGTACATGAAGTACTTAATCTTCGATTTCATAATCTAATATAGCCTCGGGGCGTGAGGACGTCTACTCAATCAGTCAATAGGCGTTCATTCATGCCTTAAATATCTGCACAATTTAAAACTTTATCAAATTAATTCCACTGATAAATTCTTACGTACTACACGGTTGAATTAAGTTTGCACCTTATTTGAAAGCGATGCCATAGACACTGGGTGCACTTAGACCAACTGAGTAATGCGGTGTTAAATACAGTACAGTGTGAACACAATTTTACATGTTCCCTTGGCCATGAGGTCGCATTTTTTTACGGCCTATGGTGACGTAAAGAATACTTGCAAGTAGGACTATTATAAACTTGTAAGTTTTATGAGTAGTGATAGCTATGCGGTTACAAAATCCCATTTCAGACCAGGGAAAGACGTAAAATTATGCACAAACTACGGGCGGTAAGAAAGAAAACCTCATATTGCATATTAATAGCCCTCATCTACGGTTCGGGCCCCAAATACTGCTATCTGTGATATTCTTTATTTTACCGCCCTTGGTGTGTAACATGCTATTACTTTCCTGCTGATCCACTTTGCAATTAGCCCTGATCTTAAGTGGAGTAATTACATTTTATTACATGGCCGGCCAAATTATTAGCGAATAAATTGTACCGTGGGTAAATATGTTTATGCCACACCTGGCCATAAAGTGACTTTTTTCCGCACACTGCGCGTACGGAAAAAGCCGCTTTCTGGTCAAGTGTAGACATAAAATTATGTACACAACACGGGAGGTAATAAAGAAAGCCCTCGATCGCATATTTACGTCCCTCGCTTGCAGCTCGGGCCGCAAACTTCTGCGATCTCGGCCATTCTTTGTATTACCACCCTAGTTATGTAATGTACTATTATGGGTGTGGCATAAATATCATAATCAGTGGTCGGATTATGTAGTGCTATTTCGCGGAACTTAGTTGCGTAAGCTTAATATGGATGTGCCTTTTAACCTCGGGACTTCATATGAAAAGTTTAAAGTTTATTTTTGTGTCTCCGTTAAATTTTGCACAGTAAATATTATGTCAATAATCTTTACTGTGAAAATTTTCGAGTCCCGGAATCCCAAGTCTTATCCATGTTATGTTCAATGTTTAAGGTCATTCACCCGAAATGGCACTGCCTAATCCGAACACTGATCATAATCCATACCTGTATACCAAATTTCATAGATCTCAGTCCGGTAGTTTTTGCAGGATGCGCGAACAAACATGAAATGTCTACGATTTCATTATAATTATGTATAGATTAGCCTTCGCCCGCGACTTGGTCTGCATGGAATTAAAGTTTTCCCTACATCACTCCTACCACTCGGGCTCAGCTAAGTTTCTTGCCAGAGTCTTCTTAGCTGGGTTAGGTGTTAGCGAACCGGCAACTAAAACTCCCATTAGTTCGATTTACACACTCTACATTATAAAATCCAGGAATACGGGAACCTCGGGAAGTAAACTAGTAGCTGGAATAACACACACAGTGACTTGTTGGCCGTTTAATACAAGACTGACATAAGATACAAAGATCTACCCTATACTCATATATAAGTATACCCACATTATACATATGTTACACCTCCCCGCTTAATCATGAAGCTACGACACTATTAAACTTTATAATTCTAGGTACTTAATCTAAACCATAGTCCCACTTAATCTAAGAACTTAATCTATCTCTAACTTACGGATTCTATTCGGTAAAGGCCTAAGGTTCAGAGGCGATTTACGTTGCGGCAGCGCTGACGGACGTGGAGAGGGCGTATGAGCCAGATTTGTGTCAGGCGACACATTTGACTCCTCATCTATGACGTCCTCCCTTTGTAATCGCTCGACACTCTCCCTGTCCACCTCCGCCTGCCGGCTGGATTGCGGGACCTCATCCTCAGACCCTAACGACCGCTCGCTCGTCTCATTCAGTGTCTCCGGACAAGGTACCGTAGATAACCTAGATCTGCGTCTGATTTGATCGACATGTCTAATAAGAGGTCTGCCGGTTCCGTTGTCCAGTGTGTATCTTACCGAACCCTCCGCACCTATCACAGTACCCTTAACCCACTTATCGGTACCGGTATAATCGCGCGCCCAGACCGTGTCGCCGGGCTGGAAAGACCGGCGCGTCCCGCCCGCGTGCTCGACCTGCCGCCGCTGCGCGGCCTCCACGCGCTCCTCCAGGGCGCGCTCGCTGCGCAGCAAGTCTAACCGAGACCTTAATGGCCTTCGCTGCAAAAGCATCGCCGGAGTCTCGCCTGTCGTGCTGTGTATACTGTTCCTGTACGACATTAGGTATGTTTGTAAAGCAGCATCAATATCGATACGGTCTCTGCAAGCTTTACTAATGGCCCTTTTACATCATTTTACCGCGTTTTCTGCCGCGCCATTCGACGCGGGGTGGTACGTTGGCGAAAAAGACTGCTTTATGCCGTTGACCGTCAAAAAATCTTTCAACTCTTTGCTTGTGAAGGGTGGCCCCTGGTCGGATACTAACTCGAACGGTAAACCAAATCGCGCGAAAGTAGCTCTCAGCTCCCTGATTACCGCTGTCGCATTAGTTCTACTCATCTCAAATATTTCGAGCCACTTTGAACTCGAGTCTATTAGAACTAAAAACGTCTTTCCCTTGAACGGACCTAAAAAATCTACATGAAGCCTACTCCATACGCGGGACGAGTGGGGCCAAGGACTAGGCGGCGCGTGCGCAGGCGCCGGCGCCTCCCCCGCACATGTCTCGCACTGACGACACTGCGCTTCCACATCTACGTCAATATTGGGCCACCACACGTAACTACGCGCCAACGCCTTGGTCTTTACAATACCCATGTGACTTACATGCAGTTGTTTAAGTATCGCTCCCCGCAGCGCGGCCGGTATCAAAATGCGATAACCCCACATCAAACAACCACGGTCTACGTACAATTCATGACGTCTTACAAAGAAAGGTTTAATTTCCGCTTCCTGGCACGCCGCTGGCCAGCCCGACTGTACATATATTAACACCCTACTTAATATTGGGTCCTTCGAGACAGCGGACCTCACATCTTCGTTGGTAATGGGCAGAAAATCCTCCACAAAGTTAAGGTAAGTTACCTCGTCATTTAACCTCCCACCCCGATGGGGTTGTGGCAATCTCGACAACGCATCCGCAAAGTTTTTATTTGAAGGTACATACTCAATCTGATAGTCATACCCCGACAGCAAAATGGCCCAGCGTTGTAGTCGAGAAGCCGCCATGACCGGAATACCTATCTTATCCCCAAAAATATATGTGAGGGGTTTGTGGTCTGTTCGTAATATAAATTTACGCCCATACAGATATTGATGAAATTTTCGAATGCCGTACACTATGGACAAAGCTTCCCTATCAATCTGCGCGTACCCTCGTTCTGCCACCGTCAAAGTCCGAGACGCGTAAGCCACCGGCCGTTCGCCCTCCGGCGTCAGGTGGGATATTACGCATCCAATCCCCACTCCTGATGCATCCGCCGTCAGTACCAGTGGCAAGGAGCCCGAATAATGCACTAATACCTCGCTTGAACTCAACGCCTGCTTAATTCTGTTAAAAGCATTCTCACAATCGGACCCCCAAACAAACTTTACTCCTCCTCTTAATAAATTGTATAAAGGTGTCAGTATCGTACTAACATTCTTGACAAATTTCGAATAGTACATTATCATACCTATAAATGCCCGCACTTCGGAAACGTTAGCGGGTGCCGGAGTATTTAAGATAGCTCCGATTTTCTCCGGACATGTATGTACTCCTTCCTTGCTAATGACGTGACCTAAATAACTGATAGACTTTTGGAAGAATGCACATTTATCTTTTCTTACCCTTAGTCCATACGACTGTAACCGTTGAAATACCTTATATAAATTAGTAATGTGTGACTTCGTATCACTGCCCGTAATTATAATGTCATCTAAGAAAACTCCTACGTGCGGAAGGTCGGCAAACAGCTGCTCCAGGTGTTTCTGAAAAATCCCAGGACTAAATGACAGGCCGTACACTAACCTGTTGTACATAAACAAACCCTTATGCGTATTTATCACCGTATACTTCTTCGATTCATCCAACTCGAATTGTGCATACGCTTGCGAAAGATCAATTTTGCTGAAGCGCTCCCCCCCATGTAACCGCGCCAGCAAATCTTCCACCCTGGGTAACGGATAACGGTCGACCTCTAAAACTCGATTTAACGTTAACTTAAAATCAGCGCAAATTCTAAGATTACCGTCTTTTTTTACGACCGGCACAATGGGCGTCGCCCAATCCGAGCGGTCGACGGGCGTGAGCACGCCGTCGCGCACCAGCTGCTCCAGCGCGCGCTCCACCGGCTCGCGCAGCGCGTACGCCAGAGGGCGCGCGCGCAGGAACACGGGCCGCGCATCCGCGCGCAGGTGGATACCGACCCGGCCGCCAGTAAACCGCCCCAAGCCGTCCGCGAACACATCAGAGAATCTGGAACTGAAATCGTTCTGGTTAAACTGTATATTGTTTACACTATTTACTTCATAATACATAGCCGGAGGAATTTTAATGCCCAATTCGGTTAGCCACTGTCTACCTAGTAACATTGTTTTGCCATTCCGGATCACAATCAAATCGAGATATTTTTCGAGATTTTTATACCTAACTAACGGTCTTATCGTTCCTACCGGGTTCACTAGCTCGCCGGTATAGTATCGTAATTTTAAGTCACACTTTGTAATTCGTAAATCATGAAACCTTGATTTATACAACTCCTCACTTATACATGACACGGCACTGCCCGTGTCGCATTCCATTTCTAGATCCGCGCCGTGCACATTCACCTTAATCATAATCGGCTTATATGCCGTGGCCGATAACTGATTTAAAGTCGTAATAAATACCTCATCACTGTCTTCGCTGCGCGCGTTCCACTCATCCGCGACGGTGTTTACATCCACGGCGTACTGCTCGGCCGTGTTTGTGGTCACCTCTACGCTGTACTGTTCCATCATATTCGGACACCTACGTTGTAGATGACCTTGCTGATTGCACACTCGGCACACATATCGCGCAAACCGGCATGACCCTCGGTTATGCGCGCCGCCGCACGCGCCGCACTGCTGCTGCGCCCCGCCTCGGCCACTTCCGCCGGCGCCGGTCCGACCTCCGCGCCCAGCGCGAGTCGCCGGCCGGTCTGCCCGCGCCACCGCGACCCCGCCTGTCCGACGTGACCCGTAACTGGCCATAGCTTGGCACTCCACCGTGCCGACCGCTCCCGACGGCCCCGCCGCTCGACCTTCTACGACTGCAGAGTCCTTCTCTGCCGCCTCCATACTGACCGCCAACTTATACGCTTTCGCAAAGTCCAACGCTTCCTCTGTAAAAAGCCGCTGACGTATAGTCTCACTGTGCAATCCACAAACCAGCTGATCCCGCAGGCTCTCTTCCAACCAACTTCCGAATTCACATGTTTTTGACATACGTTTCAGTACCGCCACGTAATCCGAAATAGATTCATTCATACTTTGCTTCCGGTGCCTAAACTTGAAACGTTCGGCTAACACACTTGGCTTAGGTTGTAAATGTCTTTCTAGAATAGTCGTTAACTGTACAAATGTCTTTGTAGTAGGCTTATCCGGAGTGCAAAGGTTCACCAACAGTTCATAACACTCTGCTCCCACTACGGTTATTAATGTAGGCACATATCGGTCTTCATCTATTTCGTTAACAATAAAATATTGCTCTAAACGATCCACATACAACCGCCAATTGTCCGTTCCGATTTTAAATTCCCCTATGCGACCGACCGCCATTGTTCGATTTACTAACGACGCACCGCACGCCTTATCAGCCCGCTCCTGCATAAGAATTAACGCGCACACACTTAAATAGGGTCCAGATCGTCTCGTCGCCACTATAAAATCCAGGAATACGGGAACCTCGGGAAGTAAACTAGTAGCTGGAATAACACACACAGTGACTTGTTGGCCGTTTAATACAAGACTGACATAAGATACAAAGATCTACCCTATACTCATATATAAGTATACCCACATTATACATATGTTACATACATAAGGACAGGTTGATCCGCTTCAACCTTCCCACTGGTCCGCTGCTCACTTCGAGCAATCAGCGTAACGTCAAGGTCGCCCGCCATGTGATCTAGTTCGATCCCAGGTGCTTCGGCCCCTGCCTAGTCCGACCCTCTCAAGGTGGTCCAGGCCAAGCGACCTGGTTCGATCCCAGGGAACGCCACGGCCCTCACCTGGTCCGATTCTTGCAGCAGTCAGTAAGACTTGCAGTATGTCAGCATAAAAAAAAGTTTTCCCTCCCTTATACAAGTTTCCACTCCTTTTTCCACCTCCTTAGGGGATGAATTTCGAGATAAAAACTATACTATGGCTTTTTCAGGTTCTCAACCGATACCAAATTTATATTCAGTGGCTTAAGCGTGAAAATATAAAAGACAAACAGACAGATAGAATTATAATATTAATTTGTTGACAGATAGAGTAATAATATATAATTAACTTAATAAAACTATTATGTACCCTCTGATACGTCCCTTGCCATGTAAATTAACGGTACGAAATTTAATTAAAGATACATTGAGCAAATGCATTCAAAAATCAAATACGATCGACTACAGCTAATGCCGGATTTGAACCCGCATCTCTGTCATTCCGGGACAGCGAGTTATCCAATTTCTCCAATTAGCCACTGTCAGCACCGCACGTAAATTTTGAATGCATTCGTATCGAGATACTAGCGCCCTCTGTACTATTTTTTTTGAAAGGCTTAGCGCCTTAGCTATGAGGATTCAAAATATTCCCAGTAAATATGTTGATTCCTTAAAAGTGCATTGGTTTGAAA